>OW121687.1:19497761-21897761 GCA_933228735.2 Amblyteles armatorius | reverse complement strand
GAAATGAAACGGCATTATATCGGCAACGTCACAGAACAGAGAGGCGTTAACCAAAGTTGTCCATGTGAGTTATTGTTAAATCGGAAATTACATATCGACTGGATTTCGGTGAGGATTTTCGGTGGCTTCGGTCTCTACGTTTCTGTCCCGATTCGCAGTAATCGCATTCGACATGGAATCGACCGAAATGTTTGTTACAGAACCGTTCTTGTCCATCGACGAGCAAACACCGCGCCGACCGGCGTACGAACCGCGATAAACTGCGTGATTGCTGTGCTATGTACTTTGGCATCGTTATACGAGCCCCCTTTAGTCACTAGGCGTCCCACAGGGTACGTTGGCCGCACCACCGGCGGTGCAAAAACTTGTCGTCACAGCTTCGCCGCCACCGCCGCCGCCGTCGTCGTCGTCGTCGTCCTTGTCGTCGACGGGGCAGTACAGAAGAGGGGCCCGCTGTTCTGTTCTGCACGTAATAAAGTCATGAATTACGTATCTCGCGTGTCCGTCACTCGTCACGCGCACGAATACACGAACGTGTAATACCATTGCGCCGGAGCGGTTGTGCTCACCTCACCGACGGTAATTAGCACTTGTTTGGTCAGGTAGCACGAGAACGTGCGTGCGTCGGGACATCGGGCCACCACCAAAGCTGCTGCTGCTGCCGCTGATGTTGCTGCTTCAGCAATGGCAATGTCTCCCGTACCTCGTCGGTGCGGCACTAGAAAAAAAAAAAAAAAAAAAAGTCGACTACCACTCCGAACCGCTAATGCCCAACGGCGATGTACATCGTCGAGTGCTCGACGAGAGCTCTTTATGCTTCGAGGGCATGCTGCACGGCTACTCATCCCGTCTCGTATACCCCTGTGGGGAATTCGCGTTGGCATATATTCCTCAACAGGCGTGCAGGGATGTGCAGTGCACGAGCGAATAAACGAACCGCACCGGGTCCGGTCTCTTTCCCTTCTTGTGGATGAGTACTTTATACACCGCTGCCGCTACTCGGGCGGTTGCTTCTGCATGCCGCCGGAAGCCTTCGGATGACTTCCGCAGTAATATTCTTCCTATGATTTGTGAACACGGTTTTTCGTGGGATAAATTCTAGGCAAGGTTTTTTTATACAAAAAAACATTGATCACGATTATACTGAAGCAGTTCTCTGTAATCGAGAAAAGCAACCTACTCGACTTTTACTTCTGTGCTGCCTTTAATTATTTAAAAAATGGGATGACATCGAAGCTTTGGTTGATCGATCGAAATTTCAACGCGAAAATTCTTCACCGAGATTTTTTTTTCCCAGAAAAAATGGATGCCCGTTATTTTTCTGCTGCCATTTGAGTGAAATATTATCAAAAGGTGAAATTTTTTTTTCTCGTTACAACGGCGGTTTTTTTAAATGCGGAATACGTGAAATTTTAATCTGGAGTTTAGCGATTGCGTATACCGGGAATTAAACGCTCAAGCGCGGCGAGAGTCCGGAATATATTCGTAGGCAGGCATTTTAATTACACTGATTTATGACGGCGTTGCAGCGTGCTCGGCGGCGGGAGCGACCGATACACAGCACATGCACACGATACAGTCGTCAGTGCGGATACGCGGTGGCGTGCCATTGCCCAGCCGCATTTGGCCCGACGTTCCCCCGTGCTACCGTGCTGTCAGCCTGTCTCGCTGTCCGCTACCGATATCCCCCTTGTTTTCATCGCAGTCATGCAGCGATCTCTGTTTCTGCCTATACCGGCAGCGCACCGTATGGGTCCGGTGCTCGTCGTCGTCGTCGTCGTCGTTGCTGTCGGTTAACTCAACCGTACCGACGCGACTTCCCCTTTCAATTTTACCTCCGCCTTCCTCTGTTTTATTAGTTCAATCGTA
The DNA here is from genome assembly GCA_933228735.2 of Amblyteles armatorius. Taxonomy (NCBI): domain Eukaryota; kingdom Metazoa; phylum Arthropoda; class Insecta; order Hymenoptera; family Ichneumonidae; genus Amblyteles; species Amblyteles armatorius. Next base: position 21,895,892 of record OW121687.1, on the reverse strand, counting down.
AATCACAATCGTTCATGCGAGGATAATATTTATGAGGCAGCATGATCGCGACGATTGCTCGAACGACGCCAAAGCCTATGTACGTACGCGTGTACTCGACTACAACAAATTAATCATTGAAAAATCTCGTTTCATCAACTCGTTGCAGGTGAACTTTTTATAAAAAAATTAGTTAGCTGAGAGCTCATTTGCAAAAAGCAAATGAGTCTTATTATATGTACTGGCGATCGGACGCTTCGCGCTCAAACGTTAGATTCGGTTAGATTTATTTATATTATTTATACATGCATATTTTTTTTAAATTATTATTCAAAATTAATGAATTGACATGTAAGATAATACATAAAATAAGATGATTAATAATTAAATTATTATTAATCATCTTATCAATATAATTACCGAACGATCGCTTATAATCCAATCTTTCAGATGTGAGCCCTCTTCGTAAATTCAGTCAGACGTCTGTCAATTATTTAATAAATAAAATAAATGGTCTAATGTCAAACAATCTGCGGTCACAAAGTCAAAGATCGGTTAGAGAGTCCCACCGTATCGAACATCATGCAGAGCAAATATTCAAATGCTAATCAGAATTTCCTGCCACGTCAACGATAAACGGATTGTTTGACAGCGCGAAGCACCGTTGAGGTGACACTGACAGCTGACAGATTGTAAAACAACAGACTCTCGAAATCGAGTGAGCACGTGGAACCGATAGAATCTTCCAACTTTATATAGGCATTTTTTTTATTCCTCGTACGTCGGTGGATTCTTGTCGTGTCTTCTACATCATGGATGCAATCCTCGACGCGAGTCGACCTATCCGGAATTTCCGTGGAACATCTATCGGCTCTTCCGCAACTGTTTATCCCCGCGGGATAATTAAACCCCGAGCAAATAATGAATACCAAATAAGCACTTGTCTAATAGGCGCGCGGAGTGCCCACTGCGGAAAGCTCTTGACTGCGGTACCGCTCGTCACGTCGTTCGGCCAATAAAGGAAAGGTAGCAAATCAGTTTGCGAAATTAGCAGTCCTTCCTGCTCCGCATGATCGCTGGTAATTGGAAACAGGCTCGTGCTCTTAATTACCAAATAAGATCTCCCCCCGTAGGGTCGTGTATGTGCTTCGAACGTCGATCGGTCCGTCCGTCCGTCCGTCGGTCGTTCGAGAGGATCGACGAAGGCCGGAAGGCGGTCGCGGTCCGGGACGGTTCTCGAGGACGACGAGACGTCGACGAAGACGCATTCGACGATACTTAGTTGCGAGGTAGCGGATCAGTCTCCGACCTGTCTCGGACGGTCGATCTTCAGGTTTCCTCTCGAGAATCCGAGCCCTCTCTCGCGCGCTCCGGAGAACAGGTAATTGCGGTTCTTTTTATCCGTGGCTTGTCTACCCCACGTTGATTGATGGACGGCCGGCCATCTTGAGGCGCGTCGCGTAAGGATAAACAACTTCCTTTGTCGGAGAGACGAGCGAGCGAGTATCCGAGCATCCCTCTGCGTACCGCGGGCATCGCGGGTTCCCCTTTGAGCGCGGATCGCGCAATGAATTAGCGGCTCGATCGGCTCTTATACAGGCGGCTCGCGTATATACCTAAAGGCCCCGACGCTCGCTGTCAGTTCTTCCGCGCCGCGAGTCCTTCTAGCCGATCGCTTCTCGTCGTCGCTTCGTTCCCTCGAACCCTCGACTTGTGTATATATATATGTATGTGTACGCCATGTAGCTGACTCGAATCGCAACGGTTGCCGTCCCGCCGCCGCTACCGGACCCCCTTTATTCTTCTCGGTCCTCTCTTCGGACCGGCGACCCCCCCGAAATCCCTCGCGTCGTCGGACTTGGAACAGAAGCTCGCTCCTTGGATCAGCCACCGCGACGCGTATTATATAGCTGCTGGTGGTTGCACTTCGAGGGTCACGGTATCGACACATGGGCGTCGCAGTAAAATTTCAGGAATAGAACTCACCTTTTTACTCCCATTTCTTCTTCACAGCGAAGCGGTCACTGTCAGTTGCAGATGACGAATGGCCATTTCTATATATTTTGAATCGAACATTTGAAGAAATTTTATTAATTGATGAATTTATATGGAAATGTCTTGAAGGGGTGAGATTACGAGAATTTATATGGAAATGTCTTGAAGGGTTGAAAGTACCAGAATTTGTGTGGAAATGTTTTAAGGGTTGAAGGCACCGCGTGGGCTTCGCAATAAAATTTCAGGAATAGAAGTATTCACGTTTTGGACAAAATTGCTCATTTACCGCGAAGCGGTCACTGTCAGTGAGAGACGACAAGTGGCCCTTTGGATATATTTTGAATCAAACGTTAAAAAAGATTTTACGAATTCATGATTTTACATGGAAATGTCTCGAAGGGTTTAAAGTACCATCACGCCTTTGTTTCGAGCGCGTTGCCTCAGGGAATGTAGGGAACGTCGCCAGAAAAGACGAAGTTCTCTGTGGGCGACGAACCGCCGCCTCGGCGAACTATTCAAATCGCCGAAGTTAAAAAGGGCCGACAAGATTTGCGAGGCATGCGACGATCGGCAGAGGAGCAGCGTGCACGAATCAAGATCCGATGGCTCGATACGCCTCAAAAAGATCGCGAGCACGCATCGTTTTGTTTTGTTTTCTTTAACAACGTATAACCACATGCTGAGCGCAATCACTTGGCGTGACGGAAGAAGGAATTCATTTTCTTACTGTTGTTCCACCTCGTCGAGGATCTCGGCGATGTTCGAGGCGCGTGCTTTCTTCATGCCTACCATCGGGGTCGAGTCTCTTTACGTGCATGTTTGCTAGTGAAAAAGGTGAATCGGCGAGCGTGTGCGCGCCTCTGTACGTTCTCGAGACGGTGTTTGGTGCACACCAAACACTCGTCGGGTATTGCATGCTTCGTATACACGCTGAGAAAGAAATTGGTTGAATTAACCAAAAGTCGCGTGGACATACGTTCAAAGTTGTTACTTGTTTGGTACAAATAAACCATTGTTTTGTTAAACGATTATGTGCTTCAAGTTATTCAAAATTTGTCGATTGCAAGAAACATATTCGTTGGACCAACAAAATACACCTTTGAACGTATGTCACAGCGCATTCGCTTAATCCAATAATTTATTTTTCTTAGTGCATGTCACGTTTTGGACTTGTACGTCGGTTCTTCGTCTAATTGGAATTATTTGAAAATCAATTAAAAATTGCTATAGGAGACCTATGTACGTACGTACACATTTTGCTTTCTCACAGACGATGCCTCAACATCGTGGAAGAAAAAAAAGTTGTCAACATTTGCATCGGGGACGACCGACGTAACTGATAATGAATCCGACGATTTAATTATCTCCCGACAGACGCTCGAGCGCTGAGTGAAAGATGTGTCGAGCCGTCATAGACTTGTCCGATCGAGCATGAACGTTATCTACTTAACCGTGGCCGCAACCACTCTCGCGTGTTTCAGAGCTACGAGCGGCAGGTCGAAGGGTCAGCGTGCGGTTAACCCGTGCACGATTCGCCAAGCGGTTCAAATACCCATTCAACAAAGACGAGAGGCCTCCGTACACATTATTTATTTCGCATACCTGCGCGGACGTTGTAGATTTCATTAAAAGCCGGGAGTGTTCACCCCGGGACTCGCGGCGAACGGTATATTGGCGCATAAATTCTTTAGCTGCGAGGAGCTTCTGCCGCTGCATCCCCGCACAATCCCATATATAATAGAAATACCTATGGCGCGCGGCACAAAGGCAATTTGCACGTGTTTCTCAATTTATCGTGGGCCATAAAGGCATCGGGTTTATTTTCTTTGCGGGAGTATTTTGTCAATGATGCGTAACGAGGATCAACATTTCGAGGGAGCTTTCTGTCCTCGAAACAAACGGCGGAGAACGCGGATCTCGATTGTCAATTTAATTTGCAAATTCTTCACGAGCACCCAGAAAAATAATTTATTTGACAGCCACCGTTTATTTAACTTGAACCAAATGAACGGTGGCCGTCGAATAAATTTTTTTTTCTGGGTGCGACCGCGCATCGTCTCTCGTTGTTGTATTGTCGTCGATGAATGTACGAATTCGTGACGAACGGAAAACTTTCATCGCTGCGGTCAGTGCGTAGTGTTACTCATAGAGTCATAGATCGTCCACACAAATGCGATCGTCCGCAGGCGGAGGCAGAAAGGATGGGACTGCAGCATGTAGGAGCCGATCTGCAGAGAACCGCGAACGGTACGAGCGGTAATTCAACGCTCCGGCGTATGCGCGTACATATGTACGTAACGTCCTGTTCCATCCATCGTAAAGCTGAGAGCCATATTGGCTGTCAGGTTAGCCGCCGCGCCACAAATGTATTTTATTACCTCGGGAACGCCAAGAGTCGTCGTGTTTTACGTTGTTCCCGTCGCGGCCACGACAGCTGACACTTCGATATTATTAGATATTCACTACCGCGCCGGCTAGTCACCGGGAAAAGCAGAAGCGACGAGAATATACCAATGTCGGCGTGACTTCCACGCGCTATCGATGTATTCATACATCGATTCTTTTCATACGTTGGATGACACACGACCGATCAATTTATATTTACTAACGTGCGCTGCTCACGTGAAGATATATACGGGAAGTTTAACGTGGGTAAAAGACGATTTTACGAAACTCAACGTAATAGATCGAACGAAACATGCCATTTCAATGCTTAAATATCAATGTTGGGGGGAAACGTTCTTAGCTTGCGCGTTAAGTCTTTTTCCCCGCAGCGAACAAACTCTCGCTCGACAAGCTCACGAACGTTTCGCGGTACTGTGAAACGCGTTAACCGCACAATGCTCAGTATTTGTTCGATCGTAACGCAGAGGTCCGATTTTCTCTCCACGGATCAGCAATTCCACGGAGCTCCAACGGGAAAAGCTCTCGAACGTATACGTGCAAACAGGTGCCTGGCACACGTTACGACTTCGCTCCAACTTGAATTCAGCCATCATATCCAGTTCTATAATAGGGTTTGAAATGGCGAATATGGTCAATATATCATTGATTTACGTGTTAATCCGGGTGGGCCATATTCACCACTTACATTCTACCGTCCCCAAATCGGATGTAGACGTTGATGCCGAGTAATTTACACCGTATGAATCCATACGAACTATCGCATATGCCCCGGTGAAAATATTTCTCTGGATATCTCTGAATATCTCTAAAAGTTTCGGAAAATTTCTCTGAAAAGTCCTCTGAATTTCTCTCACTTTTCGCACTTTTTAGAGGAAGTCAAAGATTTTCTTTGACTTCCTTTACTTGTTGTTTATAGCGCGCAATAATGTACCAGCGCGCAACAATGTAAGGATACGAGAATTTTGCGTAATAGTTCGGATAGTAGAGACTTTAACCGAACCAGCGCCGTTTCGGATAACAGAGGGTTCGGATAATGGGTTTTCGAATAATCGAGGTTCCACTGTACCAACAAACTTTTTTTCTCCGTGGGAAGCCTCGTCGACAAATCTAACGCTTGTCACTCCCGCCGGTCGTTGCTCAAACTGCATCTAATTGCATATCTCGAAGTATCGGAAAGCTGCATCGAACTGCCGTACATGTATGTATCGCAAACGAGTTGACAACGATCTCACACGTTTCGAACATATTTTTCCTTTTCCTCTCCCGTGTATAATCAGGAACACACACGGGCCGTTCAAGTGGGCGGAGCGGGATATTCGTCTACGATGTTAATGATAGAGTCCGTCGAATGCATGACGCTAAACTGTTCGTGACGGTGCGTCCGTTCATTCGCGTGCACTCGACAGTGGCTTTTGGACGGAACCGGATCGTCCATCTATTAGACGAGGGTATTACAACGCAGACGGAATTCTCGTAATGTTTTCTCGAGTGCATAATTGTATGCGGATTAGTTTATGATAGGTCTGGTCAGCTGCAATTGCCTTGTTTCAAGCTGTCATTGTGTGCAGTGTAACTCGCGCATACCTCGGGCAACTTTTTACTCGAATGCGCACCACAGCTCGGTGTAATGTAAGTGACACTGATGGGCGTGCATAACTAGCGAGACCACCTCGAGACATTCTGTTTTGCATTAATCAACGACGGTTGCTGGTTGCATGCGGAAATAGCGAATTGCAAACGATCGTTAACTCGGCGGTTGTGTCATTTGTCTCGGTAACGAACTTGCTTATGTATCGATCTTCGAGGCATAGCGAGAATCACGGAAAATTAATGTACGCACACCTTCAACATTTACAGCAATAATCGACCCGCACCGTTAAATAAAGTGCAGCGCAGAGAAGTTTTTTTTAGCTCGCCTCACACGTTTTCCTTTCCGTCTCTCTTAAAAAATAATCGACTGGCGTAACGATAGTTACCGGACTGGAGAATATTGTACACTCTTGTGTGCACCGTTGAATGAATTCAAATCGATCATATGTACATAAAAAACATGCGGTTAAGATTCGGCCAGAGGGACGTTCAAATAAATATTTAGTTGGTTGAGCAAAATATTTCAATGCCTCTGAAATATTGTGGTGAAATGATCCAAAATATTTATTTGAACGTCCCTGCCCAACATTTTTTTCTGATTCAGTCACATTTTTTATGAGTGTATGGAAAATAAAAAAAGAAAATGATTTGTAAATTTGAATCGATAATGTTACACATCGCTGCTTGGACGCTGTCGAAAATGACGTTGATCGGATCGCTTTTTACCGTATTATCCAACTGCAAGCCTAATAACCCAACAACTTTATAATTCGTCCGAGAGCTAAGGTCCACTCGCGGCCGATTTCTGCCCCGTGGGATTTTCACTATTAGTTATTTATTGCCCCAACGCGCTTAATCCGACGCAGGATTATCTTAATCCAGGCGACGCGATAGATTGAAAGCCGTGTCCCGCGGCGTATAAAATCCATGAATGGCGTTTTACGAGTGTCTCCGATATTTCCACGTATTTACGTAGGTACTTAAATGCGTTGCCGTGTAGCTCGCGGCGGCGCGGCGCGGAACGCGACGGGGTTAGGCAATATCGCAACGGCTATCGTTGCAGCGTGTACGCGTTGGCGTGCCCCGTGCTTATTTTATTGCATCCAACCAGATCGTATATCAACCCCGTGCTATCTTCGTGCAATGCCGCGATTGTAAAATTAAGATATATTTCGAGTATATGCTAATGACAGTAAAAGGTGCGCGATCGTAAATTCTCGGACGGTAGCTCGGTTCCCTCCTCCTGCGTCGACTATATATTCGGACAATATAAAAGTTACAGAGTCGCTGGTTTCTGATTCCGATGTCGTATGTTCCGTGTGTGTGTGTGTATGGGTGTGTGTGTGTGTGTGTGGGAACACGCTCATCGTGCGTCGGATTCGTCGAGGGCAGCTATCGAGATACATTTCCACCTTTCGAGAAATATAACGACCGAGAGTCCATTGCCATTCTATTCACAAGGAAATAGATAACATCGTAGCTCTGCTTGTTTTCATATTAATATTATCATTAATGTTTTCCGGTGAATTCGTAGAGTATCTATCGAGAATAAATGAGCTTACACTCGTCAAAATTCAACGGAAATTACAAATTTGACTTGACAAAAACTGCGTAAAAATATGCCCGTCGGTTTGTTGGCCTAAACTGAGTTCTTTCTCTACATAAAGTAGGAACTCTTTATTCTATAACCACCTTCCTTCGCGCTAATTATACCTTTGAAATGTGTGCAAACCACTTTTGAAATCTTGGTACTCGATTGACTTGACTGTACCGCAAGGCTTACCTTAAGCGTCTCGTAATTACATGGATATCGGCGCATACGATATCGTCTAATGCATTAAACTCCTCTCACGCTCTCCCTATCTCCGACTGTCTGAAAATAAACAATTTATCCGACGAAAATATATACCCGGCCGTCATGACTTTCGAGTTTCACTGTCTCCCGCAGCTAATACCATACACCGCTATGCGTGACAGGAAGAGATGTTTCGTTTGATGTCTCGCTCCCTGCAGGATATAACAACTTAGATACACGATTGTACGTGACGTCGCTTTATCGCGATGGCAACCACGTCTAATTTACTCGGTACCAAGGTATATACCCGCTCGTTGCCTGTAACTCAAAGGTCGGCACGGGGCGAATGTCGTGCGCCCGATGCAGCTTTACACTACGATCCTACACTGTATTTAGTTGGTTCTCTCTATCCGGTACGTGTAACACGTAAACTTCGTGCCATGTTCGAATTGGGTAACTTTTGAAATATTCTGAAGTGGGATTCGTATATTCGTGGAGTTCTCAGTGGACGCTTTTAGGACTCCCGCGTTCGTTTGGACTGTGGATATAAAATAAATTATTCTTTTCCATCGTGTTCTTTTATTTACGTTTTTTTTTATCGTGGAATCCGTGTAGAGCTCCGAAGAAATGAAAAAAACATCCGGAAGCAAGATACGATCTCGCGGGGTTACACGAGGGTTAAGTAACGTCGAGTGGCATCGAGAGGAAAAAAAAATGGAAGAAAGGAAAAAAAATTAGAAAGACCCACTCGTTTCACCGGCTAGATAAAGGAGTGTGTAAAATATGTTCGCAGTATTGCTTACAACGTGGAAGTCGGATGGTATAATTAATGTTAATTGTCGTAATGGCAAATGTTAATGGCAAGCGTCGACTGACTAATCTTAATTTATGTGACACTAAAACCACTTCCATATATTTTCAACTTAATGCCCGCGATAAGATCGTCAGATTAAGATATTATATGGCCGCACCGACACAAACTGGTTGCGCTCCATCGGAATGTTATACCCGAAGGTGTGTAACTGTAGATACTAAATGCTAAATGCTTAATGAATTTCTCTTATTTACACCGAGGTCTCTCATACACCAGCGCGGCTCGCTTCGGGAACGAACCAGATTAATAAAACCCGCGAGAGTCATTATTTTTCTGTCGCGGCGGATAATTAGAGTGCTGATCATAGCTCGAGCCCGGTGATTAACAGCATGCGCTCCCGCGAGAACTCTTGTCGGTGTAATTCCCGATTTGAGATGCGGTCGCAAGTCTTTGCCGCATCCGAGAAACTCGCGATTGCTGGAGGCCATTAGCCATTAGCGTATTGCGCCTTCGCGTGACTCCTCGCTGATTGTACTTAATTTGACGCACCAATTTGCAACGAGGATCTCGAAATCGAAGAAACGTCGAGGAAATTATCTTTCCTCGGCATTCATCGTCGAACATCTTTTTTGTTTTTTGCGATTCGTACGAAACACGCGATTCACGGCTGTTGAAAATTACGTCGAAAATCGAATCTCCGATTCTCGCCGATCTTACAAATTAACGACCAATTATTTTAGCGCGCGGTACAGCGAGACTGAAAAATTGGCATTCATTCGAGAGCCGTGGCGTTCTCGCGATAAATCTCTCGTTTTACCCTAAGCCGTTAATGTATCGATTCGTGTAAACGTCGAGACTGTGTAAATTCAATAACGTAACGTTCGTAGACTATCAATAATTTAATACTTCTTTCACGATCCCACGAAGTTAAAATTGCGAAGGTACGTTTCTTCCGATCTTATACGACGTTGATTCGCGTTCGCCCGATACGAAAGTGCCCCGATGCACCGAGCTAAGCGTTTATCGGCGAACTACTCGCGGTTTGCGCAATATCCCACCGAAATATATTCGACCGTCCATCGGTGGAGTGAGTCCCGTATCGGCAAAGATATCGACGACGTCGCACTATCTCATAAGTGGGCAAACTTATTGCCGGTGCTAGCGCGGACAGTGAAGATGTGTACCGTGTCCGTGAGTCGGTGTTGGTGCAAAGTGCGTTAGCGCTATCGGCGAAGAGTCTCGCTCCGAGAAGGGAAAGCTGCGAAATGCCTGGTGGCGGGAGAGGACTCTTAATCCAAGACACCCAAGACGACGATAACTCGGAGAACGTTCCGTTCGAGACGGCGATAATATCCAACGGGGTTCACGACGATTTCCACAAGATAATTTCACGAACATTGTAGGCACCGGGTGATAGGTTGACTATCCAGCATTTTCACTTCTATCGCGTTCTTTCTCTGGCTCAGGCGAATTTCGTGTGTTCGCCGCGTCGCCCTGCGTTCTCTATAATCTGCCTGGAAATGCCCGGCGCATCTGTCTTCGTACCGGTAACCGCGGGTTTCACCTATCTCCCGAGGTTGTAATTTGTTGAATTAATTGCGATTCGCCGTATAGGCGAATCGCTGCAATAACAGCCGTTGGCATCGCGTGTGTACACGAGAGAAATTTCATTGGGCTCGACTTAGTAGCCAATTTACGATCGTTCCTCGAACGTTATGGCATCGCCGAGGCCCTCGTTGAGTTTTTAATCGCGAAGCTTCTCGATAGGAATCAACATCAAGCCGTGTGATATGCAATCGTGCGTTTCGCTCGTGACGGTCGAACGATGGTAAGATTGTCGTAGTAAAGGAGGAGGTTAAAAAGATGGGTTTTTGCACTCAAACGAGACACCGCGCCGGCGCTCGTCAAACGACGGGTAGGCAACAGAGTTGAGCCGAGGAAAAAATAAATAAATAAATAAACTTACGACCTTATGCGCCGACACGAGTTATGAGACGAATGTCTCAGTTTGGTATAACGCGAGCTTTCACGATAAATGGATCCTCGTCTTTATCCTTCTCCGTCATCCGCCTGCTACAACCGCGTCGGCTGACGTCTCTGCGTCTGGCATTTAACTACACGGGCCCGCTAACAAGCCGGCCGGCAGAGCGACTGTCCTCTCCTCAGGAAATCTATCCACCTGTCGAGACGTCGACGACGGTGATGTGTCTTCGTCACCGGCCATCGTATCGGGCGACCCTTTGTCTCCCGGCGGCGATGAATTATGGTCGCTACTCTTCCTTCGATGCTTCTTGAATATTTTTCGCCGGGTATTCAACGATCGTCGTCGGCCAATTTAGATTCAAGTTCTCTCGAACGCAACGGCGTGTGTCATCGTTTTGATAGAGTTCTGTCCTCGGGAATCGGCAAAGTTCATGTAGTTGTTTATCATTCGCGGATGATATATCTATAGTTTTATCTGTCGGTGCATAAACTTATCGTGGTCATGTATAGACGGAGAAAATTGCGCAAATTTTTGCTGGCCTCCATCAATGTTCGTCGGCTTTTGGCGGCAGTAGAAATGGAAGTTCCCAACTCCAGCGAGTTGACAAAATTTTGACTGGAAGTGACGTCATACCGGAAGTGACGAATTTCCGGTAGGATCCTATTTGCGGTAGGATGTCACTTCCGGCATGACGTCACTTTCGGCCGAAATGCGAGTGTCTAGTGGTCTTGTACTTTATTATGAAGTAGATATTTATGGTAAATATTTACAAAAATGTATTAGAATTTCAGACTTGCGTTTATTCGAGCGTAATAGAAAGTACAATGTATTTAAAAAATCTTACATATTCACGTTCCGGTACATGAATTTTGATTTCATTGATTTCCGTGGTTAAATTAAGAATTTTCTCGACAATTTTTATTAATTTTATCGTAATAGAGGAACGAGTATTGACATTGTCAATAGCCTATCTACCCAATCGACTTTGTAAAACGCAGAGAATAATTATTAGTAATAAACGTACGTAGCGACGTACTTCATGCAGATCAAATTTGCGCAACGTCGTTTTCGATACAGTGTCGCAAACCTGAAAAATCGTTTGCAGCTTGTTTGATCGTCGTTATCATAGGCGCAAGACTGGTAATCGTGTCCCGCATAATTCCAAGCAAATCTATTTAACATTTAATGTTCCGTCGTGCCGTAGCGGTAATATCGTCGGGACACCGAAACGACGTTCAATGTATTAACACCGGTGATATTTAACTTACTTAACCCGAGCGTTAATTACACATTACGATGCGAGTGCATGCGTGAATTAAAGAAGTTTGCAACTTCCAGCGCCTTAATAGGTCGTGCGTGCAATGCAAGCCCCGGCGGCATTAAATTTCATACGATTACCTCACTAGCATTAATTATCCGGACTCCGAGCGCTCGAGATTCCGCAAGCGATATGAATATAGAAACATATTCGTTCGTCGTTTTCTCGTGCTCCCGCTCCGTGCGCCCCGCTCTCTCGTCGCGGCTCGGGCTCAACAGAAATTTCATATTCGGCGCTTCCGCTCCCGGTAGGAGTTACGCGGCAGTATTTTTTTTTACTGGCAACATAATACGAATCGCGTATCGTGTTCTCGGTACTTATATATATATATATATATATATATATATTTATTTAATAAAAGCTCGGTCACTTCCAATTAAACCGATCGGCGGTTCTCCCCTCTGGCCTGACAGCATTCTCAATTAGTCGGGTTTTCGCGTGAATTCTCGACTGTATGTCGACGCAGTTCGTGTGCGGTTTGGTCGGTCAGTAGTCACTTCGTCTCGCGGTCCCTGTCCTGTTACCGCGACCGCCTCTGCTGCAGCGGGCGGTAAAGCGCTGCGAGACGGTTTAATGTCAAGATAGTAATGATATATTAATTACTAGAAAGTCGTTGACCATAAGTACCTGTCACATAATTCATCAGGTCTCTCCGGTGTGAGCTCTCCAGAGCACACACGCAGCGCGCGCGCGCAGAACCGCCGCACCGCTATTTCTTCTCTCTTATTTCGCGAGCCCGAGAGCCCTGGCATTATCGTAATCGTATAATCAAATAATTAATGGCCATACCCGAGTTCGCTCATGATGCCTGCAGATAAATCACGATGTGGCGGTGGTTGGCCCGCGAAGGCAAGGTCCGACAGCGCGCCCGCTAAGTCGACGCATTATCGCGCACCGCGATCTCACACCTCACGATGTAAAATAATTGCGCGATTTTTGTTGTTGTTATTTCTCGAACGGCCGGGCACTTTACAACGCGATTCAAAGGAGCGCAGGGGATGAATCGAGGAGGCTCGAATCGATGAGAAACAGACAACAATATGATTAACCGCAATTTATGCGTCGAGTGGCCATACGAAATAATTTATGCGTAGATATACATTGGTTCTGTTGTCTCATTGTCTTTCACTCCGCGTGTCTCATCCCCGCCGCACGTTTGCGCGTACCCGACGAATTTATGGATGCAAATTTCATACACGCTGCCTGTTATGCGGTGACCTGTCGCTAAACACATCGAGGCCCTCCGAGCTATTTCCATCGGATAATTAATTCCGTGGCTATCCCCCGGGGTTAATATTAAATCAATTACGCAGGGGCTACGGTATAATGAAATCATTAGAGGATGTGTTGCCGCATTGAAATTTATCCGTTCGATCGAGACCACCGTTTTACGTATGATTATATGGCCAGTGCGATTCATACGCCCGCCGTACGAGCCGCCCTCGCTCGGATGAAGCAACAATAAACGTTATGCTAGCAGCGGTAGATCAATTGCCACAAAATACTCACGTTGGAGCATCCCGTTAAAATTCAAAATTATCATAACACATCGAACGCAGGCTTTGGCGAATTTTAAACCGTTCATTCGTGAATTAATTAAATTGTACCGAAAATTTTCCTATTGTCTCGGGTCTGCATGTATTTGGTATCGAACGATTTCACGAAGAAATGTTTTTACCGTTGAAAAGCTCTTCAAAGTCAATGTCGCATGCATTCGAAATTAAAGTGTTGATTTAAAAAATAAAACTTCGCATTATCTGTTTTCTCCGAGACTGTTTATATTTCGGATTTTTATCCGTAACGTCGCAAGCGAATAGGACGTCGTACCAACAGGAATAAATCTGTCGCAGGAATGCTTATGAAATGTTACGCTGCGCGCAATAAAAAGATGCACTCGATGAGTACAAGTGCCAATAAAGATTGCACTGGATGGTGGAACAGCTGCACTGACAAGCACAATTTACGGCGGGTACGACGTTGAGCGAGACATATCTCTATCAGGGCATTAGTTAATTCCGTTGGGCTCTCCGGACATTTCTATCTCACGCAAGTCTATGCATTTTTTTCTTCCCGGCAGACTCGGAATTTACAGTTGCACACGGGACGGCTGATGCTCGGCAACTCGGATCCTGCACTCTCGCAGACGTTGCGATAATTCACATAAGATTTTATGAATCGTATAAGTCCGGTAATAAAATCAGAATGGTGAAAGTAAAAGCGGCGAGGGGCGAGGTGAGAGGAGGTTTAACGCTGCCATCGGGGAATTTTAGTACACCTCCGAGTTACGAAATTACGTTACGACCGTTACCTACCGTAGGTACCATGACCGAAAAAACGAAACCAGAATCTCGATTGAGACCTCGTTCGAGGCAATTCGCGCACAGCACAAGCCCCGTTGCACAACGTCTCGTCTCTCCTGCAATCACGGACAGATGTGTCTGCCTGTGGTGCTTAATTTATTTACGAAAACTCCCGGATATTCGGCGAGGTTGGAAATTGGTAACATTCGAGGCATTTCAGCGACGAACAGGTGGCCCGGTCAGCGACAGACTGATGAACGGCATGAATAAAGCCCGCTCGACCCCGTTTCGTACAACCCGCGGCGGACTCATTAAAACGCTTTATTATTTTTTAATTAAGCGGTAACGAAGGATTTATTAACGCGAACGATGAGATTCATTGAATTCAACTGGAACGTATGGATGGAGCGAGAGAGAGAACGAGAGAGAGAGAAGAAAAAAGTGATTTGGAACGGAGATTCGAAAGTCAAGTTATACCGCACACAGGAACACCGCGGTGGACCTCATTTTTATAATGGACGACGGTTTTTTAATCGAATACTCAACGTCGATAAATTAACGAACTTTTTGTCGTGAGCGGATATTCAATCGACTTCCTGTAATGAACAGCATGACAAATAAGAAAAAAAACGTATTTTTTCACCGTCACGCGACGGGGATACGATAAGGACAGCACTGCGATTATTTTGTTACTTAATCAGCTAATTTCGAATGATTATATGGTTGTCCAGATTCAGGCCGATGTGTAAACCCGAATCCGAATAGATTTTTATTACATAGTCAGTAAGAAAAACTAATTATCTTTTTACTTTCTCGAAATTCCTAATTTTTTTTGTACAAAAGACAAATTCTCAGCATCCATGCTCCTTGAGTATGACGTCCTAAAAATTTGCGTTTTCGCACAAACTTTCAACACACATGCAAAAAAACGTCTCACAGTTTTACTTACCGCCTGAGTGTATTTTAGGTGGCGTATGTAGGATTCTATGGGTCTTTACCGCCAATGACCGTCGATAATATTAGTAAAAACTCACGAAAAAAATAAACATTTGCGATGGACTTCGATTTTCGAGTACGTTCGAAAAGTATCGTAAAAACTTAAAGTGGCGTATCTCTCCGTGTTTCCGGCGTGACCCCGGGCGCGGTAGCGGCTCCTCCCTCTCGGCCTTAATTGTTTATTGCCCGAGCGAAAATGTAATTTCTGCGAAGCGAGACCACCGGAAGTTGGCTGTTAAATGGCAAAACGAACGACGGGAAGAGAGTAGCTGTTACGTGAGCCCGAGCGCAAGGGTGGAGACGGAGAAAGTTCCGTCTCTCCGTCTTTCTACCGAGGATCGTCGGCGCTCTTGCTGCTTCTCGCCGTGCAAGAAAACCTTCGGCCCTAAATCTCTGCCTGGCAATTAAACGCTGGTGGAGATTACGCGGTGTAGACTCCACGAGGGCCGTATCTTTTTCTTCTCGTTCTCTTCGAAAGGAATGAGGTATACCGGCGACCGCGAACCGGCCGCAAGGGAGGCAAGCGAGAATGAAATAGAACGAGGTTGATATAGCGGAAGATGCGAGTAGGGAACGAGGTGATTCTCTTTTGCGGTCGAAATTGCAGCGGAGTAGGAAAGAGAGCGGAAAATTACGGGACAGCGATCGACCGGTCAGCTTTCGCTGCCAATGCGGTAGGCAGCGAGTCGGTGCTGGTTCACGTTTGTCGGCTGCGAGGGCGGCTAAGCCGAGCGTTTTCACGCTCCGTCCGCCAGCGACGTCTCCATCGAGAGACGCGGCGCATCGGTTCCTCCGTTCCTCCCGTCCTCCCAGTCGCCGTTCTCCTTTCGCTCGCTTCGCGTCACCCTCGTCCTATTTGCAATCGGAGCTGCATGTATGGCCAAAGCGTAATTAGAAGCGAGGAGGTCGCGTGCTCGAGTCACGGGAGACTCGAATCAAGTTCAGTCGTCGACGCAACGGGGCGTGCATCGAGGAGAGGAGGCCCTTGAATTAATTCAACGTCCTTGGGCGATTTGCATTTCCAAGTACCAACAGTCGAGTGGGCTGATTCCGGCCTCACCCTCTGTACTCCGAGTTATCGAGAACTCTCCGGTTCGCGTGTACGTTGTAACACACAACACAGAGCGTCGTGTACACGGAGCGAGGGAGACGATGTGCGGTAGGAATCTTGGATAATTGCATCCCTCGCCCGGCACTTTACTGACGTTAAGTTCACTCCCAGGCTCGAAAGTCAAAAGAGTCCAATCTGCGGCTAAGAGCTCGATCGACAAAAATTAATAGTTCCGTGACTCGATGTCACCGACGCAAGAGCATTGATTCGATACATAAAAAATGGTGTACAAAGTGTACAATATTAAGGTTCGACAAATGTGATACGGACACAAAAGCAGGCATTCACAAAGGCTCACGTCGTTGAACGGGCCACCATCGAGCGACCCTTCAGCGCAGCAGAAATTGCAGGAGCACGCCGCCGCGTTGGTATTGATGGGCCGGAAGACTTATGTGTCGGGGCACATTTGTTCGGCCATTAATCGAGGTAGGGCGAGCCGTGGTTCGTTTGTTCGTTCTCCTCCGTCTTTCTCCGCTGTTATTCCCGGTCTTACCTCCTCGTTGGTATCGTTCGTTCATTCTCGTTCGCGCCCAACGACGGCGGTGGCAACGGCGCGCCCGACCCGAGCGTTCACGGGTAAAGTAGCACCCGGGCTCAGGACCCGGAGGGTGATTTATCCCAGTCGCCCCCGGGCCACCGCCTCCCTAATCTCTTCGCTCGCGTCTCCCGTTAACCCCGCGTTATCCTCTCTGTTCATCTTCTTGACTCTTGGCCCTTACTTCCTGCTCGGCGTCGCGCAGCTAGGACTGCGTTTCCTATAGCTCTTCTCTTCCCTACCTTTCCTCCGCACGCTAACCTTCTCCCTTCTTTTAACTTCCCTTCTTTTTCCACCATGGATAGACCGAGAAAGAGTAATAACCCCTCTCCACTTTGCGCAGCAACGGCAATGAATCACTTCTTCTATCTCCGCGAGGATCCGCTGGGATTCGTTTAACCCGATACAGACGCGGGGAGTGAGAGAAAGAACGTGGTCGTGACAAATTCACGCCACCTAACAGCCTCCCTCCATGCATTTTGGCGGAGCTTTTCCGCTGCCTACTGTGTCGGAATGGGAGTGAGTTCAAGACAGAAAGCGAGCCAAGAATACTTGCAATCCCGGTTGTGTACGCGGAGGGTCTATTGCAATTTTTCACGACGGAGTTTTGGGTAAAAGTGGCTGAGTATGGGTGGGATCAATGCCAGATCTGTAAGTATGGCCACGCGGACTTGTACACAATATGACAATTGTACAACGTTGTTTAATTTTAAGCCACACACTCTTCAATAGATTCGGCACAGTGTTCCTCTTTTGGCTCACTTTCATCTCTACTATTTTGAAACAAGCGACTTCTCCTTGCACTGTTCATTTTGCTGTGAAGCAAGCGAGCATAAGCTTTGGGAAGCAGGAAGAAATCCTTTCCAGATAGTTCCTTCTTTATTTTCGAAAAATAAGTGTTTTTTCGGAAGACGTTTTCTCGGGTGGTCTCGTAGAAGACCGGAGTTTTGTCGTATATCATTGGTCGCGTGAGGGTCGCGAGGGAGGGCCAAAGTAAGAGGTAAGATACTTGTAAAAATGTATCGCCCTCTTAGGCTGCCTGGAGAAATATAGCGACACGAAACCGGCAAAACGACGGTGCCGCTGTGTGTGCGCGGCCGCGCAACATCGCCGAAGAGGAAAGTAGGGTTTAGCCATTCATCACCCTCGGAATAGAAGTTTAATGCTGCGACTGTGAGCAAGCCAGCAGAGAGGAAAATAGAGTGTTCCGTGAGGTCGTGTGTTCCCCGGCGCACAGCAATCCTCCGCGGAAAATCCCGGGAGCACGACGGGCATGCGCCGGTGCCGAAGGCATGACATCGGGAGCAATAATTCCTGCGACCGCCACGATTTACCAAGGGTTGATAAACGATTTTCTCGGTACCCCGCAAGACGGTATTTCTCCGATTTTTTGCCACGTCGTGTTACCTCGCGAACTTCGCATGAAGCTTGCGCGGATAGCCAGAACAATAAAATAAATCCCTCGACTCTTCATGCCGTTGTTCCTTCGTCGGGCGACCGAGTGAGTCATTGCTTGCGATAGTCCACGATCCGATGAATTCCCACGAATCGGTGGGAAACTTATTTCCATAATTATTATTCCTCAACCCTGCACATATACATGTATATATATTATATGCGCGGATAATATGCAAATCTGCGATGCCGATGGTAGTACGATATCCTGGATACCGAAATACTCAGCTGGAGATCTCGTCTGCGGCTCGGAAAGTTTCAAAACTGCTGGCAGGCGCGCTATCCGAGCGCGCTGTGATTGCGATTTGAAAGTGTGCCTCCTCCGAGCGTTAGAAAAATCGAGGATACAAACTCGTCGCTGGTGCAATGAACCGACCGTTTGGATTTCGCGCTTCGAACGCTCGGATATCGTTGAGGTAGATCGTGGGATCGTTGGTTCGGCGGTAAAGAGGTGCATCGGGTCCATCTTAATCGGTGCCCACTGGCGTGTGTGCTTCTGCTGCATCAGCCTCGGGCGATTACGGGTGATTTAAGGACGATGCACCCTACACATGCACGTGTGTGTCCCTCCGCGTCTATCCAAACCCTCGCGATTCCTTCCACTCTGATCTCGGTTAGCCGCATGAGCCCACGATTTCATCGTGTTTTTCTCTCTGAGTCATGCCGAACATTGCACAGTCGACGTAGCCGCGCATTCTACATCGGTAATGATTGCGTAAACAAGTCGAGCACGTCGTCAACGTCGGGAACGAGATGTCGACGTTATCAGAAATGTTGACGTCTGTCGAACGGACATCATGGTTATCGCTGTGTGTCGAAGTGTCGCGCGGGATGCAAACCCACACGTGTGTTCGCAAGGGACACGAGAAGCTGTGGCGAACCATTGCGGCTTTGTTCCCTCACGGGGATCGTGTCGGACCGGCTCGGACGGCTAACTAACCGATCTATCGGCCGATCTGGTCGATGGCGTGTACGGGGAACAGTACACCAGCGATGCTGTTGTATCGCGAGTGAAGGGAAGGTGGCAACTTGCGATGCTACCTCCGGAGTGTGCTCACCTTCTATCTATTGTATCTTCTCCTCGAATCGTTCGATTCTGTATCCAAGCAAAACAGGAGGCACCCCGAGGCACTCGACCTCGCAGCTTTGCGGGCTCGCGGCGAAAGAATGGAACTGGCCGGGGCTGCTGGGGGTTTCTTCGTCGAGCATGTAGAGACCACCTTTCCCTGCACTGAGACTAGGATCTTGGAAAAACTACAGTCTTGCGGTAAATTTCGACCAGGCCAGCGCCACTGTTAGCAATATCTGAAAAATTCGCATGGGCTATAGCAATTTTTAGACAACCCGTATGGTAATTTTTTCCAGGAGGCGGAATGACGAAATTTTGCGTATGTGGCTCAGAATTTCGTGGATTGACACTAAGAATTCCGTGGACAAAAACTGAGAATTTCGTCGATCAGATTTTTTTTATGTATGTATACACAAAAAAAAATGTGATCAACAAAATACACCGGTATGACATACACACTCAAAACATACGGTTTGCAATCGCGTCGCCATCGATTACTGCGTTTTTAGTGAGACCTACTTACATTTTGCCAACAATTAAGGGATATTCGGGTAATATCTGCGACAGCGAAAATGACCATATTTTCTAACAGAACGTGTTAAGTTTAATACGAATGTTTGCCAAAGGATATCGCTGTAGTTCCCATGTATTTGAAAGTTCTGTCGGTTTTGTACCCGATGTATGATAACTCCTGTCAGATCCTTCTCTCGGTGTGTCTGCCGGAGGACGAAATGAATTTGCCGATAATAGGAACAATGTAAAAATAGCAATGAGATTGTGCAACTGCAAAGATATCTTGGGCAAGCTCGGATCGCTCCGATCGTACTCCGACATCTCCGCGGGATCGATGACCCGCGATGATGTCGAGGACTGACAGACACGCGATAGGATCAACGGTGCAGAATTTCTATAAAAATAAACCGAGTCTATCCATAGCAGCGAATTAATTATTAACTGTAATTGATACATCGATCACGTTCCGGCCGTGAAGGCTATAATTTCGTATGAATCATCCGTTACCGGCTCTATCGGGCTGCTCGTCGTCGTTCCTGCAGCGTCTCCTTTATTTCTGACTGCCATCGACGTCGCTCGGGCTGCCTTCCATGCATATCCTAAAGTGCATTATCTCGGCTCTACGATCGACGAGTTCATCGATCGGCGAGAGTAGCGGAGAGGATCTCGCGGATGCCTGCCCGGAACTCGGACCCGATGGAGAGGTGTAATCGCACTCTTCGTCGATCGTTGCGAAAGATCGCGTCGATCCCCACCCACGCGTAGAACGCACGAGGGGGACGAAGGAGACCGGCGGAGCTGATAAAATGCGCACCAGCGGAGAGCAAACTCGCGCGATCGCTTCTAACGGTACAAATTACGAAGTTTCTCGTCTCGCTCGATCCTTCGCACACGCGTGGGCCCTCTCACGCGCGTGCATCGTCGCACGCACACGCGCGGACGGACGCGCGCGCTCGGTGGTTCTTCTGATGTATCGTGCACACGCACGTGTGGGGCACCGACGTCAAACCTATCCCAACCGGGAAAGCTCGGTGCCTTCCACGCTGGCGTACGAGGCAATTAATAACAAGCCCGGTGCAGATTAACGAGCGCTCCGACGCCGTAATTATATATGTACGGATAATTATATCCACCGGGGAGAATTTATAGATTTACTCGGGCGGACACCGACAACCCGTTCGGTATTACCGAGTCGCGCGCGCGAGAGAGGCTCGCTCGCCGCGGGCGTACAACGAGAGACACGTAATTGTGTACAGTCTTCGAGACTATACGTGTTCCCACTAACACCAGCCACTTCTCCGTATGGGTAAGTCGCGGGACCGACCTGCGACGCGTGTACTTACATACACGTATTTTTTTTTGTTCCTTCTCCAACACCGAGCGACCGCGGCCTCAGGAACTTGCGCCGGACCCTCGATGCGGCACCGCCACTTGGAGAGAGAGCCCGACCAGTCAGCTAGCCCGGCTCGCACACGTATATGCGGTGGATATACCCTGCGTGACTAACGACCGGCAATTGTCTTTACGACGGCTCATTAATTTCCGCCACGCAACTACGGGGGTCACCCGCGCTCGCGAGAGCTGCCCGGGGCTACATCTACACTCGACACTTTGTCTTTAATGCCCCCCTTTGCCTCGGCGTCGCGACGGGTACCTCGCGTTCAACCGCTCTCCCGTGTCTCACTCCATCGCCTACCTCGAACGCCAGCCTCTTTCTCACCCCGCCGTCTTGTTTATGGACACTGCACCGACACCTAGACTATCGCCATTCGTTACGAAAATACAATCGAGTAATTACCGTACCACTCCGAGGGAGAGATCACCCTCCTTTCCCCGCTGTCTGCCGCCGCGTGACGTTGATTTATCTCAGTCATCGTTGCGGTGGATCGTGAAAGTCGCGACTGCCACAACGTGCCGGGAAGCCAAGCGACGAAAACTCTAGGGATCTTAGTGAGAGCGCTACACCGGACCAGTATTGGCACGGCGTCGGCCAGTGTTCGCCCAGCATTGGCCAGCACCGGTCCCGTGTTTCACTACCAGGGGAGACTCTGAGAGTCAATTGAATGCCAGATTTTTGGTGGGTCCAGATGAACTTGTGGCTTGTTCCAGCGATTGAGAGGACAGTTCGGTGCATCGGAAAGGTGGCTGTGATGCATGGATGAGTGGGCGAGCAATCGGACCAACGCTCTCCCTTGTCTCGCGCGACTGTCGGGCCCTCTGCATGTTGCAGCTTGGTAAATGCCACGTAACTAATCATTCTCCGGGGTGGCTGATGCTACCCCGACTCGATTCGTCATGGCAGCTCAGCGGGAGTCCGACTCTAAATCAACGATATTCTTATCTCGGCGCCGAGGCAACTCCGCGGGCTTCTTCTCTTTCTTCGCGTGCATCCCCGAAGCTCTTCGCTTGACGGCGCGGCAGTGCCGTTTCGACGGTAGCGACAGCACACCATGCTATTACGACTATTCTCGACGGCCTCTTCGTCCTCCGCTCTTCTGACACTCGTGTGTGCTAACACTCTCCTTATTCACGTGCACACGCTTCTCGCGTTTGTCATCTCTTAAGACCACTGCGGCTGTAGCACTGTCGAGGGAGAGGGAGAGAGAGGCAGGCCGTGAAAGCGGTGTGTGTAACATCGGGCCCGATCTCTTACACCAGAAAAGCTGATAATGCGACCCAAGTGCCGGAGGATTTTCCCCGAAACATCTATGCTCCCGCTGAGATTTTCTCGGCTCAAGTATATTCATAAGTGTCTCATGAATATACTTTTATCTCGTCTATCGAACACCGGAAACACTTTAGACGGAGGGATGTAAGTATTTTTGCACCAATGGGAGCGTCTTCGACGAGAATTAAATAAGGCGGCGTAAAAAGTTCAGTTTATCACTGCTAGATCGGTTCCAAAAATAAAACTGGCACTTATTTACCGTTTTTCGTGTCGAGCTGTCTGACGCGTGAATTATAAATGAAATTTTATCATTATTCGAGTGTCTACTTTGGTGAGAACAGATGTATAAACCGCGTGTGTCAGTCGAATCAAGACGAATTGTTAACCGTATTGACTCGATTCACACACGTACAATTTTTAAGCGCCTTGATGAACTGTTATTAAACGTATCATTGAGGCGCTAAAAAATTGAGAACTTTAAGGATTTAGAAGATAAATATGATCTTGGAATCACTGTAACACGGCTTTAAAAAAAAAAACTACCTCTTACAATTTTTTGTATCGAGCTATCTGACGTGTGAAATAGCGATTGAAGAGTAGTAACTTTTGAACAGAGATTGGCAATGAGTATGAAAAAATTCTCAAACAGATGTATAAATCGTCCGTATGAATACGAATTTAGTAGCGTTTCATAAAGATTCTCAAAAATAGAGAACTCTAACGATTTTAGTACAGAAATATTACTGTGCTCCAGAACGTAAAGTCGAGTGTACTCATTACAACGTTCCTTCCACAACGAGAGCGCAAAACTTGTTCCAGTTCGTGCCGAAGTTGTCTCTTTCAATCCTATTTGCTTTTCCATGCGACGAGCTTCCCCGTCGGTGTCACAGAGAGACCCGGGACGAAGAAGAGAAACGCGCCGGAAAAGCAAAGACGTTGAATTAGTGGAGGAGCCTGTTGGCGGTAGGGAGAACGCAAGAAGCGCGTCGTGTGTACGGCGGGCGTCTGTGTGAGAAAGGAGAGTGTGCACGACAACTTTAACCCCGATAACGGATGCGAGGTGGTTGGTAGCCTCCTTGGTGGCTCGGGGGAGATTAGATGCCGGCAATTAGCGGGAAATATGAGGAGAGCTTGCTCGCAGGGTTGGCTCACTGGGTTTACACGGTGCTTCGGGTGACGGGAGGGCGGACGTACCGTGGGGTGTGGGAGAGCGCAAGCTCCCAGACTAAACATACTCGGCTCGTTAGCGGCGTGTTACGCGATTAACACACCGTACCAGCGACACTCTGTAAATTATACCGTGCCCGCTCACTCGGGCCACGGGGTTAACGCTGCCTACCACCCAGCGCTACCTCCATTTACCAATACACACGTTCTCCGTGCGCCATCCACCTAACAACCGACCGACGTACAAGGCGTACATATACGGAGTACCGTATGCAACCACCAACGGAGATCAATCGTACGCGCAACCCGAGAGCAGTGGCTTGTTGACAAACTTGTCGAATTAATCAGACCTTCACCCGCCTCCCCCCTCGAAGATTCCCGCAACCGAATCGAACATCTCGCACGGCTGATCATGAATCCCGAACGAACGGCGCTTGGCCGAGACACGCATCGAGACTGTTGCCGGAGCCAACGTCGATCGCAAAACGTTGTCTGAGTGACTGTCCGTCTCTAATTGGCAGTTCTTCCGGTTGTCATGTGGCGTCGGACAACCGGCGGAGAGTCGAGGCTGGAGACAGAAGGCGACGATTAAAGAGGGTCGTTAATTCCCTTTACCGGTGAGACCGAAGCTGACGCGGAGTAACGACGGGGCCGAAGTAACCGAGTCATACGATTCGAGAACGAGAAATTCCGGTTGATAAAATTATGACTTACAACGCGCGCAGCTGTGCGTGAACGTCGCGAACGACGTTAAAATTCCATACGCCGTTGACGCCTGTTTGTTACTTCTGTGTATGCGAGAGGGTTGAGAAGTTGTCCTGTCCCGTGTGTTAGAAAGTACTCAAACGCCGTCGGATTCCGTGCCGCGCTCGTCCCCCGGTCTCTCTCGGCCTCCCGAGCTGCGGTGTACGTACCCGGGGCACTCGGCTGTACGCCATTTCGAAATAAGTTAGTTCCCTTGTCACGTGCTTTAACATTGATTAGCGTCCATGCGCGACAGAGAGACAAAGTGCAGCGATACATCAATGTCACTTCGGCTCGACGTCTGCTCGTACCGCACGGCTAACTGGAGTGACATCGCGATAACAACGCAGCATTGGCTTAGCTCTCCCGCGGTTCTCTCGTTTCCCGCCCCGTCGCTCCCTCTTCCTCGCCGGCTCTCGACGCCTGCGAGTATTTTAGGCGTGACTGGAAATCGTGATGGGGCATGGAGTCGCTGCGAGCGAGGGATGCCGGCGGATTCACGAGCTCGAGCGAGATCGGGACACCCTAATAGCCGTAAAATATAATTGCAAATTACAGAAATATGTTGCACGTGTCGCACGCGAAGCGGGCGAAAAAGCGGCCGTTTCCGCACTCAGTGATGAAAATAATTTTTTGTCACCCCCTAAAATGTCCACTAGGGCTTGTTGCCAGAGTTGGGGAGACATCTCGCGGATGAGAACCGCGTCGGGCGTACAGAGTATTTGCATCGGAGCGAACGTGTAACCCTTCAATTAGGGGTATCCTTCGAATCTGGTTCATTGGAGGGGCAAACGAGTCAATCCGTTCCAGAATCCCCGGGCCAATAACCCGGCGACCGAGGCACAAACACACCACGGGCACACACGTGCGCACCCTCGGTACACAGCTCGCTCGTTATCTCTCCCCCTGTCCCAATTTATACACACCTACCTGCCTTGGCCGACTCGTCAATAAGCGACTGGCTTCAAAGACATCGGCGCAACATCGATCTCCGGAGTATGTTTATCAGCGAGCGGCGTTTGAAATTTGCATATCGGCACAGCCGATGAAAACTCGATCTATAAAATCCACATAGCTCGGTTGTACGAATGCTAGATGGAAAAAAAAAGGCCGCAGCGCGAAATGACAGTTCGCGAGCGCGTTGAGTAATTTCAACGTTTCACCTGCGAGCAAGATCATTTATAGCTTTCCGAGCGTTTACATTCGTTTCATGCTTTGCATAATAATCTAGATCAAAACTCGTATATTATTTCCTTTCGCAATGAGTAATAGAGATTTAGGTTGGTCTCCCATACGGCGGTGTAGCCGCTAGTGAGACAAACAGGTGTGTTTGAGCGTGTGTGTTCGGCAAAAAAAAAAACAGCCGGGCGAGCTTCGTGCCGTGCTCATCCGATCGGTATCGGATACAATTATTCGACGGAAACTCGTCTTTCCCTCGTGTGTCTCGTCTCGCCGAGTCGCGGGCGTTATACATAGTATCGCGTATATGGACAGTTATGTGTGTATCCATATATGCAAGTGTGTTCATGAATGTATAGCGTAGTATACGGTGACTCGGTAGAGCGTCGCAACCCTGTCGTGAGCTGCTGTGCCTGACACGACGGGGTCTCTCGGCTCGTTACGCCGCATTAACATCGTGTCCCGGTTTTTATCTCGCTTGTTAATCATTTGTTGCCCAAGCCCCGAAGAGAGCTCGGGGCTATCCGGCGGTCGGTATATGCCTACGTTAGTACGGACCGCATATACCTGTACAGCCATCTTCTTTTTCTTCATCTTCTTCTTCTCGTCGCCTCTCTTACAATGCCGTCCTTTAATTACGACGGAGGCCCAAGAGTCGGGAAGTTCTTCGCACGCGAAGGAGCACGAACGATGGTCCGCTCTTTTTGTTCCTCCTTGTTTCTTTTTCTCGCGCGTCACAGAGCAGCGTATCCATCGCCCTCGTCGTCGCGACATTATATCAGAGAATGGGGAGGTGAAAAAAAAAAGGAAGAATCGCAGCGTTAACGGAGAACAGAGAGTGGAGAGCGCGGATGCATAGTTGCAAAAGCGAAGGGGCGTCGCGGCGCGTAAATGTCGCTCAATAGTGACGGTGTGATAAGTCACGAGCGTGAATAGAAGCGACAGCCTCGAACCTCTTCGGGACCGGTGCGCTTCGGTTGGCTTTGCTCTCTGTAGTCGCCCGATCGACCGCCCCGCTCGCTCTCTTTATCGCATCTCGTTCATCGCACTTTCGTTCTTCGTTTCTCGACGCGTCACAGCACCACCGACGAACGAGGAATTCGACGATCGATCCTCTGCCGGGCTCCTCCTCGAGCCGATTACCAGCGACCCACAGCTTTGCGACGAAGAATCCTCGAACTATCGTCGTTTCGGCGAGAAATGAGACTCGATCTTCGCGCGGACGCGGGCTCTCACAAACCCCCGATGTCTGCAACGTTGAATTTACTTTTTTTTTTCTCCTACCGTCATCAATTTTGTTATCTCGCGATGATTTTGTTCGAATTTATCCTACTTGAAAAATTGTCGCGATGGAAAAACTATTTTGGAACGTTGACTCTATAGATTTATCGCGCATGAAAGAATATCAATTCGGGACAAGTGATTTTTGCACTAGATGCAATTCCTCGGGTAAGATTCTGCCGTAACTGGAGAAACCGGCGGAAGTGACATATTTCCCGTATGACGTCACTTGCAGTAAAAAAATGAGGCTTTTAAACCGGAAATGAAATATTTTCGGCATGACGTCACTCCCGGTAAAAACATGAGATTTTTCGAACCGGAAGTGACGTCACAGTGAAATTCTTCAATTCTTCTGTGCGATTTTCAAATCGGAAATGACGTCACAGAATTAAAAAAAAAAAAATGCTGCGAAACAGTGGCGTAGCAGACACGTATGGCAGTAAAAACATCGCGATTTTACTATAAACGTTTGCCACACTGCAGACACTCTGGCTCACAGCTCTTTTTCTCTCATCGGTGCCATCTTATTTCTCCCGCTAACCTAAGAAATTTATTACTTCGCGTGGCCGATCGTGACTCCGACTTACCACCGATAAATTAACCGGCGCGAAAGTCTCGTGGCTGCCGTTCCGAAAATCGGCACACGGTGGCCTAACGAATAAAAATACCCAACGTTCTCGTGTGTCGAACATATTACCGAGAGGGGGGGGGGGGGGGAGTTGAGGTCCTGACACCGCGAGTAACCGGACGTCGTCGATCGTTTTGAGACACCGATATCTCATCGGGCTCCAATTAATCTTTCTCACTCTCTCGAAATTCGCATCCTCGCGACGCAACTTTCCCGTTACATTATATCGGACACGGTAACATACAGGCTTTATAATAAAGTTACAAAGTGCGAGGGGACACTCGTAACACACGTCGATTTTAAGGATGAAAAGGGACCAGACGAACGGTCGTTCATTCGCTCCGCGCTCTGGGAAGTTCGTAAACATATCGTCGTAGAGTCAAAGTCGGCCGTTTCGCGAGGCGATTTACGTCTCGTGAGGTGAATGCGCCGGGGTAAAAGTGTATCCCACCGACGTTATGACGTGTTATAGTCAGATACACGGAGGAGAAATAGCCGGGGAGGAAGCTCACGTGCGTTAGTCCAGCGAAACGTAAGAGCCGCACACGTACGTATAGGTATATAAATTCTAGGCAGTTACTCTGCCGACCCCGGGTGAACGCGAACGATCGCGGAAGTCGTTTTCTCGGGTCGCCGATGGCTTGCCCTTTCGTATATACCCTGAGCGGTACCGCGGGCAGCGTGCACTTTTAATCCGTTTGCTAGAGCCGTTTCTGAACGTAAACGCTCGCGGCGAACGGCGATCGCTTGCCCCGAGTGTGTGTGCGACGCTCTGCCCGTACAGTGTACTTCACGTACACACGTAGCGTATGTGGCCCGAACGGAAAGAGGCGAAAGGCAGAGAGTGAAAAGGGAACGCGAGAGGAGGGAAGGAGGACTCTCTCGCATGGCGCATCGGTGGGTATTTACGAGCAGATAGCAAGCACCATTAAGCCAATCAGATGCTGCAAAACGGCCAGTGTATTTTCCAACCTCTCTGCGAATGGGTTGACATCTTTTATGATCGGTTTTATCTCAACGACCGGGCGAGCAACCGTGGGCGCGCGGAATTCTTCCGCGGTACAACGGGAACGAGGACAAAACTCGGGCTGCATAATGCCCCGGCTCCGCGCTCCCCGCCCCTGCGCTTCCTCTCTCGTCGCATTTCTATCTCCGCACTTAATCGGTTGCAACAGCTTATTTTGTAAAGAACATGCTCCCCCGATTTACAACGGTCCGAGAGAAGGGACCGAGGCAATAAGGTATACGCGTCGAGCTTTAGTGACTTCGCCGGAGACGCGAGGGATATTGCGTTATGCTCTCGCTCCATTCGCCTTCCTTCACTCAATTTCGTTCTTTCTTGGACCCGAAGCTTTTCTCCGCGCACGCACCTTATCGGGAACTACCGCGAGATAAGTCCCCCCTCTGCGCGGGGGACTCGGGGGAGTCGCTTTAACAACCGACGATCCCCGCGTGTATGGATACATTCTGTACCGTCGACAGCGTTTCGCTACGCTCGCCTCGTGACTTTTATATCGATACCGTTCGTCGGTAAAGCGAGGTAAACTTTACGAGCGTGGAGATAAGAGATGTAAAAAAATGAAAATAAATATCGAATTATTAAGTCGAGAAGAGAGCGAGTGAGAGAGAGAGAGAGAGAGATGGAAATGTTAAAATTTATAGCTCGTGGGTATTGCGGCTGACGTCGTTGCCGTCGTTGAAGGCGGAAAGTGCGTGCGGAGGCGGTGGTGAAATAAGATATCCAACCGACGGATCGCGACGATTATTAGTATCGTCGATAATAGTACGGAATACCTGGGAGATTATTGTTCTCGGAATTATGCTAGGTGGACAGTGATTGACGATATTTTTTTCCTTTTTTATACATTTTTTTTTTCTTCTCTATATTCGACGAGCGGCAATAATCGTCTCGGATATTACAGCCCGAGAGAGCGGTCTCGACTGCTTGGCGTTCTTTCAAGCGACATAATTCACACCCGGTGACAGGCTCGGAGTTATTTGCATCACGTCGGCGTTATTAACAAACTACGAGCAATGTTTATTCATAGGTCTCGCTAAGTCACGTTGTTTGTCTTTGGTTCGCTCCGTGCCATTCATCATTGCGCGATTAGACGCACGAAGGGGGGGACCTCGCGAAAGTTTTATTAGCCGCAGTCGCGTAGAGTGCTGTGGTAATGGATCGACGCGAATACGGAAATTAAGTGTTTCTCCGCATCGACAACGCGCTTCTGATGCGAGTAAACAGGGAGGGCAACATTGTCACGGCGAGGTCGGGAATGAGCGCGGCGAGCGGTGTTTAATACCGCGAAGTAACATATGTCGAACCACAGAGTGTGTTAAACGTGACATGGAAATCCTATCTCGATTATGCTAATTTATACCGGTAAGAAGCGACAGTCTATCGCGAATCGCAATATTTTCCTTATTGTGGTCGTATTACGCACGACAGATGCAATGGGTAACGAACGCGAAGCCGTTTTTACGACGGGCCGTCAGTTTAATCCCATTGTACGTATCGTTTATATCGAAGGCTCGAAACGTTTAATGCGAAAGGTGGATATTTTTATCGCGGGGCTGCATCAAGAAAATTCGTGCATGATCGCAGATAAACATTTTACAGCGCTGCATCAAGCCGCCATAAGGCCATTACAAGAATCAGGCGGAGTTTCATCAGGTCCCAAATGTAACGCGCCGAGAAGAAAAAATTGTTGGATTAACCAAAGCGTGTTCACCTGCGTTCAAAGGTGTTATTTAGGTGGTGCGATAAAAAATGTTGTTTGGATCGACTGAAGCGCATAATCGTTCAAGAAAAGAAAGATTTCGAAATCGTTCAAGAAAAGAGAGAAGTGAACGTATGGGACCGCGAATTTTGTTAATACAACAATTTTTTTTTCTCAGCGCGCTCGGAAATTTCTACTACAGATGGTACGAATTCGTATATCTTTGCATAATAATTCGTAATTCGTAGGGATTAATCCCTACGATGTATGTAGTCTATCACCTGCGGTGAAATTCAGTACAGTGTATCGGCGACGACGTCGAGAGGAGACGAAAAAAGCGAGAAGCGAGCAAAGCGAGTCGATCGGCACCGCGTCAATCACTCACACATAAACGCTGCGCTTCGTGATTTCACAGAGCTCCGTCCTATCGGGCGCTGAAATATATTGAAAATTGAATAGCACGTGCGACCGCGGCGCTGGCGGATGCCTGCTGCTGCCCTGGTGTACAGGCGAGGCTATATACGATTGACGTTGAAGTTTATCTGGTGACACCCGTCTGCTCGATCGTCGGACAGCTCCGGATGCGGAACGAACACCGCTGCTGGCACAATGCGGACAATGAAACTGCCCATCCGTCTGCCTCTTTGCACAATGCTGAATGCCACGCGGGTCCAGAGTTTCTAAAGGGGCTATGTTCACTAACAGCCGCAGCGGTGTGTACCTGTCACAACGATTTTCCTCGTGTTACCCATTGCCGTTATAATTAACGCAATTAATACAGATAATCTCCCCGTGAGTCTCCGACTCATTGAAAATTTCAAACGATAGTTTCGAAAAAAATACTTTGATTTGGTCGCAGTTTTTGTAATCGTTTTGGTGATTTTTGTTGACAACTTCGCCACTACATCAGGTAGGGTGAACGTGGCGATCATGACCTACCTCGATTAGTTCGTAAATCAATGACGTGTGGAGCGGACCATATTGATCATTCAATTGTTGACGTAATTTGAATGTGACGAAAATGAGAAAAGAGATGCTTTGTTTGACCATAAGGACAAACAATTGTCAGACTCTCCCTATGTCCTGGCGAATAATAGAAGGGAGGAGTCGAGTGAAAATGTATGAGCGTGTGTGTGTATGTCTGTGTGTTTGTGTGCGCATCGGTGTGAGAGGGCGTAAGGTGCCAGGAACGTCGGATGGGAACTAATGGGCGGCTGTCGGAGGGCGGAGGTCGACCATCCATCACCCAAGACCGGCCACCTTCATCATCCCGTTTCTCTCAGCCGTTTGCTCTCCGTGGGCCAACCTCCGCCACCAAGTTACGGAAATCCGTGTGGTTCAGAAAGATCCGCAGGTCGACGTTTCTCGCTCATTCCTGATCCACTCCCTTCCGACCGGGAGAAGTAATGGTTTGATCCTCGTGGCAGCTGATGCCTGCAGCGGAGACGAAGGTCAATAGGTGTTGACAGCAACATCTCAGATCTGACAAACGTAAATCGATTTGTGATTTGCGCGGCATCTTTGTAGTTCCGCACAGTAGGAGCAGCACAACCGGCGAAAATCTTCCTTCCGATTACGCTAAAAATGCAATCGGACCTCCAACAGCGGAACACTCGAACAAACTTCTGTTTGACCGTCTTTCGTCAATCGGAGAGAGGAATTCAAACGCATCAATGCATGAGACATTTTACTGTATAGTGGAAGAAATGTGTATATCTGTCGAAAACTCGCGTGGAAAAGTGTAAGGTCGAGTTCACGGTTAAAATTCATGGATTGGCTGATCTTCATTTTTGCTCGTAACTCCAAAATTATACACCGTTAAGAAATGCTTCGAAGGGAAAATTTGTCCAGTTTTTAACCGCGAAAACAGCCCCACACTTTTTGCAAACGGATTTTTTTATGTCAGTCGCTCGTTTTCCCTGTTCGCGCTCGTGATTGCATAGCATCTTTGATAGCGGATAGGTTACGCGACCGACTATTGTCGAAGATTTAATGGGCCAGTTGAAACTTCATCGCGCCGAGCCGCAGCATTCTCGTCGGTTCGATATCGGTTTAGCGCGCGTGGCAAATCGATATCAGCCAGGTGCAGCTGCACCGGTCCTGCACCGTATTCGGGCACGCGGGAAGAGCATAGAAAGGGCGGCGACGAGATTTATGCCAGCTTTTAGCGGCGGTACGCCTGTGCTCCTCCCCGCAACCTCTTTGCCGTCGACGACGAAGAGGGCTCGCTCGGTGCACATGGTACGTGTGTGCGTACGTGTGTGCTTCAGCCACAGCTATGTTTCAGAAACCATCGACGCGTCCGTTAACTCTCCGCTCACGGGGAACCTCTGGTTCTCAAGCTCCCGCACATATGGAGTTTCCCGAGGCTCACAAATTGGAAAACATAAAAAGACGTCGCGTGTCGCGTAAAGAAACAGAAGGTTCACAACGATGACAGCGAATGGATGTCATTCAACGATTGCCCAAAAGCGTCAAAGACCGTGACGTTATTGACGTGCGAACGTTCAAACAACTACGTCGTCAGCGTCTACAATTCATCACGCAACCGGGATTACTTGTTAAAATTTCTTTGCCTGTCAAGCCCGTGATTCATTCGAGTCTTTCGATTCGGTTATTGCACGAAAGTCCGACAATTTTTCATCCACCGGAGCCACTCGATCGTCTTTCCTCGGCCATTATAGGGGTTGCGACCGAAAACGAGATGTAGTTCCGTGACCATATTTCTCGCATTTCCGATGAATCCGCAGGGAAAGTCTGCATATTTTTTGAGCATCGGACCGGGTCGCCAGACCCTCGACTCGGCCCCTTCGCCACACATAAAGCTACTGCCGCTGCTGCCGGACGCTCTCCGTAGGGGCAAAAAAAGGAATAACATGCTCGTCGTCTCTGATACTGCACGTCGGTCTCTCTTTCTCTCGCGATCGGGCGTGCGGGGGGTGAACGACGGGGGTGGTCCTGGGTGGACGAGCTCTCGCAGAGGGTTGCCAGACCGCGCGAGAGGCTAGCTGCGGGGATTTATAGTCAAAGTCTGCGTGCAATCGCTGGCCCATACATCACTCCGCTCCTCCTCACTCCTCCCCTTCCTTTCCTCCACACCCCACGGGAGGCTAAGAAGTTCGCCAAGCTGTAGGCAGACTCGAGGGTGAAGGACATCACTCACTTGCTCGCTCGCTTACTCTCTCACTACTTTCTCCCTCGTGAAAACGTATCGAGACTCATATGTATACACCGTTTTCGTACACGTAGGCGATACACACTTAATACCAACGTGCCCGGATCAACCCCCGTCGTACACTGGATGCATCGCATACACGGCAACCATTCGTGTTTCTCGGGACGTTTGTCCTGCCTGTCTGCCCTCAACGGCGAGTCGTTACCCTTCCTCTTTCCACTTCCCTCGGCCTTCTTCAAGCCGACTCCCACTTCGATCCAATTTGTTCGTAAGTGTCTCTTCTATCTGCGCCGAGGAATGTGCAGGTCGGTAGGGAATTACGGTAGGTGTTATGTTATGCTGTGTGACGAGAGAATGAGAAAGGTGAAACTTTCATTTGCACATTGCTTCCTCATTTCTTGACTTCATTCGAAAAACATTCTTTATGAGAAAGATTCGATAGGCACGTACCAAAATGGAAGGGGTGTCTCGTGAAAGCGAACGAAAAAATTAGTTTAGTTTCAGGTCACTTTTTATACCGTTAAAATAGGTTCAGTGCTGCGTCTACGAAGCACCGAACCTTACATCGCGACGGCTCACACGATAGTCGACATTTAATGTGTAAACGGGCGGTAAAAGTTCGCTCGGGTGTAAAACGTGAGCATATCGCGATGACGTTGAGGATACCTCCGGTTCGGTCATCGACCATAGCGGGAGACGTAAACCTATCGTTCGTAAATTTTCCGATCGAAGGGATGGCCGAACGAGCGAGCGGAGAGCGAGCGTCGGTGCGCAGTTGTTACACGAGCTAAATGCTGCCGCCTCATTGGAGAGAGAGAGGAAGCCGTAAAGAAACGGTCACTCGACACTCCGACAGCCGTTGTCGATGCGTTAGCTTGTATTTCAGCATCAGCCACGAAGGCCGCTGCGAGCCCTGTCGGGCGATACCTCGAGCTATATATGAGCTGCAACGCGCCTGCTTCTCCTGGAACCGCGCAAGGACATTAAGATTTCAACGATGCACGCGTGTCCGCGGAACATTGCGTTGCATGGTGCACAGCTCCGCCTCGACGACAAAATCCCCGTCCGAGAGTCGTGTTACGACCATTTTTCTCTCGTCTCCAGTCCACTCCGGTCGCGTTCCCTTTTTTTTCTCCGCTTTCGTGTTCTCCCGCTCTATCCATTCGCATCCGAAGCCGATGAAAATCCTGCTCTTCAAGGATTCCTCCCGCTCTTCCTGGCGGGATCCTGGAAGATGAGACATCGATGGTCAGGTCGTGCAATGCGTCCCGATAAAAGGCCCGCAACAAGAGGACGCTTCGGTCCCATTGACTCGTCCGTTGCGTGCAACACGAGATTTTTCACACCGATAAGAGAGAAGAGTGTGGGGCGCGACGCTGCCGATGGAGAAGAGATATCCATCGTGGGCGTGTTGGCCAATCGATTTCGGGACTGGCTAACTGCACCCAGCGTTTACCGTAAATTCGGTTGTCACGGGGATTTTCCCTTTTCTTTTTCTTCTCCTCTCCCCGTTTCGGGAACGCCCGCGTGCAAACGACGCTTCCTCTCATCTTCCGAGAAGCTCGCACGGTCGTCGGGGGAGGGAAAGAGGAGGGGAGAAATTCGGCTTCTTTCCAGCTCGGAGCTTAACTTACATATAGCTGTGAAACGAAAAGACGCGGATAAAGTGAACGCGGAGAGGTATAGCGACGAGGCGGAACGAATGATCGAAATGGGGCAGCTGCAGTGACCGAAAACACGAACTCCGTAAGAACATAACATTTTCTTCCGCGCTTAATACTGGTGCGGCTTATACCGTGCTGCGCGAGCTCTTTCCCGGTCGCCTCTTAATCTCTCGAACGAGCCCAGCCGCTGACATTACTTTGCGCCGTCGGGTCGGCGAACCCTTGACAGGTTTACAGCTCGGCCATTTGTTAGGTAAACAGTTGTATATTTTAATTAAGCGATAAACATACGCGGAAAGAGGAATCTCGGAAACAACATGTATACCAAGACTGAAATTCAGAAGGGCGTATCGTCCATCCGTTTGCACACGAAAAATAAGCCTTTCTCGAAGCTCCTCTCGCGATACGCCGAACTTCTTAAATTCGCTCTCGGGAAAATATTGTCGTCACCTGGCTCTCATTTCCGAACAGTAAACCGCTCATCTCGGCTACAGGGGAAAACAAAAAAGAATTATAATGCCTTGTATCCGCGATACATAACGGCAGAAGAGAGCGCTTAAACGAGGTCGTAAAGTACCAACGAGGTAGGAGTGCGTACATTTTATTATCTCGAGTTCCTCGAGAGAGCTCAATTTTTTTTTCACCGCTTGCAAGAAACCCACACGAATGTGCGAGAAAAATTGCGTATCCGAAGTTCGCGTGGGAGTTTGTTTTCGAAGTTCCGCCGACGGGACACGCGCGGTTCGAACAAGGGCGCGGGCGAGCACGCGTCCCGATCGCGCAGATGCGTGAACGATAGCGAATCTAAACCGCGAAATGAACATGTTGAACGCAGTGGAGTTCCATCGATTATCTTGGCTTGTCGTCTGGAACTCGTTGACAGCGACAGAATTTTGTACCGCTCGCACGCTTCTGTTACCACAATGACAAATGGACGCGAGAGAGTTTGTCGCTGGGATGGAGGCGCGCACGCGAAGAGACGAAAAACTCGACAGTTTTCTCGCGCTTTCCAGTGGCAAAAGCCTTGCATCTCCGTCACTCTCGAGTCCTCGTTCGCTCGAGCTTCTCGTGTATACGGGAAATGAATTCCGGATGCTCGGAACCCGACGGTTCAAGACTGGCGTACCGGGATCCTAAGGGACGAAGAGAAGGAAGAGGTCGAATAGGAGAAAAACTAGCGAGCAATCGTGCGCTCCTGCTACCGCCGTTGCTGTTGAAATTCTTGTTCAGGGTGCTTCGGCTTGATATGACGAATCGTTATGTCTTCTTTCGGCCAGACGTTTGGTCTTTCGAGCACCAATAAAGAACCGGGTACAGCTACTACGCCACGGCTTGGCAGAAACAATATTAAAGAATTTTTCTGTGACGTCACTTCCGGTTCGAAAATCACACTTTTAAACCGGAAGTGACGTCATGCAGAATTTTTTTTTTTCGTCACTTTCAAATTTTGACATCACTTCCGGTTTGAAAATCTCATTTTTTGACCGGAAGTGACGTCGCACCGAAAGTGCGTCACTTCAGATTTAAAGATCTACCTCGAATCAACGTCAGAAACAACGTACGGTTACGCGGCGAGAGCGATACATATCGCACTCTCGTTCCACTTCCTCTTCCGGTACTGCGCGCGACAGTTGGATTGATGATTTCGCGCTCGATTTATAACGCGACCGTGCGGATCCGGGCCCTCGTGCAAGAAAGTCGTCCGTCACCGGAAAGTCGTTTCTCAATCAGAGGGCTCGCCCGTTTGCTCGTTCATCCCCTTTAGCCTCGGCCCAGCAGAGCGAGAGAGTTACCAACGTTGGTTTCGTCAGTGGCCGCAGTGGCGGAGTTCCATGTCGCGTTTCCTCTCCGCACATTCCGCCACCGTCGCCACCCCCGCGCGCGCTTGTGCCATACGAGCCTGCTTTTCCGTGATACCCGCGAGTCGCTTAGCTCTTCAACGACCCAGAAACCAGCAACTGGTGGTGGCGGGCGATGCCAACACGCAACGCACCGACGCTTTTGCAGCAGCGCAGTGGTAGGTAGGTATGTGCACTGGCGTCAATGTCATCCAACCCCGCGGAGAAACTCGACGCCACTGGAAATAGTTTCCGCAGCAATCCCCGCGAGCTCATCGCTGCATGGTCGGCCGGCGGCACCCCCGGCCGAGCGCACGACTCGACCCTCCCCTGCCACAATTAATTATTACGTTTCACCCACTAACGACGCAGTCCCTGCGGCTCTCTCGCCGCCGCTTCGCGCTCTCGTACTAATTTAGAAAATACGCTTTCGGGAGGGTCGGAAGCGATTTATGTGGGACGAGGAGGAGTTTCTCTTTCGGGATTGGCTCGATTCTCGGACGACGCGCGGTCGCGGCTACTCTTGGTAAATGTTTCAGGGTTTTCGGGTGTGCGCGCGCATGTGCGTGAGCGCGCTTCGAATATACGTAACGGCGCAACAAAGAATCTTGTTGAGCTTAAGTGAATTCTCGGATGCTCGTGTGAGCGCCCATTATGCATGGACGATTTAATGTCTTCCTTTGATCTTCCGTCGAGAATTCCGCGTGTTCATTCTCTGCGCCCTCGTCGTTGCACACTTGTGGCGCACGCAACAACGAGAACTCGATGAAATTAATTTTTCGTCCGAAGCTTTTGACTCTCTTTCGACGAGTCGGTAGATTTCTTCGTTATTGGCGTATGCTTTCCGCGCGCATGTTGCCCGGAAAGGGATGAGACCGAGGGATTTTTCAACGACGCTTGTAATTTGTTCGCTGGAATGGAAACTTAACGCTGAAGTGTAAGGAGTTTACTTTGATGCCGTCGTACACGCACCGTGGTTGAGAAACGTCGCTCGCTGACTCACGGGTAGTTCATGCCACGGGGATGAACAGCTCGACGAACTTATAGAGAGGAATCCAAGGATACGAAGAGAACGTAACCGAGTCAACGGCACCGTGAGCTCGTTCGCATTAAGTTGCACCGCGCTTCTCACGCATTGCGCCCCGTCGTACACAGTTAAATTGGTCCGGAGTATGAACGTATTAAAAAAAAAGTCTATAAAATCTTAACGACCGAAGCGCTCGGATGAAGAGGACTGGCTGTTGGAAGTAGTTGCGTGTCCGCTGATGCAGCTGGCGAAGGAAAAGAACATGCGACTACGCCGATGCCGATCCCACGACGAGTACGTAGAACACGAGTTTCGTTCTCGGTGGGATGAAATTATTTATCAACGCTGCGGTGTAATTGCTGACCGGGACGAGAGACCCAACTTTGAGAAATTAACGTCAATCGATATTCTGATACTCTTATTTAAGGCTCTAAAAGTTCTACTTGAGAGGGCGCACGATGGAACGTAATTGTCCAGGCTGGAGAGATAGATTGAAAAATAGAAATGGCAATTGAAGCTAAAGTTCTTTCTTCGTGATTCGTTCGTCATTATTTTTCTCGTCGAACATTTTTTTTTTTTTTCGTATGAATTAACTTATTCTGAACCGCTGTACATATACAATAACAGTTTAAAATTTTTTAAATTGAATGTATCGGAGTGGAAGTTTTTATACAATAAATGGTACATTACATTTGATATACAATTATCATGAAAAATTAATGGATTTTTAGAGTGAATTGAAGTGAAGTATTTGTGAAGATTTAAATATACTCGCGGCAACATTTGCAGCGGTGTAATTGTTGACCGGGACGAAAGACCCAACTTTGAGAAATAAACGTTAATCGATATTCTGATACTTTTATTTAAGGTTCTAAAAGTTCTACTTGGGAGGGCGCACGATAGAACGTAATTGTCCAGGCTGCAGAGATAGATTGAAAAATAGAAATGGGTAATTGAGGCTAAAGTTCTTCGTTCGTGATTATCTTTCTCGTGAAAATCTTCTTTAGCTTCGTATGTATTAACTTATTTCCAACCGCTGTTTCTACAATCACTGTAAAACAATTATAAATTTAATATACCGGACTGGAAGTTTTTATGCAATAAATAGTACATTAAATTTGATGTACAATTATCATGAAGAATTATTATTGAAATTTTCAAAAGTGACACAAACAGTCACGAAGTAAATTTTCTCAATCTTTATTACTTCCAATTAGTGTTGGATGGCACATAGTGTACATATTTTAATGTTCCCACTTTGCGTTTCCACGCTGGCGAGCGATTGAACAGTAGGCTAGGTTGGGGGATGCAATATACTATGGCCGTGTCCACCGTAAAGCATGATAAAGGCGTGAAACGAATTCCGGGAGCACGGTTTATGTGCCGGAAAATGCGAAGGCTTTCACGGAGCGAACCCGAGAGCTATATGACACGAGTGTTCGTGCGTGTACATGTGTGTGTGTGTGTTTGCGATGGTACGCGACGTCAAGACGCAGGTTCTCGAACACCCCTCGACACCGGGGAGACCAGTGTAGCATGAGAAATAAAGCAAAGGAACTAATTCGTGCCGAGACGAGGAGTTCTCTTGAGCCCTTGGTCTTTGACTAACCGAAAGAGCGCTCAAACGCAGCCGTTTCGGTCGCTGCTCGTCGAATAAATGCCGACTCTGCTCTCGTGTTTCGTCGATCTCCGTTTCCTCGCCGTTTCTCGTTTTCTCTTCCAGTGATTCGTGAAATTTTCATTTTCCAGTCGTTCAACAAGAATGTTTACTTTCGCCGGGCGGCGGAATTATCCTCGAGCGGCGAGTCCGTCCCTCATCGCGACTCCGCGCCGTGCATTCTGTCGGTGCAACTGAATACCCGAGGGGTATTTACGTGAATAACTCACTTCCCATCCCGCATCGAGGGTTGCATTAATTTTTCGTTTATGAAATAGCTCGGGAGCGAGCGAGCTCGGGGACGGGGATGCGCACGGCGATGCCCGCGACGATGTGTTCCGGGCCACCGGAGCAGAGTCTCGCGTTCCTCGCGCACCCTTGGCCACGGCAGCGACGAGGAGGACGGACGGTGAGCGCGAGAGGATGAAAGGGGCAAAAGATTTTCTCTGCCGGACGGTTGACGGAGCTAGAAAACGAGAGGTCTGGGGTGAATTACGCTCCAGATACGCCGAGGACAGTACCGCAGAGCGGCGCGGACCGCATCTTTATGGTGGCCATTAATGTCCGGCGCAAACACTCGGCGAGGGAACGTCGCACTGGTCACAGCGCCGCCTTTATGAGGTCCACGTTGCGTCAACGCGTCTCCTCTGCTCTTCTCTCTACGCTGTCTCCTCTCCCGCCGCTTTCGTCCGCCTCTTTCCTTTCGGAAAGAAAAAAAAAACAAAAGCAAATGCGAGCCGTGTCACCGGAGCTTTCGACGCGACCGGAGAAGCCTGATAGATGAATCTATCCGACGAAACTGAAAAAAGATAGATAAAGAGGCGAAAAGCGAGAAGGCGAGGACGAGGCGGCGAGGGCGAAAGTGGAACTTTCGAAAGCGAAGAGGGGGGAAGAGGAGAGCTCGTGATAGATACACGAGGAGCGGCGGCGGGAGGGAGGACGGGAGTGAAAGAGGTATAGGCGGGAAGAGATCGGGGGAGGACGGAAAAGAGAGGAATTGAGTCCGCGAGGAAGAGAGATCCGGCAAACGAGTGTAGCGTATGATTTAAGGGGGTCTCGGAGCCCACCCTACATGCGCCAAGGATATGAGTTACTGCGCCATATAATTCCATAATTCAGATTCATACCCGGAGTTTACGGCGTCTGGGTAACAAGCAGACTGCGCCCGTTGTTTTATGGCCATACCTCCACCTCCTTCACCGTCGCCATTGCCTCTCTCCGCCTCCGCTCTCGCGAGCGTTATACCTATAGAACGCATACCCGAAAGCACCCTCTCCTTCGTCCACCCTCCCCCCCCCCCAGCCCCCCCCCCCCCCCCCACCTTGTGTTTGGGCCACCGGTCCGGCGCCCGCACACTCTCTCTGTCGTTCTCGCCGCCACTTCAATTCGTAAAACCTTCGCGCGCTATACCGAGCGTACGTAGCCTCAATCGCGCCCTTCTCTCTCTCGTCGTAGTCGAAAAATGTGCACACCCCGGCTTATTTTCATCCCTTTACGCAGCGCCGATCGTCGCTGCTGTTCACAATTGCACAGTCGGCCCTCGACGCTATACCCGGGCTACTCTGCCTACTTCACCTTCCTTACCCGTTTTCCCCCATCGCTTCTCGCGCTCGCGACTCTCTTCCGAACGCGACTCTCCGCACTCTCCCACTCCGGTCTTCAACCGTGGCTCTTCACTCTTGGTACACTCCATATTCCGGTGAGCACCGCTCCCTGACTTTGTTCGAGACCTCGAGTGGCTTTCTCGATGATGCATGGAGTCGCCGTCCCGCTCACTCCCTCCCTCTCCGTATGTTCCGCAAGGGCTGCTCAAGCGAGATCGCGCAGATCTTTCAACCCCCGTTTCGTATAAGCCTCTCGAAGGCCACTTATCCACGATGGTTGCACTATACTGTAGTGCACAATCTAACCTCCCCCCCCCCCCCCCCTTCCCCTACCGAGCGAATACGATATTTGCATGGTTACTTTTGCAACGCTTTTCGACACATGCGAAAATATCCCAAGACGTCGCACGCTATTGTACACAGTATTGTCGCACAGTTTCAAGCCCCATTGACGTTCTCATGCTTTCGATTCTCTTTCGACGAGACTCCGTCGCGGCTTGTTGGGGCACGTCGTAACTGCAGTTGTTGCTTGGAAAGGGGTGAAACTGTGGAATTTTGGTCTCTGGGAATAATTTGGTCTTTGGTCTCACGTGCATTCGAGTGTTCGACGTTTTGTATCGTAATGATAAACAGTCGATGGAAGTGCATTGTGCAATGAACGAAAGAACGAAATCACCGAATCGAACTCTACTCGTTATCGTGTGGTGACTAATTTCTTTGCGGGTCGTTGTCCGAGGGAAGTTCAAAAACGAATCTCACCTCGCAATTCACCGGCCAAGTTTACTCGTCGATAGGTGTAATTCCGTTGAACTGTTCAACCGAAGAAGCATAGATTTTTCGGGTGGACAGTTTAAGGGAAGTTCGTCACGGGCTTGCCGAACTCTATCCGCGTCACGCAGCTCGACAATTAGTTCGACCCTTGAGTGAATTATAGCGGTGGCTCGGCTGACCCGCACGTCGGTCCCGATAATGCGTTCCATCTTGCAGACTTGCGTGACCAATACGTGTACACACAAGGCGCGTTATGCACGGTAGACACGCGCGCCGACGGTCGAAGAGCATCGATAGTCGATAGTGTCGCCGCTCGGAACTCGAGAACTGTCGTTGACGTTTATGAGCGATGTACGCGCCGTTCAAACCCCTCTCGCGTAAAGGGGTGAGCCGGCGACCTTGTCGATCCTCCCGACGAACGGTCCACCCGCCGGCACCGCGTGAAATATTCCGAAGGGGTTGGCGCGGCCGCGAAGGCCCGGAGTGGCGCAGGGTCGAAGAACATCGGCGGACTTTCCCGCTCTGTCGAGCGACGAGAGAACAGAATATTCGACGGGGATGCATGTACCTATCTATCCGTGAATTATTACCGTCACGAACACCGCGGAATACCTCGGGTTTCTCTCGTCGAGGAAAAGCCCTCGCGTCGATGCGTTCCAGTTAACGTCGCGCGACCCGAGAACGACGAGGCGGACGGACCAAACTCCACTCCCGAATCGCAGAGAGTGCTAAATCATGTTCCGAAATCTCGGGGTCGCGCGAGCCCTTGCCTGGAGCAATTTTTTTTTTC
The DNA here is from genome assembly GCA_933228735.2 of Amblyteles armatorius. Taxonomy (NCBI): domain Eukaryota; kingdom Metazoa; phylum Arthropoda; class Insecta; order Hymenoptera; family Ichneumonidae; genus Amblyteles; species Amblyteles armatorius. The sequence goes on along the minus strand of OW121687.1, from coordinate 21,853,119 downwards.
TCCTTTTTTTTCTCTCGTTTTTTAGACCGGCTCCGAACATCCCTTGAAAGTTTAATCGAACAATATAAAATCGAAACTCCCGAGAATCCGCGCTCGTCGATTTATATATTTATGCTTATACGGCGAGGATTCATTTTTTTCACGGGTACTCTGTGGGTCGCATCCGTCAGACGTCGGATTCTCTTGGATTTTTCTCATCGGATCAGAGTTATCGAGGACATGGCATTTTTTTTATTTATCGTCGGTCAACCGACAGGGCAAAAGTGGTGAATTCATAGATTGGGTACAGCGTTGAGGGCCGACTGTGCAATTCTGAACAGCATGTAACTGGACCACCCAGATCAGCATGCAAATCAATTGTGTATGGACCGGACGGTATTCATCAGTTTTACCCGAATGATTCGCATCGTTCATTCGTTGTCTCCACTCACGTACGCTGTGAACAAATTTTGTCCGAAAATAAATGAACGATGTTGGAAACTTTTTTATATAAACCGTTTCTGAAATTTGAAACACTCGTGCGTTGTAACTTAACAGTATTTTTTTTTGTTAACATTTTTGTAAACTTCAGGTGAATGATTTGCAATATTTATATGTGGTATTTTAATTTTACGAAAAAGTACATCAATGTTCAATTAATGTAAGTAATGTAAGCAAATTTCAAGTTCCAGAACATTAAGTTTACAATTCATTTTTACAGTGTAATTTCGACATCAGAGTTTAAGGGAATAACGTAAAATCGATATAGCGGTTTTGATACACATTTAAAAGTCCAAAGCAAGCGCTGCGTCATAGACGAATCAATCGTCGATTGCATTCTGTTAACAGATATTCCAAAAATATTTTCGAAAATATCGAATTTCGATGCCCATTGAGTGTGCAAATTTCCATTGACATCATTACATATACGTTTTACCACTGGCTGGCCATTTTTCTTTTTATTTTATTTTTTTTCATTGACCTGATACTCGTGTCCGTCTGAATTTATTTTTGAGCTGGCGGGATGTGCACGGAGAGACGAAGAGTGGAATAAAAAAAAGGCTTTCCATCGTTCGCTCTTGGTTAAATAAAATTGACAGGCGAGTTTCATCCCCGGCGATGCAGAAACTCACTTGGCAGAAAGGCATGGCCGGACTATTTTCTCTTTTTTTTTTGCAAATTCGATGTTACCGCCGCTGGCGCGTTGTCAGATACGGGAGGAAAATTGGCGGGCCTTCCGGTAGCTTGTCAAATCGCGTGACGGTTGCAGTGGTAATGCAATCTCAAATTACGAAGACAAAAAACAAATATAACAAGCGGCATCGGTGAGACTGTAACAGACACTGAAAAAAAAGCTTTAATCAGATTATCCATGCGCCCAGACTCGGTGAGCCAATGGTTTGCACTATTGGAATTCCAAACCCGCACCTAGCATCGACTTTTGCCGGTCACATTCGCGTCTGCTCTCAATGCTCTCCGTGTGTGTCGGTTATTGCGAAAGTAGACGGGATTTATCGTGACTGACGGGATGCTGCGACGGGCTCTGTGCGCCGCTCGCTATCATCCCTTCTTGTGTATCAGGCGAGCGATAGCGACGTAATGAACGGCGGATCATCCGTGCATCGTCGCTGCGCTCATTCGTACACGCTCGATTCGCAATTAATTTTTTAGATTCACAACAAAGTATTACCCGATCGATAAAAATATAGGATACAAATTATCAATGCGGGACACTAAAAAGTTCGGCCGGTAAATCTCACTTTGCTGCAAGGAATAGGTACGCGAAATCACCCTTTATAAAGATACAGTAATGAAATATATTAGGGAGTTTTTTTATTTTCAAAGACTTTTCGCATGCTTGGTTACATAGAATGTATCGGTAAAGTTTCGAACACTGAGAATGGTACTCAACTTTGTTTGGAACTTCAAGTATTTTATGAAAATTCAGTAAATTTCTCTATTTCAACGAAACAAGAGCCTGGTCCACATTACCGAACGACGGGTCGTCCGTCTTACTGCCTGTCCATGCTCACCACTTTAACCCTGTCCAAAGGAAATCGTTTTACGGACGTTCGCTGATAAACGAGACGAAGGTGTTCGACGATTTATGCGATGGGACATGCGTTAATGCTTTCTCGTACGTCATTATTAGACAAGCAGCTGTTCGTTAACGTTAAAGTATAACTCCGTCGGAGCTCCCGCAAACCTGATGAGAGTGCCGGGCCACGGATAATCGGGGGGTTCCCGGGCGCGCACCGTGATCGGCACGCCGATCCGGCGAGCCTTCCACTCCGCCCGTTGAAACCAATTTACGAGGCGCATTTTAATTTACAAGGCGACTGTAATCTTCGCGATGGCGTGCGAAGGATAAAATTAATATGGATGGTGGGCTCGGGCCGGAGGACCGGCTTTTCGCCTCGGCCGCTCCGCCGTATACGCCGTACTCGTGTATTCGCGAGAGGGATTCGAGTCGCGATGATACAGTATACACAGACAGCGACGATGCCCCACCGGTCCACCCAGTATATATCTTATCTCGACAGTTTCTCCGTACCGGGCTGTCGTACCGGGAGCTTCCGCAGCCTCGGCTAAGTGTTAAATATGTTAATTTTTATGGCGCATTACTTCGAGTATAAACGTGCAATTTACATACTAAATTGTCGCATAATATTTCTTCAATTACTGTTATCATTATAATTTTTTTTCTCTTCCCATAAAGCCGACGATATAACAACATCGCGTGCATAGAGACGCGGTAAGCCGCGAGGGAAGCCGCGGAACAAGAGATTTCCGCAGAACCGTGAATGACTGCACCTCTCTCATTTCGCGTCGAAATTATCTTCTCCCTGGGCGAGTCTCTGGCAAACAATCCGGCGCTCGGCGTGACGCAAAAGCCGGTAAAATAAATCGTTTCGCGGTAAAGTCGATGAAGAGACTCGGGGAAAAGGAGGGGGGGGGGGGGGGGCGTAAAGTGGCGGGTGAGTTTGAGAGCGGTAAAGAGGATGATTAAGCACGACGAGACGTTGCGGCTCGCGGTAAAAAGAGCGAGCGAGAAGTAACGAAAACTGAGATACGTAATATAAACGAAGAAGCGATAGGGGGATTGGATGTTGCCCGTGGAGCTAGAGACGATTCGGGAGAGCGCCTCCGTAAACTAGACGATCGCCTCGTCTCTCGGCGTAAGTATCACGCTGCCCTCGTAAAGTTGCGAAACCGCGAAAGTGAGACAGAACGATATATATATGCATATACATATATACACACATACATATATATATATAGAGGAGGACAGACACGCCGCGCGAAGGCGCGAGGAGGAGATTAACGATCGTAAAGAACCTTCGCCTAGTAATTTGGCTGGCGTTACGGACCGGCCATAAATCCAAGTGCATATCTGCGTCGTAAAGCGCAAAGCGATGCCGCGACTGAAAGACTCGGCGTCCCAGCGCGGCCGCGTCGGATCAGGATCCTCTCTTCGCTCCCTCCTCGCTCCGTACTCCCGGCCGAATCGCCTCGACCCCGCAGACCGGCATCGGAAGAAGGATGCAGGCTCCCGACGCTGTTTCTCTCCTCCCTCCTCTTCGCTGGTCTCTCCCCCTATCCGCCTCCAATCCACCGTGAATTTATTATACGAAATATCGGCGGCCAAAGCGTCTCGTAAAGAAACGCCTACCGCGGCAGCACGATCAGCAGCAGCAGCAGCAGCAGCAGCAGGAGCAGCAACACGAGATCCGCAGCAAAAGCCTGCCGGATCGCTTGATTTTCTGCCTGCTGCTTGTAACGCCGGACTCCCCGCGCTGCCCGTCCGACGACTCTCCGGCTCTCCTCTCACCCTCGCGGGGGAGCCCGTATCTTTATCTCTTTGGCGCGCGATTCGGGCTGCCAGTTACGTAAGCTACGAGCACCGCGGGGTTAAGCCGCCTTAATCCCTCGGCCTGTCGAGCCCCCCGACCGAGATGAAACAATTGCCGCCCTCTCCCTCCCGCTCCTCTTTTCGCTCCACCAGCTTCCCTCGCGGGCTCCGCGCCCGCGGATCCGCCCGGGATATTCGAGTGTCGGGATACACCATGGTCCGGTGGAAACACTTCCGGTGGTCTCGCCGTCTTTCTTCCTTCTCATCGCCCTCCGACGATTCGCGCCACCGCGACGAGTAATTAACCGGAACTCCCGAGTTCATTAAAATCTTCTCGCGTTCGTCTCTTCAATTAGCAACGGGAAGAATTCACTTTGCTCGAAAGCCTCTCCGCCGGTTCGGCGAAGGTGATAAACAATATTACAATTTTCTGTGCACTTTGCATGTTAGACTGCGGAGCCGATCTCGGGGCTTTATTAACGCACGACAACGCGATTAGATTTACGGCATCCGGTTTGATTTCGCACACAATACGATGGAGAGCGCGGTCTGTGGGTGGAGGTTGATTCGATTAACGCGGAGCCCACGCGCATACCCCGAGTCCCCGGAGCTCGCGATTCCCGAAGCAATCGTCGTGCCTTACTCGCACCGGACAACCCGCGCGAGTATTATTGGCCGTAAGTTTCGCAATATTTTATAACCTGAACACCTGGGTTACAGACCGTTGAGTTCCCATCAAAATTCCCGAGGCGTGAGACATCGGTGAAAGCCTCTCTAATGGTTTTTCTATCCTCGCCGGTAAAGTTAATCGCTGCATTCCCGCTCGGTTGCGGCTTGTTAAATCTGTGCCTTTTGTTGTTGTTTTTGTTCAACTTTTGTTTTCATATTTCTTCGCCATTGTAGCCCACGGTGTTACGTGATAATACCTGAATTGTTTTTCACCTCGCGAACAATACGGCGCCGAATCCCATTCACTCCGAACAGACCGCATCATCTCCTCTGTTTTCCGGTATCAAACGGATTTGTATTCACCGCTGTTATAACGATTTAATGGACACTCGTATCTGCGCGCTGTCTACACCTATCGCTGTATATCATGGAATTTATTTCACAATACAACCGATAGGTCAACATATCGATTGACGGGGTGAAAATTCAGTTTTTGCGGATTGCATGCGGCGAACCGCTCACTGTTTCATGCTCGTACGTATTCGTTCTCTGTGCGAACGAAAACCCGACGGCGACTAGCGTATATCTCGACTGTATGTACGCACGACAGTGATATAGAACGGCAAGTGCGTTCTGCACGTTCGTTAATTGTATACGACCGTGTTTTTCCCATTCCCATTCATTTATTTTTGTTTTTGTTTTCTCCCATTCTATTATCAACTCGAAACTCTCGTGTTTCCGCGCAGCTCTCAATTTCAACCGGCTGTATCGACTCGCTTCATCGAAAATATTTAACGATCTGTCTATTCGGATGTGGCTCTTTGATCCTCGGGAATAATGTGGCAGCGTGTGATACGCGATACCTTTCGAAATTCGTCGTTGTCAGTCGCATAAATAATTGAAGCTTTGACTGTTCAGCGAGGCATTTAATTATACCGATGGGTAAATTATTTATTTACACTTTTATGTATAGAAGTAGCGATTATGTTGGCCCGCGCGCTTCGCGCGCTCGCATAAATCGCATGGATCGAATGGAACTTCGGAATTTTTTAATTCATCTCGTAGGCTATATTTTCGAACATGTATTTCCACATAGCATGTGGAAACTCCATTCCATATCGAACGGAATGCGAACGAATATTTTCGGAATTAAGATTTTCATAGTATATGGAATGAAATTTCGAATTATTAATCTTTAATTCTTTTGTATTAAACAAAAACCGTATTTATCATTAATACAAATTGCGTTCGATAGCGGTAACTGGGACAGCGGCGGAAACCGGACCGTTTACCTTATGCATTTCATGTCTCGCAATGAAACATTCGTATGATGTATTTTTTCACGGACCCAGCACGGAGGCGCTACGTCAGTGAAATCCGGTTGTGCTCACGGGTCATGCAGGCCGAACAGTGAATCCCTTTTCCCTCGGACATGTGAGGTATGCACCAGCCCACCCGCGGGACCAGAAACGAGGATCAGCATGGCCGGCGATCGTAGCGGGACGTTCGAGCGCCCGGTCGTCGGTCTCTCGCGGGGCGCATACGTACACCTCTGCGAAACGTTGCTTCTCTCCACGAGCCTCGAGCATGAACGTCGGTATATGCTCGGGGTTTGGTATATCTATATCAGACATAAGTGCCCGGTAAAACGGTATGCACGCCATCGGGGTCCGGCGCGTACCACACCGCGAGTCGACCGCCGTCGTGCGGCTACCGTTCGTTCAACGGCCATTAATACAGATGTTACTTTGAAGCTAGGCAACACAAGTGCACCCCGTACTGTACACGTGCGGTAAACTCCGCCGCCTCTCCCACTTCTGCCTTGCCAGCACGATGCCTCCTCTGTTCGCATGCTTATCGCCACTCTGTATCTCTCGTTCCTCGAGCTTCTCTCGCGTATACCTTCCAATAACGGCTGATTTCTTGCTGTTAGTGCTGTACGGCACGGACGGAGCTTTGAGAATGGACGAGGACGCGCCGCGATTAATGAGGACCGCAGCGAGATCGGCGTGAGATTCATTTGACTAGACAATGTTTATCGGACAGGACTTCTGTCCATCCTGAGCTGAGTACTGTAATGAAACCATATGATGAAACTGTATCATGACTAGACAAAGTCTAGTCATCGTACCTTCTCTTATAATTTCTCGACTGGCGCGAATTTCAATTATTCTTATACTCTCGTTTCTCATTTCTACCGGTCTATATATACATAATCGCTTCGATGAAAAATCACTTTAACTACTGTAGAAGTGATTATTTGACCGCGGCCAGTTGAATTGTAATACAGGATTTTTGTTTGCATGATATATGTTTTTTTTTCGATAAACGTATCGTCCTTTCATCGCAATGTAGTGTCGCGCCCCTGATGACGAGGGTTGTTGTATCAACTGCGAAATATATTGTGAAGGGGATTTGAGGAGGGGGTTTAGCTCGAGAACTTCATACGAAGCTGACAAAGCCGTGGGCATACAATTGGCCCTGCGGGATAGGAGAACAGGGTCGACGGTTCGCCACCCCAAATGACGATCCTTATATTCTCGCAACGTAAGCGCGATCTTGGCAGGGATTTAGTATCGCGGCGGTACGGATACCGGGCCGGGCAGGCACTAGCTGTCCGACCGAGAAAACCCGACAGAATGATGGGCATAGTGACGGACAGCAAGTGTTCCGTAATCTAATGAACCCTTTTCAGCGGCCGACAACGCGTGCCTAATCGCTGACAACGCCGACAGCCGGAGACGCTTGAACTCCGCCCCGTCGGGCTTTCCTCGCTCGCTCAATGTTCGCTTCTGGTTCTCCGATCGCTGGCGCGCCTCCCGAAGTTTCTCGTGTGCAAAGGGCACACACATGAGACACACATTTCTACGACGTCGATGGATACCGGTTCGTTTACAGCGTAGACCGATTGTTCACGAGTTGCTGATTTTAGGATTCGTTCACTCATATGTGCCGGATAACGTTTGTCGCTTTGATATGGACAACGCACCGAATAATTTTTCGACCGGGAGTGACGTACTTCCGGCATAACGTCATTACCGGTCGGAAAATGACGGTTTTCAAACCAGAAGTGACGTATTTCCTATATGACGTAATTTCTAGTTGAAAATCGGGATATCGACCGAAAACATCTCCACTATGTTATAACTCTATCGTTTTGTAAGTCGACCACATTAAAATTCTACGAGACTTTAACTGTCCGGCGGTAAAATTTCACATGACAAAGCAGAATAACGGGTTATCCTGCAGAGGCAGCGGCTTGTATGCTGGTGATGTTGTAATTTTGTAGGTTTATAGAGATGCAAAGGTCACGTGGTAGAGATGTAAAGGTCTCCGATTTACAGCAAATGCTGCCAGTTAGACGACTAATTGTACCAAGTATCTCATACGATTTTTCCTTTTCATGCAATACATGTCTCCCAAACACGAAGGTACACCTGTTTTAGTATTGGGGCTCAATTGTGTTGAAATTCGATTCCCATCGGTGGAAGATTAATCTACAATTCGCCAAAACTCCCGTATGTCCGCACATCCCCAAGCGCCCCGGTTTCATCACAGGAACCGAAGAAACATCGAGAGTTATAGTCGGATTATGGAAATTTAATGTGGGTCAACCGATGTTACAATGGCTCTAATGTCATGCCCGCCTTTCCCACGGGACCAATTTAATCGTTCTGGTCGCACCTATACACGGGAATATCGTATCAGGCTCGACCCAGCAGTTTCTACTCGAGACATCGGGCCGGCGGTACGTGTAATACAGGACGTGACGAATGCAAAGGAAAGGAGCAAAGGTTGACGATCGTTCGGTTCTGCCCCGGTAAAATGACCCCGTCGCGGCGTATATAGAAGACTTTATGACAGGGAGCTCCATTAGCGTGCCGCATACGCTCTCGGAGGTAAAACGGTGGGCTGTACAATCGCTCAGTATATTCCCCGGTCCCTATCTTTCGCCTCTACTATAATCGTATACAATGGGGATTCGTGTGTCGACGGTTTGCCACGATAATGTCGCGACTTCGGTACACACACCCGTGCAGAGGCACGATGCGAGTCAGAGGACTCGCTCGCGCGAAAAACCTTTATTTCTCTTTATACATAAAATAACGATTAGGCTATAGCCGGGCGATCGCCATTGTGTATGCCAAGATACGTTTCTCGAAGACCGCTTCGCCCATTAATACAACTTACGACACGCTCGCCGTATCGAATGGAGATCCGCCGGATCAACGCACTGTGACGAAACGACTCTCCTCAAATCGCATTTGGAATATTTTCCAACCGTTCCGAAGAGTCGTTTCACGAGGCGAAACGGCGATTGGGGCGGACGATGCCACACTCGTAAATCGTTATTTCATGCAGTTTTCATTGACACCCGATTATCGTGGTTCTCGCCGCGAAATTCGACACGCCGCGACGGTAAATTTTGACTCGGACCGGCGGAATCTCGTAAGCTTGATGCAATTTATTCGGGAGCGTTGTGGGACAATCGTGTGATCGTTTCGCACGGTCGAACGAGCGGTCGAAAGATTATTGGTCGGTACGATCAGAAATATGGAACTTGTAGGTTTCGCGTCTCTCTATTCCACAGTGCCGACGAACGGCCTCTGCCCTCGCTGTTATTCTTTTCACGGAAAAGACGAGATAGAGTGCTCTCTCGGCAAAGCAGGTGCACCGATTCTCATGGCGCATATTCATCGGCTCAACGCATTTCTGTATGGTTCGAGCGTTGCTGTGGATACGCTTGACAATATCACATCAAACGCTCGGGCTATATGACCGTCCCAATATGAGGTATACTCGTCGTCAAACATACATGAACGGGAAAATGTATGCAATCATCGGTGGACTGTATAGTTCAACTTTCAATGCGCGCGTTGTGCAACGATCCAGCATATTACATAAGAAACTTATAACGTGTCCTGGGGGGGGGGGGGGAGGATCGAACAATTTTTCCTATGGACGGACGATACTTCCGGTATAGAAAAATATATATATATATAAAGAATTGTTTTCCCGTGCTTACGACAAAGTGAAGATATATCATTTGTCGCAGACCCATGACGTGGAGCATCGTAGGTCAAGGAGTTCGAGCTATGATCGTACCTACCTGCTAGCAGTTCGTATTCGAACAAAGGCGTCGTGTCAAATGCGCCGCTTCAGCCGGCGATGTTATCGTGCCCGTGGGTTCCGTACGCATTACCGCCGCCGCGAACGTTGCCGGCCCGCTCGCGAAATTCACGGAACGCAATGTTCTCCCGCGGGGCATTCGCGCGGTGCGTACGCCCCGACACCGAGAACTAGCGGAATAGCGACACACCTTTCGGAAAGGGGGAGGGGGGAAATACGATACTGTGTGCGGAAGGAAAATACACGATTCCACTGAACTTCGCAGAGGTGTTGGACCAACCGTAATTTATGTAAGTGCCACGTCGGGTGGGTAGGTTCGTGAGCAAGATCGTTTGCTCGCGGCTGCACGTCGAACGGCGTCGTGGCGCGAGAGAGCGCCGACTTTCGCTTTAATCACCCCGGTGATTAGATATATCTTGCTCATCGTGTATAATACACCGTCGCTCGGCGCGAGCGTTGTTTATACAGGCCGATCATTACAGTAATTATTATAGTCGCGGGTAATTATTATACCATCAATAAATTACGGAATAATGTTCCAACATTATAGGTTTGCCGGGGATAGTGGAAGCGGCGAGCGGCCAAGCGGCTTGTATAATTTACATGGGTATTAATGCAGCCATTGCTCGATGGATGCCCGTCGACTCGACGATTACCTTAATACGCTGGCATGTCGGCGTGGAACGTGCATTGTGTGTATTATTGCGCCTGTCTCGCGCATCCATACACTGTATAGGGAAACACGATGGACGGGCGAGCGGCGTACTCGCGTATACGTGCAACTCTGATGCAACGCACACAGCTCAATCCGAGGCGGTTCGCTCGCTCCCTATTCCCCGCGAGCTTCATAACATGCTCTAACGCTATTGTAGATATAACCGAGCTCCGTCATAACTCCTAGCCTCGGCCGGCCCATTAATATGTTACAGGTCCGTATATACAACGCCCACCGATGTCAGTCGATGCATTTGTTTCTTCGACGCACTGCGAGCCTTGCGAAGCGCCCTGTAACGCTGGACTATCATCTTCCTATTATCCTGACAACTCCTGCTATCAGATTTTTCATTCAACTTTTCAGTCGTGAAAAAATAAATAGACAAATAAATCAAGAATTTATATTCATATTGGGTAAGTCGGGTGATGTGGCCAGGATTTAATAAACAGCGAAAATTGGAGGTTTAGCGTTGCTAAAAGCTTTAACCTTTCTGGTGCCGGGGACTTTTCGCCGAAACCAAATGATCATGCCTTCTTTTGAGCACAAAAATGAAACGGATTTTCGTAATAAATTTGCTGCTGCATCATATAAAAAAAAAAGAAAAAAAAACTTCAAACTCAACAACAATTGTTAAAAGAGTGACAAACTCGTTTGAAAACTCGTGACAAAGGTTCGAATATACAAACCCGTTCTTTTATTCCCCGCGACATTAACAATTTTAGTTTGTACTTTTGTTTGTGAAACTAGAGCCGGATAGTGCCGTCAGAAAATGAACAAATCAAAAGTTGTGGACGTTTGTGGACACTAAGTTGTTGTAAAAAGTACAAACTTGTTTTACTGTGTACTCATTGTATTCTTCACCAGTATACTGAGAAAAAATTACGTAGTTAAAACAACAATACTGACTATCGACCATAAAAATAGTTCCCAATGGGAACGTCACCAGACCTGATAAGGCCTTATCAGGACCCTATCAGGGCCCAATGTAACGCTTGAAAATGTTTACTCGGGTATTCGTTATGGCAGAAAATACCATCGTTTTTCTCGGTATAAATTCGAAGATTAATATGGAAGGATTACGAGACTTTTACTTGCGATTGGACTTTGAATGAAGAATGGTCAATAGATTTTTTCCGACTTTCCGAGCACAGAAAAAGAAATGAAGAGGCAATCGATAACCGGATTGACGAATGGACCATTTCATAGACTTTTATTTACGGCGGATACTTTGGCACGCCGTCTGCCGTCCCCGTCTATCAGCGTGTCAATGCGCCAGTGTAAAGTGGAACGCGTGCTTCTGAAAAAAAAACGCCAAACATGGCGTAACATTAGCCGGCGAACAATACGTACTGATATATTATTTTCTAGTCTCAGTACGCAGTAACGTCCGTGTCGCAGCGAGACAGATTGACGACGATGAAACTGTCGACGCCCGTGCGATATTTAATTCTATGACGTTCACGCACGCTCCAACGACAGACATCGAGGACGCGTTACTGTCGAGTTTGAAATCCCCTTGACAGCTTGTGACGTCCGTCACGTAGTTCCCGTTGGTGCATCGATCTGTACCGCGAAGAAGTCGAGTATATACAGTGCGCCAGTTCAGAAGCACCTATAGGTTAGTTACGGGTGATATGGTCACATATTTCAAAACGCAAAACCGAAGGTGCACCTTTAAATAATTCAATAAAGTAAACGAATAAAAAAATTGATAATACGAAATTCTGCGAATACTAATGTTGAATCTTGCCGGATGTCTTGCTTGATATCCTCGATCCCGTTACGGCTGGAAAACGGCTGGAAAATCGACTCGCTTCGTGCGAAGACACAACGATAGGTCCCCCAAAAGGCCAGGTCACCCTGAATTACCCTACTCCCGAGTTACGCAAGCGTACATCACCCGCACGAATCACGAGTCAACGACAAAATTTGAAGCAGACTTGTCATCCCGACGGCTCGTCGGAAGAAATTCCTCGTCCCAGAATAGTTCCTCTCTCATCGAGTATTCACCGCTGCATTTTCCATTCCACCTGCTGTACGCTCGACTCCTCCGCCGGTGTGTTTCACTCTCCCGATATGCTCTACTACGCTCCATAAGGCGATCAACTATACTCGGAAGGCTATTGTTTCCGCGACGTATCGCACGTGCATTCAGCTCACGACGGCACATAACTCTCGTACTTGTAACCCAATCCACGATTCCACAAAACAATGAAAAATAATGCAGTGGCACTCGACTTACAACGGCGCAAACGCGTACACATACGCGTATCCTGCACCCGGAAAGTAAAAGAACGCGGGCGCGCGAGACTGCTAATTGCTGCTGTACAACCGCTGCCACGGCCTATTCATTTGATGCCACAACGGCGGCGCTGAGTTTGCAGCTCGACATACAAACGGTTTTTTTCTTTTCACCTTTTTTTTTTTTCCCCTCCCCGCTACATTATTTATGTCTCTTTGTGCGGAGCTTTTGCACGCGCCGTTGTGCTGTCCGCGCATCGGAGCTACCGTATGTCGCGAGGGTGGTGTATGTAGGCGGGTGAGAACGACAGACCGCCCCGCGAACCGACTCGCGGTCGGAAATAAAAGGCTCCGCTAGCTTGCAATTATCTCCACATGCTTGCGACGTACACGTACGTACAGCGTGTGATTGCACGCCCCGAGGCCGGACGGAGACGGAGAGGTCGACGACGGTGAACGCTGATGGGAGAGTTCAAAGAGAATCTCATTTTTTTTCCCCCGTATTAACTCTCCGATGATAACGTCATACGTTTCAGAACGCGTAGATACGCGTACGATACGCGGAGGAACTAGCCCCGAGCCACGAATACATCATACGCCCGTGGCTCTCGAAATCGTTGATCGTCGTTTCGACTTGATATTCCCGAAGTTGCCGAGCCGGAGTTGTGGAATTGAAGTTGGAAAATTATAGGACAAAATTGCGCGACGAACTGTTACACACTGTACGGCGTCGGCTCCGCAACAATCGCACGGGCTTTCGTAGCCGCTCGACAATCGCCGTCTCCGTTCGCGGCTGAAAGGTCGGCTTATCGATTCTGAAAAACGGCGATCAAATATTCAGCCAATTCGCGTAGCTGTGCCTGGAAATGATTTCAATAAACTCCGAAGGTAAAATGTCCGTTCGCCGTCAGTCCGGACGAAATGACAGACACATATCGCGATTCTCGTTTCTCCTCGAGCTGCGGCGACGTCGCATGTGCGATGCCGATATTTCTGGACGCTATAGAGCACGGACGGTGGAAGAGGGGTGTACAGGTTGTAGAGTAAATAGGGCGTAGAACGATACACGATGATGCTAACGGGTCAAACGTTCACGTGCGAATGAAGCGTAAAGGGCCGAGCGAACGGCTAACGCGATAGCCGGCGCAGCTGCCCCGGCCACATTTTGGTTTACACTTGAATGACAACGAACGAGCTATTGCATCAGCAGAAGCCACAGCTTCCCTCTCGTTCGGAGCGGTGCGCCTTCGGCCGAGAGATTTTCCCATAGAAACCGTCGCCCCGATATGGCAGAAGCGTACATAGCTCAGCGAATCGCTCACGTGCACCAAACCCCTTTCCCTCATCGCCGTAGGCAATCGCGCGAATTTAACGCTTCGAATATGATTCCTCTGAGTGAGCGCGCTCACAGGAGCCCGTTGGTAATCTATGGAAATTAGTGGATCGACGAGCCACCCCTGAGGGTCTCGTAGGCCAACGATACTAGGAAACATATTAGTCCCATTAAACTGGCTCCGGAACACGATGGAGTGGAGAGGACGAATGAAATTTTGATTGGTCTTGATTGCGGACTAAAATTTCAAGAATTCTCTTTAGGGTCACTTTGCGGTTTGAAAATCTCACTTTCAAACCTGTCGCGGAGTGATGGTAGCTGAATGGCATCGATGACGAATTTTGATCTGTGAGGTAAACGGTAATAAATCACTTGGACCGTTCTGCCGTTGGAAGCAGTTAGGCGCGATGAATGAAAGTGTAGGCACCGGTCGGCACGCTTGTCACATTGGTACGATTTTAACCAAAAAAAAAATGATGGTTCGCCGGAGGCAATGGTTATTTTTAGAATGATGACGCGATGTGATACCTGATCCGTGTACCAGAAACGTCGTTCTCTTGCATATCCCTATAACGAATCCTGATTCCCGAATCTCATTAAACCATTTAATTATGATTCCTGCTCACGAATCGTGAGTGATTCAGTTGCAAATTACCGGCGTACTCGCTGCATCACTTCGTCCGGCTACTGCACTCGCGAGGACTCTAACGATATGTCATCACCGACGCGTGACTCTCTCGGTTATCCTGTACATAAACACGTTTGGTATACGTCATGTATATATATTTATGTGTATATGTTTATGTACAAGGGAGACAGGGGAGAACTAGATTCCGCGAGTTCCCCATGATGGATTGCCCGGACAAGCTGCTAACTCCGATATCGATTTATTATTCAAGAGCTGCTGAAACAAATCACCCTCCTGTACGTGTACTCGTGCGACTATATTATCCCAGCCCCGCCAGCAGGCCTATATGGGATGGCGGGTTACACCGCTCACTGATCATCATGCAAGAAGAGGGTTCGATTTATTTCTTAGCGAAAATCATTCAATCACATGCGATAACGACAAGAGTACTGGATAAACACCTGTAATGAAGGGAACGGTATAATGCGGGATAAGATAACTGCTCTGGAGTCGAGCCAAACCGATTCGATAATGGGCGAATAAACTTTACTTCCAGATACCTCTATCATTCTCTGGAGAAGGGACTACACTCAGTTACTTGGTTTCGCCTTGTTTCGATACCTCTGGCGATACATCGGCTATGTATATATAGCGGACAAGGCATCGCCGATGGGAGGGGAAAGGCAGCAAAGGCTTCTTCAATTCCCACACGTAAGTAGATACAGGCTGTAGTCTTAGGGGCGCGGTTGCCTTTACATAAAATAGCCAAGATCGCCGATTTCGGAAGCGATCGAAGCGAAGGCCCATCCTTATTGCGATGTGGCCCGCGGACTAAACCCCTCGTTCGTTCTCGCAGACTCGCTCTCTCACCGTTCTCGAAACCCCAGGCCACTTCCCTTATCGATAGCCGCTCCGGTGTACTCTCGAGTTGAGCCACCACATTTATGCATGGCCGCGTACATAATAGGCTCCTTTTCACCGCAGGTCTTATTAAAATTTCTGATCCGCTGGAGGTGAACGGTATGCAAATTGCTTCGAAAGAGCTCGCACAGCGAGAATGGAAGAGCGGGGGTTGCCGGCTTACTTGATTCTTCTGATCCTCCGCTCGGTCGGACGGGGGTTTGCGCCGAGGACTAACCCCATGCTTTCGCCACCCTCGCGATCAATGCCAGTAATCGAATATCCATTATCGAGCAAATTATGCTCAACGACCTGAAATTTTCGTGAAGTATATTGTAAAATCGTACGACGACACATCGCAGCAGAATGATCGAATAAATTAAGATTGGTTTTGCCACGTTAAATTTCAAAGAATTCAAAAAAATGCAAGTTCTCAAGTTGCGTTAGTAGCGTTTTAACTTGAAGTGAAACCTGTTCTCTGTCGCTCTCTCACCCTCTCTCTCTCTCCACCGTAAGACCAATGCCGTTATCTCTCTCACACTGCTGACTCGGTCACGTGACTTACACTTCACCTTAATGGGGGGAAAGTCCCAACAAGGAAATCTATACTTTTATAGATGTCCTTTTACAGATTTCCTCATACTTTGAAGCGTGACTAGCCTAGTAGGGTGTTTCTTAGATTTCCTTTCCGGGGCTCTGCGAAGAGTTGTGGAAGACTAGAACAGCCCTAAATAAACTTCTGCACGGAGAGCGACGCAATTATTGTAATTAAAATTTTGCCATAACGTAAAAGGTTCGTGTGGAGCAGCGCTCATCAATTAGTGCATCTTGTGTCTTCGCTGTCCCCGCCGTACAATACATAATAATAACACCATGTATTTTGTGATTATCTTATCGAGATTACTGAGGAGAAGGCGAAATAAGGTGGATTTAAGTCTCATGCGCGATAATAATTAATTTAATAATGGCAATTAGGCTCGTCTGGTGGTTCGTACATTAACGTGTTGTATGGATGCCTCGAGCTTAATAATGACTGTTCGTAATTTGATTTGGCACTTCTTAGGTATATAATGACGAAAGTCGCGTGCGCGTAATTAGAAGCTCCGGATGAATTCATTAGTGGCGTTGTGTGTTATAACAACGGTGTACCTGTAATCGTGATCTTTGCGCGCGGGGCTTTTGAGAAAAGTGCCCAGCAATTAAAAGCACACCGCTCGTCCGGCACGCATGGCGAAATTACTATTTCCCCGAATATTACAGTACTACGGAATCGAGTCAACGAATCATTGGTGCGATCTGACGAGCGCTAAAGTTGTGTCTTCAACAGTCGAGTCTTTCCGAAAGACTGCTCGGACGGATTAATCGATTAAGAACTGTCACCGATACCGTCATTTTTTTTTTTGTACCTTGCGTTGGTTATTGGAGGCCCACTGACAATTTTCACTCTCGACAGAAGGATTAATTCATATTAATATTATTATCTAGTGCGTACCATAAATAGAGTTGATTCTTTAGGATATCTTTCTCACATTCTCCACTTAACAATCAAGCTTATGCTACACACTGGATAATATCATTAATATAAATGAATCCTTATTATGTCGACGGTGAAAAATTGCCAATGGCCCTCAAATAACCAACGCAAGTCACAAAAAACAATCGCTATATCCGTGGGAGCGATTCTTGCTCCAAGATGAAATTCAACGATTAATCCTTCCGAGCAGCCTTTCGCAGAGACTCGACTGTCGAAGACATAACTTTTTCGATAGTCGCCTATCCATCGATCAGTCGCAACGCAAGCGGCAAATCGGCTTTTCTCTTCATTAGGGAGTCGAGGCGGTGAGCCTGCCGTGCTCGCACGAATCGGCCATCGATCACCGATCATCCAATCGCGCGTGCATGCCCGCTTCTCGCGAGCTGAGTGTATCATTAACGAGGATCGCTTCGAATCCCGCGAATTCATTCGAGACGTGAAGATATACACGCGGCTCACTGTCTCACGAGTCTCCTTCGCGATATCTGTGCGCTCAGTGTAGTTGCGCAACGAAGCAGCATTGCATCGGGCATCCGCAGCGAGTCGGTGCGCACTCTTGTTGCATCGAAATGCGTATGCGAGAACGGCCTGGATTCCCGGGTAGGCGGTTGGCACTGAGCTCCCCGGAGCGCAGTTTCGTCGAATGATCAAACGCGATCGGTGCGGCCGCGATCACGTCGCTGAATTCCTCGCATCGCACTCCGAATCTCTAGCGCTCGCTTCCATCATTCCTTATTTAGCACGAGATGAAGTTCCATTTCAACAGCCACAGCCGGCCGCGTCCTCGGCAGTGACCGTCGCGCGAATGTTGTACCAACCGTCTCGTTGCGGTTGCGACCAGAGAAATCTCTTCGTTTCTCAATCTCCTTCTCTCGCTCGCTCCGTCGCCGATGTTGACGCCGCTGCTGTTGCGGCTCCGAAAACCGCAAGTCGACGGTCTCATTCCGACTCGAGCAGTCCGCGGCGGATCCTCAGGAACGGAGAGAGGGAACGGCTCCATCAATTCGGAAAGCTAATTGTAGGAGGCCGCAACTTCGCGATCCCCAGAGCTGTTTTCCCCTTCTGACTTTTACAGCCAGTCTTAAATTCAGCCTCACAAATTACTTGCAAAATACATGTACGCGTTGCAGAACTCTCGATCTCATTCCCGCTCGGCCTGTCGGCTCTGACGTGGCGGCTCCTCGGGAGCCCCCGAGGCTCGCATTCGAAAGAGTCTCCAGACTCTTCGCACTTTCTCGATTTAACTCCATCGTTGCTTTTCGTCATTCCGTGTGTTTTTTTTTTTTTTACTCTTCGCCGCTTTGTCTCCTCTCCACCTCCCTCGTGTGTTCTTCTCTCCGTGCGACTCTTGCGACTTCGACGTGTACATTTTTTACGAACGTCCCGGCCGCTGCCGCGCGCGGTGATGTCGGGAACGCAGTAAATTCTCACTGAAACGTTTTACCCTCACTCCGCGATTGGGACGATGTTCTACACGAATTCTTCGGATAACTTCACCTCTCTTGGCCTCGCGAAGTCTCTTCGGGTTACAACACTCCTCGTTGTTCCTTCGTTCTCGTTCGAGCGAATTTATCCTCAATCCCGTTCAACAAAAATCTTGGATTATTTTCGTTCGCGAAATTCAGCGAGGACAATGATTTATGTGGACCAAATATATATAACGTCGGTTCGCGCATTAACCTCGCGGTAGTCGCGAGAGAACGAAAACACCGTTTTCGGTGACACGTCGTTCACAAACCAGAATAAACGGAGGGATCCATTTAGCGCATTCTTATTTGATTGCGGTGTTCATTAATATAAACTCTTAATAAATTATTTACTATCATTCCTTCGATCAGACTTCTGTTTGGTGCATACTCGCTTGATTATTGTTATTATTATTGTTTTTGTTATGATCATTGATGAAAAGGAGAGTCATGCATTATGTGAACATAACATTTCTCGAGAGAGTCCGGCATAGCCAGATTAATGCCAATCAATTAGAATTTGCTGCCATTTTAGATAGCAGATACACGGAGAGAAGGATCGGATGGAAATTACCATAAATCTGGTACAAAACAGTCAGAACTTTCAGGTATGCGGGAACTACAGCGACATCCTAGCAAACGTTCGTATTAAACTTAACACGTTAGACAATATGGTAATTTTCGCGGTCGCAGATATCACCGAAATATACTGTAATTTTTGCTACAGTATTAAGTTCTTCTTACTAGAAAATATAATAATCGGTGGAGTCGCAATATAATGATCGGTGGCGGGTTTAGTCAACCCGCCTTCTGTGAAAAAAATCGAAAATGGGTTGCTTGGTAAAAATTGTGTGATATTTCAGGTGTAAAATCCTTTTAAAACAGCATTAATTTGCGAACGTCTGCACATCCTTTTCCCGGGGTTCCTCGTGCTCGCCGGACCGGCGATTTATCCGCGAAGAGTAGCGTTTACATCGCGTGTGACAAGCTCAACTTTATACCCGCTCGGAGTCGCGACGTCGGTGCATTAGAGTGGGTTAAACTTGTTCGGGTTTCCGAGCATCTCGTATCAAGACAAACGAGTATGCGAGAGCCGGGTGAGTCGGGTGAACGAGTACCGCTCGGAGCGAGCGTCACAACCGGGACCGCGGGCGCGGCGCCGGTACCGGGGTCGGGCAGGACCCACCTCCGCGCAACACGGAATTAATTTAATCGTTAAGCCAGCATGTAATTAACCAGCTCCGGCTGCCGAGAGGGGTTGCTCGCTCGTTGGCTGGATAATAGTTAGGTCGGCAATAAAACAAACGCTTTACCGTCGGAAGACCGGTCTCACTAAAATAATTGCTCGATCTAATGAAACACATTGAGTGTTTACGAGCCGCTTTAATATCTCACCACTCACTCCGACTCTACGGGCAATATAAACATTGTAATCGCTGCACGTTCGTCACGTTTCCTTCGCTTTGGTAATCACAAAAATCTTGGATCGTTACCGCTTCGCTGTATGGTCCCCGTCCTGGGATGCACGCAATTAAAAATCAATTCGTCGCGCGCATTGCCGTCGCAACGATCGTTAAGTCGACTTATCCATTATGCCAATCGTTGGGTAAAGCACCCGGACAATGAAAATAAATTCCAATGTCCGAGACTCTTCGACGCAATAATTTTCTTCGAGTCTCTCGCGAGCCACGCTCGCAAACGCTATACCTGGCCTAACGATGACTAAATTTTCCGAGCGAACGATTAGACTCGGCCTCGTCAAGCCAGCTGACAGCGTTACGAGAAATATTTCATTTCTGCCGGTTGCCACGGCGAAGCCGACGTGTAAGCCCCCCCCTTCACCTCCCGCTCCTGCAGAGAACACCAGACAGAGAGATAGACGACGTTGATAAATTAGCCTCGAGTGTTTAATGGACTGATAGATGTTGTTGCTTCCATACGGAAGAGAACGGTACCCGAGAGCCGGCGGGCAGATGTCCGACTACTCAACTAATCAAGCACGATTTTTCACGTGAAACTCTCCTCGCACCCGTATCGCCCCCCCCCCCCCCCCCCCCCCCCCCCCTCGTCCTCCGGTGATTTACCGGAGGATGGGGGGAAATTGCGGATCGTTCGAAGATCGTTCTGGCATTTTGTCGGACTGAGTTTGTCCAACGAAATGGCGGAACAATCTTCGTACACTGAGGGAAGGATCTACACTGTAAAAAACAATTGTAAATATAATGTTGCCGACTGCAAATTTTTATGCAAAAAGTAGTACATTAAATTGAGTGCACAATTGTGATGAAAAATTCATATACCTTTTCATCGAAATTAAAGTAAATTTTTGAATATAAAAATGTTCTAATGTTTCTTTTTTAATACACTGACTGAACCTTAATTTTTCATCACACTCGTGGATGAAATTCAATATACCAGTTTCCCAGAAACTTCCTGGCCGTTACAGTAAAATTCATACGAATTTTTTTACAGCACTGTAAAAAACGAACGGGAAGTTTTTAAGCAAAAACTGGTACATTAAATTGAAGGTACGATTGTGATGAAAAATTAATATAGTTTTTCATTGAAATTAAAGTAAATTATAAAAATTGAAGTACTGTTGCCTGAAATTTAGGACAAATTACATTAGAAAAAAATGTTACTGTATAATTGCAACGCAAATGTGTTTGAAATTTCAGAAACAGTTTATGGAAAGAAGCTTCCATTACCGTGCATTAATTTCCAACCAAATTTTTTTTACTACCATGAGCCATGGTAATTTTTCTCAAATGATCGATAGTTTTTACCAGATCCTTCTCTCAGTGTACGATCCGCAACAACCGAAACGTAGAACACAGCAGAAGCGCAAACAAAAAAAGGGCACAAAATAAAAGAAAACCCGGCGATTTCTCGTGGTCGCGGAACGCGTATAATGCCCGCCCGCCGCAGCATCGTGGAAGTTATAGACGACGAAGCGGCGCAAAGTGTAGAATAAGTCTTGACGCGCATTCTCGGGGTAGACGCTCGTCGGGATTTATGATTCACCGGGTAAGTGGCAACCTGTAAATCGCCGAGGAACGCACGGCTCCGCGAAACCTTCCCTGTTTATTTATGGAGGCCCGTATACCCGCGGAGTGTGATGGTCGTTGTCGCCGACGGCGTCGTCGTCGTCGCGCAATTATAGGTAGCTGGGCCAAAGCACATACGTAGCAGAGTGGCTGTCGCGTATGCAGTAACATAGTATGCAGTGGCGGAAGGCTATAATGCAGGGGGGTACCGTGCGAGTATGAGGGTACACAACGCAGGAAGAAATATCGTACGCGGCACGTACGTGGGTAGATACGTTCGCGAGTTGGTACGATGGTATGGGAGGTGCGAGAGGGAACGGAGCGGAGGAGTAACGGCGGTAGTTTAGACATATTGTATTATTCAACAGCCTCACTCATAGCACGCCCGAGGTTCCCAGCGTGCATCCAGCACGGTTTTACCCGTCGCTGCGGCATTGCCGAGCCACCGGCCGTGCACCGATGGTGCTGAGCCGCGACGAGAGTGGCCATCCCGGGGGCCAACAATTGCTTAACAAATCGGCGTGGAAGCATTTCCTGGAATAAACAAGCCCGATGCAGCTCTCGCTGGCTCCGGCAGTTGGCGGCATCGGCGAGCAGCAATTCACCGCGATTTTCTCCATCGTGGTTTCATCCTCTTACGGCTTCGGAGGCGAACCAGCTGAAGTTGCTTGGGCCACGAGCGCCGTCGTCTTCCGGCCAGACAGAATTTTCTGCTGCCGATCGGTGGTGTTATTTCGCGATCGCCGAAGATCGGCGATCTCGCCAGCGAGAGAACCGACTTCTCTCACCCGTAATCGCGAAGAAGAACGCGCTTGTTTCGCGAATTTATGCACCCGAAGCTCGAACCGAGGAATCATGCGGATGCGGTGAAGACGATGAATGCGGAAAAAGTTTTGGGCCGTTTCTCCCACTCGAAGAGATTGATCCCGTTTCGGTGGGAGTAATGGGTACCCAAAACGGCCTTTGCAAAGGGCAAGCAATACCGAGACAATCGTTCGGAACAGCTACACCGGCGATAAAACGCTATCGGGCAATGAAAACCTATACCTGTTGGTCGAAAAATTCCCGGGGTTCGCATAGCGGACCGGCAACAGGTTTCCGCTTTGGTCCCTCGTACCCTCGTACCAGTATTCGGTACGCCGGCTACAGAGAGCCAAACGAATGACCCGTCATTCGGTCCATTCCCCCGCGTCGATACGTTTTACCAAAGCTCTCGGGAGAATATCCCGCGTTGAAACGATTACAAGCGATGCGCACGATTCGCACATGCATCGATGGTTTCGACGACGACAAGCGCACGACGTGCAGACGAGCTTGTCCCATCGGTGTATATAACGAAACTCCCGCTCGTCGCGACTCCCGCAATCGCGTGGATGGATGCACTATCGTTTCACACAATCTCTTGCACGCTTGACGATCGTTCGTTTTTTTTTTTTTTTTCTGTTATTTCTTTTTTATTTCCCATCTCTCGTTTCTCTCCTCCACGCTCTTTCGTCGTCGACCTCGTGTGTACCGTCGCTCGAGATTCGCGTTTTCAGGCTCGTCCAACATGCTCGCGGTACCCGGTTGCGGCGTTGAAATGAAGCAGCAAAAAAAAAAAAAACAAGAGAAAAAAAGCGTATTAAGCAAAGTGAAGAAAGTAAAGATCGCGAGACACGCGATCTCGTCGTCTCCCGTCTTCCTCGTCGATGCCTTTTTCTGCCTTTTGTGTCGTGCGATCTTTCTCTCGTCATCTTGTTATCTCCCGCTTTGATCTAAGTTCGAGCACGCAACTCCGTCGCCGCCTCGTCCCGCCAACTCTAAGGCTCACCTCCGGGTCTGTCACTCCCGGGAAATCGACTTCCATCGACGTTGCACTCTCGTTCGTGAAACCAAGAAATCATGCGGAAGAGGATCTTGAACGTTGAATTATCCTACGTTACAGTCGAAGCGCTCGTAGCGGATCGTCGCAGTTTACAAGCTTTTCTCACAGTCTGCTTGTACCCTAGAAGAAATTTTCGAGCTGCCGATAAAAAAAAAAAAAAATTACTTTAATTCTACATTTAGTTCTTACAATTTCATATAATATTGAAACCCCGACGGCAAGACTGGCAAGATGCCATGTTATCCTTTCAATCCCGCATGAAATTGTAAGAATTGAAAGTAGTATTTAAATAAATTTGTTTTTCTTTGACAACCCGCAAGCGAATATTATTTGAGTCATTGATATTTTTTTCCCATCGCAGTAAAAAATACTTTCATAAAATCGGAATACGGAGTTCCGTAAAAATGATTTTGTTAAATAATTGACAAATTCGTTTGCTCAGATTTGAATATACAAACCTGTCCCTTTATTTCCCGTGTTATTAACAATTTTAGTTTGTACTTTTGTTTGTAAAACTGTAGCCAAATGGTGCGATTGGAAAATAAACATGTACAAAATTGTGGACGTTTGCGGACAATAAGTTGTCAAAAATACCCACTTTTTTTTTACTGTCCGATATCGAACAACGACAGATATCGATGGTTGCGAAGTACAATATCAATTTCCTGTTCTACCTATCAATTGAGTCGCTCATACAAGATTGACGAGCCTAGCATAGTTTAACAACGAATCAGCTCGCCGGAGGCCTTCCGTGCTTCTTGAAAAGTCGTTTGTTCTCCAATAACATCGCACCGGCTCGTCCTCCTCAATTTACAAGCGAATTGAAGCTTCCGCCGTGATGGTGGATTCAAAAAAAGATCTAGTCTCATCGAGACCGATCTCTCGGAGCTACCGTCAGGCCCTCAACGGTTTGCATTGAGGGCAGCAGTTTAGTTACCGAGCGCTGCCCGCCGCCGGGGGCAATTATCGATATAGTGAGAGGGGCCGAGGCGATGATGCGGGCCCACTACGTGCAATTACTGCTCATAAATCAGGAAAGAGAACGGGCATCACGGAGGACTCTCGTGCAAAAGGGACGGGCCTATCGGACGCTACTGGCGTATATGAGTGGGGTAATTCAGGGTGATATGGCCGGTCGGGTGATCCGGCCAATCATTATATTCTTTCACAAGGCGCGGCAAACGCCCAGCCGTTTCCAGGGATTCTAGTTTACTTCTAGTACCAACCGGGCCGATACGACATCCAAGCCGAACTGCATTTGGTTGAAAAACGTTATCATATCACTCCAGATATGGCCGATGGCGATTATTTTTAATATCGCCCCAACTATTTCACCCACCGAATTAGTCGCATTTTCAACATCAAAAGCTAACTAATAGTCTTTATATGCTTCGTTAATGCCGTTATTCGATACTTTTTTGATGGACGTGTCTCTCATTTTTTTTTTTTTTTTAAAGCCATGCCCGTATCACCCGGCGCGTTATCCGATGGCAGGATGAATATAGGTAAAAAGGAAACGACGAGAAAGAGAATCGTCGGGGAATGAGGGTACACATGTCTGCCGTAGTGCCGTACTATGGTGGTATGGTATGATACTCACACCGACTCACGTGAGTGAAAGAGGCGAACTGCAGCGTTCGCCCCGGGTTCGTTGGTCGCTGCACGCCGCGGAGCCGAGTGATGCACGGCCGTGGGCCTGACGAGGTGTCGAGCAGCGAGATGGCAGCGCGGCGTAACCACCAATTACCCGTCGTAATTCTCTTTGCCCGCCTATCTCGCGACTCTCCTGGCGTTCTTTATCCATCGTTCGTTCGTTCCTCCGTCGGTGGGTCCCCGAGCCATCGCCGCCGGGCTATCCGTTTATGTCTACACGATCTGCATTTTTCGCGAGAAACGAAAGCTTCTCCGACGGGCGAACGGGGCTCGAGGTAGGAAGGGTTCGACTCTTCGACTTGGTCGTAAGGATGTTATTTTTCAGAATTATGGTCTTTGTAATGGGTGGCCGGCTGCGAGGTTAGTATCGTAAACCAACCGTTAGTATTGCGGTGTCGGTTATTATAGGAAGGACAATGAGATTAATGACGGCTCAATTACGTGGTATCGAGGAAGTTTCACCCGCGAAGGATGCAACTGCGTAACTGACGGTACGGGCTTGCACTCTGTCAGGCCAAAAATCAAGCTGCTATTCAATATTTTATATTTTATATTATAAAGTCGATGGCATCGAACATCATGAGACTTATTTAAAAATTTTATCAAATAGAATTTTATAGACACATTGAGCTTTAAAAAAAAAATGGTCACGGAGAATATCTTTTTCAGATATTTAAAAGAAAGATTAACGATAAAAACAATTTTATGATGGGATTGTTCTCCATAGCGTTTTGAGGGATTTTTAACTTGCAGTAAGCTCGGCAGCGTCAGGCGATAAAAATTGCTCCCAACGTTACGCCATCGTGCGTGTTGTGCACACACGTGCACAGTAAATACGTCTGGCCGACTCGTTAAACCCGCGTCACGTTTCACCGGCATAAATCGGTACCAATATCAATTTTGGTAAATATTTTAGGAGTATCGGAGGCGGCGCGGGCGAGCGGAGAGGTTAAAAGCGTGGAGGTTGATGGTAAAACCGTCGCTCTCGCGAGAGTAATACATAAAGGTAGAGATGGGGAAACAATTTATCGACGTTATACACGCCCGACGCTCTAAACTTTTCATTAAACCCGTTATTCATTCGTCGGCTCTGTGCGCGGTGTGGTCGCCGGGATGTAACGACACGACGAGGCGAACGACGACCCGGGAGTAGTATTAATAACGAGAGGGTCGAACGAACGAGCAAACCACACCAAGAAATCCATGACTATCCGGACAATCGCGCGCGAGTATCTTTATCCTCCAATGTGCGACGCCCCATCTCTGTACACTAAAAAAAAAAAAAAAAAAAAATTCGGTGCGTCTTAGCGAATAAAAATATGTTAAAATCGAGCAAACCGCGGCGAACTGTGAGAGCGGCGAAAAAAAAAAAAAGAAAGCGACTTGCGGAGATTCGAGATTGCAGAATCGAGCGCCTCACGCTCTCGGACCTTATCGTTCCGTTCGCTCGTTGTGACCAAAGACAAAATTCGACTCTCCTTCCAAGCCGCTGCTGTGTACATAAATATACGCTCGGCCAGTATGCAGCCCGGTGGTGCATACCGGCACCCTACGCCGGCAAACATCCCGGAGGAACGGAGTCACCGGGTCGCGTTCCCGGTTGCATTCCGCCGAGGGTAAGGCGACCGAGGGCGGTCGGTCCCGGCGACCGAGGCTGCCCCTCGCGGGACGAGATAGTGGGTCGTTTGGTAAATGAGCGTGGTGGTTGTCTCGGTAGGTGATATGCTGGACACGCACTGCATAATGCGCGAAGATAAAGAGGCAGCGAGCCCGGCGCACCGGGCCCCGTCGAACGCTCTCTCTCCCGGTCGCCCTCGCGAACCGAGGCGTAGAACTTTACAGGATCAGATACAAGCGTTGTGTGGCCGGGGAGTTCGCGAGAGTCCTAAGGAGTCCGGGACAAAAGGAGGACGGGGAGGCCTCGGTGTGTGTCCGCGCTGTCGTCGGTCCACGGTTACACACAAGCACACCTCGGTCCTATCCCTTCGGTGCAGTTGTATCGGTAATCTGCCCGTGGGTGAATGGTATTCGGTCGCGAGCGAGGCGAGATTCTCGGCTCGGCCTGGGAGTGAATAAGTAGCGAGCGCCAGTAGTGGTCGGACACGGTTGCGGCCTCGCGGGCAGTGCGCGGTGGTATTCGTACAGGTACTTGGCGGTGTCCCTCGAACGGTCGCAATCTCTCGCGCACACTGGCGAAGGGACACTCCGGCAAATGTTCGAGCTAAAGGCCCGTGCGCGTTATTGTATCTGTGGGCATTGTGGGAGTCGTGCGGCGGTAGCATCCGCTAGCGGGGTGGGAGAGGGTGGGCGGCGGGGGGGGGGGGGGGGGGGGGGTGAGCAGCAACAATAACTCGACAAGTCGATACGACGCATAGATAGCGAGGCATTATCATAATACCTGACCGGTCGATGCATTCGCGAGAGGGAGAGTGCGCTGCATTCGCTACACGCTGCCCGTGCACGCCGGAGCACCGTCGGCTCCCCGTAAGATACGGTAGGAGGATAGGAACCTCGCCACCCAGGGCGAAGAGCCCTCGACGCTTCACCGTCCCTCTTCCGCCCGTGAATCTCCGGTCGTTTGCTCTTTGCACTCGCCCGAGCTTCGTTCCTCGCGGCCGCCCACGCGCTGCGCACTCTCCTCGTGTTTCTTTGCCCGTTCGCTTCCTCGCATCGCGCGCGGCTCCGCGACCGGACGACAGAGGAGAAATCGGGAACGCAGGGCGGAAGGGACGAGGGAGACTCCCGCTGGGCGATGCGACGCTTTCAGCGCGTCCCGGCGAAGGCGAAAGCCCGGAGTATGCGAGCGAGTGTCTCTTTCCTTCGCGCTGAGAGTGCCGGTATCTTCATCGTTCCCGTTTTTCAGCCTCCGCGGCGCTCGCGGTCCCTTCACTCGGCCGCACGTGTCACCGTGCTCGCCGCCGCCGGTGAAACCTGCGATATTCCATGGTGCGGAGCGGATCTCGCTCGGATAAAACGACCCCGGACACCCGCGGTATTCTCTCGCGGCGGGGCCTCGGGAGCTGGGTTCCATTTTATACGGGACTCCGAGCTGGAACCCGGCTCCTTGCGCCGTAGCCGGATCGGCAAATTCGCATGACTCGGAGACTTTGACTTTGACTTTGTTTTACAAACGAAAGTACAAACTAGAATTGTCAACAATACGGAACCTAAAAGGACAGGTTCGTATACTCGAATAAGTGACGAACGAGGTTGTCACTTATTTAACAAAAATTATTTTTACGAAATTTCGAGTTCCGATTTTACGAAATTTTTTTTTACTATCTACGGGCATAAGGCTGGTACGCAAGGTATCCGGCAAGCGGTGTTGCTCTTCTGCAAGTCACCGTCACCCCTTGCAATCCCTCCGGAGATCGGTGCCATTGAGTTCAGAAATTGGAAACGACTATGGGCGCAAAAAAAACATAATTTCTAACAATATTTTTTTTTTTTTTGCGTTGACACGATCACGATTCCGAGGAAGAGTATTGGAGATGGTAGGGGGTCTCGTGTTCGTACTCGATCGTAGTATATCAAAAGATAAGTAAGCCCTGCGGGTAGGGCGTGCATCGTGACGCGAGCCGTGCTCGAGGCAGGACGGCTTTCTTGTTGCTCGCCCGTTGGTTCGGACGCGAGGCACAGAAAGCGCACGAGACGGAGAGGAAGGGACGAACGAGAAAAGGAGATGAAAGGAGCGAGTGCGGACCACGAGAGCGGTGGAGAAGGAGCGTTTATACGTACGGCAGAGCTGCACTCCTGACAAAGCGCCCTCGGACCGGACGCACAAAGCCGTGCCATACATCAGCACCGCGCGAGCCGCGCACACCGGCCCACTGCCGTCCCACTAACACGCGGTAATGACTCGTAATAACAAATTACACTCGATTACCCCCTCCCCGTACAACCGCTTCGATTCACTATCTTCCTTCGGCTACTTCGTCTTTCTCGAAGCTTTTCTCCCTTTCTCGCAGCGCTCCTCGGACTGACGGCTTCGCCGCCGCGTTCTCGCTCGCGCTTCTTCGTTCCCGCTTCCTTCCATCCTCCCTTCGACGTACGGTCGCGTACCTGCGCGTACCCACGGGCACGTTCGGTCCCGATCGTCTGCTCGAGCTCGGGAGTTTCGTGCCCGGGAGATGCCGGTGGTTCGACGTCACCGGCGAATGTGTAGGATACACAAACGGGAGATCGAACGAACTAACGGCCGGACGGACGGTGAGACGGAAGTGAGGTATCACTGCGTCGAATTTATGTCCGTCGATCAGCCGACGGCGAAAGAGAGGCTTGCCCGTGTGAGAGAACAGAACGGATTTGTAAATAATGCCAGCTCCATCGTCCTCGCTCCGTCTCCCGACGCCGCGGCCGAGTCATATTTCATGAGGGAACACATTCACCGGCGTGGGTCGGTGGATATCGAGACGGTTCACAGGTATCGATCACCTTTACATCAGTCTGCGTTGCAATATAGAATCGCATTTTTTTTTCTCTCGCTTTCGCAAACATTCGAAGATACCGTCGCGCACTTCGTGGCTTTCTTCATCACTATCGCTTGAAATAAATCGCAGCCCGAGACAATTTTTTGTTTATAAAAGTTACGTTTGTTGTAAAATTTTACAACCGTCTCGCTCGAAGTGTCTTGACAAACTAACTCTACCCTCCTCCTCCTCTACTCGCCTCCTCTGGAGCAGCCAACTTCACAACCTTCGTCGAAAGACCGCTTTTCCGTACTACTATCGCAAAGTACCATTTTTTAACGGTCCGTGGCACGGCTCCCACGGCAGGTAAATTACCGTCACAGAATTTTTCCCCGTTGATTCGATTGATCCGCGGAGTAACGACGATGATCACTGCATGTTCTCACGAAAGAATTGCCGCTCACTTCCGAAGCAATCTTACGCTTCCGCGCAGCCAGCGCGACC
Source organism: Amblyteles armatorius (assembly GCA_933228735.2). Classification (NCBI taxonomy): domain Eukaryota; kingdom Metazoa; phylum Arthropoda; class Insecta; order Hymenoptera; family Ichneumonidae; genus Amblyteles; species Amblyteles armatorius. The sequence goes on along the minus strand of OW121687.1, from coordinate 21,823,194 downwards.
GTACGCGTTGTTCCGTCGCGGCATCGCTCTCATTTCCAATTGAAAAATAATGAGAAGTCTGGCTCGAGGAGAGAGCGGTCCTGTCGTCGGCAGATGTGCTCATCCGGCGATATCGAGCGCCTCCTCCTCATCTCGCCGGAGATTCGAATGAATTGAGGAAGAAAATGAAATCAATTTGCAAACCACTACACGTTGAGTGTGAGAATGCCAGGAAGACATCTCGTTTGCCCGATGAGGGGTGAGAATCTGGCTTCTGACCCAAGGTTCAGCCGAGTCGTTCGAGGCGCACGATTGGCAAAGGCCAATTTATTATCCGATGTCTTCGTTCGATCCCCCAACGTAACCATCATTGCAGTCGACTACGCTCACATCTAACGCTCCCTAACTATAACAATCCCCTTGCAACTGTGCGGAAATAAAAAGAAATTAAATAAAAATATCTCGCATCGCCATCGACAGCGAATATTTATTTTTCCCGTAAAAAGCGGCTTTTTTTAATTCAAAAAAAAAAAAAAAAAAAAAATTGAGGGGATTTCGCCACAAGTCCGCGCTCACGGCAGCGGTACATACACGCCGAGCTGGCGGGCGTTTTCGCGCCACGGCACTACGTCTTCGCCAGGTTCGCAATAAAATGTAAATGCGCCAATTCGTCCCCCTCCGCGATCGTTCGCGAGAGAGCAGCCGACTCGCTCGTCGAGAGAATGTATTCTCTCCCCGTCTCTCCCGCCCCGCTTCCCCGCTCTCTCTCCCTCTCGCGAGCGAGTCGGTGATCGAGACGACTCCGCGGGCGCGCGGGCTCGTATCTATAACAGTAAGTGGCAAGTGCTCTCACTGTTCGTTCGTGCTGCGCATCCCGGCGAATGGCTCGGGGCCCTTTCGCCCCGGCGCCGTTCGCATGAGTAACGGCGAAACCCGCGCGGAGAGGCCATAGGGTAGCGACGAGTAATTTATAGTCAATAATTCCTGGCGAGGCAATTTTCGCATCGGGTGCCGTGGCCCCGCGCGAGCTTCCTCGCCGAGCAAAAGCCGAGGAAATACCGAGCGAGGGAGAGAACGAACGACCCGCCTCCGGTGCCGCTCGCCCGCTCCTTCCGCCTCCTCGAGCCGCGACTACCACGCTGGAGCGAGCTATCCGTGTACCGAGGGTGTGAAAGGGCTCGGCAGGAAATGAGGCGGAATGTTAAATAGCTGCCGTAGCTCTCCGGCGCGGGACGGCCGGGTCGCCGTCATCTCTCGAAGCTCCGGGCCATCCCCCGAAGTTCGGGCGGGTCGGGACGGCGGGCGCTACCGGGAGATGAACGTTTGGCTCTATTTCAATCCGAAGTGCATGCCCCGCAACGTCGACGCTTCCCGACGGGCAAGACAGCGGAAATACCGGAGAATATATCGTCCCGATACGCCAGCGAACGCGAACGACTCTTGTGTTCGCCGTACACGCACAAATCATGTCCCGAATGACCAAAGATTCCCGTCCGGGAATTGCGAAACCTCTTCCCGATAGTTCGAGCCCTCGAGCGCTCTGGAATTTCCGCTAGGGTAAAAATCCGCGAGAAATCCTCCCGCTTCCGATCCTTTTTGTTCCTTTCGTTTATATTCAAACCCGTCGATAATGCGGTTTTGATAAGGCGAACGCGAATTCATGACCCTTTCTGCATTCTCTCATGCGCCTCCCCCATGCCGCTGCGGCGTGTATCGATTCGAGAGACAGGATATTTTTAAACGCGCGTCGAGCCGCATTTGAATAGTGCATTTACCCCGGGTGGATATCGATACGCCCGCCGGTGAAGGGTGCAGCGGCACACAGTGCAGCGTAGTCACCGTCCACGAAGACCGCGGAGCGTGGACGAGTGGAAAAACGGCACCGAGGCGACGGCGGAGGAGAGAGACTATGCGGAAGCGGCAACTGCTCCCGTGGCGCCCCGACGCCTCCGGGCTCTTCGCACTTTTATTTACCGGCACGGGGTTCCACTTACATGGAAAGTTTAGCCGGCGAGCGGGCTCACCGAGGCGAGGATCGGCTCACCGAGGCGAACATTATACGCGGGGGCGTTCGTACAAAGGTGTTGTGCAAGTATACCCCGGGATCGTATGTGCACCGGCGAGCGGTTTGGTCGCCCTCTTCCGCCCATCTCGTATTAGATATCAACGCGTCCCAGCCTCGGCGCGCCTTCGAGTGCCCCGCCGAGAGCTATCAGACTGATAGAATATGTTCGACGACAACGGGACGATGCTACGATCCTATTTTCCTTTCGTACCAACCTTACAGAATAAAGTTGCTGTACACTATATATAGATACACGCACATACACACATGTGTGTACACCGAACCATCGACCCTCCCGTATCGTCTCCGCTCTTTCCTTCGTCTCCTCCCTCGGCCCGATTACCATATATACCGCTTTATTTAGTGGAGCTTTTATCGCGTCCCGACTCCAACACCCGCGGACTTTTACCGAACGACGTAGCTCCCAAATCGACCCATACATCGCATACACTCCTTTTTTTTTTTTTTTTTTTTTTTTTTCTGAGCTCTCTATTGTGTTTTTTTTCCACGCAAGTTGATGAGGAGTTCTTCAAGGATAGCACGTGCAATCTTGTGTAAGATACTAACTATGCGCGGATATATTTACCGCTTCGGTCCTAATAACGGCCCTCCGCGTGCCTCTCGTTAGAACTTCCAAGAAAAACCTGCCGACCGCCGAGCCACAGCGCCGATGTCTATCGGGCATAAGCGGACGTGCGGCTGTGGCGTCGGCGAGTTTGCTGAAATTACACCCACCTAACGAGATTTGTGTAATCACGGTGATTTTCGAGGCAGCGTTACGAGACTCTCTCCTCGAGACTCGAGTATTGCCGATCGGCGGTGTGCCAGGAAAACAGAATGAAATAAAAGGCCGAGCTCTACAAGCGAGAGCCGTCGATGCACCTCGATGAACAGCGAGATATCGGCAAAAGGGTAGCGACGTATTGTACGGAGATCGGTATCGGTTTCGCGCAACAGCGAAAGTTCACTCGTAACACGTGCAATTTTTGCATGTTATTCCATAGATGTCTTGAATTCAGTGAAAAACACACATTGCCGGCAAAGACAGGAGTGTGTTAAAGAACATACACTCTCTGCGGCGAACCGCAAAGATCGGTATTGAAATGGCGATTCCGGCCCAATCACGAACACTTGGAGCGTGCCCTGACGGTAATTTTTTGTAAGCGTTAATTGACCAAAAAATGACCTTTTCTTATTGCAGAAAATGTTTGTTGTGCCGTGACCGAAATTTTTGTTCGGGGTCACAAATATGGTAAAAACAGCGAAAAGCATCCAGTTGGAATTTGAGCGTAATTTTTTTTCACAAATTCGGTCAACCTTCTAGCGGTCTGGGTGAAAATTTCAAAGGAATTTTACTCCCTCGTTAAATTCCTAATCATTCATATCCTTTCTATTTTCGTCGGTAAAACAGGAAGGTCCAGCAGCCCCTTAACGAGATTGGTACTTTATTAGTTTTGAAGTTGAGACCGTCGTGGTTTTTAGAGTTGATGTCGCTGTTGTCACAGTGTCGTAATTTCCGGACCGGTCGCGTGACACTCAACAGACAAAAAAATGACCGGACACAAAGTCGGCGCCCATCTCTACGAACACTGGCCAACGACGTGCCATCACTGGCCCAGTGCGGCAACCCCACTAGGTCACCCGCAGAATTTTTCTTCCAGGCCGTCGGGAGGAAAAGAGTAAACCCGTGGTTGTTGCACACCGATGGTAGTAGCTGGACCAATTGTACACCGAGAGTGGAACAAGCGCCCTCCGCAAGTTTCGTAACAAAGCAACAGGCAAAGAGACACGAAGCGGGGCGCGGAGAGCGAGGGAGTCGCTTCGCGGATACCGCGCGCTAGCCCATTATTTTCCCGTTGATTACGAGCATTACCGGTCGATTGGGGTGTGGTGGGGCACGCCGATTTCTCCGGCGCGCGAGGGGAGGCGAACCGAGGGGGCCTAGTAATGATTGAAAATAACAGGAATCACATAAACGTGCAATCATCCTCGGTGATGGCAACGCCGGCCATACTGAATGGAGGGCGCGAGAGAGCGAGCCCCATCGGTGGGGCCCCGGTCCCGTGGCTACACCGACCAACCGCCGCCGTTTCTCCTCGGGAGTGATCACAGGTTTCAACCGGGCATCAGGATCATCCCGTTCGAAGACAAGCATTACAATAATGACCCTCATTACAGTCAGATTATAGAATTAGGACGCGGCCGTAATAAATCATTTCTCTCCGCGGTTCCTTCGTTCGCGGTTGCGAGAGTGCGTCCCTTGCACAAGGCATCGGCCATGACACAGACTTCGGAGTCCATCGATCTTCCACCGAAGGCATCGGCGGACTCTAGACTAATTTCAACCGAAAATAGAAACTTCGTTCGAGGGTCGCGCCGGGATAACTTGCAGAGTACCGCGTTGCATTGCTGAGTGGCTGGTTATAAGTATTAGTTGTAGGTTACTATTTTTTGTAGAAAGTATTTGTAACGACAGAACAACAGAACGCCATTTCCGCACCGAGAACAACAGTCGCCATTTTTGCACCGAGTGATGAAAAACGTTTTTCGCCCTCGTGGAGTAATGTACTATTTCTCACACACATTCTTTTCTCCAAGGGTGCTGGTAATTCAGAGGACATTTTCAGGAGCTACAACAAGCCCGCGTTGGGAGATTGTCAGATACAACGCGAGCTTAAATTGGGCTCGGCATTTGACGTGAATCGAATCGCTCTCGACTTGGCGTTCACGAAAAGGCGAGACACACGATGTTGGATCGACACGAGGATAATAAAGGAGGCAAACACGCTGGGGCGGGAAGCCAGACAGCAACCAAGAGAGTTCCGCACGCGGAACACACAAAATAAAAGAACGCTCCGACGCACTACAGAGAGTCATCCTTGCTTTCACGGCCTCCTACCGTTCGGTTATATACGCCGCTTTCCGCTGTCAGGGTTTACAAACCGTTGGACATTAATTACACCAGAAAAAGATTAATGAGAAAATATGTGCGTGCGTGCGAGCTGCGCACGGACGTGAAAGAGAGAAATAGCGAGCGATGATCGAGCGAAGCGAAAAGCTGAGTCACCGACGGAACGTAACGCTCCCATGGCATCTTCGCCTTCGTGGTCACGCATATTTTTCTCGTCTCTGATCTACGTGCGCCCGTTCGGTGTATAGACAAACTTCGAGGTGCAGACGAACTTTTACGCGCGGATACCTTTCGTCCCGCAAGACAAATTCGTTTACGATTTTTCAACCGATCCCAATTTCAATGGATCCATTCGCGGACTTTCGTCACGTGTATCAGCCCATATTCACCACGTTTACAATGACGAACGATAGCTCTCTTAATGAGAGTTATATTGAAGAACAAAATCGGAAAATAAAAGTTTCCTTGTCTCCGCCAATTGCACAAACAGATGAGTGTTCAATCACACGAGTCAAATTTCGCATGATCGGTAGGATTATAAAAAATTGGTTGGCCACGTTTGATTGTTGATGGTAACGCGTGCGCGTAATCCGGCGAGCTGAATAATACGATTACCCGTGACAGCGCAAAGGTTTTCCTGGGATAAAAGATACAATTGGTTGTTTGTGTCGTCGTCAGTCCTTGAATCCGTTCATGGACTTCCAGCACGTGTATCAGTCCATATTCACCACGTTTACAGTAGCTTGTAATGATATTTACGTCGGAGAACAAATTCGTAAAAACGAAGCTCGCAAAATAAGTTGCCTAGAGTGTGAATTGCCCAAACAGATGAGTCATCAAACAGACAACGAGTCAAAATACGCGCGATGGATTATTAAAAAATTGGCTCTCAAAGTTTGATTGCGGCGATGGAACGCGTGCACCGGATCCGGCGACTAGAATAATACGAATGTAATCGTGACAGCGCAAAGGTTGTCCTGGGATTAAAGATACAATAGGTTGTTTGTGTCGTCGTCAGCCTCTCGCCATCGGAACACGTTGCTCTCCACTCTCTTTCTCTCGCTCTTTCCGCCGCACACCGGGCTTTGTAGAATACACCTTTGATTAATTAATCTTTTTCGACGACGAACCGTACACGTTTTTTTTTTTTACCTAACGCGTTTTCTCACACACGCGCAGCATGCAGCGAACATTGCGAGGCAACAAAAGACCGCCGGCTCATAACCGGTGATGGCCTGGGGATGACGTGGTCGAACGACTTAAAGCGCTGCTGATGGAAGGGACCGTGCGTGTTGCACGATAACAGCAAACAACGCACCTCGACAGCTCTCCCGCAAGCCCCAAAAAAATCAATCAATTTTTAAAACTCATCTTTCACGGTCTCGCACGATTCTTCGCTAAAAAAAAAAATATATTGAAAAAGGGTCTAGAAATTTAAGTCAACAAAAAATTTGGTTAAAATTTTGATGTTTTTCCCCCGAGTGCGGCCAAAATGCAGATACGACGGGTATTTCGTTATTCCGATAAATATGTTCTTCCGTGTCGCTTTAAAAGTCAAATTTTTATTTACGGCACGATTCGTGGAACGGAATGGACAACGGCAACGAGCAATCGGCGAAGCGTGCACACGGAATTTTGTGCATGCAATCGGTGCGCGAAAAAGACGAGAGACGCACTGCTAACGAGTGCAGTACGTGCGCGATGCACGCTTCTATAAATCCGTCGGTTCTCCCGGTGCGGTCTGTCAAGCACAAAGGGACGCCCTGGCGCTTACGTTGATTACTCCGACTGGGCGCGGCGATGGCTGCAACGGAGGCGGCTGCTGCAACGTTTGATTGCCCTCCGCCCCGTGGTCTCTGGAAGGTCGGAGGATTGCCACGAACGTTTTTACTCGGGGAACTCGCAAATGAAAAGTCATCCCTCCCAATGATTTTCATCGCGGTTCCTGTTTACTGCACCCTCGCTTATTTTTTTTCTTATTGTTTTCCACGAGCCGATCCACCGCACTCGGCGCAGCGTCGCCGATCCATTAATACTTTTGCGTCCTCATAGAGTAAGCTTTGTTTTCGTGTTTTTATCTTAATTCCTTCTAATTCTTAATTTGTTTAATCAATTAATCTCTTTGGTGCGGACGCATTCGCCAAATTTAAGCTGAGTCTAGTGAAGCCTCGCGTGAACCGAATATATTTTTTATGAAAACTTCTTCGCTCGAGTTTCGATGTTGAAGCCCATTATTTGTTGTCGTTCGTTTGACCGCAACGGAAAGCGGCGATCTGTCAATTTGCCATTCATTCTCAATTTCAGGATAAATTTCGTGTTTTTCTCCTCGCTCGGAACGAACGTACCTATCGTCACGTACGACGCGGTAATCTTTCACCGCAGAGTATACGTTACGCGTGCGTGGAACCCGAAATTTAAGTACACACATAATGGCTGCGTTATCCTCACGAATACATGCGGTCACGTCTCGCGGTGTACTCTCGCCGAGATGCATATTACAAGGTAGTAAAAAAAAAAAAAGAAAAAAAAAAAATTGGTACGAGGAGTACGAAATTGCCGAGTACCCGAAGAACGGAACGAATTACCAAACGCGAAATCGGCGCCTGGTTAACATTAACTATTGCAAAGCAACGAGAACTCCGAGATCGAGGTCAGCACGGGTGGTCTGCTATTCAATTACACCACGATTCGGTCGTAGCGGGAAGATTTCTTCCGCGGTTTTTAATATCGTCGTCCAATTACCAAATTTTTCCATCGCAGTCGAGTTCCACCGAATTTTATATTCAGTTCAAGTTACACGATGACGATACATCGAATAAGATTAAATTAAAAGAAAAAAAAAAAAAGTCTAACGAAGCTTCGCGTGAGAAGAGCAATTTGTAACTCGACGCGGCATCGCTGTGGCAATCGCCTCTGGCATCACGTTCGATCGTAATCAGAAATTACAAAAGATCCGATCGGATGACCCGATATCGGTGAAGGGGCTCGAGCAACGCCCCGTCTCAGGAAAAATAAAAGGAAAGGGAGGCAATTACTTTCCCGGGGAGCTCACCGAGGAGAACCTCCGCGCGCTGCACCACGTCTATAGAGAGTTCGTGAGATTGCAGCTCGAGCCGTCCGTGGAATCCAATGCCGGTCTCTATCGGGAACGAACGACGCGTCAGCGCCGCTCGAGTGGAAGAGATTAGTCCGGGAATGATGAACGGCGCTCGAAAAAAAATCGCGGAACGTGCACGAACTCCCTCTGTCCGTATCCGCTTGGTCTTTCACTGATTCTCTCGGTCGTACTCTCGTTCGCTCGCTCCCTCGTACCGCGGACTTCCCTTGGGCGATCTCGACGTCGAACGAAGCGCGCGGAAGGGTATTCTGGTCAGGAACAGCAGCTGCGAGCCGCGCGGACCGGACATCGGTCGTTGAACAATATCTTTATCTCTTCGAGTATCCATAACAAGCAATTGGAAATTATTTTTCTCCTCCAATATCCTCCCGGCCGCGAGGCCAGGTGATTCGATTTATTTATCGGGCGCCATCCCGAGTAGAAATTGTCGAGCGTTACAACGGGAATTTTTTAGTGTTACATCGGTAAATTTTCGAGCACTACATTACCCTGGATAAGGACCCTTCTACATCGCCACATGACATTGAGCCATCGATATTATTCTCCGTCGATACCGCACGACGCTGACAGTGACGTATCCGTGGGACAATGTGCGGAACATTCAAAAAAAGAAAAACCTTCTCCACTTCAACCCTAACTCGGCAAACAATACCATCGTCCCTCATTTGTCTCCGCGAGACGGTTGGCCGTGAAAAAAAGGAGAGAAAACGAAGTAACGCGGAGACCCGGGTGGCGGGGACGGGTGCATAAATCGTGAATTACGCGCTCGGGAACGCGTATATACTTTTGCGCGACGGGGGTAACGAAGGCGGAGACGGGACGATATTTCAGGGGTTGAAAAGGTCCCGGCGCGAAGACGTCGCCATTCGTGGTCCGAAGGGTCCCTGCGATTAGTCAAGTTTTCCCGGAGCGAGAGCTTGTCCGAGGAGCTTATTTATGGGGTTCCTCTCGTCCGGAGTAGCGTACGTGCGTGTAAACACGAAAGGTGATGCGCGCCAAGGGGGTGCCGCGTTTGTTTGGGACTCCGGTGCACCCCCTGGCGGTGCGTGACACACGTTGCGTCACAGCGGCGCTCGCGATGTTACCCACCTATACATGACGCAATATAATACCGAGGTGGTGCGCGAGGTAATCGATTTGAACGGTGGGTACGCAGGGTGAGCGGGCGCTGAGCCGCCGATGCACCTAGGCAATAACTCGGCATTAGGGTGCATTCTTCCAGATCGCTCACCCGTCCGTCTGTTCGGGCAACAAAAGCCCGGGGCGAGGCCCATGCGGTACAGCGCGCGCGCTTTGCACGGTACATGCACCGGATCTCGAGCCCGATGATTTCTCTTCCTTTCACTCGGCATGTAATCGATTATCGCACGGACCGATATTTTCAACTGCGCACGGTGTACGGTAGCTTTGGTCGCGGTAAATCTCCCGGCCGTACCCCGCACAGAGTCGGGCAACGGCGCGCGCTCGCTGTGGTAGCGACCGCGGGGAGAGAACTTCGCGACAGGCGTGGCAAAAGGCGAAATGCTCCACGGTATACGCCTCGTCGCGTTTATTATATCGCGCGGCCACGGCGGTCCTGGAGCGAAATAAATTGTGTTGTACAAATACCCATAAAGAGAGCGAGAAAAAGCCTCGGCGGGTACGCATTATCCGTTCGCGCGAGCGGACTTCGAACGATCGACGTGCCGAGAAATTGGCCGTCTACGCCCAATCTTGCTTCCTTGGCGCGGTTAACGGTACCGTTTTGTTCTGTCGACTTGCGGACAAGTCGGCGGAATTTCGCTGTGCCAACGGTCGATCACCTTCGGGGACGATGGATGGACACGTGAGCCGATGCCTGAACTTTTTGGTGAGGTCACGCCCAGAGAGGTTCTAATCGACCGGTTCATCGAGAGCGACCGGAACGACGATGCGAGGGACGGTCAGCGTGAGAAGGGTGCAAAAGGGCTTGTCGAGAGGGAATCGCGCCGGCGAAACGGTGCGGCCTCTGGAGAAGAGCCCCGCGGCCACATAATCTCGTTGCCGCGGTAATTGCTTCCTAATCGTGCGACCAATCAGCCTAACCGGGTTACGAGACTTAACTCGGTTAGGAGCGAAGCCCTCGAGGTATGCCCGACGGCGAAGTGGAAGCCGCTGCTGCCCGCACCGGTTCACCGTCTTCCACCGGTGATGCGCTGCGCGAATTCGACGGCAGAAGCACGTTCGGGGCGAAGGACGGTTGTGTTCTTCGATTTCGTTCCACATCGCCCACCGGTGGACCGGATCGTCGTGAACGAGCCCTTGGTGGTTACTTGCGCGTCACGGTGGTTAACATCACGTTTCTCGTTTCTCCCCCCTGTTACGGCACTCGACCGAAAGGACCGGACACATGGCGGACAAGAAGCGGGCACTCCTGTAGGACGAATCAGAGATGTTCGTGCGAGGGTTCGGCTCCGTTTGGACTCCTCGAAGGAGTTTAATTATTTTCGAGGCGAAGATTTATTGCGGGTTTCGAGAGACGGCGAGGGTTGAAGAGGATCGGCATAAATCCCTCCGTACGCGCAATCGTGTTATTGTCACCGAGACCGTGATCGTCCATCGTCGTGCCGAAGACGGTGGAAAATCTGGATTGTCAATGACGGTAAAGGGCGGAGGGAGCGAGTGGGTTGGAACCCGGCGATGACCAGCGGCAGCAGCGAACGAACCGCCGGATTGTTTGATTCAATTTTCAAAATCGCCTCGGGACGAATCGTTTGATTACGTTCACCGAGTAATCAAAGCCGTAATTTCACTGACGAGCTTTGCCGGAAATTCCTTCCCGGCGCAGTCCCATTCTGCTCCCCGTCGCTCTCGTCCCGATAGGAAAGCCCTGCCGCCGCTGCGAACGAGTGAGCACCCGGTCGCCTCGGGCCACGAAAGCAAATCGAGTTATTCGGTCGACAGTGCGCGAGCGGAAAACTGAATTATCGGATGCCCCTTCGCGAGGGATATTACTCCCGTGAAGTGTATGCCACTCGAGACTATATTTCGCCTCAAGTACCATCCGATTCATAAAGTATCGTACCAACGAATGGTGTTCCGCGAAGTAGGCGAATTCGAAGTGATCGGATCGCAATGAACAGGCTCGTCCAGAGCCTCTTCCGTCTGGAGCGTATAGGCATCTTCCAATCAGTAAAAAAAAAAAAAAAAAAAAAAAAACACCATGACCAGAAACTTATTAAATTGTTTTTTTTTGTAAGATACTAAAGATATTCGTATGAGACTAAATTTCATCAATCTGTACCGGCTGCGTTTTGCATCGCACAAATTTCGTTCAGGGAATTTCGCTTAGAAAATAATATGCTACAAGTGAACCATTTTTTTTTCTTCCTGTAGCACGGCATTGGCAGAGACTTGACAAAGATGAAATTTGATTTCATGCGGATATCTTCAGGGTATTCATTTTGCGAAACTATCCGGAGTGCGCGAACGGGCACGCCGACACTGCCGGCAGGAGTAGAAAAATAAGATCGTTTCTCGGGTAGCGGAGGAAAAATGGTACGCCAAAACCGGTCGTACGGTTGACGGTCGGCGGACAGTAAGCAGTGAATCCATCGGGCGGCGCCGACTAATCCATTGAAGCACTCTCGGCCGAGTGGCGGCTCGCCATCTTTCCGGAGCTGGCACGTCTGCCTCGACACGACGCCGTTGATCTCTTGAACGAGACGAAGGAATGGAGGGCGACGATGACGACGACGCCGGAAGTAGCTTCTCGACAAGCCACTCCGCTTCGTGCGCCGCCAGAACTCATTCTCGCGTCACACTCTCCAGGCCCCCTCGGCAACAAGAGTCTCTCCTTCGAGTCTCTTTCGAGATTTGGCTTTTCGACGAAAGAACTCGAATAACAGACGATGAGATTATTGAGATCCTTGAGAACACGCTTGTGCACTGTACTACACGACATTTATCAAACGCATACGATTCTTTTGACACAGAAACGGACCAAAAAAATTACCGATGTCAAACTGTTAACAATATCCATAGTAAATTTACTGTGAACAATACAACATTTTTTGTGTGATTCTCAGTGACGTCACTCCCGGTTTGAAAATCTGATTATTAAACCGGAAGTTTCATGGTGACATCAGTTTCAGCTTAAAAATCTTAGCGATGGTGGTACGTGGGGCAGAACGGGTTTGAATATCCGGATGTATCGTTGGGACAAAATGGGGCATCCAAAAATTGTTGGAAAATTGAGTTTTGCACTCACCGTCCCGTTTTACCCCGCTGTGCAATTTGCCCCGGTCTTCCCTGCAAATATAGCTCGAGAATTTTCTGGCTACCTGGAAATAGAGATTCACCGCTCGTAGCGATCCTTGCACTTAAAATCTCATAATTTTTGGTGCCACGACATTGCATCTACACATACTAAAAACCGTGCGAATCGGCAGCGCCATTCGTTTCTTACGTTGAAAGATATTGCGGGTGGCCATCACACCCTGATTTACCTGCTTGATACTTAAATGCGTACTTCGAGTACCTAGTTTATTTGCCCAGTCCTGATATGTACCAAGGAATACTAAGTCGTACCGCTATAAGTCGATGTCTCACAGACTTATCGTGACGCGAACATCCGCCCCGATTCGCGAACTCGTGGACGCCGTTGAGTGGCGCCGGATGCGGAGAAGTTTATTGCACGCGAGCAAACGTATCTCCCCGCCCTTCAAATGGGACGCAACGATGAGTCAGACACTTGTGCGTGTGTAAACGCGGTTGAGATTGTCAGACATTGGAGTGCAGCTGCCGAGAATCTGTAGCAGCGATCGGGCCATCGCGACGCGAGGAGGCCAGGGAAGCGCGGTACGTCAGCGTGACGTCGGTTCGCGTTTAGTTTCTCGCGTGCCCGACACTGTATATCTGGCAATAATTGGCCGAGCGTGGAAACGTCCTCGTTCGCTAAGTTCGCTCGAACGTGCAACCCTACCAGCTTGTCCGGAACTCGCACGAACACCAGCAGTTCTCCCGTCCTCGACGTCGTCCTCGTCGTCGTCGTCGTCGATCGCTTGCAGAGTACGCGGAAATCGTGGCTGACGTATAGCCGGCAGAAACTGCACAACGAAGAATTCCAAACGGCTTCCAGACGATTCTCTCCATCGGCGTGAGAATTTCTTGTCCGCAAGCTTCCCTGCCTTTTACAGCGGCTCGCAACATCGAATCGTACGTACGGCGATCGAGTACGACGCTCGGGCTTCGAGCTTTGACACGCTCGATCTCGCCAGCTTACAAACCGCAATTACCGGACGTTGAGAAAAATAAGAAAAATTCACCCGCAGCAGCAAGAGATACGCGTCTCCGCTGTTGGCTATCCGAGGAGAATAATCGAGTCGGAGACGGTGTAGAACGCATCGCGTGGAATCGAGAGTGGAAAGATCGTTCGCGGCGAGTCCTCCGTCTGTCAGCGTCGTCGCAGCCGATGGATTGATAGCCGCGGAAATGCCTCATCGATAATTCACTCGTTGCTCGGAGAGACTTTGTAGCGTCCGCGCGTTGTCGAGCGACGCCGACATCGTCGACGTGTAAATCTTCGAGGATAAACGCATCCTGAATTTTTCCGCTGCACTGGCGGAAACTGAGATATTGCGCGGATCGCCAGCGTCGGGAGAAGTGCGGTTCAGTTTCCGAACGGCAAATCCTTACGATACTCCTCGTGTTAGTTTTACTAATCGTGTGACCGGCTGGCCAGGAACAGTGAGCGGCTTCCAACACGAAGCTCTGCTCGCTAATCCTCCGAAATAGATTCCTGGTCCTGATTGTCCATGTCCATTCGGCGCAACGTCCCCGGAGCGAAAGAAATCGATTCAACTCATAATACTTGCACGTGTCTATTGAGAATATTAACGCATGCGCGTCGACAGCGGACATGCATCAATGCGACCTCCTACGTGCCATCAATTATCGATATTATAATTCGCATGACCCTGAAGATATCTGCGTGAGATCAAATTTCGTCTTAGGCAAGTCTCTGTCAAAGCACTGCTGTCGAAAAAAAAAATTGTTCACTTGTAAAATTATATTCTCTAAGTGAACTTCCTCGAGGGAAGTTTTTGCGATGCAGAGCACAGCCGATATGACTTGATAAAATTTAGACTCATGCAGATATTTTCAGGGCGATCAATTCGCCACCGTATTTATTTAATTAATCCTCGAGCTTTGAAATGTATAAATTAATCGTACAAGTGTCACGGTATTTCTCGGTTCCGGTGCAGAAAATCGGACGATCCTAAAGAGATTCCAAAATAGCAACCGGTGAATAGCTTTTGTCCGGATTCAATAAATAACGAGATCGCTGAGAAGTCGATCGCTGCAGCGTATATTGGTTTTTGTCTCCACGGGTCGACAATGTCCTTTGTGGGTCAACGTGTCAGCGTTGTATAAATCCAATTGCATTGAATATTTCATCACCATCCCCAATCGACTAAATCGAAACTAACGTGAAGAGCACATCGTAGGGATTTGTTTTTCAAGAACTGGAGGTTCAAAGAGTGCCGTCGAGATCCAAAAAAAAGATCTACGTTTTCTACAATCGAGCGACGACCAAAGAACGTTGTGTGACCGAAATTCTCCACGAAAATCATAAAATTAACATCAACGACCGGGAATAACGGCTCCGCTGAAAATTGCCGTGAATTCGCGCTCGCGTGACACGATCGGCTTTCGCAAAGAGATCGACATCGGGGAGGGAGAGCCCTCGTCGATAGATTCGTCGTGCATCGGAATCGTTGATAGGGAATTACGAATTACGTTGCAGCGCCGGAGCACTCGTGCTCACGGTTGCTGCGGGAACGAAAGTCCCGTTTTCGTAGCTGCCGAGATAGCGGGTTATAAAATCAGCGTAGCCGTGCAGTTATCCCTGGAGGCTTCGGTGATCCTGGTGTATCGACGGGTGCTGATCTATACGTGCCGAACGGACGGACTGAATGCCTGCGGTTCGGCACTCATGAATACATTATCCTTTCTAACGAGTAACGAGGCGAATAGGTCAAGTAGATGGAGTCACGGCGCCTGTCCATAAATCACTCGGGAGGGCAACTCCGGAGATCAGCGTCGACCCAGCAACCTCCGTTGGCCTCTCCCTCTCTCTCTCTCTCTCCTCCCCTTCTCCTCCCTCTCTCTTTCTCCTTACGTCCCTCTGACACACTCTTCCCCGACTCAATGCCTCGCCGCTGTCTTTTCATCGGCTCCTCTACCACTCGACTTCTCATGCATCTGCTTCCGCTCTTTGCCCTCCGGCCGCGGGACGGCGCAGGGTAAAACGAACCGAGAGCTTGTAACAAAACTAAAAAAAAAAAAAACAACGAATGAGTATCGTTGTTTTATTCAAGTGTTAAATTACGGCCCGTCAACCATTTGAACTTTTTAACGGGCATTCACTCTTGGCACGCATACACGCGCGAATGCATATAAATATGTACATGCATTATAAAATAAAACAGCTGCGCCAGCGTAGACCGCCGTTTGCCCGAAGACCCATTCGGCCCTGCTGCGTCGCGAAATTAACGCTCCGTGTTAAATAATAAAATTCATAATTGAAAAGTCACGTTGGCGTGTATGCGCGCTCGGCCGCGACGAGAGCGAACGATCGAGCCTGACTGCCCGACAGTCTATATACTGTGGGAGTAAAAAAAAAAAATCGCCGCACGCCTACGAACAATTTATTTTCGATCGAACACACGCCCGTTGACAGCCGCTGATTGACCGACGCGGTCCGGTGCAATACAGCTGCGGTGCAGCCGAGTGTGCGGTGCTGGCAGGCGCGTCGAACATGAAAACGACTCATCAATACACTAAAAACCTTTTCTTTATTAAAAAAAAACTTTAATTAAAAAAAATATTCCGCAAAAAGTAATTTACAGTCGTGATGATCGCTATACTTCAAATATCTTCTTAGAGACGTATATGTGTGTGTGTGTGTATATATATATATATGTATATATATATGACTTCATCCGCTCCGAATGAGTGGGATTATCGTTGCATGTCGGCGAGCGATCACTCACTCCCATGTAATTAATCACAACGGTTCGCGATAAGTACGATTGTAATTACTCACTGTTGCAACATCGGTGCGATTTGCGCGTCTCGAGCGTTCTGGAAAAATGTTTGCGGAAGTGCCGAGACTTTGTTTGAAACGAGAATAATTACTGTAATGAGCACCGATCCGTGAATACCGCGGTTATGATCGTGTAACGAGGGAAACATAAAAAATGCGCATCTGGTTGGAAAATTGACGGAGTCAACAAACAAAACGCGGCAAAGCTGAGGCAAGCAAACACGAATGTTTGAAGTTTCTTATCGTTCGTTAACGAATGGCAACGCAATTAATAATCGCGGCGTGAAAATAAAGAGTATTTTATATGGCATTGGCGGCGCCAGCAAACACGTTTATACACATGCGTGATGAATTTATGAGATATATATTAATGTGTTTGAACCGTGATGAAGAATTTTTTTTTTTTTCTGGAAATAGTCGCTTAAATTTATGCGCACGTGTCTCGCGATGTTTCGCATAATGTTTGCCAGGTTCTTACAAATTCACTCGCGCGACGACTATTCGTGCATTATGTAGCTGAGCTCGATGATTAAAGCACATTTAGTCGGCGACTCGCCGCTTCCCACGGAGTCTAGACAGGGCGATAAGGTTGCCGAGCGAATGATCGGCGTCGGATAATAAAACGATCGAAGTTTTTCGAGTAAGAAACGGGGTCTGTTGTATTTCAGTTTCAAGAGAGGTTTTTTTTAACAAAATTCGACTAAACGATATAATAACAATAATGAAAAAAAAAACAATTGTACAATTAATCGTCGAACAGTTTTAACGGGTGATTCGTCGATTTATCCTAACAAGATCGGTGATGCTTATTTCAAGCCGGACTATTTTAGGGTAATGTACGTTACAGAATAGACGCAGGTACAGAAAGATATATGTCATTGTTAACGTAAGAACGGGGGACTCTGTGAGCAAGTCTCTCCGAGGCATTCTCAATGCCACCGGGCAATAGTTACTATTAAGAATAATAAATCTATTTACAATCGATAGTTTTGTTTTTTTTTCTTTTTCGTAATAAGTAATATTTATACGTAGTAGTTGTCCGCGTGTCCTCTCTGTGTCTCTCTAATTCTCTTTCGCTCCCTCTCTCTCTCTCTCTCTCTCTCACACTCAATTACATCACGTCATTGTAATACACGTAACACGTTATCATCGCGCTACAAGTCTAACAATCGATACTAAAAACTTTGGTTACGCAAAAATAGACGCTGAATTATCGTTAGCACGTCGTCACCGTAATCTCGTATCCCTCTATTATCATTCTTCATCACTCTTTACTTTCGTTATTTTTTTTTTCTTTTTTTTTTTCATCACATTACTCGTCTCTCTATTACCCTCACAACAGGCTTACGGATATGCGACTATGAACAAATTTACAGTAATTACAATAGAGATTGGATATGAATATAATTTATAAATAGTGCACATAGACCGATTACATCAGATCAATTTTAGGCGCGGGATAGTTGCGCGCGACGATGGGAGGACAATAAAATTTGTGATCGGTGCCAATTGGCGGTTTTGTGATCGTTCGAACGAAGGGAGCATCTATCGAAATTACACCATTTGTTTTCTTTTTTTTTGGGGGGTTAACGAAGATTTTACGACATGTAATTCGTAATAGCAAATATCTTTATGCCATTAATTCATCATGCCGTAATTCATATCTCGAAGAATTCCGCCGGAAAGATCGTGAAAACGATTCCCCAAGGTAAACGATGCAATTTTTTTGCAAACGGTAAAAAAAAAGTACTGCAAGCTATCTTTAGCAGTTTCATACCCCTATCGAAGGCACCCACAGTCATTTCGAATCGTGAATTTCGTGACATTTTTTTGCCATCTTGTATAAAGTTTCTAAATCAACAAGATCCATGTGAACGTTCGGTTCGTTCGGTCAAGAACGATATTTCATGCAAAATCAAATTTCGAATCGAATTCCATGCGAAATCGAATTTCGTATCGAATTTCGTGCGAAATCGAATTTCATGCGAAATCGAATTTCAACAAGAATCGTGTTATTGACGACACTGATTACAGAAAATTTGATCAAAGATTTATCGAATCAAAAGGGTTGCCAAATATATTTACCGTTTACCTTATCGAAACTACTACAGATATCATCCGATTCTCGGCGATGTTCCCTTTCGTACAACGATGCCATGAAAATTGCGTGGGATTATCAACAGTTCTAACGAACACTATACTACACCACATGCGGCACGCGTTTATTCCTATCCATCAGGCGCACGTTAGTGCGTGACATTCTCGCATCATTCAACTTCGTCGAAACGCAACAGGCTGCACGACAGGGCAAAACTGGTTTGCGTTGTTTCTCATTCGAAAATCACAGTTAAACGTTGGTTTTCCGAGCGTAAAACGGCGGCTTTATGCCGGAACGCTCCCTTACACCTCGTAGCCGATGACTCATGGATGCATGCCGGAAGCTGCGCCCAGACGGGGTCCTCCGTAGAGCGAATACGGCGAGAAGTATGGCGGCAAGCCAGCGGCTGGATGATGAGGCGGTGGCAGACCGAGCCCCAGCGACGACAACGACGGCGGCATCAACGAAGGTTTCCCGTAAGGATGATAGCGACCGGTTGCCAGGGGACTCAGCGGCGGCGTGGGATAGGTTCTCGAGAGTAAAGGATGCGTAGGGGGTAGTCCGGGTGGTGAAAGAAGCGACAACGCAGCCGCCGCCGACGGATCGCCCGCGGAGACGCTCGTGTGACTTCTGAGATGTTGAAGAAGCTCCTCGGACGAGGAGAACCTCTTGCCGCAATACGCGGTATCACCGGCGATCCAATTGCAGACATAGGGCAATTGGGAGGCAGCCGTTAGGGCGGCCAATTGGGCGTGTGCGTAAGCGGCGGCGACCGTCGTGTGAGCGCTCATCGCGCCGTAAGGGGAGGCACTCGGCTTGTGATCGCATTGGGCGCAACCGGCGGGACAGGAGCTCGCCGTACTGGTCGGCACTTTGGCATTTGCTGAGGAAGCCGTCATGAAGTGAGGATTCAATTGGCATCCGGTGCAGAAGGGATCGCGACATATCGGCACGAGGGTATCGGCACCCGTGCTCGTTTTCATTCGCGCGTAGCTCAAGTAAGGGTTGCTCGCGAGACCGTTCTTCAGCGCGGCGTGATGCTGCGACATGAGAGAGCTTGCCATGACGTCGATGGGCAACTGGTGAGGGTATCCGAGATACGCCGCCGATGTGGAAACGGGCATCGTCGAGCCGGGCTTGAATGTTCCGAGCGGAAGATCCTTGAGCGACGGGTCGCTCATCGTCAGGACACCGGTTGGACTGTACACGGATTTGGACTGCATCGGGCTACCCGATTGCGACTGCGACGCGACCGCGGCTTCCGAAGCTGCTGCCGCAGCGGCTGCTGCACTGCTCGCCCTCGAAGCCGGTGACTCCCTCGTCGCTTCGCTGTTCGGTGTCGCGGTTCTCCGACCCTGCGGTGTCACCGCTCGCGCCGATGATGCGCTCTGATTGCTCGAACACCTCTTGCCACCGCTTCCCGGGGTTCTCGAGCGTCCCGACGCGGAGTGGCTCGACGGCGCTCGTTGCTCCTCCGGTGAGGAGGCCTTTTCCCTTCCCAGACAGGACTCGTAAGGCTTGAAGCTCGACTTTACCGAGCTGACCTCCGTCTGTTGGTGCGTCGATCCACCCGCGGGCGATGATTTCTCCCGCAGCTGTTCGCTCGACGATTTCGACGAGGACTTGCTGCCGCCCGACGATTTGCTGTCCAACGGGGCGAGAAGGGACTTGCCGCTGGGGGGATCCGCACCGATCTGGCTGCAGGTCTGCGCCAGCAAGGCGAGCGGGCTCTTTTTGGCGTCCAACTGCAATTATACAAGACACACAGGATCGTTAGAAACGCTTTAAACCGAGACGCGATTATGTTGATTGCATCGGGAACGATAACGGCGGTCGCGGAGGAAAACGGTACGACCGGGAGGGGAGGACCTTAACGACCGAGCAACGCGGCGTTACGGCTGAGATATCTCGAAGTGTTTTGTCTGCCGAATTGGCAAGCATCGTCGTTGTCGCTGTCGGGGGAGCCTAACTATGTGTCCGTAACGTTTCGTACGCTCTGACGATGCGAGCCAACGAGGTCAATGGGAGGGTTAAAATTCTTCGAGACGAATCCGTACGGATATGCGCGGTTCGACTCGCTTCCGTTATGGCTTCGGAATACGGAACGCGGAGGAAATTGTTATCCAAAAAAATCGTTTCACTCTTTCAGCGGCGCTTTGACGCTCCTTCGTTGGCTTGGCAATGAGATTCTTTTTTTTCATCGTCGTCGTTGAGAGGCAACGACTTATTGAGTTGCGCGATGTTATTCAATGAAACTCTCACCGAAGCTTCGAGTTACCGTCTATTATATTAGTCGAGTGAAAAATTGATTATTCATGGGCGGGCACTAGCGCAAAGGATTTTTGCACAATTGCCGAGAGTCCCGAGGGAATAATAATCTCTTCGACTTTGGAGTCGACGAGATTCGCGTTGAAAAGTCGCGACGCCTTTGAAACGAAACTGGTTCCTTCACGACGCATGCGCGAGGAGGTACGAGTGATAAAATTGTGCAAGGGCTTTTTGCGTGCGAGCTCTCTGTTGATGTTCTACCGCTACGAGTTTGAACTGCGGGTTCTGTTCGCTATCGCGACAGTATCTTATGTAATTTTATTGAACGCTATGGGGTTTTTTTAAAAAATATTTCGTATTTGCGATTCATTATTGCGATTCTTATATTTTATTTTTTTTAAGAGCATCAACGACAAACGTGTGCGTGCAAGTCGCATGTTTATCATGCCTAATGGCAACGTTCCGCCGCGATCGATGAAACGAGGCCATGTGCGTTATATCGTAGAAGCGCAATTACGAGCGCGGAGAACGCTCTAAGCTCTTTGCAATGTTTAATGTCATAAAAATATATACGATTAATATGTTTGTCTCTCGGAGATCTAACTGACAGCGCTAACTTTACGAACTCGCAAATAGATTCTAACGGAAGTGTTTGACATAATAACTCGATGAGGCAACACGGCGGGAAGTGGTGCACGTTGCCAGGCCGTACGTCGATTGACTGACAACTCGTTAATAGAGTTACCGTTAGATACCGTCCGCATCCTAGAAACTAGTGCCAAGTCTACCTCACACTACATCGAGATATCTCATGCGACGACAAATTAATTTGTTCTTGTACGGCTTTGCTTATAGTCGTTGCCCAACTCTGCACTCGAGCGCAGCTTGGATAAAAATTGTTTTGTTCGTCTACACATTCAAAAAAAAATAGTAAATTTAATGCACCGGACTGGAAGTTGTCATGCAAAAACTGGTACATTAAATTTACTGTATAATTGTGACGATAGATTACTACATTTTTGCAGTGAAATTAAGTTAATCATTGATAGTAATATAAAAATATCATTGAATTCAAATCAAATAAACATTTTTTAAAAAATCATTAAATAACGTAAAATATTTCTAAAGTTTTAAATATACTGCACGTAATTATTCATCACAAAATGAAATTTAATATACCAGTTTATGCATAAAAACTTCCAGTACCAGTGTATTAAATTTCATACCATTTTTTTATTTTACAGTGACACAAAATATCGATGCTTAATCGTTAATTGTTGCGGCAATAAGAAAAATGTCCTGCCACAGCAAAGTAGTTCGCTGCGACTACATCGAGTAGATAAATGAGTTGCGGTAAGAGAAATTCTTGTTTCCCAACAATTTTTTTTTCTCCATGCAACAAACTTTTTTTTTCGCGATTGACTCGGGGCTTTTCGCCCGATCGATCGCAGGCGCATATCGCGGCGAAACATCAACATTTATAGATAATCCGCGACCCGTGGGTTTGCGCGACGCACATGCAAAAATATGCATTGTATTACAGAGCTATAGCACGCGGTTGATCTATGCGACGCATAAAGCCGAGAAACGCGCCGTCGAGCGAAAGCCTTGCCAGAAATCGCTGTCTCCCGAAATAGTTTACAGGATTTTGGTCGTCGGCGTCGCTTGTATAATGGAAGTGAAATGACTCTGCGGAGACGTTGACGGAGCGTACCTATAGGCCATGCAACTTTAATGAGCCGTCTACAGAGAGAGAGACAGAATAAAAATATATAATGCGAGCCGAGCCGCGACCGAGACAAATTTCGTAAGGCGAGTCACGGGCCGGTTTTCCGTGTTCCAAATTTTCGATGCAAACGACCCGGGGCCTTGGCCACTGCTTAATTCTCGAGCGTATGCTCTGACCCTCGGTGAAACTCGACTATTCACATGCGTACCGCGGAATTCCGTGCGCAACGACGACGACGCCGTTGCGTGAAGAGATTTCCAAATTTCGTGCCCCGACGATTTTTTTCCTGGTAAAAATTTGGTATTCGCTCGTGTTGAATTCCGATTCCGGATCACGGCGAGACAAATCGCCGGGGCAAAGTAGTGAGGACGATGCCTGACATAAATATTTAGGTAGCGTTGCGTCGGGTGTTTACGGGCCTCGGGATACAAGGCGCGAAATGGAGCAATGAACGAGCCGCTAAGGAGAGACGTCGATTATATTACACATCAACGCGAGACACTCGCAGCTCTATTCGCGGAACGCGAGAACGTCTGCTCGTCTACTGCCTTCCCCACTGCCGCGGCGCGCGGAGCGGGAGCGAATTGGTGTGAGATAATGACGGCCGACCCGACAAGGATCTCGAGCTGCGCGCAGATTTTTTTTTTCGATGTGATGCAACGACGAGAACAAGAGCGAATTCGCAAGATGCAATAGGTTCATGCTTGTTTAGAATCTTTGAATCTGAAATATTTGGGCATCCTAGATTGATGTAACTGACCTACATCACTTGACCCTCCGAAGGCTATGTGATTATAGCATTTTCTTATAATTCAAATCGACAATCGGATAATAATTGTTTTTTAAGCGACGCATTAACCCCTCTCAAGGATACATTTTTTTTTTGCATCAAATAGTAATTTGTGCGATTCGTTTATTCATAACTCTTTGCTGATTGGCAATAAATGCTAAAAAGTGAGAGGAGACAAGTTGGCCCACCCGCCATGGCTTAATGTATTATTCGCACATTATCTTCTAAAATGTTGTCCGCCATCAAAGCGTTAATCTATTATTCTCAACCAATCGTCTAAAATGTTGCCCGCCATCAAAGGATTAATGTATTATTTTCAACCTGTCGCCTAAATTGTTGTCCGCCATCAAGGCGTTAATGTATTATGTATTATGTACTCAAACTATCAACCAAAATGTTACCCGCCATCAAAGGATTAATGTAATATTCTCATACTATCGTCCGAAATTTTGTCGCGGGCTACCGTAATTTTTAAAATAATGATTGCATGTCTCGAATATATATATATTTTTTTTTTTGCATTGAAGACTCAAAGTGTATTTTTTGCACACAATGTAAAATCGAGCTTCACAGTGTCGGAGCGTCGGATTATCAATGAATAACTGCACATAAAGGTGCTCGGTAAAGTTTGAAAAGCGCTGTACGGTAAGCCCACGAGGTCTTCCCACAAAACACCGATCGCGTAGGGCAACGATGGAATGCAATCGAGTAGAATCGTTCAGTAAGTTACGTGAGGCTGTACTAACCGTGGTCGGCAGCGGTGTGAGGTATTCCGGACGGAGATACTGATTCGCACTTGAAGTCAGCATTTTTTAATAATTATTTTTTTCTTATAAAAAAGCGTCCGACGAGTAGCTTCTCCTGTATACTTGCACCCTGCACTCTCGTACTCCTCGCACAGATTTCACAGTTTACGACACAGCCACAAGCACCCCACAACGGTATATTAACGATTGTAATATATCGCTATTATTATTACTATGATAACTGACCGAGCTCGTGTGTGTGTGTGCGTGTGTGGGGAGAGATCAGTCCTCACACTCGAACGACTCCGTATCAGAGTATCTCGCAGCCGAAGCCATTCGTGATGATTAATGTTAACAAACAATCACGAATCAACAAATTTCACACACCAAAAATTTTTCGATTACTTAAAAAAAAAAAAAAAAAAACATATACACGAAGTTTTTTTTTTCAAAATTGATGACAGGCATCAATGACACTTGACACTTATTTCTTTTTTATTTTGTTTAATTATCTGACTCGTTGTTACGTCAACCGCCGTATTTGTTTTTCCCCTCTCATTAGATTTTTTCTTTTTTTTTTTTTTTCAATTCTTCCTCAAACTATCGTACCAGTCAGCTAATACAGAAGCAGCAGTAGCAGTGTAACAGCAGCCAGAACGAGACTCACGTGACGGGCTCCGAGTCGCGACTGTCCTCCACTTGGTCGGCGAGCCTCTCAGGCCGCGCGCGCTTCCCACCCCTCAGCTGGCTTCTCCCTCCAACGAGTCCCCTGGGAATCCCCCCCCCGTCCCCCACCACCCTCGTCGACGGAACTTCCTTCCCCTCTGGTGGCCGCCACGACACGGTGTCGGTCGTGTCCCGGCGGTCGTTGTCGGTTCGCGCCCCGCCGACACTTTTGCCGAGCGCAACCGACCCGGCCAACGACGTGTCAACTTGCGCGAAGCCCCTGCTGCCTGCCTCTCCTGCCCCCGCTGCCATCACCATCCCCCCCTTCCCGCCCCCTCCACCCCCCCTTCCGAGCTACACACTCTCGCTCACACAACCGCGGACAAGAGAGCAAGATACCCCCGTCGTCGACACCCCTTACACCTATAGACCCTCCTTCCTGGGAAATCGTTCCGTGCCACCTAAGCGCGGATCGGAGCTTCCATTCGGATAATTGTCGCCTCTATTATCTCATCGACAATCGTCCACCGCACCGCGGTTTTCGCTTCGTTAATATCACGAAATCATTCGGATGTAACTATATGTGTACCGTTCGGGCACGTCGTGTGCTAGGATAAATTAATACCGTTCCGATCGTTTGGAAGCGTAATCTGATTTTGTTCTTCAAATTTGTGACAATGTGAGGTATAATCGTGAAACTGGGGGATTTTTTTTCAATTTCTGAAAATATCTCGATTGACAACTTGCTCCTGTTAGAATGTAGACTAATGCAGTGATGGAAATAATGCTATTGACCCTTCGATAGGTTCCGTACAGAGCAAACCTTTCTCAAGTCAATCAATTTTTATCTCGCGTTATGCGCGCGCGCAGTGGATTTTCTCTGCTGTTTTTTCAACTCATTGGTCCAGCAGTTGACGAAACACGACAAGAAAGTCATGTCAGTGTGTACACAGATGGAAGAAAAACAGAACCTTGTGTTCGTGGCTCTAAAATTCATGAATGGGTTTGTCGTCGAGCAGCTGTCGTTTCGGGCATTTGAAAAAATATGTTGTTCCATCGAGACTTTCTCTCGGTCCGACACTCGTCCAGCCGACTCGGCTCTGGTCAAAAGCAACCCTTGTCAAAGCAAGTGAGGGTCCTGCCGTTCGCCCCTCTGCTCGAAACGCACTGACCGTCATCACTCGCTCTAACGAGATTTGCATTCGGCTAATCGCCAGTCACAGTCGTGTATCTCATAACAAGAACAGCAACTCTCTAGTAGACGCGCGCTTCGAGGTCCACGACGAGGTAAATCCGACTTGGGTGGAAAAAATTGGCACCCGAAAATATCTCTTACAAAGGTCTCAAATCTGTAAAAATGTATTATAAATGAAACAAAAAAGTTTATATTCCTATATTATTTTTGACGTTACACTGAGAGGTCTGGAACGTGGGGGTGGATGAGCAGAGACCGTACGACGTTCCTGTACGAAGTCGTTAGTTATGTGTATAGTTATTCCTTCGGAAAGAGCATTAGCGGCGTTATTAGCGCTAGTTAGAGGATACGCGCTTGTGAGAGACGAGAAACGCTGTATAATTATACGACTCTTTCCCTGCGCTCTGGCGTTGCTGCCTGCGAACCCAGACGAGCATAAGGACGATGTGTTTATACGGCGCCGAATGTACGAGAGAAACCCGAGACCCGTTGCGGTACGGGGACTTCTGTGTGCCCGTGTTTAACGCTCTTTCCCCGTCACGATCGCCGCCGGCGAAGTTTCCTCTGACGAAGCCACCTGAGGGATGAAGCACACACGCTAAACAAACTAATAAC
Organism: Amblyteles armatorius; assembly: GCA_933228735.2. Classification (NCBI taxonomy): domain Eukaryota; kingdom Metazoa; phylum Arthropoda; class Insecta; order Hymenoptera; family Ichneumonidae; genus Amblyteles; species Amblyteles armatorius. The sequence goes on along the minus strand of OW121687.1, from coordinate 21,796,946 downwards.
ACCCGTTTCTATTTTTTTTTTGTACTCGTTTTCGTGTTTTAGTTTTCGATTTTAAACACTGTGCATGCACGTGATCTCCCTCGAAAGAGATTTTCATGCTCCGCCTCAGAGTCATAATCCTTCCGAAATGTTCTCAAGATACAACTCTCTCCGTCTTTGCATAATTTTCAGATTCTAGTTACATCAGGCCCTGATACGGCCCATTCCAGATATTATCTTGACAAACCGGTGTTTTTCGCGTGCATTTTTAGTTTGTATCGACGTGGCAGGTAGGCGTAAATCATTTAAGTTCCGAGTGAAAAGTTTCGATGCTCTGCAACTTCCTAATTTTTTCGAAATTTTTAATTGAAAAAAAACCTAAAATATTCTTTAAAGTTTATCCTACTGTAATATCGAGAGAGGATTTTTATTTGTTTTCGCATGTATAAGGCCTTAATTACATGTTTGTCAAGCTATACCTTTCGATTCCTGAGACGAAAGGAATTTTTCCCAAATATTGCGAATGGAAGTGTAAAAAAAGGATTTACTGCTGCACACAGTTGAGCGCGATGTGTCCATCGAATTGGTATCCTTTCTCGAACGGTCTGACTGTGCGTCTGTGTTCTACAGCTTTTAGTGGGGCCCGGTAGTGTTAGCCGCGGTGCCACCGTACTTGGCTCCAGAGCCACTCGACGAGCGTTAGAGTGGGAAACCCATGCTGAAACACTCAATGTCAAACATGTCGATTGGACAAATTGCCGAGGCAATTTCTGCTTAACGACAGGTGCGAATGTGTATCTGTCCTCGACGGCAGTGCCATTTAACCAACCCGCTATCCGATGGTCATGCCGCATTGTCGACTATCGGAATTTCATGGCGAGGAATTTCGCGCCGAAACAATTACGCAGGTTCGGTGAAGCGTCCCACCATGACGGGTCAGTTCACTACTTCGATTAGCGAGGGTTAATTAACTTCGGTACAAAAGAATATCAACTGTTCACTGTACCGAAAAAATCAATCAAGCGTTATCGCGTCTTTTTTTTACCTGTGCTGGAAAATATTTTAATTAACGGTCAATCATTTTGACTTCGTTGGCTTTAAAGAAAAGAAAAGTGAAATAAGTTGGACGGATATCTTGCACAATGTTAGATGTAAATAGTATTATTAACGCAGGGCTGAAATAACACATGAGAATATTACTCGATCATAATCATAGTGGAAATGTCATACGAAACCGGTACTGGCACAACGTCGGCCAGTGTTGACCCAATCTCGACTAGTATCGGTCCCATGTCGGCCAGTACTAGTACCGTGCGGAAAATTGAAAATTCCAATTTTTACATTAGTTTGCAAAATGCCGCCGCAATAAAAAACACTTCTCCAAGAGGATCCCAACCGGCGATCGAAGAGTAAAAAAGGGCATTTTTGTTCTCCGCAACTGTGCCGCAGAAAATGTTCCTACAACGAATAATCGATTTTTATGCTTTTTTAGAAAATAACAATTGGCACCCAAAAGTATTGAAAACGAAAATGTCGCATTGCCGCCTTGCTATCGAGTTCCTATACGGGATTATTCGTTGAAAAAAAAAAATCGTCGAAAGTATAAAAGAATTGTATACATAAGCGATTTGGAACGAAAACAGTAATACGAAAAAAAAAGTGTTACGATGATCAAAAATCGGTGTTGTCGTTTTATCAGCGCAGGTGTGAAAGCTTGCTCTGTAGAGATTACTCGTGGGATTTTACTCGCGATTACCGTAATTGTAAACTCGTCGAACGTGGCATCCACGAATTACAGTAGTCGCTGCTGGTGTACAGAGGGGGGGGGAAAAATATATCGAGGGCTCCCATGTGGACGCGTTTATGCAACTCGTGTATCTTCCCGTTCGCGTCGGGCAGCAACGGCATCGGTTCTATATACGTTAACGCGACACACGATTCTGTGCCGCACACATTCGCTGGACAAACGAAACGTTACGAGCGGACCCGTTCCTGCCCGCCGCTGTGTCAACAGTGATAAATGGATTTATATGAATTTTGATCGTGAAGCAACACTATCGCATTATGGGGCGGAACGAAAAATAAAGCTTGATGTATAGCCGCGAAGGGTGCCAGAGGGTTTTGTGGGGCTCGAGTGTGTCGAATGTGGTGGACGGCCCGGATGCTGGCTCCCTCGACCATGCCACACCTCACACCGGGGCGAACCCGCGTGTCCGCTCCCAAATCCGAAAATATCATCAGCACACGCACAGATTTTCGGTCGACAGCAAATTTGTGCACCGACATGCCGTTGCCTCGTATATAAAAATTCTGATGACGCGCTGAGCCCGAAAAACATAATTATTAGGTAAAATACAATTTTCAATCTTTCAATAAAAAAAATCTGTATAAAGCCGTCGATAAATATACGATAAATACATGTATATATTTTTTGCTTTTATTTTCGCCGGTAAAATATTGAATAATGAAAACAAAGTTTACACCTGTCAGAATCATTCTCTCATAACATTTCTGCTCGTTTTATTTCGAACTTGTCAATGTTTCTGTAGATCCATCAACGTCGATAAAACGGTGTTCCGAATTGATAAATCAATGGATATTTACTCGTTTAATCAGACCCCTCTGTGCCAGATCTATCATCGATAAATATCTGTGTGACGTAACACAGCAGTATGCATTTGTATGCACATTAGGGGCACGGAGGTCACGATGAAGCGATTGGAACGACCACAGTACCTCTCGCATATAAAGAAATGCTGACGACGCCGAGCCCAAAAAAACACGATTATTATGTAAAATACGATATTCAATCTTTCAATAAAAATATTTATAAAGCCGTCACGATCGATAAATATACATTAAATATACGCATATAAAAATCTGTGTAAAGGATAAATACGTGCATATATTTTTAGTTTTTTTTTCAAACCAATAAAACGTTAAATAATGAATACAACGTTTACACTTATCAGAATCACTCTATCACAACATTTTCGCGCATTTTATTTCGAGCTTCTATATGTTTCTTTGAATCCATCAACATCGATAAAACGGCGTCCCGAACTGGCGAATCAATGGATATTTGCTAGTGTGATCGGACGCCTCGATGTCGGATCTATCATCGATAATTATGTGTGTGAAGTAATACAATGGCAGGCATTTGTATGCACATTAGAGTCACGGAGGTCGCGATGAAGCGATTGGAACGGCCACAGTGCCTCGTTGCATACAATTTAACACACTCCGTATGTATACATATAGGCTATACAACCATAGTATCAAACGGATTGCGAGATAGCAGCTTTCGTGCGAACATTATCGTTATCAAGCCCCAATAATAACAGCTCGCGCCTGCTGCCCGCTCGCCATAAAACATTATATACCTCACCAAGATTTATCGGAATTTCACACGCAGTCCTTCCATTTTACTCGGCTTCCTCGGGGCTTTAACGAACGCCGCGATACTGCCGCAGCTCGGTGTCAAGATCATATATACAAAAGGCGAGTAAGTGATCGTCATACGATAAGGAACTTATTACAATGCCGCGTCACAATCGACCATCGACCTATTTAATAAAGCAATCTTAACGTTCACAATTATAATATTTATAATATAATAAAAGCCCAAACGTGGGAGATATTTAAGGGCGTCACATCAGGCCCCGGTGAGGTCAGGAAAGGGTCTGACGAGGCCCCGACCAGATCGCTATGTAACGCTCGAAAAAGTATACCGGGTGAAATATCCTCAAATTGGAAATGTCCTCGGATCGAACGTTACAGCGCAATAATGAGAGCCGAGTGTTCCACGTATCCACAAAGAGAATGTTAGAGCAAGGGCGAGACAATTACCATTAGCGAGCGTCAGCTCGGTGTCAATTGCTTGTACGCGGATGAATTGGAATTGGGGTGGGCAAATCGAATGTATCGGGAAACCGCATGGATGCAGGGTGGCAGTGTGCATGGGACACAAGTAGCCAGTCAGCCAGAGCCATTCAGAATGCAGTCACAGCCACCCCTTCGCCAAGAGTCGTCAGTACATATATCACCGAGGTCGCCGCAACGTGCTCGCCATTGTGCGGAGTATGCCGCGCGATTAACTTTCGACGTGTTATGCGAGGGACATACTCGCCCGACTGAGCGACTGAGCAAATGAAAAGAGAGAGGGAACGAGAGAGGGAGATCGTGGCAGAGAAGGAAATAGAGGCGAGAGAACGTCGGTCGTTGTATATAATAGATATAATAGAAACGACAGGGTGCGCATTGGCCTATCTATCGAGTAAACTGTTCGTGAATCCGGAATGGCTGGAGAGGAGGCTGCGACACGCATACGCACGAATATTCACGTTTATATATATATATATGTGTGTGTGTGTGTGAGAGTACGTGTGAGTGGAGCAAGCGCCATAGATCACCCGCCACACAATAACGTATTTATTAGCTAAGGGGGATGTAATCTATAGAACCTCCTGTCGGTTAACCCTCGGAAATATTTATAGCCTGTGAAAGTGCTCTCGCACGCACATATAGATTTAGCTGTAGTATAGTAAATAGCCGTGGATGGGGTGTGGGCAACACGCCGATAGACACACGACGTACTGTATGTTATATTACGGGACATAAATATATCTAACGTCGTTCGATGCATCGGAGAATCTATATTGGTAAAGGGGATACACTGTCGACTCTCGGATCGCCTCGGTGTACGAGTCAATCTGTAAGTTATTAGGAAGATTTACCGATCGAGAGAGCGAGCGGGTCGAACGAGTGTGCAACGGGTTGAGCGGTCGATTCTGGATTGACGAAAAACAACATGCTCCATATTCCGATGAAGTTCAGCCATCAAAATTTATCAAGCAGAATTTCCGCATTGACGATCTTGAAGCACTTTTTTATTCGTCGTTGTTACATATTTTTTTATAGCGTGTAAGCCGTGTAACAACGAAACCCTCGCGATTCCCTCGAATCCGTTGCATCACGGAGGGTTGAGCGCGAGTTTAAGTGGAGCTCACCGATCCGTGGGCGAAGCCTGAGGATCCGCGATTATAATAGAAGCGGCGAGAGGAGATCGGATCTTTGCCGAAGAGGCGAAGGATACAGGGAACCAGCGTTACGGACGCGATAAGTTTCTCACGCGTCTCTCCGTTGGGCGTTCAGCGAAGGGTGGTGGATTCAGCGACGCGCAATCCCTACGCGAGCGACGTCGGTGAATCGAGCGAGGCGTGAAAGAGATTAGCATAACGCACGGCTAATGAGCTAATCCGTCGGTATCGTCGATGAGCACGTACTTCACTGGGTTCTCCCATCGGCCGAGTATGGCAAACGAGCGAATGAGCCCTCCGGGGTTGCGCAGCCGCAAGCCCGTATCGTTTTCCTTTTCTGTATTTTTTTTTCTTTCCTTCACTCTTCCACCCCTTACATTTCTCGTCGCCATCGAGTCCGCGCGCGCGCGCGCACACACCACACCTCGTCCTTTTATCTTCGACCTCATCCTCCCTGCTTCGTGTCCCAGAAACGAGATGTTATTTATGGGTAGTCGGTTGCGAGTTCGCCGGAGCGCATTCTGCACGGAGCACTTCTCGCCAGGACGAAATCGACAGCTGTCGCCTTCGTCATCTCGTCGGAGCTCCGTTTCTCTCTGTCTCTCTCGCTGTACCATCCATCTTTGGCCTTTGCGCGAAACGTACATCGCCTGTCGATCGCTTTCCCGACAGTGAGCTCATCTACGGGAAACGGGGACATTTTGGGTACGGTAATCTTACGCTTCGACCGACTGCGAACGACATGTAGGGAAAAGGTTTTTCCGATGTGACGTCACTTCCGGTCAACGAATGAGATTTTGAAACCGGAAGTGGCGTATTCGCGGTATGACATAAATTCCGGTGGAAAAGTGAGATTTACCAACCGGAAATCGCGCATTTCCGGTATGACGTCACTTCCGGTCGAAACATTAGATTTTCAAACCGGAAGTGAGATATTCCCGATCGAAAAATGATATTTTCAAACTAGGAGTGACGCATTTCCGGTATGTCGTCATTTTCAGTCGAAAAATTTGAATTTTCAAACCGGAAGTGAGGTATTTCCGGTGAGGTGTCCATGAGAGTGTCCAGTGGCGTTGCATATTATTATTAAGTATCTCTCTGTGTCTAGCGACTATGAATCCTTTCGTTTGAAGCCGGTCGTCGTAAATTTCATTTCCTTACCGTGCCTCTCACAGCCCCAATGTAAGATTGAGATTCCGAAGCATTAGAACCTCTGTTTTCATAGCTTCATAGTCTGCCTCCCCGTTGTCGATGGCCCAGCTTTCTCGATAACTTAAGTTCGCGGTCTGAACCGAAGTACCGCATACTACGGGTAGGGTATATAGATATATTCATCTATATATATATATGCACCTATAATATACCATGAGGATAGACGCATGCACGAGGATAGTAGTATACGCGTATATCAGCGAGCAAAAGCCGTTATTTATGTTCTCTTTGTCGGGCCATCGATAACCACAGGCAAGAGAGTTCTGCGCGGCGTACATGCATGCACGGCCGTAAGCGCGAGCGAGTAAGGAAGCCCAGTGGAAAAGAGCAGGAGAGTGCGAGAAGAGATGCGGAGGGCGCGCCGCGACGTCGGCGTCGTCGGTTGCAGCGTGCGCGCCGACGGCCCGGCCCGTGTTGGTACGCACATAAATAATGCCCGCGCAATTTCCCGTGTAATTGATGGGGCCTCTTCCATAATGGTGAGTGAGCAGCAGCGGCAGCAGCGGCAGCAGCGGCAGCAGCGGCAGCGTCCAAGAGCCGAGCGAACGATGTTAGCCTGGGCTCTCCCGGCAGGCCTAGAGGAAGAGAGCTGAGAGCGCCGGCTAGAGAGCTAACACGAGACGAGAACCAGAGAACACACACAGATGAGATGGAAAGAGGGAGAGAGAGGGAGAGAGAAAACGTGCATAGCGTGGTGCACATAGAGCGAAAGCACCCCGCGGGGCGTAAACTCGACAATGCCTTCGTCACGCCACGCATTGTTTGCCATGGACCGAGAGTTCACCGGCTTGATTTAGTGTACCAAGGGATGGGGTGTACAGTAACGCGGTGCGAGAGTCTGAACATGACCATGCTGAGCCACGGAAAGAGCTTGTTCCCGGAGATTTTCGGCGCGGCAGGGACGAAAGGACGTGGCTCTGGGCAACGAGCGTAGGCACGAGGAACGAGATCTTGCGGAAGACCGGATATGGAGCCCGGCGCACGTATAAAGCCGAGTTTGCCTGTTCATTTTCGTGATCCGTGCGGTGTTTGGTCTAGCGCCGCACGCCGCCCTCCAACCGGGGAATTGTTCGGTATTTAGCCGGCGGTGAGCGTTTTGGAGCCCACGCACGATAAAGAAGAGCGACCCTTCCGACACTCCGCCGTCCGGAAGTGCAAAATCGTCTGGGCGTGAAAAAAAGAATCGATCGAGTCAACAGAATGAGCGCTTGCGGGTGGCGAAATAAATTCGTCGTTGATCGAACGAAATAATTGTCGTAGTGATCGAAGAAACATTCGATCCGATGGCCTTTTAGTTTGATCAACGAGGTACTTTTTGCAGTCAACCAAACATTTCGCCGGTTGACTGAATTAATGTTTTCTTCCGTGCGCATTTGTTCCGTGTCGCAGGAACGGTTCGACAACTCTCGTGCATGCATTCGGTCCAATGAATTTTCATAGCGCGAGGGTATCGGGACTCATTATTAGGTAGGCGGAATCTGTTAATTTCACCGAAACATTAATGAAATGATGTTTGGTGATGGAAACAGCGTTCTCCATTAGTCCGTTCTGGATTCTGTTTCTGGATTTTCCATCGTGATATCCTGCCCTCGAAGCGGACGAGGGCTCACGTTTACATCGTATATGTGCGGCGCACCGGAGGATATACACCTACCGTACGAACGTGAAGGGTTGGAGAGCTCGAATGGTCGGCTCGGTGATTTAAATCAATGACGGAGGCACATCTGCTGGCAGAGATTAACGATTGGACATACCGGGACGAAGGCCAAAAGCCTCTCCGCGAGCCGGCGAACCGATGCCGCCGTTGATGTTATACGGTTTGGCCCCCGCGCTAACGCGGACTTCCAGAGAGAGATCGCGCAGATTAGAAACTAATTTAACGAGGAGCTTTCATCTTGCAATCCAATATCCACCCGACCCCTCTCCACATCTATCCCCGCGGATAGACGCCACTACCGGGTATTTTGATTGATCGACATCGACCACAGCAACGATACCTCTTCCCCGCTACATCCCTCCTCTCCGATGCCTCTCATGCGCTCCGTGCGTTCCCGGGCTCTCGTTCACCCGATATCTCCTATCTGGCTGTCTCCATCTCCCGGCTCCACTTTACCGCCACCGAAGACTCCCATACACGTATCAGTTAAGTATTATTATAGCGGACTGCGCATGCATCCGAAGGACTCTCGAAAGTTCCCCACTTTAGTCGCTACACAGGAGCCCCCATTCTGATGTAGATCCTGACGGTGTATAGCGAGCAAGGAGAAAGAAAAAAAAAACGTGGTAGCATCTGTCACGCACTCGAGCCAGAGTAGCGGCTCGCCATTGAAATCAGGATACTGAATCCGGTGAGCCTCTCACGTCGAGATATCTCCCGTGGAGGCACCTAAATATAACGCATTCGCCGAAGCATGATCTCTTTCTCTCTATTCATTCTTCAGGTGAAGGAAAAGAAAGCGATAAGTGCACCGTTGATCCCGTTATTCCTTCTCTTCTTCGCCGTCTACTTCTCCCCCCTTTGATCTGCATCGAAAGGCAAAAAAGGCCTTTGGAGGGGATTCTACTGTCTGCCACATGAAGCATAATTTGTGTACGGGATTAAACGAGGAGTCAGGGTGACACGCTGACGGAGAGTGAGGGGTGGTCGCAGGAACCCTTCCACATAGAAAGTGGCGCGGTGCACGGTGTATGATATACTCGGATCGGTGGATTGCTCCGGAGAATGCACGAATCGTGTAAGCGGCTGGCGGGGGGGGGGGGATTTGGTGAGTCAGTCATATTGGTTAGCTACAGCCTTCCATTCCATGGCAGACAAGGTATCGAGCCGGTCAATTTCACGTAAAGGGTCTTCCGTGGTATGTAAGTCGCGTCGTTCTGGCCACAGGGGCCCAGTCGGTTCGCCGGCGAGCGCCTCGGTGGAATATCCGCGGAACGGCCCCCAGGACCGTGGCGCAAGAGGCCATAAACCGCCCGTGCTGAAGGGGGATGAGAGACGGCAGGGTGGGAAGAGAGTGCGCATCCCGCGCGATGCTCTTCGTGCTCTCGCCTCGCCCGCAGGCAACTCGTCCTCGTCGGTTCGTCCGTCCGCCCCCTGTCACATACGCTCTTTCGCGCTTACCGGGAGTTACGAGGCCGTAATTTCCCGAGCGCTCTTTTATCCGCTTTAACCCTCACCGTATTGTCTCCGCTTCCACACCTACCGACGTTGCGTGTACACACACTCGCCTCCCGCACCCTGCTTACCGCTTTGCCGTACGTACGGACTCTTCGCCCCGTTGTACGTGATACCAGCTCACCATCACCGCTGCCATCGCCCGCGTCGTTCGACGCTCTCGCAGAGTCGTTTCGCGTTTCCCGCACAGGGGTTCACGACTCGTCGCCGAAGAAGAAGAGCGACCCGCGGGGGCGGCGGTAACGCAAGAGCGCAACCCCCAGGAACCCGTTACAGGAACCGAGAACTATACCGGCATCAACCTCGCGCAAAACCTCCACGCTCGCGTACATTCGACCGAACCTCTTCCTACCCGACGACAAAGTTGAAGTTACGACGTGGACAAACTCACAAAAGCTTTTTACAAAACTGCCGCGCTCTCGCGCCTCTCCCCCTATCGTTTGTTCCTCTCCTGACGGCGACATCGTCGCGGTGGCGGGTCGCCCGCTTCCGCTGTGCGACACCCCGGTGCTCCGTGACGCTGCTGGGAACCCGAGAGTCGCTAAATTTGCGAGCATCCGCGCGAGGATGTGTTCCGTTTCGCAACGCTTTCGGAGCTTCGGATCTCTCCTAAGTGCGTTACGTTATGATTTCGTTTCTTCGAAATTTATGGGACTGGGGAGGTTTTTGCATGCACATCGACGTTTCACAATGGCTTCCTCTTCTTCTTCTTCTTCGATGGTAGTGTGAGATACCCGTCCCACGAGGCTCTCAGGAAAGCCACCCCCCTCGTCACTCAAGATATTTTTTCGCGAGCTGGGGGAAAAATTGGAAATATTCTCATTCTCAAGAGTTTCATAGTAAATTCTCGACTTTTCTCATTATTGTGGCAAAATGGCGCGAGGTGCCGTACCGCGAGTGCAGATAAAATAGCGCGAATATGGGACTCCGACAATTTTCGATATCTACGTTCATTAGTTACGTCATTTGTAGATTCTTTTTTTTTTTTTAGCGCGTACAAGAAATGTTCCTGAGCGATATTTTTTTATTAGTCGCGAGTCGTTTTGTACATCGTAGAACAATTTTTCCGCTAATAAAAGTGAATCTGACGCTTCATCCTACATGTTGTCCAACGATTCGACAGTAACATTGCTAAATATTAAAATAATTCGCACTTTTCGGATGTTCCACTACAGTTTTCCCACAATACACCAGTTCTTCGGCTTCGGATCCTCAAGTTAACGTGAATCCGTGAATAATTTTCCGAAACTCGCATAACAGCAGATGATAGATCGGTAGATGCAAAAGAAAGCTGATTTTAGAATAAATGTTACTGTGCCAGCGGGGAATGTGGCGAACAAAATTTGTCTCGGTCCGATCCGGAAACGAACGCTGTCCAAACACCGCGAAAAACCCCGAAGAAAAAAAAGATCGCGACGAGAAGTGAAAGGAAGTGTCCCTTTGGGTGCACATAATGACACTACAGGAGCCGTTGCAGCTGTCCGGGGTACGCTGGAGATCGTCGGCTAATGGAAAAGCCAGAAGTGAGTAGACGAATGACGGAAGAATGGAAGAGAGCAAGGCGGTCGGAGCTGAATGTGTACCACTAGCAGTTATAGGTGAACGTGTCACTGGGTGGTGAAACCCCGACGAATGGAGTTAATGTCCGAAGTGTCAATATGAAATATTCGAGTGTGCCCGAGCGTAGGTCGAATACGAACCGGGCGTGACCTCGGGCTCCGCGTTATACTATATAGGTACATATATATAGCATAATGCCATAGTATAATGCCATAAAGTACAGCACAGGGCCCCTAAGCAGCCTTTGTCGAGTCCCATAAAGGAGCATTATATTCCCACTGAATTTATTGAAGCGTTTCGCTCCTCTCGGCAATCGGCGAGCACTCGAAAAACTCGAAGCACGCGAGCGTTATTATTCGTGCGGGGATCCGACGACGATACAGAGAAAGTGATGCTGAGGGATTCGGGCCGTGTTCCCGAAGCTGCGATTACATGGTATTCAACGCCAAGTTGATCCCAAGGATTCTATGAACGACGGTAAATATGAAATTCGATATCGGTGCCGCCGCGCTCTCGTCGACAATATATCCTTGATAAACGTTGCCCTACATAAACTTTTATTAACGATCTCTGTGTACCATCCGATCTGCACCAAGAGCGGATGAGTTATTGTATCTAGCATCGAGGATCGTATCCAACGATCGCTCGATGCGATGATTTATTGCACCGCCGAGATCAGACGCGACTCGTTACTCGTCGATTCATTCGTACCAAGAGAAATCGACGAACGGCCGGAACGAATTTACCGGGAGATACAAAGGCAGCGTACGCGAATTTTGTCCGCGAAACATCTCGGCTTATTGCTGCGGCTGCTTCGACGAGAATTGCCGATGTCGTTTCACGCAGCCGGTGAACGTTACGCGCTTTTTGTCATTGCGACAGTTACGTTATAATTCTCTTGTACTGGGGTGAACGGTACTTTGACGGGCGATGATAGTGATTCGCATAAGCAGATCTTTCCGTCCCCTGGATTTCGCGTCCAGCTCCCGCCATGTGTTACGCTTTCGTCATAAGAGTGAAATGTTCCAGAGGCAACAATATTACGATGTACTCCACAGTTTTCAACAGTGTAAAAATTAGGGACATGGGTCGACGTGGTAAGATGTAAAAATGGGTATTGGCACATGCGGATTAAATGGAAAAAAATAAGGCTTCATTCGCTTACTTATATTGATATCAGTTCGGGATTTTAAGGGCCCGATGTAACGCTTGCGAATTTGTACGGCATAGCGGGAAACAATTGACTTTTCTAACGAGACTCGCCATAAGTATCAAGCAGTCATTAATGCCCGGACGACCTGATGAGAGCTACCGTAGGGAAACTTGGCTTGGCACTAATTAAGTTTTCTCATACTGTCGCGTCGACGCGAGGATAATTACGTGAAACGTTGGAAAACATTTCCCGTCATTACGGGGCGCATTCGGTTCATCCGATGATTATCCTCGCGGATGTATGCGTATACGTACTTTTTGACTAATCGCTTCGCGGAAACACATTAAACGGCGTCGATGACTGATGAGTTATGGTCCGGCGGCTCGTTACGCCCGTTCCTCGCTGTCAGTCTTACAGCGATTTCCCCCCTCGCGCAGATATCCTCAACGCGGAAATTGCTCGACGAAAAATCATTATCGTGAAACCTTCTTATTAACATGTTCTCGCACTCGGGCTCAACGGCTCGCTCACGATTCTGGCGTAATCTGAACGCGCGAATGGATACGATCAATCAGCGAGCGAAGGAGAGGAGAGATGTGATCTCCGACTCGGTCCGACTCGAAAGTGATTTCATAAATCATCCGGTGGAGCGGGAGGGAGTTCGCGCGTAGGTATACCGAAAGCCCAAGGGCTTTTCGATACCTCGCAGCCCCTCGTCTCGTCGCCTCTTTCACGTTCGCCCTGCGGGATCGATTTCCTCTCTCTTCCCAGTAAATTAAGTTTGTCTTCTCACCGAGAGAATGGCGAAAACGAATGGGGCTTGCTCTCAGCTCGCTCGCGACTTCCCCTGCCGATCCTTTGTCGCCGGGCCGATTTCTCGGCGACGATCCACCGGGACATCTCGATAATTTTTCCTCGTATATCTCTGTTAGTGAGAAAAATTGTAGAGCGAATCGCCGGATGGGCGACGGAGGGAGGCAACGACGGAGTGTCATTCGGAAGCATTAAACCTCCGCAGCTTCCCTTCACTCGGCGAGGAGCAGCGAATTTGTCAACGATATTTATCCGACTCATTCCATAGTCGACATCGGGATGAATCGAGTAGTTTGGAGGGTTTCCTCAGAGATGCAAATGGTTTTTTTTATGAAACTACAGGCGCTAAGTTTGTATAGGGTAAAAGTGATAAATGTTGCCGGATTCGTATATGATTGATTTAAGAGCTAATCGGGGTGGGCGCTTTGAAGACATTTTCACTGTTCTGAACCCAATCTTTCGGCTCGGTGATACGTTTTCTATTATTTTCAATTAATCAAATTCTTGCCACTATGCGCGCAGCCTCAACAACATATAACACACAAATACAAACTACCCACGCACACAATCTTTCAACAGCTTCAATATAGGGGGCCGTGAAAACACATAAATACAAGTATAAATCATATACTTGTACAGGTACATTTTTCAGACATATCAATAACTCCGTTCGATAGCCCATTGGCAATGTCAATGAAAGCGACTTAACAACTACATAGAGAGATGTATCGGAGATTGTGTGGACTATTTGACATTTTCAATAAATACACTTTTACTACGACTACAATATTTTTGCTTTTGAAAATACGTACACATCGATAGATCCTCGTTTCTAGATCGCTGAAGAGGAGTGGCTCTTACTTCACTGGGAGTCGTTTTTTCATTCCAAACCATTACAAGATAGGAAATGTTTCCTCAACCGTCGGCTAGTCTTAATTGTTAACGTCTTTTTGAGGGAGAATTTTTTTCGTCAACAGCTGAGGTTCCACAGGGCTTCGGGATATCCGAGATTCGAGAAGCGAGAAAATATAGTTATCGTCGCGTCACCGGCACTTATCAGCATCCAGTAGCGGCCATTGGAAATATCCTCGCCATTAACGAACGTTGCCGAGCCGCGCCATCTCATAAAGCACACATTTGTCTGTTTGCGATGTCAGTTAGCGCCGGGCGTTGCCGTATGCATAGGGTAACACTTGCCAGGAGCAGCGTCGGTGGTATAGTCAGAGGCGTAAATAAAGTTGCCGCCGCGGGGCACTTGGCTCCCGGCTACGGATAGCCGAGCGCGCTAACCGCGCTAAGTGTCCTCCCAATCTGTGTGCGCTCCCCATTAGCGTTTCGAGGGGGGTCAATCACGGGATCCGCCGTCATTCGGAAGCTTGCCGTGTTTGGCTCGGCTCGCCACGCACGCTCGCACAGAAGTCCTAAACAAGCAACGCCAATCCCATCGCTTCGGAACGTCATCCGAACAAACGGAGAGCAAAAGAAGACGGCCCTCTTCCCGTCATTTCTCCCTCTCAGATTCTGACTCTGAATCTTCTTCTTTTTTTTGGCGACGAGGAAACCTGGTAGGAATTTTAGCCGTTACATCAGACCCTGATAAGGCCCTGACGAGGCCCATTGAGGATCTTCTAAGGTCAGATGTGACTATAATTTCTACTAGGGAACAATAGTTCCCTAGTTACCTAGGTGTAACTAGGAAACTGCAGGCTTCTGTCTGCGGAACAAAACTGTGTTTATTATAATTTTTGACCATATTATAAATATGTTTTTTTATCGTTTTTAAGTTTAAGGTGCGGTACCAGAAAGCATGGATGAATTAAGTCGAAGTCGACACAAAGCTAATTCCGGTGCGATCTGAAGTCTCTCCGAAAAGTTGTTGAGTTTTCAGACGGAACAGATATGCAGACAAACAGAAATGTGAAGATGCTTTCTTCTATTCTAGGACATGCGAAATATGTTTCTAGACCAATCTGGCAAAGCATCTTTTTTATTACAATACTTTTCATCCTTGCATACTTGCTACGTGATGAGAAAGTGAAAAACAGATTGATCTCAAAAAGATGCAAGGTGACGATGGTTAATACCGTTTGCGAACGGTGAATTAGCCGTTTGCGAATCGAATTGCGAGCACTAAAATAATATTGTCGCCATGAATTGCACGCTGTTAAAAAGAAAAAAATATATATATATATATATATGTTTATATATCCATCATAAAACAATCGGGCTTTAAGGTTCCGATGTGTATATATTGCGCTTTTTACAATGGCCATTTAGGAGTAATGACAATGAATATCTTCGCTCGTTCGATCCGTCGTATTGCCGGGGCTCGATCCAATTTCTATTCATCGGAGCGGTATATGCGCGGCATGCGAACTAATAATAATACACCGAACGAAACGATTATTGCCGACATAAAGTCGGACGTGCAGGCACCGCCGACTCGCCCATAACGAATGAATCAACTTTTATTCTCGCCGCGGCGAACTTACTCACGGCGAGAGTATCCGGTGTCGGGAGATAAAAACGCCCCTCGTGTACACGCTTCGGGCGTACCATTATCGCGCAACGTCTATACAACGGAATAAACGACGAACGGTAATCCGATATAAAGCAAGATCCCGAATGCCGCCGGCGCTGTCTCTCAGTCGTATCCTAATTTACGGACGAGCCTTTATTAACGCTTTTATAGACATTTTTACCGCAAATCCGGTTGCGCTCGGAGCAATTTTGCAGCACCGACAAAAAGTGAAAAAAAAAAAAATGTTCACCGGCAATAAATCTTGAACTGTCCAGGTAATCTTGTTCGTTAATTACGATTGAGAGAACGCATTAGACGACGGACTAATCGACCGGCGGATGAAAAAAAAATTTGCCATTTCATGCGACGAAACATAAATATTTTCGCGGTAGAGAATTTTTAGAATCGTCTCCGACGGAAAACTGAAGCCAACGGATTTGCGGGGCTGTCACGAAATTGTTAGCACGGTGACAACAAACGCGTTTGCTGTCGTCACGCTGACACGGTGTTTGCTGTTCCAACAAACCGTTTTCCCCGTGTTCGTCCCAACGTAAAGCTTCGTCGAGTGTGCAGCAGCCCCGATCTCATTAGCGCCGAAATAACTATCTATTTCCAACTTTCGCAACCTAAAGTCGCGAAATCCGAAAAAAAAAAACCATCACCGGTATCTTTCATACATGTGACCGGCGAGAGGAAAAAAGAATTACGAACTCGGACGTCGCGGCGCATGGTGGGTAGTAAATCCGAGCTGGCTGTCATGAGCCCGAAAGGTGCGACGTATCTTATCGTAAACGTCTCATAACGGCGTCGCGGCTGTAACGACGCGTGACACACGACGACGTAAAGCTCCGAGCTTGTGGAAGGACTCGGCGGCGGCTCGTAAACCTCGTGTGCAAGAGAAAAAGAATCTCTTTCTCTCCTCTTTCTCTCTTCCTCATTTTATTCCTTTCTCGCCCTTCGCGGCAGTCACGTCCTGCCTTCAGCCGGTCTCGCTGATGCCGGGAGACCGCAAAGAGCTCAGCGACCGGGCGAGAGAGGAGTTAAGGACCCCGAGGGTGGAAAGGGTGTCGAGTCGTCGAGTATCACGGGCCCTACTGGCTCTCGTTTATGACGTCACGGGCCTCCCCACATCCGACGCCTCCGCCGCTCCACGGTCCCTCGCCCTTTCCTATACGACTCGCTGTCACAATCGTGCCGCGGCCATAAAGTAAACATCCGACATCAAAGGACCGCCGGCTCGACGGGCAGGAGCTAGGCTGCCACGATTCAACGCCGCCGCGAACGCTGCCTTCACTGCCGGACCACATACGTTAAAAGCGACTCCCATGTGGGTGAACAACTATCGGTTGTATGCCCGCTGCTCGGTTTTATCTTATACACGGGCTCATCCAAGTCCGCCGATTTGTGTACGCCGCTGCGAGGAAGGTCATTGGCTCGCAGATTTCCGAAAGATTCGACGACTATCAGCGTGGCCGTTGAGCACGTTGGGCGGAACTCAACTGATCTGGTTTTACGCTTTTCCTCGCCCTCGCGTCAAGTCCGTACAGCCGAGGACGACTCGGGCCCCGTTTTCCCCCGAGGAGGATCTTATCCTTCCAAGTGTTTGATGGACTGCCGAGGGAAACGATACGCCACGGTGGCGCCTCGAAGAAAATTGAATGGCCTGTTATAAACGCAGACATCCTGTGGACATAGGATTGGGGGAATAGCTGCGAGGAGGATACACGGCTGGATAATGGCAGCGGTCTCGTGGCCCTTACTACTTAAGGGGTCCGAGACTATCTATTTATTAAGGGGCGCATTGGCCCGGGATGAGAAGGCGACGCCGCCGACGGCTTGGGCTCTTCGCTGACGTCAGACGAGGTCCGGGCTCCGAGAGTGAAGCTGCGCCCAGGACTTGAAAGATCATCGCGGTGGCGTCAATTAGACACGCAGCGCCTGAGCCACCCGATTGTTTGTACGGCGGCACACTTTGGTCCGCTCCGTGTGTCAGCTCTCGCCTCGCATCGTATTCCCCAAATTGCCGGACCCGCCGACCGCCGTCCCGACACGGCACTCTTCTCACGTCTCCCGAGGCGAATGAGATGAGAACATGGACAGACGCGATGATCCTTCGGTGCGCATCATCGGCCCGACTCTCGCTCGACCACGGAGCCCAATGTAAACTAAATACCATTATTTTCTACCCAAAAGACGGACCGCCCAAGACCACCTTCGTCTCTCAGAAACGACTCTCTCGAGATCGAGCGGGGAAGCAGAGCTGATCTACGGAGTTTCCTTTCCAATTACCATCCCGCTCGAAGCTCGAGAAACTCGGTAGTGACTGTGCGAGGCGTGTACGAGTGTGCAGGATCTGCAGATAGAGCCAGCTAATCGTCTTTTCCTGAGACGGAAAACGCACCGTCAACGATTTTTCAACGCTCGAGGAGTTCAGTCAAAGTCAGTCAAAAATGCAGATCGGATTGGGAACGACCGAGTCCATCAACGGTATGCATCGGCTCGTTGAGGCCAGGCTGAACATGTCGGAAGGAAAGAGTTGTAGAATCGGCGAATTGGTTTCGTTTTTGCTATTTTTTAATCCGCCATGAAGGAACCGCCAGATAATAAGAAACCGCGGCATGCGAGCCTGTGGATTCATCATGCACGTAGAAATCACAGCCAGATCGTGTGACGCGTACATCACACGATCTGGCCGCACTTTACGAACCGTAGTTCGTAAAGTGCGCCGGGAATCGTAAATCCTCTAATTTCACGACAGGCAGAGCATCCAACGAGCGCGTCGACCACGATACGTTCGTACTCGACTCGGGAACTGCTGTTGCTTGGGGACTCGGATCCGATGCCACTGCTGCGCGTGTTTCCCGGTGCTGACAAGACGATCGCCTATCTGTTTACAAAAGAGGCGCGATGAGAGCAATAAAACTTGTTCTCTGCCTTTTTCGTGCTTTTTTAATGTTGATGAATTATTAAAGCGTCGGCACGACAGTCGTCTGATGATAAGAGCGGACGGAGAACCGCGTTGATTCGGCTGGAAGAAATATTATTACCGAAAAAAATCCGGACTTGTTTGTCGCCGAAGTTTGCGCGAGCAAAAAACACGACAAGTATTTTTGGAGGCCTTCTCACTGAACTCGGCAACGGAGGAAAAAGTAATCATCGCAAATGGCCCGCTGGCTCAATCGAGTGCGAACGATAAGACATTCTCGGGTCACAGAGTTTGCCTATTATTGCGTAAACAGAAATGAATCAACCAAGATCGCCAAAGATTCGAGAAAACTTATCTGGCGTGATTGTCGATCGATTGATTCGAAACGAAACGAAATGGTTGATCAGTCAATAATCAATCGGCTTATCAATCGATAAATTGAAGAAGAAACAAAATTTACATTTTCCATAAAATTTCTACTGGCGATAGGGTAATCGGGACGATACGACCAGTCAGGTGATATCACCAATCGCAAATAATTATGACCCTGAAGATATCTGCATGACATCAAATTTAATCTTCGTCGCGTCTTTGGCAATGCACTGCTTTGGGAAGAAAAAAAATTGTTCACTCGCAGAATTTTTTTCTGCGATACAAAACACAGTCGTTATGACTCGATGAAATTTGGTCTCATGCAGATATCTTCAGGGTCGTAAACAATCGTCAGATCGAATCTGCCGAATGTTCGGCCCTAACGAACAATGTTTGCCGTACACCTTGTTGTCGCCGATCTGTGATCCTTTTCCAGTAGACGCAACTGCTTCTCTTAAAAAAATAAAAAAATAAAAAAATAAAAACCACTACCGTATCACCCGGTTTTACCCTACATCGCGAAAATGAGGCCACACGCTCCCCGCACGGCGATGGAATGCGGTGGCGATGGGGCGCCGATTCGGGCACACGTGAAATCGCGGAGGCCTTCCCATTGATAACCGGTGATTTATCAGTGACAGTTCGCAGTCACCCGAGAGCCCGAGAGCGCGGTGAGAGTCCGGGCGCGGATGGATTATCGTTCTGATTGCAAAGTATGAAATAATTAGGGACAGGAATGGCGACCATCCATCATCGGGGCAGCGATGGCCGCTCGACAGCCAGCAGCGCACGTTCATTCATCATACTCACTCGTCCATCGCCCGAGAGAAGCCCCATCGTCCGCCCGTTCGTTCGTTCACTCCGGCATGAACCTTCACGCAATGGGGGAGGACGCCCCGACTCTCTCCTCTCTCGCCGTGTATTCTCTTCCCACATTCCCGTGACGCCTCTGCTCCATTGTTCCCATATCTATCGGACGTGACCGTCCGCTACTGCTAATTACCTTCCATATCCCACCGCCGTAGCTCTATCTGCCGTTTCGCTATTACGGACGATTACGCTGTCAAGCTATCGGGCTTATTAACGACATTAACGTGTCGCGTAATCGAACCTCACGATCGTGCCGTGTCATTAGTAATGGCTGGAATTTACCCGCGACATATTAGCCGCAAAGAATATCGTACGAGAGAACTCGCTCGGTTTGCCATTGCGAAAATTGATGACGATTACCGGCGTTGACAGCGGTTAACGATCCTCACGTCGGCGTATTCGTCAAAATTTGAACGATCGAAAGTGAAGACGCGCGATTATGTATTTTAATGGTCGTATCGTCGATGGCGATGCTCACGGAGAAAATTACTCCGAACCTTCCCGCGAGAAGAAGGCCATGCAATTAACTTTCGAAACACCCCGACAATTGAAATTGTCGCCGCGTCGAGGCTAATTGCGAGTATGCGTCACGTAACCATTGACGAGCTATCGTTAATAGCTGATAGTTCGTAATTGCCACGAGACGATCGCGCTAAGCATTCTACTCTTATTTTCTTCCTCTTCTTCCTTGCCCTCGCGGTAATTGACTGGCGGCAACGGGGTGAGACTACTGGCGTGGAAAAATTGCGCATTCGTTGGACGTGCGATATTTTTTTGTGTGTCGTTGCGCTGAATGGTGGAACAATTAAAGTCGTAGTGGATAATAATCCCTTTTAGCGCAGGCTTTGTTTACCTTGGGTGTGCTAAATAGCTACGCATCTTGCATGAACCATTGCGCGAACTGTGTGGCATTTATTTTAATAGTTTTTTCCTACTAATTTTTTTCCTTCTAATTGTTCCCTCGTTTTCCTCTACCGAGAAAACGAGGGAACAAAACACAGTTAAGATATACACGGGGAGAAAAGGAGCTTTTACCAGTATAATCGTTGGGAAAGATAATGATTTTTTTTTAGGTTCGTCCGTAACGGCATTGTCTTAATTATTCCGTCATTCCGCTCGGCCGATCAGCTCCATTCGCGCTTGAAGAAAAGAGATAAAACACGAGCACATCGCCGTCATCATCATCATCGTCGCAATTCTCGCAGCTGGGTATAAATCGTCCAAGGTGAGCTTACCGTGAGCACTGGGCCTACCGGAGCGAAGGTAATCCAGTTCGTCCGTAACGGTTAAAGCGGTCGGCTATAAATGAAGTAAGAGTCGCGGAGCGGTAAGGCCAGGACAAGACTGCTTTGCCACAGGTGTTAATGAGAGGAGAAGGAAGGCGGCCTGACCGTCCCGACCGCAACAACACGCAGTGGGACAATGAACAAGGAAAAAAACGAGCGATCCTTATGTTACTTTATGTAACTCATGCATGAAAAGCGCTATTTCCCCCCCCCCACTTCCCAACCTTCGACGAAAGTCCGCTTTTACGAACTAGTATCGCAAAGTACTATTAGGGATATAACTTAAAGTAATATTTCCAGTATCTTCCGCTATGTTATTCGCAGACCCAAAAAAATCTTTCTAAAAAAGAATCAAAGGGGCTTGTGTCATATTTTTTGATCCCATCTGGAGCGAAGTTTACATTTGAAATACCTGATTGTTGTCGATATGCGTAGGCGAAAGGACCTTAAGATTTTTTAAATCCCCATTTGTGTCGCGGCTTTTTCATCCATGATACCGTGTCAGCCCATATTCACCACTTCAACCCTAGATAAAACGAGTGCAGTATGGTTGGAGACAAATTTAACGAGGATATACGGGATTTACGTTAACGTCGTTGCCACGAGAAAGTTAAAGGGGGGCCGATCAGTTCACCGTTAACGCTCCGCGGTGATCTCGATGAGGAGCAGACTTAAGGGTCGCAGGGTTCCGGTCTCGATTAAATTAACCACGGCAGTGCACCGATCGTCCCGCGCATAACTGCACACGGTGGTCGCTTCCTTTTTTTTTCTTTCTTCTCCGCGTTCGTTCGCAATAGTAGGGTTTCCCGTCGTTCGGGGACCGACGCCTCAATATGCGCGCGCGAGAGGGGGCCCTGCGAATCGCAGGGTCCCCCGTGCCCCCCGTTTCTTCGCTATATTTATTGGCCCCCGTAAACCCTCTATTTTTGCCATTGTCACGCGTCTGACAGCTTGTCTAAACACTCTAAATATTCGACTTTCGTACAGTCGGTCGTGCCCGAGCGGTCTCTCCGAGGCATCCCGTTCCACCTCGCTCTCTCGCGGGGGCCCCCCCTCTAGCCTATTGTCCGACCTCGGTGTCCCTTCGGTTTTGCGAACAATGGCACGAGAAACCGCGTTATAAATTGGCCGTCTCCCTCTCTCTCGGGCGTCAGCGGCGTGTCTCTCGTGAATCAACACCGAAACCATCTCCTTTCACCAGCCGTATATTTTCTCCTCGGTCGTCTCATCCACTCTGCGGCCGGCGACCCTGCCGTAAAGTCGAAAGTGCCTTTCGTACTCCCGTGCCCCTGTTCACCTTGTTCAGCACAATTTTCTTTCGCATAACTCCCGACTAAGGTGACAGTGCGGCGATGAACCGCGGGAGGTCAGACCGGAATACCCGAGGCATCGCCGCTCGTACAACGCTTTCACGGCTCTCCTCGGTTCCCACACGAATCAACCGCACGAGTGCGCTTCCCGGTTGTTCGATAGCGGCTCTCCGTTAACCCTCCGCCTCGATTCATCGGAAAACCACCGGATCCCACTTACGATTCAACTCGGACTCGAACGACGAGAAATTGATTCTTACACCCGTCGACGACCATCCCGTCTCGGCGGACTTCTCACCCGGATGCGCTCGCGGTGTAAATGGTGTACGAGTTCTTTTTCCTCTTGTTCCCCCGGATTTATAGCGTTACACCTGGAGGGGGCGGTCCGTAGCTGGAAGGCAGCGAGGAAGGGCAAACAGCGGCAACTCGGCCGCAGAAGTAGAAGAAATAGCGGTCGGAGTCGTTGCAGTTGTGGGAAGAGGAGGAGGAAAGAACGCCCGAGTCATGAGGGAAAAGAGAGGAGATGTACCTAATAGAGAAAGATTTACTGCGGTACGCCCGTCTCAATTGCGGAACAAATTTATCTTCACCGCGCCGCGGTCAGCAGCCTCCATTGCCTCGCAACCTCAATCTTGGTTCCGCCGTTCTTCCCTTGAAATATTGGCCTGCCCGCAGAGTCGAAAGTTACACTCCGCTCTCCGCCACGGTCTCGCCGCCGTACGGGGCTGCCGTTGCCGCTCCATCCCCGGTGTACTTCGGCCGCACTCTCGGTGTTTCTGCATCGCCGTGAATCGGGCATTCGACGACCGAAGCCGGACGACAAAACCGGAGGAGACTCTTACTCTCGGCCGATCTTTCTCGCTCGCTCCACGGACTTTCCGCAGCATCGGGCGTGCAACGCCCGGACCTCGCTCCTCCTGCGGTGTGTACGGCGAACCGGACTGTAAATTTCGTCAGCTACCCGCCGGCCGGATGCACTGTTCCCTCTGCGGTAACGCCTGTAAATTGCCTCGCTCAATGCACAATTAGCGTCGGGTAACCAGCAACGCCATTTCGGTATACACGCTCGCTCGCCAGGCCGCCACAGGGCTCCGAGGTCTGCATCCCGGAGTAGGTAACTCCGACAGCTACCATAACCGGAATTATCGTCGCAGCTGCCAGTTTGCCCGAAAAAAAAAAAACGTCGCAAATTGAGCGACAAGAACCCAGAACAACTTCAGCGAACGACGGTAGAGCTGTTCTATCTTGGTCGACTGAATGATAAGTCTGTATAGAAAAAATTTAAAAAAAAATCAATTGCCGCGCGGCTGAACATGCGATCGAATTTGTTAGACCTTACTTCTCCCCTGTGACGACTCCCCGAAGGAAAGAGCGAGGACAGCCGCGGCTTCCATGATCGTGAAGGCTGGATGACTTTTCGATAGACCTCGGGTTGTTCGATCGACGTTGGATCGACCGCAGACCAATTGTTTTTCTGCCCACCTCGGCTCGTCGTCGTACAACGTTCAGGTATTCGATTGGGAGTGAAAAAAGAAGTGCGTTGCCTATATACAACCGATCCATGTCGATCGAGTCGATCGAGCGCGGAGATATCACCCCCGGAGTCGTTATTTACGAAAAAGGAAATAAGTCAAATAATTCGAAGGCTTCTCGTCGGCATTTACCGGAGTCGCTCGTTCTTCTTAATTGACGGTGAGCGAGAGAGAGAGGCGGCCGATCATCGTACGATCGAAGCCCACATAAGTCACTGGGGGTCTTAGCGCCTACGTGACTGGAAACATTTGTATCGCTTCTGTTACGAATACGGTTTAATCAGGTTGTCCGTAAAGCGCCTTGTTCTGTTACACCCGTGGTACGTATTCCTCTTCGGCTGTCGGCACTCGCGAGCGATCGGCTTGCTCGGAATCGCGCGTATGGTCCTTTATTCCCCGAAGAGGAGAGCGAGAGAGGCATCTCCCGCGATCGTTACGCAACACCACGTTCGCGGCCTGTACGCCACGTCTCTCGGTTTTCTATATTTTTCCTCTTCTTCTTGTCGTTCACAAGTCACTCCGTTGCACCTTACCGTTCGGGCAAGAAACATTATCTCGGGTGTATACGGACTGGCGGTGTCTCGCCGGGCGTTGTGCGACCCGGCGATGCTGAGACTCCGATGCGGTATAAGTTTATAGTATAATACGTACACGATAAACTCATAGCAGTACACGTTCGTTGCTGGAATTCGAAATCACTCCCGATTCCGCGGCTTCGAAGTGCGCGGTTCGCGAGAGCTGAGAGCTTTACCTGTAGCGAGCCGAGTCGTTCGTTCGTTTCGCGGACGCGTGTGGTGAATGATACATTATTTCCCAAGCGCGAGTGTTTCTTTGCGGCGTAATGGGCGATAAATAACATAAATTAATGCCTTATTCCAGACATGCCGGTTATTTATGCCCCGGAATAACTTTATCCCGTAGCGTGATTACCGTCAGGCACGCAGAGGTCCCTCTCTCGCTCTCGACTTGCTCCCGCTCCGTCTCTCGCGCCCTCCCGTGAGCACGCCGCTCCTGCCAGTGCACCACCAACACCATCCGCATCATATATTAATGCCGTGTCCGTGCACGGGTGCTTTGAGGCAGGTTCGAGTATGGTTTCGGTGGCGAGGGCGCGCTGTTACACGCCCGGCCAACTAATACGAGCGTACCGGATGGCTGCGCGTGAGTAGATGCGAATCGTGACCGTGCCTCACGGAATGCAGGTGAACCCGCCAACGTGCCGACGTCCTCCAGGGGAAACATCGCGGGCTTTGCTGCCGAGCGCGCTACCGTTTCCGCTAACGAATTAAACTCGTCAACGAACCGTCTCGCACTAGGGGCGCATGGCCCTTGTTTCCGATGCTCAAACGAAAGTTTTCGGTTTCCTGGATCGACCTGGATCGAATTTAATTCTCGAGATATTCACTGCAAGCTGCTGTTCATTGATGTCTACTCGGTTTCGTTGCGAAATAAAAAAAAAACTATTATTTGACGGCCACTGTTTATTTGGTTTGAGTAAAATACTTATTTGATTTAAATAAATTTTTATTTTATCAAATAAATATTTTTCTTAAATCAAATAAACAGTGGCCGTCAAATAAATTTTTTTTCTGGGTGCGGTACCCTTTTTCAGATCGTACAGGCATCAATCAACGGCACGGCGCAATCAAATATCCCTTTGAGGTTCTCTCCATATTCTCTCCATATTCGCCGCTTACGTCCTAATCGAAACTACGATGCTAAATTTATTTAAAAAAGCACGCAGAATCTTTCGCAAAAACAGAGCACCACGGAAACGCGCTGACTCGATTCTGCAACTCCGCCGTGCGTTCACGATTCTCCGAAAAGTCTCGAGTCATGATTGCCAATTGGCCTCAACGTGCACCCCTCAACTTCGATTACTCAATTGTTTACGACGCGAAACTTTCTCTAGGTACCCGACAGCCATCTCTATTTTTCAGGGATCGAGCGCCCGCGGGCCGCGTTCGCACGGCGATAAGAATCGCCTGTAACGAGGGATCGTGTACAACATAAGCAATGAGAGAGATTGCGCACTCGTGTTCGCTCGTAATGAGCCGTCTCGTTTAATCGAATCGGAATGATGTTTGTTAAACCGCGAGTTTGCCGCATTTGCTGAAACGCGAAGAAACGCGGTCAAGTTCCGTTTGCGCAGGAACGAAACGAGTTTTCCCCGCATTGGCCGCGATCGTGTGTCCTCTTCGGTGTCGCGTCGGTAAGGTCGCTGTTTTCGTGTCCGCGACTACCATCGTCGACGTCTTCGCCGTCATCGTTTCTCTTTACTGCGGTGGCATTCACGCGCGCACGGCCGCGGTGCGGGGAACCACGGGGGGACGCGCCCCCCCGAAGAATTCTCGGCGATGGTCTCCACGCACGGATCTTGGTGAGTTGTGGACTCGACGCCGGTCCAGCGCCGTTGGCTCCTCTGCTGGTCCGCCGCCCCAACATTAATTGGGTCTATCGCCCAAACGAACACATGTCCGATTGCCGCGGTGGCTCGCAACTCTCTCATAGGACCGCGAAGAGTCCATCGAGATAGAGGGAGAGACGAACGAGTTAACCGAAGAGATAGATATAAAAAAATATATATATATAAAAAATTGAAGGAGTCTGTTCTTTCATTAATCAACGATTAAGCCGGGGCCACGGCCCTCATGAATTATTATGATACCACATCTCATGACATCGCCATCAGTCATGACCCAACGCCGCCGCCGCCGCCACCGCAGACGCGGCAAACGCTGTTCTCCGGTCTCGTGTATCTTGGTAACTATCTTCGGGCCGCCTCTGGCAGACGTGTTTACATTTATCACCGTCATCTTTTCACCGCGCTTGATTTATCTCTCGCCCATTATCAACTGGCACTCTGACATTTTGTTCAAACGGATAAGAGCGATTAATGTATTTTGCGGCGTTCCGTCAGGAGGAGAGGGTATGATTTTGCGCGAGTGTATCGCCTTATAAAGAATTTATTATTTCATGCCCCAGCGACGATAATGACGGGAACGAGGATAGACCGAGACATGGGAGTGTTAACTTAATGACTCGATTGCGAAAGAAATTTTTATTTTTTTTAACGATACGAAGTCGACCTGTAAGCCCGATTTTTATTAACGTCAAGATCTCTCGCGCTGATCTTATCCGGCCTCTCCTCCGTGAGCCATTAGCGAGATAAAAAAAAAAACAACTCGATCTTCAACATCAATACATCGTCGGTGATTACGGCAAAGAATTTATCAAAAGCGCGCAATCATTCAGCACTTGAACGTTAATCATTCCGTTACATCGGATTATCTGATCTGCTCGAATCACCGAGATAGTCGGATTCTGTCGAAAACGGGAGTTTCGTCCGGTTATCAGCGTTGAAAAATAACGTCGGGCCCTCTTTACATTCGATTCCGAGGCGGATACACGGCCAGAAATCCCGGATTAATTCGTCGATGTCATTAGTACGATTATTCCGGCGAGATAAGCGATTCCACGGTCTACCGATCGTGGAATAATTTTCCACCCGGCCTGAAGTATTTGTAGGTGCACACACGTTTTTTTTTTTTCAGTTTTTATCGTCAATCGTCGAACGTCGTTGACGTCTCGAGTGGAGCCCGCCAGTTCGCAGTTGTGTCGCGCGGAGGATAATTATGTTTGAACCGTAACGCATGCCACTCTATTAATCAATGACAGTGAGACACGCATTCGACACATGTCCGTTATTGATGCATCGACCACAATAGCTAATAGGGTCTCCGACTGTGTACTATCAGCTGATCAAACGTCTGCTCTATTGTAGTCGATGGCGCTGGCAGCTTGGAATTCTATTCACTCTGGAATTGCAATGCCATCACACGTGAAACGACACCGCAGAGAAAAATTAATTTCCGACTCTCGAGCCGAAGACGCCGTTCGATGGAACAAAACGATCCTGCCGTGAAAACAAATTTGTCACGGCCGTGCCACATTCTTTACGAGAATTAACATTCTTCGAGAAAATTAACGAGCGGCCCTTCTGCCGGTACAGCCACTTTTTTTTTCAATTTCGGAGCCATACGTCGAAGGAACGTGCGCAGTATCACGCTGTAAATTCCTGATTAATCCGATGGCACTGTAATCATTATAATACCATAAAGACCCGTTTCTCGTTATACGAAAACACACCAGTGTGTACGAGAATGCTGCCTGTCCACTAAATTTCAATTAAAATTTCCGACAAGATCATGAAACCAACACCATTGATGCTGTCTCCGCTACATAATTGAATTTACGTTGTAGAAATTGTGTTTTAAAACATTTTTTTTATATTTATATTTTTCTTTATTTTCTCGCGCGTTTCGAATTTACTCGCGCGAACGGCAGCCGAGCCGCGGGTATTCGTCGATAAATCTGTCGCCATTAATAATCGTAAATATAAGTTACGGCGTGAAGTAAGAAGTCGCCGGTTCGGACGCTAATAAAAGCTTCCGAGAAGTCAATGAGTCAGAACCGCGAGGTCGCACGGGGCAGGGGAGGGGGATTAACGCGCTAATCAAGAATAAATTAGAATCATCCAAAACCCTCTCGCGAGGCGAGCCAGCGCGTGCACGGCTGGATCTCGGCTAGCTTTGCGGCGAGCGAGGGCTTATTTATTGGCCCTGCCGGAAAAGACATTGCTCGCGCGTATAAGCGCGCACATAATTTGTGTTTATCGGGTTCCCTCCGGGCGTTCGCTCGTTTATTCCTAAAGAATACTTGCCGCGAGGCCCGCTTTTATTCGGCCATACGTGGTACCCCTTGGGCACGACGAATAGGTGGGATAAAAGTATCGAAATCGAAACGAGAGACACAGCCGTATAAGCCGATGTATACATTAATTTAGTACGTGCTCGCTCATAAATTCACGGATCAAACTGTCGAGTCTATTGCAGGCTTGACATCCTCCTCTCGTCGTTATATTTCATCGTAAAAGTTGTCGTTTCTCAATATGTCCGAGCCGTAAATTTCATTCGAAACTTTCAATCAATGGGGCGAGCTGCATCGCTATCTTTCACATTCCATATAGTCTCGTGAAAAAAATATTCTCATCATCCCCTATCGAGACCCATTGTTTTTTGCCGAGTAAACGAGATTCGCCCCCCTGATGATTCGTCAGCACATATATCGATCAACCGAAAAATCTCTTTACAGATCAATAAAGACACTTCAATCGAGATACAACTTCGAGCATCTGTCTGTAATTCAGCTCGAAGATTTTACAATCCTATAACCATCGATATCCGCGAAATCCCTCTTCCACTCCCGTAGCTCCTCCGTGAGGGCGGGACGGAGGGGGCAGAGTTATCGACAAAAATGGCTCTCTCAGGATGGAAAGAAATTTCCCTGTGAAAAATCCATGTAAATCATGTTAACTGATTCCTGTGGAATATATATATATATCATTCGCATCCAGGGAGTCCCGTAACTCGCACGGACCGACCGGGACTCCATTGGCACACGCGGGGTATATGGCGCGGATCGCAGCATCCACGGGCACTCTCGTAGGATTAAATCGTCAATCTTTCTCGGTCAGGGAGAAGTTCCGTCGGGCATGGGGGGGCGATGCGGCGAGCCGCCCACGGTACACACACGCTTTACCGTACCGCACATAGCGCGCGGTGCGACGCTCGGGGAGACAGCAGCATGCAGGGTGTCGCTTATTTACTCAAGCCTCGAGCTGATGTATGGCCCGGTGTCGGACGCGTTGTCGGTACCTTTCATCCCGGACCGCTACACAGAGACGAGAGATAAACCTCAGGGCTCTTTTGCGCTTTTGCACTTGCTCGGCTCTGATCAACGGCGCCCGCTCTACGACGGGTTACATGGGCGCTCTACTGTACATACAGTTACACGCGGAGGAGGAGGAAGAGGCTGGGAGGGGCTCCGATTCAAAGGCGAAACTCCGAGCACGATTCCGGAGTGCGGCAAGAACCAATACTCCGCAACGAATCAGACCTTGCGGATTGCGTTGAATCGAGCGTTCGCGGTGCGCACCCAAACCCTTCGCATTCGCACACAGTGCCGCAGTTGTGCGCCGCTGTGCTTGTACAGAGGGATCCGGCATACGAATCGAAGCGGTGCGATATGACCGCCTCTGACTCCTCTTTGTATATGTGGGAGGAAATTAAATGACGGTTATTGCACACCCGCAACGAAACCCGCGAGTGTGTTGGATGTTTATCACCGCGGGAGTGCGTTGCACGCTTGTTAACATACCCGCTTACCATAAGATTACCGAGCGCGAGGAGCGTACACTGGCTCGTTTGTAACTTACAGGCTATCGCCGGTATTCCGAATTATGGCGTCCGGTTTTCACGAAGCTTTGTTCGGAGGAATAAATGTATTTGCCGCGTGTACAGTGTGTTCGATGCGAAGAGTGGATTAAAACGATCGGTCGACTTGTTAGTAAGATAAGTGATCGATTAGTTACCGAAACTGTTTTTCGAATCCGATGGGATAAAATTGATATGGACCGACGTAGCACAATGAACCATTGCGTATTGACGCGTATTATCGCGCTAATCGGAACTACGGAACATCGATTAACGGATGTTGGAGTAAATTCGACGACGCGATTATTACCACACAAATGGCTGTACCGCTCTTCTTTCATTAGCCATGGAAATAAATATAGCGGCAAATAGCCTTTCGCGTTAAATTGCCTGAAAATGAAACACAAAGTAATTGAAGTACGCCACCAAAGCTAATAAACAAATTTTTACAAATTTTTTCGATCAAGGTACGTAGAGCGATAAATTACGTCCTGCGCAAAGAGTACGATGCATAGTAATAAATAATAATAATGAGCAATATAAACATTTATGAAGTCACTGTGCTCTTTAATCAATATTTCGGAAAATTTATCGTGATAAAGCGAGGAGAATGTGTTGTTTCGGAATTGCGTTGCGAATGTTTCACCGAACGATGGAGAATGCATGCTGGTCAGTTCGCTCGTCGGAGTCATGACAAATAATGCCAGTGATGCGAGGAACGAAACGTATCGTCGATTGCGAGGGATGACCGCGACGGCGTCGTACTCGCGATCCGGCGCTGTAAGGGTGGAAATCTCGCGATCTCTCGAGTGCGGTATTCGCAAAAGGTCTCTCGCCTATGTGTGCGGATACGTGGATTGGCATGACGCAGCCGAACAATGGAAATGGACTTCTCGATAGCGCGCATAGAAACGCCTAGTGGTCTCTCGGCCAAGTGGTCCCGCATTCCTGCACATCGAATCGTTCCGAGAGTTTCCAACGCAAATGGGCATTCAGCACAACATATATGTCCCGAACGGAGGGTACACGTTCTCCGGCCACACGTTCTTGCGCGCCTATCGTAGCGGGTATACATCTACGCATACCGCGATCGCGAGAGCTGGATAATTTTCCAATTGCTCGAATAGCCCCGCAGTTTATACGCGGATCTGCGGCGGGGCAGTCTTTCGTACCGGAATAACGCCCGACATTGCTAACGTAACTCCGATCATTCCGTTCGACGTAACACGATATACCTTCTTCGTCACGAATTCCACCAATATGTGACGCAAAGATGATGCAGTCACCGTCATTTTTTTTTTTTTTTTTGAGGTGATCCCCATTACCCCATTCTCCCATGTTCTCCTGTCCTGATGCGTAACACGATATATTCCAAAAGACAATTTTTATTTTGCAATTTTTTTACATTATTTCACTCAAATTTAACTAATGTGTGATAATTGGTTCGCCGCGTAATGTTACATAACAATTTACCGTGCCACTCCGGATGACGTAAATTGCCCCAAGTGCGAACTGACAATGACAACTTGAATCGGTCAAGCTTGTCACACCGTGGAACTCGAAAACTCAATCAATATAATAAGTTTAATTTGGCCGTTGTGGAACAAATACGTGGTTACTCCATTAAGCTGTCACCCGAATCGATGATTTACTGAGAACTCTTTCCTCGGTCCGTGGCAATTACGTTATTATCCTTATCGCTACAAGAGTTTTCAAGCATATCTCTTCGGCGGTATTACGCAAATGGGTTTTCTAAAAAAAATAATAATAATAAAAAAAAAAATATCGTAAGTGTCGACAATTCACGTGAGAAACGAGGGTCGTACGTGAAATTTTTCCTCCCCGCGATAACACATTGTTAGAGCTAGCGCACGTCCACGTGGGTACATATAGCCTTTGGATTGGCTCCAACCCCGCCCGGGGCTCTAGACAAACGAGATAGTGGGTATACTATTAGAGAACCGATGCGAGAGAACGTCGGGCGGCTTAACGGGGTAGAACGTCTCGGGGATATAAAGCGAGTCGTAAAGTTAATCGCACGCAAGGACGGGCCACTCCGAATCCGTGTGGTGCGCGTGGCATTGCGGTTGCGTAACACGATAATTCACAGTCGTTCCACGTTATACATCCATAACATGCTACTACGAAAACTTAGACGCGATAAGTGATCCAAGAATTTCGGTAATGGTAAGAAAACAAACTGTCGGTTCCAAGAATTTCGATGGACCCCAGAACGACCCCCCACAAGGACTCAATAGGATGTTTGTAACGCATATCATAATTTTTTTTTTATCCAACATTCGGTCCATAGAAAGAAAAAATTGGTTCACCGTCGCCGAGCTTGTGCACGTATCGTTAACCTTCGGTGTACGCGGAACTGGTACGGATTGAAGTTCGTGCGTGGAAGCGAGTCAGTCGGGGAGTCATCGGCGGCGGTCTGCAAGCACAGACCGCCGCATTGTTTGTCGCGAGGCATTCCCCGCTGTCGGCCGTCACCGGAAACATTCATTACGTCGCGTCGCGCCCACTGGGAGTCGCTAATATATTCGAGGCCCGTAGGAGACTGCGAGCGAAGAGCGTGTCTCGGCAACGGTAGCCGAAGATGAAGAAGAGGAAGAAGAGGACGGACGCGAGTGCGAGGAAAGGGTGCGAGAGGAATCGATGCTACCGTTCGATCTCGCGCAAGGTCTCCCGTCCTTCGAAGCGGCGCCGCGCCGCCCTTCGCAGAATCGGGAATTCATATCGGCAAAAAGGCAGCGAGCCTCGGGCGGCTACTCGGCTCTGTTGCACAAGAGGATGGAATGGACAGTCGCGGCTCTCCGCGGCAGTCCTAGTCGTCGCGCTCCCGCGACTTTTGGCCGAATTCCTCGTTAGCGTGTCCCGGTTACTCCCGCGTCCGTTTCAGCGCGATTCCTCAGGTCTCGGCGAACCCCCGTCGTCGTCGCGTCCAGAAATTCCCCGGGACTCTCATTCCGCGCCCGCCTCGCTACTTCTTTGTCGCAGGCCACGAAACCCTCCGCGTTCTCCCCTGACTTTCTGTTATTTTTCCCAAGCAAAATATTTTCGTCCGTTACTACTTTCACCCAAAGCCAACGCGATATACGCTCCGAAATTCTTCGCTTCTTGTACGCCCGTTCCATTATCCCGGGAACTGTGTCCCCGAAGGAAGTGTTCCCTTCTAGTTTTGAGCGCGAACTCGAAAACTCCCGATCGTTACCCGCTCCCGCACGAAGGACACGTTTTTATAGATCCACACTGTAAATCATCGACTCCTTCGCCGATTCTTGGGATGCCTGTCTCTCGGCATTACCACTCTCGAATGTACGTGCGTGTCATGATAATTGTAGTTATTTATTACCACCAGGAGTATCCAATTACACCGCGACCTTATGTAATTACATACGTCGTTCGGTTCTCTACATTTTGTAATAAAAATACTATAGACGCTTTTACTGCGTATTTGCCGGCGATACGTACGACGATAGTATCACCCGACGAAGATATACGTCGGGTGTACTGCGTAAACGATAGTAAAACCGTAGTTTAAAGGCATTTCCGAAGAAAAAAAAAGAAATAAAAACGATGTGGCTAGCGTTTTTTTTTTTTTTTTTTTTTATGGGATCGAGTTTACACGCACCGCGCACCTGACGGTCGAACACGCGTATGATTAGAGTCTCGCGAAATGTACTACGTTGTGTTTCTCGATTGTACTTCTTTTCTGCAAATTACTTCTACGAAGCTTTTTCCACCCAACTAATGAGCGACGTTAGTATGTTGCTTCGTCGATCGTGGAACGCACCTGCGTGCGCGGTTGGGTGCAACGATACGAACGTCAAAGTGCGTAGACGAGCGAGTGCGGAGGTTTATTATAGGGACGAGCAGAATGTTGTGGCTCGGGAGCTTCGCGGTCTCCCTATGGACTGTGAAATTTAGAACCCGGAAATTTAGATTTCCGCAGATTTTCTAGAAATACGTTCCTTCCGGTTTGAATATATCATTTTCCAACCGGAAGTGACGTGCATCCGGTATGAGGTCACTTCCGGTCGAACAGTGAAATTTTCAAACCGGACGTGTGTTATTTCCAGTAGGATGTCACTTCAGGTCAGAATATGAGATTTATGTATGAATGTCAAAAGCGAATGCCTCTCACAGACAATCTCACTGACACCTCACGTGAATACTCGAATGTCCTTGAGTGTCAATGAATGTCCTTGACTATCCTTGAGTGTCCATGAGAGTTTCTATAGGAATATCCAGTGGTCTCATTCTTTATTGTTACGTAGATATTTTTTAAAAATGGATAGCTGTAAACACGTCGTCACGAGCTCGGGTATTAGACCGAGGACTTCCGCGGCCCTAAGACCTCGGCGGCTCGATGGTTTTCGAAGTAAGAAAAGGGGAGTTTAGGTTTTCGCCGTAATATCGCCCTCAGGGCTGCCTGGTACTACTGGATCCGTCCACACTATATGCATGTTCGTGTGAGTGTATCGAACGTGTACACCGATCCAGTTATAGTATTCAGCGAAGGTCCCCGGTTGGGATACGAGCGCGAGGCCGGTTGTTACCGCAGGGCGCGTAAGTATACAGAGCGCGGCTCCGAGGGAAGTGCACACATCGGGACCAACTGTGTAATTTGAGGGTAATTCTGCGAGTCGTATAGCCTGTAGGTAATGCCTCGACGCTGCTGCGTCTCGAGGCCCAGGCAACTAGCCAGAGAGTGCATCAGTGCACCGCTGCAACTCGCTCGCTCGTTTCGTTTAATTGGTCGTTCCCGGCTTTACGAGGTTTCAAACCGAGGCGCTACGGAGACCCCCTTGCGCCGAGCAAGACTGATCCTATACGACGCCGAGAACGGACTATCCGCGTTCGCGGCTAAGGATATATACGTGGCCGAGTTGCTAAGCATATGCGAGAGACGAAAATTCTTGGGAGGAGAGTACTCTCCGTCTCGGCTGTAGTTACGGCAATGACGCAACGTCAGGTATTCGTATTAAGTGTGACAATTCTTATATGAAAAAATAAGCAAATCTATGAAACGCCCTAAAAACTTTTTTTATACAAATTTTAAATGAAATTGGAGTCAAACGCTCAGTTTTAACGTATGTAACAAAATAAGTCAGCGTTCACCTTGACATCTTGACTCGCCTCATCTTGACTATTCTCAATTTTTTTAAACCAGCCGCGCTGATATTCGTCCATTTTCCTCTATAAAAAAAAAACATTGTACAATTTTTATTCCAGAAACAAGGCATTAAAGATATCCGGCATTATTGATGTTTGATTTTCACATACAAGTTAGCGGACAGAAGGAAATATATATATTTTTTTTTTTACGTGCAAACGTTGGCTCGAGTGAATGCTATTTCCAATATTTTGTTGCGCAGTTTCTGCTGAGCTGAAAACTGTCATAAGTTGAAGTACTTTTTCGTGACGCAAGACAGACCGGGTGGCATCTGCATAAGTATCTTAATAGTGAAGTGGAACACGACAAAAATGAATATTAATGTCCACATTCCCGGCTTCGCCGTTGAATTGTATTTGTCCTGTTCTGTATCGATACGTCACATCGCTAAAATCATGGGGCACCCCGGAGATAGCACACTTTAAAAAAACGTTAAAAAAAAAATCGAAACGTCCATTAGACCCTCGCCTTGCTAACATCATTCGGCATTCCCCGATATAATACTTCAAGAGAATGTAAAAAAAAAAAACCCCGAAACGTCCATTAGTCCAATTTCTTATTCGATCGCGTCATACAAGTGACATTCTCATTAATCCCCAAAACAGCACAGTTGAAATATTTCGAAAATGATTTGTAACTGACGAAGAGTGTTAATTATCTCGTGACGTCTCACTCAACGTTGCTCTCGCTCCATGTATCCCGAGTTTACGTCTCGCGATTCTCAACTGATTAATGAAAATGGTCCCTCGGACGAGCAGGACAGATAAAATCATATCGCCGGTAAAGAGAGAAAAAAAAAAGAAAGAATAACTTGGCAAACGTATGACATGACCCATTGGTTACATCGTCCCCAAGTGCCTAGCATGTACCGCAAGTTATTCTCGTGATTGCTCCTGAATCTATTGCATTGGCTTCCCCGACGCCAAGTGAGCGTACAGCGTACTCTATACCATAAATCTCAGTCCAATTTACAAATTGGTATTTCTATAACAGTTTCTTTAGCTCGGAAAATGGTCTCGATGGCTCTCAAGTTTGCGCAGGCTTCCTCTCCTCGATCTCTCGGATTAGTTTTGAGGTCATCGCTAATTCTCTGATGGCTCTCTCTCTCTCTCAATCCCTCTCGCTCGTGTGGTATCCATTTATCTCTCACGCTCACTGTCTTGCCGCTGTCGAGAGTACATATTGTGGATTACGCGTGTGTTTCCAACGGTCGTCGAGCGTCGACGCACATGTGTGTACACACACTCTCCGGAAGCCATGCAAGAAGACGAAGGCGAAGCGGAGGTGGAGAGTAACGCCGAGAGGGGGGGCGGAGGGTCGGAGAGAGGGGCCGGAGAGATGCTTTAATATCGCAAACGTAGATAGGAGTAATAAATGCTTGTCAAGTAAATCAGGATGAAGCGCCATCGAGGAGCGCGTAATGGCCGCATTAAGTGAATAACTCACGGTTGCGCTGCACTGTCGGCGGATCGACTGCGCGTCTATCCCTCTCTCCGCTCGTGGAGTAGGTGGCGATGCCGCTGGTGGCGGATGGCGTTGGTGAGGTGAGCCTCGGAACTGTTAGGAACTGTTAGGGGTGATAGCGGCACCATCAAACAACTTTACGGCGTTAAGTGCTACCCAGAGAGCAAGAGCCGAGGCTCTCCGGCCTGACGCATTACCAGCCTAATTCCTGCCGAATGCTGGCAGACGGCCCTTGCGGCCGTTCGTGATTCGCTGGTAACGCGTCTCCGCTGTACGTTATTCGTGTATGTGGGCGATGCACGCCTCTCTGCGTACGCGATAGCGGTGGCTCGTCTGTGTCGCGGGCTCCCTCACCGCAGTGGACGACGACCGATATCGCCCGAGCTTACGACGAACCGGGAGGACCCTGAGGAGGACATCGACGACGATAGTTAAAGCTCCTCCGTTCGCTCTCCCACGCGAACTCCGGCTCTGAGCGATGGCCTTCCGGCTTTCTAGTTCGCACGGTGATTAATTTTACTCCTACCCCCGTTATAGCGCTACTCGCGGCTACAGCCTTTGGAGCGGGCTATGGATCGGCGACTTAACAGGCAAATACCGCATCGATCCTGAACCACGCAACCCTGCAGCGGGCTTTCGCGATCAATCGTGAAAGGGATGATGCACTAAAATAATCG
The DNA here is from genome assembly GCA_933228735.2 of Amblyteles armatorius. Taxonomy (NCBI): domain Eukaryota; kingdom Metazoa; phylum Arthropoda; class Insecta; order Hymenoptera; family Ichneumonidae; genus Amblyteles; species Amblyteles armatorius. The sequence goes on along the minus strand of OW121687.1, from coordinate 21,759,603 downwards.
ATGACCATGTTTACTGCTACTTCGGTTACTGATGTGCCCGTCCTGGTCCACGTTTTTGGAGCGTTGAATCGGAGCCTGATAAAGTCCTTAAAAGGCAGCATCAGAACCGGATGTAAGGCTGTGCAATTTCTCCCAGGGATAATGAAAACACCAAAAATTTATTGTAAGAATGGAAGTTAAAAAAAAAACACAATTAACGCAGTAATATTTTAATATTTCGCTAGGAACGACGGGGATTTTACGGAAACTAAAAACAACTGCGAGGTTCATTGCGATTGCTGCTGGACTTGGGGTGATTTTTTTTTTTTTTGCTTATTTTTTCATTGATTCCCGAGTGTAATACGTGAATATCGGGCTAACGAAACCGATAGTTCGCAAGAGTAGAGGATAGATAAACGACACGACGGGCAAAAGACCATATAGAGACGGGGCGACGACGAGGGCGGAGGGAAGAAGATAGCGGGGAAAACAAGCGTATAAGAGAGCAGCCCCCGGTGCCCGTGGAATATATTTATAGTCGCAACGGCTATTAAGATAATTTATCGGGGCCATTACCGAACAAACGAGGGCATTAATCTATTCTAGCTTCATAAAGTGAACTTCGCCGCGGCGATTTTGTAGCCGGGCGCCAAACGAGCACTTCGGAATAAATTGATGGATCTCGCTCTCTCGCCCCCGCGGCGACGGCGGCAGCGAGAACAGAGCCCGCAAGCCAGCTACGCGAACCGACTGCAACGGGACAGAGAGCGACGGCGAGGGTTTCGGTGGAGAGACCCCTTCGTAAATTGCTCGTAAATTTTTATTCATTTCGCCGCAAATATTGCGAGCCATCGCGTCAACACCGTTCGAGCTTTTATACTCGGCCTCGGTATAGCCATATTATAAAATAGTTTTTGGCTCGCCCCGTCTATCTTCGCGGCGCGGCATCGATCATGCCGACCGATTCGTAATTGAATTCTAACTTTTCATCGATGCGGAGGAATTTCGAACTTTCAGCGGTACTTTTTGGCATCTTCCGACTCATCCTGAAGTGGTATTTGTTCCCGAAATTTTGATAGGGTAAAAATGGCGAATATTGCCGACCCCATATTATCCCAAATTCTTCACCACGAAAAATTGCCCAAACGCATAAATCACTCTGGAAACTTTTTCATAGTTGTTGTTTTCGTAGTTTCATAGTTGAAATTAGGCTTGATCTTGGTGTTTGAACGTGTGTAGCATGACAAATCAAGACTCGATTCTCGAAAAATCAGCCCGGTAGATCTTGAGCTGCGCTCCTCTACCGCGTCATCGTTGAGAGCCGGCGGCAGCGGGAAAATTCACCGGCAGATCCATCCATCCGCAGATCTGCCTCATTAATTTTCCGACCGAACCCAACCGAGCGTGCGCAAGGATATTAGCGCGAGAATGCGTGAAGATTGGCAATGCAGCAAGAAGTTTCCGGCAGATACATGGCAGGTAAAGTAACGAATATGGCCCACCTCAAATTATGCCAAATTCTGCACCACAATTTCTTGCCTGAACGATTGATCGGTCGTATGATAAATGAACAACACTGTACCATTCTCGAAAAAACAGCCCATAAGGCCTTATCGTGCGCTCCTCTACCGCGTCTTCGTCAAAAGCCGGTGGACGATTTTCCGGCAGGTAATCCGCCGATCCGTCTCATTCATTTTCCGACCGAGCCCAAACGAGCGTGCGCAAGGACACTGAGCGCGAGAACGCGTGGAGACGGGCAATGCGGCAAGAGGGTCTCCCGAAGATACGCACGTAGGAGGCGCGCGTGAGATACGAAGGTGCAGCATGCACGCACGTTGCGACTTTTCGCTTGTGTGCGGTGGAGATCGTTTCTCGCCCGCTCCGCTCGAACTCCGGTGGCGTGACGGCTGCCTACTCGTGCACAGAGCCGCGTTGATCAAAGCGGCAATTACTGTCATCGTAATATTACTCGGGGCGTTACTCACGCTGCGTTCGGCCGGGGCTGCATCCCTCTTTCTCTCGTGTCTCCCGCTCTCTTCGTGTCCCACGCCGCGCCACCGCACGCACGATCGGAGCGTCGTACCCTCGTGCTATCTCCCGTGCATCGACACGGTATCGCGGCCCGGGCACTTTGCGTTGCATCGTCGCCGTTTCAGTTTAACGGTAGCCACGAGGAGGGACAGACGGCTCGGCGAAACGTTGCCGAGACGGTTCGACGTTCGGAACGCACAAGAGCACGTCGTACCGCAGCGTCGCTTCTGCCAGAAGCTCCGTAACGATTTCCCGGAACGATGCGCGTTTGATGTGGCGAGCGTTATTAGTTTTCTATGGAAGGCTTCTCCCCGCACTCCCGCGCTACGCCGCGAACTCGGGCTGCGCAACCGCACATCGTATGAAGAATATATAAACCCATTCGTGAAATGAGGCGAGACGAAAGAAGAAAGAGAGACGGAGACGGGGAGTTTTTCAACTCGAGCGTGCAAGCCCGCCCGCCGACGCGCCCCATTCCCTCATGATTTGTTGGCGTACGCGACCCGTTTCACGCTGTGCTCACGGGGGGCCAGACCTACTCGGTTCTGCGAGAGACCCACGGACGAGTCTTCCTCGTACTCCACACTGCTCTCCGAGCTTGTATCGCGTGTCTCTGCCATCTCTTCGCTCCCTCCCTCGCCCGCTACGCTCGTCTCTTCATCTCCGTCCGTGGACGCCCGCAAAGTGCATACCTACGCGACGCACACCTATGCGAATTCGACGTTTGAGTTATCGCCCTGCAGCCGGACGGCCACACTTCGCAGATGTTCGAAGCCCCGCCGCTTGACGTAATTCTCGTTAAACCGTCGTGTAGGTGAACCATTTCTTTTTAACGTCTTTTTTGCATTCCCGACGGTCCGGAAAAACTTTTTACCAAAGCGATGAAATGCGTCTTAAAAAATGTTGTCAAAAAATAATTTCATTTTATCTCTGCCGGGGCCTTCGTCACCGATGAGTCATCGCAGAGGCAATCCATTAATCGAAATACCGCTATCAACGAAATAAAAACTGTACCGAACTTGTACACATGACTTTCATTTTTATTCTTCGACGAGAGATTACTTGGCACTGCGGAGCCGAAGTGCAGATAAAAACTTCTAAATTTGTGCCGTAGTCTTGTATACAGATAAGAGAGTTCATATGCTTCGTCGTTTCTCCTTGGATAGTACGAAAAGTTTCGTAATGATCGATGTATATCATGCGAGCCAACAGCAGCGACATTTTCGTTACTCAACCGCCGTTAAGCAGCCTTTCCTTTTACCGCTCTATTTATTGCCTCGTTCGCTCGTTCGAGACTCGCAATGCGCCGCGCCGTGACTGCGAAGGGATTGAGTCTTAATGATCCCGCAGTCTCCCGGTGCGAAAATCCTGTACACCGGAGCGTGTACAGCAAGACGCTACGAGGGTCGTGAATGCGTGCGATTCGAATGCTCGAATCGGATGAAGTCGAATCGAGCAGTCTCTCGAAGGACGGGCAAAGAGTAAAGAAAAAAAAGGCGAACAAAAAAAAAAAAAAAACGGTAGATCGAAAATCGCGGGGACACCCAAGATGCCGGGACCCGGTGATAAATCGCGCTTTGTCGGCACCCGCGGGGCTCCTCTCTCGTTTCGCGGCTCCCCCGGTCGGCGCGGTCCGGGCGAGAGAGTACCGGAGAACGCGGGGCGAAGAGATCGAATCCCGGGAACTTATTCCGAGGTCCCCAGGTGTCTCGCCGGTGTGTTTCTCGTATCGTCGCCGTCGCGAGCTACGACAAAGACGGGTCGAGGGCAACAGTATCCGAGAACGAAATAAGAATGAACGTCCGAGAGGGAGACTCGCAAACGGGGGACGCACTCTCGGGCGCACCCGCGCCCACGAACTCTCTTCGAGAGAGGAGGACCGGGGGAAGCTGTAAATTTCCGGACGGACGTACGAGAGCCGACTTCACGGTGAGGGGTCACAGTGCGGTTTCACGAAATTCACGAGACCGAATTGTAGACGCAGCGGATGTCAGATCTCGTTGTGCTGGGAGGGAAGGGGAGAGGGGAAAAAAATTGGGACTCGGACGGAGAGTGAGGAAAGGGACGGTGGAGTAGAAGTTACGCCTAATAACGCGACGAAGTCAGTCGGAGACAAACACGTAAAAACAGGACGAAGATTTATGACGCACATTGGGAGCACCAGCAAGCACGCTTCTCCGCACAGCGTGACACTGTCCTCTCTTTCTTCTTCTTCTTCTTCTTCGGCTCAGTGGAGACGAAAGACGAGAAGGCATCGAGATACCGGAGAAGCGCTGGGTCAGTTTCTACAAAGCGAAGAGGAGAGGTACGGAGAATCGGTGCGGAAAATTGTACAAGCCGCTCGTGGACGCGAACGACCGACGGAGATCCGACGACGAGGGCGTAACTCGCCAGGTAGGGCAAGGGATCGAGGCTGCAGCGACGATACTTTTCGTCGATTTCAACCTCACCCATAGCTGACGAAGATTTGTCGCGGTGCCCTCCGCGCTCAGCGTGCTGTCCTACATCCATCCTCGGACACAACCTTGGAAAAAAAAGAGCCGGAGACGACGCGCTCTCGCGGGTAATGAAGAAAAGTTTTTCCACCGAAGGGCGAACATGTCGCAGCCTTGAGGGTGCGTGAAACGACCCTGAAAACCTACACTCCGCCTGACTGAAATTCTCTTGTTCGACGACCGAGGGAGAGCCAACACTCTTCAAAGTTAACTGTGTCGAAAATGTGGGTGGCCTTCGCTCTCTCGTGACATTCCCGGTAAAAGTTAGAATTTCGAAGTCTCGCCGTCGGTTCTAACCATTGCGAAAGTTTGTTCGGGGAAGACAGATATACTCTCGCGGCCGTGGTGTCCTGCATCTTTCAGTCACACCGCGGGTCATCGGGCCAGACAAGTCAGTGTCATACGAGCTTTGAGGACACTTAAAAAAATACCATAAAGCTGTCGCTGCTATACCATTTCGACGTCTTTAAAAAATGCAGCTTAAAAAAAATGTTCAGCTGATGCAGGTTCGTTTCTGTTCTGTTCACTGTTCACAGAATAAAGGCTGCGTCTTCTATCTCGATGCCATTCTGCCATGTGTTTGAGTATGCAGGCGCTGTGCACTTGAATATCAGTAACCCCTCCAATTTTACCTCTGAATAAAATGATCACTGAACTTCGCGCGGCACTCAGGATCATCGTGACTCGCCTTACCTTGTCGACTTCTGCATAGAGTGTCGCGAGCTCGGCTGACGAGGCCCACGGTGCGAGAGCTATAAAGCTCGGAGATGAGCGGGGTTCTTCTCGTTTCCATCTATTTTCGCCTTACCGCGCTCTCGTCGTGCCTTCTCGCGCGACGCTCCGAACCAGAAGTGGGATGATTTATGCGGGGCAAGTGCGCCCGCCACGTCGCCATCGCCGCGGGAGAATTCTCTTTCGTTGCTCTCTCTCCCCGTCTCTCCCGCGGCGACTTTCGGCTCGTCTGGATCTGCGACGAAGCGAGTCGCCGGAGCGACGGAGTGTGGCGGGTGGTGTCAGTGCAGCGTTGCATCTCGCCCGATGCATCCGCAAGGCACACCGCACCGGTGCAGCATCGTCTCGCCGTGTCACCGAGAGACAACGGCCATGTGTCTTCGCGCAGCACCCGCGCCATCAGCATCAGCGGCACTTTCCATTCTACACGGGAGAGACACTCGTCTCTCGTTTCTCACGAATGAGAGCCTTGCCGGCAGACGCGGCGAGGATACGTACACCGTGTTTTTCAAAAACTCTCCAAACCACTCAATCTCACTCCCGGACCCTCCAATGCAATCTGTACCCCCCGAGAGGGCTGTTTACGACAAATCGCTGCGAACAACGGGAGCAGCTCGACCGTAACAAATTCTCATACTTGTAGCGAATGAGTCTCCGACGTTTCGTTGGCCTGTTCGTCGACCTCAAGCCGCTCTCGTCAATTTTTAAACAGGCTTCGTCGTCGGTGGGAAAGAAATTTTCACTGAACTACCAGCATACGCTATACATCAGACCTGGAATCTTCTTCAAATACAGAAAAGGCCCTTCCGAACCTTATCAGGGTCCGATGCCAAGAAAATAAACGGCTTGCTTCTCAATACAACTTGAAGGTTCAAAGCGGCGATCTGGATATCTCCAAGTGCTATGACGTTGTGTAAGATGTTATTGGAGGGTCTAAACCTCTCCGGGCATCGTCGATGGGTTCGACCATCAGACACGCCGAGGGCGTCGAAGATGACGCGCGTGATGTGCATTATCCGATAAAGAATATCCGTGGTACACGAGGAAACTATTTCAGGTGTCCATACGTTTCGGGCCTTTCTCGACCGGAGTAATCCTAAGTCCGGAGGATCTCGTGCTCTCTCCGGCGCGCGCGCACCCTCTCTCTAAATTACCTTCGATGAGTATAGAGCTCCGTGGGGTTCAACAAAGCCGCGTGTTTTGCTTCTTCACTCCGGCCCCATTTATCTCCACAGGGCGTACAATGCGGCCTCGGATTTGACACATCTATCAGCGCACAATGCGCTCTCGACCCTGGCCCGTTCCGTAGCCGGCGTTCGCCGCCGCCCCATTCTTTACCTACCTACCCTCACGGTGCTTGGCAGCCTGTCGGAACAACCTTCCGACGCGCCTCAAGCTTCCTCTGCGAGATACATCCTGTCCCCCCTCCCCACCCCTCAGCCCGGCCCGTTCTCGCGTGCAAGAGAAAGCGAGAAAGTTGCCGCATGACTGATGTGCCAGGAACAGCAGCCCAAGCTCTGCGAGCCTAATTGCTCTTTTTTCCCTGACGCTATACACTCGCGCACCGTGCGATCTGCAGTATATTCTTTCTTAAACGTTTCGCGTAGCGTTTCACGGAAGCGTGGCTAAAGTCAACTTAAAACCGCTCACCGGGACGAAAAGATACTCACGGAAGTGCGTTGGATCGCGAAGCGTTGCGAAGGTGTTTGCCAAGCGGGGATTAACTTATCTCGGGCTCGACTCCGAATTTGTTGTTCATTGAAAAGTGGCAACAAACAACCCCGACGAATAACATCGCCGAGGAAACTTTGGTTTTTTTTTTGGGAAGATGTCATGCGTGATCCTTTCGCGCCTCGCCCTCATGCCAATTATATCTGTCCGGCGGCCGAGTGTGTAGTTGATATCTATCGTTGGGCTCTACGCGGCTCGCACCAAAGTTATCGCGCGGAGGGAGAAAAGCGGCGGATCGCCGCATCGCCGCCGCCACGGCGGTGGAAGATTAACGCTCGCACGGCCGAGCTGGTTCAGCTTTATAAACGAGGCCCAGTTTCTGAAGATACGGTGCGAGCCGGCAGAACTCAGACCGGGCGTTCCGGTCGTTGCTGCTGCCGCTGCTGCTGCTGCTCCTGCTTTTGAAGTGTGCTATAGCGAGGGTACGTTTGCAGTGTATATAGCTTCTACACTGTGTGGCTCTCCTCTACGTGCGGAATCGCGCCCGGGGTATATACCGACTAATGACGAGGCGTTAATTTACTCGGAGAGGCCCTCAGCGGTGCGAGGGAAATATCTGCAGGCCTCGGTCGTCTCGCCGTTGCCCGCTGGTCCCTCTCCGACGTCGAGGGTTATGGGAGCCCATGTATCAGAGTGATGAATGATGTCCCGCGGCCAAACCGCGGAAACTACTGAGAAGGAAGAGGGGGGAGGGGGGAGAGCGGGGCATCTGCACGCGATACGTGAATCAGGTCGATCCTTCAACGCCGCTCGACTAAAAAGCACCCGTTCATTAGCCGGACTGCCCGCCTGCATGCATGCACCGCATGCCCCGCTGGCTCGCACAATCCGCTATATACTTTGTCCGGCGACTGTGTACACGCTTCTGTGCATTCGTCAGGGCGCGTATACATGCACCGGGAACAAGGGAATTCGCGTTGGCTAAGATTTCACTCTGCCCCCCCCCCTCCCCCCCTCCTCCCAAGGCCCGAGATCAATTGATATACGCTCGTTAAAGTAAACTGGTACCGATAAATATTTTGAATGTGGTACATGATATTTTAATTATGAAGCGCTGTGCTATATGACACGCTGCGTTGATGGAGAACTTTTTATTTTGGATGGCTCAATGAAACATCGGACTTTTGTAGCATCTGCCGGGCATGATCGAGACTTTTTTGAAAATTTATTCTTTAACTATTCGCTCGGGGTAACTTCATGTTTTTATTTGGAAAATTGATTCGAAGAGATATAATTTATTTTTCTGGTATTTTAACTTTCTAAAAACGAGTACATTAATGTTCAATTCACGTGAGTGACGTAAGCAAATTTCCTGTTCTGGTACATTTAATTAAAAAGTATTTTTACAGTGTACATTGGGGCCTGTCAACTGTTACGCAAATTACCGTCATCCTTACAAAATCGTCGGATGAATTTCTCCTAAAAAAAAAAAAAAAAAATTGTCAATAAAAAATATTCGCCTCCGTCTATAAGAAAGCGAGAGCGTCATGGATCGTCGCGGCATAAAAAAAAAAATTCGTTGCGTTGCTTTCACGACGTACGATATTTCGAAAGCGATAGTCCATCATTGTGCGTCGAATAAGTTTAATTAATAGCCGCGATCGTCGGGAGGTATTGTGGTTTCTAGGTCGACTGCATGTCGATGTCAGATTTACATGAAGCTCCGCAGTAATATAGTGTGAGAGATACATGGCTGGATTTAACGATGCGCGTCCCGGCGCGAGGCGAGGGGATGATGATGGACCGCGGGGAAATTGCGACGGTCCCGTCGCGCGGCACTCTCGTACACGCCGCGGTATAATGACGAAAGTACCGCTGGTAAATCAAGATACGAAGAGCTCATCGGGAGCCGCATATTGCGACAGTTATACGAGCCATCAATCATCGTTTAGAGGCGGCGTCTGTCAGCGTCTCGCTCTGTCTTCGCGTCGCTCCACCTCTCTCTCGGACACCGCCGTTTTCTCGACCGAGTCGTGTGAGTGATAATGACGACTCGGACGATTTCGTCTCGGAACGCTTTGACCCCGAACGTCTCTCCTTCACCCCGCTCCGTCTCACCGCGTCTGCGTCTACGTCTACTCTTCGCCCGTTCGATCATTGATTTATGGTAATTTTTTTTTATATATATATTTTGTTTAATTCCCCTGAAAGCTTCGAACATCGCTTGCGAGCGCGACTGTCGTTCCGCAAATAGCGCGTGTTACCATACAATACGGCTATCGCTTACGAATGCTGATATCATTCCTATTTTAAATTCGTCGGTCACCGTCGCTCTCGCGACTCTGTTATCGCGAACGAGACGGCGATCTTTTCTCGGAAAGAAGTAATTATGCAAAAGAAATAAAGAGAATAACGACGTTAACAATGTTGTTGACCGCAAAGCTCACTGCAGGAGATAATTATCTATCGCTGTCGTCGTTGACGCGCGTTTGTGTATTCACAAGTTGTAATTAATGCGCCGAGCAGTGAGAATTCATCGACGACATCGTCGTTACGCATCTGTGTCGCGTTCTCTCGCTATTGTGTCCGTAAGAAACGCGGGATTCTGTTTTATCGCTCAGAAGAAATCATAAATCAATGAGACAGGTATTACATGAATATATGTATGTCTGTCGAATGAACCCCGATGGATGAATTAACGAGGCAAATTGTCGGGTCGGCGATAGCCGTCGCAGTATCAGGCGATGTCACCGCTCCGCCTCTATCACGCGGTTCTGCATACACGCGCAGCCCGTCGAGAGCCCCGCAGCGAGACGACGTGGACGCGGACAGGGACCTACGTGCAAATCTGTCGGTCCACGTCGTTTCTAGTCTCGCGAGTCGGAAAGCCGGAGGGGTAACGTTGTACAACAGCTCTAACAGAGGCGATGTGAGAATGCGGTATTCGAAACGACAGTTCTCTCGTCGGTCCGTCGTCGCCATCAGCGTCATCCTGAGCTCGCGATACCGAATTAGCCTCGCGCTTGGTCATTCTCTCTAGTTGCCTCGCATGGCTCCGGCCGAATACAGAGAAGATCCTGTCTGTCACCGTAGTTTCCACCAATTTGCCCGTGCAAGCTTACTGTTTACCGATTTAGCTGAATCAATTATTACCGTTTGGACGTGGCCGAGCTGCGAGCCAGACGACATTAATTGGCCGTGAGATCGATTCGTTTGCAACGGGTAACGCTCCGGTCCTCTTGTCCTGATATTGCCGGGACATGTATTCTCATACGTCTTTGCACCGAACGCCGAACCATTTATCGGGTCACCGGACACGAGAAAAGGACGATTCGGTGTCAAAAGGTCAGAGTATAGGTGGGATGGATTTGTACGCGAACTCACGGACGATAAACAATGCATTGTTATCACATGCAGTGATAGCGCCGAATTTGAGGGATGTTTTAAATGTTTGATCGGAACGAGAAAACTCATCGACTACACCGTACAGTAGAATCCCGTTCATCCGGACCTTTATTAATCGAGATTACGTGTCATCTGAAAGCGGTGACGATGGGCCGACGCGGTATGATGGACCAGGGTGTTTTGATACAAATACGGATTTAAGAGGATTTAAAATTTCATTGCCAGCCCTCAATAAAAGGAGCTTTCGGGTACCGATTCTTTCTACCGAAGTGGAATTGTTTTTTACCTCAAAATTTAGATCAAAACTTTTTAGTGGTCCATATTCACCACTTTTACCCTATGTACGGATGACAACACCCAACGACGAGCAATGCTTACGCACTAGGTAATTTTCGTATTTTGTGTGTTTTTCGTATGATCCGTAATTTTATTTATCCGAGGTACGCTCTTCCCACATTTCCTCGGATAAACGAGGTTCTTCTGTACGAGGGATTATTTTAGTAAACTTTGTTTTTCACCAATGTTTGACATGTCGAGGACTCTTCGATTTTGTTGTGCTAATGAGGTACCGCCAGGAGAGCGACTTCATTAGTTGTGATTTATCGAGCAGGTCCGTCCCGTCAAATTTGCATGCAACGGAGGTGACCACTGCACGAAATACATAACGTCAAATTCATTTCAGGGCGGACCGCACAAAGTATCATAGATAAAACGCGAGTATCGAAATATCCAATCCTGAGCATATCGACCGGACAACCACTGTGAAACTTCACGAAAAAAAATGGTATGCATTTAAAATGCAACGAACTGTGAAACCTGTGAATGCGTTTGACAGTCCGTCAATCGTGCCACTTTTTCGAAATGAAGAGCGACAATGAACGTCGATCGTAGCTTCGGTATCGGATTCACCGGTATCGTGCACAGTCAATATTTGATTTTCTTTTATCCACGAGAGATCTTTATTGGTTCATATAGAGTATATATGTGGGAGGATTTATTCGTGGTTGTATTATGCCCGAGCTTATCTGCGGCGACGCGCTAGTATCGGTTAGACTCGTTTAGAATTCACTAACCACCTACGCGGGGGTAATCTTGGTAAACTCAGTACTTAGCTCAAAGCCCTCCCGTCCCGAACGCTCGCCCTCGTGCCTCGCCAAGTTATCGCATATAATGTACGGCACTTCGCTTCTCCTGTGGGTACTATCGCTATGACAGTGTGTATAGCGGGGCTATTATACCCGTCGTTCCTTTTCCCCTGCAATAAATCTACCAATATCTGTTCCCATCGCTCGGGGCCAGAAGATAAGGAAAAGTCACCCTGGTTAATGCGACGAAAGTATCCCTCTCGGCTATGTACGCAATGTATTATAACGTATAAGAGATAAATAGAATTGACGATAAATCTACGTGATTCCGTGAAACCGTGAGTGATGAGAATGACAGCATCATTCGAGAAAATCCAAGGAAAACCAGAATTAAAAATAATCACTGAAATTCCAATGATCGATGTAAAAATGGGAATTGTTAATTTTTTATTATTGAAAAAAAATTACTGACAAGTCGGGGAGTGACGGGAACATGTGTCCCCGTTTCCCCTAGATATGTACCGAAGGTATACTCGCGAGGACCGAAGGTGTACCTCGAGTATTTCGATCTAGGGGAAACGGGGACATGTGTCCCCGTTTCCCCTAGATAAGTACCGAAGGCATAACCCACGGGAACCAGGCGTATACTTATGTAGGGGAAACAGGTACATGTGTCCGGGTCTCCTAGAGCCCCTAGATCTTTACTCCCGTGTGCCATGGGATTTGGATTTTTCGAAATTCACTCCTATACGCTATGAACGCTGAAATTTCGAGTATATTTTATATCCAAAACAAAGTTTTAAATACCAATCAGAACGTTCCAACCTTTCGTGGCAAAAATACAGACAATGCTTCCTCATTAAAGAAGCTTCGCGAATAAAGGAACTTTATGAGAAAGCGACGTGAAAATTTCAATCTTCAACTTCTTTACATTTTGATACACATATATTTTTTTTATTGTTCGGATAAACATCTGTTTTGGTAGATTTTTCAATTTTTAAGAGGTTTTCTTTCATAAACATATTTTCTGAACGTTTTAAGTACCTGGCGTACCATTTTTACTTTTTTGAAAAAAAGTATTTTGTGTTTTAAAGTTTACCGCAACGCACGCCGTTCGTACTCGCCGCTGGTTTACTCCCAGCTCGTGAAAGATCCCCGTAAACCACCCTCGCTGTTTCCGCCCTTTCCTCGTACAGAGATCTAGTCCATTATCGGCCGAGCTACTCTGCTCCACCTACTTGACGACCTCGTCCGGACGTTCGTACAGTATAAGGCATTCGGCTACAGTGTGTGTAGCAATGACATTGTAGGTTTAGAAGAGAAATTAATTCGCAAATTAATTCACCGTTTCAGAAATATTCCAGATGTATGAAATATTGAGTATATTTCTGAAATATTTTAGAAATGTTTCGTTGGAATACTTTGATAGAATAGTTTAAAATATAATTTTCACATATTTCAGAAATAATTTGTAAGATTTCAAATAATGAAAATATTTCTGAAATATTTTACCAAGTTCCATACTGCGGTCGGTAACGAAAGCTCTAATGAACTTTTTTCAACGATGCAAATTTCTTGTCGGGAAAAATCCAATTCCAACCACTATTGAAAAAAGAAAAGTTCATTACACTTTTCGATACCGACTGCGGTATTTCGTTTCGCCTTAAATCCACCGCCCTACCGAGCTACGTCCGACGATTAGTCTCCACGATGATGTAAACCATTCGGAAAGAGAAGTAAGTGCAAATTATTCGCGGACGATTTGATCGTGTTATGGTGGCAAGAGGATGTGAGCGGACAGTCTCGTCTCGTAACAGTCGTCATCGTGAGTCCGTCGCCGTCGTAGGTCAACCTCCTCTTCGTCGTCGGCTCGCCTTTGATCCTCCGACTGGGACTACCGGTCCCGCGCCGCTACTGGAATTTTCTATTTACTATTTAAGGCCACAGCTACTTATTGCCCGGCACGACACGTTAATTTATATACGCAACAGAGACTGGACTGGACAACGACGTTACCCTCCCGGTGATGCTGGCAGCTCGTATAATCCCGTAGCGTATAGAGCCGGAGAATATAGTCCCAGCAGAGACGTCCGGCAGCATCGGTTCGTAAATATGTCAGGCTTTGTTGGCCGAGTCGAGAGGGAACGCGCAGGCAATACTATAATACACTACCGTATACAGCGCTGTACACATCACTACTGTACGTATTTCCGTACGTGACGACGTTTCCTAATGGTTTCATTATGTCCCCTGTACTTTTCCTCTCATCCTTCCTTTCGCTCTTCCACTTCCTCCTGCTCGCTAGACGAAGGCTTACCTCCGCTTGTCTATACCGATTCGATGGACCAACTTGTCGATAATTGACGACAGAAGTGCGACGACGTTCCGTGATTGGGAGACTCTTCGTTGTTTTATTCTAAATTTTCGTAAATTGGAATACGAAGTTTTGTTAAAACAATTTCGTAAAATTGGATCGCAAAATTTCATAAAAATAATTTTGTTAAATTAGTGAAAAACTCGTTCGTTCGAGTTTGAATATACAAACCTATCCTTTCCCGTGTCATTAACAATTTTAGTTTGTACTTACGTATGCGTTTGTACTTACGTAAAACTGGAGCCGGATGGTGCAATCAAAAAATTGACAAATAAAAAATTGGGGATTTTCGTTGACAAAAAGTTATTGTAAAAAGTACAAGCATTTTTTACTGTGCAGGACTCTCCCGTACAAATTTTTCATCGCTATGACGTACACGGAAACCCAGATATGGAATATTTTATCGCCGTAAATTTCGAGCGTAGTGTCTGACCCACTGTAATCGAATCATTTTTTAAACGGAGACGCCGGGTCAATTGAAATGTCTGTATTGCTTCGATTTTCGCATTCGTATATACATGCACGGCAAGTCTCGTGGTCCATGCTCACATAATAATAGCGGTCCAGAAGTGTCATATTAAAATTCTATCGGCATTTTAATCTTTCGTCGGCGATGTCCATTGAATTCGATAACTGCCGGCTTCATAATTCAATAAGACTCGTCTAGCATCGTCGGAAATATACCGCGAGCCGTGCCCGTTTCGAGAAAACGAAGTCCCGACGACTCGGGCGTTCGTTTGATTCTGTCCGCCGTGTGTCATAAAACTCTATTTTTTTCATCTCCTTTATCTCGAATCTTTTTCGCGAATACGTATCATATGTGTGGCGATACGTGCTCGTCTTCTCGATTGGACGTTCAACGTTCGGTAATTCCCGGGACAACGACCCTCCGCGGAACTCTCTGCGATGTTCATCGCTTTCTTCCTCTCTCTCCCACCGGTCGGTCTTTCGCGGGCGCCCATTCCGTTTCGATTGGCATTGAAGGGTTAAACGAAAACGAAAAGAATCCGTGGTGGAGCTCGCGGAGCGGTCGTAGATCTCGCGGCGCCGTTGATGTGACACGTTGTTTCTGCACTCCTCTCCGTCGGGGGCTGAGAGAGCTTTCTGCCGTTGCTCCCGGTGCGCGGCATCTCTTCACGAGCGGCCGCAGTCGGCGAGGACTCCTTCGCCGATACCCGTCCGTCACGAGCCGTCATTAAGTCTCGGCCAGATTCCTATCTGCAGGGACAGCTGAGCCTGATCTGGACGGGACCAGTCGTTCGGTCAGCCGAGCCTCTGAACGGATCAGCGTCACGGAGCCCCTGTATACACTCCGAGCTGCGGACGGCGTTAGAGCAGAGGGAACCGACTTTGGCCGACGATGCGCCAGGGTCAAGGCATCGACAACCTTCCGTCCGTTGCCTATCGATCAGCTCGGGAGAGAGAACGCCGATGCCGATGCGCGTGAGCTAAGGCTAAATCAACAGCAACGGCAGCATCGAGCGAACTGTACCAAAGTCAAGATCGAAGCATCGTCGGGCAATGTGCTACCGGCGTGCGCCGGTATCAAAGGCCTTCCGATGACGGACGTAATTAGTGGTTAGTTCGAAACCGCCCATAATAGCCCGCCGGCTATAAAGCTACCTCGCTAACTATGGATGGTACTCCGCTCCCGGCGACTCTCGAGCAGCTCTTGATTGAAGTTCAGCCGCCATCCTGAGGGGACTTCGAGTATGTCGATGCATCAAGCACGAAGCTGATGGATGCTTCGATTAATAGCCGCGATAGAGACTATTATGCATTGCGAGATGCCGGAGATCACGATCGGGGAGTCCTATCAGATCGAATACGTCCGGGAGAACATGGCTGATAGTTTTTGTGAACTGAATCTCTGACATGAAACTTCGTACGGGATTACTTTTTTTTTTTAAGTTCCCTTCTCTTCGGTTCTCTTCTGGCAGGATTAAGAATCTACGATTCAATCAATCATCTTTCACCGCATGATTTCCCATTCTTCAGCCATACTCGGATTCGGTACGCGATCTTGAAATTTTATTGGAAGCTCCCATTGGGAACCGAGTGTCGGTTTATCGACGACGTTAATTACCTTGGCAACGATGGGGCGGAACTAACAAAGTTGTTAACTGTGGGTATGTAACGGAGTACTTTTCGCATTTTATGCATTCGTGTAATCCTCCACCTCGACGCTCCTCGCACGCTTTCTTCGTATGCACTCTGCGCCTCTTCCTTTTCCACGTGCAGGAATTACTTAATTAGACACATTAACCGGAGAATGAAGGGGCGTTGCGGAGAGCTGCGCCCCACCAACGAATGTTTTTGGCTGTGGATTCTCGGCGTTTCTCGCGGTATGTTGCGGGGCGTATTATGGAATTGGCACGATCGCGCACACCGCCGTCGGGTTCCGCAGTTTAGCTGAAAGACGGCAAAAGAAGGAAGCCAAGATGAAAGACCCCGCCAATGCTGGGCTAGTCCATCAAACAGAAGTTCGAGACAATCGCTCGATTGCTGACCGTCCACTCAGCCGAGAAACGAAGCTCCCGAGATTTCAAGATATTCCATAAATGTAGGATCGCCGAAGCCGTGGCCGCGGTTGGGCCGGAGCTACCCACCGCCGTTGATGCTTCCGTTGCGTGCCCGGCGGAGCCAGGACGTGCAGGAAGATGTGAAGAAGGACACGGACGAGGACGATGCGGACGCGGACGACGAGCACGTAACTCGAGTGCCATCAATCCTCGCGGGACGTAGACGAAGAGCCGTGGTCCACGGCAAAGCGGCCGACGTCAGTCCTCTCCGCTCGCGGGGATGCTTGCCCGCGTTGTCGTCTCGGTCTTCTTCGTCCTCCCGTATCTTCGTATGCTACGGCCGCTTCTTAACTTGTACGGTTCTCGGCGCGCGAGCTGAGCGGAGAGGCCGAATGCGCCCTAGAGTACAAGTATAAACGGTTTGAGAAGCTGCTGCTGCTGCCGGTCGCGGTGCTGGAAACCGCGCTGCTTAGCAAGTAGGCATGTGTCGCTTCGTCGTTCTCCACGCAAGAGAGCCGGTCGTCTTCGTATTCTGCTCCAGTGACATCGGACCTTCCGCTACTACCTCTCCGTGCTTTCTTTCTCCCCTCCCGACTTCTCTTTCTCTTATTCGCCACGAAGACATCAAAGTGCCGCACCCCCACTGGAATTCCGCAGTTGTTAACATTAAACAGCGATGCCTCTTTATACCTGTCCCGTGCCTCTCCGTCCTCCGGAGATTCACTCTTTTATCGTCTCTCTTTTTTATCCTCCCGAACGCTTCACCGATGGAATTCCTCCGACGGCTTCTGTATTGGAAATGGATGCTGCTCGATCCGCGCGGCGAACTCTTCGAGTCGATTTATAAATAAATTTTCCGCGATAAAAGGTATCGAATTTTTTGTTTTCCGATCTGTCGACAAGACGCGATAAAGCATTACGGTAACGAACGGCTGGCGACTGGTCGCGATATCTTTTATCCAGAGCCGTGGCCGCTGCGAGCGCGGGCCTGTAAGTCGCGGAGATTTAGCAGGTCGGAAACCGGGGGATGCGGAGCGATCACCCGGAGCCGTGGAGCACCGTCCCGGCCCCGCATCCTCGCCGTCTCCCGGAACAGCCACGAGTGAAGAGACCTGTGGGTTCCGTACGAGCGAGGTACACACGGGGTGGAAAGGTAACGCGACGCGAGTAACTTGCGAATCCTCGGGTTCTCGTAACGTTTCTCGGACTGCGCCTCGTGCGACTCCTCGGTCTGCAATTCGAGTCGAGGAAGCCAAGGAGCTCGAGGAGTTGCGGAGGTGGTCCCGACGTCTTTACGACGTGAATCCGTCTCTATAAAACTGTCCCGGCCTCTTCCTACGCTCCCTCACGTCTCACCGCCGTTTCCACTGCCGCGTGTGCGCTATGGCGGTCGCGACGCCACGAACGAGCGCGTAGTCTCTGCACCAGACTTCTCGTTTCCTCGGCCCCGCGTGTCCCGGTCGCTCCGCACCCGGCATTGTCTGCGCAACACAACCGCCGGAAGCCGAGTCGCAGGAAGACAACGAGCGAGAGAAGCGGAGCCGACTGCCGCGGCTTCTTCGCCCGCTGCGGTGAGTTGCCGACTGCAGTCTTCGCGAGTGTACAGACAAGTGTTGCTCTCGTGATTCTGCGTGTGAGGGAAACGTTTGCGAGACGCCGCGAAAGCGCGAACAAAAGAGCGAACCCCGAAGAGTTACCGTAAGACAAGCTACCTCCAAACAGTCTTTCTTCAGTTTGAAGAACGCGTTGCTTTTTAGGGGTTTGAAAAGCGAGACCCGGAAGACATCTTCAACTCGACGCAAAGCCGTAAGTCGCAAGGACCTTGGCGATGATTCATCACCGATGATCAAATGGGAAACGACAGTCGTCATAAAATTCGATACTCGTTCAACTGTAAAACAGCATGAGGTTTCATTATCCGGCGCTTCAGTGGCTGACTCACAGGGACCGGCGAACGTCGCTTCCGTCATCCCCTCGAGTCACAGCCGACGCGCGTTCGCCAGTACATCCACCTCCACTCCGGTTCACGCCGCTCTCCCGAAGAAGCGAGTAGCACGTGCTAGACGTGTTCCCCGTTCCTCCATACCGAACGCGATACACACATGCACGCTCCGTAGGATACAACGTCGACCGAACGCATGCTAAATATAAAAGCACCTCGTGGGCAAAAGCGAGCCGAGTTGTGTGCGCCATCTTGCACGTAAGAGTCATTTGCTTTAGTCCTGCCCACGGAGGGCAGTTTGACTCCGCCTCTCGGTTACCGTAGCACGGATAGCAAGCATCAACATCGCAGCACCAAACGGGCACGTTGTGTGCTGTACATAAGCGCACAGAACCATCTTTATTACCCGCAGGCACTAACCGTAAAGGGAGCGAGAGGTCCGGGCGCGAGAGGCGGCGAAGCGTCTCGCCATCGTGGCCGTCGACGAGAGCGGTATCGCCCGTAACGAGCGAAAGCGAGACGGAAGACGAAGAGGAGGGGAAGGGTTGAGTACTATAAAGTAGCGATAGTGTGCTATAACCGGTGAGAGAGCGAGGGAGATAATCGCCGCCGCCGGATCGCCAAAGAATTATGGCATAAAGTGGTGGGGAATGACGGTGCCGTAGGCATAGTTTGTCTTTATAACGTCTGCGCGGCCGCGGCGCACTTCAAACGAGCCGCTGATGGTTCAAAGTGGCTGGCCGGGATATAAATCCACGGCCCACCGCGCTCTCGTCCGTATTCCTCGTTCGCAACCGCATCCACTGCCAAGCCCTGCTCTCCTCTTTCGCTGGCTCCACTTCTTACTCTCGCCGGTCTCTTCGGCTTCTTCCAAGTTCCTGCGACTCTCACACTGTACAGGGTGTCTCAGAACTATCGGGTTTCGTCGCGAACGAACGGGGGATCGCTCGGATCTACGGTCCTGTCACTTTCGCCGTAAGTTTCTCGAGCTTGAACCGATCGGAGTTTGCCGATCACCGATCGTCGCTGGTGCGCGATCGAGAGCGCTCCGAAGATCGCCGGATGACGGCCGATCACGAGAGCCACGGCTGTCCGCGTTCGTCGGTGCTGATTGAGTTCGATTGAACGGCGGAGAGATGAAAATTGTTGCTCATCTTGAGTCCATTCGCTGGTCGTCTTTACCTCCGTGGAACGTAGAAAAATGTCCCCGAATGATCTCTTTTAAACGGCTCTGTACCTCTTTCACTGCATCCGCCGATCCGAACAACCCGGGACAAGACCGCAGACTTCGCCTCTCTCGTGAAGAGTTTCTTTCACCCGGTTGCACTTTTTTTTTTATGGACCACATTTGACCTCTTTTGGAAACGTTGCACACACAAGTCCATATACGTGAAAGAGCGATAAAGTGCTCCGCGCTGAAGTAACAGGTAGACCGGTTCCATTCAGTGCGGTTACATTGACGGCCGGTATCTTATAATCGACGATATGCGAGATTCGCGTGCAGAGTTATCTCGGGCGAAGGAAAATTTTAACTTCCGCCGTTTCGCGAGACGTCGGATACCCATCGCCATAAACGCGATAGTCAGCCGTGCGCGCAATAAACATTTTTGTACCCGGCTATCGCGAAAATTAATTGATGACACCGCATAAGTACGGTAATAACAAGTTCGAGAGGAAACGCGACTACTTAACCAACACGCGTACGTAAAACGAGTGTGTGCAACCGGCGTGCTTATAGTGACATTAACATACATATGGTGCACACGCACGATATTCTCGGTTGCAGGATCCCGAGAGGGTGGTAGAGGGAACGGTACGGACGTCAAGCACTCGTGCAGGTCATTAAAATGGGAACAAGAAAACCAGTTCGCACCCGTGTCGCGTAGTATGCAAGCTCGTAAATGTATCCCTCTCGCTCGCCGGGCACTCGGGTGGGGCTTGCATCGCGGAGTGGATGCATGCATGCAGGCATGCGTGCATCCACACCGACTGGAAAGTGATTAACGACACGCGATGGGCGCGTTCGCGGCAACCCAACGTCCTTTGCGAATAGCTGCCACGGTTAGTACGCCAATTGCCGAGCTCACTTACGTTTCTTTTATCCCCCCCCCCGCGAGAATGCGCGTTCGGTCGTTCAGTTCATTCGCACCTGCAAATCTTCTCCTCTTCGGACAGGAATTACTCCGTACAACGGTGGAGAGACGTAGCGTAGGTATTCGCATGCGCGCCAGACCCGCGGAGCGATAATGTACGAATAGCGTTGAAGTGACGGAACGTTTATAGGGATCGTTGGCGGTACATTGATACCGATGTTTTTCCCTGCGCGCGGACATGCAGCGGGCTGTAACGATGTATCCGAAGATTATCCGAATAAGCTCTCTGCCTCTCGCCGTCGCAGTGCGGAGCGACGCCGGGAGAGTAGCCGCTGACAAAGAGGGAGCCATTATTCAAAGGGACACGGTACCGGTCGAGCACACGGGGCACAGTCGAGGAATACCGGGCGACGTCGGGAGAGTGGGAGAGCAAGCGAGAGAAGGAGTTTTGTAGCGGAAGACATTGGACAAATGGGGTTGTTCCGCGGACAGGCAGGTTATCTCGGTCAGTCGTCGAGTGGCCACCCCACTAAATCACTCGCCGGGTTCCTCGGCGGACTCTAGCCCGCCCGCTCGCTTCAACTACCCTCGCTTTCTCTGCCGTACGTCCGAGAGCGGGCGCACACCATCGCGATAACATCCGGAACCTCGTAACCCTCGCTTCTGCCGGTGTTACCGACGCCGCTACTTCTCGACCTTTCGCGGAGGAAGGTTTATCGAATTTTTTTCCCCCCTCCTTCCCGCGCCTCGCAACCCTTCGTAGCCGTGGCGAGAATCGCCGGTGGTGGTGCTGTCGTTCACAATAACAGAAGGCGCGCAAGAGGAACAAGGAGATCGGGGAGTCGTGACTGAGATAGGGGAAACGGACGGGAAAATGTCGGGGCAGGACATTCCGCAGCGAAATACGACCGGGACGATTGATTTTTTTTTTTTTTTTTTTTTTAACATGACATCGTTGAGATGCACGGAAACGAAGTGGGGCAGTTCGTGTAACACGCGCCAGTGTCAAACGGAGCTAAACGAAATGGTGAAGCGAAACGTGTATTCGCTCTGATTCATTTGTCAGTTCTATAAATCACCCCGTCGAGCCAAAACTG
The DNA here is from genome assembly GCA_933228735.2 of Amblyteles armatorius. Lineage (NCBI taxonomy): Eukaryota > Metazoa > Arthropoda > Insecta > Hymenoptera > Ichneumonidae > Amblyteles > Amblyteles armatorius. Next base: position 21,738,177 of record OW121687.1, on the reverse strand, counting down.
AGAAGATAACATCTTGTCTCGCCTCTTGACAGATTGCTTTTCGAAATGCCGGCACACCGTCCGATCCCCGTACTGTGTCATACGCATTCCGCGATGTGTATCTGTCGTGTGGTTGTAGCTGATTCACTGTACCTTCGATGAAACTAACAGTTGTTTTTTTAGTTTTGTTTCTTTCTTTTTTCGTCGAGTCGCTTATCGGTCACTTGGCGACAGAATTTGAGACACTTGCTCGCTGATCAAATCGCGAGTGTCCCTCTTTGTAAGTTCGTACGCTGTCACCGTGGGTCATGTTGTTGTGTATCTCCATCGTTCTTCGTGACGACGACAAAACGTTGCGATTACCTTGCGACCCGTAACGCTGGTCTACGGTTCCAGTGGGATCTGCCAAGCCCCACTCATCTTACATTCAGTTGCAATAGCGAGATGTCACAGCATAATATTCCACACAGTAGCCGAATCGACCACGGTAATAAATACGAGCTGGTAGACATTTTTGAGCCGTACATCAGACCACGATGGGGATCTGGGAAAGTCTTCCCAGATCTAGAACCCTATTAGGTCTCGATTTAACGCTTTGAAATTTCTGCTTAGGGACAGCGTTTTCGCTTCCTATGAGGATTCTAAAAAAAAATTGATAAAAAAAATCTTCGAAAAAAACCATCGATGACGATGAGAAAACTACATTTTTTTTTCTCTCTCTCTGCTGACATATCGATAAGCGGTGGAGAGTGCGTCAACGGCGAGTTCTTGCAGTGATCCGAAACGTGTATGGGTCTTCGAAGAAGGGCACCCTGCGGCCATCGCCGTGTCACATTTTTCCCGGACGAGCTCTAGTTTAAATATAGATAGGAGAGGCCGCAAGGCGTGTGGCTCTCATAAGTGTCCGCATATAGCTGTAACCGAAGTTTCCGTCCCGACGTTGATGCCCGTACGCGGTGCCCGCGCGAGGAGTCGCACAGCTCGCGTACCCGTTGATCGATCGGGGCCCATACGTCATTTTGACAAGGCGAGTCCATCGAGCATCTTGCCACCCGCGGTCGGCAGTGTACACACACACACACACACACACACACACGACGTACTCCGGCTGGATATACCGTGGTGTGTGCCTCGTATCGGTCATCGGCTGATCTGGCGGACGGCAGTGAACGCGCGTGCAGACCTCGCTGTGTTATATCCTCGTGGAAGAGATATCGGCGCCGCGTGTGTGCCTCTGGCGTTCGCCAGAGCTCCGGGCTCGCATTGATTGATAACGCTAACGACGCGACGTTCGACGACCACGGTGCGCAGCGATGTTCGTAATTTCTCTCCGCAATGCGGTTCCAATTTGAAATTCTTGGAGCGACGAAGCTGAGAGCCCAACGAAAACGACTCGAGCGAAGAACAACACGACTCTTCTCCCAATACACTAGGCACACATCGTATTGGGAGAAGCGTTGTATTGTGTTAGCTGAGAGCCCAATGAAAACGACTCGAGCGAAGAACGACACGACTCTTCTCCCAATACACTAGGCACACATTGTCGCAACTCCTCGGGCCTGATGTTCATCAGCGAATGCACAAAGTCTCCGTAAACGAAAGAAAAAAAAAAGAAACCCAAACTGGAGGCGAATAAGAAATGGAAAACGAGGTAGACCCGAGACGACTGGTACGGTGCACGCTCTCCACCGTACCCGGGGTACGGTACAGAGAGTGCACATCGGTGTACGGTGAAGAAAGTTGTTCGAGGGTGGCGGCGAAGGGTGAGAGTCTGTCGGTGGACGCGGGACCGGATGACAGTCGGAGGGGGTGGTTTCGCCGCGTTCTCGACGGAAGTGTCTCTCGCCGCCGGGAACGAGGACGTAATACGTACGCGAAACGGGGATTCTCGAAAGGATAAGAGAAAGGGAAGAGGTTGGAAAACGGCGATGTCGTCTCTGTGCGGCTGGGTCGGAGAGTCCGGGGTGAGGCGCGATGTTTCCGCGGCAGAAACGGCTTGTTTACCGCAGCCCCTATTAGCTCTTTCTCGGTCTCCTCTCCACGGTGTGGGCGCTCCGTAGTCGCGGGTGCCTATAGCGGAAGAGACGGAGAGAGGGACGTAAATAGAAGGAGGAAAGTCCCGGACGCTGCGAGTCCACGGGCTACGCGGCGCAAGGATATTGCTTCCCTTTGTGCGGCACCGGCGTTTCCTTCATTTATTTATCTTTGTCTGGTACCTCGTCGGCAACGTACGCCATCCGCCAACCCCCGACTTTTCTCCTCCGGCTCACCGACGGCAGAAGAACGGTACACCGCACACCGTTCCATTATTTCCCGACAGGTTCGGTTTACATTAGCGCCGGGGACGGTTTGACGCTTTGAGGATTCGAAAAGCTCTTTCCCCTGCGGAACCACCCTCGCCTCGCGAACCGCTCGTGTATCGGGTAGGAAGGTAAACCTTCATTGATTACTCTACTCCTCGACTTCGACTGCGTCGCTTCTTCTCCTCTTCTGTCTGGCGAACGATCCTCTTTCGCTCGCTTTGTACATACCACTGTGGCACTGTTGTTTGGATACGTTGTCCGTAGACGCGGTGATGTACGTTGTAAGAAATAAGATACGAGAGACCGCGAGGGGTCGGACAGTCGCGGCTCTTGTGGGAAGAACTCTATTGCAAAGCATTGTTTGTCGGGTCGTGTTGTTTCGTGCGATTTATCACACGTGGACAGAGTCGTGCTGAATTGTGCAATTGCGTATGCTCAAGCAGGCACCGCCGTATGCTTCAAATGGATTATCATATAGGAGGTCAACGTTGAAAGAACAACGACGGTCTCAAGCGTATTTGGTGTTCGGAAATTGAAACAACGATAACATTGAGGATTGAAAAAATCAATAATAATTTTTGATCAATCAATAATCATTTTTGATCTTCAACATTTGATTATCGTTAGTTTTCAGTACTTGTGTCTTCAGCTTCTCTCTGCGATAACGTACAGGCGTTCATCGCCCTTTTCTGCCGTGCGAAATACGTCTATGTTTTAGTTCGAGACGAACTCGAATTTCGCGGTATCGAGGATGGACGTCTCAATTTACCCCGTGAGAGCGTGTGGTCGGGTATCGAAACGGAGACGAACGAGGCATAACACTCGGAGGAGCAAAGTCCTGCGGGGCTCTCGCGGAACGACGTTCCCGTATTTATGAGCGCCATCGGCTCACGTCGTCGCTCGTTGCCGTTATCGGCCCGCGTAACCATCAGCGAACGATTCGTTCGAGAATGGATTAGGAAAATCGGCACGTTGGGAGTGATGCCGGCGAAGCTGATGCTCGGGCCATAGCTCGAGGGGTGTGTAACCGCGCCCTCATCAACTTCCCGACCGCGACGAGAGCGCGAGTGCTGTAGAGCAGTGGAGAAACGAACGGTCTGTGGGCCGCACCACTAATTGCCGCTATCGTCAAGCTTTCACGGTCCCTCGAGAGAACTCCAGCATCGCCATCGGCGCAATTCCTCTTCCCACATTTGCGTGCATTTACATTTATCACGCGTAAACTAGCTTCGCTCCCGTGCCACGGAAGAGAGGCAAAAGTCGAAAGAACGATCGCATTCAAAAGAAAAAAGAAAAAGAATAACAGACACACACGAACCAAAAAATACATCGGAAAATACATCGAAGCTGCCAATCACGTCCACCCATTTTATTTTGCAGCTAAAAAAAATGTTTATAACTTAAAAAATAAATCGTGCAAATGTGCATGTCTTGCATTCTTTGGGCCACTTGGGATTCATTGCTGTTGCAACAAGGTCAACGAATCCTGCTACATTATTTTTCATGACCGGCCGACTTTGTCCGATGAAAGTTAATATTTTCTCTACGTATATCTTTGCTACTTTCTCGCATGCTTAGATTTTATTTTCACATCAATTTTTTATTGCTCCTCTATTTTGTTGCTTCGCACTTAATTTCAGTCTAGCATCCGACACGGCGTCACGAGAACCCGATGCGTTCGTTGCGCGTGCCTGAGGCTCCGTCGCTCTCCCAGCTGCACGAGACGAGCAATGGCGTATGTACGATTGCTAACGGAGTAACGGTTCCTAGGATATAGGGATAACAACTAGAGCGGAGACGGAGGGCTGCCCGTTCGCCACGGGATTCGTATCGGGAGGCCGATATATCTCGGGATTGGCTTGCCAGCCCAGTGGCGGATAGTCTGGATCGCGCGCGAGAGCCAAAGCGAGCTGGGCTGCTCCGAAAGGGGGAGGGAGAGGGAGGGGAAAGGGGTGCCACCTTGATAAACGAGGCCATAAATAACGGTAACGTCTCCTCCGCGAGCGCAGACACGGACACACGCGCGTGCAGAGACACATGGACGAACGGTGCGGGCGCGCATCCCCTAGCGAAAGCTCCGCAAGCCCGCGAAGGCGTTAAAGCCACACACAGAACGGCGAGGGTGGGATATACACAGAGCTATCGATGAAACGAATGAGGCGCAGGAGGGCAATGTCGGCTGTAGCCGTTTTGAGAAAGTCGCGAGAATCGCAAGATAGATAGACAGATAACACGAATCTCCTACGGTAGACGGTAAGAGGAGCGACCAGCGGGAATGAGGTTGTAACGGTGCAGGCAGATATAATTTAAGATCCCATTCCGATATTTATGGGATCATAAAGCGGAACTGGCAGTTGGCGTCTCGATCGCCCGGAGCCGTTCGTATCCGAATCGTTCTCATTTCGCGCGTCCGATCCTGCGAGGTACACACGTATAGATCCAACGACCGAATCTTGTATATTCTTCCGCACATAAATATACGTCCGTCCGACCTCGCCTTTCTTTGTTTGCAATGTAAACCCTATCGGTTGTGGTCTATAAAGTCTTCGTCGGAGACGTGAGAGACCCTCCGGGAATGGTAAATCTCTGAGGCGCTATGGCCGTAGCCGCGGTGTCCCTCGTTCAGGCGCCAGTCCTATCGCCCCGCGGAACCCGACGGGGCGAACCGGCCGAATACGTAGAAGGATGAAGTGCGGAGTAGCGAGAGAGGATGAAAAGGTGGAGAACGGTAAGAAGCCGAGATCCCGAGAAGCCGGGAGAAACGCGGCGGGTTTCCCCTGTACGAGTCTCAAAGTGAGTGTTCGCCCAGAGGGTCTTCGTGTTGGTAACGAGCGGATTATACTCTTCGCCTCTCTCCACTTTCCATCTATACTATCCTCTCCGGTGCCCCGACGCGCTATCAGATGGTCCCGTACCTGGTTCCATGGTTGTTAATTAGGATGGATGCCCGCGCCTCGGGCGACTTTTACGAGCGGATACGGCGCGAACCGAAATAGCGCGACTGACGCCGATCCAGCCGGGGACCTCTCTGCGATCGGTTGGCTGTGTATGCCCGACGAACGGACCTTCTTTCGGGGAATCGCGGCAAGGATCTAGCTCTCCCTCTCGGTCCGATCGGCTCCGGACTTTGCGGCTCTCGCTTGTTTCACCGAAAAGGCAAGGAAATTAGTATGTTTTCCAGGTTTCTTTGGTCCAGCGGTGAATCAGCGGTACACAGATCGCAGAAATCCTTAGATCAATTCCGGGTGATATCGCCGTGGGTTTTTTTAATAGCAGACGCGGGAGTTCGTATTCTACAAAAATATTGGACTTTTTTCCAAATATGTTTATTCACTTTAGAATTTATTTTTTTTTCTGCGAAATCAACAAGCAAAGAATGATGGATATTTGCAGACAAACAATGTTTGTTAAAAGTACAAATCTTTTTTACAGTGAATCACCCGAAATTACCCTAATTGCGCACGAACAAACGATTACTCGCATCCGACATCGGACCAAAAAAAAAAAGACCAATAATTCTTGCGCATAATCGAACGTGTTTCTTTTCGATTTATTAATATCGCTGGACTTTCGCGAAAGCATGCAATTATAAGTCTCGGGCGCGTGTCGTTGACTCTCTCCAATCCGATTTAAGTGTCGAAAGAACATCGGACGGAGGATGCCAGCGTACCGAATTTAGTCTCGTATAGCTCGGGAAGATAAACGAGAGACAGGTCGCAGCTACTGTCGCTACGCGGAGATCGCTCGCCCGAAAAGCAACGCAATAAAGGAAGATCAATGCGAACGAATCGTCGGGCGAGTTTCGGATGCAGAGGGATTGGGGGAAAAAAAGCAAAAGAAAAAAAGAAGAAGCGCGAGAGGCGACGGAGCGGCAGACTGAGAGAGAGAGAGAGACAGAGAGAGAGGTATGAGAGGGATTTTCGCTGCACCGGTTCTCGACGAGAATGCGCTCGCCTCATGGCCCCCCCTCTAAATCAGTATCAATCCTATAATTTTTAATCCCCGTGCTCGTTCGTCGAATACATACATGCATACAGTCGTATCGACGATGCTCTCAAACGTATCGGACGGAACGCGGCGGTTCGCGCGCTCACAGCCGAACGAGAGAGAAGCGCAGAGAGAGAGAGAGAGTAACGAGGGTCCGATATAAGCGCGATATCGTACACTCCCGATGAAATCGTACGAGAGTCGCGCGAGCGCGCACGCTCACGAACCGCGCGCAGTAAATCTCGGAAGAGGGCTGCCTGGGCCCTGTATCCAATCTTTGCCGCTGGTCCGGCGTCGGGTGGGTCGGCGTGGAGGGGGGTGGGGAGGACGAGGGCGCAAACGGGAGAGAAAGATGGAGATAACAGGAACGAGATAGTACACAGTGAAAACACCATATACCTGTATATAAGATAGAGAAGAGGAGAAGAAAACAAAAAACGAAAGCAACAAATAAAAGAGAGTGGTTCGGCTGCCGATGCCAGAACGGCGCGCGGCTCTATCTATCGAATGTCCGAGAGGTAATCTGGTGAGTCGTAAAACGTGTCAGGATGTCCAACAAACACCTACTCATTAGGCCCCGCAGGTAGGCCGGCTCGGTCGTCCTCCTTCCTCGGTCCGGTGTGTGTGTTCCGTTCCTTTCCTCCCTCGTCTCACTCGCGGCGTTCGTCCCGTCCGCCTTCTCTCTTCGCCGACCGGGAGGTTGGATTACACGGGCACGCATTAACTCGGTGTTGGTAAGTTATGGTCCGGGGAGAGCATAATTCACCCGACACAAGAAAGTGTGCTGAGCCTGGCCCCTACGTCTTTTCTTTTCCTTTTCTCGCTCCCTCGCTCTTTTCTCTTTCGGCTTTGCTTCCCTTTCGCTAACCCGCCCGTGACCACGATCTTTTCCTTCTCCCGCCGAAGGGACTCGGCTGGTTCGAGCTCTCGAGCGAGCACGAGCCCCACGATCCTTCGCCGGCTCATGAGTCGTCCCTCGCCTGCGTGTGCGCGCATACTGAGACCATCTCCGATGTATACCGAAGTCGTTGCTGCTGCTGCTACGGCGGATGCGGCGTGCAGCGAAATCCTCGTTAGTTTATCGGGCGACCGGTAACCGTTGACCGCATGGACTCTAGGAGGAGCGAGGGCCTAATTGAAATTCGCCTTATTGAAACCGAACCATACCTGCCCGCCTCTCCACCCGACTGACTGTCGGAAACCTCGGTACCGCAACACGGGGCCACCTACACGAGAAGCCGTGAATCTTCGATTACGCGCTCGGTTCCCTGTTAACGCTGCTTTCTGCGCGCAGTTCCTGCTGGAACGGAGTATCCTGCTCTTCGATCTTTGGCCCGAGCGCGCCACCCTCGGCGCTGAAGGTTTCGCTGGGGTCCGATTCTACTCGCCGTTCGACGTGGTTTTGGGGAAAAAAAACGTCCGATTGCTTTGCCATACTTGAAATGACTCTAGACGAAATTTCGAAGCTACATCAGGCTCTTTCAGATTTTTTAATTCGTTCTGAATTTTGTGACTTTCTACACATTTTCCCATGTAAACAAAAAAATTCAAAGTGAATTAAAAAATCTGAAAAAATACACACGTTTTCAGAAAAGTGAACGAATGATTTTTATAAAAAACAAAATTGGGTTTCCGGGAGATTTGTTGAACAATTTTATTTTTCATCAATTCGTTAATAACATTTTGGAATTATTATGCAAAATTAATAGTTTTCAGCACCTCAAATGTGCTCAATTTTTTTCAGATCTTCATACCATCCAGAAGTGTTCGCAATCCCCTCTAATTTCTCTGAAACTTATGCGAAGCGAACACTATTCGCAAGGACTGCCGTAAAATCCGGAATCGATCTCTCCGATAGCTCGAAAAATCGAACGAAACGAGTCAAGATGGCCGGCGGTATCGCATTGATGGGATCGTCTGTAATCTCCTCTCGATGCCTCGACAACTCTCCAGGCGACGGTGGTAGCACGGCACCTTGATTCGCGCCAAACTATCTGGCCGGGAATCCCATCCAGTTAGCCTCAAGATGCCATGCGAATGGCTTTCGGAGCTGCGACCGCCGCACTCGGGCGATCGCTCCGCGGGGTTTGCTCGTGTGTAAAGCGTAGGCGCGAGTCGGTTGGCGTGCAACAGAGTAAGGTAACAAGGCGAGAAGCCGAAGAGCGCCGAGAGTAAGAACCAACATCGGCACAGGAAGCCCGCGGTGTGCCGCGTTCGCGCCGAGCTCGCCTCGTCGCGCACCGAACGAGATAGATATCTTTGCCGAGAGTCTCTCAGTCCCGCGCCGTCTAACTAATTGGCTACTGAATTACTGGGCGACATGACCAGTTATTGCCTCGTACCTCGCGCACCAGCTAGGAGCGCGCACAGCAGCACCGGGCCGGTAGCATCCTCGGCTCGGCCTGGCTACCGTGGGCTCGCAGCGAGAATCCAACAGCATCTCCGCTCGGCAAGATAGTGCACACCGTTATGTCGCTCGGAGGTTTCGCATCGATGTACAAGTTTTTGCTGTGTGCACAGTCTCCGGCCTCTCGGCGGCTATAGTTATATGTTATTACACTGTACGCTCGAACGCGCGTCTACATTAACGACGAGTCGCGCCACAGGCGCGAGATAGTCTACCCGCCGAGAGGTCCGATGCAGATCGTGCGATCGGCCGAGCGTGTCTCTCCGTTCCTTCTTCTCGTCGTCCTCTTTCAATCGTTATTCTTATCCTCGGGTACGGAGCCCGAATAGCGATTCGAAACAATACAAGTAAAGCGCCAACGACTCCTGTAAATAGACGACCGGAGCCGTTCGGTACATACATTTTCGACGTGATTGCTGGAACATCGCTCATTGGTCACAGGAACGCTCCCTTTTACAAGTCGACGCTGTACCGCGAGTTTCGCGGGTACTGCTGAGTTCTTGAGGGTGAGAGGTCACTGCACCGAGAAAAAAATTTACATGAAATTTATATTTTATGTATTATTATCCGTAGTGCTGTATTATTACCGGTATCGTCGAACTGTGGGTGATCGATGAACATCAAGGAAACTCTGCACTGAAAACAAAAATTCGCTTGCGGGCTGCCGAAGAAAAAAATGTTTGTTTCAATTCTACTTTCAATTCTTACAATTCCAGATGACATTGAAACAACGACGGCAAGACATGTCAAGGTAACATGTTATAATTTCAATCCGGTATGAAATCGTGTGAATTGAAACTAGAATTGAAACAACATTTTGTTTTCTTTGGCAGCCCGCGAGCAAATTTTACTTGAATCATTGATATTTTTTTTTAAACTCGCATTTGTGCCAACGCGCGCTGGACAATCTTAGCGCGTCGGCAAATATTCACTGCTCTTCCCCTGGTTAATTGTTCGTTGCATCAAGAGACAAACTCACGGTTTTATCGTACGAACAATGGGATATTGTCAACGTCCAGAAGCAGCTTGCTCGTTCGATGATCGTCTACACGACTTGCTCATTTCACCTTTCGACTCTCGCACGTAACAGCTGGTTTTTCCTTCTTCTTTCTTTCTAGGCTCTCAGTATCTAGTGAAAATAGAATGTTGGAAGTGTGACCCGGTCTAAGTGCCGAATCTTGTACGCCGCGACGCGTCCAAAGTTCGCAGTATTCTTGGATAATTTAGCAGTGTTGTCTCATCCGCGTGATTCGAGAGGCACGTTAGTAGCTGGCACGGTGTTGTGACTCAGCTCGCCGGAGAGAAAGAGAAGAGAGCCGCGGAGTACCGGTGATATACGGCTTTGAGGGTGCTCGCGCGATACGAGGCCACTAAAAGGCTTAACGAGCATCTTCGTACAGGCAGGCGGTCCAGAGTAAACAGGACGTGGCTTATCTTGTCACGAAAAATCTGCGGAGGGCTGGTTCTGCCTGCCGCTGCTAGCTCGTTTCTGTGCGCTTCAGCTGCCGTGAGCTGACTCTTATTTTTTCATAATACTCGCGCAAACACGTACCGCAGTTACGGTAGAATGAGAGAGAGAGTGAGATCTGCGGCTGCGCAGCCTCTTTGGTTTCTTATTCGTATTACGTGTGCATACAAGCCGAAATAAACGAGCGACTTTGCGCAGCTCTCGATAAAACGACGATGAGAGGCGTGCAAGTTTACGTTTCTTATTTAATTCTTTTTTATTTATGCCGAGCATGGTTCGAGATTCGAAAAATCAGCGAATATTAAAGTGACTCACCGACTGTCGCTTTTGGAATTGAAAACGAAAAAACGTTTCGCCCTCGTGAGCTACATTCGACTACGGTTATGCATTTAGCTGAGTGGATTTTAAATAATTAAATGGAAATGTTAGGTAGGAAAATCGGGGTTACTCGACGGAGTTTAAAAAATGTATGCTGTAACGATCGAGCGAAATGAAGAGGGACACGATTATTTGAAGAACCAAAGGCGGAACATTTATTTGGTCGAATAACCGTTTCGTAATTGTGAGTACGTCCGATCACGTCAAAGTCCCGGAAAAGACTGTCGATGAAATCTACGATCGTTGTGAAGTCGATCGATTGTTCGTCCGTCAAATATCATACGGTTAGAGCGGCTCGTCATCGCCGCTCACTGATCAGTAAATCGTAAATCAGTAAATACACTGCTGGTACGATACTCGTTACAATACTATTTAATTTTTTTTCGATCAATTTACATTAATATACATGTCATCGAATTTACGAAAATATACATGTAATCGAAAGATATTAATTAAATTTCGCTAACGTTAACAAGTAATTATCGCAACTGAGCTTTCATCAGACCGTGGGACGCTACAAGATTATAGAGAGCAGCACGCGGCAGATCGCACTATTGAATTTAAGGGTTCATCACAACGAGCATATTAATACTTTAACGATCCAACGGTCGGAGTATTAACCGATCTCGTGTTTCGCTCTCTCGAAACGACGCGGGAGCGATAATTAGCACCGTGACATCTCCATTCGACGTTTGATTCGTTACACCGCGCGTCGCTTCATTAGAATATGATTGAACGCGCGCGATTTCTCCGGAGGAGCAGTCAAACGATTTCCTGCTTAGCCAGTCTCGCTCGTTCACTCGCGCCTAATTACTGGTGCCTTTGAGCCACGACTCTGCAGTACTACGTTATATTACCGCAGGGATATAACGATACGCGAATGTTAATTGGCAACCCGAGCGATATATAATCGAGGGCTATGGTTGCGCGTAGCTAATATATCATTCGGCCGTGCCTCTTCATCTCGCGCGACGCCTCGCTGCGGACTTTCTCGTTCCGTCTTGACGATAAATTTCCTATCCGTTGGCAATTGGCATTGCGTTGTGCATAAAACACACAGTTACGTATATGCATACGTACGTATATATATAAGTAGCCACGCCCCTCTAGCAGCCTCAAGATTTCTCAATCCAATTTCGATAACTATGCTCATAGTTCGGTTGTTGCAAATGTCAGGATCGCTCGAATGTTGTAACGCTTCAACGAGAAATATGACTAAGCCAATGACACGACACAAAAAAATCCAACCGAAAAATCAGCGGCACGGATGGGCGCTCTAGCAGATACGTTACATTAAATCGGACCTCGATAAGGTCATGACGAGCCCATTTCGGAGGCTTCTCACAGTATTGTTGGAATTTTTGTCGGAAGGAAGAGTACATTCCATTATACTTTGTACACGTGAATTCTGATTCAAAAAATCAGTGTTTACGAACGCACAGGCGGAAGGCGATTTTGTCCGCCATTGAATTATTAAAATCGAGGGTCTCTCCCTCATGGCGTTTCTGGGGTACGGCGCGGAGAATTTATTTATCCTCTCGCGAAGAATAAGGAGTGGAATCACCGGGCATAACCGCGCACCCTCGCCCTCGGGACACGTAATGTTATTCATCCTCTCCTTTATTTTGCGTCGCCTCGTCAGCGCGCTGCATAAATCAAACGTCGATCCGCGGCGTCGCGGCCGGGGGCTGAAGGGGCAGGAAAGACAGTGGACGAAAGATTCCGCGGTGGGCCCGGGAGAGCCGCACGGGGAATGGGGGAAGGTTTTATATATTCCGAATGCGACGGGATACAACGACGACGAGGACGGTGCGCGAACGGCGACGGCGCTTTCGACGAGAACAAAGGAACGGTGTTTGATTGGCTTCGATATCGCAATTACCGTGTGTAAATTTCTTGGATCCATTGATCTATCCCACTGGGCATACATTAACGTCGTTCGAACACGGTCGTGCATAGCGATAACGCGACTTTAGCACTGCACAATGCGCACTCTAAAAACAAACGTGTTGTTTCAACACGTTTTAGGCGGGTAAATCGTGTAGTCACTTTTTACACGCTTCAAGTTGTGTTGGTTCTCAACACATGTCAAAGTATGCAAATTTTACACGCATTGCATGCTTTGCGATTTTGACAATTGATACCGTAGTGCGTGGGTGTCGAAAAGAAATGAGGCTGTACCAACTACGAATCATCTTACAAATTAATTACAATGATTTACCTTCTATGTCAACCTCGTCATCTCTGTCCACATCCGGGATATTTGTAGCTTCTTTGTTAATATCGTTCGTAATTAAACGTGACGCCACATCCGCATTCGTTGCATTGCACTTTAAACGAGTTGTTCGGCCGTAAACGCGTTGAAACAACACACATAACGTGTATTCCAACAAGAGTGTTCTATCGCAAAACACTGAGAAGTGTGTTGTACAGGGAATCCAGGAAAGATGCAGTGCAAGCGTGTTGTTTCAACACGCAAGCCGACCAACACGTATTTTATTAATGCATTTGGTTCGCGAAACACATGTAATATGTGTGTTGTGAGTCGTTTCAACCCACTTGACAACACGCTTGTTTTTAGAGAGCGTGCGTTTGACAAAAACTGCTTGATGCATTAATGCGCGCACGCCATATACGTCGTTGCTCGCAAAAATCTGTTAGACGGACGTGTTCATGCGATTTCTTGCGCTCTACCTCGACGTTGCACAGATTATCGCCGACTTGATTGGCGTCCGTGGAACAGGTGAGAGGAAGGACACCTGTCGACTGTTTCTCTGTCTCGCCGGGTACTTTGAGTCTCCACAACGCCGCGTTTGCACCGTGTGATTATGATTTTACTTTTTTTTTCGCTGGGACTCTCGCGAACCGGGAGAGCCTCGATTGCTGGAAGAGACACCGATGCGCAATTGACGCGCGGATGCAACGGCGACGAAGCGGTAGCCGCGAGCCGAATGATCCCGTCGCGCTTTTTTTTTATGAACTCTTAACGAAGAGAGGTCTCTGTTGTCCGCATGTTTTGTTTCGCGACGGTAACGAAGGATCGTCAAGTTTATTACGCCTGTCGAGTTACAACCGTTAATCAGGGTGATACGGAAATTTGTTATACATTTTTTCACCTGTTTTTTAAAAGAGAGACTATGGAGACTGTCATTATTTGCCAGATGAAGAATAAAGCTTTAGGTCCTCACTGCAAAATGTCAAGTATGATTAAAAAAACGTTTTCCCCTGGCGCACACCAGTTATCGATAAATTTATGTTGTAAAATCCTGAATTCCTAGAACGACGCTATTGTCGAAATGAAATTACAAGTAAACTTCTCCGTTTATCGTTTTAAATATTTATTTTATTCAAACAAATATTTATTAAATTGAAACAAATATTTATTAAATTTAAACAAATATTTATGTAATTCAGACAAGCATTTATTCAATCAAAACAAATATTCATTTTCGGATCATCAGTCAATTTTTTTTTTTTTTTTTTTTTTTTTTTTTTCGTGGTTCTCGATGGCGGTAGTGATTGGGGTTTGATGGATGGGGCGAGCGGAGGGATTTTTTTTCGACGTTCCGGAATGGGAACCACTGCGTACAAATTGTGGAGTCGAGGAGAAGCAGGCAGACAGCCACCTGTACGTCAAGCGGGGCCCGGTGAGCTTGCCCGTCGTCCTCCTATCCACGTTATAAATCCGACAGATAATGACGACATGTTTATACTCTTCATTTGTATGCTAGGCGATGAGGAGAGCTGTTCTTCGCCGTGTGTGCGCTGCTCGCTCACCGACAATGCCTTCCCGGTTGTCTCGTCGAACTCTCCTCTCTCATGGTTCTCGTTCAGCGGCGTACCCGACTCCTAGTTTCGCCATCGCCGGGCTCGAAATTTATGTATCCTGCTTCGGGGTTCGCGTATGCATTACAAGAGGTGCTTATTCACGCATGGTGAAACGTACACGTACATTTACGTATCTAATGCATACTATACGTATCGTCGAGGGTTTCATGCTCAACGAGCCTCACTTCTGCGGGTCTCAAATATACATGTATACATGTATGTATATAATTTATATATACATGTATACACGCGGGCATGCACGAGTCGTGTCCACGTCACTGAAGCTTTCTTAAAATAGGGCTATTTAGTGGCTGGGGCGTACACTGTCGTGGAGTCGATTATGTATCTGTGACGGACGTATTACCATTATCTACGACTTCCGCGACACGACCACACCAATGTTCCTACATTCATCATGTCGCCCAACAATGAGGGAGAGTCCCGTTCAGGACCGCTCGTCGTCATACACCGGCAACAAGTTCGATTTCCTTTACGCAGAGCTATATGATTATGGACAAATTTTATTCCCGAATCCGTGTTCCAAAAAATTTCTTTTTTCCGATTAAGGAGCTTTGGAAAACGTTCGTACACGCGGAAAACTCGACGATCGTTGCGCTCTCGAATCATCGATCTCTCATTGCATTTTCGCAAAGTCGAATTAGGTTTGATGGGAAATCTTTAGAATTCATATGCTTGTTCTCATTAGATCTTCACAAAAAATATCCCGTCGACGAATAAAAAGTTATGCACGCAATTTAATGCCACTAATCGAAAATAATCTGAAGTCATTCGGTTTTATATCAAGGCATCCAACAGCGCAGAGATAATGACGCTACAGCTTGATCACTCCATAAAAGATTCGTAACGCTTTTCCGCTCCAACAAAATAAAATGGATCGCGAACGAAATGAATTACAATTCTCGGTATAACGATCCGTTATTTATGTTTCGCCATTGCCGCGATGACGCCAGGAGCAGCAGCAATTGCATCGTAAAATCGTGCTTGGCGTGAGCTGCCGAGCTACAACTCACCGTCTCTCCAAGGCCTCTCTCTCCGAGAGAGAGGAAGAGCTCTATATATCGCTGTAATTATGAAATATAGCCGTCATTAATATTCTACTTACCTAGACATTTACCTCGATTTGAGCACGTCGTCAAAAGTCTCCGTGCCAAAGTTTTATGACATTCTTCCGATGCCGGCACAGAATGCTATTATTATTATCTTCTCATGGAAAACACTCGTATAATCAAGAACGATAAAACGGAGTAGTCTGAGAAACTGTAACCGAGCTGATTTTATTTTATGCTGATTGACCGACTCAACGTTGATTGCGAGATAAACATAAATTCACGTTTTAGAATCGCGTTGCCACAATCTATCATGATTTTTTTTTTTCAACTATCTTCGCTATCCGACGCTAACTCGTTTATATCTATACTTTGGCAACTGCATTTTTGCGAAGGTGTCTCTTCGGAATGCAAATCGTCGTGTAGGTTGAAACGTCGACTAGAAAAAAATAGCAGAGTGTGCGTGTGATCGAGAAACGTCGTTGAATATATTTGCCGACGGGCGATCTCGTGGAGATGCAACTTCTTTGTGATTCATTTTTTTTCGTCGGGTTTGGGCAGCCGGTTCTCCTGCCCGCGCATGGTGGTTAATGGGGCTGACTCGATACCGGATTTTTCTATGCATACGATATCCTGCATCTACGCCCCAGACGCACCGAAGAAGTCTAGGGTCACCTTGACGGTTCCTTAAAGACGCTCGTCCTGTCCAATAAATAACATTGGGCGAGATTTTATTGTTTCGTGAAATCGTACGAATCCACCGGCTCGACGAGGATCGGTATATAAAGGGCGATCATTCGGTGGAGCGGCATCAGATCGAAGTATCGTCGCCAGGCGCAGTCGAGTGGAATCGTGTTTGATTATTTTTTTCGACGCTAAGAAAGCAATTACCTCTTGGAAGAACATGAAGATCTGCGCTATCGTACTGGCGGCAGCGTTGGCTGTTCACAGCGACGCAGCTCCCGATCATATCAAGGAGGCTCATAAAGTTCCGTCCAGCTTCAAAGACGGAGTCAAGTGGGAATTGGGAGACGCGCCTCATACACCAGAAACTGTCTTCAGATACACGCAGCCCTCACATCCACAGGTACGAGCGGCGTTGTGCACTGCACATCATTAATGCCTGGTCCGTTTCCGGCTAGCAACTCTATTCGGATCGTCCAGGCATTAAGACACTAGCATGAGGATTTGGTCCAAAGAACAGGCCGATTTCAACATTTTTTTTAACGCGGGTGTTGTAAGGACAAGGACAAATTTGAATCTTTTTAATTGAAAAATACCAATTAACAACGGACGTATTAACAATTAACTACGGACATCGCATCTCAAAATCTATTCGTTCGACTGAGTTGAAATTTGGATAGATCCTTGATTGTAACATTTTATATCTAATGACCGGATGATAAAAAAGTTGATTTATTTGTTAATAACAAACGATTGAGATCGTATTTCGTTTAGAACCACGTAAAAAAAAATGTTGAAAATCGACTTCTTTTTTGGACTGAATCTTTATGCTAGTGCCGCAACGAAGCTCAGGGTACGTAAGGTGTCAGTCGATGCAGTAATCTATTATAATGTCTCATGGTGCGGTAGGTCGGAGTCCATCAGCCAGCTCGTGTTGGATTTTACGATCCCGGTTTCAAACAGGTCGGAGTGCATCGGCCACTCGTCAAGAAAGTGGTAGTCCATGTGCCAACTTACGATCGATTCGGAGCATATCGGCCCACTGACAGCCACGTCGGAGTACAGCAAACGACTTACAAACACGTCGGGACACATCAGCCACTCGTCAAGCAAGTAGGAATTCACGTGCCAACTTACAATGAATTCGGAGTTTATCAGCCGACGTACAAATACGTTGGCGGGCACCAGCCGATCGTCAAGAATGTCGGAGACTTGAGCCAGCTTATAACCAAGTCGCAGTGTATCAGTCAACTGTCGAGCCATTCGAGATAACCTACACGCAGTTCGCGGCCCATCACATTTCCTGCTCAAAATTACCTATCGTGCATTGTCGTTGATGTGTAAAAAAAAAAAAAAGACCGTACGATTTCTCTGTCGACTCTCTGTTCGGCAGATGAAAATGAAACTATTGCAAATTCGATAATTCGCAATGATGCAGCATTTCCATAGCGAATCTCTGTAATTCGTATGTTAATAAACACCTATCGACGTAATAATGTGGCAAATGTTTTTATGAGCTTCTTGAAAAAAAAGATAATCTTTCGTTAACGCGGTGTAAAAATAATCGTCTCAGCGTTGCATCGACGACATAAAAAAAAATGAGCGCAAATGATGAGGAGAATAAGAAACATCGAAAAAAAAGTTGAAAGGATGGTCGTGGACAGCGATAAACACTTTCAGTCAAGTTGACTTATCGATATGACCGCGTGCCGCAACATGTCGCGATAACTTACACGCTGCAGCTCGGATCTCCGTGAGCGTGTTCTCTTCTTCGTTGCGATCGCGAGAGAGAACGGACAAAAAGAAGATACTTGGTTTGAAAAAATTCCACCGAAGAAACTGTCTGGACTGTGACTCGTAGTTTCTATCATAAACTTCGGCTGTGCGATGCTAGCGAAGCACTTAAAAAAAAAAAGAGAAAAAAAAATCGGTATTATACAAAGTACCGCGAATGCAAATGGGTTTATTTACGTCGCGACGGATACCACATAATACATTCATAATAATACATCATACCAAATGTCAACGGAATATTGGCCTGCAAGAAGACGCGAGAGACTCCGTCGGCTCTGGGGCAATGTGTTAAACGCGTTTCTCTTTTTACGGCACGAGAGTACGAAGGGCCGATACACCCGGAGGGCATACATTGACGTTAAGTATATGTTGCACGCTTAACGACCGCAAATTACCGACGATTACTCATACTCTGTATATACCGGTGCACATAATGTATAATATCTCCTATCCGTCCACCGTCGAGTGGAGTCGACGTAACACCGGCACAAAGTCAGCTAGAGCCGAGAGGTTATTAATTTCGTAAAAGTTGCACTATGATTGCCGCGCGCTATATATGCACACATATATTTCTCGCCAACCAGTCAATTAATTCTGCTTCTAGTTTGCCGAGTCAAGAAAAAAAAAAAACCACTATATCTACAGCATACATACTTCGACGTGTGTACACTCGAAGCTTATCTGACATGTGCATCGAACCGATTGACAACGCGAAAACACTCCTGCAAATAGTGGACACACCGATTGCCGGAACACACTCGCGGAGAAAGATAGAGCTTATCTCTCGCGGCGTCAAATGAGAAGAGAAAACATTATCTCGTTCCACGAGCAACACATACGTGTCCTTTATTATTATTGCTTCACGTTCAATAATTCCCACTCCTCCCGCAAAGATTTCTGATCAACAGCTGACATCGGATATGTTTTTCATGTCTTCCTAAAATAACTCATCAATCATAATGGATAATGTATATACACACGGCACGTGTATCACGAAGCTCGGGTTGCGAGAACGTTGCGAAATCGTCGATTACGCACTGCCACAGCGGTTCACGAATCTCGTTTAATTTTTCAAACAACATTTTTTTTTCTCCTCTCCACCACCGGTCTCTAGGGATTATATTCACGAAGCGTGATTTAGGAGAACCTCTAATTTACCGAATATTTCATGAATCACAATTACGCAATTTACGGCTTGCATCGAAGAGCGGTCGAAGTATATTTTCCTGCCGTGCCCGCACGATTCGTGCGTTCTTCGAAAATATCTTCGTCGAAAGAAGAAGAAGGCGGTGAGAGTCTTTTTTTTTATATATAGCCGGGAGCTATCGCTTAATTAGACGAAGATTAAAAGTGAGGCGAGAGCCGAGTGAGTTGTTGCCCTTGTGGGTATGATTACACGTCTCGTAAATCACGTACAGGTCTGATTGCGAGCGAAATACCCTCGGGAGAGATTACGGGGAATCATCCGACGTGGAGAGTGCCGCATAAACGGATTTCTTGAATGAGCACAAGGAATATCTGTTGCTCGAGACAACTCGGCGTGCGCGATAAAGTCTTGGAGAATTTACGACGAGTATTTCGCGGTTTTGTCTTGTCGGAGGCGGTGCCGCGCGTCTGTCTCGCGTGTGATTTCTCGGAGACTCTATCTCCTCCGCGATATCTTAATTCCCCCGCGGACTTCTCTCCTCGGTGCAAATAGGCTAAAGCCCTGCTTACACACCGATTGGCTCGTACTTCCCTGAGGACATAAACCTAAAATATCACGTGCGTGCGAGTGCGCCGCTTGTCGAGTGCGTGATCGTTTCTAATTCGAGTTGATCGCGAGACCGTGCAAACGCGGCCACTGGATTCCGGGTAAGCCAACTTCGCGTGTTCGACAGATTATTTAAGAACTCTGTCGGAAACTCGTTTCGTTGCTCGATGTACCAACGACGTATTTCCCCGTGAGTGTACGGAGCTTATTCAGCCGGAGTTCGAGCTGACAAGCTCGCATGAGCCAATGCCAGACGAAATGGCCAAGCTGGAAAAAAAAAATTGGTTTGAACAGAAACGATTTATTATTTCTGCAACCAAATGTTCAGACACGGAAAATACGTCCTTTTGAAATTTTTATTCCGACAGAAATTTTTCTTTCTGTCTAGCTCGTCAGCATTCGAGTTGACAAGCTCGCATGGGCCAATCTCAGGTGAAATGGCCAAACTGGAAAAAAATAATTGGCTTGCCCGGAAACAACTTATCGTTTTTAGAACCCGATGTTTACACACAGAAAATACGTCCCTCTGATTTTAGTCGGTGACGATAACGCGTAACAATTTTTACTCCTGTCTAGCTTGTCAACATTTCTCCGTAACTGCATGAGTGGTATTGGCCGTGCGTTCGCGAACGTGCGAGATCCAACGCTCGTAAATAACGATAATGAGTAATTTCCGTCGTGATATCTTTTAATCGGACAGTCGGTAGGCCGCGAAGGCGTGACGGAGAGGCGTGTCGAGCTCGTCACCGTGCTGCATTCTGACTGCACAGAACCCAAAGAAGTACAGTCATTTCACGGTGTACGAGCCATCACAAGTAAATTACCACAGCCGGCCACGTCGGCGGCTGTGTGCTACGTTCAACTATAACGAATGATAATGAAAAACGCGAGGAAAAAAATATACAAAATATTGTGTATATTTGTATGAACCGAGGGTTCTTTCTAGAAGTTCGTTCAGGCGCGACGGATCGTAAGAATCCGTGAACGAAAGTAATGTTTTTCATTGTCCTCGTCGTCACGTTCGTTCGTTGTTCCGCACCTCAGCCTATACGCGCATTTCGAGGACAAGCAATTTTTTTAATGCGTAGCGAAGTCGTGTGGAGAGGGAACTACACCGACTGCACAGTCGACAAAGGGTCAGGATATAACGACACTCAATTTATTTGCAAAGAGTCAGGGTAATCGGTCTTTACCAATTTCTCTTTATGGTGTAAATTCTTTAAAATCGAAAGTTGTTTTCAGGAAATTTTTATGTCTGTGCGAGTTTAATTGCCATTTGTAGGGATACGGGTATAAATCGAACTTTTTAGTAAGACTGCCATACCTTTAATTGGCAAACGGAATGTTTGAATCATTCCAAAACGATAAATACACATGTTTATATCGATGGCCAAACGCGATAAGAGCTCATGAATTTCGCATAAAAATAAAACCCAGCTGCTACAGCTTTTCGGCTACGGATCGGTGACATATTATGGTTTTCCCATGAATTCCGGTACGTGTAATAAACCCTCGTCGAAATTGGTACGGGGACTTTGACGACGATACTTTGAATGTAAACAAGATTCTAATTTTTTATTTTTCTGCATGACATACAACTCAAAAGGTATTTATCCAGTCTATACTTACCGTCACAAATAATTTTTTATTGCTTTGATATCTCTGAACGCTTAGGTGTTTGCTCGCACACAATCGGGGTATACACCAGTGTGATAAATAATGTTATTATTTTATTTTTATCCCATGAATTCCAGTTCGTGTAATAAACCATCGTCGAAATCGGTAGAGTGTCTTTGAGCAGCGATACTTTGAATGCTAACAACATTTTAATTTTTTTCATTTTTAATGATAAACCACTCAAAAGGTACTTATTTCCCCTGTACTTATCGTCACCGATATTTGTTAATCGCTCTGATATCTCTCAATGCCCAGTGCTTGCTAACGCATAATCAAGGTACACACGAGTATCATAAATAACTATTGGATAGTGGCTCGATCGACAGTCCCTGCCGTAATGTGTGAATTAACTGTAAGATTATGCCAATCGTGTTTTTTCTATATGTATTAATGAAGCCACACAATGTCGTTGCGCTTGACGTCCCAAATTCGAAGACAAATCTTCAAGAAGATACCACATTATAACAATCGGCGGCCACACTTGGCATCTCAACTATCGAGCCAATTGTCGAGATGAAGTCGCCAGATCAATTCAAATCTAAACGCGCACAAACTGCATCGCCCCTTGTAACCTTTAACAAAGTTTTGCAACAACGTTGTGCCTGTTTCACGGAAATACATAGGTGATACATTGTATCGGTAAGTAATGGTAAGTAATGACACGCCGCGATCGAAGTATAAAAACGCTCGCCCGTCGATGGAATGATTGCAAGAAACCGTTACAGAACACGAAGGCATTGCTGCTGCCGGTGGCTGCAGGCGATTCTTATTTACGACCATGAGGCTATCTGGTCAGCTCCACGTGTCTGTCAAGTGGTCGATGTAATGACGGGAAATTACAGTGTGTTTTATTCGATTGCGTCAGCGCTCGTTCACTGCGTCTCTTACAAGTATCTTGCAATTGCTGAACAAAAGGATACAAGCGAAACAAACGAGGAGAAAATCTTTTGTTGTATTTCTTTTCTGATTCCACGAACTTCCGATATAATCCGGCTAATCAAGATAAAAGACTGCGGATGTAGAGATTTCGGTGTGTTCTAATCGGCGAAGCCTATACATTTATAAAAGCCTGGCCATGAAATATTGTGTTTTTTTTCCACAGACGTCGCACGGTGGAACTACTTGTTTTTTTTTTTGCATGCTTGGAAATATGGACCATAGGGGTCAGCTTATAATCTACGACCGCCTGGGAATCTCTCGGGAAGCTATCGGGCATTGAGAATTGAATTCACGATTATTCGGAACTTCGAGTTTTTGTGGAAATAATGTGATTTTAACTATTACGACGAGATATATGGGTGGTCCCCATTATCGAACTACGGGTGGTCCAGGGAAATCCGGGAAGCTCGCGTGATTTTTAAATCAAAGCAAGAGCAACGTTTAATATCCAACGTATAATCTATTTTTATATTCATTTATAGTCAATTAAAAAAAATGTTTTCGTCTATTTTTATAGTTTTTTATAGTCTATTTTCTTTGTCAGAGTATTTCGATACATTGCGGGCCATACATTTTTTTAAAGATAGAAGGGTTATATGTCGTATATTAACCAAGAAGACTTCCTCGTTTGAGGGAATCGTCCGGTGGCCACAAAGACACGTGCCTCTCGATTTCGGAATTAAGGTTCCCGAAGCATATATCCATGCCTTCGTCCCACTCGGAACACACCTTAGCCCGAACGGTAATAAATATCCGTTGTGCAAAACTTCTTAGTTTTCTCTTGATAGCCTTCTACAGCTTCGCCTCTTTACAACACGAAATGCTGATCATCGCGTGTGGCGGGATTCCGTCTATATAAAGCTGATTCGAAATGTTTTAATAGTCACATCTCAACTGACGACCAAAGGTGAAGAGTGCCAAGAGTGAATTGAGTAACGGGAGAAACCGACGGATTTTCGACTAAAGCGATGAAGTTAATCGTCGGTGTGGCT
Source organism: Amblyteles armatorius (assembly GCA_933228735.2). NCBI lineage: Eukaryota > Metazoa > Arthropoda > Insecta > Hymenoptera > Ichneumonidae > Amblyteles > Amblyteles armatorius. Next base: position 21,714,921 of record OW121687.1, on the reverse strand, counting down.
CTTGCCTCAGTGACTTTGCTGGTGCTTGGGATCGGCGCTCAGAGAACGACGGTGGAGCCGGAGAAGAGATACGCGATGCGTCAGGATTCGCATTTCAACTCCGGAACCAAATGGAAATTGGCAGTTGGACATGCGTCGAAGCGTCCGATCTATGTGCCGACACCGCAAGAGGATTCTTCCTATGCGCGGCCGCTCCCCATCGTGGTCAATGACAACGAGGTTGACGTCATTCCGATTCCGAACAGAGGATATCTGCCTTGTGTGAATACGTGTTAATCACGGCGTCGATACCGGAGATACAGATACTGAGTGCAGGCAATACGAACAAATCATTCGGGCATAATTCGCCCACCCGAGCGTTACATAATCGTTGATATCTCTCTGTGCGGCGTTCAATCCACCGGACAAGATCGTCAAACGGAAATATCATTTATCGGGATTCGATAAATATTTGCTGAATGTGTACCTAGCATCGATCATAACAGAACTTTGTGAAACAAACATGTTTTCTCCAGATAAGCGAGATTCATACAAATAGAGCCAGTACAAAATTACTGTCTAACGTTGTGATAGCGCCTCGTACGTTACGACTGTCACAACATCGTCAAAAAAGTTACGGTGAAACAACGACCTTATCCTGATCCGCTGTATCTCTCCATCTATATCTTTATCTACTCTATCTCTCTATCTACATCTTGATCTACTCTTCATACAAGCTTCTGTATTAGCTGGAAATGTTTGGCCGTTGTATTTGTTTAGTTAGTAAGTTCTTTCGGGAGAAATGTAAAAATGACTGAATAAACATGTTACGCGCGAAAATAAATTAGATACATTGACTGTATCATTGTTGCCTGTGTGACTTTTTTTTTGTTCCAGTCAAGCAGTATTGTTGCTTCGGTCGACAAACATCGGCAAAAGACTGTATTCAGGTGGCAAAGGGAGCTGCCAAGAGATATTCGACGAAACGAATTATCGGTCCCGCTCACTCTCGGGCTCTCACGATGATCCACATTTTATCCGAGTGCCGACATCCCGTATTCCAAGAATCGCTTCATCGCGATTCGTCTCTCGCCGAGAGAAACGAGAAAGCCTCGCGGCTTCGTGGATCACCGCAATGAATCAGCGAAGTATAGCCATTAAGTCGTAAAGCAGAAGAAGCAAGAGCGTAGGAACCACGGCTGAAGAACCATCGGAGAGGCAGCGGTTTCCTCCTTCCCTCTCCCACTCTGCTCAGAGAGTTGCCGTGTCTCGCCAGTTTCAACGACAAAAATCGCTTGCGATCCGCGTCAAACGAAAACGCAGTTAGCGCGTGCACGCGCGGCCAACTCTTTCTTCGGCTTCTGCCTCCTCGTCAACGGCGCGCTTTATAAAAACGTGCCGTAAAGTGGTTAATCTAATTACGTAATTGCGCCCTGATGGAGAGGTATTATGGCTGGTCGCACAGTGGATTGTGTCGACTGCCTCGTAAAAGCAGACCTGGCGAGCAGACCGCGTCGTCTTGGTCGTCTTGGTTGTCGTTGCCGTGTTGACGTAACATTGCTCTGCTCCACCGGTCTCCGACACAAAGAAGGGCATTCAGAGATTTTCAGAGAGAAATACTTTTCTCGGTCGTTTAGTTTTGTGTGCGCATGAAACCCGCGAGATATACACCGGAGTGTTCTCAAATAATGGTCAGCGATTTCGCTGCTTGTTTCTCTCTTGTACCGCAAACAATAACGGGGCACTCGGGCCATTGGGATTTCCATTCAATCACAGGGACAAAGAGAAACTGGGGGACGAATATTATGACGCACGGAGTTATGGCATCGTTAAACGGCGTAGACTGTACTTTCGGGACGTCGTATTATTATATAAATAATAACGGTACTGGTCGCTTGCATTGTTAAAAAGTAGATTGGAGGTGGTGAAAATGGCCCGGTCCGCATTTCTCTGATTTACGTGGTAATAGAGGTGAGCCATATTCATCACTTTTACCCCAATTTCGACATTGGTCCCGCATTTTTACCGTTTTGCGCGTAGAATCCTCTACGAAACGGTTTGTCGAACGAGCTTGGCTTCCTCACCGAGGATATGAAACAATAGCTTAAGATACAATATGCTACAATAGCTTATGATACAATTTGCTACAATAGCTTATGATACAATATGCTACAATAGCTTATGATACAATATGCTACAATAGCTTATGATACAAAATGCTACAATAGCTTATGATACAATATGATTCAATTTAAATTAAAGGATCTCAAATTAAATTTAAGTTAAAGGATCAAAATTTATCGTATTAATCAGCTGGTTCAAATAAATCGGAAGCACCGGATTTACAAGAATTTTCCGGTTGTTACACTGGAAAAAAAGTTCGCTTGAGGGCTGCCGAAGAAAAAAATGTTTGTTTCAATTCTTACAATTTTTTATGATATTCAAACAACGACGGTAAAATCATCAAATAGGCATGTTATCGGTTCAATCCGATATGAAATTGTACGAATTGAAAATAGAATAGAAACGACATTTTTTTTTTTTTTTGACATCCCGCAAGCAAATTTTACTTGAATCGATATTTCTTTTTTCAGTGTATGGTGAAAATTCTTGGAAAATCTAGAACTTTCTGCCATAGGTGGCCCCTCGTTGCGTAGTTACATGAGCTATGGTAATTTTTGTTCGATGCCCGGTAGTTTTTATTATGTCATTCTCTCAGTGTATGTGAAAATTATACAAACACTTTAATGGATGTTGAAACACGGTCTATCGATGTCCCTTCATAAAAGCATTTTTTATTCAATTCGCCGTATACGCAAAAAAAACTTCGAATTCTTTTATAGTACTTTTCTTACAGCTTTTTTTTAACACTGTATCACTGTGCGACTTCGACAGCACGAACGCGACGGTCGGCTTGACCGATACCGCGATTTTACAGCCGTGCAGTAAAACCCAGTCCGGCTATGAAAACTCTCTTTCGCCGGAACTCTCTCGAGATTAAGCACGACAGCGGTGCGCTGTAACCGGCGTTGACAAAATATTTGTGCCGACCCATGGTGCGGCGAACCCAGCGTTAAATCATCGCTTCGACAGTGCTCCCCCCGTGCTTCTGTCAAGCTGCGGAGAAAGATCTTCATGTACCCTTGCGGCGAACCGCGGTGATCATCGGAGAATTTTCTCATCTCTCGATGACACGACAATAAAGTGGTCCGAGGGGCTTGTTTCTGTTTCTTTCTTCTGTATTCATCAATAAATATCTGTCTCTCACCCTCAGAAACTATCGTCGTGGCGACCGTCAAAAAAATATTTCCATCGTAACGTACGGCAACGTTGAAAATGAATAGTATAATATTATGCCAAGAGGGTGGAAAATGCGTTCTTCACCGAGTGTCCATTTTTATGCCGAGGGAAGCGAGAGCAGAAATTCACACGTGGTGAAAATGCACTTTCTCCCGAGTAACGTACATTATTTTTGTCCTCCTGCGCCCCAGGAATCGGTCACTTTCCACCCCCGTTGCACGCATGAAATAGGGGCTTTTTAGGGTGGTTGGGAAAAAAAATCCAACGTAATGTACTTACGAGAAGTGAGAAAGGTCTGTAAAACGGGTTATCACATTGTCAAATGAAAGAGAGACGAGTAATTATAGAGCTTGCTGATGTAGAAGGCTAGGGAAGGAAACCGGCAGCGACAGCCAATACCGCCGGCGAGTCGACGTCGGCAATAATCGCCGGAAACTACGCTGCGCTCAGCGGTACGAAGATGAGAATAGGGACTGATCCTCTTCCTCCGTCTCCCGTTCGGCAAAGAGAACCACTACAATGGAGTTAATTAAACATCTCAATAGCAGACGTCCGCCCAAGGGTGATTAGGCATGCTGCGACGAGGCGTGACTGTGCCGGTGGCCATTGTATACCAGACGCGCGTCGTCCGTTCTGCCAAGCAACGACGACGTCGACGACGACGACGGGTCTCTGCGGCTGGTACCGTCCTTCCGCTGGTGCTCCGAGCATCGCGAAGAAAGAGACGGATAGCGAGAGCCGGCGAGGAACGCAACAACAATGCAGGTGACAGCTCGCGCAACCCGCGGGCCGCAGCCTCTTTTGTTCCTGACGTTTCGCCGGCTTTCTTCACCGACTAGACAGGCAAGACAACCCTGCGAGACTCGCCGGTGTTACCCGCCACCCTCGACTGTAGTTGTACGGCACTCTCGTCTCCGCCGGTTGTGTTTTACACATAGAACGAGCTCTAGTGCTGTGCAAGCATGATAACACGTTGAAATGTGTCAAATTGAAAACTACAGCTTGTCTCCCTTTGCCTCCGTGCGCGTCTCTTCGTTCAACGAGTTTCGTCCAAGATCCCATTGAGGTTTGGCATGAAAGCGTCTCCGAAATGAACCAATCTGGATGGACCACGATGTTTGGGATGGGACAGCAGACTCGAGAATTTTCAAGATTTCGGAGAAAACTCTGCGGCGATTTATCTTTCTTATTCAATTCACAGGATAAAAGTCGTGAATATCGCCCGACGCGATAAGACGGACCGCGCGCAAAAGTGCACGGGGTAAATGCAGATTTTCGGGTCCTTTCGTGATGATCGGCGCGCCGAACGAAATCGCGATATGGAATCAAATTCGGACTTGCTCACAATAATTCTCCGGTTTGGTATTAAACATATCCTGCCGTTGTGTGAAAATCAATAAAATTTCACACCGTGCGAGATCGCCTGTGATAACATAAGTGCGACGGGAACAGAGACTTCGAGAGAACTTGGATTATTTTGGAAGGGAAATAACGACAATTCGTCTGGACGTCGCGCGGAATGCCAAATGACTGTACATTCGCGGCCGAGCAACGTCCGACAGCTATCCATCTGTCCTCGTGACTTCGCGATTGCCCCACCCAACTCGGTGTACTTGTCGCATTGCAATCGAAGCGCGTGTCAGCAGGACGCCGCGACGATTAGAGCTCTCTTAATTCTTACGCGATAGTGCGCGCGCACGTACTTCCTGAAAGAGAAACCGGGTGAAAGCGAGACCAGATCTTTCCGCTGAAAAAAAAAGTTTCCCACGGCTGCAAAACAATTTTCGATCGAGCCGCAATGAAAAACGAGTGTGTATTATTTTTTTTCAACTTTTTGTTGTTTTCTATTGTACTTGATCAGGGGCTTATCCTCAACGGTGCGGCGATCACCGAAGCGGGAGCGTGCAGCCGGTATGCCCGGTGCCTCGTCGTCTGTTAACCTTTTCACGCGATAGTTCACGCACGCCTGATTCGTGCGAGCTTTCGTTGGTCGCCCTGCGAGATTTACGCGAGTGAATCTTATCTCGGCCCGAAGATCTCGCCCCGCTAATGACAGGTATACGAGGCGAAACCGGATGTCGCCGAACAATAACCCAACGAACAGCAGAAGCAGCTCTCCCGCCCTGTTTTCATGCAAATGTCATATTACCCGCCGGTGAAAAGGGCTGTTGCGTATATAGCTGTCGGAACCACAACGGGCACAACAGAAATTGCGTTTCTGCTCAACGGGTGTACGGACGCGAGAACCATATCACGCCGTCCGACGCCGTACCGCAACGCGAGGATACCTATTGAACGTAATATCTATTGAACTTAAACGCGGGCGCCTACCTGCGGTTTGCACTCGTGCTACCGCGCTCTTCGGTCCGCTATTGTAAGTATGTTCGGAATCCAATGAGAAAAAAATCAGAGACGTTCGAAAGTATTTTTTACAAAATATGTGTACACAAAATATTTGTATACAAAATATGTGTACACAAAATATTTGTATACAAAATATGTGTATACAGAATATGAGAATAAAGTTCCAGTCTACGCAGTAAATAAAGATTGTAATTTTTACAACAACTTATCGTCCACAAAAGTCCACAATTTTCTATTCGTTCATTTTCCGATCGCACCATCCCGCTCCAGTTTTAGAAACAAGCGTACCAACAATAATTGTTAATGACACGGGAAATAAAAGGACAAATTTGTATATTCGGACCTGAACAAACGAGTTTGTCACTTATTTCACAAAATAATTTTTTACTGTGTATATGCAACCCGGGTGAAAATCCATCAGTCGATTATGCAATAATTCCCGTTGAAGTTCTTCAGGTAAAATAAAAAGATTATATTTTTTGTAGCAGCTTCGTTAAAATATTTTCTTAATAATAAATTGTGATTAAAAAGAGGATAATATGGATGAAAGGAGAACAACGGAGAAGCGAACGGGGAGAAGTAATGTTTGCTAATTCGCGTTAATAATAGCGCAAACATTGCCTCCCGAGCGATTTAGTACCTCGGAGAACAGAGAACCTTAGGTGGCAAAGAACGTAATAGCCGGCGAGCCGAGTAGTCATACAGGCGTAACGCAGAGAACGAGTCGCCGAGTGAGACAGGAGTCCGCGTTAAATTATGGTCTACGTTGGTGAAAGAAAGGTGAGGCGAGGAGAAAAGGGTGAAGATAAGAATCGCACGTCTCGTTGACTCTGGCAAACGACATCCGTTCGCTACGTGGTGGGTGCCTCGGGCCCGTCGCTTCTCTTCGTCTTACTTGGTAGCAAAGGATATATGTACGTGACTCGGTATGCTATAAGCGAACTGCCAGTCGCCACGAAGACAAATGGGGGTGTCGACCGACGGCTCGCTCGACGTCCAGCACTTGCTCTGCTCGGAAAGCTATAATTATAATGCGAAGAAAAGCGTCGACGAGACGGCTATGTGTCTGTCCGTCCGTGTGTCCGTGCTCACGTTCGCGATAATTGGAGTTCGGAGGATGGTTTGAAAAATGTTCAACGATCGGCGAGGAGAACGAGTGAACGTCGTTCTTAAAAATGGTATCGAATTAGGGTTGTCGGTGGAGCGCCCTCAACAATTGGCGACGATGTCAAATAGGACGTTTTCAGACCGCTCGAAGAACGTCTATTTTTGGACTTGTCACGGTCAATAAATTGAACGAGTCTCGGCTTCCTCTTCGTCAACCTTGTCGCCGTTTAATATGAGAGGGGACATAAACAGGAGTGCCGTAAACCGAGTTCTCGCCAATAAATCGTCAATGTCCAGAGTCGCCGAGCGAGGCTGACGACCGAACGGTCGTACAGTTAACCAAAGCAGTTTTTATATTTCGTATCTAATTGTGCCGACCTCTTGTCGAGTATGGTTTTGGACTCCAGCCGTTTCTCGGCAGTAGATAAATCACGGTGAGTCTTTGCGTCAGGTGCCGTGAGCCAGGAAACAAAACCCCGCCCCGCTCACCTCCGCCGCTCGCGGCTCTGAAAGCCGCGTAGGTGACTTCGCGTACTCGTCGTCCGCCGCGAAAAAAACTCTCGCACGGCATCGGATGTACTCGCTTCTGTCATCTGCGAACGCTCGCACCCAACGGTTTTGCGACGAACGAACAAATACAAATTACAGCCTCGTGTTTAATGAACACTGTGGCGTTCGTGGCTTCTCGCCCTGAATGCTCACCTCGCATGGCTCGTCGCTCTTTTACGCCTCGACACAAGCGGACGGACGTGTTTCTCGGGATCAGCAATGGGGTGTAACCCGGCTTTCGCATGCCTCGTCTCTCCCCATCAAAGAACTGCCCTGTGATTCGTGTCTCTCTGTGCCCCGCTCAGTGTCGCGTAAAAATGTGCCGAGGACGCGGCGTCGGGATACGCGAGGGTGTCGTCGGCTTCGAGGCGACGTTACATCGCGATGTTACATGCTATATCGATAAGGAAAATTTATCGGTGAAAAGACGCGTGCACCACTCGTGATTCTCTCAGGACATTATGATTCTCCTTCACCCCTGTCTACCCCTGATTTGCCACTTAGCTATATCACGGGTCTCTCTTTTCATCTACAGTAGAACCTCGATTATTAGAAGCTTCGTTATCCGAACTGCCGAATCATTGAAAACTCACTTTTCCAATGACTTTCGGGATGGTGGCGGTGGTGGCGAGTGGGGCGAAACGGTCTTAAAAATCCGGATGTATCGTTTGGACAAAATTGGTTATGAAAAAATTATTGGAAAGTTGAGTTTTGCCCCCGCTGTCCCGTTTTGCCCCACTCTCCCCTACTACGGATTTTGGGCGACAGCTTTCCCTGTCGCTCCTGTAACTGGGATTTGCCCGTATCTATTCCAATAAATAAATAAATAAATAAATAATCCTCCGCGTTGATACCAGGAACGTAGCGATCTCGCGACGAGATTTCGAATCTTATCGGCGTTTCGGATCTTATCCGAAACAGCGATCGTCGTTACCGACATATAGCGTGTCACTTTCCAAGTTTCATTGCCCGACAAACTAAGCTCGCAGGAGTCCGTAGAAATTTCTAGATATTAATTTGCAACCCATCTGACGGGATATAATCATCGAGTCGAATAATTAATTATCCGATTCGTTCTTCCGGCAAGCGAACGAGAGTGTGTTCGTCCACGGCGGGCATGCGCTCTCGCGCTGGTTCACATACACATCCCTATCTACCTATTCCACGAAAGCCCGCGCTGCTTATGCGCTGCCCGAGCACGACGCGCCGGGTCTTATCGGACTCACGCCATACGAATCGTTTACCCGTCACGTGAACGCGAGTCTCGCGCACCTCTCGTACATAGCATGCAATATAGGAGCTCCCGAGGCCGCGCGCCCGTGCTCGCTTAGACCTAATTACGGTCGCGCTAACGGCCCAAGATTATCATGGAATAATAATCCGGTTGCCCGCGGGAACGTATCATTACCAGGATGATAATTCGCAATGCGGCGCGGCCAATTACCGTCTCCGGGTGCGTCGGGCGCTGTCCCGACTTGGCTCGCAACTTCGGTTTTCAGTATTTCCAACGTCATCGTTTCGATGGCGATAATGCAGGCGCGCCCTGACCACGAGCGACGATTAATAATTAAATTGTAATTGGTGTATATATGCGCTAAGCGAAACGGCTGGCCGATGGATTGTAATTGACGCCTAGTGCCCGATGAACTTGCAAAAATAAGGTGTGCTGGACGCTGTTCGCGACAATATCGGTACTCGGGATGATTACCGGCTTTGCCTTGAAAGTACGCTACGCGTCTCAATTGGAGAACGGAGATCTTTCATTATGTGCCTCATTGATACGAGACTTTTTCATTTTCAACACGGAGATTTTTTTTTTCGTCGATAGTGTAATTGTTGTAATTATGACACTTCTAGCATTTGCTCCATCGACAGCGCTTCCGCGTTTTGCTACGAGCTGTCGCACTATGTAGTGTCGGTCGACCCGTGACGTAAGGTTGATTTTCGAGATAAGCGTTAACGCGTAATTCGGCGAGTATGCCTAGGGTTGTTTTTTTTTTTTCTAAGCGAGACTTGACTTTTTTTTCGGGCTCTGAAAAGTTAAAATAAAGTAAAATATTGAATCATAATGTTATCGGCAAATAAATCATTGATTCGAGAGACATCAATTCACTGTGCTCTATCGATCGATTTGTGTACGTCGAATGAATAACACGATGTTGTAAAAAAATGTGTTGTTAACTGCATTGACTGTTGAAAACCAACAAATATTAGCCTCGCGAAAAAATTAACTTACATTTGCATACGAAATGCAAAGAAATCCTTGCGCGGGTGATTAAGGTAGATTGTGTCGAGCGAGCACTTAACATTTGTTTAACGGTCGCTGAAAAGAAAATACTCACTGTAAAGCAGCATCGATGCGGTCGAAAGTACTAAATCATAATGTCATCGGCACATAAAGAATTCATTCGAGAGACATAAAATCAATGTGCTCTATTAGTTCGTTCGTAAACGTCGAATGAACAACGCAGTGTTGTAAAATTTCACCAGTAAAAAAAAAAAAAAAAAAAATGCCGTCAACTGCATTGACCGTTGTAAACCAATAAATGTTATCTTCGTGAAAAAATTTTGTTAAATTTGTGTACAACATGCAAATAAATCATTGAGCGAGTGATTAGAAATGACGGTGTTTGCGTGTAACGTTTAGGCTTCGTGTTTTACCGCTGTGACCGTGAAAAAATAATCGTCTTTATCTATGCCGAGCGTAGTGTCGCAGTGTCTATGGTAAGCACAGTGGGAATGCGATTTTTATTTCTTCCAGTGTGCGACTTCAAAGATGTCAGGACTTTCGGAGGTCGAATCGGGAGGGCGGTGTCCTGTTCAATGTCGCCGGCAGCCAGGACGCCGAAGTGTCCACGATCCTGGAACGTTTCAGCTGGCCAGACGGCGGCAAACTGGAAGACGCGTCCGTCTCCTCCGAGACCTTCGGGAACGATCATATTTTGTCTTCGCTTCTCGTGTACACGAGAGGGTAGGCGAGTGGCTCTTCTTGTCGGGCGAAGGGTAAACACGCGGGATCGACGGTAACGCGGACAGCCGGACAGTTTCAAGTGGCTGGCAAACAAGCCGGGAGCTTTACCGATACGTTGACAGTGACGATGACAGTGAAACGTTGCGCCTGTTAAACCTCTTTCTCGCCCGTACGCGCCAGTCTCGGATTGGCGCTTTTGCTCTTTTACCATCGGCACGGTGGATATCGAGGGAGAGCGAGAAGGAGAGGAGAGGGAGAGAGAGAGCTTCGGCACATGGTCGGGGGTCGACGTGGCCATCCGCGAAGAGCGAGGATAAGCCGGAATGTCCGAGCTCCGACGGGAAGTGCATCGGGAACGGGGCCGTCGAGCAACAGACGCACACACAGCGATGTTGTTATCGCAGATAAATACGAACAGCGAGAGAGCTCTTTCGCACACGTCCGGGACGTGGTATTACCATCGGGAAAACGGAAAGAACAATATCCACGTATTTTCAATGAAAGCATGAACAAATGTGATTTCCGCTCTCCGAGACAGCGGCGGCGGCTAAGTCGCGAGTAAACTCGGGAACGCAGTTGGGTTTCGGTGAGTCGTCGTTCCGTTCGCTTCCCTTTCGCATCTCCGTGGTATATTGCTCTTGGGGTCGTCATAATCGTTTTACTCCCGGGGTCTGTGCGATAATAAACCTTTGTTGACCCGACCGACAAACCGAATAGACGGAAGACGTACATTTTTTTCCACCCCTAAACAGGTACGAGCGCGGGGCTGTTGTTACGTCTACCCGCTAAAATTTCGTCCCGTCGCTCAGCACACTCATCTACGCTGCACCGCCGCGGTCTGCGAAGCATATTTTACGATCGCCAATGGAGGGATTTATATTGACCGGTGTAAAAGTTTACGCACCCGGATGTTTGATCGTGAAATTCGTCAACGACCGCTCATGATCGTATAGTGCGGGTTCTCGGGGATGGAATTGCCCGGCAAAGAGATCCGCGCGGCCGGCGCGGAAGACACATTCTTTCGTAACTCAATGTCGCTCGCCACTCGTTCTCGTAATCGTTCGCGCTATCGGGAGTATCCCGTGATCTCCTCACGGTCGGAGAGAACGTCAAACGTCCGTGGGTTTACTTTCTGTGGCGATGCGGTTTTTACGTTTCGATGCTTCCGTCCGAAGTGAGACAGCTCCGACATCGGTCGCGGTGCTCCGGCGTACCGTCGTGTGTTGTGTAAGAGGGTCGTCATCTACGCTCCCGCGAATAGTGTGCGCCTCCGGAGGCGATGCCGGGGTCTCCGCTCTTCTCGTTTCTTCTTCGTCGTCGTCGGGTCGGATGAGCGACGGTCGTCGCGTTGAGAGCAGACGGGCGAGTGACGAGATGTCAGGACAACCTCAGCCCGAGCCGAAGAGACTGAACGTCGTCTCGGATTACGTCGACTCCAACGAAATTCGCCTTGGTGAGCGGAGCCGCTGACTCTACAAGATGAATCTCGCCTGCTACATCAACCACCGAGCATCGGGAAAGCTCTGCGTCACTGCCTCCGGCTTCCACGGTGACGGCCGAGGGGGACAACCTTGACGATATTAAGCCGGTAAACGTCGTTACTCCGCGGTAATTTCGTACGAGAGGTATATTTATTAAACTTCGCGACGAACGACGCGGACGAATTTTTTTCTCGGAGAACGATCAGAAACGAACGCGGCGATCCGCCCCTCTGTGTCTCTGTAATGATATATTCGATATCTCTGTGGTGAGAGCGGCGAAGATGGTCCGGTCGACGTACCATTGATTCACGTGCTGAACGGGGTGTGCCATATTCACCACCTTCACCCTAATCGATATATTTTCTGGTCTCCGTCTCTGTCTCTTCCGGTCATAATAAACGAGTTTCACGGCTAGCGAGGCTCTTCCTAAAATACTGAGGAATGATCAATTCTTGGGATGATTCAGGAAGACGAAATCGAGGAAGCGAAGAACGTACAAGGGGGTTGCACGATGGCGCCTCGGGCATGGGGGAACATCGCGGGCAAACTCTTAAAACGTATCATCACGGCATGAATCGTAATAATACGAATCGAGAGTGTATAGCAGGGGGGCGACGGGCCGGCCGGTTCGCGGGCATTGTCATTACGAGCTCGCGAGAGCGAGTCCGGTTGTTTCGTACTTAATAATTAATGGGGCTCCGGTTTCTTGCGGTAGTGAGTAGAGCGTGGTATCCCACAGGACAAGGTGCAAGGGGGCTTTCTCGATACCTGGTTCTTTCTGGGTGTAACGATAATGCCAGGGCGCCACGATAATTTCGCGTAAGAATGGGGGGCAGCATGGGCATTAGACATGGAGGACGGATCGGAGAAGCCGCATCTCCTTTATCGCGATCTCGACTGCTGACTGTGGCATATTATACCGTCGTCGCTAACACTTGCCTCGAAGCCTCTCTCTATCTCGAGGCTTCGGACTCGTGGCAGGCTCTCGGTTCCCTCGTCGACCCGCAACGGTGGATTCACAGGCGCCAGTTAAGTACAGAGCTCGAGAGCCGCGTTCCTTCGAAAATGAATTTCGTAATTAGCGGCCTGTTGATACAGAGGACTCTTCGGGCCTTTTGCACGATGACCCATCGAAGCGAAGCTACCATTAGGACATCCGGGTATGAGATGTCAGCCTTAGGTTCGGCTGCTGATCGGCACCGATGGATTGCGGGCAAAATGGCAATACTGACAAGATCGAAGATCTGATCTTTGGGCCAGGGTCATGATTGAGAAGAAACAGGCAACGTACTTGAAGATACAGAGAGTAAAATATTTATTTTATTCAAATAAATATTCATCTTATTTACGTAACTATTTACTTAATTAAAGTAAATATTTATTTTAATCAAATAAATGTTTTACTTAGACCAAATAAACGGTAGACGTAAAATAAATTATTTTTCTGGGTGCAAGTGTGGCGAATATGGGTCGGACCGTATATAATTGATTCACGGTGTTAATAGGGGGTGATATTGACTACTTTTGCCCTACATGAAAACGTCATCATTTTTTTTTTCTAAAAATTAAACAAAATTCTGTGCGAAGTCTACAGCTTATTCTTAGACCAGGTGGGGACTCTAGGTACATCGATCGCAGGTCTATCTCTCGTGAGCGCTCTCCGCCCAGAACCGATCGTCTTCGTTCCGTATCGTTTTGTCGATGCGCATCAGCGACATACCGGCGGAGCGATGTCCCAAACGTCGGTGAAAGTATCGACGTCAAGCCCGATGCTCGGTGCTAACCGTGTCGAGTGAGATTGCATCGCCGGTGACTAAAGAACACCGAGGCGCAACGGCGAGCAGACAGTACGAGAGGCGGGATCGACCAACGGGCTACCGCGATTGCGGCTCTATAAGTCCGGCCGGTTCCTTGCACAAACGCCCGGATAAGACTTGTTTGCAGCAAACGAAAAGACATATTTTTCGTTTTCAAGAAAATCTGTACGCGGATCTGGCGTGGACACATAAAAATGCAAGTCGTGCGCAGCCGCTCTTTCGCTGGCTCGGTTAGCTCTCTCGACCGGGCTATGGCCACGGCTGGCCATCGTCTCTCCCCCTCGGCTTCTCCGCTACCCGCCCTCCGCCGCGACATGGGTGTTTTATGGCCGACAGCTTTGCGTGTTTCGTGGTAGGCATTATTTTTCCTCCTAAACTCCGTTATACCTGGAACAATGGAGAGATTAAAACGTAAAATATGATCCCGGGGGGTATATACGGGGCTCGCGGTGCGGTTCGCGCGCTCGCGGGCTGCCCTCTCTCTTCTCGGCTCGCATACTGCCTACGGTAAATTTGGCAGTACCTGCGCGTTGTTTTCGGCCGCTGCTCCTGGCCATTTTTTTCGGACGTGCACCCGACGACAAAAAAAAAACGATCCGCTCGCAGCACGAACGCTCGACGGAAGAACGGGGCGAGAGAGAGTCCGCGGACTACCATTCGAATGTTTGATTCTAACGCGTGCTCCGACGAAAATTCAAAATCTCAAACGACTCATGAGATTCAGAAGAGAGAGAAAAAAAAGAAATCGTGAAGTAAACGTGTCTACTTTATGTCCCACTAGGTTTAATAACTTTGATTAATCTGATGGAGTAATCGCAAAAACGTTTGTACGTCGTGTCGGATAATCAATCATTCTTACTCAGTTGTTCTTGTCCGATGGAAAAAAAAAAAAAAAAACTATATTCTAATGTCTACACCTCGTGAATAGCGAAGAAAAGTCGCTTTGCGAGACACACACGTCAGCCAGCTGTCGTTAGAATGCTAATAATAAATGCATCGTCGAGGAATAATAATAACAAGAATATCGGCCGAGCAGTGAGAGTCGTTCGTAGACGGTCTACAGAAACCGTCGAGTTGCCGGTGAAGTGTTATATACGTGTTGTACACACATAGACGAAGGCGTACGTATACTCAAGCTGGAAATATATGCGTGGCCGTGTGCTTGGGAAGGACCCGGGGCTGCGCCTCATGTTTAAATCAGCGATAACGAGAAGCCTCGGTGACATATGTCACTGTCGCTGTCAGCCGGCTACACAATCAATATAGTTGCCTGCTCGCGCTCTCGTATACGCTTTTCAGCCTTCGGGCCGCGCGTAGACGTCGTACGTATCCTCCGGCCCTCGAGATAATGTATTCGATACGTGACTCCGTATTGGACAAATACAAAAGCGCGTCCGGTTAAACCAGCGGCGAGGATCTGTCGATCTTTCGATCGATCGATACTCCTCCCAACGTCTCCGCTCGTCGCTATGTCAATTTTTTTTTCTCCCCCTCCCGCCCCAATGAAAAGATCACGCAGATGTGGGTTCATTCTTTTTTTTTTTTAAAACCTATCGACATGAAGCGTGACAGATCGGTATTCCGAATCGAATCGAGAACTCGATGAGTATCGGAAATCGTTGCCGCAAGATTGTTAAATTTTTGGGGATGATTATCGCGTCGAGGCTGAGGCAAAGCGCCGTTATATTTTATGCGCAATCCGTCCGTCGCGCGGAGGCCACTTTTGCTCCGAGGATATTACCGGCACGTAGAGACACTACGAAATTTTCTATGTGGATTCATCAATCACACTTAACGGGTCTTCGGCGATGTTCTCGTCATGCAGTTCCGATCGAAGTCGAGACGGACGAGGGTCGTCCACGTCATCCCTTAAAAGTCGCGCGCGGCTTCTCGATCGAGGGCAATTAATCCTCGGTGCGGACGTCGATGATGAAGTGCCGCGCATTGGACGGCTCCGAGACGGAGTCGCAAAATTTAATGACCCGCCGCGTCATCCTTAGCGAAGAATGTTCTGTACCGCTCGGACATTTATAGATACTCGTCGGTGCGGCTCTCATAGAACATTGATTGGATGAGAGAGGATGATTCGAGACTTTATTTCCTTACGGATACAAACTATTTTCGGAAATCGTGTCATATAAATCTTTTCCCTCCGGATTGCATTCCCTAAATGCATCTCTTCGTCGTGCACAACAGATCACGGTATCCCGACGGCAAAAAAAAAAAAAACAAAAAAAAAAAAAAGAAAGAAACCAACAAAAACCGGAGAATAACTCGTCGAAATCGATCAATTTTTATCGTACGATTCGAATAGCGTGTCCATAAAGAACGGTGCAATATTTTTCGAACCATCTCGAGCCGGCGTTCCGCAAGGTTGAGCGGTGAACGAAAACGAAAAATTATTGTGCACGGCCGAGTGGTCGTAAAGTGCGCGTGTCACGTTGTCTCCGTTGAAGGGGTACACACTATAGGACACGCTGGGTCTATAGTTGTTACCTATGGAAGAGGCGAGCGCGGAGTAAGTGTAACTACGGCCAGGCAGAAGCAGCACCCATACAGCTCATACGTCAGAGCCCCCGAGACCCCCGTGCCATTTCGAGCAAAGTTCTCTCTCCTCGCGTAGTTCCACGGGGAGTAACGCGGGAAAAGGAGACCTCTATGATTTATTACCCGCCGCAAATTCTGTTTCTCTCGGGCCCGCGGAGCTCTAACCGCGTTTGCGTTCATCCATCTTTTTCCCTTTCACGGCTCACCGGGCAGGATCGTCCGGCTTCTCCGTGTTAGACAACGCACACGGTACAGCGCGTACGTACGTATACGATGATGATTCCCTGCGCCTCTCACCCTTTCCCTCGCCGCATGTAGCTCCCGCTGCTGTTCCACGCCATCTCTCAAAGTGACTGACTGCCTCCTCTATTATCCGCTTGTCAGCATTTTTACACTTTTATTCTACAGGCCCAGAGTTCGGTTCGAGTTCTTCTCTGGCCATTGTCGCCCGAGCTCGCCGATAGACCGGAGAGCGCGCGCACACATGCACATGCACAAAAGTGCCCCCCGCCGCGGCCCCGTGCAAATACGATAAATGTTGCACCGTTCATTGGCACACTCGTTCTCGAATCGAAGCGTCATGATAGATGAATGTAACTGCGGCTCATTCGGTCGGACACACTGTACTACTGACTGTGTACACAGTCGACCGGACGCGCGCAGACTTTTCCCTCTCGATTCCTACTGTACAAACGCCTGCGCTCCAGTTTAAACATTCATTTTAAAAAATATTGTTGTTATCGTTATTACTATTATTTTTTCACAAACTCCGTTGAACGTTGTCCGCGCGAAAGGCCGCTGGAACAATGCGCTTCAATAATATTTTTATGACAGCCCGCTGTGAGAACAAAACGATTATTTCCTATACCCTCGTCATAGCGCCGCGTCGTACGTGCACGGGCAACCCGTTCGCCAGCGCTGGTCTCACCTATTGTGCAAACTGTGTAACACGGGTCTATCGATTATTTTTTTTCTCCACAAACAAGCCGTGAAAGTCAGCGGCGAACGGTGCACACGCGGTATACGCGAAATCGCCCCGAGTCTACCTGGCAATTTCGTGTAACATAAATCGGGTGGCGTGCGAAGGAGGCGTTAAGATCTCGGCAAGGTCAAGAATTAGAGACCTGTCGAGATCGTTACCGTTCACCTGCGATTATACTTTCCTCTCCTGTAATTCACCCCGTCGAGAGCGAGAGAGCGAGAGAACCTGAGAACTTACCGCGAGTGTTATTGCCTCACAGTCAGCGGCACCTGCAATTTTCAGCCTCGTTTTCTAGGTCGGTTGAAGCTACCAAAAAGTAAAAAATAAATCGGACGATTTTACCACGTGTCAAGGATTTTCTCTTATGGATTCTCGCCTACTCGAGAGATAAAAAATTTAGGGCCTCGCGGGAGTTATTGCGAAAACTCATTGACGTAATTCCGCTTTGAGGTGTCGCGAGCCGCATTTGGCAATTTCCGTTTTTCGTCGGAACGATTCCCGGCCCAGATCTTGTTCGTGCTCGTGGCAGCTTTCTTTCTTCGAAGTCCCCCGAGTCACCGCGCGTCCGTTCGTGCCAAGTGTAATTTCAGTCGAGAGGGTTCTTTATTGCACCCAAAATGAAAGATAACGAACGGTCGCGTTAATGCCCCGATGTAAATTCGCCGATAAAGTTTCGTCGACGCGCGGACCCCAATTTCGATCAAGTGCCGGGAACGTCGTTGTTTTACAACGCGACGAAAGCAGCCCCGGCGAGAAAGGAAACGAAGCGCTCGAGTCCGGTGAGACGGGTGGATTATGCGAGATAGACCCAGCATAATGCCAAAAATCTACCGGGAGGGCCACGGTGTCCTAATCCGGTGGGACAATGGCTCGTGAAATGATCACATTGTCAAAACAGTGGACTGGCGATAAGTTCAACGGGAGTACGAAATTTATTTCGAGCTGGAGCAATAAGCCTGACGCGAAATGAGCGACAGTTCCCCGCCTTCCGTGTACGACACCTCATCGATCCGCAGGACACCTTTCCGTCGCGGCTCCTTTATTGCGGGCACCTATCGACATTGTCCCGAAGGATTTTATAACAGGCGTGTTTATTCCAGGGCACGGTCGTTTATTGTTCCAATGACGTTTGGGGCTTCTCATCACCTGGGATTGTCTCGAATCGAAGTGTATTTCAGTTTTGTTTGGGATCGTGCAAAGAACCAACACGATCGACTGTCGGGGTTGCAGTACATCGCAAGGGTGCGCGGATATCGCTCCGGTGGCCGCTTCGAGAGATCGTAAATCAATCGAAAAGGGAATGACGAGAGCCAGGTAGGAATTTCTATTTTTACGGTCTAAAAAAGTAGGGCAAGGAAACGCGGGAATAATAAGAGCCCGTTAAACATCGCAAGCTGGCTGTTACTTTCGTTTACTGCATGCGATAACGACGCTCGATTCCACGAAGCTTTCGACACAGCGCTCGGGCGAGGGTCGCAAAAATAATCATTTTTAGCGTGTACTCGCGAGGAGACACTTTATTTACAATCGAGCATTTTATCGCAAGCACAGCCTCGCTGTCGGAACCTTTGTGGTCTCCCTGGGACACCGAGGTTTTCGCGGCTCGGCTCGTACGCGAGCAGTCGTTCTCCCGAAAACGTCGGTAGACCGGACGAGCGGCGAACTTCAAAGTCCACCGTATTAGCTGCGAGCCCATTCGTCAGCGTCAGAACGTCGGGGACTCGGCTTAAGGTAGTTAGCGCCGCCGGTCCTGCTGGGCACACCCGGTTATACTGCCACATCCTAGTTTCGAGTTTCCGAAAGAAATTTTCAGCACTTCGAGTTCTATGCAGGGTAGAGCGGGGAAAAATGGCACAGTGGGGCGAAACGGGACAGCGGGGGCAAAACTCAGTTTTCCAATAATTTTTGAATGTCCAATTTTGTCCCAACAATAGATTCAAATTTTTCATCGCAAGGTGCGAAAATAGCGGTTTTACGCACGAGAAGCGGGCGGAAAAGTGGCCATTTCCGCACCGAGTGATGAAAAAAAATTGTACACAGACAAAAAAAATATCGATTGATTCAACAAAATGTACTCTAACGGGTGATGAAAAAAATGTTTGGCTGATCAATCTAACAGACCGTCGAATCGAAGGTTTCATTACTTACGGCAATTATCTCGTTCGATCAACCAAAAATTTGCTCATTTTCTTAACCCAATCTGTTTCTTTATCTCAGTGTATAATCATTTTTTTGTAGCTCTAGAAGGTGCAAAGTGCAAGATACGTTGTACAATTTTTTTTTAGGAAAATAAAAAAAAAGTTATCGGCAGTTAATGCAATTCGTATTATCAAGTTTTGCGAAGGAAGTGTTTTGCGGTCTCGGTGTGGATTTTATTGAATACAATTTCTATACCGCGTTAGCCGCGGCGGCGATATTGCCCCCGCTGGCTGTTAACGAGCGCGGGGGTAAACGGTAACGAGTTTTCAGTCTAAATTACGTTTGCCGGCCGAGAACGAGTAGCGAGCATACCATTGCATTTCTCAGTTACCGTACCGTAGCTGCGGCGACGGCATTCCCCCGTGCCAGCCCGAGGAGCAACGGCGTTCCGTCGCTAATTATTGTTTGCCGCAACTATGCGAGTGCGGCACTCATCCGCTGTATCCCCGCATGTACACTGTATTATATGTGGGCGCGCGTGTTCCTCCGACGGTCCGACCATACGCGTATCGTAATAATTCGTCGCAATTACTGTTGTAACATACTTAACCTCTCGAACGCTGTATCTTCACTTCTTAAGTAGCTACTGCGAGCCGATCGAGCGATCGTGTACGAGTTCCCATAATGCGGCGCGTATATAATCATACCATTCGCGTTTCTTCTCTCGCGTTTCGCCGCTCGCGCGCGATTCCGCGGTATCAAGTAGCAGAATGTACGGAGCCGCGGCGCGGAAAAGGCACTCGCGAGAGTGTCGGACGGGCTTCCACTGACGGTCAAGACGCGTTAAGAATCTAATCGAATTTCTTGGCCGAGCAGCGGGTTCGAGTCGAGCGGTAATTAGCCCGAGAGAAAGGAAGACGCTAACGAAGCACCGCATCGCGAGCCTTTACCTGCCGGTGTCGAGATCAGCCGCGCTTATTTTACCTGCGGTATCATCGGCTCCCTCTCCCTCTCTCTCTCTCTATCTCTCTCTCAGCGTCTGACGGGAACTCTCTTAAAAGTGTGCGCGGTATCTCGCGGCCTATCATGCCGCACGCCCCTTCAGACAAATCTTCCTTCAGATTCTAGACTCGACCGAACTTGGCCGCATTCACATATCTCGGAGGATGTCCTCGAGGATATCTTTCAGTGGATATTTTTCAATCCAGTTTATTTTCATATGGTAGAAATTTGTTTGAGATTTGTTTGAAATTTGTTAGAAATTTGTTAGAACTTTGTTTGAAATTTGTTTGAAATTTTTTGAAATTTGTTTGAAATTTGCCCAATGTATCTTTCCCCGGCTTATCACGAATCCGTCGCTCATTGAAGTCCCGCCTCACTGTAACATATGAAAATTTGCGCCAGAATAAAAAAAGTTTGTCCCCGGTACTGTAGCAAAGAATATCACAAGCATTTGCTTTTGAACTTGGAACTACCGTAGCGCGCTCTTCATCACCCTGACTATCCGAGTCCACGCATGCGGTCCTGCGGTGTAACGTGCTCGTACCTAACACCACTACAGCGATATCTGCGGCAAGGTGGCCGAGTCAGGCCCCGGAGACTCGGCGATAATTAAAACGCTTTCACGAAATTGTAGGCAAACAGCGGCTAAGTGGCTGTCATTCGTGACTCGTGGTGGAAGTCGGTAAGTCGTACGGCGAGCAATCAATCACCCGCGAGGCCCCCTTCTCCTCATCGTCGTATCTCCCCTACCTAAGTCTCCCCTCCTGGCTGTTTCTCTGTCTCACCACGGTCGCTCAGACCCATTACATTTCTATTTTGAAAGCTGCTTATTAAGCGGGACCGGCTGGTGAGGAGACGGACAGGTTTGACGGTATAAAATATCGGGTTGCCTCTAGGTGGTTGTGCGCCGATGGCGTGGCGGTGCTGGGCTCGCTCACTGTGCGTTTCTTCCCTCTCTCTCTCTCTCTCTCTCTCTCTTTCTCTCTCTCACTCTCTCTCTCTCTCTCCATCGTGGAGTGACCACACCGGAGCCCGACGCCAGCTCGATGTGCCCGAGAGAAAGGGAAAAAGGGCGCGATAGAGGGGGACACGCTGTTCCGCGTCGCGCCCGGGGTGCCGAGTGAGATAGAGACGGACAGAGAGAAGGGCTGTGTAAAAGCGGTGAAATATCAAAGCCGGGATGGGAGCTGTCATCGTCGGGCCAACATCATGGGTGGCGTGTTGAATTAGAATGCCTCCCGAGTCCCCTCTCCGCCCGAGCACATCCCAGCCAGCCCCCCTCCGGGACACACGGACGGAACCCCGCCAGCGTCAACCACCGCCGCGCGCAAAACGCAGCGGTGCAACTCGACGTTCAGCCCGCCCCACCCTGACCAACCCGCCGCGACGATAACCGTTTGGAGGGGATGAAAACTACGGTCGACAGGTTTTCTATCTTTCTCCGGTATGGCAGAAAAGTGGGGGAGCTCTCGCCACCAGGAGTCGCTGCGCTCGAACTTCCTCCACTCCGCCGTCGCGTCCTCCCCGACGCTCGCTCCGGACTCCACTATTTCCCTGGATCTCGTACGGTGCACATCGTCTCTCGTTGTCGCAGCGTACGTATACTTTCGAGTGTGTTTCATACATCGGTTATCGCACATTGATACACTGTGCGCGCGAATTTACAAAAAAATAAATATATATATATATATAATAATACTCCGGCTGATCACGTCGTCGACCCGAACAAGGATACTTATCGGTAACGCAGAGTGAAAGAATCGTTCGATACTTCGTCGAAGTGTTCGCCAAGCTGATGTGTGTTTTAGTTATTTTTTAAAAGAGTGTTATTGTGCAGTCGATTGTAAAATAACGACACGAAAAGAAACAAAAAAATAGTGATTTGAAACAAATGGTTGTGCTTGAGGAAGGCGGTATGCTGACCACCGGACACAATCAGTACTTACAACCGGATTATCTGTCTCCGCTTCCAACAACGGTTAGTATAGTCATTCGATTGAAAATGTATATATATATTTGCGATTATACATTGTCGTGGATCAAGACGAAACGTACGATTGAATTGGAGCACGTTTCCCCGAAGAGTACGAATTCCCTGCTCCAAAATCTTAATTTCCACATTACTCCGAAACACACCTTGGCGTCCCGGAATATCCGTCTTTGCAAATTTCGTTTCGTTGCGCATCGTTCGTGTTACTTATATTTTTTCTTCGATTTATTTGATTACAGTTGGACGCGAAGAAGAGTCCGCTGGCGATGCTCGTGCAGACCTGCAGTCAGATCGGCGCCGATTCGCCGACGAAGCCGTTGATCTCGCCGCTGGAGAAGACGCCGAAGGGTATGTCGGGTTCGAACTCGAGATCGCCGCCGGCCTCGAAGATGGACCGGACGCGCTCGAGTCCGTCGGAGCCGAAGCCGTTGGGCTTCAAGCCGTACGAGACGAACGTCCTGTCGAAGAAGTCGTCGAGCGACGACGGCAGGCCCGCCTCGAAGGCCAGTGTGCACAGTGTCAGTGGCCAGGAGTGTGTCAGTGTCGCAAGTGATAACAACAACGTCGAGAAGAAATCGACGGGAAGCCGTACGCCGCTCGGTCGGAAATCGGCGTCGCCGATAACGCACGGCACGAACACGACGACGGCGGCGAGTCACAGTCCGTCGGGCGACCGCAAGACGCCGGGTTCGTCGCACGAACGCGAGAAGACCAACGATTCTCCGAGGAACAACAGCGGCGCGAGTCCGATAATACGCTCGGGAATGGAGATCCTGTCGGGTGGCGGACATCCGAAGGATCTCGGCGCCTACAAGCACGGTTTGGGTGGTTTCGGTGCGGGCAATCCTCTGTGCTGTCCTCCGGGGCTCGCCGAGAATCCGGCCTTCAGGCCACCGTTCGCCGGAGCCTCGCCGTTCTCCCATCATCACGCGGCCGCG
This sequence comes from Amblyteles armatorius, assembly GCA_933228735.2. Taxonomy (NCBI): domain Eukaryota; kingdom Metazoa; phylum Arthropoda; class Insecta; order Hymenoptera; family Ichneumonidae; genus Amblyteles; species Amblyteles armatorius. The sequence goes on along the minus strand of OW121687.1, from coordinate 21,691,755 downwards.
GCCGCGGCCCTCCTCGGCTATCCGACGGCGGCCCCCGGCGGCGGAAGTCCCTATCTGAGCTACGCCCGCGTCAAGACCCCGTCCGGCGGCGAGGCACTCGTGCCGGTTTGCAAGGACCCGTACTGCACCGGCTGCCAGTACAGCATGCACAACGCCCAGATGATGATGGGCGCCGGTTCCTGCCCGAGCGGATGCACGCAGTGCGATCATCAGAAGTACGGACTCGCCATGGCTCTCTCGTCGCTCGGCCCCATGCCGCCCCCCTCGCTCTCCTATCCGCCCTCGCTAGCCGCCGGCGGACGACCCTACGTCTGCAACTGGATCGCCGGCGACACGTACTGCGGCAAGAGATTCACCACCTCCGAGGAACTCCTCCAACATCTCAGGAGCCACACGAGCCTCGCGAGCGGGAACGATCACGCGGCGACGGCCGCGCTCCTCGGAAATCCGCACTCGCATCCGTTACTCTCGCCGTCGGCGGCGCTCCACAGAGCCGCCGGTGGCGGCTCCTACCCCGCGCCCTCGCTCAGCCCCCTCAGCGCCAGGTATCATCCTTACGGAAAACCACCCACCGGACCACTGCCCGCTTCACTCGCGGCCTCGCCGTACAGCGCTTTCAACGCGCTCGGTCCTTACTACTCGCCGTACGCGATCTACGGACAGCGCATCGGTGCGGCGGTTCATCCTTAAGCGGTGGAAAAAAAAAAACAGAGAAGTGAAATCGTCGATCACGGACTGGAGGGATAGCGTCGATCGTGTAAATAATAACGCGCCATGGGTGCTAACGTAAGACTCTATTTAAAAAGAATTCTATATTATATATAAATATTATATATATATATAAATATAAATTAAATATTATAATTGAAGTTTATGGTATATATCTTGAGACAGCTAAACGTGTCGCGTTACGCAACGAACGAGCGATCCGCCGCGAGGGGGAGGGAAGGAGGGGTGGAGAGATAATGAAGAGAGTTGAGAGGAGAGAGGCTGGTGTCATGCATACTGAAATTATACGTCTATTAAAATCCGATCGATTCACGAGCGGCTGTTTAAATTCAACGAATGCGCTTCACGATCGTCAATTTTCGGTATAAATTATGCGGACGAGCGAATCGCGCGACTTTCTACATCCTTGTTTTTGAAAACAATAAACGTTTCGCCATTCGACCTCGTAAAATTAAAAAATAAACAAAAAAGAACGAAACTGAAGAGGGGTAAAAGAGAGATGTGAAATTCCGTGAAACAATGAATGAGAATCGCGCGTAGATAGGGAAAAAGCTTTCGACCAGCCGAGGCTGGGGGTTGCGCTCCATGTCCATGATACAACTGTGATATTATATTATTCTTTCGAGGAGAGACACGAGCGAAATTCACAAAACCCGATTTGTCGAAGTGAACTTCGCTCGGTCGCGCAACACACGTCGTTTCGTTCAGTCGCTGTTGCAAATAAAAAGAAAAGAAAAATACGTTTCGGCATAGATACAGCGAAGATCGCGGGGAGGAGCGCAAGATATTCGTATCCGATCATCGAGTGAGAGAAAGAGAGAAAGAGAGCTGAAGAGAGATTCGGAAGTGAAGTTAGAAAGTAAAAAAAAAAAAAAAGAAGGACGACGAGCAAAAAAAACAATGGAATGAAAGGTAGCTGTCCACTTGTCAGATAATATTTTATCGGTGCACTTTCTCAGTGTATTACGATACGTATGTCTCATTCACCACCCACACAATGTAAATATGAACAAAACAAGAAAAAAAGAAGAAGAAGAAGAAGAAAAAAAATTGTAAATATATATCGTTGAGTTTCTCATACCGCTTTAATAAACACGTTTGCAGAATTACGTACACACCGATTGTATTATGTTTTATTTTATGTGTATTATGCCTCCCCTTTACGCCGGTAATATTCAACGGTGCCACGGCGGGAGATGCCGAGACTGGGATAAGCGCGTTACTTATCGTCATTACCCTGTCCCGTATCCTTCCGGTAGTAACCGGAACGGCACGGCGACGGTACGATATCGTCCCCGTCGTCGTCATAGTCGTGGCTATACACGCTCGGCCACCCGTCCACCCAACTTTCATAACTCGCCTTTATCCTCTCGAAGCGTCGAGAGCAACCGGAGGATAGCAGCAGTAAAGGTTAACGTGGGCGTTTGCGTGTAATGGAATGGATGTCTCGCGTGAGGAACACATAAAGGAGAGAACTCGTGCGGCGTTGCTGAGGCATCGAACAGCACAGAGGCTGTCCCGTTCCGTTCTCCGTCTCGTTTCTTCCTCCGTTCGGGCGAGCACTCGACGCCGTCCGCGGAGCGAGAGAGCGAAGGTTCCCTCGCGTTCATCGCCGCTGGTGGTGGTGCTCCTGCTGCTGGTGGTTGGCGGTGGTGCGCCGAGAGTCGGAGTCCCAATCCCCGGGGCACCCAGAGAGCAAATTTATTTCTTTCATTACCAGCGTGGCCGCTCGTGAGTTCTCGGATATCAGGGCTGCGAGGCGGGCCGCATAAATCTGCAGTGTGCAGCCTCTCCTCCGCTCTCGCGGGAAGCGCGCAGAGAGATCCGCCGATGGGGGCCTCGGGGCGTGCGGTACGAGGAGCGGGACGGAGCGGAAAGAACGATCGGAGGGCGGGGGTGTCAAGAGGCAGCTGAGAGAAAAGTGGGGAAGGAACGTGGGACAGGCGAAAAGCCGGAGGAAGAAGCACACTGCGGCATCACTCTCGCCACCCCTCTTACATGGAGCGTCGTCGCGATCATCGTCGTCGTCGTCGTCGTCGGTGGCGTCGCCTCAGCTGGCTCAGCACGCCCGTGAAATATTTCGGGGTGATTTTACCCCGAGAATGAATGGCCGCCTATATTTCCCTCGGCCATTCTTCGGATTGGAATTCCTGTTATTTCGGGCCATTACGCAAGTCGCTGAATCTCAATTAGTAACGTGTCGTTGAACATACGCATACATCGCGAGTGGTTTTTTTTTTTTTTTTTTCTTCGTATTTCTTGTATTTGTCGCTCGCGGTGTTGCTCACGCACGCAACCATTATACTGCATGATTTACATTCGCGGATGTACGTATTGGTGAAACTACGATATATATATAGATGTACATCGTCGCTCTTTCCCCTCTCGAGAGCCGCCGGTATATCGAGGCACCGCGTTCTTCGTCGTGTCGTGACTTTCATAACTGAGATTTCGCCTGTTTCTCTTTCCGGCTCTGCTACGGCCGACGCCACGAACTGTCCGACCGACGATCGTTATTCATGCCGGCTGCATTTGCATACAATGCCGTTGAAAAGAGGAACTACATCAACGTCGACGCGTATATGGTTCCGCATGAATTTTACGCCAATCGCCCGACGGATCCACTGCCTCACGCCTCGCGTGATCGCGGATCCTTTTTCGCATCTACTGTCGAGTTATTGTTTTTTCTTTTTTTTTCTTTTTTTTTTTAAATATGCAATGCTACTGCCAAAGGTAATGAGAAGTGATGTTGATATTTATTGTACGCGCAATCGGCAGCAGATAATCACAAATAAACAATCAATCACAATTGGAGTAAGTGAACTTAATTTGAAATATTATCATGGCAGGTAGAGAATATCGTAAGAATTATAGAAGTTGACATGACGAAGTAATGAAACACACGACGGATTCATTTTTCTGTTGCGGCTTCAATTTTGTAGAATTTCCATTAAAAAAAAATTCTTCGTGAGATTCCACAAGACGACAAACTATTTCAAGCATCTACTTAAAGTGGTTGTTGCAGAGTTTTTTCTTTGCCCCGCTCTCTCTCACTCAGCAAATATTACGGTAACAGCTCTCCTAATTCTGATAAGATGATAAGGGAGCCGTCAAGCCGACGACTTGTTTAAATTTCCCCACGGTGTAACACACATCCGTCCGTCCGTCCGTCAGTCTTATCGCGAAAACTTATATACAGCAACAACTACCTACGGCACGGTACCCTATAATTTTCCAGGCAGTCCACGCCTACGGTTCGGTGGAACGCCGAGGTGCCGGCGAACAAATGACGGTTATAATACTCTATGCGTCCTACACTTACCGCAAAAATGTATGTACGCCAAGGGTCTCGTACTGGCTGCTCTCGTACTCGCCCCGAAGGCTCTCCAGACTAATGGAGAATTCAATCTTCGCGTGACCGCACGAGCGGCCTCTTCTCGCTTTCGTTGTTCGGATCGGCGATTTCGTGGAAAGCGTTCGTAGCCGGGCGTACCTCACGTGCTTCTTAAAACGCGATTCATGTCTTCATTGCCGAGAGCCCGAGTGATGATACGAGCGGCTTATCCGCTGTTCCTCAGCGAAACATTTCATCCGCAGCCGTTGCTCGTGCGAAGAGACACACGAAAGTCGCATGAAGAAACGAGTATCGAAAAGTTCCCGAAGACTTTCGGAGGTGATATCCACGTGTGGCGCCCGGCCCGGCCGCAAACAACGAGGAAGGGAGGTGTGGAGGATGGGAACGACGAGTGTTCACGGTAAACGTGGTCCCGGAGTCCCGCGCCGTCTATCAGACATCTTGGCCGAGAGCGTGGCGGAGTCTCGCTAGTCAGCGCAGACAATGTACCACATCAATAACGCGGCTCATGGATAAAAGCGAGTCATACATCGTGCTCTGACATATCGTTTGTAATAAAACACAAAGGGGGCCTTCTCGCTCGCTCGGGCTCTTTCTCCTTCTCCTCGGCTCCGACTCCGTTACCGTTCCTCCTCGTCGTTACCAACACCGCCATCGGCATCTGTGTACCGGGCCCGGTTCGTCTCTCCGTCGCACTCGATTTTCTCTCGGTCTCATCGTTCGTCCTCGTTCCGCTCTCTCGCCGTTCACGTGACGTCGCGTACATCGTCGTCTGGTCTGGTTTTCCTTCTTCGGTTATTCATTTCCGTCTCGCTCTATCCACCGTGTCGTCTCCTGTCGAGTCATACATCACCCCCTCTGAATTCGCGAGACAGCGAAGACCTGCGACTATAACTCATCCGTACCGCCTAGCCTGCGCTAGAGAGGCAGAAGAGCCAGAAACAGCAGCAACAGCAGGCCGAAAGTTGCACATGCACCGGAGCCCGAGGCACCCCCCGAGCTGAAATTGCGGAGCATTGAAATCGATGGGTTTCCAGACCGGAAACCGGTGTTTTGTCGGACGCAGACCCTGGCGGCTACGTCGGCTTCGTTCTCCATGTCCCGCACACCGATGCCGCACGGTGATCAGTAACAGTTCACTATAGGTGGCGGACAGCCCTTCTCGACACGGGCGTGCGCTCCTTTTTATGCCCCGTGTTTCACAATGCCAAAGAAACTAACACTCCGTCCCACCGCTTACTTGTTTTCGGTACCCGCGAACCTTCATTGTGGCACAAAGTTTTCCACCGGTTTCGCAGGGTGCGTCCTCGATGAACGCACAAGGTTGCACCTGCGTCACAGTAATATTATCGTGTCTTTCCTGAAAGCGAAACCAGAGCAGCTCGACAATTTTCTTTGGAGATTTTTTTTTTTCACCCAAAGAATATTAGGCGGTAGCGAAACGTCGGTGTCGCGTTCCGAGAGCCACCCGAGAACCGCCCAGAGGATGTTGACGATGTCACGACATCATTCACCATTTGCGCCTTCGCCAACGGGCTCGAGAGAACATTACGGAGAATATGAGAAGATTGCGAGGGAACGAGGCGATGGAAGGGATTTTCGTAGTCTTAGCAAGATAATACAGACCACGTTACTTCCATCGATCACTCCGGGGGTGGCAGATGTGGCTGAGGAACGGGCGGAGAGGATTCCACGGGTGTCGGATCGCGTAAGAGACGACGATGTCTCTTCGATGAGGCTGTCTTCGGGAGGTTCCGCGCCCGGGCGTTCTTGGCTCCGGTCCGCTTCCGGTGCCGGTGCATGCCCGACGTTTCTGTGACGTCTGTAATACGGTGAGGGAAGCGGAAGAGGATGAGCGAGGCGAAAGGTGAAGGAAGAGGACCAGAGTGTCGGGTAAGCGTGCCGCGACTGCCTGGATGATGAATTAGCCCGGGTGACCTCTCCTCGTGCAAAATCTCACCTCCTCCCTTCTGCCATACTCTGACACGCTGGCGGAGCGATGTCCCTCTCTCTCTCTCTCTCTCTCCCCGTTTCCCTCTCGCACTCTCTTGGCAAAAGCGTTAGCGGCAGAAGCGCGGAACAGCTCCCGTGATGTCGGTCTCGAGAGATGATGGATCGTACTGCCGTCACGGAGCCATTCATCACCTCGATCTATCAGGCACCCCCTTCACCTTGCTTCAGAAAGCGAGCATTCGACGGCTATCTACTCTCGCTTCTCGGAGTCAGTGATTAATGTCGATCGGGCCGCTCGGCGCGGAGCGCGCCCTGTTATTCGACCTCACCTCTTCTCCGCTCCTCTTTCTCTCCGCTCTTCACGAATTCGATTCATTTTCGCTCGCTTTTCTTCTCTCGACGTTCCCGGCTGAACGTTAGCTTCTCGATTTTTCTTTCCCGACATACGCGAGTACGATGCACAGCGAACGAAAGATGTGGCTCAATCGATCGTCGATGCGGAAATCATCCTAGCGGCTTCCGATGAGCTCGAGGTCTTCGGTTCGAGACTCGGCGAGGGATTCGTGATATGTGAGGGTGGAATGAAATCGGATTTTATTTTACTTTCTTTGAGCGAACTTACGAGATTTCGTGACACCGATGTTCTATCAAATTGGCGATAAGTTTCTGGTTTTATTCGATTTACACTGTATTTGCGAGTTCAGGATCACTCAAGTGGCTCAATGAAGCGTGACCAAATTTTTGCGACGCCTTCGAAGAAACGCCACGCATGTCGAAGGATTCTAACAAATTCTTTCCGACCTTTCTTTCGGTCTGGTGTTACATTATTCATCACTTCGAAAAACCGTTTCGTACACGGAAACTCCGTGTTTCAACGGTTTGACGAACAATTCCGCCGAAGCACTGCAAATTTATCAGCCGAGGTAACAGCTCAAATAGCGAGATACTTCCGCGCTTCTCCTTAAAGGAGTATCCTGGGCGGCTATTCAACTCTTCAGGCGCACTCAGAAGTAGCAAAACATGGGTACGATTCTTCTCATTTGTACTCATATTAATGGTATTGTGTAAGACTCTAATGGTAGGCACTGCTCGCTCGCTTGCCAACTGCTCATTCGACCATTCAAGTTTCTTTTCTTCTCTTCGGTGTTTTTTTTTTTTTTCGTTTTAGTTATCACGACTACCAGCATCTCGTTTGTGAACCAACAGCAGTCTCGTTCCTTTTCTTTCCATAGCTCGTAATTGCGTTAAATTATTGGATCAAGCATAAAGGAACGAGAGTTATCTCTCAATCTAAAGTCTCTCTCGGAGCACAAAGGAGCCGACGGAGTAATTGTGATTGGTGTAACGGAGAGCTGCAGCAACAGACAGCAGTAGCTATGTAGTACCGCCGAGAGATCTTGTGCCCGGTTAGCTGACGGCTGGATATACGCAATGTGTCTCTGTCCAGAGCCGCGGAACGGTCCCCCGTACACACTCTATCACGAGATGGAACGCTCCGCGGGCTGTCTATTAATGACAATTAATGTTTTTAGGCGAGTGATCTACGAGGGTCAGCGGACCCACGAAAACCTCGGTTTCTTCTCTCCTCTTCTCGAAGAGCTGAGGTAACCGACGGCTCGCTCACGAACACCGACGAGCATGCGCACACCGACACGCAGGCGCTCTTTCCTGTCCGCCAGTTTGATCGATGTCGCAAAAAATCACGGAACTCTCTTACCTCGTTAAGCCCGAACTTGTTCGCTCTCTCCATCTCTCTCAGCTAGTCGGCCTCCCCACTTGGGGAATATGAATTATTCCCACGTTGAAAGGAAACATTTTTCGAGCTACCTGAGCGATAACCGACCCGGCTATTTTTCGCCAAATTTAGTCGCTTAATTATCCTTTTGACATTTTTTAGTGGCCAAAATACTCGTCCATGAAACTGTCCCAACGAGACTTCTGGCAAAAAAAAGTATCGAAACGTGCGTCACTTCGGTAGAATGTATGTCTTCAGTGCGTAATTAGTAAGAGGATAATGATTTGTCAAATTTTGACAAGGTTTAGTGTTTCACGATGTTTTGCGAAGGTAACTGCCGAGAACGGAACGCCATCATCGTAATTTCCAAGTAAAATGTCGGCGACAAAAGCCCTTAGCCCAAATGGGTAGCACGGGTATAACGAGCTCCTCGGGTAGATTCTCCGAGGAAACCGGCGACGTCATACGGATGGGACATTGATGAGGAAACTTCGGCTGGTTATAGCCCCTCCGGACTAGTGATAAGGAGACAAGGAGTTCCTAAGTAAGAGAGGAGAAGCTGTGCGCCCTCCCGGTCGTCCTCGTACCTACTCTCGGGCTGCTGAGATGGTCGGCTCCCGAGGACGGGGTTAAACCGAGAGCTATCTCAACAGCGTTATCCCCGACCGGGACCGCGTATACTATATCCGGTGGAATAGCAGAGGGTAGACGTATATATCGCGCAGTACGCTGGCGCGCAAGAGTACGGTTCCGCAAGGAGAACGAAGACTCCTCCCGTCTTATCTCCTCGTTTTACAGTCCGAATGCAAGAAATCAAGAGGGAATCAGGTTGCGGTCGCCCGCTACTAATGAACCTCTGCGGGAACCCCCTCGCTTCTCTATCTCTCTCTTTCTTTGGCATCTCATTTAGTTAGATAATCGTTCGAACAGACTGAAATTCGAGATTTTGCGGAGTGTCGACCCTCGACCGTAGACTTTCCCACCATCCCGTGAACCATCGTAGCTCCACCGCAGAGGCTCGTTCGGTTAGCTCGGATGTCTCTCTCAAACGTTCATTGAGCCCACTTTTTAACGCGATCGCACGAAACCTCTTACTCTTGCCAACGAATCGATTATCGAAGCATCATGAATTTTCCAAGCACGTCAATTGGTCGGATAATTCCGTGACGCACCGATTTTCCCGTTCAGTATACATTGAAAACAGTGACTTTCGTTTGAGATACTTCTTTGGCACGAAACTGAAGCTTCGTTTATAAGGACAGGTGTACTTGCGATTGTGATGCTGCTGTTGAGGTCTCGCATTACGTATTGCGGTGGTGATCGCGCCAACCGTACCGGATACACACCGGCATGTATCGTACATATTGCAGAAGGTATGTAAATTTACGCATGTAATGGGCACTCCCAAATGCAGAGATACGAGTACGATTCGCGAATCGTATAGTTTGCGGACTTGCGATCGCCCATCGGAAGCGCTTCCTTCCTTACTTACACTTCTTCTCGACGGCGGGGGGAAGTGGCGACAATCGCGAGCCGCTTTACTCGGAAGCACTTTGTGCCGATGCGGTTGAACACATCGCATCTGTACGACGAGCGCGACTCACTTGCCTTATGTAACATGCATAACTCAATTTGACACTAATGAAATAAGTGTCACAGACACGAAAGGGACCGAACCGGGTCTCTGCATCAACGCGTGACTCGCCAAGTTCAATAGCCCCGATGAGCTCTGTTGAGATGTTCGTGTTATCGCCGTCGAAGTCGGAGAGAAAGGGAGACAAATTAGCGGTGCTACCTTCGCGCCGTAATTCCGAATAGACTGGACGTGACTCGATTGTTTGCGTTGAGTTATTGCGACAGGACAATGACAGTCGCAACGATAACGCCGACGTAATAAACCTCGAAGCATCGCCGGCTATTCAACCCATTCAATACGAAATTCATTTCTGACCGCTAAAATAAAAAATAAAAATTCCATGTCAATCAGTTTTGTAAGATCCAACTTAAGAAATAACGGTATTTCTTCTTTGTATAGACCGCATTAAACGTCTCGTCATCGATCTTGAAAAATTATTTCTTAGGTCGGAACAAAAAGTATCGCATGTTGCACGAGAGCGATGTGGATTTTCATCTCGTGTGATTTATTCACACTTCACACTCGGCCGTAGTCGCAGACTTCCCTCCCTTGGACCATAATATACTAATTCTTTATCAAATAATTTGCAATTCCCTTGTGCTTGACGAACGTTATTAAATTTCATGTATTTCTCACCGAGAGGCAAATTTCACGTCATTGCATTAGTTAATGCATTTTAGCCTTTGTCCATGTTGCTGTTTTTCGGTAGCTTCAGCATAACCATTGCAAACCACCGAATGTACATAGATTGTGGTTACAGTCGGAAAGCCCCAACAAAGTGAGCTATCAAAGGCAGTTCCCTCACTTGTTCGTCCTTTGAATTGGTAAGGGTCTGTTGGCAAGAGCAAGTCGCGTCGCTTAATGTGGCGGCCGACAGTGGTCCCTTTGTTTCCGTGAGCGAATTCGCGGCAATGCGGCAAGGTGGTGGTTTTCTACACGCGATCCTTTGGACGCCGACGCGAGGAGCGTTCGCATTGTGCGCGGCTCGCGCAATTAAACGGGTTCCAAGCAGCGGCGGTAGCGGCATGCATCGCGCCATTCCATACTACCCATGCCGCGACGAGCTTTTCGGCTTCTGTTTGCGACATCCGGACCTAAAGCGGACACGTTGATGAGGCGTGACTGGAGACTCAATGTCTCTACTGTCTTTGATGTGTACGCGCCTCAACCGCCGGCCCGGCTCTGTATCGTTTCGACCCTCTAGGATTGTAAAGTTGACACGTCGGTCTTTCGCCTCCACATAGCTTCACCAATTTTCATTACGCTGGGAAGTCAGTTGGAATGAGTACTTTGATTTTCTTGAATCGTGATTCCAAACAGAGTTTCCGCCGGATTCCGATAGACAGGAATATAGTTAAAAAAAAAAATTCTCCTTTTACTTTCATTAAAAAAAAAAAAATCGTTTGAAATTTAATGTACTGTCACTGGAAGTTTTTATGCATCAACTGGCATATTAAATTTCAATTGAAATTGTGATAAAAAATTAACGCATAGGGTATTTAAAAACTTCGGAAATACTTTACTTTCAATAATTTACTTTAATTTCACTGTAGAAGTTAATTAATTTTTCATCACAATTGCACATCAAATTTAATGTATCAGTTTTTGCATAAACACTTTCAGTGCGGCGCATTAAATGTACAATTTTTTTTTTACAGTGTTTGTTGCTTTTTTTAAAACTATTCAACGATCCATCGATGCGAAGCACGTACAGTGCGCGGCGAGTTGCCAAGCACGAAAATTTAAATCCTGAATCATTAATTGCCGGCACGTCACACCGGGCGTACACGAGTGGCGAACCGAAGGAATCCTGCGGCTCTAAGACGCTGGAAGAGAAAAAGGAAAGGCAATTAAGGGTGTAACATTGCGGCGATATACGCTTACCTATATGCGGCACGAATTACCGAGCGATACGTGACCGGTAAGAGGCACTGATGAGACAGAACGAAACGACTCGACGCCCGACTTTGTAAGCATTCTCTTGCTCGGACGCAATATTCGGTCGGTCGTTAGTGCGTATGTGTGGAATGATTCGGAACGGGTTCATTTACCGGCGTCACTATTACACGTGTTTGTAACCGATGCAATCGCGATATTCCACTAGTGAAGTTGTTCTGGTCCAAACCGACAGAGTTCAAATATATCCGGTTCGGATTTGTTCGGTGAAAAACTGTCGATGGCAATTTTATCTTCCGCCTCATTGGTTATCCAATCGATCTAAACTGCCAGAAGAATATCGGAAAAACTATGAAGGCATATGGCAAACTTCGACCAGGCAACATAGCACATGAGCGTCACCATTAGCGATATGTTAAGTTTGCACAGAGGCTATACGAACTTTTTTTACCCAACCCATATGATCATTTTTTCCAGAAGGAGGTTTAGCATAATATGATGCGTAAAAAAAAAAGACATATTATCGATCGAAAAACGCGATTGCAATTATTTGCAAATAGGATTTCCGCGCGCGGAACCACGCACCGCCACATATACATGGAACCGGACATTAATTAATTTCATTGCGTTATCACGATCATGAGCCTCGACCAGCTGTTGCATGGTCCCAGGATTCTCGATGTCGGGGTCTCGTCGGTTCGCTCGGGCGGGGAGGGTTTCGAATAATAAAAAAAAAAAAAAATACTAACCATGGCATCTAGTCTCGTCCAGTGAAATAAATTGAGTTATTAACGTGACGGTGTCACAATAAATTATGATGAAGCGGCGGGTAAAAAGGAACGGTCAGACGTGGTCGCGAAAGGTCGGACGGGCTAACAGCGGTTGATTGCCGGTCGCTCGTTTGTCTCCATGTACTCTGACAGCGACGCTCCGGCGAAGTAATGTCACCGGGAACGTAGCCGCGAGTCGCGGTTGCCGTCTGAACACGTGGTGAACTCCGGCAACCATGGCAAACACCAAGCAAAAGAGAGTCGAGAGTATCCCTGACGATCCGGACACGCTCGTCCAGCGTGGAACGTACCGCAGAGGCCAGCAGCATCCATCGGGAACGTTACACTCTCGCATACTCTCCGGCACTCTCCGGCACTCCGTACTCTTCCTCTCTCCGCTATCTCTCGCGCGTTGGTGCGCGCTCGTAATTAGCCATGTCCATAGATTGAAACAAATGGCACGACGAAACTGCTGGACCATTTCACGAGGCAGGAGAGCAGCAGAGGGAACCGATCCGAACATCCCTTCTCACGCGCGTTCTTGCATCTTTGCGGTGCACTCGTCGTTCACTCACGGACACCAGGAAGGACGGCGGAGATTCGTTTTACGTTCGGCACATAGAGGTCTCAACTATTACGAAATATCATCGTTCTGTACATACACATGCATACACGTACGTACTCGGGCTGCATACAAATTGAAACTATATTTCATTCCGTTCGAGCGTTTCATGCAGATTTATGATCGAGCCATCGGAGACATAGATTGCACAACGAGATGATTTACAACAACATAATAATCTTGTCTGATGAAGCGGGACAGATCGTGCGAGGGACACCGATCGTTGATCCTGTCGCCACGTTTATTACTCTTCTCGCCTTTCATCGCGTTACCGACGCGATGGAACGACTTTTTTTTATTGTTATTAATGCATCAAAGTATCCGACGATTCGATGGATCGTTCAACAGTCCGTGTATGGATTTCTCTGTTATCTTAGGGGTCGAGAGAATCGTTTGCATCTCATTCCGTTGCTGTACTCGTCAGTAGCTCTTTTTTAAATTATTCCGCGAAATCGTACGACCACATCACGCTCATGCGATTACATCGGTACGAACGCGTGTAACTCGCCCTTCGGTCGCAGAATTTCTCCGTGTCCGTTACTCCCCTTTTATACTACGAGTAATTGCCTGTTAATCTAATTGGTTCGCTACACGACGCGCACCCAATCGATGGTGCGCGCGTGTGTAACGAGACATTACTCTCGAAGAAGGTTTCGCGAGATAGCCTCGATAATTTTCCGATTTATCGCGAATGCAAACGATCCTCGGGAGGCTACTTATCTCGCGGACGTTGAGGAACGAGTAGCGCATACTCGTACGAACCTCCCGTGCGTGTGTATAAATGCGAATCGATCCAAAAAGTTCGTTGTCCGACCTGCCGGAGCCACGTAAGACCCGGTGCGCTCGCCGCTCGTTGGGAACAGGCTGACGAGTAAAATATATATCAATGCAAAACTGTCCGTTGATGCGGTACGTCAGCCGGCTGTTGCGAGGAAACGAAGCGAACGGAGTTCTCTCTCGGCGTTAGTTCGCGGGCCGGAGCGAGAGACAAGAGGAGTCGCGTCTGACAGATATAAATGACGTTGGTGGCAACGCGGGCAATGATTGAAACTCCCGCGGGCGATGCGCTGTCTGAATCGCGTCTCGGGCGGAACGTGCAGGCTGTTTCAAATCCTCTCTCCGATATCCTTCCTTCTCATATCTTCTCTCTCCGCTTGTGCGCCGCCGTTGTTGATGCCCCTTCCGCCGATGGCGCGTTGGGCACGTTTTTTTTTTTTTTTTTTTTTTTTGCGTGACAACGCCGAGGCCCGTGAAGGAACCGCGGACATCCGCGCTCACGGACGAACGGACGGACGACGAAGGGAATGAGGGAGAGACACACAAGCGGTGGCCCGTCCAGCGGAGAGCCGAGCGTCCTTAAGAGCATCACCGGTGCATCGGTTCCTCTCGCGTCCGCTTTCCAACGGGCTTCCGAGGAGACGGGCAGCCCGTTGATCTCTCATCGTCCCTTCTGTCCGGCTCGCGATCTTTTCTCCTTCACGAGTAAAGATAGACGAGAAACGGCGCATCACCGCGCGTGCAGATGCGCCGACGTCTCCGATCCTCTCCCGACAGTCGAACCGCGGGTTGGAGCGGGTCGGCTGCTCGAACTCCGCTATTAATTACCCTTATTGAGCTTCCGTGCGCCGGTTTCGGTCGCTCTCGGGTAGTTCGATCGTCTCTCTATCACCGCCAATCAATCTTCGTGAGGCTCCGCCGAGCCTCGGAGGAGAGGCTACATACACGCCGACGTCGCCGCGGCTTCGTCAAACGTCCCGCGATCGAGCGGAGCCGAAGACTCTCGCGGCCAATCTTCCGTGGAACAATGGGTCAGCATGACTCGCTCAATTCTATACACTCGTCTGGGCGACCGTTGTGTCTCGATCCCGTCCGAGTCTCAGCTCCGCTCTTCCTCTCTATCGATTTTCAGCCGACCGACTCGTTGTTTTTTTTTTTTCTTTTTTTTCGACGGAATAGCTTCTGCTCTTCGTACCTTTTTCTCGAAGCTACTGTCGACCCCGTTCCTGAATACAAGTCTTTTTTCTCCACTCTTCTTCTTGATCCCCTCCATTGTGAATCGTTCCTCTCGATGAGCTCCTGTCGAGACTCCCTTTCCGTGTCTAATCAACGCCAGCGCATCGCGTCACAGTCGATCGATGCAATATTCGTTCCGGGATTTCCTTCATAACTCACTCTGCCGGAGTCGGAGACGCGATCGAGACCATCGCTTCCTCGTGCCGAAGAATCCTTTCGACTTTTTTTCCTCATTTCGGAGCCTCATCGCGCAAAGAAATGTTCGAAATACGCTCCGTCATAGAAAAATCTTGATATAATAGTCAGAGAAAAAAAAATCGACGGGATCATCGACACTCAGTGCTTGTTAATATGAAAACGATGACGAAGACGTTTGCAGAATTCTCTGACAAAGTGGACAATTCGAAGACCGCGTCAATACTTGAGAAACGAAATGCGGCTACCGTTTCGGATCACTTGAGATCCGTATGTTATTATAGAATTGCCGCGACGTTAGGATGACGATGATGAAGATGATATGATGAGATAGTTTGAAGTGCCAGCTTTAACGATTGAATGGATTATTTACATGTGTGTACGTGTGTGTGTGTGTGTGCTTGTGCGCGGTGTATTCTGTGGGATGGTCGGTCATCGCGCCGTTCGCACAGCCAAGCATTGCAGTAACTGCAGCAGCGGTCGCAGCACTGGTAGCAGCGGCAGAAGCAGTAGCAGGAACGTTGGCCTGTCGTTCGAAACGTACGTCCCTTGCATAATGCCCGTCCGTCATCGCGAGCACGGAGAGCGAAGCGGGAACCCGCGGTATAGTGACTCGACATCTGTCGGCTAAGTAATTGCTGCTAAGTTATTTATCGTTCGCTCTCCGACTGTGCGTGCAATGTTCGCTCTCAACGCGTAATGCATAGGGTACCATTCCCGAGTCTATATTGCGTGTGGGTGGTGGAGAACATGCAACGAGAGCGCGGTCGGTCGCGCGACGGCGTATGTCCATCGGTGTCGGGTGAGAGAGCCGCTAATTCGAATCGCGATCGTGCGCGCTGGCTGGCCTGTCGCCGAAATAATTTGCATCGATATTAGTCTCGTCGCTCGTGTCCCACCTTCCGAAACGTTGTACTAATTCAGATTAGGCCGCTCGCTCTCACTGCTCCAAGATTAGCGAATATTCGTCGTCGACGAATATAATTCAATCTGACGGGACGCATTCTGTTTAACGGTAGAGCCATTTTGTCCCGTCCCTCGGTCGGAGTCTCTTCCTCTCTCGCTCTCTATCCGTGACGGTGTAGAATTAAATAACTCGCGAATAGATCGTCCTCTGTACACTGTGAGAGACAATTAACCGAGGTAATTAATTCATAGCGGATCGCTCTCGCATTTTTCCAATAAAGGAGACTCTCCACGGCGGACATTGGCATTAATTCCTGAGGATCGATATACCGAACCTGCCACTTTTTCCGCATCCGACACCGTCGATGTCGCGCTCGCATGTGACTATACGACACACGCTATCGCTATGCGATGTTGCGCAAATAGAGGACAAGATCCATAGGTGGATCACGAACGGCGAGCAATTAACACACTCGACGACAATTAATAAGTGAAGCAAAGTTTTTCAGCGGCTAGTCGACGTCAGATTGTAATCTGACATCGCGAAAAAGGCTTTATATATAGGATCGGCTGTAGGGAATACAAACTGATCACGTATTTCTCATCAACTCCCGCGAATTCCGTATAAAACGTCGCGAATGCAACATGAGGCAGAAGAATATCTCGATGAAGCCGACGAGCGCGGACTCTCCGGACTGGTAGTCGATAAAAGTCAGAGGCGAGTGTCGCCTCGACCGTCCGTATATATATCCAGAGCTTCGACTGTGGCGTTGCATCCGCTGAAACGGCGATCGGTCATTGGCCGTTCGATGAACGATCGGCCACGAGCGGTTCACCGGCCGATCGCTGTGGCCAACGGCTGGGACCCTCGGGTCGTTCGACGCGGATATATATACCGGTCGCGGATAGTTTAGTTATACCGTATTCGCGATAATTTAATCAACGCTAATTGGATTTCTCCTCGTTGACTAGCCGCGCGGTGTGGATAATTGTTGAAGTAATTGGTGGTGGCTGCTGACGGTGGGAAGCGCAGACGGGAGGAAGACAGAATCACCGAGGAACCGAGACGGAGAGAGATCGTACTATTTTTACTTATTACTTCCTGACTGAAGAGTCTGCGCATGCCGCGAGATATTTCTCCCGGCGGCTCCTGTACCCGTCCCGGCCAAGGTATATGACATCTGAATACTTCGTGTCACGTTTTCAATTTTCTACTCACTCACACACACACACACACACACACACACAATTCATATATACGGCGGAGTCGGAGAACTCGGTCTATAGACGGTGATTCAACGAAACCGCTCTCGACATACCGCTGAATCTGTCTTTACCCGTTGTACAGCCTGACAGCTTCCACGCTACAGGGACAGCGTTATCTCCCTTAGATAAATTAAAATATCGATCGGACGACGTCAATTATAAGATTTGACGTTATGCTAATATCGCGGGGATCCGCTCCCGCCACCAACGGTCACAGACCGACGTGTCAACCGAATCAACGTGGGCTGCATTAGTAATGTGTCCCTCCAACGTTCCTCCGACGTTTGCTCACACCAGACAAGGGACTTTGCGTTCGATCCCTCGTGTGCACGTTTAAGGGGACACCTCCCCGCCGCTATCGTACGGAATCAATCTTTGTGTTTACAGAGAGACGTGTTGTATAACGAATGGCTCCCTATCATGAAATCCATCAGTCGCGGACACTCTTGAATAAACATTATATCCGGCTGATGGATCGTCGAATCGTCGCGCGCTCGATGGAAAGGAAAATAATTCGATGGTCTCGGGGACATAAATCATCGACGAGTTTAATGGCTTAATAGTTAATTTTTTTTTCACACGTCGCGAATGCTAAAAATTCATGAGTAATATACACATTCGCCGTTGTATTTGATGAAAAATGAATAAATTCCATGATAACATCGACGTTTGATTTATCTCTCACTTAATGGATAAAGACAAGGAAATTGGCATTATAAAGAAAAAAAAAAAGAGGGAAATAATTTGAGATGCGCGCAATTTTGTCGAAGGCTCTACGTATACATTAATTGACTTTACTGATACTTATTGAATTTTTTTACTAGTTGATATACTAATTGACTTTCAGTATTTAAATATTTCGTTAAACCGTCTTTCAATTGTTTAACGTCGTATTGATTTTTTGTTGCATGTCGAAAGTTATGCAGGATTCGTCCATTAGACGAGAAAGTTCTAACTTTCTTTGACTTTATTTTCATTATTTTTTTTTCTTGTAAAAAAAAAAAAAAAACCTCTCCGCAGTTTCCGAAGCCAATGCGCACTCTTTTCCATTCCACGTTCTGAGTCCCGGTGACACTCTCGCCTGACGCTCGGACGGGCGTCATCTGTTTCTACGACGACTGCATTCTCGGTTTCGATAATAATCGCATCGTCCCGGTGCGAGACAAACTTTCACGATCGAGCCCCGAGTTCTCGCGGTTCTCCGCTCTCTCTCTCTGTCTTCACAGAGCTCGGTCCAGGAATGGCCAGACTTAACGAGAGGAATCAAGTAGGACGCATAGTTTTCCCGTTCCGTAAGGTATTATAGCGCGTTTCGCCGCCTCGTTAACGATTGAATTTATGGCTACGGTGGCTCGCGCGTCGAGCGTGTAGATTAGAGAGAGGCCTCGCAGCAATAGGTATAGCCACATGTGTGTCTATGTATACAGGTGACTAATCGTGTCTCTACGGGTGTTGAAACGTATCTACCTCTCGCTCGCCTCCTCGAGCTATTTGATTTACCGATTCGATGATAGCGGGTCTAACTCATTTCTTTGAGTAGACACGGGCACGAACGTTTATCAATCATCCTCGTTTATGTGCCATTCATATATATATATTTATTATCCCATCCGTAAAGGCCACTGAAAATGGTCTTCACGAGCCCGAAGCACGGTTTGCAAGTCTGACGAAGCGCCATGGAAAGGGGTTGACGAGAGTGTGGATAGAACATAATAAAGAACGAGAAAGGGTCAGTGCGAAAGGTAGACCGGATGTAATGGGCGGAAGCGCGTCGCCTCTTCTTCGCTTCCCTGTTAGCAGCGCGATCAGGAGAACAGTCCGGCTGCCGCCGGCGTCGACGTCGAGCGACATATATCTCTACCTGTAAAGAGAGTAAAGGATAGGTGGAAGTTCGATTCAGGTCGAAAGGGAAGGATTAATGGCACAGCCAGGGGACACCCGTAGCTCGTAAATCGCACAGGCGCGGGCCAGGAATTACCGGCTCTCGCAACTTGCGAAATATGACGGTCTCATAAATCCGAGTCGTATGGGCTGCGCACCTCTATCGACTATAACAGCGAGCCGGTCTCTCGCGGTGTTCCTGAGTCTCGCTGTTCTAACTCTCTCGAACTATACCGTGCCGCGCTTCTGCTATCGTTTACCGTGGAAAACCTTGCCACGTGTCCTGTATATAACATCGTGCGTGACACTACACGCGGCATTTGTAACCGCGTTCGAGGTAGAGTACAGTGTAACCGAATCCAGTGCCACCTAACAGTGAAAATCTAATTTTTCGATCAGAAATACGTCACTTCCAGTGAGAAAATCTTATTTTTCGACCGGTAGTGACGTCATCCAGAGGAAAATAAGATTTTCAAACCGATCGTGACGTTTCCCCGAGATGACTTGACTTCCGGACGAAAAATGAGATTTTCAAACCAGAATGATTAGGTAATTTTCTCTAGTTTGGTAGTCGATCAAAGTGCAGTATTATTTATTCAAAAATCGTGCATAATTGGATTAATTTTTCGTTGAAATGACAACGAAACAGTAAGTCACTCTTATATAGAGTTTATAGTTTTATGCACAAAGATGACGATCATAATTATTAAAAATTACAAAAATTAAATTACAAAAAGTGCAAGAGAGTGCACTATAAATATATAGAGAGAGCTTCTATAAATTTCACAACACATGAAACACTTTGAAGGCTGAATTTCCAATTTGGAAACTGAATTTCATATTTTTTGCAAGCTATTTTGTGTTCATTAGATCCTATTTCAGACGTTTTTAGGCCTAGAAAGTATGTTGCGAAAAGACAGTTACGACTTGCACGGAAATGCCCGGCTTTTGAGTTTCACTATAATCTTCACTTAATTTCCTTCCTCGTCCTCCATCCGAGCACCAAAATCCAGCACGCAGTTGGTTCCTAAACGATTCCGAGAGCCTCATGAATAACCCCGATAAACGTGGGCACATCGCAAGAACCCGAGGGGCGCCGAGAGAATTTAAAAGAAAGAATATACTGCTGTACGCTCTATTCTACATGGCTAAACTTGTATTATACTCTCCGAGCACAGAGCACAGACGTATTCAGAGCTCTTTTCCGGGCCGGATACACGGGTATAACCGTGCCAAGTGAATCTTCCGAATTGGCTAGAACGATATCGCCTAGGCAAAGTACAACTAATGTGAGAGTTGTAGCTTTCTCTCTCGCTTTGTCTGCAGAAGCGGACCAAATATATGCCTTGTAATGCGGGCGAAACTGGTGTCGCTTTAAAAGTACCCGGAGGAAAGATACTATGAAATTATAGCACGGAAAAAAAGAAGAGCGTCCCTTGTGCTGTGTTTGGGTATGATACTGAAACTCTTTACTCTTTATTGTATGCGATGTTACATCCTCGGTGCATCGCTACTGGCTGGTCTCCTTTTCGAGAAAGTATTGAACTGGAAATCTATGAATGTTCGGAATAGACGAGAGCAAGGAAGATTCGCGAATACACGAGCCAATGGAATTACATAAATCATTCGAAAATAGAACAGCGGTAAAGTGAGAGTCACCGCGACAAGGCGAGGGAAAGAGACGAGGCTGGTGTTTCAGCGAGACATCGTTGCGCGTTCTGGCAGCAAAGACAGTGTAATATATTGTCAGACCGGGCAGACACCGGCGTGCCGTGTACGATCGGTTATAGAACTTGTGATGAACGATCAAAGACAATGACTGCCTTCTATTCCAGCCACACTGATCTGACATTATTTATAACGGGTGTCAAGCGCACGCTGTACATGACTGTACGGCGATCAGCAGGACTTCCTGGCGGCTCGTCGAGGAACCGGCTCTAATGGCGGCGACGAAACTGGGCTCATCGTCTCGGATGGACTCTCATCAGTCACTCATTACGAACCAAAACAAGATTGAAGATGAAATAATTTCAAGTTAAACCACCGGTAAATGTGTAAATTTGCAAGTTACTTGGTTTTTACATTCTCGTCACACACGAAGTAGTAAGGAGAGTAAGTATCGCAAAAAAAAAAATGGACTCCAATGCCATTCGGTCGTGTGATATTTGCTTTGGTGTCTTCCTTTGGTCGGATTAAAATAATCAATAAAGAAACCGTAGGACCGAATAAAATTATGAGTATGATTAACCCTTTACAAGTCATACCTCTATCCCCACTTTTAGGCGCTACCATAGCAACGCATGGCTCCGACTACGCGTCCGTTAGTTCCGTTTCGGGACGGTACTCAAACTGCGCTCCTTTGTTTTCGACGGTCGTACGTTAGCCATGAAAGTGATCGGTCTCAAGGACTTATTTTTCGTTCGATCAATCATCATCCAAAGTCGTTGCTGTTTTCGCATATATTTTCCTGGAGCAGGAGGTTCCTGAAATTCGACGTGGATCATAGTTGTAAAGTTGGCAAATCGTTCGCCAAAGAAATTCACTACGGCGTTGGAGTTTCAATGTCGCAGTTCGTCGGGGTTCATACACTGTACCCCTCGTAATTCCATTAGCAATAAATCGTTGGCTTATTACCGGCGCGGAGGAACGCGAGGGGTTGCAGACCCTCGATATCGATTCGATACACATGACTCGCAGTGTTTGTAATTTAGCATGTCGATCCTGGAACCGAGCCACGTTGGTACATAAGTTAAGTTTTCTTGTTTCCTTCCGTTGCGTGACGTTTCGCCTCGGAGCGGGTAGAAAGGATATAATTTTCTAATGGCTTGTCGGCGGTTCGGTGGTATCGTAGCGGCAAAATTCAATTACACGAAGAATCGAATTGGAACTCATCAGGGCACGCATACGCGGCACTTGGCAATGCGATCTTTCTGCGGAGAGTCTTAAAATCGCGAAGTAACCGATTCCGACAATTCTAGGACGCTCGAACATGGCTTACACGGAGGTTCTGAGCGGGCAGTATACTTACTCTCATGATGGCGAGCGAACGAGGCCCCACTTTCATTCGCTAAGTGTGTTTACGACTTCCTGCATTGTCGGCGTGCAAAATTGCCCAATTATCCGAAACGACGTTGAGTGAATTTTTATTTTTTATTCCTACCGTACGCGTTTAACAATTTATGCAAGTTAGAAGGTTTCACTGATTTCCGGGCTGGAAATGTGGGGAGAACGGATGAAAATTAAAAACAATTTGTTCAGATAAAAAATCGAGGTCGTTTGTCGAATAAAGATATTTAATCGAGAGCGATCGAGGCACACAGAAGCGATGTGCGGATAAGTGTAAAAAAATCGTTTGACAACTAATAATTGCAAGTTCTTACATGCAATTATTATACAGCTTCCATGGCTCTCATCGACGTATACGAGTACGAGTACTACAATATATGGCTATCCGAAAGATACGCAGTTTTTCAATTAAATACACGTCCTCGACCCGATAGGCGTATCTACCTTGCTTCTTTAATTATACCTGAGTCACGGAGGTTCAACGACGCTCAATTATTTTTATCGGGTCGCGAGCATCAGTTTTTTCTTTCCCATATATGCCCCGCTCTTGCCCCCGCGTGTCTGGCGCAGCAGCTTCTTTCGAAAGGCAACATTGCAGATGTACTTATGGAGGAGAAGAATCATGAATACAAAACAGGCTGTTCCAATGATGCGTGACGATATTGTATACAGTAGGATATCGCATAAATGACACTTTTTTTTCTTCCTACCCAAACATTTCAAAACTTAAACGATCAGACCAATTTTTGCCAAATGTAACACCAAACATTGTACAGTGTCGATCCATACCCATGTCAAATTTCAGCTCGATACCTCCATGTTTCCTTGAGTTATATCGTTTACAGTAATTTTTTCAAAAACTCAAAATCCTATAAAAACTGTTCGCCTGAATATAAGTTAGCCAAATTCACCGAATACACGCACACAGACATCCGGTCGCCAGTTAAAAATCGCTTTTCTCGACGTTGTAGACTGTCTTAAATGCTCTAACATTAAAATGTCAATTTTTTACGTCAACAGTTCCCTGTACGAGGAAGCAAAAATAGAAAAATATAAATGAGGAAACGCAATTAAATGTAGTTAACAAAAAGGAAAATCAATGCAGAGAAAATTAAAGCTTACGCTCGCAGCTCGCGACTGTAGCGTAATATAAAATGAATTTTGCTGAACCGTGAAAGCGGAACTTGGACCGTGGCGATCACGTTGGTCCCTCGAGGTTCTCGCGGAACATTACAGCCCTGTATCGCGTACCGTTAAGTCAGCAACTCGTTTTTTTCCCTCCTCTTCATTCAAATAATGGTCAGTTAAATTACACGTAACGAGGTTCGTTACTTCGTGACTCTGTAAGTACAGAGTGAGTACGGTTCGAACGGGCGCGCGCGTTCGCTCTGCGTTGCCGACCGTGCGCATTGAAATACAGTTATTTAGGACCATTAAAACACGGCGTCGATTACTCGAGTTCGTAATTACGATACCAAGGGTAATTGAGCGGTGTCGCGAGCGAGCCCGTACAGCCTCGTATGTGGCGTGCATATAGAATATAAACACATGTATATTTCGTTCGGCGAAACCTCCCGATATCGTGTCTCTGTGGTCGTACGCACGAAATATTATCCCCCGTAAAGCGCGTCGGTCCATTAGGTACAAAATAAAATTAATGGTCGCCCACGGTCCCAAACACGATAGCGAGCGCGCCAGGTTCAATTCAGTAATAATAATTTGTTTCGTCGAGCGATTATTCGCCTATTGATTTCGGCCGCTTTGTCATCCGCCTGTGTGTGCCGGGGTTCGCCTGCCCGCGGCTGTGCCTGTATAGAAATTCGAACGTGTACGAATCGCTCGGTCATTGCGGCACTCGGGACGACCCGGAGTACGCGCATCGCCGAATCTGCGGTACTCCGAACAACACGAAATTCGTTCGACGAAACTCGTGTCCTGGTTTTCTGTCCGTGTCGAAAACGTGTTGCATGCTCCCGATCCACCGGCGTGCGCGATAGTTCGATTTAACTATCGGTTCGCGCGTTCGGACGCATCGAAATTTGAAAACGCTTGCTGTCACAAGCGTACAATTCGACTTTATCGTGACCGCGCGCGCTCCCAAAGGCTAATACGCTACAGAGTTGAGGCTGCGAGCCGCTCGCGTTATCGCTGAAATAAAAAGTAAAAAAAAAAATAGTATCTCACACATAATTCATGGCCCCCACTCGAGTTTGTATCTACTTAACGACTGGGCACGACAGGCCTAATCGACCGCTAATCGCGAGACGGCGGAGGAAAAGAGAGAAACGTGAAAGAACGGGGAGACGGAGAGCGATAGTAACATAACAGGGAATGAAACTGTGAGAGGGACGAACGCACGTTTACGGGCGAACGCGAAAGCTATGCTGACCTGACAGGTATACCTAATACCTATACTGGCTGGCTGCCTTCTACCTACCATAATTCTTCACGATAACGGTGAAAGAAAAAGGAGCGGCTGCGGCACAACGTGTGTCGGACGCTGACAGTGGTGCTAATTGACGGGTTGCCGCTTGCAGCAGCCGCCGCAGCAGAAGTTTATATTATAGAATATAAAGGCAGTACATATACTTGTACCGACCGTGGAAAACCGTCGATCGTTGGAACTGTCGTCGTCGCCCACGAACACGCCCGTTCGTTGCTTCCCGTTCGCCCTGTCGCGACCTTACAAGCTGCGAGACTGTGTAACAGTTTCAGAACTCCCCAATCCCGTAATTAGCTGACTCGTTACGCGAGCTCCTTCGAGGTCTCGGCGGGGTGACAGGAATTGCCGGGACCACACCGGTACGACGTGAATGGCGTGTTAAGCGTGTCCTGGTGGACATGCCGGTCGTGTTACACTCGCAATTCTGATATTATATCGCGAGATCTGTAGTTTCTGATTGCCTCATTTTTTATCCGATAAGAGCGTAATGTGGTGCAATGATAATTATTGAAATTTAATTTAACTATTGGAAATTAATGATACGTACGATCGACGACGAGGGATAATTAGTTTTGTTGTCGGAGACTTGTACCCTTTCAGGCGGGGTGTTCCACATACGCAACACGATTTCAAAGCAAAATAAAATGGGATATTTCTGTGAAATATTAGTTTTAACATTTTTTAAAAGTTTTCGTCTAGAGGTACAATCTGATTTCTGAGGATTACGCAATTTTTTAATACGTTGATATAGTTTTTTTTTTCACTGGAAAGTAACAATTATAAGTAACAAATTGCGATTATAAATGAAGAAATAAAAATGCTAGTAAAAATCATTACTTGGATACAGACTCCGAAAATATCATCAAGGTTCAAAATATCAAAAGTGTTCAATATTGCGCGGTCCATATTAAATTTTAAGAGCACCTGCCCGAGAATGACCCAACACGAAACTCCCTTCTCTGCGATGTTGAAGTACATAAATAATTCGCTACAAAATTGCGTTGCGTTTCACCGATTCGCAAATACGATAGCAAAAGTCTCTAGGCGGAATTAGATATACCGCAGTTGTATGCTCGTATGCGAGGGGTATTCATTGAGCTCGATCTTTGCAGCTGCGAGTCTCGTGTGTGAGCGCCCTAAAGATCTCGCGAGACCCGTTCGCGTGGCGAAAGATCGGCCGGTAAGGCCCCGTTTGTACTTGGCAAAAATCTAGATCCGACTCGCGCTTTGTACAGTTCGCGCATGCGCAGCTTCGAGTCGGTCGTAGACGGGTTCTTTGCTCGTAGCTCACGAGAAAGATCTGCGGCCGCCCACGACGCAAGTATTTTGCCTATCGCGCTCCTGAGAAAACGTCGGTAGAGTCGCACTCTCGTGCGATTTTCCGCGTGCCCGAGAGAGCCGATAATCGCGGGCGGTTCTCCGATTGCAGTCTAGAGAACCGGATTGCAGAGCAGAGCACACAACGGCACGGGATTCGTGTCGCTTTTAGCCGAGATATCGCCAAGTTCAGTGCATATAAATCCGCGTTCACCGCACGACTGTACCGAAGGGGAGAATCTCGTTTTCGTGCTCTCGTCTCGTTCGACTCGATTCGCGAATGCGCTATTTTTTCCTTTTTTTTTCTGTTTCTTTCCTGTACAGCGGTGGACAGTCGAGTTGAGCAAACATAACATGACATATGCAGTCGTCGTACATACATAGTATGCAATATATTTCGCGGTTGTATTAGATTTTTCTACGAAAAAGAAAAGAATAAACTGCAAGTTAAAAAAAAGTCACTTTTTAGTTTTAAAATAGCAGAAATTTACACTTTTCAAAAAAATTGTACATTTAATCTACCGACTGGTGGTTTTTATGCAAAAACTTGAATAAAGTAAATTAAGGGGCTACGATTAAAGTAAATTATTAAAAATAACGTATTTCTAAAGTATTTAATGTTACTGTACGTTAATTTTTCATCACAATTGTGCATGAAATTCATGATGTCAGTTTATGCATAAAAACTTACACAATAATAGTACTGTAACGACCGAGCGAATGAATAACGCGCGCATCAGGTTTTGGGGCAGATATTATTAATAATGATCACGGCTAAATATCTCGAGTGCGAACTGTCACATGTCTGATCGTTCCAGACGTCTCAGTCCAGACTGTTTTACATGAGCGATCTTGTATCGATCGTCCGTCCGTTGTGTTGTCCGTCTATTGTCAAACCGAGCTAATATCGTGTGCCTCAACGAATCCTCAGCTACATATTCGTTACTGTACATTATATTTCATACATTTTTTTTTTTTTACTGTGTATAGATAATTATTATTTGAAATAATAATACATTAACTTACATACATTTAAATAAAAAGGGAAATAAAATGCAGTAGCCAAGTGCGCAAGTTCAGTGAATGCCTGCAATACACGCTTCATTGTTGTCGCTAATGCTCCTCTTTCAACTTGAACGTCGAGACACTGGCGTGTCTCTCTTCAATACGCCCGGCATGTATTATACGGAACGTTTCGTATTGGGAGTAATCTACCGGTGGATTACTTTGACCGTGGAGCTTCAGTCGCAGAGCCTGTGGGGATCAAAGACAGCGAACGAAGTACGAAGCGGTAAGGCCTGCGCTATCCGTGTCTGACGTGTGTTGAGCTCAGCGCATTAATACCCCACCGGCTATGTCCTACCACGTATGTATACAGTGACTATATACCGTATGCGCTCCTCCGCGCCTTTCATCTCGCGCTGATTTAACCGGCTGTAAAAAGAATTTACTGGATCGTATACATCCGCGGCCGCGTTGAGCAGCGTGCCGAGAACCGCCCAAGCTTCTTCCCCCGCGGGCACATCACATCAGGGAACATACGCCGCGCATCGTAGCTCCCTTTCCCCCCCTAACAAAAATAGACGCTGAAAGGTTTGCGTATGTATAGTACGAGCGAGTTTTGTATGTGCGCATGACGCGTTACGTCAGAACGACGCAGTGTGAGTATGAGAATGAGCGTTTGCCGTGCAAAGGGTTTGCATAAATTCATGGAAAATTTGATATTTTATGCGAAGCGAACGGGCAGGCTCGTGTGAAACGAAAGCAGAAGAGAAAGGAACGCGGTTCGCAAATATTTCGGGGAACTTGTTTTAATCTCGTAAATTGCACCTCCAAGGTGAACTGTGGTGAACTTTTTGGAGCGTTACATTGGGCCCTGACACGGCCTGGCCAGGTCCTCGTCAGGGTCCGATGTAAAAGTCTCCTAGGAAAGCTTATCGGTTTAGTAGGAAATATTCGAATGTCGAGTCTTTTTTCGACCGGAAGGGACTTCACAACGGAAACATGTTACTTCCGCCTTGCAAATCTCTGCAAATGTGTAGTGGTCTTGTACTTTATTATTTAGTAGGTATAAGTAGGTATTTATATATTCATATAATTTATATATTTATGTGGGTAATTTATAACATTTATTTAATTTTAAATCGCGGAAAGAGTTTACAGATATTGGTGCTGCACAATCGTGCATCTCGATAGATTTTATTAATTGGAAAATTGTGGTCGGCATTGCGATGCGGCAGTTCGATGGAAAATTAATTTTAGGAACTAATTGATTTTTTCGTGGTATCGGGGTTCTCGCGATGCGCGCAGTTCGCACCGACGAGGGTGCAGAAAAATGTGCAAAACACATTGAAAAGGCGAGGGTGCACGATGCGTAATAGTCCTGGCTGTTATATCGACTTTGGACAGACGGTGTGCGTGGAAGCGCGGAGGAGGAAGCAGAAAAGGCCTGACCGGTGAGGCCCATCGTGCCGGCTGGCATCGCTAGCAGGCAAGGCAGATTTACGAGGACCGCGCTCGGGCACTCGGATAGCGAATGATAAACGCGTGCCAAGATAGCTTTATTTATTTGCGAGCTCGCGCGATCTTTCTCGCACGCACAACATCGCCTCGAGCTCCTCCCTGTCCTATACCAACTTTACTCTTTCGAATGCCGAAGCGAAGAGAACAAGGATTTCTCGTTGCCACCCCTATGACGCCCGATTGCCACCTCGGAGTCAACAGCAGCAACGGAAACGTCAAAACATGCTTGACTCTATAGCGATACATAATAAATAATAACAGGCTTGGTGACATCAAAAAATAGTTGTACCAGACGGGGAAGAATATCGTTCTCAAGAGAAAAAAAGAAGCACATAGTAAGGGATGTATAATCTTGTAACGTTGGTTTCATCGGAGTGAAGCTTTTCAGAAGAGGAAGAGTCAGGTCTGTGAAATATTATGCTAACGAGCAATAAAATTATTATTTTTACACTTTTTGAATTCCATTATATCATACCAATGAAACTCCTCTCATAATTTCCAATATTTTGACAGCCTCGCGTGATATTTCATACAACACTACGTCATGAATATTTTCATTTTGCCTCAGCTTCCGCAATCCGCTTCCAATTTTATTTCAAATTTCAGTAATTTGCTGAAAATAATATTATCAATAATGAAGTATTCAAAGTGTTCAAAGGCTTCGACGAAATATCCAGATCCAAGGATCTCGTTTGCAATTTTCGCCGAGTACATCGTGCGCGTGTTAATTAAATAAATTCATCCAGAAGCTCGAGCGGAAGAGACAGAGTATTAATGCGAGGGCCTCATTACCGGGAAAATATCAGTTTCTCGACTCTCCGTGCACGCACCCCGTCGTGTTTGCGGTTTCGTCTCTCTCGTCGTTTGTGAGTAGACACGCGTCACCAATACGGACCCTTATATACCACATTCTGTTACAATACTACATAATATCCGGACGACAACGCATCAAGCTCATGACGCGAGTGTAATTCAAATGGCGCAGAGTGTGAAGTACAGATGGAGGCAACGGAACGCCGCTGTCTGAGTAGGACAATTAACATTATTATTTCAGCCAACGCGTTTATTACATGGAACGTATGTATAATGCACACACACATACACATACACATACACAACGGAGAGAGCGAGTTATCACGAGCCGCCCCATGAGTGATAGCAATGCTCGCGATAATGATAATTGCAATATAAAGAGACGGTTCAGCGGGGAGCTCGGTATTCATCGCCAGAGAGGCGAGTTTCCTTGATGCGGGGCGCGCTCTTTGCCGGGCTCGTGTAATAAATAATAATTAGAGGAGGTTTTTATTCCCGGCGTCGACACTTCCGGAGCCCTGTGAAGTGAAATTGGGGACCGGAGTGCCGCGACGAGCCGCGACAACGGCGGCGGCAGCAGCGAAATAAATATATGTATATATATATATATATATATATATATAAACTAATACAAAAAAAAGTATTACTATAGGTATAAAAGGCCGCGTCGTAGCGCGGAGCCCCCGCGAGAAAGAGAGATCGGTATCGCTCTCTCACGACGGTTAAATTTTGAGTAACGAGCACGAGGAGCCTATGATCGTTCGGCCAGATTGCGGTCCCCGCGTTCCTCTAAGTACCACGGGCTCGATAATGGTTTTCCCGTTGCGGCACAGGATGCAGAGCCGCGGGGCTCTTCGCTGTATGCTATAACTCGACGCGCTTCTCTCGCCACTCGCCGACTCTCCCTCTACTTCTCCTCTTCGTCCAACCTTCTTGCACTTCAATCCCCTCTCTGCCGCCCCTCTCCCCTGGCCGTTATCCAAAACTTTTGGCGTTAATTACCAGCGAGACCGGAGTTAATTACGAAGCGGTAAGCATTGTCGGGGTCATGCGCGCGGTTGCGGCGACGACGACGAAGCCAACTGCGCGCCTCGCGAGAATTGCGAAGTGTTTCGAAAAAAAAAAAAATATGTCCGTTCAATTCTCCCGCATGTAGATGGCCGATTGAATATTCATGAATCAAGTGTACAGGCTTACGAGTCGATGACACAGTGCGCAAAGTATACTTACACGTCTAGGCAATATCGGAGCTTACGATTTGAGCAATCATTTTTTTTTATTTTTTTTCATTTTTATTAACTCACATGGCTTTTAGTGAAAATAAAAATAACATGCTTTGATCTTATGCTGCTCTTTGCGGACTGAGAGACGTAAATTTACGGGTTTGAGACAGGTGGAAATTATCTTTTTCTGTGCAATTAAATCGACGAATGACTTGAAAGGGCTGTTGCAAAATGCGTTAATGTTTTTTTATGTCTCTTTGTCGAGAAATGCATATGCATGACTCGACAAAGTGGCAGCTCGCCGCTTGATAAGCAATTTGGTTATTTTTCTGAAATTCTCATAATTGATTGCCTTTCATGATAAATAACATCCTCACGACTTGTTCCCCGGGTGTCGCAAGTTGCAGGTGAATGTACGAGTCTCCGACACCGCAGAATGATCGGTGACTTTTTATTTGCCGTGAAATCGACAAATCATTCGTAATAACTATTACAGTCTCCGATAATATTTTCATTTATTGCAACGAATCTTAATGAAAACATTTATCTCGCAAATGCCGTCGAGCGTCGTTTTCCCGTCGATAACTGGGCCTCATTTCGCTGTATTTTATGAACACACCGTAAACCTTGTCCAGTGTGTTTCATTGGCCCGTTTCTCACAGTGTTTGCTCTCCCCCCGTGCGGAGCGGACAAGTTGATTAATTGGCTTAGAATCTCATGGAAAGCTAATCACAGCGTGCTCGTATTCAATCACGGTTTATCAACGGTAAAATCTCCCGCTCCGCTCCGAGTGCGTGTACCGAAGATATTAATCGATTCGTACCGCTCGCTCCTAGAGCTTTCCGGTTCATTTATTATAAAGTATTAATAGCAGCTTCGGCTACAACACGAGAAGCATTAACCCGAAGAACAAAAAAAAAATAAAAACGTAATCATATATTATCAGTAGCAGCTGTAATCGGCGACTGGTTAACGGCGACCAGTGAGTGTCGAACGATAAGGACGTTTCTGCAGTCGAAAACGTATTTGGAGTGGGCGAAACGCCTCGTGTTCGCTACATATATAACCCACGCGTGGACTCCGCCGGAGCGAGATATATTATTTATCCCAGCGTGGCGCACGGTCGCCTACAATTTTATTCGCGTTGCTTGTAATTCCGCGAATTAAGAGGCGCGAACGCTCGTCGCGACTGACGAAACTTATCAGGATACGTGGGCGTAATTTGTACAGTGGACAGAGACTCTCTCTCCCGGTGACTCTATTCCCGTTTTCCAAACCAATCGGTGCTTTGCATGCACGTTTTCAGCGTCGAAATTATCGGGAGGAACGGATGCGCGCGGTCCGGTGTGCGCAAGAGATCGGAGGATCGTTTAAGCCCACGTTAATCCGCTCGGCTAGCTGTTGCTCCGTTCGCGCCGCAGCGTGCGATCTCTCGTGCCTGTACGTGTCCACATGTTAATTCCGCCGACCGAGGCACAGGAGGCGACCCGCTTATTGCCCGGTTTGCCTAGGTGTGACCGCAACTAGAAAGTTTCACGGTACACAGCGATTGCCGGGAGGGGAAGGAGGCTACAGTGTCAGCCGTAATTGTTCCCGGGGACCAATAATTAACGGCCGTAAAACCGATTAGATACGAGGAGGACAAGAGTATCCTATCGGCAGGTTGAAACGAGGAAGTACCGTGGCGCATACATTCGCGCCGGTTACAGCGCATACGCTGCCTTCTGCGCTCACTTATTTATTCCGCTTGCATTAGCCCGCAGAACTTTCTACTTTAGTATATAATATCCGGGAACATCGACGCTCACGATGTATGGATAAATTAACACCGGATAATATCGGCGATGTCGTATTGTGCATGTAACGTCAATGATTATCGAGAGCCCGCGCGAGAAAATCGAACGTGAGCGCTCTCGATAATCGTTTTCTCCCGTAGATAATCTATTCAATCGGTACAATCCGGGCGATTGAATCTATTACACACGGCTCGCGATAAACCACGAGAAACCTCTCAGACATCGTACATATTTACCGAGCGCGCATGCTCGACACCCCCGGAGAAAATTAATGAACGTTCGAGATTCTCGTGTTGCTACTTTGCTCGGCTAAACTGCTCTCTCGAGTGCCACTCGATCGAGACGGAGTGCAGCACTCGCACTCGAGACAATTTCTCAGACTCGCTGCCGCTCGATCTTCGCCGTGAGACCACCCCGAGAAGGGATGCTCGTGCTCGAGGATTCACGAGAGAAGAATTAGCATTTTTTTTTTGCCGGCCATACATGTGTACAGGAAACGGAGACCCTCGAAGCGTCGTCGTTGAGGACGTCTGAGATTTTCCTGTTCCGTGCCACGGCGAAATATCTCGGATTTTTGGCGCTGACCCCTGCAGTTCTCGTCGGGACGACGAGAGGATTCGGATCTCTCGGGAAAGGCGAATAATGGATTCCCGTTGCAGACTCTCCGATGGACCACTCGCTCGGAACACGAGCTGCGTCGAGTAAGTGGAACCGGAGTAAAGACCGAAAGCGTATAGTTTACCAAATACATAATGGGCGTCACGGGCGAGCCGGTCGGCCGGCCTTCATTAATGCCCGGTTCGTTTCCCTGCGGCAGCTCTATTCAGATCGTCAAAGAGGATGAAAGGGAGGAGGAAAGAGGATGGGATGACGAGTCGGGTGGAAGTTGCAGAGGACTCGAGACGCGGAGGACCGGTGGAAGCAACAGCCGCGCGATGCGGAGGAGCGAAACGACGACCCGCGGGGAGGCTGACAGCAGGGTGAAACGATGGCGCGGCGAGGTCGACGCTAAGTACCGGATTACGTCACCTAGCAGAGGCGATCCTGTCTTCGGCGAGAGAAGTGGCCTCTGGCTCACGCTGCTCTCCCGGACTCCCGCGGCGCGAGTTCCACGCTGAAAAACGTTACACCGTCGGTTCGGTTTTTGTTCCCGCCGTATGCCCCGATCTCCGGTTCTCCTTCCGCGCCGGCACCGCCCGAAGCGAGGAACACAAACCGAGAGTGTCGCGTTCGCGGATGAGAAAAAAGAAGCCGAAGGTTTCGCACTGCTCGGACGATGTCGCCCGGAGATAAAGGTGTGCTATTGGTCTCGCTGGTTTCTCGCACGAATTCCCGGCCGGGTGCGAGACAAGCTCCTCCTCGTCCCAGGGGTCTTGGATCGAGAAAATCTGGCGCTGAAGCGAGCCAAGCGAGCCGGGCGAGAGTCCGCGGAGGGAGCGGTGTAACATCCACCGCGCAGAGTTACGACATCCGGCTGTCCGCGACAGTCGAGATAAGGAGATTCGATCCGCAGCCTCATGAATTTCCGTCAGTCAGTATCTATCATCGTCATCGAGTCACGAAGCTTCTGGTTGTACGCGGGCGTTAACGGATCTCGTCGCTTCGCGTTCTACGGATCTGCCGCGGTAACGTGTAATGCTTGGCATACAAGACTACTAATAATACCGGGATATATAACGAGCGTTAGATTCGCGCTACCAGGCAGAGCCGTTTCAACATCCCACGCCCTCCTGTTGCCGGCTCCTAAGCACCACTCCGATCGTACGTATGCGTGAGCGAGCCCTATAAACATTCGCCCAACTGGTTTACGATATGGTATATCGTATCGCGGAACACTCGATGAATGACTTCCTATAAACGGCAACAGCTCGACGGACATGTCGAGATATTCGATTAATTTACATACACACTTCTCCGCCTGTATCCACTCGATCCGATAATTTCATAATATATCGAACTAACAGCTTCTATAGTTGCGAGGCTCGAATAACCGCAACAATCGGAATCTCATTATTTGGTCACTCCGATGGTTCATTTTCAACTTTGATTTTGATCGTCTACTTGGAGCTTTGAAAAAACATTAATAAAAAAATCCTCGACACTTTAATTCCCAAGGTTCCCTAAATTTTCAACTTTAATTTTGATCGTCTACTTGGAGCCTTGAAGAAATAAAATAAAAAATACTCTAGCCTTTAATTCCCAAGGAGTGTCGAGATGATATGATTGTTAGCCCAACGTTGATCACCCATTTTTCATTGGAGTTGTGAATTATCGAAAAACAAATTGATGTGTCGGAAATAAGATTGAAAAAACACTTGGCGCAAAAAACACTTGGTGCGTATATCCGGAAGGCATTAAAATTGTGGGGTATAGAATGAATCCGGAGAATGCAGTCTTCCAAATTCTCACGATATATGGAAGCACTCCGCTACGCTGACTCTAACGTCTTGCGTTCGTGATCTGGAAGCTCTCGTATCCCTACGATATATATCTATAAGGTTACCCAGCCTATACGACGTCTGGGAAGCTTCAGCAGGAAACCAGAAACCGGTCCGTCGGGACTGATCCGTTATTACGTTAAGTGGCTGTCACAAATTTGACCTTAATTGCGCTAGTGATGAATGGCGCACGAGTTACGGACAGGCATCAGGCAAGTCTGTGAGATAGCACGCTGGGGTGGTGTTTTGACTCGCTGTCGGCTGTCAGAGCCAAGCGGCTCTGGCTTCTCCTGCACACTCCTGTCGGCGTCACGAAGACGCCACTAGCAGTTACCGATTTTACATAAGGGAGTCGTTGAACGCGAGCGGAAACGCGACCGACATGGCCTTCGGACTTTCCACTGATTCTCGAATTTTCAAACACGTACGACCTAAAGAAGCTCGGCGAAAGTGAGACGTTTATAAATGATTTCGGAATGTCGCTCGCTCACGATTTTTTACAGCCACTTTTTTTTGGCCTTGTTTTTATTTATTTATTTCTAACTGTGAAGTGTGACAAATCAAATCATCACGATTCAACGTTATGTATCAAAAAGCATTACAGTTAATCTCTGTTTCGAGTCGATCTGCATATCTAGTTTTTATTTATTTATTTCCAACTTTCCAGAATAAGGAGACGTGTGACAAATCAAATATTCATGATTCAAAGTCATGCATTAAAATTCATCACAGCTAATCTGAATATCGAGTGTGTCTACATCAGAAATATCACGTGAAAAAACAAAATAAATAACTGAGATCATATTAATTTATTGCAGCTTCTCGAACGGGATCCGATAAATATTGCAGAGTATTTCTTATAATCGAGAGGCAGGATAATACCATAGAAAATTCGATTAGCCCCGACGTTCGTCGAGAGTCTAGGATTAGCTCGCGGTCCGATCGTAGCCGCAAACGTTCCGTGTCTCTCCTTCTCTCGGCGAGGCGGACAAATTCTGTTTTCGCGTTATTGCCTCCACGCCCAATAAAGTACAGAGTCCGACTAAAGCGGCAAAGAGAAGTTGAGCGCGCGTGTTAAGGGGGCACCGGCTGCTCACGTACGTTCGGCCGAGTAGACCGAGCGGCGTGATATCAGGCGGACAGTTCGCTTCTTAACGGACCGGTACACGGCGAGGAAGAAAGAAGCCCGGATAGAGGTATAGAACACACGAGAGAGTTGAAATTAAGTTGAGCGAACCGCGAGAGAGTAAGTGCGCTCGTGGTAGACACACGCGAGAGATCAAAGGTGCCGCGCGTGAGTGACGGAAGCCAGCTGGCGGAAGATGTTCACGAGTAGAACGTGATAGCCCATGTGTGTGTGTGTGTGTGTATATACATATGCGCATACATACATAATATATATGTGTATGTGCCTCGGCCACCAGATTTATCCCACTCTCTCGTACAAGTACACCGAGCCCTCGTACAGAAATGAAAATTCCGTCGGCACTCGTGCACTCCCGTCGCTGACGTTCCAGAAAATGGTTTCACGCCCCATCACATTCGTCATGCCCAGCTTGCGTATTTTATCTCCCTGCGTCCGATCCGCTGTACTTCCTGGATCTAATGCGACAGAGCTGCCGCTTCGGTAGCTCGACAAAAACACCATGTCATTTTTGGAGTAATCGTTTTTGAAAAAGTATTTAAAAAGGGAGGAGAGGACAACCGAGACTCGAAAGGAAAATTCGAATCTGATTGGGACACTCGATGGACGGCGCTGTGCGATAGAAAACACATAGAACAGGCGAGAGACCAGGAGTGCGAACCTCCTCAGACTTTTCTTCCTCCGTCGTTCAAACCCGAGGGGTGGAGACCTCATTGACGCCGTGCCGGTGTCGACCGCACAAACCCTTCGCGACCGACAAAAGATTGTTGCGGGGAAAAATGATTTGCGCCGGGGGAGCAATTGCGACTGTCAGCATTGTCGGGGCTTCCACTTCGTTCCTCGTCCGTTAACAGCCCCGCGCTGTTGTGTTCGACCGAAAGCCACGTGCGGAAATGACGTCTTTAAGAACATCTCGGAAACGCATTTGGTGCCTTTCATCCGTAGTTCCGCCGACGTATTTCACAGCGTGTCCAACAGCCGTTTCGTATTTACACGGCCAGTGTTGGGATACCATGTTGGAAAATTGTGTCCCAATCCAATACCGTATCGGAGAATCCAGCTATTACCCGCGGTCTATAACGGCGACCGGTTATTTCGGTAAAAGCCGTTTGTCCGACTTCGTGCCGCACTCGAATCAACCCAAAGTCATTTTCGACGAACGGGAGTGAGAGAAAAAATAAAAAATTCCCACGAAATATGGAGGAAACGTTGGGTTCCGAGCGCCGAGTCAACGCGGAATCGGCGATGAATATACGGGCGCGTCGAAGCCACTGACCACACGACGAAGTGCGCTTATAGATGCTTGTTTAGGATTGAAACAGACGCGGGGCACGGATAGTCGGAGAGTGGAAAAAAAAAGAGGAAGGACCACGTGTGCCAGGGCGACCGAGACCGGCATGAGATACATAATGCAGGAGGCATTGTACGCCGCGCCTTTCTTGCATACAATACACCTTTCCGATGCATTCTATTGTTATCTTTCGAAATAAACTTAGTCCGGGGATAGCCGGGCGAACGCCAGTCAACTTCTTCGGGCAGTGTATTATCTTCGGCATACCATAATACATATTATATGTACGGTAAGTGCACTACCAACACGTTTATACGTGGAAGCGAGCATGCGAGGCGGTTCGGCTCGACTCTTGTGTAGTCTTCTCGATCGTGAAGACCTCCTGCGAGAAGATGTGATGACTGTGTTCAACCACCCGTCCACGATGGAGAAAAAAATAAAAAAATAAAACAAAATAAAACGCGTAGCTTCGCACGTAGCTGTCACGTTTACCATGTAAATTAAACCTTTGGGGCCGTTCGGTATCCGAATATAGACGTGCGGAGGAGAGGGCCGTAAAACGCTTGACGACGACCTAATAGACCGGGAATGCCGTGTGATCTCGGCACGAGCATTTTGGTAAAACCGAGCGCTGCCTCGAGTCTCCTGCGTTTTATAATTTATTTATTCATAGAATTTTAATGGGATAAAAAGTGGATTAGACTTCGATAAGAAGACCGGCGTTGTTCGAGTAGTTTCGGACGTATATTATTCTTTCATTCTCGTAGGTTGGATAGTAAATTTAGTGTCCGATGACGTGAGCTCGGAGGGCTGCTGGGAGAGACCCGAGGAACCTACTGGGCACCGGGCAGACCGCGGAGGATATAGGAAGATGTAACGCGACACTCTCTCTCTCTCTCGGAACCTCGGGGCAGCCGCGACGCGGCTTGAACGCCGGCGTCGGCTCCTCCCGCTCGTGTACTTTATGACTGGTGGCAAGTCGTAGGTATAAACACGTCCGTAAGGATATACGGAGTTCCGTGCTCTCGGCGGTTCGGCTACGACCCGAGCTTATAACGTAATTCCTCCGATGGCGGGACGGCTCTTTGTACGGACCACGAGGATGAGGTCCAGCCGGGGATTATCCGCGGCGATATAGAGGAAAGCGATGTTCCCTCCTGTATAGCGCGCCCACCGACGATCAACCCAGCACGAGAGCATTCCTGACCTCGGTCTGTTACTCCCAAGATTGATGGCCCTTCTCAGGAAGAACTCGGTAGTTGCCCGCGCGCTTACATCTTCCCCCTGGTTCTGTGTTACACGCTGCCGAACGATAAATCGGTGCACTCGAGTGCATGAGTTCCGGGAACAGTGTGCTGGAAAAGATTTTTCTTTTTTTTGTGGTTCGCACCAAATTTTGAATTTTCGATGATCGAATGGATAAAATGCACCGCTATATTTGCCTCATTCCTCATTTTCAGTGTCCATTGAATTTTTATTTTTATTTTTTTTATTCAGACACGGTAACACTTCGTGCTTGTCTCAACGGCGATCGTGCAATGCTCTTTTCTCACAAAGTTGCAGTCAAGCCCGACGAAAGAAAGCGATAGAGATCGGGCAGATCTATGCCGAGGATTGAGATTACGTTCGATCCTTTCGCAAAGTAGCTACAACTGTCCGCCCTTCGGTTCGCCTTCGAACGTATCTTCGCGGGGCTCGGGTGTTTCTATTGTACTACTCGAAGCGGCAACGAACGCCCATTCACGGGTAAAATACACCCGGAGGCGAGAGAGCCAAAAGAAATCCAATTTGTACATTATTTGTGGGTCGAATTGCTCCCTCGAGCGTTCGCCAGTGGCGCATTGTCGAAAAACACGTTGCAGCGTAAAACGGCACAAAGAGGATGGTACTTTTGACACTACCGATGCACGAGTTTTCCTGCGAGACTTGCGCCCGGAGATCTCGGTGTGTACAAAAACACAAAGGAGACTCTCGGGAGGTTTGTGCGACGGTGCGAGAATTTTTGCACAGCCGATAATCTTCGCTCGAGGATCGAGTCCGGTAATCTTCTGGTATTTCTGGTCATTCCACTCCGATGATTCCTCGATCTTTCGCATCCCCCATAGTCGTAGCATTGTGAGATCGGTTTTGTGGAACGGGCGCATAGTCCGCAAAAGCGATCTGGCGAACGGCCGAATGACAAGTAGTGGCTCAAACGGACCCGAATCCGCATCGTCCGACGGTGCATTATTTGATGATGGCGTTCCGCGCGATCGAAGTCCATGAGTTTCCGTTTCTGCGCGTCGAGGACCGAGCAAGAGGTGTGTCGCAGTGGACGGGGTGCACGGCGGACTTCAATCCGCCTGTCGCTTCTGCTGGTACCAAGGTTCTCACCTGACAGGGGGCGACGTAAGCCTTGACAGACGGAAGTGACAGGGCAGTATATAATATTCGGGCGGACAAGCCGGCCGGCAGGGTATAAGCTCGTACAATCTCGGTTCATCTCGCTCGCTCCCACTGCGCCCTCCGCCTGTCGCTCGGGGGTGTAGTAAGTAAGTACCCCGCAGGGAGATGTAATCCGGGCTGAGCCGCGATTTGTTTGGCTGTCGTTAGCGTAGCCGGCGCGGGCTAATCACCCGGGCATTGTCCGGTAATGGATCTCCGCAGATTTCTCTCTTCTCCCTCGCTTTCCGATCCCTCCGCTGGTACGAGCTTATTTTGCAGAGCGCCCGCCAACCACGGGGCCAGGCTATAATGCGCGTGCTACTGACGCTCGCTGTTGGGTTCTTCGAAATTGTAACGCCAGACTCACCGCAGCCTCGAGGCGATCGTGATCGCGGCGCACGGACGCGGGATTTATTCGTGTGCACCGCGCAGAGTATTACCGAGAACAGTTCCGGTAGACGGCACACGGGAACTCGAGCAACTGGAAACGTAATTCGAATCTCCAAAGCGCTCATAATCCGGCCGAAAGAGGCAGAGTCCGTGCGTATGGTATCTTCCCCCTTTCGGGTATGACGTTAATTAGCCGCTAAACCGGGACACCGGTAACTATTATCGTTGCACCGACGGTCCGGTCATGCATCGCTATAAGGCGAACAGATGTTGTTGCCAGCTCGTGGCTCTGATAGCTTCGGGCTAGACGCCTATACATCGTACGTGCAACGGAGTGCGGATCGAGAAACTCGAAATACGTTGACGTATAGCTATACACTTATGGAACGGCTGGTTCGGCGAACGGGAGAGAATGAAACGGGGAACTTGATATATGTTTATCTTTGAGCGGTCTATCATATTTCAAAAAAACGTTCCTGTACACACCGCGAGAGAGAGAGAGAGAGAGTCCGAATACACGAAACGGGCCCCGAAGGCGAGACGAGGACTGAATTATGTACACCGAGTGCCGACTTAGCGCTCTTCATTTTTTTCGCGCAACACCTGCAGCCTCTCTCGCCCGCTCGCGGCGAACATCTACCGAGCTGCAATGGAGAACTTCTATCCGCGGTTGTACTCGTACGGTATATTATAACAGTTTTCGTTATAAGCATACCGATTTTTTCTTTTCCTTTTCCATAGGAATATAATTCACGGTTCGACGTGCGATGACTCTGTTGGCGAGGGAGAAATCGTACGAACGAAGAGATGAGCGCGGAACTTGTGTGTTCGCGGTGCGCGAGGATGGAGTCGGGAGTCGAGAGCAGGGGAGCGCGAATCCAGGGAGGAAATAAAGAAGAGCGCTGAGGAGGTGTTGCAGTCTTGTTGTAGCCGTATGCTGTACGACCTGGGAGCGCAGGATGCGAGGATAACGCAGTCCGGCCTGAATTTTATGACAGCGTTACGGCGTTCGGGCGAGGAAGCGGCGACACACAGTGCTCTCCTCCGCTCCGCTCTGCTACATGCTCCTCGGAGTCTGCAGCCTTTGGTGGCGCTGAACGCGCGGTCTCCCTCGCGATGCATGTGCATAGGGGAATCCCCTAGCACGGGCCGTGCCCATGGCCCATGGCATCCGCCGCGCCGGGATCGCCGCCGGGCGTGTTATTTATCACGGCCGCCGTGGGCGCAAAGCACCGGGCGGCAACTTTGTGCCAACAGGACCCCGGCCACGAGGAACGACTCCACCAGTCGGAATCGCGATGTACAGCGGAGCCCGCTGCCACGGTGCAGATATCATTTTATTATACCTGAGAGACGAGGGTAGTTTATCAGGAGCCGACCGAGTCACCTTCGCTTCTATATCCATTTTGTACGTCTCGAGTGTCTCCACATGTCTCCTTTTTTTTTTACCTCTCGTCTTTGTGGTATTCCTGTTACTTACGGCACATTTTTCTTGTGCCCGAATTCTTCTTTCGTTCGACTTCAAATGCGGGATTATTTATGTATCGGTGGCACGCAGAACGGGTTGTTACAAAAATCGGCGAACCACACTGAGGGAAGGATGTCGGAAAAACTAACAAGTCGTATGCTAAATTTTTACCAGGCAGCAACCGCAACCGTTCCTCGTTTTCTGTAATTATTATTCAACCCTACGGATCGCACTTGCCATGTCTCTCCTTACTCGTTGACCGGCTCGAATTTTTTTTTTTCACCAATTTTCTAACCCTCCAACCAAGTTTGTTTTCGCTCCAAAAATGACGTTCCACTTTGATGCGATACGCAATACCGTGCTTGATAAACCAACGAGGGATTTGTATCTTACACGAGTCGCTCTAACGGGTTGCCAAATAAATAAATTAAATAAGCCGTCGACTGCCCATATTCGTAATTAAAGTGACGGGGAATGGGGCTAATAAATTAGTGGGCTCTCCCGGTCGGAGTCTGAAAACGAGTCTTGTAACTCTATCGTGGTAATTGGTGTGCCAAGCGCGGCGACCACGCCTCGACGCCGTGGGCAGTAGCGAGATCGGCTTTTACACCTTTTCACGCGCTGCCGATGCACGGGGGTACGTTTACTTTGGAATACGTACGCCACGGGGAGTTCGCGAGTAAACGTATAATATGACAGGGCCGCGTTGCTTGTCAGAACGTCACGTACGCGTTGGATACAGGGGCGTGCAGTCGGACGATCGGTTCGCGCTGGCAGCTAATATAAAGGATAGACCGCGCATACCCGCGCAGCTTACACACAGTTATAGCCCGCGTATGCGCGAGAGAACAAACAATTAACGAGGCCGGGCTCACGGGGCCCGTTAACTTTACGCGCGCTCGTTCAATGCAAACGACGTATACTAATGAAAGATAAATCTTACTCACCCGAGCAATCCGCGCGCGCACACCTAACTGCGCTCGAGCCCGAGCGCGACGGAGAAACTCGGCAACGAGAGATTAGCGGATTATCTCGCACGGTGTACCCGTATCGTTTCCTCTCTTTCCATCTCCCCCGCCGTAACGATACGGCCTTTATCTCTCTCTCTCTCGCGTTCTTCGCTGCTCGTACCTCGCGTACATGACAGCGATGCGAGTCGGAATGTGAAATAACACGAGCCCTATTGTGCAGTTTAATACCGCTGACGGCAGAACGATGACAGCCAACATGGGCCACGCGCGCGCGCATTTAAATAGCCGTGTGTTATATTCGACAACCCACGCGCATACATACGCCCTATGCCGAGAGTCATTCATGCACGAGAGAGCTCGCGCTGCCTCCCTCCGAAAGACAAATCGAATCGAACAACGCTGCGTCCGAATGATCCCCGCAGCTTCTCATATTAACTGTCCCAATACATCCGGTTTTTCATCGATAGCGCATTTATCCACATACATTGATCGATGAGTCGAGAAGAATTGTATAAACTCGGTTCTCCGGGGAATGATGGAATTTTTATGAAAATGGATTCTGTTCGGGGAGACGGTACGAGTCGGGAATTTGGAGGTCGGGGGAAGCAAAAACATGGACGTTTGTAAATTCGCTATGAGGTCCAAGGACTGACCACGAAAACGTGACGCAGGAAAGAGACCATGACGGTCGAGGACTCTCTGCATACATGCATTCCGTGGTCGTACGTATACGAGCAACCGGTTTGTCGAGTCAAAATGGCCGCCAATGTTGTAGTGGAAGGGTAAAGAAGAAGAAGAAGAAGAAGATGAAGAAGAAGAAGAAGAAGAGGAAGATGATGATGATGATGATGACGAAGCAGAAGAAGAAGAAGAAGAGGAACACGAAGAAGAAGAAGTAGAAGGAGAAGAGGAAGGAAGGAGAAGAAGAAGGAAGGAGAAGGAGAAGAAGGAGAAGAAGAAGACGATGAAGAAGAACAGGAAGGGGATGAGAAGAAGGAAATGGAAAAGAAGACGAGGAAGAAGAGGAATAGCCGGTGAGACAGTTCGCGGAGTGAGGGAGACGGCGTTCCAGTGTGGACGGGCAGGCGGACAGGGTGGGCACGAAGCGATCATAACTCAGGTGGTCGCGGACAAGCAGCTCTTGTTCCGTGCATTCGAAACACGAGGAACACACACGTTCGCCGAGTTGTGCATCTCGCCCGGGAGAGCCTCTCGGTACCGCGTGCCGCGGACCAGGGACGCGGAACACGCGGACGACGTTCCTGGCTTTCGCCTCTCTTCGTCGCGTACACGACCGCGGGATCGGCTCTCTCCCGCGCGAATCGCAACTCGCGCTATCGTGTTCTCTCCTCGTTGCTGCCGTCATTCAGTCCGTTTCTTCCGATCTTCCTTCGCCGCGTTCGCATGCCTCTCTTATTCCTCTCCTGTATCTGTGTTTATTACGGGGAAGTGCGAGGGAGCGTGAGGACCTCGAAGGATACGGAGGACAGCGGCGGCGGCGGCGGAGTGGCAGTACGGACACGAATAAAGATGGACATGTGTGTGAATGCACCAGAGAGATACGGAGGGATCAACGTTTCTGCTCGCCATTCCTCGTTCTTCGTTTCTCGTCCAACCGACGGGTATCCTTGATCCTTCTCGCGCCGGGTATTACCCGACGCGGCCTTCTTCGAGACGCGGCAGCTCGCGCAGCCCCCGTCGTTGCCCCAGCTCACCCAACAAATGAAGACTTTAAATAATTTAGTCGACGGCTGTAAATCCCGCGGTGGAGAGCGACGTTAATCGATACGAGAGCCCGCCGCTTGTATACTGTGCGCCGCAGCATTATATAGTAACACAAGGCATTCGTGTGGTACACACACGCACGGATATGTATATTCGTGTGCGCATATAGTGGCATTATACCGCGGAGAGCCCCGCGTCCGCGTGGACTCGCCTTCCACGGGGCCTGTGCTCGCCTCAAATTTATGAATACTAGCCATGAATCATGAGATAATAACAGCCGTATACGTGCATCCGAGTCGTTAAGTATAGGGGCGCGGCGTTGAGATATACAGGTAGTATTATAAGTATACCCGGTGCACTAGCAGCCGCTTTATACTAGTATTATGCTCCGATCTACCTTCACGGATTGTCGGACTTTTTCGTTGTGGATGGGCTCTCCACCGTCCCGGGAACCGACAATCGACGCTGTTGGTATTACAGCGACAGCATCGCGACTAGACTCTTACCCTAACAGATATCTCATTGCACCGTTCCTTATTCCTCCTCGATGTGTCACGCGTTTAT
Organism: Amblyteles armatorius; assembly: GCA_933228735.2. Lineage (NCBI taxonomy): Eukaryota > Metazoa > Arthropoda > Insecta > Hymenoptera > Ichneumonidae > Amblyteles > Amblyteles armatorius. The sequence continues at coordinate 21,647,202 of OW121687.1, read as the reverse complement.
GATATACAGATGGGAGAGATTGAATTTATAGTCGTGAGATTGTAGACCCGAGATCATGACCGGTAGAAGATCTCATTCAGAGCCTTGGCGAACATCTTTCTCTATTATTATTCTTTTTTTTTATTTTATTTTTGCAATGTACGATGCCAATCAAAGGAAGATGTAAATGTACGAAAAAAAAAAAATGGTATGTACTTTCATAATAATCTGAGACGGAGAATTTGTAGTGTCTAAAAGTTTCATATTAATGTTTTTTTTCGAGATATTGTAATTGTGTTGTTCGAAGGTTTTGCATGGAGTTTACCAACCATGATCGAATTTTGAATGGGCACTGTAAAAAAATGTTTGAAAATTATTGAACGATATTGGAAACTTTTTTTAAATGAACTCTTTCTGAAATTTCAAACACATGTACGTTGCAATTTTCATCTGAAATTCTCATTTTTAATGAAAATTTTTGTAAATTTCAGACACAAAATTAATAATTTCAACATCTGGTATTTTCATTTTACGACAAAGTACATTAATCTCCAATTAATGTTTACGGTGTAATTATTGGTGAAAACCTTTTCCTTGTCCCCAGTAAGAATTAAAAATGATCAATAAAATAAATGTGTAACATCTCGACCTAGGAAAATAGCGAACCCCAGTGCGAATTCCATGTCGCAGCGTCGTTCGATCGCGAGAGAGCCACATCTTATTTTACTTTTGTCCTTCTCGGCGGAGCAACGGGGCGCACATCCTGATTTATCGTTTACGAACCATTAATAGATTGTTGTAATGGCGTTAAGATGGAGCGACGGATACGGGGGCAGGGCCGCGCGGAGAAGGGGGGAGTTAGGCTAGGTGCAGCGCTGGGGGTGGGTGTGGGATGAAGGAGGTTGGAGGCCGACGGCCCCGGCAATATTTTACCGAGCGGTGGCTTTATGACCGCGGGTTACGAGCCAGGAAGAGCCATAACGCCTCGTATCTCTCAGCTTGCCGGGAGCGAGCGAACGAGGAATCCTCCTGGCTGACTGCCTCCTTGTCCCTTGCTTTGCGCCCTAACGCTCTTCTTACTAGTCGCGAGCGAGTGAACGAGCGTTTGCGGGAAAGCTCGGTCCGGGTGCCAATTCCTACGAGCGTATCGGACCATAAACTCGGAACGTGATGTATGTCTTGCCTTATACCAAGATCCCCTCTCGTTACTACACGGATGCTTGCGAACGTGCAAGCATATGTGTGTAGGGCGCTTTAGCCCTTCTCATCTAGGCCTAGCTCTTGCAGCAAAGGATAACCCGCTGCATGTTCGGCTCTACCTGACTCTCTCCCTTCCGGGTGGCTCATGTGGGTCGTCGGTTTCCATCAGCCACGGTCCACCGAAGTGTGGCTACGTGTTCGATGATGAAATTCGTTTCTTCACGTCCGGAGGTCGCCTAATTGGCCGTCTCTGCGCGGAAAACGTGACGCCGGTAGCTAAGAGGATGTGTCTGACTAGTATATATTATGTATACTATGTTCCGTACGAGCAGATTATCGTCACTAGCATGATGAGACAACGATGTGTTCTGCAACTGATTTTCATGTGACGGAAATTGAAAATAATATAGCCAATATTTTGTGAGGACTTAACTTAAGAGTTATTAACTTATTTTCTCATCGTATATTAAAAGTATCAAAAAATCGCGCCCGCTGCATTATTGTTTGTTAACAGCTCCGAAGACATTTTTTATTTATTTACGATCAACTCGAATTTCGTAAAACTTTCGCCGCGGCGATGGAGATCGAAAGCCGATAATATTTCACCATCATGGAAGGACCTCCGGTGATGTACGCCTCATTCGCTTTCGCTCATCCTTCGCTCGTGGTTACGATGTACCCCCTCGTGACCATTAATAGTATGTAGGATATGTATGTTCTCCGGTCCTCGTCGTCGACATTCCGACTGGCCATAGCACGCCCATAGACTCAGATGCGGTCGTAAATTAGGTTTTATGAGGGAGATAAAATGCGCGTTATTATCTAAACGGCGACGGAGTCGCGGAGATCGTGGTCCGCGCCATTCTTCGGTCGTGTACCGTAGACGAGGAATTCTCTGTCGAATATACGTGTGTGCATACTACCGTTCGGCGATGCCCATTATTGTATACCTATATCGCGTCGGCTCAGCGCGCCGGATTGCTCTCTTTTTTTTCTGTCGCGAACCGATACGCATCGTTCGAATATCCGAACGAGCAGCAGGAAACGAGACCGCAGTATCGGCAGGGTATGTATTCGTATACCGTATACGCGTGTCATCGCCCCTGCGAACGTTCGTTATCACGCATACACGTACACCACTTAGGCCCGCATTGTCAATCCCGAACACGCTCAAAGTTTCGACGGCCTTTCCACCACCATTTCCACTTCATCGTTGCGGAGCCGGGCTAACAGCATCGTAATAAATTTATTTACCTCTCCAATGGATGTTGCAATCGCAGCTGGGCCGTACTTGAAGTACACAAGGACTTTTTAGTACCTCAAGTACTTTTTTACGATTTCAAGCACCAAAAAGTACGAGTACTTTTGAGTACACGCTCGCATTAAGGATACTCGATGAGTAGCATGATGTCCTGTTTGTATTGACATATTTTTATCGCCGATTATCTGTCGACATTTTTTCAGAGAGCATAATTTTGATGAGAAGTTATTGTAACTATTTATTCAATAAAAATGCCATAAAAACCCCTTTTCGTTTCTACAGTTTCGCTTTTATCGAAACAAGAAACTGCCAACCCCAGTTGGTTCTGTCGATTGGCGAAGTGGCGAGAGTATGTGCAAAATGAAATCGCGTTTTTTCATCTTTCAGATGACCGAGCTCTTTTACGGAGGATTCTTCCAGATTTAAACTGGCCAATGCCACACGCGTCGTAGCGCGGTTACGAAGGCGTTGCCGGCTGCGTGCCCGAAACTCGAGATTACGAGAACACGCATTAGAATAATAAATAGTACGTCGCCGACTGTCGAATTTTTTAGCAGCGCAGAAACAGCTCGCGGTAATCGTCCAGAGCTCTCGCTTGGCATGCTCCGCGACGGGGTTGAGGATCGCCCGCCCCGAAGAACTCCGAGACGCGCGCACGACGTATTGCTTCTCTCGTACATTTTCGCATCTCTCACCGAGGTTTCTCTCCAGACGTTACTCCGGGTGATTTCCAAGGTGTCCGCCTACACCCTCCGCGCGAGCTTTGCTCGCACCGGGATCGTCAGAGGCCCGGGCACGGCGCGGCAGATACGGGAACGGCAGCTCGCGCGCGCGAAAGCGCCGTGGCTGATATATCGCCTCGTTAATGTTTCGCTTCATCAGATGTTATGACTGAGCATCCTTTACACTGCCACTGGGTGGCAATTTCGTGCGGGTCTTATTGTGAAATGTACTGTTATAAATTACACCGCGCTCGCGGCACCGAGGCAAAGAGGGGGAGGGAGGACTGCGAGCGAAGAGTGCAAGTCGGCCCGCGGATAAGCCGACGTCGACTGTGCGAGCGGACCGGCGCGCGCGAAGCCGGCTTCGCTCGTTTCATCTTCTCCGCAGTCCGATCCTCGCATAAACAGACATAGCGCCCTCCGCGTGAAATATCCCTAGCAAAATTAATCAACTCGCTCGCCTCAAACCCGAATTTACAAAGTGTGCACACATACGTGTGTGTGTGTGTGTGTGTGTATATGGCGGTCGTACCGCGAATCTCAAACAGCCGTGGTCACGGGCCATTGGACTCTCGACTGCATCTCCGCTGTACCTCTTTTAGCTTCCCCTCCGCTATCGTATTCCGCGAGGAAACGATAAATCTTCCACGAGGGAACCATCAAATACGGATATAGCCGCGGACGTCGATTCTGCGATTGGGTACGCGTCACGATTTCACGATTGTTTTACATCCCGGCAGGAGCTGTCGGAGGTTTTCTTGCTTTCTTTCTTTTTTTTTTTTTTTTCTATGGCATCGACGATACGGAAGATCCACCACGTCGCTTCGCACAGATGTAACGACGTCGTCGTGACTGAATTAATAAACGCCCTCGTGTCTGGCGATGATCACGACAATAAACGTATATCCCATCGGCGTTATATTACAGCCGGCGTTAGCGTGCGCATAAAGCTGCCGCTGCGAGAACACAGGCGCAGAGGCCGCGCACACACGCTGCGTCGTTATGAGATTTCATTACTTAAGTATCGTCGCAGCGATCTTGGTTTATTGCACGAGTAGAGGAGGAAGGCGGCGGAGGAGGACGGGGACGAGAAGTTTAAAAAAAAAACGAAGTAAAATAACATTTATCGACTTGGAACATAATCTATGCATCGATCGGGCATGGCATTTTACCATTCGACCATCAACGCACCCCTCGCTCTCTCGTGGATCCCCTTGTAATCTATTCTATGGGTCGTAAAAAATGATAATGAATTCTCAGTAACAAATATAATCGTGGCTTCCCTATCATTATGGAAATTGAATTCTGCGCCTTGAGCCTTTCTTTCCACTCGCTCAAAACTCCCATATCGTGTTTCTCCCCGTTTTTTTTTTCCTCTTCGCGAGGCTCTCGTGCAATTCGAATATCTCAATATACCCACGCCGGCGCGCGAGCTAACCACGCTCGGCAGCATGTTTTAAACTGGCTCCGGTACCTCGTAAATTGTAATGGGCACGTTTAGAAGTTACGTCAGTCACGTGACAACGCGCGTCAGGTAATTTTCCGGTCGGATAGTGCTTTACGGGATTCCGGAGTTCTCGGGAATAGAAGCGACGGCCGGAGAAAAGAGTAGAGGTAAAATCAGAACTAAAAAATAATGAGAATAACATTTTTATAAAAAAGAATAAAGCAAAAACTGGTATAGTAAACTTAAGATCCAATTATCATAAAAAATGAATGGACTTTTAGAGTGAAATTGAGGCAAATAATTGGAATTAAAGTACTTTTATAGCAAAATTAAAGTAAATTATTAAAAGTACAGTGCTTGTAAACTCTTCAATATACGGTACGTTAATTTTTCATAAAAACTGTGCATGAAACTTAATATACCAGTTTACGTATAAAATCTTCCAGTACCTGTACATTAAATTTCATACGATTTTTTTTACGGTCTATAGAACGTTTGAAATCAGAGTTCGGCCGATTGCGTTCTAAGGAGGATGCTCCGATCCGAATTCATTGAATCGTCCGGGTCGAAAAGTCCCCAAGGCATTTCGGTACGATCGTTAAACCGTTGGCGTTACGGCAAACGCGTTTCCACCGTCGTAATATTTTTGTCCCTCCATCCGTATAATATAATGCAATACAAGTTAGTCCCGCGTGCTCTCGCATTGCGGGACTAACAGGACTTAACGCAGTCAGCATGTCCGTTCGAGGCACCGTGAATCCCTTCTGCGCGGTCCCGGTAACTCAATCCGTATCTCGCGGACACGCCGACGATAACTGTAAACAGGATCATTACTTTTGCCGAAGCGATACCGAAGCCCGTGTTATCGCGGTCGAGTCGCCGGGGCCAGCGAGACGGGGGCGCGCGCGCGTATTCTCGCGGTCCATAAATTTTCGAGCGAGCAGCAACAAGCAGTGCGCCGATTTTCGTTCTCACTCTATCGCTTCTGACACACCTCGCCGCTCCGCGTTACCGAGCAGACTTTACGCCCTCGACGAATATCCGTGTGCACGAGGTTAACATTCGACTTTTTTTGTCTTTTTTTTTTCCGTGCTGTTTCTGGTATTTTACTCGCCACCATTGTCGTCAATCGTCGAATCGGCGAGTCTCCCGTTTGTTCGACGATTTGCTTCTCGCTTACGTGGTTCTTTTTCTCTCCTCTTTTATGCTCACTCTTTCGTACAAAAAAACGAATAAAAAAAATAACAGTAAATTCGTTTCGTTTTGACGAAATTCTAAATCACATGCATATGCGACTATCAAAGCCAATGCAGATTTCACTTTTGAAATATATTTTCATCGCTGATCATCGAAGTCATCGTCGTCAATTTCTCTGTAATGAAAAAACTCGTTTGATGGGTATGTTAATTTACGGATCGAATTCGTTCTACGAAACGCTCCGCACGGTAGCCGGATGTTTCGAACTTGGAAATGATTGCCGAAATGAATGAGAAGGAAAAAAAAATCGATCGTGTCTCTCGAAGATATTTCGACAAGATCATTAGCGAGATCTTTAACTTCGCGCCGCTGACAATGTCTCGAAAGCGCATTAAATTTTCGACGAAAATTTCGGCCGAGCAAACGACTACGGTGCGCGAGACATTTGCCTCGGAGAGCTCATCTCACATTCAACGCGCGCGGTCTAGCTCGGGTTCCATTACTCGCAGGTAGACGTCAAACTTTCGTGACGCGACCGGAGAAGACTCCGGAGAAGGGGGGCCGTCGTACATCTCCGAGTAAATTGATGCGTAGCGATGCAAAGCCTGTTTTACCTGTCGTCGTTGCTTAGCCGAGTCCCATCGCGTCCCGTCGCCCGGACGGATCGGCTTACTTCCAGCCGAATTTTCGGCATGGAACTTAATGAGATTACCGATCCTCATGCACGCGGGAATGACGATCGGCCGACATCTTCCGCCGAATTTCAGTCGGCTCCCCGAGGTAAACCTCTTTGCGCGTTGTTCCTGCTTTGCCGCCCGATAATGTACTCTCTTCGAGATCCGGATGCACACTTTCAACCGCTCCAAGGCTCGCGGATCTATCCTCATCCCTTCTGCCATCGAGCTCGTCTATACCTGTGACTTAAAATAATTCCTCGTGACCATCTCGATATACCGTGCTACTTTCGGGATCCTCTCCGCCAGTTCGACGCCTTTCACGGTGCAAGTGATTAGTTACGATCGTTCGATCCCTGCGCAGTGTCGGATTAGACACAGCCAGCGATCCGGCGAACGAAATTGCGTACTCGGAAGACCCTGAGACCACTTCCGTTCGCTGCTCTCTCTTATCAAGAGTAGGCGATGTGCAGACCCAGAAAAAAAATTTGTTTGACGGTCACCGTTTGTTTGGTTTAAGTAAAATATTTATTCGATTTAAATAAATATTTACTTCATTTAAGTAACCATTTACTTAATTAAAATGAATATCTATTGAAATAAAATGAATATTTTACTTGAACTAAATAAACAGTGGCCGTCAAATAATTTTTTTTTTCTGGGCGTAGAATCGCACGACCGACTAAATATATGCACGTTGACTCTCGCGGGAATCGCGGATTGAGACCGTTGAGAGAGTCGGAGAGCCGAAGAACCACAGAGGAACGCGCAGCACAAGAGAGAAGAAGAAGCTAATAGAAGAAACAGCGCAAAACCGACGGCAGATGCTCTCTCGTCGGTTGAACGGTCGTGCATCTTGCGTTGCCCCTTTGGCAAAAGGACGCAAACGCGTCAACGTGCCTTCTGCGAGAGTTTCGAAAGACGAATGTCCCGCGGTGGTTCTCATTAGCAGACAGCACCGGGGTGTCCGAGGACTTCTCAGTCCGCTTTCTTTCGCCGGTTGCCCCGTCTCCTTCCGTCTCTCTGTCGGCTACATTCTACGTAATGTCCTCCAGGTGCTCGGTGTCGAGTCGGATGGCCGGCTCCGCACGGCGACTGTACAATTTCTCGTTGCCCGCCCACGCCTTACGCCTACCCACAGCGCCGAGCGGAAAGTCTCTTTCCGCATGTAGCCGGCACGCATACATTCGCAACAAAGGTCATGACTAATGACCGTCGTTACGGCACGCACAATAAGATTTACCGGATTGCTTCGTCCGGCCTTCGCACGACGACGGACCTGCGGATGATGATGATGATGATGACTACGGGGCGTCGGCGCATGCCAGAGTTTGAATAACGCCGCTAATTTCTTTCGAAAAGAGGCGTTTTCTCCGTCGTTAAATTGTGAAGCCCGCGAGAGTACACGGAGAGAATCGCGGGTACACAAGGGATCGAGTCGGCGACGACTGTGCGGATGCACCACCTACTTTTCGGACGCTTCTAATGATTTCTGGGCGGGGCGCGTCGGACTGAAGGACTCGTAAATTTGTCGACACTGGGAGGGAGTCACGTTTACGGTATTGTCGCTGTCACTCATCGGGACGAGTGCCTATTGAAGTCACCGTGACGCCCTGCGCGCATTACGACAACGGAAAAAGGCAACCGTTAAACGAGTCATGCATACTTGCGGTGTGTTATACGCGTCGCAGTATATTATTCACGAAGGGGGATGGGAGGACCGGCGAGATTCGCCGAGGGAATATGCAAGACTCACAATGGAGAGCGTTATTTTCGAATTTCTCTTCGAGCTCCGTTCCGCAGTGGATGTAAGTGTAATACAAGAAGACCTCGGGCATTTTTGGACGGTTCTCGTGGCGCGCGATTCTCGTGGATACTTACACTCTGTATCGCAGAGTAATTGCACAACCGCAACAATACCGGAATGACGTACGATAATGTCCGCCGACGAGTTTTACCGCTTCCACGGTACAAGGAACGGCGCACAGCGCGAAGAGGGCAAAGTAGTGCAATCTGGGAGACTGCCGGGTTGGCCGTAACAGATACGGCCCGGAAATAAATGTCTGTATAAGGGAGTTGGCAAGTTCTCCGGACGCGATATCAAGATGCCGCCGGCTAATACAGACCGGCCGGGTCTGCTCCTCGTCGTCGTCGTCGTCGTCGTCGTCCTCGCTGTTGTCGCGGCGATGCTCTTCCACGCTTTTCGGAACCGAGAGAGAGGGTGAGAGAAGCACAACCAGCCCCCTTTTCCGCCATCCACTGCTCCAGTAGCTTTCGCCCTTTTGTGCGCACCGGTTGATGTATATAGCGCGGACGTAAGGATGGGAAGACGCGGGGAGACCGAGAAAGACTGAGATGTCTCTCCCGTACTTTGTGGAAGCTGTGTGTGGCGTGTGGACCGGGACGTATCTGCCGGGCGATGCCCGAACGGTATCAAATGAAAAGCCGCTGTTCGGCCTTTATCTCTTCACTTTTATACGCAAGGAGAATGGGACTTGTATCCAATAAAGAGAAGTCATTTCCGTACGTAGACTCCTCCGGTCTTCTCGGGTCGGCAGCCAGCTCGGCGGTTATCACTGGGAATGGCCAACAAGCTAGGGACACGGCTATCTTTACTACGAGCACGATCGAGTGGGGGCTGAACTTTAGCCTCCCTTCGGGACTCTTAACACCACGCGGAACCTTCTGTTAGATCGCATATCTTTCCGTCAAACGCACGAGGCAACTGCCCGGACGATTTTCTTTTTTAACAGCTCATAGCGGATGTGACGGAATGGTGTGGCATGTTAGAAGGGGTTCTTGTTTATGTTTTCCTTAAAACGTTAAACCTTAAGAAACCCTGCGATATCGTATGACGGGTCGCAAGGGCCTTCTTCATTCTTGCGAGGGGCTAAACTGATCTTAGCAAACGGACGGATCGACTACAGAGATTATTTTTTTAAATAAATCCAGAAATCCCTCTTGTTCGCAGATAACACTTGTTCGCCGTTGTTTGGCGATTTCTACTCTTTTGAGGATACAACTTCGAAGTTTCGAGTAAACTTTAATAGAGACGACGAGTACGACAATATTTACTCCTTTTAACATTTTCTAAGGTTCGTAGAAACGAAAGGGCATAAACTCCGCGGCGCACAGATGGCGCGCATTATAAAGTGTGGAGGAGAGAGGGGCGAATCGTGTATCTGGAAAAATTTACGTGGATCGTGTCGTAGTCTTTGTTCGCGTTTGCGGAAAACTTTCCAACGACGAGGACGACGATATTCCTTGAATAATTTTCTCAGCGTCGGTCCTCGCCGCTGCTGGCTCCTCTCGAACTTACCCCCCAGTCTGCTCGCGCGACCCAGCCACGAGGAACGCTCGCTTTTTCTTTACGAGCCTCCGGGTATCACGCCGACTTCGCAGTGGCGCGTATTTTCACGTTTCTTAATGTTCCTCCGCTGCCGCGCGAAAGGGGATCTTTTGTTCGAGCCCAGCGGAGCCTCGCGATACGGCACGAGCGTATAACGCTCACGGTCCTGAAACGCTGCGTAACGTGTGAAGTTTGTGTGTTTCTTGTTATAAAGAAATACGTGTGTTGCCGGGAGGGTAACGCACGTATTTCGTTCGCTGGTTAACATTGGCATTGAGCCGGAGGCCAGTGATCCGGTCGGAACGGAACGCGCGCCGCTCGCGGTAACTCTCGTTAGAACAACATATACGCTCCGAGAGACCGGGTCGCTCCCGCGAGACCGTTTAAGAGTGAAACTTGGATTGGATTTTTAGGTCGGAGGGGAGGGAAATAAAAGAAAAGCAAAGAAACGACATACAGAAACGCTCCGAAGACTCCACTCTACCCGGGATTCTTCATGGGCACGCATGTAGACAAACACAAACTCCCGCACCCGAGGACAAGACGTTGAAGTTTGCTACTTGGCGACCCAATCGCCCAAAGTACGGAAGTAACGCTTTTTTTTGCAACCTGTGCACAAAATGTCCCAAAATGTCCCTTCAAATTACTTTGCACATGTATTTCATACATTTTACAGACAAGCTCGAATGAGGAGTTTGATGTTGATTCGTGCTGCCAACTTCACAGCCTTCCTGAAACGTCCGCTTGATCGCGCTTGTATGACAATGTACTATTTTCATGCAACATCGACGATAGCATGATCACGGTACGACACACGTGTGTCACGTCGAATGCATCACAGATATCGTCATAAACGTCTTCATAATGTCGGACGAATTGGTCACGAAATTTCATGCACTTCGGACGACGTTAAACCATACGTTTGTATACCGTAGCCGTGCATGGCGGAGGGGGCTACTGGTCTCCAAATGCGATACATAATAATAACCGCATGAAGGATGTATCTGTGATGCGGGCCTGCCCGCGCAGGGGAGGGATTAGCATGTAAATGAGCTACGAGTTCACGTCACAATGGGACCTAATCTCGTTACGTGCCCATAAAATATGACGTGAACGACGTCCCGTGAACTGGGACGAGGATATAATGCTGTAACTGTGCGTCGACGAGGAACCCGGAGAAAGCGGCAATACAGCAGCAGGAACGTCGTCGTTGTCACTCTCGGGTGGCGAAGAATGACGGCGCCCCACCGCGGTTAGGGAGTGCCACGACTGAATGGGGACGCAACCGCTCGGATATTATAGACGACCGGAGAAGACATAGTTATTTATGATACACGCGTGTATGCCGTCACGTGTGCGTGTGTGTCTTTCTCGATCTCTCCGCCAGTGTCACACACCAAAACTTTTCCTTGTGCCAGTGGAGACGCGTACGGGGGTCCATTGATCACAGGACCAGCAGCACGCGGGAACACACACCCGTGCTATACAAACTGGAATATTAACGGGGAGGGTTTTCAATGTATCCTGAACGATGAATCGGGAATTCGTGCCAGAAGAGTCCCGCCGGCTTTCGAGCCTCGGTAATAATGTTCGAGTGGGTAAGAGATCGGAGATCTCCGACTCGTACGGCTCTTATCTTTTTTGTTTCGTCTCGTTTATTTATTTTTTCTTTTCCAATCTCCGTTTCAGCAGAAACGTGACTTTGGGGCAACTTCGCGGGCTTGACATTGGAGGCGTCGCTTATCGACGAGGCTTCGCGCATTTTAAACGCAGTTTCTACGTATCAGTATTCATTGTTGGAGACGTCGATGGAACCGAACGATCGGAGTCCGCAGACGGTCACGGATGCCGGATAGCTGAGAGGCATGGCAGCGTGTTTGGATTTTGTGAAAAAATCTTCCGTGTTCATAAATCACACGGTAGTCTCGCGAAACTCAAGCGGGAGCTTGGAGTAGATATTTACATGCGACATCGGACTCTCGAACGAATGTTGGATACATTCGGTCGTGGAAGGAGGAACACAATGTTGGATACAATGTACTCGAAGACGTCTCCAAATCCGTCACTAGATTGCTTCCGACGTGGAGGCTATGTGTAGCGGAGAGCACTCGGAGTCGGGTGTCAAGGCCCGATGTCCGATTTCCGCGTAGCCAGGACGAGGGCGTCACGGGGCTTTGGTGCCGGGCCGTTGCGCGTGTCACCTGTGTCGTGTGCTTGGCGGCATGAAAAGGACGTGGTTTGATGGAAGGCTAAATAGCGTCGGGCAGCGTCGTCGTGACACGGAACAGTGACCGGCGAAGGCGGTGGAGGCCCGATCGGGCGAGCGCCAGGCGTTCCGCTCGCCGGTCTGAGTGACAGCGCAGCGACAAGTTGACATGTTTGTACAGAAGCCGCACAATAGACGTATAAGAGCATTAACGAATACGTACTGTACTCTACACGAAAGGCTCGGGGATAGGTCGAATGTGTGCGCGAGCGTGTCCGCGTGTTCCGAGCGTGTCGTCGTCGCGACTCTGCCAACATCAGCCACTCTCAACGACCGAGGGGTACTCGAGTACGTCGAGGACAGGTGATCGCGGAACTCGTGCTTCCCCTCATTCATCGGTGCTCGTTTCCGTTGGAAAAAAAAAACCTTTGATGACTTTTGATGCCTTCGGCCGATTTGTGAACAATATGCAAAGAATACTTCTCGACGTCGATCGTGAAGATCGAAGTCTCAGCCTCTGCTTTCACCATTTAACTCTCGGAATACAAACTTCGGAAAGGAAAAAATTTGTCTTTTGACTCTGACTAGGCTACCAGAAAAATAATTTATTTGACTGACGCCCCGCAATTAAATATTTATTTGATTTAAATAAGGTACAGGTTTTCCGGTAGATTTGTTATCTGATAGAGTCGTAAGTGGTAAAGATAGAAATATGCCGTAGGATGAACCAGTGCGCGTTGAGCATTTGCTCGACGCTTTGAAATTACTCGGAATTCGGAGCCGCTTTTACAGAAGAGGTTCCCACAACTGCAGAAACACCCGATCGAGACCTGCAGTCCTCGCTGACTCGGACAAGGATTTATTTCAATATTTCACGCGCCGAACGGTGGGCGGATGGAGGGCCAGGGAGAGGTACAGAGAGAAAGGGCGAGACGAGGATGGAAATGGAGATATTTTACAGAGATCGATGGTCGGCCGTTAGCCACTATCGATGCCGATACGTCTGCTTGGATTTGCTTCCATCTCCACGACTACGTAGCATCATAATGTGCAGAGAGAGAGAGAGAGGGAGAACCGGGAGAGAGAGTGAGAGAACCGGGCTGTTCGTCACTGACACTGAAGAATGGCCGGCCTCGCCTCATTCGTCTTTATATTTTTCCTGTCACTGAATCGGCGCGTACTTCGCCACGGTATACAACAGCGCTTCGGTCGCAAAGGAAGAAGACGCCCGCGGTGTGACGATGCGTTACGTAGGCATAGCGCGTCGCCCGTCAAGTCGTTGAGAAATGTTGCCGATCCGCGGAAACGCGATAAGATCGGGGCACACGGGAATACGCATTGAATAATATACGCTCCGGGAGAAGTCTCGAATCTCCGACTGTCTCTCACCACGAAACTATTGAAAGACGCGATTCGCGAGGCCATCACGAGAATCATTTAGCTTTTATGGAAATCCATATTGCAATATTTCAGACATCCAGGGCAGCGTAGGACGTAACTGGCGCGCAAATCTACTTGTTCAATTACAGTCGGTATGACACTCATTTATTTAAAAATTAATCTTCTCGCCTCGAGCGAGAGACAGTCGAACATGCCGAGTCAAAAATCATCGTTCCTTATCATCGCATGCGACTCTAAATTATCTCGTTTTCCAGGTTGAAATCCTCGAACTCTGAATCTGACTCTGACAGCGCTACGTCAGGGCCTCATCAGGTCCCGATGTTAAACTCCGATCGAGTCCGACTCGGGCAAGGATTTATTCCAACATCCGTCTTATCCTCATCGTCCGTTATAATATTTAGGTACACCGACAAGGTCCTTCAATTTCGAAGTGTAACGTGGAGTCTTTTCTGCCTTCTCAGATTCTGTTTCATCGTCGATTTTCGACCATTCGCATCTTCCCGCTCCGCTTCCAGATCATCGACATTTCTCCGACTCAACGGACTTCACTCGTGTCTCGTTGTGTTCGGGTCAATCGCGTTATGCGATGCACGTCCGCATAAACTTATACCTGCAATGCCTCTTTGGGATCCCCATGTTATGCATGGTAGACGCATTCACCGGGTAGAATGATTATACGGCCACTCCACGCCGCTACCTACCGTGTTTCTTGATTGCTATCGGTGCAGCTGCGCCCACAATTTGTGTTTCCCGTCACCCGTGCGTAAGAGAGCCGTCCGTCAACGTCGTGCCCATAACGACGCCGAGCTCGGAGCGAGGCCCACGAAAGATACAGGGAGCGAGAGGGAGAGGCGCGCAGGGCGAACGATAGAGACTCCGCGACAAAGTAAGTAGGCAAACTATAGAATATCCACCGGTGTATGTATACACACACGAGAGATAGCATATAGTTTATGCATATCCTTCGGTGGCACCGAGATAAAGAGACACGGAAGATGGAAAGGGAAACTCGACACTCGTCGACCAGTTGTATACGCTCGGCAGCGCTGTGGGACGACGTACATTATGAAGTAGAACGCGTCGGCAAACTTGTGGAATTAATGCGAGATACTAGCTATCGCAAACTATCCATTTCCGGTCAGCTACAAAACAGTTCTGTCACTATTGTGTATCACCCTGTATGTTAAATGCACAAGACTGCGCGAATTATCTAAGTAATAAGTATACAACACTTCTCCATTCACGATTTCGCACGAGTCTTTCCACGTATTCTATGCTAATGTTATCGGCCCCGCGACGCGATACCCATAGGCATTCGTTACGTTCAGCCTGAGAGCCCGCGGATTACTAGCGACTATCGACGAAGTGTTCTAAAGTTTCCACAAGCAAACGCTCGTTTGAATATACAAACGAGACTTATCCATATTCGCACTCCACCCACTTCGGTTTTTGAGGCTCGCTCGGTTTTGGAATGTTTTGTGTGGGGTAAAAGTGGTGAACGTGTATCGTCTGCTCGGTGGAGGTAAATCTTAATTCGGTAGGAGGAATAGCTATCCGAAAACACTTTTTATGGAGACGTGACGGGGAAATATTTTTGAGATTTTTTTTTTTTACAGTGGTTCATCTTATACGCTTTCTCTCGCGTGCTTGGTAATATGGCCCATAGGGGTCGACTAATAATGGGCCTGTATCGCCTAGGCGGTGGAGGTAAATCCTAATTCGGTGGAAGGAATAAGTACCCGAAAACACCCTTTATACGGGCCTGGCAATGAAACACTTTTGGGATTTCTTTTTCACAGTGATACGCGCTTACACGCGTCTTACACGCTTTGTTTCGCACGCTTGGTAAAATGGACCATAGGGGTCGTCTTATAACGGGCCTCACCCACGAATGTCTCTGCAAGGCATCGGACACTGAGAATTGAATCACAGTTTCTTCAGAACTTCAAGATGATTTCGATCATTTCGATGATGTAAAAAAAATGCTACATCATCGAAATTTCACATCCCTTATGAAAGATACGATGCCTACAATGACTAACAGACTCTGGCATCCGCACTGTCTATGATTCACACCCGACTGAACATAGCTTCGTCCAAATTTCTCACTAATATCTACGATGGCCCGTGAACAACGCGAATGGCCCATAGACTTTTCATAGATGTACAAAAAAAAAGAATAACGCGCGTGCGGTTCGCTCTCGGGTTCTCCCGATACTTTCGGGCCATTGCCGACGTGAAAGCCGCGGAAGGAAGACGCAGAACGACGGGAGCTCGGATAGTCGTGTAAAAAAAAAAAATCGAATGGGCCTACAAAGTCCGCGAGGTTCGACTAACCGAGTTTCGAAGGCCCCGCCACCCGAAGATCGCCTTCACGGCGGGCGTCGACGGTCTCGTCGGCTTTGTGTCTACGACGACGGAAAGACGATTTTGCTACAAGAGGTCTGTCTCTCCGGGTATCTCTTTGCCAGCCGATACTCCTGAGGCCCCGGTAGCTTCTGTCAGCTGTTTTCGTTTTCTTTTTTCTCGAATTCTGTCGATGCTCGTCAGCGTGTCGCCGGGGGAGATATACCTCTCGAGTGGTTTAGCATAAAAAGGCTGTTATGCTGGCCTGTCGGGCTATGAAAAGGATCGGCTTTCGAACGCTTTGGCCTCAGCCATGCTACAAACGTATCGTATATCAAAGCGTCCGTGAGGCCTAGCCGCGCCATCGGCCCGACGACTATTAGAAGTGCTTCGCGTCTTTTTTTCTCCCGTCTCCCGCGGCAAGCCCTCAGGCGCCGCTTTACCCCAAACAAATTGCTATTCAATCGAGTTACACTCCGTTCCCGCTTTGCAATTTTTGTTACGCCTCAACTTTGCGGTCCGATATTCGCCCATAGCCGAATAAACATGGAAACCGGTAGGCCGGGAAGTGCGACACGTTCGGGCGTATCTGCTGCGATCGAGCATTCGCCCGAAAGCCCCACAAATCGACCTATCGTCCACGCTCTCGACGCTCGTTACTATCTCGGTTTCGCGCGTGTAAAATATAGGGTCGTTCGTTCGTCGAGCAATTTTCCATCGGTATTTCGTTCAACCTCCGCCATAGTCGTAAACTCGTGTGTACAACGGCCTTTCGATAAACATATATAGATATATATATATATATATCTCTTCTCGCGGTCGGCTGATCGAACTTTATGTACACGATTGAAAGACCCTTATCTACCGACTCATTTGTTACTATATTACCAGCTCTGTACGAGATTTACGCTCATTTCTCTCGACGCTAATTTCGCTTCTCGAGGTTCGAAAAAAATAACGCGCTCCCACTGTGCACCTCGAACCGCGGCGCCGACATTGTACACCAGCGATCGTAAAAGTGCTCTCTCTTTTTTCTTTCCATCTTTTTTTCTCTTCTTATAACGTCAAAAAATGAAGAAAATATTGCAACGTTTCGAGCGCGGTGAGCATACCCGCGTGTCATAAAGATAGTATCGCGGAGCGGCCCGAAGAGATATGTAATACGCTCTCTCGAGAGAGCCCGAAGTGCTGTAAGTCGGAGAGGAGTAAACAATTTCAAAACATACTCTTAAATCGTTTCACGTCGCTCACCGGCTCCGGCTTCCCGGGGCTATAATTAATAATAGTTCTGTTTGCCACGTTTTCCAAGTGTTTACGGCGTGTAAGTATATACCTCACGCAACGTGAATGACGCTAAGCTCGCCGGTACGCCGGGCGGCCTCGCGCCGACGAAGAATAAGCGTCGAAAGTGCCAGATAGGAATTTACCGGTTAGCTCTCTTCGAGGCGAGAGAAACGTTTCTCGGTAATGTACGGCGGATAGCGCAGAGTCGGTTCCCGGGACGCTGCACCGAGATGCAGCGGTCATCTCCGAAGGCGTACAGTTTACCCGGAGCCCGACGTGTGTGTGTGTGTGTGTGTGTGTGTGTGTGCGTGTCAGCCACAGATTGGCGTGCATAACTACTAGTGACGGGCGAAACACGACATCCGTCTTTCGCCGCTGGCCGGGGCTCGATTACGCTCTCGGGCCCGGTAACGGCGCGATGCAAATTCGCGACATTATCGTAATGAACAGGTTTATAAAGGCCCCATGGCTCTCTCGGGTCGGCGAGCGCGCGAGAGCGAGAGAGATTCGAAATTGCCGCATCGCTCGTCAAAACCGGCGTGCTCGCCGTTCGCGATCGTGCTCTCGGTCGTCGCGCGATGCCTGTACAAACGACGAGAGAATTCGGAGCGGACGGAGCGACGCACACGAGCCCGCGCGCGCGCGCGCGCACGCACCAGCTCGCAGGTCCGTGCTTTATTAAGAATGTTAACGTATGCTCGTGACGGCCTGTCAGGAGAAACCCCCTTATCCCGCTGTGCCTCGGCTCCGCGGGCCCGCGCGCGCATATATAAATATGCAATAGCGCTTATCACGCGCAGCACCTAATAATTGAATGTATAATAAAGAGGGCGTCGCACGGTGTCACGCTGACAGACAGCCAGACAGACGAACGGACAGAATGTACCGTGAGCACCGGCAAAAGGCCCTCCTCTTTGGCCCTCCTCGCGAACGGACAGACGTCGACTGTCAATTTCGTCCCCCTCGGGCCCCGCCCGCCCCGCCTTTCCCGCCTTGTCGAGGGGCACGCAGTCGCGTCTCGCGAACATCGTCGCGGCTTCCCCTCCGAGCCTCCTCTCTTCTCTCCTTCTCGTCGTCCAATTTCTTCCTCGCGATCTCTCGCGGGGAGAGATCCACGTCGGATTCTCTTACCGTGTCTATAATGCGATGGCAATGGCACACAAAATTGAGCCCTCGAAGCGACACAATCCTCGAACGAGACACAGTGCTTTTAAAGTTTCAAAGATACATTTTCCAAACGCAAAAATCTGTGCGAATCGTGCTTCGGAAATTTCGCATCCAGAGAGCCGAACGGCTCTCATGCCCTCCACTGACGGATACCGCTTCGCGTGTCTTGCAGTCAACCAAATTTTTTTATCTCCCGGTCTCGCAACTCCGCCTCTGTCCGAAGGCAAAAAAAAAAAAAACGATCTCTGTATTTCTTCGACGAGGCACATAAAATCAGAGTATCTTCGCGAAGATCGACGACTTCGTAGAGTCAGTAGCCTTTCCCGTACGCCAAAGCAACAGGGAAAAAAAGAAACAACGACGAATAAAAACAACAAACCTTTGTTTATATTTTTTCAACGTCATGTCGAATTTAACTCTCAACGTAGGAGAGGTAACGTCAAAACTAGAACATGTTATTTAAATCACGGGCTCGAAAGGGAGACAGGGCAGAGCGTAGTTCCGCGCACAGTGTTGAAAAAAAAGGCCTCGGGCCGCCGCTGGTTCGGTTGCTTCTATTAGCTCTGGAATATACGGCAGCGATAAAAATATTATTATTTTAATATGCCCGTGGCAGGATAATGCCTGGTGGCGTGGGCGGCGGCGTACCGGGAGCGGACCGATTCAATATCCATTCGGTGTGTGCTCTCCTCGGTGAAGTGGAGTGGCGAGCAAGTAAAAGGGAGGATAGAGAGAGGAGCCGGGAGAGCGAGGGAAGTGGAAAGAAATCCTCCGATGCTCGCTGCTCGTTCCCGTGACAGCTAGGCAAACACTGGCCTGACGTTTCAAATAACTTTTATTTATTCTAGCCTGTTTATTTAGGTTGCCGCCACTGCCACGGGATCGCGTTACCTGAGGGGGATATGCCACTACTGTTTGAGTGGCACGCCGAGGGATACGGCTACCGTGTCGGCACTGTGCACCCATTGTCGTAGCTTGCGCATCGAACCTTGGAACGAGCGTACCGAACAGAGATACAGAGACCGATGGTACGCGGCATGAAAGACGAAAAAGCGCATGCAGACGAAAGCGAGTTGCGGGGCGACGCAGCGGCGAGCAGACCCCTGGCGATACACCGTCGAGCCCAGGAATCCCAATTAAAATCCAGTTATCCGCACCCCAAACGAAACCGGAGCTCCCGGTAACGCCTCGCGCGAATCTCCCTTTACGTCGAGCCTCTGTCAGCTGTCGACGTCCGCGGGTTTAATATGATGTTTTTTTTTTTCATTTTTTTTTCTTTCTCTCTCCGTCGCACCGAGGCTCTCGCATCCCTTCATCGTCAGTCAGAAAACATATATGGAGCTGTCGTTGAGCAGCCGAGGGTCACCGCGGACGGGATCGTACGCTATAGTCGTTCGTTTAATACGCAAATAACCTCCGTGTGTGCCATTTCAACGGGTCGTCACGAAGAAGAGCCCGACTGCCGTATTCTCCGCTTCCACCGTTGATGGCTTGGTCAGCGAGTTAAACAAAAAAAAACTGACCATTACCGCAGGCGTATCCTCGGTTGTCGGACGTCGTCAACGCCAGCGACACGCCGCACGCATATTCCTCGCGAGGTGACTCGGGAAGCTCCGTCCGTCCGCTCTTCGCAGCACGCTGTGCGAGTACGGTGGATGACGGAACGCCCGTGCTCGGCGTCGAACAAAAACTAACGCACCTAAATCAGCGGTGCGCTACGGTGTTCGAGTTGCGTGGAGGACGGAGGCAGGGCGATGGTTGGTCGATGGGTACATCTTGCCGCCCGGAGGATCTTACCCCTGTCCGGCGGTTCAGGATTAATGGCGCATCTGCGCGCGAAAGTATCCTCCTCGCGGTACCGCGAACTTCGGAAAAGTCCATATATCTGGTCGTTGGGGAGAAGCGCGGGTGCGAAGGACGAGAAAGCTCGTCGCGATGGATGCGCGCTGGCGTGTAAATGGCAAACGTCGGGCGTGTAAGGTGACGAATAAATCAACGTCGAGGCGATCGCGTCTGGAAGGACCGGGCAGGCCAGCTTCGGTGTCTGTGGTTGTGGGTTTCCCTTCGTTACTTCGGGACTCTCACCGACGAGACACGGTGGCACAATGCGCGTGTCGAGATGAATATGGGTATTTCGTTATACGAATCGTGTGAGGGATACAAGAAGGTTTCGTCCCGAGAGGCTCGATTCACCCCAATGGGGACGAAATTTCACCTCGTTTTCGCCGCATCATTCGATTTCCCGGTACGCATTCGGGCCTGTGAAATAGCCGTGTAGGCTCTCACAAATCGGCGCGACAAAGTATCCACGGCCACGGTCCATGACGATGCACCGGCCAATTTCCACGTACAGGTGTCCATCCCGCGACGGCATGACGACGCTGAACTTCCGCTCGATCGAGCGTACCCTCCCCCTCCGCGAGGAATGATGTTAAAAGCACGCACAATGGATGACGAATAGTCTCGCGGCTACGTGGGCGTAGCTGTCGCGAATATATTTTTCGAGAAGACACATCGCTCCTTTGTGAGCTTCGTTCCGTGTGTACCGAACTACTTGGACGATCGTCACATTCGGAACTAACGTGAGAAGAATTGATTTTTTTTTGTTGCCAATCTCTAGGGGTTCTTTACTTTGTAGTCGCTTCGTCGCAAATATAATATCGGCCGCTGTGAAACAGAAGGGCGTAAGCCGTATGCTTTAACACGGAAAATACGCCGTTTTGTCTTTTAGCATTCGATACAATTTCTGAGGATTTCTTCATACCGACCGACGGTCGCTTGCTTTTCTCGAATTAGGATCCACAGCATTCCAACTGATCCGATAGAAATTCGCGACATACACAAAACAAAAAGATCGATCATGATCGATAATGTAAATTTTGAAGATATTCAGGAGTCCAATTTTGGATGCGGATACACCCCAGTTGAGATTTAATAGCGTCGCATCGAAGCAGTGTCAGTGCTTCTTCCGGGTCGGGATCTGATGTAGCGCTCGAAAAATGTCCATCCGGCTATTTTCATGGAAATCTCCATGGTTCCAACAGTCGTCGTTTGGCCTTCATCAACGACTCTTTTGAACTTGAATTCCGGAGTCCAGTAATTTATATGCCGACGGTCTGAGGCTCGTACGAAACTCGTCTGGCTTCGTAGACGCGTGCTTTGCCGAGCACCCGGTGTATGAATACGCGAACCGGAGGCGTAATGTATTGCCCTCGGAGGTATACGGTAGGTATATTACCGAGCGAATAGTGACGGTGGTGGTAGCCTCGACGTCCTGACAGTACAGTGTACAGCAGTATAGGATAGCGCACGCAGTTATGCCCGCGCCCCAGTCTCTCATGATTGATGACAAGTCGTTGGCTGTTATGAATATAATATCGATCAATCACGCTATTTACCGGACGAACGCATAGGCCACTCTATCATTCCCCGCCCTCCCCTCCCGTAGCTCGAGCTGTCTACCTACACCTCCATCCTCATCCTCGAGCTCCTTCGCCACTCTTCCCTCCACCTTCTTCGCCGTGCCAAGTATTACAAACGTCTCCTATAACTATATACTCAGAGTTCCCTATATCCCGCGAGATGACGCGCTTCTTCGGGACTGAATGGAGCTTCGCGCTCATTTTTCACTTCCCTCTTCCCACTCCGGTGACGAATGACGCCGGAGCTTCTGTTCCGAAGGAATCTCGACTTTTCGATCGCCCTATCGTGTTCTCTCCGCTCGTTCCTCGATTCGGTAATCACGGAATCGGTGGAACAGATGATTTTATTGCGCAACGCCAACTTTCACCGTCGGTAGCGTGAATAGCGTAACAGCAAGTGGCAGAAACCGGAGGAAGCACGACGAAAGATTAAAATCGTTTGACGTCTTCATTGCAGGTCTGGCACGTCGAGAGACACGGACGCGCATTGGAAACTACCGGCAGGAGCCGCCGAGCGAAGAGCCTCGATAGAGTCCGACTCGTTAACGAAAGAGTGCATCGATGCAGGATTCGAACGGCGTCGCAAACGGCTAATGAACTCGGCAATCGGGTGAATCGGGAGAGAGTTTCTTTTCGTTCATTATAAGATGACCGTTTCGTTTCTTACGCGTTGCACCCGAGATCAGCCGGATACTTCGGGCGTTCCCGGGGCGATCGGTAATTCCATCGCCGAAGATTATTCAATCATTCCGAGATCTCCCGCGACGAGATGGGAGATCGTTGTTTGATGAGGTACCGTGCGGAATATAAGATCGGCGAAGGGATGCGAATCGTCGAGATCGACGGCCGATCTCCCGCCGGTTTTTGGCGACGTTTTGGCGGATCAGACGCGCTCGGGAATCGAACGAGCTACCAGCCGTTCCTTCGTCCCTGTGGGAGCTCTCCGCGATTTAAGGGTATACCGACTGGGTTGTCGGGGGAGGGGGAAATCGGCGAAGCGTTGATCCCACTTAGCTCGCACCTCGTGAATCGTTAATTAAGACCGTTAAGCTTCGGTCATTAAGAAAAAGCGGTGAGAGCATACTCCGCCTCCTCCGCCTCCCGATCGACGTTTCTGATACACATCGTATCATTAGTTTTTTTATTTTTATTCTTATTTTATTTGTTTTTTTTTCTCTCCCGTTTCTGGTCCTCGATCGGGAATCGAGACGCGATCGCCAACGGTGCCCCGGAGCAAACGAGCGTTAAGAATATTGGCGAGGCACCGCGAGAGATAAACGACACTCAATAATAAGCGGGGGCCTCGTTAAGCCGTTGATAGCGGGGTGATTATTTCTTCCTGAATCCTCTCCCGCTCGAGCACGCCTCGTTCGCCCCGTCCGCTCTCCATCGCCGTCATCGTCGTCGTTCTTGTCGTCTCGCCTCGAGGGCTTTCGGTTCTTCTTCTTCTTCTCGCTTAGCCCGGTTTGTCCGTACGCTACGGAGGCGTGGCTGCCAACTGCTTTAACGACTCTCCACCGCGTTCTTCATCCTTGCCCCGTCGTTGAAGAGCCTCGCGAGAGGCAGACGGAGAGGGAAATCGAACGAGAACGAGAAGAAGACAAAGCCGGAGCGCAACGACGACGAGCACCGGTCCTTCGAGTGAAGATGGAGCTCCGTCGCGGCCCAGCGGGACGAGAGCCCAGGGAGGAAGATAATAATGACGCGAGTTTCTCGGTCGCCCGCGCGCCGCCCCAACCCCGCTACACGTCATCTCAAAAGTGAAGAATGGACGACGTGGGTGGAGCGACGCGGAAGTGCGGATAAACAGCTGCCAAAAAAAAAAAATTGTTTCGACCCATGCCACGCGGTACATGATCGTCCCTGCCGTTGATTTATGATCGGGCGAACGCGAATTGCGAGCTCTTTAAAACGTAGATTTCCTTCACCGGGGGGTAAACCACCGGTGAGGATGTACTCAGGATACGCTGCCGTAAATATTGTAGAAAGAAGGCTCGTTGCTCGCCTCTCCGTAATCTTGATTTACCCGAAGATGCTACGCCCGAAGGACCGTCGGGAGAAACTATCGTTCGGAATGATCGCTTTCGGGTGCGCGCTGTGGCCGATAGGAAGGATACTCGCTCTTCGAGGAGTGTCCGTCGTCCCTCCAAGCGGCGCACACGTACATCCTGTCTGTCGTTTCTTCCTTCCAGCTTCACCTTCGTGGACAGTTCCTCCCATAATCAGAGGGGTTTATATTTTTCGGCCAACAAAAGGTCGTTAAAAATCCGTTAGATACGAGTGTCAGATAGGACACGGAGAACGGTTCCGTCCCTCTCGGACGCGTTCGGTCCGACGGCCGGTTGAGCCGTACGCCAGACAGAGACCGAGTTCGAACAAGGGAGGCGAAGGCTCTCCGGTTGAGCTCTTTGTGCGCGATTTGAATGCAATCGGCGGGCTAATCTCCGATCAGTGTCGAGAGCGTAACGCGATCCGACACGACGTGACGTGATCCGGACTCGATAGCCCCGCCCGGACGAATACCGACCCTGCACCGACAGCCACCACCATCACCAACACCGACGGAAGCTAAATCTCCTGTGTGGTGCAAAGAGCCGTACACCGCGCCTATATACCCACACTCGAGAACGCTGCAAGGGGATTTACAAAGTAAGGATTTGTACATTAGACGATAGCTCGGTCACCGAATGAAACGAGTGAATGAATCCTTGGAAATCGCCCCGAAGTATCCGCCGAGTCACGGCGTTCGAGTACCAAAATTCTCGGGAGTGGATCAACGAGACTCCAAAGAATATCCTTCGTGTAAGGTACCTACACGTAGCTAATATTATCCGGTATGATCAACATTTATTGTTATTATTATTTATATTTATTCGGTTCACGGGATATAAACCCTTTTACTTACATACGATAATAAAAAATAAATCAGTAAATAGTGGATTATTATTATTAATATTATTATTGTTGTTGTTAACTATCAATGACGTCATATCGCGTTTTGAGAGCTTTTCGACTGAACGTTAATTAAATTGTGCCATTACTCAGCGCACTCGTGTACGACACGTTCGTCTGACACGATGTAGAATTGGAAGAATAGCCATCCGATGAAAACGCCGATTACCATATTGACGCGGGCTACGAATATGAATAATTCCGTCCGATTCGTCGAAACGCAGTCGGCACTGTCTCGCAATTTGGACTCGCCTCCCGCTGATGCCTATTTTGGAAATACTCGTGCGGTTCGGCACGGTGCGCGCCGGAGTGTCAAGAGTCGCACCGCCGCTACCGGGGCGGTCATCGCCACCCTTGCGTGCAGCCAAGCGCTTGTAATACAAACTCGAATGGTCGAAGCGAGGAGAGAGATCCAGCGAGAGTACCCAGTTCCAGTACCCACACGATCCTGTCACAAGTGCTCACACGTCATTGTGACATTGTGAACGACGACGGGAGCGCGAGGAGAGGGATCGAGCGAGAGAACCAGTCGTCGAGGGGCCAACAGCTGCTCGACCCGTAACCCACATACATCACCGCACGTCATTGTTCCTACCCGTGTGCATTATTCGAGGGAATCGCAGGTATACTGTGAAACTCGGCACAATGGCGTGGAGCGGTACCGCGCTGCACATTATGTACGAGCCACCTCGACACGGCGAGCCCCGTCATCAAGGTGGGCCATCGTGGTGAACGCGCGCGTCGGGAAGATGCGACAGCGATGTGTCAGCACGGACGACGAGGAGTACGGGCGATGGGAGGCGAGAAGTGGCTGAAACGAGGCGAAGGATCATCGTTCGGTGTTCGAAAGTCCGGTCGTTTCAGCGAGAGAGAAAAAGTCGGACAAGCCGGTGCACAAGGGGGGGGGGGGGGGGGGGGGAGAGTAATACCCGCGGATCTTCCCGATCGTGGAAGCCAGCGTCCGGTTTCAGCCGGGGATCTCGATGAGCACGACCGACGGCGTGGACGGAAGCCCGGACCACATCATCGCACCGAAACGCCACGCCGGGCACTCCGATGCACGCTCGACGAAGCGAGCGGAAGCCTCTCGCATTTACTTGAGCTCAACAAATACTGGGATATAGACGGCGGGCCCAGCTTCGAAAAGCTCGTTTGAGGCGCTCAGTCGCGATTTTCTTTCGAGTGTCTCGGAGGGGAATAAGAACGGGGAGGAAAGAACTTGAGGGAGAAAAGATACGAGACGCGCGGCAAGATGGAGAGAGATCGTACGGGTTGACTGGGAGAATATATTCAACCCCTTTCAAACGTGGCGGAACAAAGTCTCTGAATTGGAGTTACGATATTTTAAGGTTGAAACCTTTTGCGGGTTGATTTTGATCTCTGGACAAGGAAACGTTCCATGTTCAATGAAACTTGGCACGAATATATTTCATCTCAGCTCGATCCAAAAACAACATTGTCTGACAATGATGCATCCCTCAATGGGGTAAATTAGGCTAATATCAAACGTAGCCACCGATCTTTTGTGGGAGCATGCCATCGGTTGACCGAAAATATATGCCCGGTTCAACTCCGTTCATCGAGTCAACATCGCTCCAATAACAATGTACCTGTTTATCGGTTCGTATACTCGATTCCTATGAATTGTGTACGATACGTGTCTCTCGCCGGATGTTCACTTCGCTTGTAAATCATTTTTTGAATAAATCGATCTCTCGCATGCATCTACACCTCGACAAGGCTGATTATTTCAGACGGGTCCGAAGTCGAGCTCCGCCACGTGCCTTTCGAACAGGCCAGTCCATCGCCTCCGGTCGAACAGACCTCCGGACGTCGTCTCCGTCACGGAGAGAAACCTCCTCTTATTTTCTCGCGAATACGTCAGCTCGATGGCGTGCTTCGTAAAATTTCAATATGAAAGAGTGAATAACGCATGGCGTTGAGTCGACCGCTGGTGGCGATGCGACGTACGCTCGGAGAACCGAGAGACCGAGGGAGCTCGGTCGTCTCGTCGTTCTTCTGGCATGGCCATGATACGACGGATAGTCAGCACGCGGCTCACATCCTCGACGATGTAAAACCGAGATAAATCGCACGCGTTAAGTTTGAATAATGAGCGGACGTAACGATGATACGTTGGCTACCGGCGAGCGACGAAGGCTCTCGGCGCTGGTGTCGGACGACGTGCGAGGAGTATAGAGAGAACCTTTCGCGGAGTCCATCCGTCCGGACATTGGTCGAAGAGCCAGCTCTCCGACGTTGGAAAATCGTTCGTGGCCACCGTCGAGGGGTAGCGAGACGAGCGGGCTCTCCGAACGCGGTTCACCACTCGCTCGTCGGATGTTCGCCCGTACGGGGGCCGAGTCTAGCCGACTCATTAACCCGTTCACTCCCGAGGACTAATTTATCATTCAGAACCATTACGGTGGCGGTGGATCGCGAGTACAGATGCTAATGCCGACCGCTCTATATCCATAGTCACGGTAGCCGATTCGCCGGATCCCTCTCCAGACAGCAGCGGAATAACTCTGCAACTTCGAATCTCGACATCGAGGTTGAAGAATTAATGGCCGAATGTCTGCACTCCTGTCGAATGAGGATTCTCCCACACGAACCCGGACGCATCGCCACATTTGTGGGAACAGCGTGCGTCGCTGTGTCTAAGAAAAATACTCGAACGAATAATGTTGATCCTATCGCGAACGTTCGCAGGAATTCTCGTGTGTACCGGAATTATCATTGCGAACTCGATTCATGATTGACGACCGTCTGGGACGTCTTCGACTCGCATACCTCATATACCTGAGTTTATGCGGTTTCGTAAAACATAACGTGATTATTTTGATCTCGGAGGATATTGCCGGGAGAGGCCATCGAGATCGAAGGGATCGATCGGGAGTCAAGACCCTCTTTCCAGACTGCCTTTGCACCAGCGGAATCGATCGAATTGCTAATTTTACCTCATCGCCCGCGACGACGTCCCCGGTGATGCATTGTTATTGAAACGGGTCTCCGAGCGTACGGGGTACGATCGTTAGGAGGGTTGGTTCGAGGAATAAACTATAGCCGCGCGGAGATAGAGTATGTATACACGTATAGCAGAGTGAGCCTTCCGGAGAAATTCAGGCTACAATCACGGTGGCGTCGTCGCGGCCGTCAACGTCGGGCAACCGGCTGGCAAGTGAATATTCCACGATCGCTTACCCGTGAGAGATGAAGTCTGCGGCTGCTCGAGCTTCTGCTCGCGTTTACCTCGGGCGGTTATATCGCAGAGGGGGATATTCTCGCGCGAACCAGCCAGAGGAGCACAATGCCGCTCGGAGGCTACGGGCGCGAGAGCGCGTTTCCTAATCCGCGAAGATCTCACGGCCGTATGTAAGGATTACGATACGGTCCGAGAGTCGACGTGGCCGCGTTCTATGCTCTCATCCTCCACGGTCTCGTCCTCTTTCCTTCCTGTGTGCCTCGGAAGCTAAAGCCGCCTGGCCAGCCATTAGCCTCGGCAGGACTACGACGACGGCGCGACGATGCCGAAGAGAACGACGATCGTGTGTACCCCGGTGCTGCTTTTACTGGCGTGCCGGCTACGATCTCGCGAGCTTAGAGACGCTATCAGCATCGGCTTAGCAACGGCGTTTGGCTCTTCAGACTCGCCCGAACCTTGGGCTCTTTCCCGTTGCGCTTCTTCCCTCCAGCGTCCCGCGCGACACCACGACATCGCTTCTTTCTTATATCTTATCCGGCGATCCGACTAGGTGGCGATGCCGCGAGGCTTCCCCTCTCTCGCTCACTCCGATTCTTTCACTTCGCGCGTTTCCTTTCTTTCGCTTTTATGCTGTATTACGTTAGCTCTCTATCCCCTTCGTCCCCCTTTCTTCCGGCTTGTCGGAGCTTTTCGCTACCGAAGCTTCTCGCGCACCGCTCCCGCCGAGTGTAACGAGCCGATAGTTATCTTCATCGGTGAGACGCCATTGTACCACGATGGAACGGAGAGAAATTCGCTCCTGTGCCACTCGCGCGGCCACGTTGCCGAGCGATTTCAGGGATATGGGATGGCCCCGTGGGTCGGAGAATCCCGCAATGGTACAAAATGGCTTCCGGACACGAGAATCCACGTCGGCGGCCCGACGATTGAACACCGAGAAATGGCGAATGCCCGGCACGTGCACACATACGTTATTAGAGCCGGGGAACACCTTGCTCCCTGGGCAAAATCGACGCTAAGTTTCTAGCTTCCGGTCTTTTGTGTTTACACCGCTTTCGGCAATTCCATTCCGATGGAATCGATACATCTGTTCGAAGTAATCGGGGTTTTTTCTCCGTACGCTTTTTTTTAGGTCGAAGTTTTTAGGTGACTGAAGCGCAGTACTGAATCTGCCAGTTTGTACGATAAAAAAATGTTCTTTCGATCGAAATATTTTGAATCGACTGAAACGAATAGTCGTTCATCAAAAGAATGATTTAGTTACACCAACCAAATATCAGCTTCGAACGTGTGTCACCGCGCATTTGCTTAATGTAACCATTTCTTTCCCTCGGTGTACGATCCAATGGGTATGCGAGCTTCGTCGATACGTCCAATACTTGCGGCTCGCATGACCGTACGACATAACACAGTTCGATATCGACTGCGCGTCTACTCACACTCGCTCCGCAGACGTACATATCTATCGGATGGCGCATATAAGCTCAACAATCTTTCCGCGCAATCAGAGCTTGACAGCCCGGAGCTTCACACGCCAGCCCTGTGGCCCGAGCGTTCGTTAATTCGCCCGCTCGTCGAGCGAGCGTATAGTATATGGCGCCCCGTTAATTTGATTTTCTTCGCTTCTGCCGTTGCCGCTGCCGCGTTTCGGTTTCGAGGACAGCAACAGCAGCGGCGCAGCGACGTCGAGCTTTACGTGTCTGCTGCGGGAGACGGGAATCGGGCAATTTATCAATCCACGGCGCGAGAGAGAGCGACTCCTGGCCGGGCGGGTAATTTAACAAGATTGATGCGAAGCCGACATGCCACAGTTCGCCGGGGTCGGCCCAACGCCGGCACAGCGAACTCGAACGGGCGCGCATTTGCTCGGTGGCTCGCTCGCTCGCTCGCGCCCGCGAACAGAAGGCATCAAGCTAGGAGAACGTGTGAGCGACTGGTTATTAGGCGGTCTCATCACGCAGAGCGCTTCGAAATCACGCGCGGAACATTAAAACCCCCGCCTGCCCGGTTCTATACGGAACCGGGCGCTGTACTATTCGGGACGGAGCGCTCGCGGCGCGTGATTAACACACAGCTCTCACTCGGCGTGTCATCTTCCGCAACGCTTATCTTTCGCTTCCATTTTATTTTTATTACTTTATGTTTATCTCAAACTCCGTTATGAGCCACATCATTTTTTTTTTATGCTGCAATATATTTTTGAAAAGTTATAGGGGAAAGTGGCTTTGAATGGACTTTTTCGTGTGTCTTCGCATCTCGTTTAGTACGACACCTACGAAAATGGGACACGGCTCGGTTAAAAGTGCGTGATCTTTGGTCGTAAACATTAGCGGTATATCTGACCCCCGTGCGTTGCATACACGCTCAATTATCAAGATTCGAAGAAGTCCATTGACGACGATATTCCCCTGGTATACGATCTGTCCGACCACCGCACGAATTATGGACCAATGAAATTAAAGTCTGGGTTCGGAGAAAATATTTTTTTTTAAAGAAAATAAATCATTTGTACGGCTTTTGATTAATAGGATTTTATAAATAGTCGAGCGGACTTTACTTGACGTCGTTAAGCATTGCTTTTAAACAGTTGAGGACGCGAACGAGTGTGCAATTCCTCGCCGTTCACTGCGATCCACGAATCGTCGAAAAGCAATCCCACGTGGTCCCAGCAGTATCGTACAAAAAAGAGGCTTTCATGCCTTTGAAAGTCGTGATCCTGTCGCATTGTAAAATAAGCTGGCGTTAGTG
Source organism: Amblyteles armatorius (assembly GCA_933228735.2). Classification (NCBI taxonomy): domain Eukaryota; kingdom Metazoa; phylum Arthropoda; class Insecta; order Hymenoptera; family Ichneumonidae; genus Amblyteles; species Amblyteles armatorius. The sequence goes on along the minus strand of OW121687.1, from coordinate 21,616,642 downwards.
GAGGGAGAGCAAGATATCATTATTCCGTGGGCTTTCGCCACCTTTCTCGGCCCGAACGACGCGTCGGTACCGAGAATAAGAAGAAGACTTCCTCGTATATTATCGGCCCGAGGCCGTGCCGAGGCCGGAGTCGGGTGAGAACCTACAGATCTCAAACACGTTTCCCTATAAAATTGGCGGCGATATCTGCACCAATTTATCGACGATCAGAGATCGCGTACGGCTTGTACGGTCGGAGGGATCCGGTGAATTCGCTTTGAACGCACAACTTGTTGACGGTCCATTCCTCGACGACACGGATCTTCTCTTTTCGTTCGCTCGCTCGCTCGCTTTCACGTGAAATTTGAATAATTCCGCCGTTTCCAAGCAAACTTACGACGATATACCGACGAGAACGGCTCGCGGTAATGGTCGCTACTTACCAGCGACGCGATGATACCCGTCTTCGTTTCCCCCGAGACGCAAACTCTCCTCCCGCTTTTCGCTTCCCTTGTTTCCTCTATCGTCTCGCCGTTCGCCAGCGTCGATGATCGTCATTTGGCGAGCTCTTTTTCTCATTCTGCTCCCCTCCCGCTCGTTCATTCAATGACCAGGCTGCTCGAACGTTCGAGCAAAATGGTACTTCGCCAGCATCGTCGGAGTATTAACTTCGAATTCGTTAATGCACTGGTTTTGATTGCAGAGTGCCGTAGAGAAGATGCCTTCCAGTACATGCGTTCCGAACGTAACTGACGGTCGTTTGTCGATCGTCTCCATTCAAACGGAGACTAATGATTTTTTACAACTTCACATTTTTGACATTGGGGGAACTCCTGCGTGGTTGGACCAGTTGAATGAATGGACCGCTTTCATTTCTCAGCAATGCGATGATGACTCCGAGAAGTCGTCGCAAAAAAATTTCGCCAAGAGACACGGGCACCTTAAAGTTCCGAGTGGTCCATTTATGAAACCGGGATGATTCATCGGTTAAAGAGGTCCGTTGACAACGCAGATGAGTTGCATGAATGGACCTCACTCCAAATGCGTAAGGAAGCGTTAATTGAGCACTTCGAACACCGTTTCTTAAGGCAGTCCCAGCGAATAGTGTTTACTTCTCATAAGTTTTAGAGAAATGAGAGGGAATCGTAAACACTTCTCGATGGTATCAAAATCAATATAAAAACAATTTACGTTTTCATCAATTTGTTAATAACATTTTGGAATTATTATTATGCAAAATTAATATTTTCAGCACCTTTAATATGCTTGATTTTTTTTCAGATTCGTATACCATCCAGAAGTGTTTGCAATTCCCTCTTATTTCTCTGAAACTCATGTGAAGTGAACACAATTCGCAAGGACCCCGCTTCCCCCCTCCCAACCTAGGTGCAGTCGGTAACGAAAACTATAATTGATTTTTTTCATGAGTCCCAACAATCCTTCGGTAAAAAAAAACTGCCATGACGCGGACAACAATTCAGCTTCACCTAAGAATTTGTTTTCGACTGTCCAAGCCCGGCATCGACGGAAATTAATTACAGTTTTTTTTACCGACCGCGATATTTCTCATGCTCTCAAGTGTCGGACACACGACCGGCTGAGATATTCAAAAAAAGCCTCCGCACAGTCTCGGAGAGTATCGCTTTCTCGCACTTCTATCGTCGAGGCAATGGAGGATTTAATTCGCTGATAGTCCCGAGCCTGTGGGACGGTTCCCCATCGAATCGGGCGAGTGCGTGTGCGCGTATAGGCCCGGGCACACACGTCTTCCGTACAGGTTGGACGCTATCTAATCCGCGATAAGTTAAAAAAATTTATGACTCCCGATAAATTATCTCGGTCTCGCGCGGGCTTATAAACCATGAGCGCTGGAGCCGTAGATCGGCGGCGGGACTCTCGCCTTCCTCCCCGTCCGTGCCCGTGCCGTTTGCTGGTGTGCCTCCGGGATTGTTTATGGGGCCGCAATAAAACTATAACGGGCAGCCATTATGACTTCTGTTGTTATGCGCGCGCTGTAACATCGGAGGATCGTGGGCAGAGCGCAAGATCTCTCCTTTTATTCTCTTACGCGCGTCTGCGTACGTCTCAAGGAAAAAAAAGCCTCGAGCGGCCCGTAGATACAGCGCGGCAGATAATGCAATATAATATACAGTGTAACATAGTGCTGTATGTTACACACAGACGTATGAAATAGGCACGCTAAAGCGCTTTGCGCGTGCGTGTGCGTGGCTCTATCCCACCCACGTACGAATACCCCGGATTACCGGGAATTTATATTCACAGAAACAGAAGTCAATGATACTTTCGTGAATTTCTCGGAGTCTCATTATCGGAGTAAAGTTTGCTATGGGTGAGACGAGCAGCGTTAAATTGCCGGTATTATGAGCTATATACAGCAAAATAACTGGTACTACATCAGACCCCCCCCCCTCCATACTTCGTTCTTCGGTCCTCTCACCGAAGCGAAGCTCCCACTTCGACGTCGCTGCGTTACGCCGCAGCCGTTCCTCCGGTCGTAATTTACCCGGAGCGTTTATGGCATTGTTGTGAAGCAGTGCTTGGCGTCGTCTTATAAAACCAATTTCGCGGGTATTATGCAAGCTGTCAGTCCCATAGGTAAGTTATGGCTAGCGTGCTCTTGCCTCCGGCGGTGCCAAAGCGTGTATTAACCGAGCATCAGAGTTCGCCCTTTCTGCCCCTCTGTTGGGATGCTCGTGTACATTTTTTTAATCGAGAAATCATACGCACACCACACGGAGAGAAAGATCCGTTGAACGAGTTGGCTCCAGGGTACAATGTAGCTCCGGTAGAAATTTTTGAGCTTCAGAACGAAGCCTCGTGAGTTCCCGAAAAGGCGTTTTTGGGCTTATCAGGGCCGGATGTAATCCACTTTAATGTCTACCAGGAAACCTGATAAGAAGCTGCTAGTCAGCTGGCAGTATTCACAGTATTGCCGTCTCACAAGTTTTCAATGTTTACCGAACATTTTTACCGTGTACTTAGGAGTCAACTTAATGTCAGCTGAATTCCGTTATAGCGTAATTTTTACTACATCCATCTCACGGAAGACGGAATTAACTCTCCGCGAAATTAGTGCCTGGCTTTTGGAGCTGAAGTTTCCAACGAGATGCTCCAGTAGACCGTTCGATCGCTTCCACCATTCTGCACGACGAAAGATTCCACTTTGACACTGTTTAATAATTTTTCGTTTATTTGTTATACCCGAATTAAAATTGCAAACTAAGTAATTCCCATCAACCGCTTCTCTCGTTAATTCTTATTTGCCGGATGAGCGATTCGGTAAAATCCGCAAAGATTCATCGTATAACTTGCGATAAAAGCGGCTCCCGAAGAGTCAAGCCGCACTAACACGCGCCGGTTTCGATAATACCGTCTCATGTACATATAAATTGTTCGTCGATTTCTTTCCATTAAATTGGATCGGTGATCGCACTTCGGAGTCAATGGGACAGCGTTTATATAAATATATACCGAGTATAATGTTGCCGAAGCCAAAGGCTTGGAAAGACGAGGATCGTGCCCGACGTCGACGTTCCTCCGGAGGTTCGTGTTTAACCCCATTGGAATATACGGCGCTATATCCGGAATTTCGTTCCAGGCCGTTAAGACACTAGATTCCACTTTATCGACACTGTAATGGTTATATAGCCGTTAAAGTTGCCCTCTCATACAACTTTTCCAATCTTATCTTCGCGCGGCGCGTCGAGCGTTCTCTCCCCGCCGGAGCTTCTGGATGCTGTGCGCGCCGTGGGGCTACGTGTGTGCGCCTGAATCGCGTAAAGGAAACGGCGCGGGGCGAGGGGATATCGGCAGCCGTCCGACACGGGAAAGAGAGGATTTAGTTAAATTGGACTGGCGACCGAGGAGTTGTCGACGAGATTTGTTCGGCATCGGCGATCGCTGACCGTTGTAAAGGTGCGGAATCGACGTGGCGTAACGCGCTCCGCGTTTTTTTTTTGCCTCCACTTTTTTTTTAACTTTATTTTTATTCGGTTGTAAGAAGCGAAGCAGGAACGACGGCGACGACGGCGGCAGCGGCGGAGCTAAAGGGTCGTCGCAGTCTCGACTCCGCCGGCCGAAAGAAAAGGGGGAAGAGTCCGACGGCGAAGTCGGACGGTGGCCAGGTTGTCGATACGTGCTCGGAATCCTTACAACCCCATATTCTTAAGTCGCCGGTAAAAGGTTCCCGATTGTCCGTGCGTTTCAGCCCTAGTTCTCGTCTCCCTGTACTCTCAATGCCGTCATACGATCAAACTTTCCTCGTCTCCGCTCGAATACTCTCTCGAACCCGGTCTCGGCTCACCGGAATCGGCGGCTGTGATCTTTTCTGCCGTCTCAATGCTACCTTCTTCTCGGAGGCGGTAAGATTTTTTTTCTAAATCGAATCACCATGCACCTAGGCTTTTCTGTTAACCCTTCGATCAGTCGGGTAGATTCTCTCAGCACGCCGAAAGACGCCGGTCTACAGTTTTGTTGCACCGAGCTGTAACAAACGCGAGAGTCCTTTTGATGTTCATTCCCGAGGATAATATGACACGCATGGCCGGGGGGGTTATCCGCGAGAGTCGCGAGCTGGAACCCGAGCCACTCAGTCAGCGAGGACCGAGAGATGGAGTGAGGTCAAGGCTAATGCCGTGCCGGTCCGGGGCCAGCTCGCTAATGGGGTGAAAATCACTTAGCCCCTCGTCAGCGGCGTCTCGCTGCGAATCGCGTTATTCAATTCTCGCTCGCTCTCCGGGAGGAGAGCCCTCCTCCTCCCCATAATAATAACATCAAACCGGTGGCGGTGGCGGCAGGGGCTTGGCATGGCGTGGCACGGCACGACGGCGGCGCGAAGTCGAGGGCTCTGACGCAGCTCGAAGATTTACGGGCACGGCCGGGGCATGCATCCTGTATGAATGGCGGGCAGCTTGCAATAATTCAACTCCGCGGCCACACCTCGGCCACTTCCCGTCTCGTACCACGCCGATGCCCGACCGCCCCGAGCCACCGCGAATCGGCATGTGTGTGTGTGTGTGTGTGTGTGTGTGTGTATGTATGTGTGGACTCTGCCTCCGATTTTGCCCTGTTCTGGTACCCATCTTGCCCTCTTCGGCGGGATTTCCGGTAACTGCGCGCTGCGCTCCACCTTACTCCCACCCATGCCCGGCAACATCTGCCCCTCTTACTTCGTCGCTGTGGCTTCACTCCCACCGATAGACCGCGATATCGTTACCAGCACCGACGAAAGCGGAGGGCATCGCATAGCTCTGAGTTTCCACGTTTCCGACTATTTTTCTGACTCGCCGCTCGCTCCTACACCTTTCCGGGCTCCGCACTTGCGATCGTCACTGCGCGACCTCCGCCAACCCTTATCCCGGCTCGCGAGCGATGGGAGAGAGCCGGGGGCGGGGGATGGGACGGGGGAAGGGGAAAGAGCGGCGAGGGGGAGCGGAGAGCTCTGATATATCGGCCGCACACATTGCACTGGATGGAACGCAATATGTCCGCCGAGAAAGGCAATAACCATTAGGTCCCGAGAAAACTGCCCCATTTCAAACGACACGAACGGTCGAATATCAGGAAATTTATATCCGAGGGCCGGGGGAGAAGGGAGAAACCGGCACCGCCCGCGGCCTCTGGTTTTCTATACTTCGACTGTACCCCTAATACCTCGGCTATACACTTTTCTTTCTCCACCCTCGTGCGCCATATACGCCGCCGCCCGACGAAGATCGTGGATGTACCACGGTCTATGTATCTTGGATGGAAAAAAGTACCATGGCAAGGCGGGGTGTTCTTATAAACGTCAACTGTTTGGGCACTTCTTTTATATGAGGTAAACTTGGTGAATATGGCCCGTTCCGTACACCATTGATTTGTGCCAATTGAGGTGTGCCATATTCTCCACTTTCACACTACACTAAATCGTTAATCCAACCAGTAGTGACCAAAATTGTGCGAACTGATCTTATAAATACCAACTGCATAATAAAAAATAATTTCGTAGAATAGGAATACGGACGTTTCATAATAGTAACATTACGATACTAGTGCGAAAAAACTTTTTCTGACGAGGGTGTTGTCAATCCAATCGATAGCGAAAAAATAAATGGTGCGGAATTTCGAGACTTGAGTTTTGAAGCTGACGGAGGTAGTTGAGGGACTCGACGATTTAATATTCCACAATTATTGTACCCTTTATTTACAGGAGCAGATAAAAAAAAAAGAATTGTGTCATTCAGCGATAATTCAGAGATTCGAGAGGACTCTGCTTTCATGTAAGTGGTTAAGGAAACGCGCGGGTCGGGACTAAGCTACCAAAATTGCTCTCGTAAACGCTGAGACGTGCGGGATTTCCTACTGCCTCGGCAGTTATATCCCTCCTACTCCGCGGCTCTTTTTTCATTCTCCGCTTTCATTTCGCCTTCGTCGAAGAGAGCCGGCCCGAGGGCATTTTCGCAGACCAACGATCATATAGTGGGCGCGCGCGCGATGGCAGCAGTAGTAAGAGGCGGTCTCGAGATTACCGGAAAATTAAAGGTTACGCTAAGAGGCGAGAGAATCGAGACGAGGGAGGAAGTGGCGGCGAGAAGAAGACGCAGCAAGCAGAAGCCGGTTGTCGAGGGGGTTGTCTCGTGCACGAGTCCGCGAGTGTGGGACGGAACACACACGAACGAGCGCACAATGCCGGACGCGAAACGCGCACACGGTTACTCAGCTTCCCTCTCGCCAGCGGCTCCTCCGGCTCGCCGGTAGAAATTGCTTTTCCCCTATAAGGTCACATTATCAGGGCACCATCTTGTTCGAATGGCTCGGTAAAACGCCGAACGCGACCGAACTCTTCGGTATTACCGCGCTGTGTCTCTCGCGCGACCCCGTCGTGCTTCTTCACCGCGCTTCTCCGCGGCGTGTCCTTCCGTTGCCGCTCCGGGTCGAGCCACGCTACGACGCATGGTCGGGGGGGCCCCCGAGTACGCGACTTTTTGGCAAAAAAAAAAAAAAAAAAGTTTCACCCGAGGTTTCCACCCGCGGAGTGCACGCTGTTACAGAACTGCACGATCTCGTCGGAAAATTACGGCGCTTCTTTCTTTCGTTCTTTCCATCGTTTCTGTGACCGCCGGTCTCTTCTCTCCGCGCTCTCCGCCGATAGTCTCTCGGTGAGAAAACCCTCTCGATGCTCTATCGCAGTCCGTCTCGCTCTCGATTCTTCGTCTCGCGATGCGCGGAGGATCGGGCGTCGTGAAGGAAACGAAGGGAGGGAGCGAGCCCTGCGAGACAGATAAACGGAGGGAATGAGAGTATCGTTGTCGTACCCGCCGCGGCAATATTGCTCGCGGGAGCTGCCGAGGGGCCGCGCGCCGTAACACCCAACGCGTAACGGGACAACTTTGCCAAATGATGCCATTCGTTTAATTTCTTGGAAGGATACGGACTTGGCGAAATTTTTCGGCGAAATATTAACGTCGTTTCGCCGACGGCGACGAGATTCTCTATCTTTTCCTCTTGCGTAAGCTCCTTTCGGCGCTCGTTCTCTATTTTCATCTTTTGTGTCTCCGCGAGCGCGCCACTCGCGTCTCGCGCGCTTCCTCGAGACGCGCGCGCACACACACAGAACCCTTGTCTCGCTCACTTTATCTGTTTCATCCCTGTCCCTCCTTCGCTCTCGTTCCCTGACGTCGCGCAAAGAGCATTGTTCTCGGAGACACGGGAGAGCGTTACGACGAGACTCTTCACGCCCGTTGTCCCTCGTTCTGCCTCGGAAAACTTTCAAAATTCTGCCTAACGTACCGGCATGAACTTCGGGTACACGGTACAGGGCGGCGAAACTGTGTAATTATGCTCGGTCTTGCTGCTGAGCATAATTGAATAGCTCCGGGCGAAAGTCGTACGCTAAACACGCGGTTGTTCGAGACTCGATGGGTACACCGAATAAACAGAATTAACATCAGGCTGCTACCGGAACCCTACACCCAGAAAAATAATTTATTTGATGGGTACCCGCGAATAAACATTTATTTGGTTTAAATAAATATTTATTTGATTTAAACAAAATATCTATTTAAATCAAGATATTTTCCTTGATTTTAATATCTATTTAAATCAAGATATTTTCCTTGATTTTAATATCTATTTAAATCAAGATATTTTCCTTGATTTTAATATCTATTTAAATCAAGGAGCTCATGGATTTTTTGTTCGCTTTTTTTTTTCTTTGTGATTGAAAGAATTTTATTACCCTAACTGACTTACCGATATTTAATTGGTCGAACAGAATATTTTAATGCGTCGAATAATATTTTGTCGAAATAATCGAAACAAATTTTTAAGCAACCGATCTTTTAGCTGTAAAAATCGATAAAATACAAAAATGCGATTGAATCGCCATTCAACCGCATTTTTGTTATCAGTATGCAGTAACATAACGATTTTTCTCGGTGAAAAGAAGCCAAGAACCCGACTACGGAAATCAGTGGATAGAGTTAGTACGCGAGACGCGCATCACCGCGAATTCTCTTTCCACGCCCAAAAAAAAAAAAAAAAAGTAAGTAAGTCTCCGTACAGTCTCCTCGCCGAGAGAAAAAGCGACATCCTCTATTATGTACCCAAGAGCTTTTATGATTTATCAAGTGCCCGAAGAAAACACGGTCACGGAGAGGAGCAAAAAAGGGCTCCGTTGAAAAATTATATTTCGCCGAGGTGTGCTCCGGTGGTTTCTCGGTCGGCGAGCGCGGAGCGCAAACAGGAGCGGCCAAACAGCGGCGGACTTATATCTGTTCGGGCGACGTAAACGCTGAGGCTCCGGAACGACCACCGTCGCCTCGCGGCATTGCGAGTGAGTAATGAAGAGCTGACAGAGATGAAACGGCATTATTTGCGGTTCGTCGAGAGCGCCGACTGCTCCACACGTACGCCCTTGCATGAATATGGGTGGCGCAGAGGCATGAGAAATGTCTCGTGTGCGAGTGGATGTGCCCGTATGCCTCTTCGTACGTACGCGAGCGGTGGCTACCGAGGGCGCGGAGGGGAAAGCCACGATATATATAATGCCAGAAGTCCGTCTCGCACTTCTCGCTGGCTTTTTCATTATCCGTCTCTCGGCCGTCTCTCTCATTGCACAATGAAGTCACGGGCGTTCCCGCCGTGTTTATGCGGATTCCTCGCGCCCCAACAATTGGCGAGTGGCGCGAAGAGAGGAAGATCGAGAGATCCGGGCGGTCAATTGGTATATCGTCGGTCAGCGCGAGCGGCAGCGAAAGCCGCCGCGCCGCGAGCTGTCCGACTTAAATTAATTACCCGTGGCCGAGGAGGGCGAAGCCCATGGATCGTGAATGGTCTCTCGCTTGAGACTTCCGAAGTTAATGTTTTATACCTGTAGGAGACGCGGATTCTCGGCGGTGAGTCCGCCGGACGAAGAACCGGCTATCGAAAGGCGAATGCATTCTCGATTCATCGATACCATCGAGAAGAAAAGTTTGGAATGAGAAACAGACTTTTTTTACTGTGTGTGGTTGGTAAGGTCCGGAAAATGCCTGACGGGGCCTCAGCGGAGTAATTTTTCGATGGAACCGTAACAACTTCATGGGAAACATCTGTAGGGTAAAAGTGGTGAATATGACCCACCTCGATAAACGCGTAAATCAATTATATATGGACCGGGCCATATTCCCCATTTTTACTCTATAGCTGTAACAACGAAACCAAAGGCACGCGGCTGACACTGGACCCAAAAAACATCCCCATACGCAAAGGATCGATTCCCAAGAGACGCGCTGTTCATTGGGGATGAAAAGCCCGATAATCGTGTTGTCATACTATTTGATCCAGGGTGAAAGTGGTGAATACGGCTCGGTCTCCATACATCATCGACAGCCCATACACAGACTGGGCCATATTAACCCTTTTCACCCTATCCAACGCTATATATCTAACGCTAACGATAATCAATCTGTATCGTAGGACACAACGGCGCCTCTGGCTTGTCATTACCGCGATGCCGCGTGAAAGCGACAGCTATGCAAAGTCTCCCTGAATCGAACCCCCTTGCGATATGCATATTGAGACGTTCGTCAGAGCGGTGCGGCAAGCGACGAATCGGTCTCTCTCGCTTCGGCTCGCTTCCGAGTCTCGTCCCAGTGTGGCCCCTCTATTATGCATCATACCCATACCATGCGGTACCGCTCACCGGGGAATACCAACAGAGAGCCGCGCTTCGAAACATTGAAGGGTGATGAAGGGCTGGCCCCTGCGGCGACCTCCGCTGAGACCTTGACGGGTGGTACGGCCCCGAGATGATGCACGCCGCGATTCCAGCCTCGCTCATTGCGTCTCCCGATCGAATTGCGACCTGCTCGGAGAGCGATGAGACCCCCGCGGACCCGCTTCCCGCAAACACACAAATATTGCACGTACACAGAGGCCATCGCATGTCGCGCACATGCACGAACGCGAAGGCCCGACGCCGCGCGGACCACGGAGCCGCCTTCCAGGCATCATTAGCTCGCATTGTGTTTCGTACGTACACTCACCGAGTCGAACGGCCGCAACACGCGTCGTACAGGAAAGCACGGTTACACGCACACGAAACTAGCGAGCAATGCCACACGGCATGCGATACCAACATCCCCACGAGGGCTCGCGGTGGTCACACACAACCGGACGGCGGGCAGCAGGCGCGCGCGTTAAGAGTTATATCGCGACACCCGCTGCGCCGCGAGATCCGCGATAGAGTTAATGATGCCGGGACCACGGCGATTCAACAATAAGCCGCGTTATTTACAGCCTGGTCGGCGCGCTGCCCGCTGCACGCTCCTACTCCCTTCGACCTCTCGAAGAGTCCTCCTCTTCGTCTTACGTTGTCGGCGCGGGGTGCAGATTGCCAATGTACATCGATTGTCAGGCTTTTGAGCGGATATTCCTCAAGCAGTCGTAAAAACTTACTTCTTGGATGAAGAAAAAATGTATAATTCAATTAACCAGAGAGTGGTACGGTTGAAAATTATTTCTGAAACTAATTTTATCATAGAAAGAATAGAAAATTAGGTAGTGTGCGGTTTAGAGCGAGCACGTTCGGTTTACAGCGAGCACGTTTTTCAAAGAGGAGCTGAATAGAGGGGGGACGGATGTATGTCTCTAATTTCGTTTATTAATTAGTTTTCGGAATATTCTATGTCTCTTGGAGCCTTTCCACTAGTCTTGATTATTCCTCATTCTAAGTTTTGGAGAGACTCAAAGGGAGCGCGTGACCCAACTGAAGCCCTAGTATATAAATATATATATTTGTCGGGTCACTTATATTTATTATTTTTACTTTTTTACCATTTGCGCATTTACATGCAAAAATTGCATCCAAAATCGAAACTTGAATAGAAAATTTACTCGCCAACCACCAATCGTTGGAAATTCTCGCGACACTATAAATACCGTGTTATGATGGTAGGAGTAGAGATGGTTATTTCTTTTCAAAATTGCACTCGAAATTTAAAATAAACGATGAGAGATCAGAGCGCGTTCGAATGGTAATTTTGTTGGATTTAATTTGTCGCTTCGAGCGGCTCTTCAAAGCTCTGAACCCTTGACTCGCGAATCGAGGCAGCTCACGGAATACAGAAACGACGAGTTGACTTGATTAATTCCAGCGTTCTCCACTTTCTCTCTTTCACCGTGTCTCTCGTCTTACGGCTTTCCGGTTCGTTAAGAAGTTATTGCAATTGTTCGACGTAAGGGTCGTTCTCTCCGTCTCTCACCGTCGTAAATCTCTCCGTTTGAATGCGAATCTTTGTGATTCTCTTCTCTCCCTCGACGTAACTCATCTGGGAGGGTCGCGAAGGGGGCGCGGAAAAAGCGCTTGAGAAGAGAGTACGGGGAGGCTCGAATGCATCGGGCACTGCTCTCGATTGAAGAAGGGCGTGAACGTGATTAACGTAGCCCTCGTACAGTTCCTCGCGGAACGTCACGTCCCGAAGTGGATGAGACTCGTCTTTCTCGGTACTCGAGATTCCCCGCGTAACGCCCACATTTATCTCCTTCGATTCTTTTAATAACAGTTCGTCTGTCGGCCATCGATGATCGGTGATATTTCCGTCGTGGTGGAAAATCCAGAAATGCAACGGATCGAGAGCGGAACTTTTTTTTCGTTTCAATTTGTTACTTGAATCGCCTGAGACTTTATATCACGGGCCAAATGTCATAATGCCATAAGGATTCGGAAACAGCGATTGTTTCCGAGAAACTACAGTCGGGACTAAATCGATGCAGATACGTATGTTATATCAAAACAACAGGCAATAAAAGTTTGTCTGCCGGCCATCGATGATCGGTGATATTTCCGTTGTACTGGAAAATCCAGAAGGGCAACTGATCGGGGGCGGGAATTTTTTTTTGGATTTTGTTAATTAATCAGCCTGAGACTTAACATCGAGGGCTTAATGCAATAATGCCATAACGATTCGGAAACCGCGATTGTCTGCGAGAAACTGCAGTAGGAATTAAATTGATGCAAATATGAATGTTCTATCAAAACAACAGGCAATAAAAGTTTGCCTGTCGGCCATCGATGATCGGTGATATTTCCGTTGTACTGGAAAATCCAGAAGGGCAACTGATCGGGAGCGGGATTTTTTAAAAATTTTGTTAATTGATGAGTCTGAGACTTAACATCGAGGGCTTAATACAATAATGCCACAACGATTCGGAATCCGCGATTGCTGCGAGAAACTGCAGTCGGAACTAAATCGATGCAGATATGTATGTTATGTCGAAACAACAGGGAATATCCCGCACAAGTTCAGGATCCCGTTTCACCACGAACGCGCAGACGACTTCCAGCTTCCGAAGGATTAATTTTGGTTAACCATCGTGTAACAACCACCCGGGGAACTGCTCGTACAAATTGCTCGACGCAGGGGTTATCTTACGGCCGGTGGAGCTCGCAGAGGCAAAAATACTCCTGGGAAATACATTCCGGAAACCCAATCGCCGCCATACTAAGAAAACCTCCCGAGCGACTTTCATCGGCAAAATATTGTAACTTAGTTTTTCAATTATACACTTAAAAAAAAAAAAAATCCGAAACTGACCCGCAGTATATTTTTTAAAAGTCGCGTCTGCTATCGATCGTATCTTTTCCATGAGTTTCGGCGACGTGAGTGAAAACATCCTCGCCCTTTGGTGTGTTTCTTGCGGGCATCCTTGTATTCTTTGACGAGACGGCAAGAGGACAGACGTAGACCAAAAGAACCGGCAGAGAGAAGCGCTTAGCAGCTGTTACCGGTAAAAAAAAGGTCCTCGCCGAGTATCATCGCGCCGGCGAATCGTGTCGGACGGAGAGAGTCAACGAGGTCTGTCGAAAGAGCGACGGGTAAGAGATGAGCCTAACCGTCTGGCCTACCAGCGACGCCGATGCTGGTAGTCCTAAGCTCGTCGTGTCTCAGCCCTCTGTTAGCTCGCTGCAAAATTAATACATTTCGAATGTCCCCTCCCCCCCCCCCCCCCTCCCCCAACCACTCACCCCGAGGTACGCCGTAAATCCCGATTAATTGCCAGCTGACTCTCGTAAACACATCGAGAACGTTGAAAAAGTCTTTTGGCCCCGGGGCGAGGATCCGACCGTCCGGCGTTCCTTCGTCCCGCCGAGCCTCGCGCACCAGTGAGAGACTTTTCATTCCGCGTGCTACTCGGACTCTCTTGTATTCGGGCGGTCCGGCCATCGCCAAAAACAGAGCTCACGCATTCTTCTCTGAAATTCGCATGCGGCAGTTATCCGAACGTGAGCCCGGTCCGTCCGCGTCTTCGCCTCGGTCTCGCACGATCTCATAACAGTAGCGAAGGCCCGGCGAACAACAGTTGGCGCGTCGATGAAGCTAAGTGTCGTGCCGACCGGTTCTTCGACGCAACGAAGACGACTTGCATTCTCGTTCCTCTTGGCGAGGCGCAATGATCGGCGTAAAAACGCGCGTCGCGTCAGTGGCAAAGTCGTCGAGCTGCTCGTTACATGCGGACGAGCGCCGGCCGAAGTGAGCATCATCGCTCGAGACTCGCGGGATTCCACGTGTCTGGACGAACCGAAGATTACGTGACACCTCGGCCAATTTTTCATAATTTCTTGACTTGATGTGTAGGAATCTTTGGATCGGTAAGAAATGAATGCTGTGCGAAAAGATTTCCGAAGTTACGTAAAAACGGACGAGCAGGAACGTCGATACCATCAAGACAGTACAACCTTTCGTCAACTCTATGAATTGCTGGTTCGTCAATATCGTCAATACAGGTCAATATCGTCGAGACAGTATAACCTATTTAATGACTTTCGTCAACTCTATGAATTCCTGGTTCGTCAATATCGTCAATACAGGTCAATATCGTCAAGACAGTATAACCTATTTAATGACTTTCGTCAACTCTATGAATTCCTGGTTCGTCAATATCGTCAATACAGGTCAATATCGTCAAGACAGTATAACCTATTTAATGACTTTCGTCAACTCTATGAATTCCTGGTTCGTCAATATCGTCAATACAGGTCAATATCGTTGAGACAGTATAACCTATTTAATGACTTTCGTCAACTCTATGAATTCCTGGTTCACCATCAATCAGCGTAGTGGCAAAGCTTGAAAGTGGTGAACATGGCCCATCCTCATTATCACGTAAATCAATAATGTATCGATGGTTTAACGTGATAATGCCATACAGGCTGTGTGTAAACATAAACTGTGTGCTCTTTTGGCATTAGAACCACGATATGGACCACCAGCTATATTGCCCACTTTCACCCTACTGCGGGATTTCGTTGGAGAGCATACGTTCCCTCTATGCTCCATTGGCACACACGGGCGCGTCCGCGTGCTGCATCCCTTATTTCGTTCATGCGCCGAAAATTTATGTGCGCGCGGGTGTGATTAATGGGACGTTTCGCCGCAGCCCAGGGACATTTGTGTTAATGGTGACGAATGGTGGAGCTAATGCCGTCAAGCATGGACGGCCGAAAGGCGCCTCCAGTTTTCATCCCGGGTCCTCGCCGCTATAATTCTATGGTTTCCCAGCGAGATTGCAACAGCCAGAAATCGTATTATTTCGAAATTTCTGGAGATCGATAAGCGGGAAAGGAGTCGAAACGAGAGCGAAGAAAAAAATATTGCGATGGTTAAGACGTGCGCGAGCGGTCGACGCCGTGCGGGGACGGAAAGCGGGCGGAATAGTGAGGTTGAACGGTGGAAGCGAGCAGTCGCTTCTGGGGGCTCCGCCGGTTCGAGCTGGGAAGAAAAGCAGGCGGAGGGCAGGCGGGCAGGCAGATATTGAGCTCTATATTTCCATAAGCTGATATTTACGCGGCAATATACGCGGCCGTGCCCGCTACTTTATGGTCCTCGTAAATATAGCGGGGCCGCCGGGAATTGGCTGGCAAGGCGGCCACGAGCATCGTTCCCCGTGCGCGTTCTCCGCTGTATGCGCCTCTCCGCCTCTCCAGCTCGGGGCTGCCTGTTCGCCTGCCCTCATCCGGCCCAGAGACATAAATCCCCGCCAATTGTAAATAACACGCGACGTATGCTGATCTCCGTGCGGCGCGGTCGTGCGCGCTCGCGAACGCTCGCTCACTCGTCCGGTATACATACCAATACCACGTACCGCCCGCACGTCCGTAACTCCTTCCCTCGTAACGCTCGCTCGCACACGGATGCGAGCGCGGTTTAACACACTGAATATCGATACCTGCGTGCGTTGCGTATTTCAATGCGCGACCCAATTTATGTACCTCACGAGAAAATTACACGGTCAACGACGATCCTAAGCTACACATGGATATCTGTCCGGTCGTCGTCGCTCGTGACAAGTTTGCCAATTCCTGAAAACGGTGATATGCCGTACCGTACAGACACCATTTCGATTCTGGGAGGTTTCGGTGTTAACGGAAGTTTCCAAGGGGGAAAAAAAACGCCGCATTGAATGCACTTCGAACATATCTTTTGCATGTTTTACCCCTAGAACCAGAATACTCTGATTGTTACGGTCTGTACTGCTTCGCCTTCGTTGTCACTCTTGCTTTACCTCAGCGGTTCTTAACCGGGGGTCCATGGACCCCCAAAATGCACAGGGGACCCCCAAGGTTAAGAACCACTGCTTTACCTACTTACAATATTTACTCATTTCTCCGTTTTGTATCTTACTCGTCTAGCACAATTCTGCTGTATCGCACCGGTCCTTAAGGGTGAATACCAAGCGGCCAATACATTACATTACATTACAGTCTAACATCTCGTATGGCTTTAGCATACAAGTTGTTACACAGTTGTTCTGAGGGTGCGACATATTTTATATTCGTGAGAATTCGCTCCAAGCACCACCTGACCGTCCCGGAACCATGAAACGCTCCCAGATGGAGAATCTCCCGGTTGCAACGGCGTTGTGGCCATTTGGAATCTCACATATGCTTCAACGAGGCACGCCCATGTGGATTCCACTACGCGTCTCCCATCAACCTTGTTCAAAGCAAATAAGTTTACAGCGCAACGTCGATCCCACTCTTCGAGGATACTTGCGCATCTTTGCGACTGATACACGTGTGCTCATACGATGTTCCGATAGTAAAAACGGCATGCCTCGCTTCGTGACGAATGAGTTACCGACGCATTATTTCGCGAAACGTCACGGAAGCGAAACTCGATGCTATTATTGTTTCTCCCGTGTGCTCACGATCTCTGCCACCCTCGCTATGTGCATCGCACATAGACGTACGTATTACATAGAGTCGACACTCGCTCATGTAACAACAACATGTACCGGCGCACGGTAAAACCATGTATAGTCGGCACGCCGCGGGCTTGTTTCAACCAAACATGATTTAATGCCCGTTTCATCGCAGACGATACTCCCTCGCCTCTTGTCCGCCCCATTCTCTCTCCTTCTCGTTCCCTCCCCGAAATCCTCTCCCCTCGAATTTCTCATCCGAATTCGCCTATGCCGTCACCGAATTGAAATACACCCGCGCCAAAAGTTCTCTTTTCTTTTTTGGGGATGGGGACAAAAATGTGTTCGGGACACAGATATACAAATATTGCTCTTCCTCATAGACGGATGATCGCAGATGCAGATCGCGTTTCTCGGTTTGCGCCCCGCGATAGCTCGATGATCATAGATGGGGTACGGAGCGAGGGTTCGCGCTGGCGCAGAGCGCACGCGAGCTCTCGCGGCCGCGAGTCGAACGATAGATGTGTATGCTTGGCGGCGATATCCTTCCGTGTCGCAGGGCCACTTTATCATCGGTGCGCGGCGGCGCGGCCAGAACCGTGTGCCACCGATCGTCCATCATTCGCAATCACTTCCTTGCACGATCGGTCTCGTCCGCGAAAAGCCGCCCTATCATCCCGGACCCTCTCTCGTTCCTCCTTCTCCGCCCGATCGTTCGCTCCCGTTCGGCTTCCTTTTTGTACGTACACAATCTCAGCGGCATCATCGACGTCATTACGACCCGACGGTCGAGGTAACGATATGTTCGTGATGTTATTCACGGTAAGACAGGGGGTCGCGGGATTTTTGCTCGATCACTGTCACGCCGCCCCCCGCCCGGCCCCCCGTCCCGACCGACTCCATACACGATTTCTCTCTTCGGTGCGGTAAAAGTAAAACGCGCCGGTGAATTTTTGCCAACGGAATACTCTCCTCGCAGGAGCGTCTCGTTATTGATAGCTTCTTCTCGATCGTATGTTGATCGATGAACGCGCATCGAATGCCAACGGAGAAAATTGTACGGGTGATAGAGAATGATTTAACGGACGAGCGACCGAATTGCGTGGCTCAGCGGAGTTAATCATAATGCGGTTCGCGCAGTCGCGGCAAAGCGAATTCGCAACGAATGACTGACTACTGAATAGCTGTGTGACCTCGGTACCGAGGTCGAATGGTCGCCCGATAAGATCTTGACACACACGAGGGAACGACTTGTTTCTATGGCGTTGCTCTTACGAAAACTTCGGATATGCTGCGGCGCTGCGCGCGCGTATCTATCAATTCGATTCGCCGATCGAACCGTGAGATCTCGGGACACGTCGCTCGACGGGTACGCGGTTGCAATAAGCTGCGGGCTGATGGTTATTGCCGGTGGCAACGATATCGCGGTAGGCGAACGTTGCGGAATGCTGGGAATCGGAAGGGCGTATTCTTCGTCGTTCGAACCGAGGCTAACGACCCTCTTGCGCGTAGACGGCCGATGTAATCAAGTCAGTTTAACAAACGTAGCGCGGGGGGAAGTAATTGATGCGGCATAAAGACCGGATGAAGACACGCGTTTCTATACAGAATCGATGATATTGTCAGGGGGCTCGGACTCGTTTGATCGTCGAAGCGTTAAACTGCGAAGTCGAATAGGCGTGTTTCGTTGTGAAGTCGCACGAAATATTCTATTCCCACTGTGAACGAGATCGAATTTACGGGACGGGAGAACGAAGGACCGAGAGCGTGATGGGCCATGGGACGGGCGAGGCAGCGTCTCTCGCCTTTGCGTAGAGATTTTTATTGGGCGTAAAACCGCGTGCGGCGCGCCTGTAAAATATGACGGGTCGTGTGTTTTTTTTTTCTGCTTATTTTTGTCGTGTTAACCCTCGCTTTGTGGATGTCTATGCCGCGCTTGAATGAAACAAAACCGTCGAGGAATCACCCCTTTTGAAGGGACATTATTTACAGCCGGTCTTTGTCTTCCAACCGCCCGGCATATTATGCCGAGCTGGAGACATTATATTTAGATATTCATGATTCGCAGGCATAACACGAGGGGCCAACAGAAGACTTTATCGGTGTAAAGCAGGGCACTGTGCATCACTCGCCGAAAATCTGTTCATTCCGGGTTCCTCTTTTCCTTTTTTTTTATAATTATTATTATTAGAGAAAAGTCGCATTCAATGGACCTTTCTGAGTCTTTGTATCTCGACGAGTATTAACCAATAGTCGGGGTCAAAATTTTAACCCCCAGCCGGCAGGTTAAAAATTTTGTGCATCAGACTGCTTGTTCCAAGTGAGCTATTCAATTTTATCATGGATAAAATTAAATTCAATTGATATACTGAGAATTCCGTCCATGCTGTTTTCTTTTATGTATGTATGTATAGTTCAAAAAATTGACAGTAAGAAGAACTTGTATTTTAGAACAAATTACAGGATGTTCGGGTGCAGTTAAAAATTGCCATATTGTCCAATACAATATGTTAAATGTAATACGAATGTTTGCCAGGATGTCGCTGCAGTTCCCATATACCTGAAAGTTGTGTCGGTTTTTACCAGATTTATGGTAATTTCTATCGGATCCTTCTCTAAGTGTACCCTGCGAAGCTCCTAACGAAAATGTTGATCCCAAAAGCGAGCCCGGCGCAAAACTACGAGCCGCATCAGCTGCGGCTGCGAGCCCGAGGCGATATTTCTCTTCCGCACCGGGGGCGAAATATCTTGTGACGACTTATTACCGCGCCGTGTGCGCGAGCCCCGCAGCTCAAGGACTATCGTGTTTCACAAAGCGCGGGTAATTCAAAACCGGCATCAATTTTCTTCGAGCTGGCGTGGAGTAGAGCAGTTTGTACAGTAGTGTCTCGTATACGAGAGAGGCATCGTTCTATATTTATAAAAAAAAAAAAAACACTCGACGAAGGTAGAAAAAAAGAAAAAGAATGGAGGGCGCGGAGCTGCCGATGGAGAAACGAGAGGAGCTGAAAGAGGATGGGCGAATGAAGAGGGAGAAAGAACGGTAGCTTGCGGCAGCATCTTTCACGAGTGTGTTTCGGTCCGCGAACACATAGACAACGGACAAGGATCGTCCGGGTAACCGTGCGAGGTTTCTCTCTCGCCGGACCGCTCGGGTCCTTCGCCGGTCCACGGGGTACGATTTACGGTGAAAGCGGGACAGCTGAAACAAAGTCTCGACACTGTAAATCTCGGGCAGGATGACTTATAAAGTGCCCTCATACGCGGAGAAGTAACCCCCGAACTCGGAGTCTCCGGTCGTCTCTCACTCCTCGCGGAGGCACAAAACGCGTTCTCGGAGTCGCATCTTCCTCGTCGTATTCGAGGACGCACAACGGCCCTCGATGCCCTCGGCACACGAGAGACGCGGGTCGCGTGTCGTAAATTATATGATCCACACTCATGGTCGTCCCACACGTGAGGATGTTTCTTTTCTCCCCCCTCCCCTCCCCCCTCCACCCCGAGTAATCTATCATTTCTACGAAGAAGACACAACGTTTACATTGAATTCTTCGGCCGTTTTACGAAACAAATAACATCCACTCGCGGTCCATCCGTCCCCCTCAATTACAAGCATACTACACGGGCGTGGGGACGTAATTAATTAAACGCACGAGGATTCCCATGAAATTTACAACTTTTTCAGAACCTGCTATTATGTAGGATATCTGAAAAGAAAGAAAAAAGAAGTCGGGAGAAAAATAAACGAACGAAAGATGAACGGAAGGTAATCTCGGTGGGTTGTGTGGAATGTATAGAGTCCCGTGAAAGCGATGAGGTATGGAGCGTTTCAGGAGAGACACGCACACACACACACACACGCAGAGAGAGGGCAGTCGAAAAAGTGCTAAAGACCCCGAGCGGCGACGAAGCGGAGGAATTATTCCACGAGAAGGCTCGCGGAGGGCAAGGAGCACAAACGGGAACGGGATACGGCGATGTAAATGAAGCTCGCAGGCGTTCTCTCTCATTATTGTCGTGACTCGTCGTCGTTCGTCCTGTACTTTGGGGCTCTTCTCTTAATGATCGAACGATTAACTCTCCCTTTCGGAGATCGGCGGCGGGAATTGCCGTAACGTTTTATACTCGAGACGCACGGTCCTCCCCGCGCGTTCCACGGCTAACAGCCGGAATTTATACTTTCCATTATGAAGAAAAAAGCATCGTGACGAAGCATGCTGCACGCGAAGCTCATTTTTCACGTGAGATTTAGAAGCGCAGTAAATCGATTCGCTATTCTTTTGACAGACGTGTACTGGTTGTGTTGAGTGCAGCGATGTATATATATATAGTTTTTTTTCACCCGAAGAGATGAACTGCGTCACGGTAAAATCCAATAGCATAGTATCTATATATATATATGTATATATATATGTGTGTGTCGTTGGCATCGTCACGCGTGCTGAATAGTCTCTCGTCTCGTCGTCGAGGGAAGACTTTACGACTGTATACCGTGGCGATTAAATTCACGGCTCGCTCACGAACGGAAATGGAAGGGAGTGGATGTGTACGGAACCGTAGCGCATTGCTCGTACCCATTGGTAATCCGTCGCGCCGAATCGCCGATAGACTGTGGCTGAAGTATAGATTTTCTAGAAGGGCCGATCGAATGGATTAATCAGGATTGAGTGCAGTGTCATTAGAATCCGAAAGGGTCCCGTCTGTCCGGGTCGGGGGACGGACAAATATATATATGTATATACGTATATCCTTAACGAAGCGTCATTGCACTCACGTACGTTTGAGTGGTCGTCAGGGGAGAGGCTCTGACCAAGGCTGATTTGAAAAGCTGCAAAATAGGGTAAACGAGCCAATGACTGGACACTTTCCATAAAAGCACGTGCATAAAAGAACGTCTACTCATTGGCTTTTTCGTCGGCTTAACTGTCCATTCATTGGCCGGTTTACCCTTATTTGTACATGGCTTCCACATTTCAATGAATGGACACTTTCCATAGGAGCACGTGCATAAAAAACGTTTATTTATTGGCTTTTTCGTCTGCTTGACTTTTCATTCATTGGCCGGTTTACCCTAGTTTTCTCTATATCAGTAACAATGAGACAAACTCGTTGTGCTCCGTCCATTCCTCATCATTGCCCTCTTCGTTTCTGGTGAGAAGACCTTCCCGGCGTTTTAAGCAATTCGGAGCAGCGCAGGGAGGGAGGGGGCTTGCCGGTCGTTGAAAAATATCGCGACACCCGTTACGAGAACTCCGAGCCTCTCCGCCGGTTATGTATGTACTACGAAGACCGGTGGGTGGGCGACTCGAGCGAGAAATGCTTTTTTTCGGTAGCCCCCGCTCTCATTTATCACAAGCCCCGTCTCTTGTCTTTCTTACACTCCATTTACCGTTACATCCAGCACATTAATTCTCCCTTACGGCCGCCCGCCCTCCCGCCCGCCGAACCGTCGGAGAACTCCTGTTTACCATTAGTTCCCCGCCACTTAGCTCCGAGGGAGAGACACGAAAACAAAAAAAAAAAAAAATTGGACTAGGAAGAAATGTCCAGGCCTCGGTAGCTACGAGGAGCGGCAGGGCCGTCGAGGGCCTCCGCGGCGCGCGAGGCCTATACCCATCGCCCAGATAGACTTCTCAAACATAATAATTTTTACCACCCCAGCTATTGTGTTCTCCGCGAAAGACGCGAAACCCGGGCGTAAAAAGAACTCCGATATCTCCGTCTCGCGAGTTCTCTAGCACCCTCGATATTCCTCGGCTCGGAAAGACTCGCAGCTGCTCGTAATAATTTTATCGGATATATCACCGAAACGTTGCAATAACTGTCAGAACGAAGCGGTTGAAAAGCCTGATATAGGGGATACGCGGCTGTCGGTGCTCCCCGCGTTGGTTCCGGAAATCTGCGCGGCGCAAGCCTCTCCCGCTCTCCGTGGCCACTCCTCTGCTCTCTTCCACTCAAAAATAGCTATCAATTACAGCGAGAAAGAGGAGAGGAAGCATCGAGCAGCGACGGTCTGCCACTCCTCGAGAGCCATCGGTTAGCGTTGACGTTGCCACGACGAGTCCCACAGAGACGCGTCGCGGGCACGTCGCAGTCGTTAACACCGATGTCAACACATGTGGCATACTTGACACAAGGTTCACACGAGATCGCGACTCGTTAGGAACAAACGCTCCGGGAGACGATAAAAAATAATTGATTATAAATAGCTAAATAAACGCGATTTCTTCGTCGTATGTACTCGCGATAGGCGTAAGGATTTCTCTGGTACATACGCGTAATCGAGTAAACGACAATTCGATTCATCGATGATGACTGATGAATTAAGTTGACAATATCGTGGACTCTTTTGGTTCGTTTGGGTAAAATAATCGTTTTTAGAAAGAAAACAAGATAGGTGAGGTACCGTAAATGAAAAAAAAATTATTTGACGGCCATCGTTTATTTGGTTCAAGTAAAACATTTATTTGATTCAAATAAATATTCATTTAAATTAAGTAAATATTTTACTTAATCCAAATAAACGGTGGCCGACAAATAAATTATTTTTCTGAGTGCGGTTGGCAGTCACAAAATGATGATATCGTCGAAGTCTTTTGGTTCAATTGGGTAAAATAATCGTTATTAGAAGAACAAAAAATATATGTGAGGTACAATAAATGACGCTCGACGACGGAACGGGAGAGAAACACGCTTGGCAATACTCTCGCGATCATTCCGGCAATCCGTGCATGAGAACAGCAACTAACCGTTTGCAGGGACGCCGCAGCAGCAAGCGAGCGGTACCGGATCTTCATAGTCTCCACTCGATTCAGGCAACCCGGGTCTCCCGGAATGCATACAGATGAGGGCGATTACGCCACATCCAGAGCTGAACGCAATCCGAGAGTGAGCCCCGTTACAACCCTTCCTCGCTCCCTCTCTCTTCATCTCTCCCTTGCCCCCTCGTCCCAGAGATCATTTGCCACTGACATCCGCAGGCCATTTCCTTGCAAATCTCTCGGGGCATTCACGCTACTCACCGCTTCGCTTATGCTAGCTCACTCGTGCACATATATATACTCCGAAGCGCGGTTCAACCCCTCCGTACTGCACAGCTTCAATGCTGAGGATTCCGTTGCACACACAGCGGTGGCGGATACGTACCAATACAACTAACCGAGTTGGAGGAGAGGTGTGTGTAAAGCGTACGGACGAGAGTCGAGGCTCGCGCGTAAAGTTCATAATTACCTCGTTTCCTCGGGTGGTTTCCTATTTAGGTATTTTAAAGTAAGGACTCGGTTATAATGGAATTGCGTTTATACGTGCTGGTTTGTGTCTACCCTCCCAACTCTCACAAGCCCCGTTACGTTTAATGCCGCCGCTGAGTTTCGCCAACGTCGACGTACAACGTTTGTGCACTTTAGATATAATAGCGAAGAATAAGTCGCACTGGTTGGCCGCACACGCATACGCGAGAGACCGCGGTCGAATAATTCCTACGAGCCGACAGATTATCCCGTTTTGTGTCCAGCTCATGCGGGAGTTGTAGTAATTTTTTTGAAATGGCAAGATTAACGAAGCAAGAATCGAGCAAGATATTCTATTGTCAATAATATCACCCTAAGAGTTATCTGAAATACCACGGTCGGTAATGAAAGCTGTAATCAACTTCGTATCCTTCTTTTATGTAGTATAATCCTTCTCAATGGAACAATGGACCTAGTGGTCTCTATGGAACAACATGGTCCTGTGTTTTCGGTGCCTGGGAGCTCGGATACCCGTCGCATGTGCGCGATTTGGTAATTTCTAGGAATAAACGCCGAGTCGGATTGCGCCTAGAGGTACAGCGAGGCACCGAGCCGGTTTGTATCGGTCCACTACGACGGCACTTTAGCTGTTTCGTCTCCCGGGTGTATTTCGGATGTAAGGACCCCTTCCTCGTCGGTTTCCCTCGCTAACGATGTGTCGCGAGATCTACGAGGCTGTTTGTTGCTCGCTCGGGTCTCAAAAATAGGCCTCACTCCGCGCTCGCTTCGTCACTCAGTCAAGAGTCGTTCCCAGCGATCCGAGGGCCCGGAGAACACAGAACCGGCGAACACAGTCGGTCGACGGATTCCCGACGAGATCTCTCGGTTCCGTTGCTCTCTCGCCGAACCGTGGAGCACCAGTGCTCGTTCTCGATCTGGATTGCTGGCACGCCGCGCGGTAGAGCCATTAGGCCAGGCGTCGCAACGACGCTCACGTCGGATTAACCCCACCCTGGGCCCCTCGCATGCGACAGGCCTCCCTCGAAACTCTCCTATTCGTATAACTATCCGTCGGATACATCTCTCCTGTCTCTCGCATCGCGGAGCACACACACGTGTGTACGAGAATTTAGTACGACATCTCAACCGATTTTTATACACCGCGCCGAGACCCGCGACACACTCCGAACGAACTAACGCGCATCGTGTAACTCTTAAGCCGACGATTTATACACTGTTGCCTACTTTGAATGTACACTGTGTGCAAGATTGCCCGACAGCTGTGGAGGGACGCTTCTGACGATTGCCTCATGCCGAGAGGATTCGTCGCCGTTCCACGAAAGACTCATTCGACACGCGTCGTTTCACGTGTGATAAAGTATTGTGAGATCTTACGGTGAACTGATTTTTGATCTAATTTGGAAACGAATGTTCCACTCGGTTTTGCGAGAAAAAAAAATGACAAAAAAAAACGAATAGAGGCAAAAGGGTAGGGTTGATGATGCATCACTGGCGATCCATTTCAATTGGCGAGTGTATTGGCACCAAGGGACACTCAATCTAGGTTCCGCGTGCGTGCGTAATCGGTCGTTGCGATTCAGTTAATTTTTCTCTATCCCTCATTCGGCGATCCATCGTGTGTGCACGATGATTCTCGGCGTTGCGTTGCGTGCCGCCCGGGTTCTCTCTTTCTCTGACGCGGATACACTAGGATCTCGTCGAGGTATGCAGATGAGTCGCGTCCGTCACTTAGGAGGCGCATCAATCTATCAAGTCCGGCCGAAACGTGTCGTGACGAAAAGACAGATGCCTACGCGGATAGGTGATCTGGCTGAAAGCCAGACAGCTCGGGAGAGAGACATGGGAGGACTGCACGAAAGCGAACGAACGAAAAGGCCACGCTAGTATCTCGGCCAACAGCCCTGGCTGCCAGGAGACCTGCTTTTACAATAGTATTACGGTAGCGCGCGAGAGGAGATGGATACGACGGACACGCATTTGCAGTGACCTAAACTCTGATGTACTATGTAGATGAAAAATCCACTGTGCTAATGTGCCAAATTCTGTTAAGACATTGAGCCGCACGCAGAAAAATAATTTATTTGACGGGCACCCGCAAATTAATATTTATTTTAATTGAATAAATATTTATTTTTATCAAATAAATATTTATTTTCATCAAATAAATATTTATTTTTATCAAATAAATTATTTTTCTAAGTGCGTTCCGACAAACACTGGAGACAACGAAAACAGGAAAATCGGGGGACTTCAAGGAAACGCATAACTCACGTCTTTTGCCCTAGCGGGCAGTCAGAAATTAAGAAACAAAAAGATCTCGAAAGTCAGCCCCGAGACGCTCGGATCACTTTTGTTTTCGAAAAAGTCGCGGTATGTTACGGAACGACGAAAAAAGTGGCAAATTTATGACAAAGGGGTCCTTCGGGGGAAATCTTTTTTTCGCACATAATAGATACATAGATAGAACTATATTTGGTACTGAGATAAATCCCCTAAGTAAGTGTAGATTGAACTTAAAACTAAAAAACAAGAATAGTACAGAGTAAGCAGAACAAGCAACAAGCAGCACACATCCAATGCAGCAATACGCATGCTACAACAGTGTTTCCTAATCTGCTCGAGGTAAATGGAAGCGTGAACGATGGCGCGCGTCAACAGGAATTTTTGTATTATTATGTGTGCTAAAGATCTTTTTACATTTGGCCGAGTTGGATTTTTTTTCGATTTAAGCAAAGTTCGCCGTTTTAGGATGGGTAAACGTGGTAGGTAACGTAGCAGGTAACTTCGTGGGTTACTGTATTAATAATGCTAGAGCGACATGTGTCCGGAAAATCCGGAAGCGGCACGTAACGTAACGGGATTTAGCCGAAAGTCGTCGAGTGTGATTGCATCCCACCTTGGTGACGACGGGTCGTCCTATATAAGCCCGGTGGCGGAGCCTCGTGCTCACACCTGTCTGTTGCGGCGGCGGAAGGATGACGCGGCAAATATACAAGCCGTCGCCTCTGTGACACTAATGCCTCTTCCGTGTCCCTTATCGCACCTCCTCGGCTTGCCGGGGCCCCATCCGGCACTCAACCAGGCGTGCACGCTCCCGACGACGTCGGCGTCAGCTTGCAACGAGACGGTGACGACGATGCATCGTATATTCCGCCTGGTTCTGTAAGTGTACGCACGCGGAATATACCGTTGACATCTTTCGATATATTTCTACGATGACGAGGAAGGTGGCGAGGCTTGAGAAATGTCTCGTTTGCGTTGAAGTCGACGTTGGAGCACTCATCGCTTGTGCTTATTTTTTAAGATTATCGAGAAAGTCACGAAAAAATTTTAAAAAATGCTTACATTCATTTTTTTCAAATTTTCTTCTCATCAAGACACTCTAAAATGGGGACTCGCTCGAATGTCCCAAAAGGTGAACGCAGCCAAAATTAGAATTGGCGCATTATCCGACCCGGATTAGAGAGTGATAAGGTTTGCGAGATCTCTGCCAACTTGTTAAGCGACTACTTATAATAGCTTATAAACGCGATAGTGAAACGTTACTATTTTATTCATCCATGCTCAATTGCGCGTTCATTATTTTTGTTATAAAATATTTCCGTCGCTTTTTAACTTCGAGAAGATTATACGTGCGACATGTTGGGTTCGAAAAGTCGAATATCATTATGCACCGAGACGCGACACATTTAAATGGCACACGATAAATTGTACATTACCATTTCTTACGTGGTGAAGTCCGTAAATAGTTGAACCAAAATAATTTTTCAAATCATCGTTCAATCGTTCCGATCGATTTTCAATATCCCTTCTGTTTTGTATCCGCCTGGTTTGTTCTAAAAATGAGCTATAACGAGCGCCGGGAAAGCAATTAGGATTGCACATTGGTACAAATGTTCCGTGCGAATCGTGGCCGTTCGTCGCCGCGAAAAATAACTTTCGTTTCCACTACATAGTTGGCGAAGAATCAGCCGAGTAACCGATGTGCAGTGACCTTTGGTGGTTTGTGCCCGAAGTACTCGAGCCGGCTCTCTATCTGCCGGTAATGGTTTCAGAAATGTCGATAGAGAGAGAGAGCGGAGCACCGAGTCGTTTCAGCCGCAGACTCCAGAATTGCGCACGACTCTCTATATAGCACCCAGCGGGCAAATGTT
Source organism: Amblyteles armatorius (assembly GCA_933228735.2). Classification (NCBI taxonomy): domain Eukaryota; kingdom Metazoa; phylum Arthropoda; class Insecta; order Hymenoptera; family Ichneumonidae; genus Amblyteles; species Amblyteles armatorius. The sequence continues at coordinate 21,588,573 of OW121687.1, read as the reverse complement.
CACTCGCTTATCCAATCAGTGCTATTCGATCGGGATGGTAAATTATTCATCAGACGTTCGAGAGATAAATGAAGTATTCATTGGCGCACCATTGAAGAATCTTGTAACTGGCGTCACAATGTTTTAATCGTTAATCTTTATTCGCGTTCGAATATTCATTAAACATTGTACGAATGGAGTTCGGGTGTGAAATATCGAGAATTACTCGTACGGATAAATGGCAATTTTTATGCGAGGTCAATCGCCGTAACCTGAGGTACATAAATTTACTGCGGAACTTCGTTTATTCGCGGGCGGGCTTCGATTAACCGAGGCTCTGTGTAATCCGGCCCGGTCGACTCATCCGAGCACTCCGAATTAATGGAACTGTATTTCCGGAGAATACTGAAAATTGTATATGCTTTTCATATTATCGGAAATTTCACTTAGGGTAAAGGTGGCGAATATAAAGCACTAAAAAGTTTGGGCTATATCTCTTGGAGGTAAACTTTATGACGGTGACGGAAGGTACCCCAAAAATTCTTTGTAAATGTCACATCATTGCTCTCCCGACAAACCGTGGAAAATATCTCGCCCACACGATAAAACGTATTGCATTATTATCTTCCCTCGAGCTTCATATATTCATTAACGACAGATGTCCCGTGTGCGACAGCGCGTTGGCTTTCACCGCGCCTGACGCCTGCTGGGCAAAACGTTCTGGCCGTGTTTCGCTTGGCGTGATTTCGATTCGTCACACCCGACTACTTTGCCGGCGGTCCGGCTCGCACTTACGCCGTGATAAATCAACCGATCTCTGTTCCCGCAGCGTCGCACCGTAGCCCGAAGCAGCCACCGTCGCAGGCGCTCGGCGTGTACCGCGACGAATCTGCCATCGAGCTTATCGCGCGTAGCGAGATTCCTCCGTGTCTCTCGTACGCTCGCTTCTCTCGACGGGGCCGCGACAGCGAACAGGAAATTAAAAGAGTATAACTTATGGGAGAACTGACAGAGAATGAGAGAATTGAGAGAAAAACAAACTGAGGCCTACTGTGCATCATCGAATGGAAACTCATAAAGATCCCGATTCGTCAGGCACTCGTGTGCACTCGAGGATGCGACAGGCGTCCCGACTGCTATGGTATTATCAAGGGGAACGGCAGCTCAACGTTTTCACCGCTTACAGGTACGATTCTATTCGCCGGGTTTGATATCTGTATACTCGTAGGCGCGAATATTTCAAAGTACATACCTAATAGAAATTTGTGGAGGATTAGATCGCCTTCTCAAGCCCTTTCTGGACCCAATTAGGGTCCAATGTAGGGTTCTCCATTTTCTACCCGGGCAATGAAATCTCTCTCACGTATTATACGAGGTGAAGTGAATACCAAGGTCGGTAATGAAATCTGCAATCCTATTTCTTTCAAAGGTACTGAAACTCGGCGGTCCAAAGGAAATAGGATTCCGTTGCGGGGCTACTGTACGCACTGGAATCCTATTTTCGCTCAACTTTCTGTAACGCTATTTCTTCGAGGGTGAAACCCTGGAGGAAATTTCACCCTCGAAGAAATCGCATTGTAGTTTTGATGACCAACCGGATGCAGGGTAGGCGGGAAGGATCCAGGCGTGATAATTCGCCTTTAACGCGGAAACATGTAATCTTCGTGCACGGTCAATGAGGTTCGTGAATCGCTCATTCCACCAATCGCCTGGCCCAATTGTAACGAAATGCCAGATCTGAATCGAAAAATTCCCCGATTCAGGTAAAATGCGTGTCATCGTTATGGAATAGTTTAATAGACGAAATTTTAATCTTCCACCGAAACTGTATCACTTTTGTCAACACTCAAAAACGTTCGCACGGTTTTAATTTCAATACGAAGGAGTATCGTTTGGAGATCAATCGCCTATCGATTATCGTCACGGTGGTCTCCCGGATCACCGCTGTCGGGCATCGAATTTCCAACCGGGCAAACATCTAACGAGTCCTCTAACCTAACCGTCGTCGGGACACGAACCCACCGGCACTTTCGTCGCCATAGCATTATAAAATTTTAATTAAATTCGCAGGCTCGATCAAATCGTTCCGTGACGGTGTCGACCTTTTTTTTGTTTAAAGCCCGTTCCTCATACGCCAAATGGCAAATAAGAGAGGAACGAGCGGTAAGAAATTTGATACGCTATACGATCGTCCGATTCGCACGAAAGTCATTATTTCATGCGGGCGCATGGCGTATATATTTACAGCTCCGAAATTCATGTGCGATCCGGGACCGGTGTACAAACAAAAATACGTGTATACATACATGCATACATACGGGAACATCGCGTTGGACCTTTAGATACGCTTATGGTCGAGTACCTGCATATGCATTACGCTCGGGTGTTTCCTGTATACGCATATATATATTTACATACATATATATATACATATATATATGTAAATACATCTCTGTAGCTCGTTAATAAATAACGGCATTATGCAAATGGTCAATTTGTCTCTGGCGGCTTGGCGGAGGCGGCAGCGGGAACGGCGGTGCGCCTGCTGCCCGCTGGATCATTTTAAATATAAAATGAAATTACAAACGTAATGCCGAGTCATTTATCCGGCGAGGTCGACGAGCGAGAGCGGGAGAGAGACGGAGAGAAAAGGAGAGCCGAACAGCGCGCGCTGCTTGTAAAGCGTTGCCTCGCATTTATAATGAGAAGACGGATGACCGAGCGGCGACGGACACCGCGAAAGAGAACGAGTGTTACTCTCCGCTTATAGTGTAACACAAATGAGAGAGAAAGAGCAGAAATCGCAGTGATGCGTACCTACGGGCGGGACAGCCGCGAAGCGTCCGAGTGCAACGACGGCGTTTCATGCACGGCGCATACTCACTGGCTTCGCCCTCCCCCCCCCCCCCCCCCCCCTGCATCTCGCCCGGCTCGCTTATTAATTGCTACGACGCGCCAGGGATGGATCCGCTCGTTCCCTCGCTGCTGGGGCCAAGTCGACGATCCAATCTCGTTTCGCGACAGGTGACGGCTCACTAACGCTCCTGCCGCCGCTGCCTGTCGCTATTTTCTTCTCACTCGCGCGCGCCACTCTCGTATCAACGACGTAGCCGACGGCGCAACGTTTATCCTGTGTATACAGGGCGCATCAAAACCGGTACCGAGAGACACGATTGTCGGGCTCGAGACGGTTTCGACTAGGTCCGAGAAAATCCCATTCACAACGAATTTCCGAACCATCGTCAATTCATTCACCCTCGAATTAGCTTATATAAAAATAAAAACCAATTTACGACTAAATTTACAAATTTTCACCCGGCACGGTTCATGTACATAAAATCTCACCGTGCGCTTGGTCTTTTTAACTTGTCGATGTTTTATTTATTTGTAGTCAGTCGTGTCAACGCTTCAGCAAGACGGATGGACGTTCAGTCGAGCCGCAGCTTTGGCACGCAGAAAAATAAATTTTAAAAAATGGAAGAATTTTTTTCTTATCGTTTGAAAAGGAACTTGCACTTATTGTCAAAAATTTCAATTCGCCCGGTACTTATTGTCAAAAACTTCGCCCTGTATGTCTCGGCTACGATCAATGCAATCATACACGCGAGCGCGGATCTTATAAATAACGCAAGAACCGCCACCCACTCTCGCGAGATACGGAGTAGCAGGAAGAGGCGACGGCAGATGAGGATGAGGAAGCGAAGTACCGCCGGAATGAGAAAAAAAAATCAATACCCGACTTGTCGAGAGAACCGGCAAGGCGGCTAGCGTACAACCACCGGTTGCCACCCGTCTCGTCGTTCCCGTCGACGGCGCACGGGCTGTACAGAAAATTTAATACAAAACGCTTGCTTCCGGCACGATTCGGAGTCACGTGTCTCTCACCAGCTCGCGTACGCCCCGGAGCCTCTACTCGCGAATTTTTCGCCACAGTTTATCGTTTATCGAAATAAAATGTTCACATTGTCTGACCGCAACGCGAGATTGAAATTTAGTTGCGAGACGATTGCGATAAAAACAATTTTTCCAACGCAAATATTTTATCTGCCGTTGTCAGTGTGGTTTGAACGAGTACGATCGATATGGGAAAACAAATTGGCAAAAAAAAAAAAACATTCATGTTAGGTAGCGATTCAGATTGGGGGAGAAGCGTCATTAACGGACCACTTGATAAAAACAATTCGCAATACTCAATTAACAACTTCCCTACACATTTGGAGTAAGATCCATTCCTGCAACACATTTGTGTTGCGAATGGACCACTGTAACTGATGGACCGTCCTAGTTTCACCAATGGACCACTCGGGATTTTGAGACGCTCTTGACTTTTTCTCCTATGAATTCAATTAAAGGTTGATTTGTAACTTCATTCCGATATCTCGAAAATGCTTGACCCAGAACACGGCGATTTCTCATCGGATCGTCGAGAAAAGAAAGTAGTCCATTCATTCAACCGGTCGAACGACGCAGCTCCTAAATATTGACATCCGATTCGATCGAACGACGAAAAAATCGCTTCTCGTGTACGAACATCCCGAGCCATCAACGCGCAGTGCCATATTTCTCACGAGTCGACTGACCGTGGAACAGACGATCGTCAAAATCCTGTGTACGAATCAGCTTTTACGATATCCGGGGCTTTCACGGATCTCCGATTTTTCTCCTCCCAGTCGCAGAAATATTCTTTTCGCATGTGCTCGTCGGACCGTCGAAATTGGCCTTTCCATCGGAGATTCCCTTTTCCCATATTGCATCCCGAATCTGATCCGCGTGGAGCCCGGTCTATACGCGGATAGGCGTGAAAGCGGGCTTTGCACGAAATTTCAAACAGCGAAAGAGAAAATCCTCGCGCCTGGAAAGGGAGCTACCGTGCGGTAGTTCGACCGAGGCTCGAAAGTCGTCTCGGGATAAAACGCGGTGAAAATATCTGCGACTCTTCCACTTTTCCTCGCCGTACGTACCGGTGTTACGTGCCGACGTCTCCGCGGTTCGGCCAGCGGAGCGTTACGAGTGCGTGACTCCTCTCGCCACCCCGGTGTACGGTGGTACTTCGGCGACCGGTAAAGATATATACGGGACCGAAACGCGGAGGAAGTGGGAAGGACAGCAGACGGAAACAAGGAAGGAAGGAAGGAAGATGACTGCGAGGTTGAGTAATGGATCAATTTATTTGCCGCCACCAGGCTGCCGCCGCTTCTGCTTCTGCTGCTCCACCACTTCCTTCTTCCTCCCACGTATTCTCCGCACTTTCCGACTATACTTTTAACGGGAGGGGGCAGAGCGGGGGGGGGGGGGAAGGGGTACGTAGATATATGAATGCGTTAAGGTATAGAGATACGTCCTACGTATATACGCGCGCCGCTGCTACGTGTGTAAACTATTACTATAGACATACACGTATTACAGTCCAGTCCCAGCAGCACCTACAGGAGGCACCGTCGGTTCCGCTATATCTATAGTAGCTGCGGATATAACAGCGCGAGAGAAATGGCTGGCGGATCCCCGGGGTGTCGGGGAGAAAGATGTGCTGCGGGATGCGGCCCGCCAGGAGACGATTTCGCTCTCCGCCCCTCTCCTCCTCTTCGCCATCCACTCCGGTCCTTTTCCATCGCACACCGCAGCATTTTCACCCTTGTCCCTTGCACCCTTCCCCGTCTCTTTTTATTCGCTACAACCCTCTTCTCCTTCTTCGCTGGCTCTTCTCTGTCTTCTTCTTCTGCTTCTCCGTCGTCTTCTTCATCTTCTTCTTCGTCTTCGCTCACCCCTTCCGCAACTCGCCCGTAGCAGCGGCGAGACCAGTAGCGGCACACCCGACACCTCGTTCTTTCGCGCGGAGACGATCGTATTTATTTCTTCGCTCGCGCGTTCCCCCCGCCGCCTGCTACCCGGCTCCTCTCCGTGAGGCGGTTGAAATGGATGGCGTCCCGGTGATCTATGTCCCGGCGTAGACACATCTCATTTACTCGCCCGAGCATAATTCCTTAACACTTTTTTCGGGAAAAGTGCTCGTATATCTTGGTTACCCCGCGCCGGGGCGAACTCTCTTTCTTCGTGTCGGAGGAAGGTTTACAGTGTGTACGCGTGCCCGCGAGACACATCGCTCTATCGCGAAAACGCGGAGAGACTTGCCCTCTCGACTCTGCCTCGGATTCTCTCCGGGCTGGCTCACTTCCCACCGGCGTTTCGCTCCCTCGTGAGAAACTGCAGGTATTTCGTACCTCGCCGACCGAAATGACGACGGGTCGGTAAACTTCGGATTTAACTTGACGCTGTCGCGGGAGAGGCGTTTCTTTTCGTCGAGCCTCTTGTTTCGACTGTTACCGAGAGCGTAGAGACTCGGTCGGTAACAAATCCCCCGAGAGAGTCATGAAAAATGCAGCAATCTTGTGCGCACCCGTTTAAAATCGAAGTTTTACCCAGCGCTAAAAATCAAATTAAAAAAAAAAATCTATCGCAGCTCGAAAATCAGTAATTCGATTTCCGAATTGATTTACGGTCTCGAAAACTTTTCCTCGCTTCTTCTCGCATCATCAAATTTTCCATTCGGTTGGTCGCCGCGTGCGGCAATATAAAAGTTTCCGACCCTCGCCGGACACGTAGTCAGCGAAAAAATAAAATAAGTAATCGAATATAAGACTCCGGCGGGAAGGGAGGTTCGCGGCGGGGCTGTGTATTTTTCCATAGCCTTGAGGGACTCGGAAATCCTGGTGCAGTCACCGCCGCGGACTGGCAACAACGAGCTGCTCGTGGTGCGCCCCATCCTAGTCGGCTAGCTAACTCGCCCTCTTCCTCGGGGCGACGCGCGGCGCGGACATAAATCATCCGGATTTACGATCCCCGGTTAAAAAGGGTAACGCAATATTTATAGTCATCTCGTGCAGTTACATATAACAAATTGAACTTTTATATAAACGCCCGTGGAGCTCTCACGGCGACGGGTTAACCCCCACCTCCTCCTCCTCCCCCCCTCCCCCCCTCCTCCTCCCCCGACGTATATAACACTGCGCGCACGTATCTACGAGCGGTGCTCACGATCCCGTCCGCGCAGCCCTCGACCCCGCCGTCCCGTCCGTGCCTTCTCTCGCGCAGATTTTAATTATCGATATCGATTTATTGCCAATACATATTAATGCCCGGCACTGTGCTACCTCACGTACCGGTGTTTATTCACATTGATGGAACTCGATGGAAACATAAGCCGGATACGCAAACGGTCGCTGGTTTATTGCTCCGCCGTTGCCCGACGTTTCTACGGCTGCACCGGTGCTCGCGCGCATGCGCGTATGATCTCCGCGCCGCCGTAGCGAAGGAACGCCGGGGAGGCAAACGAATCGGGCGACAAAAACTTTCTTACGATTTCTCGGGCTCCTTCATTCACACGCGAGAGCCATTGAGATTTACGAGCGTGTTTGTAATCGAATTTGCAACGCGAAATGATCTCGCTCGATCACCGTTCCACCTGGATCAAATCGTTTATTGCTCTCCGCAGCCGGCCTCTCCTCCTCCTCCCCCCCCCCCCCTCCCATTCGCCCTATCGGCCTGGATGCGGTTAATCGAATGAAATGCTAAAAATACACGGGCATGCGCGCGCATCCGAACAAATGGCCATTTTCTCACCGAACCGATGTATCGCGAGGAGAGCAAGTGGCAACCGCGGAACAACGCGAACGCCGACTACTCGCCGGCTCGATCGAAAGCCCTTTCATTTTACATCAAAGAGACAAATTTGAAAAAATAAAATGGTAGCGAGATGAAAACGCCGAGCACTCTCCGAGGCGTGCAAATTGAAACTAAACAGCGAAGGAATCCGAGAGGGATTGAGGCAGATGTGTCGGGCATGACTCGGTGCGATGCTGAAAATTGAAGCGAAGCGGCAGAAGAGCCGCTGAAATTTTTTTTTTTTTTCATTTTTTTTTCCCCGACGCTATAAAATACTTGCTGTACGCGCTGTGCAGTACGAGAGTCTACCTCGGCGAACGTTGTCGGGGCGATGCAGCAGCGAAATTCGCTGTGGTTAGAAAAATATTTTCGCGAGCAGATGGGCACGGCTGTTGGCTGTCGCGGGTCCCCGTGCGCTCTAACAAGTTTGAACAGGGCAAAACGTTGACGAAAGAGGAATGGAGAGAAAAAAAATATATACGAGAGAGATTCCGGCAGCATCGGCGAGAGGAGGAAGGAGCGAACGCGAATGTGAAGAGGGAACGAGCGGGCAGGCAGTTTGACGCGGAGCGAAGAGGTCGGTGCTGGGGATGAACGAATGAGCGGGCGAGCGAGCGAGTGAGTGAATGACAGACGGACAGCAACCAGACAGGAGACTGACAGCGCGGCGGCGGGCTGACAGCCCTCCCGGTTCTGCCTGTGCGTTCGTAACATCAAGTATTACCGCGGACGCTCGCGCGCTCGCGCGGGCGATGCTACCGGTACGTGTTGATCCTCATCCCATTCGTCAACAAAAAGCGCGATCGCGGTGCCTTCTCGGCATCGAATACAGGTACGCCGTGTAGGGCCATGCGCGTCATACATACAGAACGGGTACGTGAGACCTTCCTGATGCCTCTGCTTATAGGTAAACCCCGCGAGACAGCCTCCTAAAACGTCGCCCATCGCCTCCCGACGAGAATACAACGAAAGATTGCGGCAAATCGCGAAAGACGATATCGAATCACGGACAGAGAAATTCTGGGCGAAATTTAATTATTTCGAAATTAATCGTTCGGGAATAAGAATTCGATATAGCATGGCTCTGCGATTAGCCAGACAACTTGTGGAGGTCCAATTCCTTCCCCTCTGACCCTCGATTGTCAACCAACATTTTCACTATCGATTTTCTCATTCCTCTCCTTCCCAAATATCACGCGATATGACGATAATTTCAAAGAACTTTATGTTTTTATGTAAATCCGTAATGTCCAGGGGAAGGCAACAGACAAGGGACATAAACCGTGGTGTATTATAGATTCTCGGAAGACTCGCAATTACTCAAATAGCGAACGACGATATTGAATCCCGAGGAGTGAAATTCTACGCGAAAATAAAACTCCCGAAATACGTTTTCGTTTGACAACAAAAAGCTTCCTCTATGAGGAAGCAAAATTGCACCGACTCCTCACATTTTTTTTTCCTTTCATTTCAAATTGTCGATTGGTATATATATTTTTTTGTTTTAAATAAATTTAAAAAAACTCGATGTAGCGTGGCTCTGCCATTGACCGGACGACTCGTGGAGTTCGAATTTCTTCCCCTCTGCAGGCCCCCTCGAGTGTCAATCAACGTCCTCACTATCGATTTTATCATTCCTTATCTGCCCGAGTATCACGCAATATGACGATAATTTCTACGAATTTTATGTGTTTATGTAAATCCATAATTTCCAAGAGGGAGGCAATACACAAGGGATATAGACAGTGGTGTATTATAGATTCTCGGAAGACTCGCAATTACTCAAAGGCCTCGGGTTTATCGCGAAGACTGGAAGGTTTCGTGTATTATTCGCGAGGCTACTTGTACCGATGCAAAACACATATTGCCTGCAAAGTATACTCCGTACAAGGACGGTAGAGCGACGGACGGATGGACGGACAGACGTGCCGGCTTCTCACCGGTACGCCGAGGTAAGGAAACGAAAGGAACAGCGTCGATGTAACGAGAGAGTGCCGGGTACACGGCCGAGTTATGGTACACAGCGAGTACATACCACGGTGTACGAGTTACTGTAACACCGATGAAACGAGAGAGGTAGGGAAGAGGTGAAAAGGGAGATGAAAGAAAAGTAAAGTGCCAGCCTGGGGCAGGTGAGCGGTCGAGCCACGGTGCGCGAGACGCGGGCTCTCCACGTCGGGTTACCATTATGTCTACAGCCTTGAATTAAAATGCCATGTAATGACACAGCCAGGCCGACTGTGTAATTTATGTCCATAAAAATAAAATCATAATTACAGAGCCCCCCCCCCCCCCTCTCTCGGTACTCTGCGCGAAAAGACGGTAATAACCACGGAGGGGGAGTCGAAACTCTCTCGTGGCGCACTCTCCACCTCGGCACTTTGCTGCGTGTTCGTTGCGTGCTCGGCACCGCGGCACTCTGCGAGTAAGGTATGGGCGAAGGAGACCCGAGAAAAAGGTTTTCTCGGTTCATGAACGCCGATCCGACGGACGTCAATCGTCAAATTGATGATAACTTTTTTGACGAGGAGCTTAATCATTTTTCTCAAACAAGACCGGATGTTAATGAAGCGTTTTTTTTAGTTGAGAAAATTGAAGCAAATTTTAAGCGGCAACGAGAAGAGTTCGCGACGTTGCGCAGAGTCGCGGCTGGATAATCCACTCCGTTTCTTGTTAAGAGCGCGATTACTATGCTTTGCGAGGAGTCCCTCGGTAGGAGCGGATTAACCGCCGCTCGCTTGGGAACTCGCTTTACTCGGATTTTATTATTTCTAGTTATTAAACTTACGGTAAGCGCGAATTTTTCTCGTGTCTTTGTTTTGCCTGTAAACGCTGGTACTACAATAAGTGGCGTCAAGAGACGCGGGAATGTTTCGACGGAAATACTTCGCGCAATGTACAATGTACAATGTTTTTTTGAGAGACTACCGCGAAGATATACTGCGCCAAAATGCCGGAAGTGAAACTCCGCTTCTATAATTTCTGGCCGTATCTCATGATAATTTATATCCGTCATTAATCTTGTGTCTCCCGAGCGCATGCGCAAAGCGAAGGAACGACTGAAAACGACTGTTCGATTAGCCAATTCTTTTAAACAAGTTTCAAGGTTCTCTTTAGATTCTTCTTCGCTTGAGAAGTCTCTTCCGAAACGGCTGATAGTGCAATAGGTGCACCGAAAAAAAGATTTGGTAATATCAAACTAAGCTGCGGTTGCGGGTGGCGAAAGAAATATTTGGTCGATTGAACAAAATTCAGTCGAACAACTAAATGTTTGTTCAATCAACTGAATATTTCTTTCGATCGACTGAATATTTCTTTCGCCACCCGCAACCGCAGCTTAGTTTGATATTACCAAACCTTTTTTTCGGTGTGGCGTCAAGAGACGCGGGGATGTTTCGACGGAAATACTTTGCGCAATGTACAATGTACAATGTGTTTTTTTTTTAAGAGACTACCACGAAGATATGATGCGTCAAACTGCCGGAAGTGAAACTCTGCTTCTATAATTTATGCCCGTATCTCATGATAATTTATATCAGTCATTAATCTCGTATCTCCCGAACGCATGCGCAAAGCGAAGCAACGACTGAAAACGACTGTTCGATTAGCCAATTCTTTCAAACAATTCTCAGGGTTCTTTTTAGGTTCTTCTCCGCTTGAGAAGTCTCTTCCGGGAAGCGATTACGGATGAGTGTCGGTGACGCGGCGGCCGACAATCATCTGTAAAGGGATAATCATTCTCGAAATGTTTCGAGAACGGCGAGCGATGCGGCCAGCGGCGGCGTCACGGATGGGCCCCCGAAGATCTCGCGAGGCCCGCGAGCTCGAATCGTCACGAGAATCTTGAAACGTGAACGGCGAACTCGCCGCGCTCGCGGGTCTCTCGGTGTTGGGGCGCGAGCGAAGCCCGCGCGATCCGAGATCGCGCGTTGATGAATGCCCCCATTACACGAACACCGCTAGTTACTTCTCTGAGATAAACTGCGATCATTACTCACTTTCTGGCGTGACCTTATTTCCTTTGCGGTCTGTTCTCGCACTCCCTCTACACGGTCCGCTTCGCTCCTCCGTCTCGCCCCTCTCTCCTTCCCACTCGCCGGCGATTCGAGCTATTTCCTACAACTCACTCTTGTTGTTGCCAAGCTGATGCGAATTAATAACAGATCTGATGCTTCCTATCGGCGCTGATTGCTGCGTCCTAACACAACGATCATTGTTAGACTTTTTATCGGAGCTGTCGTTAAGAAACTGGTAAATAGGAAGTAAATGTCTACTTAATATACCAAACAAATATCTGTTTAATCCCAAAAAATATCTATTTAATTCGAATAAATATTTACTGGCGTATCTGGGGAAGAAGTGGTGAATATGACCCACCTCGATTAACACGTAAATCAATGATATATGGACCGGGCCATATTTCCCACTTTTACCCTACGTGTATGCACTTCTCTTCGTCGCATATGAACGTACTTTGCGAGACTGAGCTCGACCATAGCTGATGCACGCATATCTCCGGCAATGAGCCTTTGTACATATACAGTCGCGAAGTGTACCGAATGCACTCGAAACTCGTGTAAACGTGCACGAGGATTCAGTGTCGCACAATACAAACAACAGAGTGTTAACCAAGCATTTGTGATATACACAGGAGATTATCGTATACCACCTACACCGGTAATAGTATGTTGCATCCTGGTGCAGTACGAACGTTTTCGACCAGCATGCGAGCATACGCGTACATTATGTTTCCACGTTGCGTGTACACGCACAGAGTAGACAGTAGCGAGGGTACGACGAGCTGGTACCTACGAGTGTTGTTGTTGCTTCGCTGCAATAATGCATCGTGTTTGCTCCATGCTCGCTGGCGTTCTGCACAAGAGGAGATTCAGAGACCAAGCGAGAGATGGCTATTGTGTCGAGATGCGGAGAGTAATGCCCTATTGTGAATCGGTTACATTGATATATCGCGCCCGTCCTAGAATCCTTCGTCCTCCTCGTTGTCATTGTCGACGGAGAACGACGCTTGGTTCGTTTCCACCTAACCGAACAGTAGCAACGACGAGAACGTTTCTGCTGTTGTCGTTGCGCTTGTCTTGTGTCTCTCCGGAATCGGACATCGGTAGATCTGCAACGTGCGAAGGCGAACGTCTTTGTAGGCCACTCTCATTGGCCAATGTCTTCCCGACACCGAGCAAACGATCGATGACAACTAAAACTCTTCCCAAGCAAGAGAGTTTCCGATCTTTATCCACGACGCAGACGTCCCTTTCGTCTGCACAAAATTCCCCAATTTCGGCCTATCTGTCGTCCGGATCTCATCAAATTCATAAGCCCGGATGAGTCAATGAGAGCGCCTCCCTTCATCGCAGAAGTGCCCAAACGAATGCGAATACATACACCGCGCAGCTATCGTGAGCGTTTCGGCGACGAGAGAGGGGTCTCCTCCTCGCTCTTCACGAAGAGCTTTGCCGCTTCTGCTTTGGCGGCTGCGAAGTAAATCAAACCAGCATTACCAGCTGCTTAGCATACGGTCCAAAGTCGGGGATGACGGCTATACACATTATATAGCGAAGACTCGGGATTCCATCCCCGTCTCTTTCCATCTTGTATCTTTTGGGCTCTCTTCGTACTCTTCCATCGTTGTGTGTAATGTACTGTTCGGCATGTGTTTGTGTATAATGTATGTACAGGTATACGTGCACGGGAGTCGGGCGTTCTTCGCAGTCGTTCTGACGGGTCGGGGGGAGGGGGCCGATGAGGGGTTGGGGGGGAGGTGTCAGCAACCCAAAAATAATATCGCCATGAATACAAGAGTGAGCGCCATTACCCGTAATTGTGATCTATAGCGGCCATACGTTACAACGACGACGTATAAAGGGCGTTTCTCCGCGCCTCGGTTTCGCAGCGTCGGGGCAAACGCGCACCGCGTAAATCCATGTCCCCAAAGCTCGTTCGCCACGCGGACTCTTCGAATCTCACCCTGCTCTATACCATCGTTCGCCGGCGAAACCTCACCCTACCTCTCCCCCTCCCCCTTTCCCCCTTTACCGACTGCCATTTTCGCTACTTTCTCATATCCTCTTTCTCTCTTGAGCCCAAGCTCTCGGCCAGCGTTGAAATATTTACGCGAATAAACAGCTTGTAGGTATAATAAAATCTACCTTCACGCTGTACCAGCGGATATCAGAACTCGCGAGAGACCTGAAATGTGCTGGTAATCGATGAGTTTTCACGACGATGCGCGAGTGTCGTGAGATAAGACGCGATTCGATTTGAGATCGAATCTGAGCTCTCGTCGGGCAATTAAGTGCGACCTCCTAATAATCAACAGCCAATGGTAGAATCGTAACGCAATCTTTCGGGATAATAAATGGGCGCATTCGCGTTGAAGCCGAAGGCCTGACTAGTGCTTTTTCATACACTGCACAACAAAGTGCTGTATCGTATGTCTATACGGTGCGATAGTCGTAAGGGTAGAACTGCACGATGGAGGAAATGATCTGTTCGCTGCTAGGGTGAGCCGTACGCTACCCGCCGCTTCGAGCCCGCTCGCTCGTCCCCGCATAGAATCATTGCTAAATGATGAACGACCGTGAAGGGAGAAAAAAAAAGAAAATGGGGCGTGAAGACGAATTACCCCTCGCTGTACGGCCAACTAACTCGATATCGTCGGGCTGATTCAGCAGCGAGAGCTGCACGGGTAATTCCCTGGCTACAACTTCGCCGTCTATCGATTTGGCTTTCACTCTCTAACCTCGTTAGACTCGCCTAATCGTAAAGATTCTTCGGGTCTTCGAGAACACGCCGGATTCGGGCTCGAGTGGAAACCAAAAAGCGGTCACTCTTGGTGCCCAATAAGATCGGGGGACAAATTTCATGCCTCGACGCGTGAGTTCCAACACCGGACCTAATTACCGGACTGACGATGTCGCCGCTGTTTAGGCAGCGACGACACGATGTCACGCGAAGCTCCGACCGAAGGGTCGTGACACCGGCGCGTCCACCCTTCACCGTTGGGCAGTAATGGGGCGGGGACGAGGGAAAGCTCGCCGGAGCGGCGAATACCACTGCCGAAGGCAGCTCACGATTGAATCGTGGCAGCGGCGTAGCTCGAGTGAGCTGGAGTGGCCGATCGTATCTCGGGTGCTAGGAGTCCAATCTTCACGATTTATCAACGACGACGACGCGGCCGACCCTTCCCGGTCTTTTTTTCCCTCGTCGCATAGTCGTCGCTAGATCCTTCTCGCAGATTGATGTTACCATAGTGGAACAACACACGTCATTTATCCACCGTGCGTGTGCACCACGGACGACGGGACTTCGGGACACACAACTACGGGCCTGTGTGCGTGTGCCGCATTAATCAAGACTCCTCGCTTGCCCCCTCGCCCTTTCCACCTCTCGTCCGCTTCGACGCGAAATACAAATGATATTTTATAGCGCCATAAATCTTCGGGGAGTATCACACCGTTCGCTTGGGCGCGATCGTTTCCCGTGTGTTACACGCTCCCGCGTATGCGCGCACAGTCATAATATAGGGTATCGACGACGTGTGATATTACGCTCCGGACGCCCCCGTGTCTTTGCCAGTTTCCGTCCATCCCGTTCAGCCCCCACTTTCCTTCCCCGGTACCGGGCATGACGGAGTATCGTCTTTTCTACCGGCAAAAGAAACTTGAAACTCGAGGCATCCGCTTTACGGAAGTTTCATCCAAGTTTCAAGGACATTTGATCATTTCACGATCATTCGTATATTTCCACCTCTAAAAAGTTGGTGGCGATTGTATATCGAAAATCTCACATGCGAGTTTTTTTTCTGTCGCATAAATCGCGCATATTATGAAATTATTAAATTAAGTAAATATTTACTTAAATGAAATAAATATGTATTTAAATCAAATAAATATGTATTTAAATGAAATAAATATGTATTTAAATCAAATAAATATGTATTTAAATCAAATAAATATTTTACTTAAGCCAAATAAACGGTGGCCGGCGTATAAATTATTTGTCTGGGTGTATAATGCGTACGTCGAAAAATTTGATCGACGAAGTTCTTTGATTCATTAACGAAATTCTTAGTTTTAATCAACTAAGCTTTATTTTATCGCATGTCCATTTAATCGCCCCGGTCCATGTTCACCACTTTTACCGTATGTCGTTTTCCATCTGGAAGGTCGACGACTCAAGGGCGGGATTGCGGGTCGAAGAGGAAGAGGATTCGGCCGAGAGAATTGCCCGCCGACTCGCGAGGGCTTATCCAACGACACGTAATTTCCTTGGAACGTATTATGGTACGTACGGACGGCAGTATACTGCAGGATACATGTAACGTATACAGTATAGTGAACTGCCCAACCGTACAACATAACTCTTGGACCCGGTGACAGGCGAGACCCGTTGGCGTGTGAATAATCGGGTTGGACTACAAACGCGAGATGTCCGTGCACACGGGTCGGCTCTCCGCGAGCGCTCACGCCGCTGGGATCATTGCGAAATCGACAAGCCGTAATAACGCACTGGAGAATCGGTTGACGCACCGGAGAAGAGAAGAGCGGAGGCAAAAGGTAACGAGCGATGACGGATGAAACGGGACGTTATTCAAATTATCGTTATTGCTCCTACGGCCGTTGGATTAAAGCGATGAAAGCCGAAGCCGACTGGTTCCTCCCTGCATGCTGCATATGCCCTCGCGAGCCTCTCACCCCCCAAAATATTTCGGACATCGGGGAGACATTGTTTTTCTTATTTTTATCACGAATTATTACGCGCCATTGAATTAATGACGTTAATTTGACTGTCAAAATGCTCGCGAATTAATAAGTTTCCGTTGAAGTTATTATAGATTGGGGGGGGGGGGGGGGAGGGAGACGCGGTTGGTTTTCGTGATGAAATAAAATAAAGGTTTTTAGCTCCGTGCTCCCATCTGGCTCTTTTCGCGAAAAACCGTGAGCAAGCTGAAGTGATGGAGATTTAAAATTATCGGTAAAGCGATATTTTTCGGGGGAGATTCCTTCATTAGCTCCTCGACGCTTGTCACGTAGACTGGATCATGGGCTTTCCATATTTGATTTTGAACAGCGACAAAATTTTCTGTTATCGAATCAATCCCAGACTCTAGGAGCTTTTTTCACACCAAAAAAAAATTGTCCGAAATTAAATAAACAAAGCAATGTATACATTTGAGCAGCCACAATAATAATTATTATTTTTATTATTATTATTGAATTAATTTAATCGATCCAATTATTTTAATCAACCCAATAAATTTCCTCAATGCAATAAATTGAACTAATGCAATAAATTTAATCAGTGCAATTAATTTATGAATTCCAAAAAACAAGTGTATTTCCACGATTTTTACGAATTTTCATGGCGACCAGTGAAACGAATAAAAACCGCATGGGTTGTGTGCAACACGCGAATTCCGGAGCGTTGAGATTTCCGCTGAAACGAAATTCAAATGTTTCATATCTCCGCAGAGAATATTAAACGCGCTCGTGTAACTCTCTCCGGTGCAGCGAGGAGCGATGATAGAGCAAACGAAATCCGCCCCCGGCGGGCGGCTGTGCATCGGGGCTATCACGATAACAAGAGAGCAAGAGAGATCGAGAGAGAGAGAGAGAATTTGCCCACGAGTTGTACAACGCTATCCCGCGGAGGGGCTGTACAGAATAAACGGAGAAGCGGTGAGGCGGAGGAGTCAAAAGTTTGAGTATCCGAAAGCCCCACGGTCAAATGAAATTACTTTCAATCGCGGCAACGGTGCGGTTATCAAGCCGGCAAATACACGCGGAACCGGCGAGGCAGTGATTCGCGAGAGTGCGTCTGATGCTGCGAGCTCTTCACGTAATCAGCATCAGGTAAATCCCAGACCCCCTCTCGTCTGCCCGTGAGTCGGGCAGTTAGACATGCACCTGGCTCGGACGTCAAATGAAAGTGGTGGAGATGGAAGTGTACCGAGTGTATAGCGCCGAGGCGAAGAATACACGTACAGTGTACACACGCGCAGACGTTGCACGTATTATATGTACACACTATAAACGAGTTGAGAGTCGAAGAAGTGTAGAGCCGTTTCACGGCGAGCAAAGAGAGCTCGAGGTGGTGAGCGAAAAGGGAAGGATGAAGGAGGAGGGAGCTAGTCTCGCCCCCCCCGGCAATGTCTGTCATGTCAGCGGCGGTAATAAGTTTGAAATCCACATCAGGCGATTAATAATGCTCGAGCAATTCACTAAAAAGGAACTGCTCCTCGGTACGGGCGAGAGCAAGTTGTTAAGCTGGCCTGAGGCCGACGAGGTGGAGGCCATGTTAGCTGTCAGTAACAACTCTCGCCTCTCTCGTGCCTGTTTGCCGCTCGCTCGCGCGCGCGCGCGCGCGCGCCCGCGAAAGACGGGGAATCCCCGCCGTACCCCGCGATCGCGGCTCTTCCCCCTCGTCTCTCTCGAACGCCGCGAACACCGCTCACCGTCTATATATCCCCTACACCTTTTACAAACAAACCTGCTACACCGCCACTTCTCTCCTACTCTGTTCCTATTCAACAATCCACCCCCCCCCCCCCCCCCCTTCCTCCGCCCCCCTTGTCTAACCGATGACTCTCGCCTCAACGCTGAGGCGTTTCTCTGTTATTCGCGAGCGCGCTCGCGGTTTAGCGTATACGCATGCGCGCCCGCGCGCAACGGCCAATTAATTTATTGCCATACGTCCGCGGGAATTTATTTGACCGGCACTACAAGCACGTTTTTCATTTTAATTAATGTTACGACTGCCACCGCGAGACCGCGCCGGGGTCGCTATGTCGAAAGGCTTTCGCGTTACTTTGTCTTGTTTATGGGGTGTCGTAAATGGGTGCCGCTGCCGATGCTCTCCCGCGCGCGTTTATTTTCTCGCCGCTTTGCTTGTTCGGCTCGGGAACAAGCCCCCCTCGATTCCTCACACCCGCGATATCGACGAAGATATTCCGCGCGTATCTCGCGCGAGACGCGCGTTAAGGCAACGGTATGACGTTGTACGCAGATCGTTTCGAAAAAAAAAAAAATGTTTCACGATTATTCGGGAGAAGTATTTTGTTTTTCATTTATTTAACTAAAGTTAATCATTTTAGAGCTTCGACCACTCCGAAATATGCATTTTCAGAAATACCTTTTCCGCCGAGGAAAAGGTATATAGTACTTTTTCCGACTACGCTAAAAAGGCACTATTTCATGCCTGCAAAGGGCAGGGGAAGGTACACAGTAAAAAAGATTTGTACGTTTAACAAACCCTTTTTGTCCACATATATCCACAATTATTTTGTTGTTAATTTCCCAAAAAATATTTGTAAAATTGACAGACATTGTTGTTTTCTTTTTCTTCTTATTATTTCACTTATCATTGAGTTGATAAAATGACGACTTTTATACCTCCTCTTATATTGCTACAACCTGCGATTCTCGTTCCCGTCAAAGATTTCCGACGGCGACGACGACACGAGGACGGAAAGTCGATTTCGTGACGCGGACATAAAAACTGGCGTCGCTTCGATAATCCCACCAGCGCAGTCCCATCAAAAGCGGCAGTATAATCCTCGAGCGCAGGACAAGAGGCGACGCCGACGGGACGTTCGAAGCGTGTGGCAACTGCTTAAACGATCCGCTGTTTAATGTCCGCGTGCGCGCATATCGCGTGATTTACGACGAATGTAAATAGCTAAACGAAAGGTTTATCCGCAAGAAGAAGCAGAAGAAGAAGAAGGAGACGAAGAAGAATAAGCGGGACAGAAAAATAAAGAGACCCGTCGAATGGGCAGCAAAGAATAACAAGAAGAAGAAGAAGAAGCAGGAGAAGAGGAAGAAGAATCGATGAAGGGAGAGGAGAAGGATGAGAAGAAAAAACACCCACACAGAGACAGACCGCGACGCGCTGGCTTCCAGCGGCGTCGGAAGATTTACGATAATGGCGGAGATACGGGACCGCGAGATTTATTGACGCTCGATCGAATGAAACGAAGCCTCGTTAGTTAGGTTTGAGTTAGGTAGTCGATATGGATGTCAGACGCAATTCGTTTCGTTGCCTAATTATAAAAGCGCCCGCGGTAGTAGTGGTGGTTGGTTGTCCGTATGGGCGGCGAATGGTCCGAAACGCCGAACTCTCGACGATTGGAGCAGGCGAATGTCTACCCGAGAACCGCGGGGGGATGCGCGGCGTCGTTTCAACTTTTGAACTCGCGCGCCCCTCGGGGTAGCTCCGACCGGCAAAACGAGAGAAAACCGCGTGCAGACGCTCACGCTCACCGCACTCCGCAGCACACGCAGCACACTCCGCAGCACACGCAGATCTTATGAATTTACTAGGAGAAATGAGGCGCGCGCACGCCCGCGAATTGACGTTCAGTGGCGCTGCACCGCGCTTTACATCCGTATAAACGTACTGCGGGACAGCAGATGTCAAAAGTTTGCCACTATACTACATGATTTTAATCATATTTAGCAAAGGTTGGATTGATCGGAGCCGACCTGAAATGCCGAGAATGTGAAAAATTGGGAAAGTTCGTCTTTAAACGGCGAAAACGATTTCAGACTATAAACGCAAATATGTTTAAGTGGTATAAAAGATTTAAAAAACTCGAAAATAGATATAGTGAGACACCGACTTTTCAGGGGTGGAATCAACTCCGGTGAGCAAAGGATGCGGCGAGGCGTGCAGAAAGAAAAAAAAAAAAATGTCCCCACTCGCAGAACCAAACTCGCTCCGCCGACGCTCGATTATCGTGTCTCTCCGTCCGCCCTCTTCCGTCAAGATTATCACCATCAATGCGTCACGTTAATTAGCCGCTAAAACGAAAAGGTTTCAACGAGCCCGCGATCCGTGTAGCCCGGACAAGCGGCTGCTCGAATGACAATGTTTCATGCAAAACTCACACTTTCTCTCTTCATATTCCATTACACATGTACGAAGAGATTCGACTTCATTAAAATATCATTAAAAAATTGTCGACGAAAGAGCCTGTACAACGGTAAAATGTACGAAAAAACAAAAAACAAAATTAAAATGTCTTCATTTATATCTCCATCAGTGTCGTGTATTTATGTAATGTAAACCGGAAGTCTCGAATCCGTTAAAAAATCTTCGAAAACATGTTTTTTACTCTCGACCCACAAGACGCCTATCAGCTCGGATAGCATAAATTTAAGGACGGTGTGTACAGCTAGACAGCAGTTGAGAAATCAGAAGCGTTCGGGCTCGACGGTCAAGCCCTCTTTCGACAAACAGAACGACATATATTAATGAGGAATAATGATTCGACGATAACCCGATTTATGAGCCCCGAGCGGCGCTCGTCGTGGAAACCAATAAATTACACGACTCTTCGTCTCGCTCGCTCGCTGTAACGAGATCTTTAACCGGATGCCGGAGGAGGGGAGGGGGCGGAAGTGATCACGTTTCCATAGCCAATATCACAACCGTGTATAATTAACGTTTGCGTTTCTATCTCCCCCGCTGTGAGAATATTTGCCCGTGCGCCAGATACAATAGATAAGGCAACATTCCTGTATATTGATTAATTATAAACATTATTATAGCTGCAATATTTTATATACAAACATGTGTCGTAACGACCGTGCGAAATAAAAAGGGAAACGGATTATAAAAGAACGAGAGGCGGAATGTTCATCAGCACGAATTGGAAATTGTAATTGTTACGCAACCGTCAATACGTCTGTCGTGTGAAAGTCCCGAAAAGAACCGTCGGCAAAATCTACGATCGCTGTGAAGTCGATCGTTTGATCGTCCGTCAAATGTCCTGCTGTTAAAGCGACTCGTCATACCGCTCACCGATCGATAAATCGTCATCCTATCGGGCATTCGATATTCGTTACATACAAAAAAACCCGCACTCCCATTAGTTTCTGACCGATTCTCGACGAATTTTGACTGACACGGATAAAGTTCGAATTCCGTCGTACTGAGTAAAAAAAGAATGTCGCAAAATCGGAATACGAAGTTCCGTAAAAATAATTTTGTTAAATAAGTTAGAGAAGCTCGTTTGTTCAGGTTTGAATATACAAACCTGTACTTTTGTTTCCTGTGTCATTGACAATTTTAGCTTGTATTTTTGTTTGTAAAACCAGAACCGGATAGTGTGATCGAAAAATTAACAAATAAAAAATTGTGAACGTTTGTGGGGAATCATTTGTAAACAGTACAAACTTTTTTTTACTGTGTTGGAAAGAGCAGAGCAAAATGGGACAGTGGGGCAAAACGGACAATGGCACGAAGCGCAATTTTCCAATCACTTTTGGATGGTCGCGGCGGTTGTGGCGAGTGGGGCAAAATGGACTTAAAAATCCGGACGTGTCGTTGGGACAAAATGGGGTATCCAAAAATTATTGAAAAATTGAGTTTCGCCCCACTGTCCCATTTTGCCCCGCTCTCCCCTACACTATATTATACTCCGGAATCTTAGCGGATATTCCGCGCCCGGAGCATCCGTCATCCCGTTTCCTGCACCTGGGAGTCCACTCACGGTCCGCGTTATTAATGAATATTCATTGCGCGTCTGACATTTTAGAAAATATTAATGTGTACGACTCTGTTCGCTGAGTGAGGCGTACACTCTCGAACGTGACGAAGCTTGTCGGCTCCGACGTTCCGAGTGAACATGGGAGTCGACTCTGCCGGTAACCACCGACGGACCGTGTTTCAAGCGAGTGGACGGCATCGTCGTTACGTGCGCGACTAGACGTGCGACCGACAGATAGCGATCGTAATTTATATCGTGTCGGCGTGTCTGACCAACGCTTCCAATTCCGAACGAACGAGCTTCGCCCCGGTACCCGCTTCGAGCCTCCGCTTGAGATAAGAGAAAGCGGCATAATAGATTACGGAAACATTAACGGCGCTTATACGGGATGTTCCGACCGAGGATCGCAACGCCGAGGACTCCTGAATCGCATGAATTATCGCCGCGGCAAAAGACACGGTGTAAATCGTCCGGATACACCACGGAGAGAACGAGCACGCATCGCAGTCCACCGGGAATCGAATTAATTAATCATTAAAATACTAAAGCTGCTGATTAATTTATGAACGCAGTCTTGTCGAATTTGCAACGTTCTTTCTGTTTTTTTAACAAAAAAAACATTTGTAACTAAAAATTAAACGACGAGTATAAAATATTTGAATTCAATTTTAAGATTTAGCATGTTCGTTCTAACGTCACTGATTGACACTTCGCTCGAAATCGATACTTCGACGTTTGTACCCAAAAAATGTACCTCTTAGTAACCTCTAAGGTTTTTTGCTAGCTACCGCCTTTCGCGAGATTTAATTTGAAATCGAAATCTTTACTTTAAAAAGGTGGGAGGAAAATAAATGAATAAAAATAACTTTTTTTGAAACACCCTCTCGCACCCCTTTATATATAGCCCTTATTATTCTAAGTCCCTTTACTTCACGGTTTTATTATAAGCCATCTTCAGGTCCCTATTACTGACCCCTCTGACCCTATTACTGACCTCCTTTCTTTTTATATTACAGAGAAATATTAAATCTTTTTGTGTTATAGAGAGATATGATTTTTTTTACGTGTGAGTGACGACTTGTGTATGAAAATATCTTAGCAACAGATCCCTCCTGTACCGATAACAGCCCCCTAAGAAAGCCGGGCGTCCGTCGGTTCGCCTGGCCGGCAGTCATTAGCCGACAATTAATCGTGGTTTGCGCGGCCTCGCGCACGCCTCCTCTCATCCGGCCCGGCGAGGCCGCGGCAAAGCTCGTGCTTCTCTCAGCGGTCGGGAGTTCCGCGTAATGATATTCTCGGTCAGCGGAATGAAAGAGCGAGACTGAGAGACCGAGAGCGGTATGTATGATAATCGAGCGATTTGACTCATCACCGGTTAGCCTTATAAATGGCGCGGATGTACCCCGGCAGTGATTTATGCAACGGGCTCGGCAGCGCCCGAGTGCGAAGGCGAACCGAGAGCCGGCGACTCCGGTTCAGGGGCGACGCGAGAGGACGAGAGAGAGCGGTATTAGCGTGAACGTCCATTATTCGCGAGACACGCTATGCGCCTCGTCCGTACCCCCATTAAATTCAATATGAACGAGCCAAGCGATGGATACGCGGCGTATGACGTCTCGTCGCCGCCACCGCCGCTTCGTACCCGACGGAGGGCACTGGAGGACGCTCCTCTCGCCACCGGTCATCATCGTAATCATGATAATGAGGCCCGTAATGGCAACGATCACCGTCGATGCGTCCTCGTCTTCTCGGATCGGCGATCTATGGCACCGTCCGTCGTTCCGCTAGACGAAGTGCTGCCGATCGGGGAGCGAAGGGCGCCAAGTGCCCTTCCCCGAACGCCCCAAATGGCCCTATTCGCTACCGCTACATTGAACTTTTTCATTTATTTATTTTCATTCCATTACCATGTGTCCTGTTTATTTTCCTTCACGGAAGACGATAATCTTGTCGATAATCTTGTTGCCTCGAAATTTCAAGGTGACTTGAGTTACGGCGAGATGTCCGAAATGAATTTTAAATCTTTGTTTTTTCACTCTAAATTGTGTATCTTAGAGTTTTTTTTTCGTCAAACATCGATAAAGGTGACGTTAACGACGCGACTTTTTTGAAGATTTCTCGGAGCTCATTAATAAACGTTTGGGCCCCGGGGACCTCCTGTACACGAGTAATATAATACATCTGTGTTGTAGGTAACGGTGCGTAAGAAAAAAAAAAAAAAAAAAGTTAAAGCGGAGACCCCGCTGGGAGAGCGAGTCGGGTCCGTAGCCCGCGCGTTAGCGGCAAACGAATTATGAATGTAAACTCACCATTAGTCATGTTAATAAAGCAATTATTCTTATTGATAGTCCGTAATAATATAAATTAACTTGGCGCACACGGGATAATTGAGAGAGGAGCTTATAAATATGTAGGCGGGCCCTCGCCGAGTAAGAAGGGAGCAGACACCGACGGGGAGAAACTTCTGACATTAATATTTAACGCTATGTTAATTCGAGACCGACGCTGACGACGCTAGAACGAATAATTTCACCGTGGTCCGGACGAATAGCCGGCCGTACTCTAGTATAATTTTTAAGTTTCGAACGATTCCCGGCTGGTCGTTATTTTATACATTGCGCAGACGAATTGATCGCGAACTGCGATACGTCCTATTTTTCATATTTTTTTTCAGTTGAACGACACGGCTCAATCATTATTTGAGATGAAACTTAATTAATCAATAAGTCCGGGACACAAGTATTCATTGCTTCATATTTAATCATGCTAAATCGGTGAAAACGACCTCCTCGTCTCCCAAACGAGGTCGATAAATCTTGAGCTATTTAAACGATTCTATATATATGATTAACGAGTAAAAACAAAACTGGAAGATAACTCAATACACTCTGGCACGAAATGTCGATGCATCGGCGCCGATACATAAACGACGCGAGACATTGCATTTACGGAATTAAGTTTTCACGGAGAATTTTCGATACGGGTGCAGACCTCGATCGGTGACACCGCGAAACTAGCAATCGTTTGGAGAGAAAACACAATCGGTATTACGACAATACCACCCAAAAGTGGTTTGAATTGAAATTCTTGCGACCTGTCTTACCGACCGACGGTACGCTGTGTATCTACCGGGCCTCGATGCAAGAGACAACCTTCGATAACTTGGAGGATAAGCCCGTTATAGGAAATAACATGTGATATTTGTAATATTATTTCGCAGAAATTTGCACGAAAAAAAAAATTGGATGATATTCTTGGAGCATAAGCTCTTTACAGGAAATAAAATGCGGTATTTGTAATATTATTTGCGAAAGAACTTTTCATGAAAAAAAATTATCAATCACCCTCCCCTTGGGCAGTCGCGTCAAACGAATTAGTTAAATAAAATAAAAACGGTCTACACTCTTATCGAGCTTGGAAAACACTCATTGTGCTGATTTTTTTTTTACGACGCGATTTACGAGCGTATTATAGAAGAAATACGTAAAAGGACAAGAACCCTATGATGCTATATCTGAAATGGTAATGATAGCAGTGCACAAAAACAACGAGCAAAAAATGATCAATCGGCTGAGGAGAAATGGCGAGCATTACTCACCGTTCGATGCTCGTGGACCGCTCGGCTGAACATCGGTCGACAAAAGGGATTCGGACACTCGACTCTTCCACTGTTTTACTGTTACACTTTTATTTTTCACTCACTTTTTTGCCCCGCTGTTTCTTTACTGAAACATAAAGCATACATAAAATTATAATGATAGTTGTATAAAAAAAAAACTGACAAAAAATACTCAGTTGAGTGAAGGAAAATATAAAGCTATCTTACCTGTCGACACTGCTGGACTGCATGACTGACCATCGGTCGATGAATGTATCCAACGCCAGTGTTCTATTGTAACACTTTTTATTGTTACTTCTTTTTACTTGTCGATGTGGCTATTTCTTATAAGAACTTTTGCTCCCGGGAACTTTAATTCTCACGGTCCTACCTCTTTGTTCGGAGTCGCTTTCTGTTTGGCAGTTTTCGTGTTGTAACGTGTTTGCGCATGCGCACGATTGTTTTCTGGTACGATTAAAAAAAAAAGACTGTGCGCATGCGCTACTGCGCATGCGCACAGTAATAACGAAAAAGTCTAAATCGAAAGCACCACAGTTATACACGCTCACAAACATATTCGTTCTATCCATAATACGGACAAATATTATGCTTTATTTAGTTTCCCAAAACCAACTTGTTTCCAGCGAACTGCGCGCCCGACATCGAATAGACCGCCATCTCACCAGCCGCGGATGCACGGAAGGTACCAGCTGTGCAAATGATCTTCCCCTATCGTCGCAGCTTCGCGTTCAGCGCGGCGCTGGACTGCGCACGACGAACACAGATGGCTCCCGCAACTAGTTTTCTTTCCGTGCTGTTTCATTCGCTCGATGTCGTTATATTTTTCTAACCTACGCGTTTCGTTTATCGTCTGTTCGGCGAATACTACGATCGTGGAGCATAATTTGCCGATAGCTAACTATTATTTAACTTTAGTGAGACTGTGAGCCTGTACTGTGTTCATCCATACCGAAAATGAAAGTAACGATAAAAAGTACGTATCTCTAACCTTTTCTTTTCTATGTATTTCCACCCTTGGCTATTACTTTTCGTTGTCTCCAACGAACATTTACCTATTATCGAGCCTTAAATCAATCAGCGAATGCCGATAAACTGATCGCTCGAACGGCAACTGATTACGCGTGTTTCATCAGGTTGGACCGGCGTGGCTACCTGGCGATGGATCGCAAATGACGACAATTGCGGTATCTGCCGAATGCCCTTCGATGCCAGTTGTCCCGATTGCAAAATTCCCGGCGACGATTGTCCTCTAGGTAAGATATTATTTATCGTACCGTACATGTAGAAATATATTTAAATCATTAAACGAAAGCCTTCGGTATAAAGAAGTCGATTAACGCGCACGACTAAAGTCTCTAAATAAAAAAAAAAACGATCTTGTCCTCGGATCAAACGATAAAGCTCTTAGTTATATGCTTCCGTACAATCATAAATTAATCTTATCCCTCAAATCAGTTATAATTCAATTGCGATCTGGGTCAACTATAATCAGCTACTCGAAGATATTTTGTCGTTCCATTACGTTTTATTTTTCGGGTCGATCGCCAAAAATTATTGAAAAAAAAAAAATCGGACCTATTTGTCGAGCCATCTAATATCGCACTTGCGCAATCCGTAGCGAAATATCGATCCGTTCGAAGCAATGCCGCATCGCCGTCTGTCGCTGCTCCCCCACAGTTCCCCGTTTATTCGGACGCGTGTCTGTGCCGGCGCTCGTATGCACCCACTAGCTTGTTGGGGCCAAGTTCCGCGTGCAAGTTTCGTACTCGTGAAATGCTTCTCGTCAGGTGCCCTCGCGGAGCTCCCGGTGTTCTGTTTAAGTCTCGTAATCCTACTGTGAAGTTGTAAAGCGTGATTATCCGATTGTTTCACAGTGTGGGGCCAGTGCTCTCACTGCTTCCACATTCACTGTATCATGAAGTGGCTTCACTCCCAACAAACCAGTCATTTGTGCCCGATGTGCCGTCAGGAGTGGAAATTCAAAGAATAGCCGATCCCTACCACGACGTCCCCCAGGTGTCAGCACGCAGCACCGATTCAGGTGAGATATATATGTACTCTTCGCCGATATCACTTTGTATCGGCTGCAAATAAGTTAAGTTCATTACGCAACGAGCACCGGCCCGATTAAAATATCATAACCTGTTTGGGGGGGAGGGGGAATCACTAGACCGCTATTTTTTCATCGTCACAATTTCCCTTTCGGGAACAAGGTTCGCCCGGTTGGCCAACATAGCCGACCGGTAATGCCACATCTAATGACTTTGTAATCGTCGTAATTTTTAGCTAAAACTGGATATTTCAAGGATAGGGAAACATTACGCTATTCTATATGATCCAGGGTTATGTGGAATCGAATAATTGTTTACCTTTCAGACGACACTGAGTCGCGTAAACATTGTAGTTACAATTTTTTTTTTTTTTTTCGTTTCGTCAACAACCTTCCACAGAAACGCAGAGATAATCGTCCGCAATTATTTGTAATACATGTGTGTTTTATCCGTGAACGAAAGGTTACCGCACAGCTGATTACCTTACGTGGGGGCAGCGGCGGGTCGTCGTGACACCGTGCCAGCTGGTTTCACGACTCATTATCTGTATGCTAACTAAGCCAAAGCTCTACGTATAGTATTCCCGCTGTGTTATTATTATGGTATCGTAACGTATACACTGAGGGGCCCGAGAACGGCGTCCACGTCCCTGCCGACCGCGGCAGCGTACCAGCGGACAGTGGCGTCGTGGCGGAGGGGAAAAGACAGAGATGCCTAATGGAGTCCCCTTCGTTTCTCGTACCCCTCTGTGCTGCCGGCGCCCCCCCCCCCTCTCGCGGTGCGGGTTACTCTCTCACGCGATACTACGCCGATAGACTGCGTATTTCTTTCGTGCTCTCGCGGAGTAATGCACACCCACATCCGAGGAACCAACACACCGCGGCACGAGTCACCGACTCTCGTCGCTGCTCGTAGAGGCGTCGTGAGTAAAAGGGGCACTGTCGGTCACGTAAACGGAAACTCGTACGTTTACGTTATAAAAGTTGTTCTCCTCAAACGCATCACGGACCCAAGAAAAATTCGTGATTCTTATTTGGCGAGATGATAAATATTCAGATTTGTGGAAATTACATTACGCGATTTTGGATCTTGGTAATGCGAAATACTACCGTCGGTAACAAAATCTGTCATGAATGCCGTGGCTTTTTTTTTGTAATCATCTTTTTGGCTAATTTGATGATAAAGATAATTTTTTAAACCGGCGTTAAGGTTGAAGAAGAAAATTAAGAAATTAAAAAATTGGGACTTCTGTTCACGGTACGAGAGGCCGACGATCGTCGCTGCTTCGAGAAGCGTTGTGAGCAAAAGGGGCAACGTTGGTCACGCAACCGGAAACTCGCACGTTTATGTTATAAAAGTAATTCTGAAACGCAACACACATCCAAGAAAAATTCGTGATGATAAATATCCAAGTCTGTAGAAATTTAATAACGCGAGTACGATGAGGTTGATGTGAAATACCGTTTCAGATCGCAATCAGCTGATGTCGTCTTCAGATCGCAACAGCTGACGAATAAGAAAATTCTTTCTCCCGCGTCTGTGGATTCCCCGGGGAAAGACAATTTTCCTTTTCTGAGCAGTTTTGCGGTCTCAAAACGGCATTTATTACAGTTTCTGTATCCGACCGGGCGCTGGCCCGGCGGACAGGAGGGTATACTGCAACGTCTTAAGGGGAAGTGAAATATCGCGGTCGGTAATGAAAACTGTAATAAACTTTTCTAACGGGTGCTAATTTTTTGAGGATAAAGCAAATTCGGGCTGGATGCGCACAGTAATATGAAACCTCCCTCCCCGCCAATCCCGAGCTCAGTCGGTATCTAGAACTGTAATCAACTTTTCTCACGGGTTCTTATATGGACGGTCAAAAGAAACGTCACGTCGAAAGCGGATATCATCGCCGCTTTCGATGAGACTTTCCTTTCAATCATGAATGCCAGAAACCATGAGAAAAGTTCATTACAGTTTTAATTACTGACCGCGGTATTGGACGTTCTTAAACGGGAGATCGAAAAAAAAAAAACGAAGCCTCAAGATACATTAGACTCTTGGCAGAAAAAAAGAAACCAGTTTAAGGGGAAGTGAAACAGCTGTGCGTGCGAGAGAGATAGTTGCAATTTTAAAAATTAACTTTGTTCAAAGGTATTAATTTTTTTTGAGAAAAAAATGAATTCGGGCCGGATACGAAATTACCGTGCGCATGCGCCTCGAATATGCTTTTCCCTGAAAAAAAAAAAAAAAATTAGCACCATTTAGAAAGGTCCATTACAGTTTTCATTACCGACCGCGATATTTCACTTCCCCTTAAAAGTTGCGTGACCTCACAATCAATATTTTTCGCAACTTCGATAATAATTTTAAAAAAACGAAATAAAAAATGAAAAAGATAATACAAAAAAAAATTAAACATTGCCACTTCTATTCGAAGCAAGAGCTGAAAGAAGTTCAATCTTACGATCTCTTCTCTCAGATCCTTCGGCGATAATCTCGAGCGGCATTGTCCACAGATCGACGTTATCCCCACAACAAGTCGGGCCGTAGATCGTGATACACGTACGGACGTTACGTACGGATGTGTGTCCCCGCGCGAGCAAAGAAACCACACCAGTAGACTGGTTAGCCGGACTACCTGGCACGCTCACCGACGCGAGCGCGGTCTCTCTCTCTCTTGGTCCGTCGAGATAGTCACGTGGTTACCTCGAGCGCAAACGGCGAAGGATGTTTGCGGGATCGCGGAGTCAGTCCGAGGCGGTCCCTCCGTCGGATACAAAGAGCGAGAAAGATCCGTGGTGTACACAGTCTCCTCCCACCTTCCGGTGATAGCGACTCGAGCCGTCGCTGCACGGGAGTGCTACAGCTTCGTGTGGATAGATAAAAGGAAATAAGAGGACGATCGAAAAAGAAAGAAAATAAAAAGTAAGTAAGTAAGCAAGAAGGCCGCAAGTGGCGTGGAAAACCGGGCGCGCTGAGGGTACGAGAAAGACGGCGGATCTCGGATATCGGGCGGGCGCTCGAGAGGGCCACACCGTGGACACGGAGAGCTCGCGCAACGTGCGAGCGTGCACACCTGCGCCCAAATGTACCTCGACAAGAGACTTCGGGACTCCCGACCGGTTGTCGTTGACAAGTTTCGTTGCCTTCCTCTCTCGGCACTCGTGCGCCGTTGAGGGATTCCTCTCGAGTTTTCGAAGTGTTCGCACGGAACTATCGAAAAAAAGGAAGTAAAAGTACACGATACCGCGTTGCGCTGTGTGTGATGTAACGAGATCTCCGGTGCGCGGTATCTTCGATGTGCAGTATCGTCGGAGTGGTCCGTGCGACGGTGCGACCTTACCGACCGAGCGTGGTGGCGAGACGGACAGTTATTTACCGTGTATACATCGAGCGGACAGCATCGATCCACCGTGACCGGATCCACGGATCGATTATCCGTTAATCGGTTGGATCGGCTCGATAGTACGTTCAAAAACTCGATACTCTGTCGCAAAACTGTTTTACCGACGGAGTAAAACGCCGCTCTCCTCACCCGTATAATCGCACGATTCGCGCGTATTCGTTGCGTAATTCGCTGCAGGAAGAAATATCTATCGGGGAGAGAGATCGAGGAGCTGGAAAAGCTGGGGAAAAAAAGAGAAAGATCGATGGAATCGACGGCGGGGCTCGTTTCGCAACACGTGGAAGTGTTTTCGCAAGGCGAGCGACTCGCTATCGCCGAACAATCGGGCTAGCCGTACCGATGAGATTTTGTAGAGCGCTTCCTGGTGGGCGAGTCGGTGAGGTCAACGGAGTGAGAAGCGGCTCGGGGGACTTTGGCGAAGTTCGTCGCGAGCCCACGAGGAATCGTATATTTCGTCGCGGGGGGGTCGAGCGGTCTACTGGCTAGCGCGCTAGTCTTCAGTCCACGACGTCGCCGGTTCGATTCCCGGTGCGGGGTGTTTCTTCGCACGCCTGTGAGTGTCGTCTCCACTCCTGTCCTTGTACGTTTCCAAGTGATAATTCCTCTACTTATCTATTGACAAACGTTCGACCCGAGTGGAAAAAAATATTGATGACGTTATAATTCACTGACGAAACGTGGCAAAACAAAAAAAGATTCCCGGTGCAAAGTGTTTTCTTCGCACACCTCTGAATGTCCCGTTCAGTCCTCACCTTGCCCATCTCCACGTGACAGTCCCTCCACTTCTCTATCGACAAATGTTTGATCCGAGTGGAAAAAAATATCGATGACATTTTAATTCAGTTCGTCGCACGAAGCACCGTGACAAAAAAAAAAAAAAGATTCCCGGTGCGAAGTGTTTTTCTCGCACGCCTCTGGGTGCCCCGTCCAGTCCTCTTCTTACCATCAGTACGTGACAATCCGTTGTTCACTTTCCTATCGACGAATGTTTGACCCGAGTGGAAAGAAAATATTGATCGTGGGACGAAACGACGTGGCAAAATAAAGATTCCCAGTGCGAAGTGTTTTCTTCGCACGCTTCTGGGTCTCCCGTCCAGGCCCGTCCTTGCCATCTTCCACGTGACAATCCCTCCACCTCCCTATCGACGAATGTTTGACCCGAGCGGCAAGAAAGCATTGATGAAATTTTAATTCATTTCGTGGGACGAACCAAGAAGGCAAAAAAAATAAAAATTAATCGCGGCATGCAGCTCGCGACGAGTCAGAGACCCCTTCCCCCACCAGTGCCGCCGCGACCGAGTCGACAGGTGGTCGCGGAGGCTCTGAAGAGGTCACCGAGGCCCCCGTGTCCCACTCGGCAGGCGCCACCGCCCCCGAACACGAGGCCGTGGCGGTCGGAGGCGAAGGAAAACGGGAAACCGCCGAAGGGCGGACGAACGATAATCTACGACTCCGGAAGGGAGCCGCAGGCGAACGGTGAAAATCAGAGTTGCTCGTCGGGCGATCGATCGCAGCGCGCGCCGGCCCCGCCGAGATGCGGCAACGACGTGAACGTTGCCCCGAGCGGTGGCGGCCGTATCGCCGGCACTGTTGCGGAGAAAACAGTGGAACGCGGCGTTGGTGGACCGACCCGAGGTACGAGTGAAAGGAACGAGGCTGAAAATCAGCGGGAAAGGCAACAGCAGCAGCGACCGCAGCCTCGCTCGAACGGCAGCGAGCGATGCGATCGGGAAAATTCCACTACTCGTCCCAGCGAACCGAACAGCACCGACCGAAGATCCGCGATATCGTACGATAACTTTGCGACGAACGAAAAATCGCCTAACCTCGTTGGATCGACCAACGACGTCGGGAGGACGAGGCACGATTTCGAGGGAAATTCGAGCGGAGAGGAGATTCGGGAGAGGGTCGATAGCAAAAGTCCGATGGGACTTAAAACTCCTACGATCGGAGAGCGCACAGTGTCGAGGATATCGAGGGGCGTCGACGATGATATTTGGAATTTCGATCGGGAATGCAAGACGCCGCTGGACGGCTGTGCAAACGAGAAATTCGCCGAATCGTCGGCGAACGAAGGAGCGGAGATTCGCAACGACGACGCGGCCTGGACGGAGAGACGATCCTCGACGTTGGGCGAGAAGTCCGATCGCCGCCAGGGGGAAGAGGCGACGACGGGGAAGAGGCTCTCGACGACGCCCACGAGGATCGAAAAGATTTCGAACGACAACGGCAAGGTCGCGGCCGCGCGGGATGAGAACGAGGAACCGATCAGCCGAGGACGAGAGGATGAGGCCGAAGAGATTGCTACCATGTCCGGCAGCACGACGACTATTTCGAGCGATGACTGCGCCACGGTGGTCGTCATCGACGAACCAGAGCGTAAAATCGCTTTCAGCGAGGACAACGACAACATCCATCACCAGGATTGGCTCGAGGCCGGTGTCCGTTATTCCTCAACGAAGATCACTTTGCCGGGCGACGAGCCGGTCGAACACGCCGATCAATCCGACGACGACGATGATATACGTCGGGCGTACGCCGCACTCGATTTTTCAAGGTACAACATTGTCGGAGAAAGAGATTCGTTTTTTTTTTTTTTAATGGGTCGTATTTTTTTATTATTTGAAGGAAGATCAACGAAATAATCGGACAATTTTTCCATGATTGCAGGAAAAATTGACTCGATTTAATAATTTTCGATATCAATTTAAAAAATTCATTTTTTGTTTGTTTTAACGATCGATGAAGAAAAATCTACGATCGGCGAATGTGGAGATTATAGTTTCAATCGATTTATTGATGTCCCTAATTTTTCGGAACTCTGTAGATTTTCCGAACTTTACATATCGCTTCACAGACCGGCACGATCTCGAACGTTATGTTTGCGCCGAGAAAAGCCGAGCTCTCGATCCGAGCGGTAAATCGTGGCGAGCGAACGAACAGGCAGGCGCATGCCGACGGCTCCTAGGCGAAGCGGTGGGACTACTTTCGCTCGCGTGAACAAAGGGAAAACAGACGAGTACGATCGAGAGCTCTCCGTGCTCGTCGCTGCTCTACCAGAGTGCATCTTCTACGCGCTCTGACTCCCTCGAGCCAACCGAGATCCAGCTGTATAATAAACTCTGTGCATACAGACTTTCGAGAGAGCAATCATGTTCTACGATTACCATATTAGCCTTGGAGGGTCAGTGGGACGTGTCCGGTTTAAACGCCTAATGATCGCCCGACGACTGACGCCCGGGACACAGTTCATTCCATTAGCTCGAATCAATTTCAACGAGTTACCGTGTTTACTCGAGCGTATTATAGTAAAGCGCCCTGTTACGAGAAACACTTTTCTCCGCACTTGTTCACCCCTCTCTAATTACCCGTTTTAAGTGTCCAGTCATCGAGTATTTCAATGATCTCTACTCGCGTTGCGACAGGTTTCAATTTCTCCCACCTGTGCGATGGGAAAATTTATTACGCAACGAATATCGCACCGAGATCAACGACCTACTTTTCTGCCTCCAACGATATGTATTTATCTCGATTAATCAAATTTCTGCAGAGGGTTGAGACGAATGTGAAGACCATCGGTTATATCATTAGAAATATTGTTAAATTATGATTTTACTTACAAAAGAAATTATCGGTCTTAATATTATATTACTTAATGTTAAATTAGTTTTGACAAATCTATCTATCTTTTTAGAATCTTCAAGTCACTTCATGAAATTATCAATTCTCTTCGATTGGTTATCAAAATTCATTTGTCGAGCTATTTCGTTGTGATTGATTGAACGAATGATAAATCGAGTTCTGTTGCCGGTGTCCGAAGGATCGTACCGTTGGAGATGATTTTGGGGGATAATACCTGGCCCGTAAATCGCTGTTGAATGCCTCGCTATCGGTACGTCGGAGTCGATACACGCGGTTCACTGACACCGATCTCATAATTGAGGTTACGAGGAAACGTAACAGAGATGGCGTGTCCGTGGTGTATCCGCGTGTACACAACGACGAAACTTTGGGGCACGTGCGGGTAATGAAAAGTCAATGAGAAAACGAGGCGTTTCTGTTCGTTGAACAGCGGGAGCGACGGATGAACGAGTTAATTATAATCGGCACAGATTTTTTTTCTAAAATGGTCGAAGAAATCGGTGGAAGGAGAATCGAATTGTATGCCACATCGACGAAGCTAATTTTTTTATTTTTTATTTTACAGCATACGCGAGAGAATAGCGATGTCCTCGTTGCAAGGGCTGCCGCCTTTGCCGAGGAGCCTCAGCGGCTTCAATCTGAGCGAGGGACGCAGGGAAGCATGTGAACCGCCACCTCCGCCCGCAAGATCATCAAGCAAAACGCCAAAAAATGTTAAATCAACACAGCCGTCCAGTTCGAGGCCTTCTCCGCCGGGAAGACAACTCACCACTCTGGACACCCAACTAGCTATACTACGAAAGGAAATGGTAATTCTTCTTTGTTTGCTTTCTCATAGAGGAAGCTGTTATCGTGGAAACAAAATTCAGATTGTAATATGCGAGTGCGTAAAATAGTCTAAAACGTCGAAAAACGCGGTTTTTATGCGAGAAATGCGGTGTCCGGATGTTTGCATGTGGGTGTACGTGTATGTATGTGACTTGTATCGTTAAAAACGGTTTGAGCTATCGGGTTAGAATTTTGTACACAAGTGGTCAGATCTCCCCATTCAGTGCAATTTTGATGAAGATTGAGGCTCGATTCGCGAATTTACGTGATTTTGAAATGTTTAAAAAAAGTCTGCGGTAGCTCCAAATTCGCGTAAATTTCGAGCTGTCGTTCTGAAACTGCATACAAATATAATACTACGATCAAAGACCCTTGGTATTGAACGTGGCAGAAATCTATCCGGGCGATCAGATTTTATGGGACTTTGAGTTTTTTTTTTTAATGACTATAAAAGGCACCATTCAAGTAAACATGGAAGTATCGAGCTTAAATTGGACACGAGAATGGACTAACACTGTATTGTTTGGTTTTGAAAAAAATGTATTGTTCCCTCTGGTTAAATGGCAAAATAATTGTTTCCTATCTAGGAAACAATTATTTTGCCATTTAACCAATCCGTGTGGCGCGAGAATGCTTTCCCCGCAGAGTTCGACAGTCTTCACGCTCCGAATCTGCACTCCAATCGCCGTTCCGTGTCCAAATATATATCACGAGACCCGGTAGTGTCTCGACGCCAAGTTTCGACGTCAATACACGACAGTATATTAATCGCGTCCATACATCTATCGACGAGGAAAAGATTATTCCGCCATGACTCACGCCGACCGCGACAACAATTTAATTCGTTCTTTCTCCACTTCGATCTTTTATCTTAGATCCGTCGCGAATACATAGTCAAAGATTATACATTCTGAGCGTGTACCGATGAACGTGAGGATTCACGGACCATTTTGGAAAGTATTCACGGGTGTAAACCGCGCACAGGTCTCCTACACGACCAAAGTACGCGTGTTCCCTTTTTCAACATTTCTAGTTCACGATGTATTTAATTGCGTCGTGAAGACGATTCGTGACCCAAAAAAAAAAAATGCCGTTTGCTCGATCTCGACGTTCGAGATGATTTACGTCGGGCGTACGCCGAACTCGATTTTTCACCGTACAAAATTGTCGGGTAAACAGATTAGTTTTTTTTTTTTTTATATACATAATTTTTTAGTACATCAGTATTTTTTCTAGTTTACGATGTATTTAATTACGTCGTGACGACGACGACGACGATTCGTGACCCAAAAAAAGTCATCTGTTCGAGCGTAGTGCTCGAGTACCCGATGAATATTTATACGTCCCGGGAATGATCGAGCGGGAAAAGGAGCATTGTGATTGGAACGCGGTGTTTTTCATCGCCACGTCACGAACGCGACTCGCGCCCAGCGACGAAGAAGCAGGCGCGGTATTATAGTTCGCGTCAAAGTCAGGCGAATCGCGTCCGATAGACAATCCAGACACGAGCGTTACCGCCACAGGCGCTCCCACGCTGCATTCCCTCAGGCGTGACTGCCCCTCGAACTCCCTCCTCCCTCCCGACCACTTTCCTTCCCAGGCTGGCGAGAACTCTCCGCCCGAGCCCGAGCTTCTCTCGCCTTACATTTCTCATTCTCGTTTTACGCCTTCTTCCTCCGCTGTTTTACGTTTCCCACGGGTACGAAGGGGTTCGCGCCGCGGACAAACGTATGCACCGGTCTAACACACGCCTTTTCGTTTCCACATACCTCAGTTACGTGCGCGGGTCTCAAAAACCATTCAACTACTCGCCGGTATTTTCCTCGCGTAATGATGAATAGTCGAAGCGCGAATGTCGATTATGCAGTTTGAATTTCATAAAATTTGTATCGTCGTTTTTGCATGGCGCATGCTCGACATTATAAATAAATTGAACTGCAAAGATTTACAAAAAATGCTAGGTAGCAGAAGAAAATTTATTACGAACATCCGTATCGTTTTACGACTACTAATAGCATTTACGAAATCAATTAATATTGACAAAAGTCTATAATGAACCAAGTCTCGATAAAGTGCAATTGTTGTTACAGTTCGGTCTTCGTCAACTGGATCTCTCGTTGCTCTCGCAGCTCTGGTCTTTGAACGAGTCGATCCAAGAATTTCGTCAGTTGCTCCAAGAGCAGGAGGATCGTGCGCCGTCTCCGTCGCCGAGCAGCGAGGAGGGTGACGACAATTCGTACGGAAGTCATCCGCCCCCGCCTCCGCGAAGGCCGGCGCCTTTGCTCCATCATCACAGACCTCCGAGACCGCCGAGACCGCTGCGACCTCCGGCCAGCGACGATTCCCCGTCGAGCGAGGAGTACGGTGCGGTCTGATCGAGCCAGCACGATAATGAAATAATACTCCGAGGATCCTCGAAGAGCAACGAATATTGTTTCTCGGGCGGGAAGAGGCACGAATAACGGAAACCACCGTCGACTCGCTTCCCACGAGAGATTAGAGATAAGACGGAAATGATAGAGATTACACATTGTTCGACGTAGTATCTGCGACTCGTACGGTAATTTTTACTACATTGATCTCAATCTGTCGGAGCAACGCTAGAGTTTAAATCACTGTCGCCGGAGTGTGCGATACGGTGTGAATATCGTTGACAATTAGCCTGGAGAACAAGAAAAACATTTCGAAATAATGTATCGTCGTTGCGTTACGAGAAACGTGATATTCGTATGGCCCGTTGTTCAGGTTCGGCGCCTCGAACAGGTCGGTAAGAGAGAATATTGTAATGTTGTTGAGTGAGAGATGGTTGTGCTGTGTGGAATTGCGTTATCGCGAAAAAAAAATATATATAACTCGTCGCGATGCTGGTTTCGGTATGCCCCGTGTACATTTTTTTCTACCTAAATTTGTAATTCCCGTGTAAAAGTGACGATAATTACATATAATAAAATACAGTCTAATTTATTCACCGCTGCGTATCGATTAATTATTTATCGCGAACAACGAACTTTACATCTTCGTCCCGTTTATCGATCGGCCGATAAAAATTGTTCGACCTTCAGCCAAGAAGCGCAAATTGAAATTTGAGCTGCACTAAATAGAAATTCAACCCCCCTATTACGCAGCGTAGATTTGTGAAAAGTTCAATATACGTGATGAGATAAATTGATAATATAATAAATAACATTTAAATAAAGAGAAAAAAACTACACTTGCATCAATTAAAGTTAACAAATCAGAATAACAATAGCAATGAATAAAATACTTCCCGATGGTAAATAACTTCGAAAATCGAGCGGAGTGAAAGTGTCGTTCGATCGAAACTCGAAACGTCGACTCGAGCCTACCTTCGCGCCACAGCTGAGAGCGCGGAGAGCAAGCATCGATGCGCACGTGTGTACCTCGCGAGTGAGGTTAGTCGACGCATCAAGTGCGGTCCAAACAATTGACTGTGCAGAAAAACGTTGTAAAAGAAAACGAACAATGTCGGAAACAATTAAGCAAGAGGATTCCGGTGAGAAGAAGAGTGGGAAGCGCAAGAAGAAAAGATCGTCGATGCAGATGGCCAAGAAGTACGCTCGTCGAAGCGAGCGCGGACACGGCAGCGAGCTCGACTCGGACACCTATCAGTACATGGTAAGAATTTTGGATATGTTGCGCCAGGATTTTTCGACGCTCGACGAGAAGCTCGTGTTCGTCGACAACGTTTACGCGCAAACGATCGGACACGAGATCGAGTACGCTCGGAATCAAGTGGGCTCGAGGGTCCTCGACTCTCTGATTGGTTACGCCAGTTACGAAGTCGTCAAGCGGCTCGCCGACGCTCTCAGTGATTCGCTGAGACCGCTGTGCAGCGACCGATTCGCTAGTCACGTGCTCGAAAAAATTATTCACGTTTGCGCCGATCGTGGCAACCGAGACGCTGCTTCGCAGCTCTCCGTTGACAAAAGTTCAATAAAAATTGAAGATTCCGACAAGTCGAAGTACAACGACGTCGCCCTAAAACTCTGTCGATACGTCGTGAACAACTTCGAGGAATTCGTCTGGGACACTTACTCCAATCCCGTTCTGCGGAGAGTCTTCGAGTGCCTAGGCGGAGTGCTAGAAAAGGAGGATCCTGCGAAGGGAAAGACGGCGTCCAATTTCGAGAAACGCAGGTCTATGACGCAGGAATACACGGATCTGCTCGTAGACGCCGGCAACAGGTTTCTCAAATGGCCGCAGCTCGCAGAATTCGGCAGGGACGAGCTGACTTCCGGACTGCTGCAAACAATCCTGCGTACGCTGAAAGGCGTAGATTCCAAACTGGATGGCGCGCTAATAAAGAGAATAATCTGCGAAGGCTTTACGGAGAACACGGAAGATCAGCTTTCCAGTATATTTTATACAGAGAGCTCCATCAGACTGCTAGAGGTTTGTCTATCGGTGGCGAAGCCTAAGAACTATGCGAAAATCAAAAAAAAATTCTTTGTCGGAAGGCTGGGAGAGCTGAGTCTCATGCCGAGCGCGAACTTCGCTGTTCAGAGACTCTTGGATTACTGCGTTACGAAGGAGGATTTGGAGGAGATGTTCGATGAACTGGAGAAACATTTTTCGACGATTCTGGAACGAAGGAACACCGGAATTTTCGTTAGTTTGGCGAACGCCTGCACAAGGCTGCACTGCAAGCAGGCATTGTTCGTTATCACGATGACGAGAACTCTGGGTCTCGACCAGTCAACCGAGGCGCAATTGGAGATCGTACCGGTCGTCGCGACTATGCAGAGTTACGAGAAAGTCGCGGAATCGCGAAAGAACGACGGAGCGAAATTGCCCGTACATCTGCATGGGAGTATCGTTCTTCAGGCCATGTTGAATTTCAACAAACCCATTAAAATCGTGAACTCCTTGCTGGCCATGAAACCCGAGGAGCTCGTGGATATTCTGAGCGATCCTAAAGGGAGTCGAGTGCTGGACGCCTTCATGGACAGCAAGTTCATCGGGGAAAAGAGTCGGGAGAAATTAGCAAAAAATCTTCAAGGGCATTGGGTGAATTTGGCGTGCGGAATTCACGGCTCTCGTTGCCTCGACAAGATCTGGCAATGGTCGAAGATCAATTACAGATACTGGATCATGGACGAATTGGCATCGGTCGGGGAGTCTCTGAACTCCACGAAGAGCGGCAAGCTCATATACACGAAATTTAACGTAGCGCTTTACGCTCGGAGTAAAAAAGATTGGTCGGAGGTGCAGGACAAGCAAGGCAAAACCAAAGCGCTCTTTGCCGACATCATCGGTACGACTGTCAAGACTGAAAGTACGACTATCAAGACCGAAAGCACCGAATCTATGGAAGTTTCGAGTTTGAAGACACCCTGAAAGTTATCGATAATTCTGTTGCTTGCAAACGGGAGGAAATCTATTTTTAATTAGGCACATGTACATATTTAAAAGTAAAGAGAAATATCTTCAGTTCTGACTTGCAGAGTTTGGTAATTTTTTTTACTTGCAACTTAGATAAATTTCCACTACCAAAACCTGGAATATGGCCTGGTCCATGTATCGTCGATTTACGTGCCAATCAGGGTGGGCCATCTTTTCCATTTTTACCCTATATGGAAACAATTATTATTATTATGTTTTTTATTCATATATCTCCGAATTCTGAAACGACCGGGCTTCAGCGGTCGTCGCACCAAACTTCATTCCCCAACTTACTTTCAATCGTTTTTTTTTTTTTAATTCTGCAAGCATAAATAATTTACACTAAAAAAAGACACTGCGACGGCTCGAAAGTTACGTCGTGAGCGTCGTTCGAAGACAACGTAATAATTTTGTTTTATTACACATATGCATATGCAAAAGATCAGCATCGTTCAGTTTCATAAACAAATTTGGTTCACAAATAAGCCGAACATCGATTAACGTTAATTTACGATATAGAATAATATATGTATTTCGTTAGTTAATAAATACATATAGAAACTCGCCGGAGATCTTTACAGTGAATAACGCTCGAGGAAGATTACATTAATTATCATGTTTACTAATCTACGATTGAGCAAAGTTCCCTAACACGAAATTGCGATCGGTGAAACGCGGACGTGCGAAGGTTCACCTCTTTTATTTAATTC
This sequence comes from Amblyteles armatorius, assembly GCA_933228735.2. Classification (NCBI taxonomy): domain Eukaryota; kingdom Metazoa; phylum Arthropoda; class Insecta; order Hymenoptera; family Ichneumonidae; genus Amblyteles; species Amblyteles armatorius. The sequence continues at coordinate 21,546,779 of OW121687.1, read as the reverse complement.
AATTAATTTCTTTTTTCATTCATGACTAGAAATAGATCTATATACGAAAAAAAATCTTACCGATCCGCGTACAGGAATTGAGTAAAGATAGTTCTTTCATTTTTACTCGTGCCTATCAATTGACTAGGGTAACGTTGGGCAAGACTAATGCTGATTTTTTTTTTCTTTCGAAATTGACTTTACAGAACATCGACGAGTTTGACAAAGGAACAATTTACGTGCATCCATTTCTTTTTTTTTTTAATACTCTACGCGTGCGCGCTGTGCAAACTGCGTCTCCGGTGTGCGATTGGTGCATCGGTGATATCTAACACTGTCATCTTTTTTTTATACATTCTCGAAAAATTTTAAACTCCCATAAATTTCTATAGATAAGCTATGAGCAATATTTTTTAAAATTCATTTTATTCGAGGAGAGACGGCACAACACGACTCTACGGTATTTGAACGTGAATTTTTTATCGGCGTGTATTGAATATGTTTGGTACTTTGAGGGGAGGGAAGAAAAAAAAATTTAGTTTTCGCGTACGCGCGAGGACTTTCATTTGGTTGCCGTAGCTGTCGATGCACCGTTGCTGTCGGCGTCGTTCGCATTTCCCACGGAGGTGCTGTTTCGCGGTGGACTCCGCGACGCGGACCGACGCGGACGATCGCGGCTCGGACTGTTGTTGCAGGTGGCATGATGACCTCCGGCTTCCCAGTCGCGATGCTGACAGAAGGAGCCGCAGTATCGGGCTATTCCGCAACCGCCGCATGTCTCCAACGCTGTCCTTCCGCAGTTCCAACAGCCCTGCGATTCATCGTGTCGTTAGACCAATTGTTCGATCTCATTTCATTCTCAAGTATTTCGTTCAGAAATATGTGAAACAGGCTCAGTCGGTAACAAAAACTGTAATCCATTTTATTTTATTTTTTTCGAGGCTCTTTTTTGTGTGCTAATTTCAAATTATCAGCACCTTCGCCTTAAGGTGAGGTGGAAAATGTACCACGTGATACGTGAGTACGAGAGAGGTTGCAGTTGCATTTTTCGGATCCATGTCATTTAGAAATCGTTGACATTTGGAGTAAAAGCGAAGTATCATCGGATGCGGTGTTGAATTGTATATCAGTTGATACTTTGCTTTTTTACAAAATGTCTACCATCGCCGAATGTCATTCATTACAGTTTTTGTTACCGACTGTGGTCCGGAGATACGATAGAGCGAGGAGGTTCCACATAGTCTCGAGGCGTTGCCACACAGCGACGCAACTACTCCGATGGTAACGGAGTAGTTGCTTCAAGACGCTTGACTGTACGAACAAACACAAATTCGTTGTCGCTCCGTTTGGCAGCGAAGATCAATTTGCGTTTGCTCGTAGAGTTCAATGAGTCTCGAAGAAAATTTCGAACGCGATTCTTTACCATCAGCTGCAGCTCCGTCCGTGTGTCACATCGGCTTAATTTAAACTGTGAAATACCACCGTCGGTAACGAAAACTTTAATGAACTCTGTTTTGAATCCGCCGACATCCGGAGAAAAAGAAAATTGTCCTTCACTCCGGAGTTCATAACGGTGAACGACAATTTTGTGTGTGTGTGTGTTTTTTTTTTTTAACGACATTCATTACAGATTTCGTTACCGATCGACTGCGGGCCGCGCTTTTATAAAAAATATATAAAAAAAAATACATTTTTTTGCTCAATTCGTAATGAAAACTAACCGATCCAATAACGTTTGTCATATGACCGGCATCCTTCTCGTCCTCGCCAGCCCCCGACGTCCCCGATAGCGACGTAGTCGTCGGCGTCTGTTCTCCAGTTCGTCCCGCGGCTTCCTGATTGTTGGGATTAATGTGGGCAGCCACGCGTATGTAAGAACTCTGTCGCAGAGCCGCGTGACTCCTGTGCGGTAACGGTAGATCGAGAAGACGGTGAACCCGCAATCTCTCGTTAGCTCTGGACTCCGCAACGGCCACGGCCACAGCTCGTTGAACCTCCGCTACCGCTGCCCTCTTGACCTCTTGAACCGCCTCCTCTGGAACGGACACCCAATCTTTAATTACAGGGAATCGAGAAGAAAAATCACGAAAAACAGTTCACGCCCCCGAAGTTTCGAGTTTCTGCGAGCTCGTCGGTTCGCTCGTAATAACTCTTACCTTGATGAGGGCCTTTCGTAGACGCTTTTTACTATAAATATAATTCCCTGAGGGAACGTCTATATTTTATAGCTGGGAGAGTAACCACAAATGATAGCGGCAAAAATTTAAAAAAAATCCGAAGCTTTTGTTAACTTCACCTTAATTCAATTTAATTTACTAAGTATTAAAGTTATAAAATGTATTAGACTGTATTCTGTATTAATCATCTTAACTTATTATCTATCAGTATTATAAAATGTATTGTGCTGAGCTCTAAATCAGGATTAATTCTAAACTGTTAGTAAAAGAACAAATCTGCAAAAAAAAGACATTCTCTCAGGGAATTATGACATACAGTACGAATAATAATTTTTTTCTCAGTGAACTCCCGAGAACTAAAACTTTTCGGACGTAACACGAAATTCCAGCCGGAAGCTGAGGGTTACAGAGCAAAGTTACTCACCGGCTCGCCTCTTCACTTCGGCAACCCTGTCTTCCGTAGCTCGGATAGTCTGAGCGACTATTTCGCCCGAGAGTCTTTTTAAATTGCCGGCATCCCTTTCCCCCGTGGAAGATTCGACGGGCGATCCGTTGCTGTACGACGAATTGCCATTGCTGCTACCGTTCTGAGCCGCGACGGCGGAGCCCGGAGTCAGCGGTGACGCGGTAGCCGCCGGACTCGGTGATCCACGTCTCTGCAAAATCGCGAGAGCCCGCTTGGTCTTCTCGACCATTCCCAAAATACAGTTCAACATGACGTGAATATTTTTCCACTCGTCGTCGAGGCTCGAGCCATTTTGTGTCTGGCCGGTAGCGGGGTGGCCCAATTGTTGCTGCTGATGAGGCAATTGGGGCGGCCCGAAGGACGTCAACTGATTGACTTGCACGAGACCCGGTGGAACGGGACTCGGACCGTGGGGGTGACTCTGCGAGTGCGCCTGTATCGAGCCACCCGACGAGTGCAGAGGGTGATACCAGCAGTAAGGGTCCTGTGGCGGCGGTTGCTGCTGCTGCTGCTGCTGCTGCTGCTGCTGTTGCTGATGAGCGTGGTGGCTCCAAGGGTTCGACGACCGTTTTCCGTAAATTGGACCATCGTCGAGTGGCACACCGTTTTCGTAATACCTGATAAAAATGAAAAATTAATGAATTTTCTTTTGTATATGCAGAAACGATTCTAAGGATGCTTAGTGCATGTACTTCCGACTCAAAAATTCATTTGGTCGGAATTTCGGTACTTCCTGAAACTACAAAAATGTGGAAAGCATCAACGATGTTATGGATGTTCAGAAAATTGATTCAAAATAATCAATGTTCGTAACATGACTCAATCAATTTTGAGAAATTTTTGTCATTATTGTTACGGAAACATCAATTCTCAAATTCCTAAGGTCTGTTCGTTCCAAATCTTGAACCCGATCGACAATCACAGTTTCTCATCAGAACACTGCAGAAAAATACTGTTGGTAGGAAAAAGTTTCAGTCAGTAATATCGAGAAAAATCCAGACGAGAAAAATTCAATAGTAAAAGTGTCGAATATGGACCGATCCTTATACGTGCCAATCGCGGTCGGCCATGTCGCAGTAATTTCACGTTTCTCCCTTGTACATTAAATTCCAATAATTTTCAACGTTAATTCAGTCTCCGACCGATATCTTAATTTCGCGCCCACGCACCCTCTACAATAAACGGTCGTCTTCCTCGTCGGTGTAACAGTTTCGATGCCCCAAAACTCACCCTTTCCGCGAAAAGAAAGCCCATTAACTGTTGCACGCTGGTCACATTATCTAGATAAAAAAAAATACCCGACCGAGTTACACGAGCCCGTTCGCTCGGGGCGCACAGTCTTGACTCCGCGAGTCCGATCGGTCTCATCGATGCTCGGGATTAACCAGGTTTGTCGCAGGTGTGCCGTGCGGCGAGGCGACGGTTCCCGGCGGGAGGTTGGACCGAGGTAGCGTGAAATCGGTCCGATTGCCCGCCGGTCTCCGTCGCGTTCGCGGGACCGTGGTGTGCGCCCGCGATATTAGCGGCGTACCGATAGCCGCTCGGGAGGCAAGTTCGCAAGGGTACGTGCGCGTCCGCGTGAAAGGTGTGTGCGGTGATATATTGAAACGTCAGCGGCAGACCTGTCCGGGGGGGGGGGGGGGGGGGGTGAGATCGAGAGAGATAGAAGACTCGAGGGGCGAGCCGCCGGGGTTGCTGCGGCTTCGGGAGGGTTTCCGGTTCCGTTTTGCCGCCTTGGCAGGAGTCCTGCCCCGGCACAAGTTTCGCCCTCGAGTCCCCGTGGCTCCCTTCCGAATGCACCGCTACCATCGATTCCCGGTCCGGAAGCGCGTTAACGCTGCATAAACGTGTTGCACTCGAATCGCGGGAGTACCCATCGAATCCCTCGGTATTCGTGGAATCGAATATTTCACGAGGCATAAATCGAACCCGATATGCAATCAATGGCTGATGGAATCGAAGCGCGGCTCTCGGAGTTCTCGCGGCGGGGAGGGCGGAAGGGGGAGACCGGAAATTAATTCTCTGAAATTAGGTTCCCGAAGAGAGGCGGCAGCCAACGGGGCTACCGGGCTGTGGAGCGATATACGCGGAACGCATGGGCCCGAACAGGCGTTAAACGTACTCAGGCTCGTAGCCAAATACGTTTTTTTCAACTCTTATTTGTTTAGTTTAAAAAAAAAATTTTTGTTCTTTTGTAAATTTTTTTTTTTTCATTTTTTCATCGGTTACGTTTAAGCGTCCGATACTTTGCGGTTATTCGGTCAATACAACGCGCACCCGTGCAGCCCCAGGTGTTTTCCAGCCGGATATTTCGAGGGAAAGCGCGCCTCCCGGTGATTCATCGTCGCCGCGACCCGATACGAAAACGATACGCGCGATTCAGTTACGTACGCACGCAGTTCCGCGCCTTGGCTCGAAGCAGATGTACGATCGAGATTGCGATATAATTTTTTTTTTCCTTGTACTTACGGCGTGTCCGATGCCCTTCTTTTCGTCGCGAGATTCGTCGGCGTGCTCGGGTAATGCTGATGGAGCGATCCGGTTCCGCTGGTCGTGTGCTGAATGGCTCCGACCCCTGACGCGGAACTCGTACGCATTATCCCGTAATTCGTCGTTCCGGCGGCGCCGTTGCTCGCGTTATGATCGCCGAAGAGATCGACCGTCTCGGCCGAAGGCGCGAGACTCACGCTCTCCAGAACCGCGGACTCGTTCGACCGCAAGTATTGCACGCATGTCTGAATTGAAAATTAAAATTCATTGCATCGTTTCGTTTACGATTCACAAAAAGGGCATTTCTGAAAAACAAATGTTAACATAGTTTTAAATCGTCGATTACTTCATCTCGTCATTGCGGATTTTTCAGGCGATTACCTTATTCTATCTATTATAGCCATTCTAGCCACTCTAGCCGTGCCTTCGTTATAAAAAATACTACCGAGTATCGTGTCGCTGTAACTCCCATAAAAAGCGAAATAATATTTTGATGGGCGTCGCCGATCGGCTGCGGCAATCACGCGCCGGACATAAAATATCGGTAACTTGGATCGAACGAGAATCAAGCGTGTATGCAAAATTCAGAAAACACGGAGACGAGGGAATCGCGTCGTTTCCCTGGTATGATTAATGTATCGCGATTAATCGACGGGGTTTCCTTCGGGCGGGTATGAAAACGCGACCAGCGTACCCCGTGTGTGTCTGTATGTGTGCACAAGTAGCCAGTGAATTCGCTGGAAAAGAGAGAGAGAGTATAAAAAAAAGTAAGGAAGGCTATAGCAGCAATCAGTTTCATTTTTAATATTCGTCCCCGGGCTTCTTTATCGCCGGCTTTTCCGCCGCTACTTCGCGCGTTTCACTTCTCCTTCTCTCGCCTCCGATCAACATCTTTCCACTCTCTGTCGGCACAGGCCGCCGCGCACGGCTCTTGGCTTTCTTCTTATTCTTCCTCCTCCTCTCCCTCTTCCTCCGCATTTCTCTACTTCTCCCCTTAATACCGAAGTCACCTTCTGGCAGGCTACGATTTATCGTTACTAATTCAATATTGGAACAGTCGTCACCTGATACCTAATTAACGATTAGCGATCGATACTCGGCGCCGAGCGGCGTCGGGACTTTTCCGCGATCACCGGGCGCCCGGCAATAGGATATCAAAACTCCGACCTTAATTTCCATCTGCGCACACGAAAAAAAAAAAATGTCCCTCACTAAAAAACGTCGTAATTATAAAAACAAGAAAATCGTTTCGTCGGTAGACTCTAATTTTCCCGCCGGGTGGATAAATTATTATTTTAATTTGTTCTTAGAGCCGTAAACCGATTCTCGAGTGTAGTGACGCCTGGAAAATGTAAATGCTAACTATTAATTTGCAATTCGTTATCTCCACGGTTGGCGTCGTCCCCGTGGCTGGTTTCCGGCTGTGCGCGCCTCGCGGTGGGCGACAGCTGGCGACCGTTCTTAGCCAACGTCACAGTCTACGTATTATACTCCACGTTTATAATATAAAATAACAAGACAAAAAAAAAAAGAAGATTTTTCTCCATTATACTCCGAACGAATTGAATGGGTGCATCGCGGCAGCTCTGTGTTTACTTGCTGGAATTTTGCAGCGGCGTCTCGATGCCTGCGCGTAATACACGGTAGAGCTCTGTGCTAAGTGACGGCCTGTTTCACGCACATGTTCCGACGTGGAACGGAACGGCTCCGGTGGATTTCATAGCTCGTAATGAGAGTCGACTTTTGGATGATTTTTGCTCGCCTGTCGATTTCCAAGTCGAATCGTCGGCGACATTTTTTCACGACTCAATCGCGCTGAAAATAAGACTTGGATGGCCCAGCTAAGTTCCAATAAATTGGTTGCGGCAAAAAATTAGTAGGCTGCGGATCGTATTAATTAGTTTCACTAACCCAACTAATTAGTTTCACCAATCTAACTAATTAGTTTCACTAAACCAACTAAGTAGTTTTTCTTATCCAAGCAAGTACTTTTATGAATCCAAGTAATTGGTTATACGAGCCAATTGAATAGTTGGGTCGACCGATTTCTTGTCTGGCGTAGAAATTGTCTGTGGCAACTGAGCCTTTTCCGTGAGTAGTTAAAACGCAAGAATGGCCGTCCGATGAATATTTTTTCATTGTTCCTCGTCAGACTTGATTCGGCTGTTTTAAACTTCGTCATATTTTTATAGAGTTCTCCAGAGAAGCCGCACTCTGGCGCCCCACAGTCTCGGAAGGCGAGGGCCTCGTTTCATTCAAACACCACTGGCAGCACCAACAATACACCCCCCTTTTGTACATTCATCCGTCTTGCAGACACGCAGGCGGCTGCGCACAGCTTCCAGCAGGAGAGGCAAAGCAGAAATAGAAGCACGGAGCAGCACCGCGATATACTTGGTAGTCTGGGAAATTAAAACAAGCCGCCAGCCGGCTCGGCCTTACTCTGTTGATTTTCCAACGTTCTCCCTCGCAACACTGTATCCCGTTCGCTGCTTCGCCCCCTTTCCCCCCCTATCGAGCTTTCTGTGTATCTACGGATCGTACCTAACGCGACTCTCCTCCGATTCCGTGGGGTGATACACCATCGCTCCCCGAACTCCCTTCTCCTCATCGAAAACTTATAACGGAAATGCAATCTAACGAGAATTCACCGAATTTTGCTCTATTGATGTATCATTTGCGATGTAAAATGTCAGTGGCCAATTACTTGATAGCATACTATTAAACAACCATTATCTAGCAACTATTTTTGCTTATGTATTGCTGCTTAAAATATTGTTTGGACAGCAAAACCATAAAAATGCAAAGTTCTCGCAGGCCATCCAAGTTACTTTAAATCGACCCCATTCGGCTGCTAACACACGTCGCTGATATATCATCCACGACGCTCCGCATGAAATTGTTACGAGGAGACGAGCGAGGATGGTTGACACGAGCCGAAAAAAAATCACCGACCCTTCGGAGACATGACGCGATCTAAGAAAAATTCATCGAATTTTGTTAAAGTACCGACGTACCATTTACGTATCATTTTTGTTTATCTATTACGGCTCAAAGAATTGTTTAAAGACACTAAATCCACAAGACTGCGGATTTATCGCACGCCATCCAAGTTACTTTAAATTCGGCCTCATTTGGCTGCTAACGAGCGTCCTAAAGTGAGTGTCATCCACGAAGCTCCGAATAAAGTTGTTACGAGACGAGCGAGGATTGTTGACGCGAGGAAGAAAAAGGAATCATCAACCCCTCGCAGACACGACGCGGATAGGCCGATCGGCCTCTGAATACAAATATACGCGCGAGTCGTAATCCTCGATGGTGGTGTGCTCGGCATCCCGAGCGATATTTGGCCACTCCGGCCGGTACGAGAAACCCGATGAGGATTCGATATTACGTAGCATTTGCGTCCGTGTTCGCCGGTGCTCTTCTCATCCGGGATCCGTGCGAGTCGCTTCGAACCTACCTCTTCTCTTTTTCCCTCGATCGTCGTGTAGCCTCGACGACGGGAAAGCCGCCGCGAGGAGAAATCCCCGTGCACACAGCCGTGAGCGAGGACGCAGATGTTCGAGGATTGGCGCTCGTTTAAAACCGCTAGTCGAATTCGAATAACGCCCGGCCATCACTCCACCTATCTATATCTCTCTCTATCTCCCGTTTTCGGGCACATGCACACCAGCGTGGTACACGGTTAAAAGTTGGTGTTGGTGTACAGGAAGCTCCCGGTATAAAGCTTATATTTATGCGTCGTTTTCACGCTACCGCACACGTTGCGCTTGCCTGTAACGTACCCTGCACTCGTGGCGCGGATTCCGCGCACCAGCGTGCAGTGATTTATTATCGTGCCTCGTCGGTCTAATAAAGCAAACGGTCCCTTGCGGCTTCCCACGACTCTGACATTCTCGTCGGGGCCACCAGGTGAGCCCCGCGAGGACACGAACGCTTTCCGGCCCGCGCAGATCTTTAACGTAATTTACGATGTTTTTTTTTAATTTCTTCTCTCGTGGATGAAACTATGTTCAGGTAAAAAAAAAAAAAACTAAAGAGAGCGATTGAGATTTTCAAGTACCTGGGACAGAATGAACGCGTCGCGGTATACGAGCTCGAGATGGCGACTGGTTTTGCGGGTGTGACGGATTTGCAAATTTTGAAACCTCTATGGGTCAAGGAACACAATCGGGCGAGACCAAATTTTATGAGAATTTTAATTTTTGAATTTTACAAACAAAAAACTTGCAATTACTTGCAATTATAGTAGGAAATATAATTCTTTTTCTTAGTGTGAGCGGTCACCTATCCAAGTACTGACCGCGAACGATCAGTACTTGGGAGGAATCAGCTCGACTTGGGGGACCATCAGAGACGTGCGCCAAACGCGCATCCACCGCTGTCGGGCACCTATTTCTACTTTTTTTTAACGATTGATTAAACAAGATTGCAGGGAAGGTAAACAGTGTAACAGTTCCGCCGGATAAAGCCCCAGCAGAGACCAGCGATTTTGGCTTATGGCCCCGCGCACGTGCAGATTTATGGTCCTGCTGGTCGTTCTAATAAACCATCCGCAAGTCCCTTGCCTCGGTCAACCTCTGCAGTGTAATTATTCTCGTTGCACGCGCGAGAGCCGACGGACGAGCGGACGTTCGACATCGTGTGTTCGAATAGTTTTCTCATGGTCAACCAATAAAATCATAGATGTTGGCAGATGCGACGTACGATCTCAAATCACCTCAAAAATTCTTCCGTAATTCGATTATTCGGGTCAGAAATTTTGAATCATTGTTTAGCCTGTGACATGACATGACCGCATACTCGTCCACTGAATGGGGCAAAACGCACTATTTTTACCAACTTTTTGGGGGCATAAAAAGAACTCTCATCTCAAACAGAGACGATTCATTTTGTCCCGAAGTTCAGTTTTTATCCGTTTTCGCCTATAGGGGAAAACTGAGCAAAACGGGGACATGGGGCAAAATGGGGGCATGAAATGTCATATCGACGTAGGGCAAAATGGGGTACCAAAATTCTCGAATAAATCGATTCATGATAGCCAACAAACCAACAAAAATGGGGTAACAATGAAGCTAACAAAAGTTGCCGCAAGTCAAATCGAAGGGTACCCCGTTTTGCCCCAGTCTACCCTATGTCCATCTCTTCGTTCGGGTCCTACACGAAACAGCGGCCAATATCTCGAGAAGAAGTACAACGATAAAAATCGGAAGCAATATCGAGAATGATAAAAAAAAATGTTAAAGCTCACCTGATTATTGGCCCTCGCAGCACCGACGAGGTCCCTCCGAAGGGACGGCAGCGTGTGTCTCAGATACGGCAGTACGAATCCTCTCAGTGGGAAATTCGTTGCTTCCTGAAGAGCCGAGTGAAACTCTTCGGCGGTCATTGCGCCACTCTGCCCGATACAAAAATAAATTCGACCGTGTTCCGAAAGCCCGCTCGGCGGAATCGACGCTGATGTTTCCAGAAACTTTAACGGAAGTCTTACCAGGAGTCCGAGCACCAGGCTCCGTACGGAGTCGCCGGTATCCTGCGATATGTTCGTGGCGAATTGGACGAGAGTGCCGAGGAGCCTCTTAAGTTTTCCGTGACCTGCGAAAACGCCGGAAACGCACCTGGCGCCATTCGATATCGGCGGACCGTTCGTCTCGCCGCTGTTGCCGACGGCGACGCCGGTGTTTTGACTCTCGTCCTGCTGTCTCGGACCCGGCGAATCCTCATTCTCGGGCTTGATGGAATGAGAGGACAGCGGACTCTCCGTGCCAGATGAGCCCGCGGAACCGTACGGTCCTCCACCGCCGCCCCTCGAGTACTCAGCCCGAGTGGAACCATTGACTTGCTGCTGATGGGCCTTCGTCTTGTTAATCGCGCACGGTGACAAACGATTCTCCCTCGACACGGTTTGACCCTCGTTGCCATCCTCCCTCGACGATCTCTCGCGCGACGGACACGGCCCGTTCGGCAATACTGCAACGAGAGTCTTTTTTCCGTTCTCAAGAAACGCCTGTCGCTACCACGCGCAATCGACAATCGACGGTGTATCGAGTTGCTCGTGATATTAATTAATTTAAAAAGAAACGTACAAATGAAATTAATCAACGGCATACGAAACGTTACGGTGCAGTTCGGCCGACTCGGAATTACGAACATCGACGATCATCATCCGTTTTCTCTATTTAATTTTTCGGCCTTCGGCACCGCGGGGCAAGACGGAACTTCGAGTAAGAACTGAAAAAATTCATAATCTTTTTTCGCAACTGCAAATCACGATATTTTTATTTCCTACTGTCATAGCCAAATGCGATGCGAAACAACCGAGACACGTACACCGCGAGCCAACTGGCGTTTCCGAACCGGAGGAGCTGGATTATTATTATTGTTCTGATTATTATTATTGTTATCGAGCAAAGAACGTAATTAACAGTTGAAAAGTTCAGTGGATTATTTCGTCGACTTCCCTTTGAAATTTTAATCCACCCAGTGTGTGTGTATGTGTGTTTGTGTGTGTGTGTGTGTGTGTGCACGCGGGCGACTCTCAAGCGAGCGGTACAGAAACGAGGTGTCTAGATTTGTCGGGGTTCGGTTGAAGCTCCCCGGATAGATGATACACGGACTGCCGGAGGATGATATTTCGACGCGGGTACAGGCGATTCCGCACGCAAGTATGCTTTCCTATGGGCAATAGTGTACGGTCTCGTAGTTACACAGCAGTCTCTCTACTAACACGGTAACGCGCCTGCCCGCGGATAACATGCAATTACGGGTCGTGTCATCCACCTTGGCTCGTTCCCATTCTCTCTCTACTCTGCGTTATCGCGTGGAATACCTCTCCGCCTGCCTGCCAGCCAGACTCTGCCTGCTTGCAGGCCCGGTATGCACCGAGGCGACCGAACGAGAACCGCACACACACGCGCGCACCCACCCTCGCACGGCGGAAGGGGGCTGGCAGAAACGCCGATGAGAAAGGAACAATATTTTGACTCGGACAACCGAATCAAGTAAATACCATTGCGTATTCCCATCAACGTCGGATGAGGATATGCAAATTTAATCCTGTCGAGATATACGTCGAAGCCTCCGGGGCGAATTTCAACCTGCCGATATTCGTCTGTTTTTTAAACTTTCGTCGAGTTTCCCGAACTTCGATATTTTCGACTACGAAGAATCGTGATTGATTGAAACCCCCTGAAAGTTCGCCAGTGACCGAGGGACTTTGAAATTCAGCGGGGGTTTCGGCATCGTACGGATTTACAGCTTTTCCTCCGAATCGGAGCCGTCGATTTCTCCTCTTTTTTCGTCCGAAATATCGGATTCTTCATTTTTCGTCGCTTCGACCCCGGACGGTCAGCACTTGCCGCGGCGGAAGTGGAAGCCGGGGATTATCATCGAGGGGTCCCCGGTGACGGTCGTTTGGAATCGGACGCGGTTGCAATCTTTCCATTCCCTCCCTACATCGTTCGCTTCCTCGCCGTTGCGCTCGCCGCGCTGGGATATACGTCTTTCGGACCGTACGTATATGAATTTCTGGGAGAGGTGTCCCCGGCGGGAAGAAGCGAGAGGCGCGCAGATAGGAACGTCGCGAGGACGAAGGGAGAGAACGGAGACGATGGTAATGGTAAAGCTCTCGGCTGCTACCGTCGGTGCCGCCGCTGCTGCCGATGTTACTGTCCCTTCGGCCAGCTGTTACTTCCTCCGGCGACTCTCAACCCCTTCACCCCACCAGCTTCACCACCCCAACCCTTTCTTCTCTCCCTCCTCCCTCGAACCCCCTTCGCACTCAGCATCCGCTTCAATTCTCTTTTCCCCGTTCCATCGATATCGTTTCGCTCTTTTACCCCACAAGCATCGAACGCAGCCGCGCATGCGCGCGGACGATTTCTCGTCATCCCTGTGATCCGTAGATAACGTTTCGTTGGATTTGTAAGAAAAAAAAAATGGAAAAAAGAAGTGTTGAATGGACGGTTGTGCGGGCGCGGAGAACTCGCGCGCGAGGCCGAAGGGGTTTCCGGTGCTCCGCGTGTGACCTGGCGGACGTTGCCGACGGCTATCGTCTTCTTCCTTTTCGTCCTCGTCGTCGTATTTCCTATTCTCCCGACGAGTTTGAAGGATCGATAAGCCGCACGTGCTCCAGGCGCGGCATTGAGAATCGCCGGAGGAAGTAAGTACGGTGGGACTCAGCTGTCGCCTCCTAATTGCCGGGACAATGCAACAGATGGCTTTGATCGCAATCCCTCCCTATCCCACACGTTTGTACTCTCTGCCGCCTCTCTCACTCGCGCGCGCGCGCGCGCCGACTCGTCGAGCCTACGTCTGCCCCTCTCCGTCTTCGATCTTTCCCTCGGTCTTCCGCTTCGCCTCTTATTTCCGAACTCTCCGCTTCCTCTTCCTCAAACTGCATCCTGTACCGGATTTCTAGCCTCGCTCGCTGCGTAACGACTCCGCAACGGAATGCGGCAATGCGTCGACACCCCGCGGATCACTTCCGGTTTCTTCCGGTTTTTTCTGTCTTAACGTCGTTATCGTCGCAAGGCTTTTTCGATACGTAGTCTTCAACTAGGACGACGTGTCTCGACACTTTGTCTACTACACACGCGTTAAAAAATGTTGCCAATTTTTCGCAACCATTCTTTTTCTTTTGCTTCCTCAGAGGAAGCTTTGTTTAAGTGAAAAAAAAATTAGAGATTTTTTTCAACGTAACCTTTCCCCCTAATTCGTCGATCGTCACCGAGCATCGCGATTTTCGTGCCAATCTGATTGAATTCTCGGGCTTTTAATTGACAATTTTTTTAAATGTAATTCGCTGCCTCCCTCAATTAAGATGGTAATAAGCTACGTACAAAAAAGTTCTGCGTACCAAGGGGACAAAGAGTGCACGAGCATTCGTCCCCGTTGTATCGCGGTCTGTGCAGAGCTATGCATAAACGTACGTGTGCGCGTGGCTCTGTGTACATTGGGCAAGGGTGGTTGTAGCGGGAAGCACGGAATTTCGTCGTAAGCACATCCGAGCGTTAGCGATAGAGCTCGCGAGAGATAGAAAGTGGAGGAGGGAGAGAGTGAGCGGGCTACGAGAGCTGCGGAGGCCGGGCTATCGTGAAATACCTACGTCGCACCGGGGGAGCCGGAAGGGGCGGGGGGGGGGGGGGGGGGGCTGCTCCGGGCCGCGAGGATACCGGATATGATATCAGCCGAGAGCAGAATCCCGGTGGAAGTGTTGGACGTGCCTTATCGCGTCTGGACCAGGCAGTCAGGCAGCACACGACCGAGCCATCCGACCCAACCGCCCAACGGCGGAGCCCCCGAATCAGCCGGCTTGACTGACTGCTTGCAGGGAGTTCTCCCGTTCGCCCTCGGATCGCGGGGACGACCCCGAATCTCAACACACTCTCGCGCTACCAAAACTGCCGCAACGTTTCCGAACTGGCCTGATGCGTCCTCGTGGCAAATGCGATCAAGAGATCCTTTTTTTCTTCGGGTTTTACGTTAGGCGGTTTTACCCTTCCGACCACTTGCCTAACGCCCGGTCGGTAACGAAAACTGTAATGAATACCGGTCCGAGACCGCAGACCGCCGAGAAAAAAGAAAATCGTCTTTCCCTGCGTCTGCCTGTTCCTCGGGGAAAGACAATTTGCTTTTCCGTTGGCGGACCGCGGTCTTAAAACGGCATGCGGTACAGTTTTTGTTACCAACCGGGTGTGGGGCAGCTGGGCGGAAGGTTATATCACATCACTGTAAACCACAAATATGAGCGAGTTCATTTTTATTCGTGTTTGCTTGAACGGCGGAAAATGCAGCTATACATCAGCTATATGCATTATGGGATTTTTTTAAAGCTTATACTACATAGTAAAAAAAAATCGTACATCCAAAAGACACTCACTGTCCTATCACGTCTACAATTACTTTTCTTGTAGAATTAACGTGAAAAAAAGAATTGTTATTATTTTAAATAAGAATGTTTGTACACATTCGATTTTACTCAGAAAATGGTCGTATCAGAGAGGTATTGAAGAAACTTTTAATAGCCGATTATTCGGGATCGTGAATCCTGGAAATTATTACTGAATTAAAAAAATAAAATTTCTCAAGAATGAATCGATATTTTTTCCGCACATTGAAAGCATTATCTGGAGGCGTTCAAAGTTTGCCGATGGGTCATTCGGGAGTCTCGTGATCCGAGGCGCGTGTTGCAGCCTCGACCCGCCGGATCACTGTCGAACCCGGGATTAAAGGAGCAAAATCGTTGATAATTCTGTTTATTTATCTTCGCGTTTTTATGCTCGAAGCTAGGACGTGTGAAATACTCAATTTTTGTAGTTAAAAAAATGAAAAAAAATAAAAAATTATTCGCCTTCCGAGGGATGCTACATGAAGTTTCGCAGATAGGTACGAAATGCGAGGGTTTAAACTTTCGTTTATCCAGAGTTACGACGGTGGATAGAACGAGATAAAGAGGAGAGGAGTGTGTTGGTTTTGTGCGGTAGATAGCGGTTGTGCAAAACGGAAAGAAGAAAGAGTACGAAAGACTGAACGCCCCTCGGGCACGACGGTGGGCGAGGAGGGTTTCGCGAATGGAGCGCGAGGGAAGGGTTTTGTCTGGTTAGCTCTCTCGAAGCGGGCCCGTTTCTCTCCCCCATTCGCGCGGGCCAAAGGTAGCTGCGGGCTCTCGGTTGCGTCCAGAGATAACCAGATCGGTGCTCTCTGAATGTACGATTCGAGAGCGAGTATATACCCGGCTGTGCGAGAAACTCGTGGATTCGTTGATACGGGTGCCCCCATACAATATTCCAAACTAACGTACGATTTGTCCAAGCCCGAGCCCGGGCTATCCTCGTATGCCTATATGTGCAAACGTGTGTGTGTGTGTGGAACACCCAGCATAACTACCGGTCGCGATTGAGCGTTTTTTTAGATTGGAGGGCAGGTGTCTAAATTTGTCAAATTTTTAATTAATCGTCGATTTCGTCTGTGCACGACCTTTCGCTAGATTCAAAGAGAATCGATCACTTATTTTGTTTAAAAAAAGATGTATACATCTGCGATATACGAAACATGTGTTCGCGAGAAATAGTCGTATATTTTGAAACGTATATATCCAAATATATAGCAGTTTTTATGTTTAAAATATTCATTTATTTATATAATTAAAAATGCAAATTATTATTTTTTTTTATTATTTTTTTTTCTCTATATATATTTACGCAGAGAATTGTTCGAAACTTCTATCATAATTATTCACAGTATTACTCAATTACTTGCAATCATTTTTCGTATCACTCAGTAATTTTTTGGGGTAAATGCCGACCCGTTTACCGAGAAACTGCACGACAACGTTCGTATGAATTACATCTGTTTAAAAAAATGCGATATCGTGCAAAACGTTTATAAAACAAGACATACCTTGGGGTACCTTGGTCTTGAGGTCGAGATCGACGGGAAAGGGTTCGGAACTTTTGTTAACCATCGTAGCGAGGGAGGAGGGTGCGGAGGCTTGACAAACGAAGCTCGGGGGTTGAGGGACGGGACCGGAAGAGGGTGAGACGACGAGGACCGTGCTGGTGATGTCGCCGCTGGGGGTGGGAGAAACGGGCTTTTTCGGGGTGGTCGGATTTACGGTAGTGGCGATGATGCTGGTCTCGCTCGGCTCGATCGTTGGGCTGACGATGGTCGAGGCCGTTCCGCCGCTGCTGGTAGTAGAAACGACACTTATCGATGTTACGCTCGTTGTCGAGGTCGCAGTCGTCGTTGGTGCCGGGACGGAAGACGTTGAGGAAGTCGAACTCTGCTGAAATCCGGAGCATACCTTCGGCTCTTCCTTGACCTTGATCTTGTGCAGGACGGCAATCGGCGCCACCGCTCCCTCCACTTTCATAATCGACGCGAACCCCGTTGTACACCTACGCATATTAAATATTTTTCCGATTAAAAAAAATGGAAGGATTTTTTTTTAACAATTAGGGAAATACGAGCCAGATTGATGGCTACGACGTGGCCAATATTAGACTTTAATCGTTCTCAATGTCACCCCCGGGACCATCAAATATCACTTTTACGTGCTTCGCATAACTCGCAACAATTTTGCATTCAATCGATTTGTTGAAACGATTGCCCACAAATGATGATTAGCGGATAAGGTAGAAACAAAATTCGTGTCAAATTGGTCAGAATTCGTAGACAAATTTGGCCATGCGCTCGGGAAAAACGGAGTATTTTTAACCAATTTTTTGTCGGATATAAATAAAGTGTTAACTCGAATCACCCTTAAGATATCTGCATGACACAAAACTTCATTGGGTTACAACGGCTGTAATTTGCATCGCGCAAATTTCGCTCGGGGAAGTTCAGTTGGAGAACGAAATTCTACAAGTGAACAATATTTTTTTTCTCCCTAAAGCAGTGCATTGACAGAGACTCGCCAAAAATGAAATTTTATGTCGTGCAGATGTCTTCAGGGTCTCGAGTGGAGGACACCGGTCCATTTTGCCCCGGAGCTCTATTTTTGCCCTATCTCTCATGCAGATTGCATATAATTTTTTTTCCAGCACGCATGTTGGACGAGGGTTGAGAAATACTTGCTGAAAAATAGATTTCGCGAAC
Source organism: Amblyteles armatorius (assembly GCA_933228735.2). NCBI lineage: Eukaryota > Metazoa > Arthropoda > Insecta > Hymenoptera > Ichneumonidae > Amblyteles > Amblyteles armatorius. Next base: position 21,529,067 of record OW121687.1, on the reverse strand, counting down.
TTTCGGTAGAGCAAAAAGTTCCGAGTGATAAGAGACTCGGATGGGAAAACAGAGGGCGGTTTTGTCCGCGCCTTCGGTGCTGCTGGCGCACCCGGCCCTTCGTTAAAACGCTTTGGTAGATAAACAAGAGGGAGCATCATTTCTCGTGAAAGTGATATTTGTACGTGCTCCGGCAGAGAAGCCGTAGCTTTCGTATTTTCTCGAGCAAACACTGGCAGCTCAAATTTCTCGAAGGGTTTGCAAAAAAGCGTCGGGCAATCGGTCGCAAAGATTCGCACGGTTTACATTTTTTTTCCTCTAATTTTTTCTCCTATAATTGAAATGCGTACGAAAATAGTTGCTTTTAATACACTCGAGAAACGTAACATTTGTTTAAGTTAAATTTATCGAATGCGGCGCGAGCTTTGGAGGGATTTTCCTCGGATTTTATTGCGAGCGCTCGAGTAATTAATTTCACTTAAATCCGCTTCATTATCGTAGGGTAATTATCTTTATTACCCGGCAATATTCGCAAACTACTAATCACCGAGCCAGTGTATAAAAAAAAAAAGTTAAACACAGGCCGAATGAATCGTCAATTCGCAGAAAAAGTTGAACGCAAAAATTATCTTTATTACCCGGTAATATTCCAAAACTGCTATTCACGTTCCCGGCCTGAGAAAGATAAAAGTTAAATGCACGGAACAGCGAATGAATCGTCAATTCGCAAGAAAAACTTGAATACCACACAAACTATTGAAAAAAAAAAACAAAATGTTGAAACAGCAAACGAATCATCGATCCGCGGAAAAAAGTGAAACAATAGCACCGCGATGTGCAAAAAAAAAATCGTCAGCAACTCCTCGAGAAGAAACTCTTTCGTATTTATCCGCCGTCAGTATTTCCATTTATTTTTCGCAAGCCATTCCCCGGTTTCGTCGTGGGAATTTAAATCTTCGGGCTGAAAGTCCCGCGACAGAGAAACGCGGAGGTGAAGGCGGCGAGCCTCTCCCGGCCCTGCCGTACTTTAAATCACCTTTTCCCGTATAATTAGAAAAGTAAGACGGGCGGACGTCGGGAGAAGAGAAAAAAAAAAAGGAAAAAATAAACGTAGTCAACGATGCAATCTCGTTCTCTTAGTTTCAAGGGTTCGGACTGGAAAGGGCTTTTAAAGAAAGCACTCCGCTGTACCGTTCCCTGCGCCGTTGGTTTCCAACGCTCTTTCGCTTCTCGCAACTTTGCAACGCCCGCGCTTCTCGTACCGTAATTCCGCTAAGGCGGCGATACACTCGGCGGGAGGGTCTGCTGACGACGACAACACACCGAGGCTCCGAGCGAATATTGTTAACGGCGTGGGATTAATTAATTTTCACGCTTCAACGTCCGCTGTATCGTTCCCGGAAGGTTTCTTGGAAGGTCGCGATAATACGGCTCGGCGAGAAACAAATTAAGTGACACAGCGCACACACCGTACAGCGGTCGATGAGCGCTACGCCGAAACGACCCAGTTATCAACGTGGCAAACAACTTCGAGGCGCAACGGCAGCGACAAAAATTTTAGGCGCCTACAAGCGTGCACCGTTCAATCGCACGGAAATTAATCGTGCACTGCAAATAATGTTACATAAGTTCACGACTTCGTTAAACTGTACACCGCAAATATCTTACACTTGTCCAACCCTCGGATCAAAAATTTGACTGTCATTCTTTTCGCCCCCCCCCCCCTCCCCTCCCCCCTATAAAATCCAATTTTGCTAATGCCAAAAGGAATGTAAAAATAAGAACAATAATTAAAAAATAAATACAAAATGTACATAAAACAATTTCAATTTTTTTTTTATTTACTAAAAAATAAAAACAATAATCCATAAATAAATTCTTGAATTTATTTATTTAAATGAAACCACTAATTTATTAAATTTTTGAAAATAAGAAAATATATATGTATATGGGCTAAAAAAAATAATCTTCGTGTCCCATTAATCGAGGCCCGACATCAACCGGCCGCTCGAGCGGTTCGACGCGATGCCGCTCGAGCGATTTTCTCGCTGACAAATTCGTCACGGAAAAATAGAATAGGACGAGCGTCGGTCGGAGCCGCGAATAATGACCGCGTGCTGGATCGATCGTCCGTCGTGTGTGTCATGCTGTCGGCGGTACGGGACGTCTCGGACATTTTAGAGGAAACGAGCAATGGGGCTTCAACGCCGCAAAAGCTTATGTTTATACATATGTTCTGCACATGGCACCGTATAGAGGTACATTTATATATATGTATACGCGCGACGGTGCCGTTTGTCCGTGGAATGCGGAGAGTGGAGCCCGGCTCGTTGAGGAACCTCTCTTCATCCTCGTAGTCCTATTCGTTCAGTCGCGTTGTGCGATGAGAGAATCGTATGCATGTACTGAAAATTTTCAATATTAGAACGTCCAGACGAGAGAGACACGCCAGATGTCTAGCGTCGTGAACCGACCAGCGCCGGGGGTGAAAGAGAGGCGGAGAGAGAAAGAGACGAACTAACGTTTAACTCGCTTTTCATTACAAAAATGTCACGCACAGAGCCCCGGTGCACGTTGCATGTAGTACACAGAATCCAGTGCGGCCATCAGCATGAAGCATATTCGATGCCACACGAGGACCTCACGAATGTACATTCCCATTTTTGGCGTTCGTTCGAATTTTTCTGTGCGTCGCGTCTCGCCGCATACACCAATTACTAAAAAAAAGTATAGCTTGTTAAAGAACCGAAAAAAAATCAGTGCTCTGACATTTGACACTCGGTAAGTTTTTTTTTCGGCAGTACTTTGTTTCACTTAAAAAAAATTCCTAGGAAATTTAATGTACTGAAAGATTTTATGATTAAACTGGTATATTGAATTTCATGTATAATTGTGATGAAAAAATAAACGTGCAGCATATTAAAAACATTAGAAATAATTTTTCACCACAATTGTACATTCAATTTCAGTTAGCAATTTTTGCATAAAAACTTCCAATCCAGTGGATTAAATTTACAATTTTTTTTAACAGAGATCCTTCGGGGTTGAAATTTCATGCATTTTCATTGGCTGAGTTAAAAATATTGAAATATCGAAATATAGTGCCGTAGGCAAATTAACATTACATGTTCGACGAGCTCGATGAGACAGCCTCGACGACCGTACGTTGGTGTTTGAGCCCAATAATGAATTCGCCAATCAATATTCTAAATATTTATTCTAACGACGATAATAACGTTCGTTCAGTGACGTTGCAATTAATCGCGCAATTTATTTATTTTCACCCTAACGAGTCAATCGAAATACAGCGTATTAGCGTGAGTGATCGTCCAGATCCCCGAGAATTCAGAGACGGCATAAATTCGGCAAAATATATTAATTTCCGTCGATACAGAATTAATAGAATTCGTCCGCGCCAACGCTGTGGAACGGCGGCGAGTTGTTTTTGATCCCGTCAACGTCATATCGGCTAGGGTCGGTATGCCCGGCCGCGATGTGAATATGCGGTCGTGTTTCCCGCTTCCTCGTTCGCCGCTGAACGATCAGTCTACACGCGCGCAGACATATCCGCACACCACCGTTTATAATTAATAATGCAACGTGGAAATGACGAGACCGAAAAATAACAATAACACCGACGCGAATAATATAATTCGTGAAATTTAACCTATCCCGAAAGCGATTGCGTGCGGCATTGGGTGAAATCGCGAGTCGGGAGGGCGAAATTTCAAAGATTTATATTTCAAAATTACATCAATCATGTCCCACCGGTCGACTAGCGGCGGTAGCAGCAGCACCAGCAGCAGCCGACTCTCCGGCGCGATCCGCAGAAATATTAAACGGCGTTCCCAGGTGCGCTTCCGGTCGAGCGCGCGGCAGTTGGTCCACCATTATCGGAGAAAATGGTCAGTCACGTAGTCATACACGCGTGGTACACTTACACGCTCTTGCGGCATGCATGCAGCTACATACCTTGACGACCCGACGCGACTTGCGCTCACTATCGTACGTGTGTTTTCTCGACTGGCGGGAAAAACCTGTGCTTCGCTGACACCCCCGCGTTATACTTAAAACTAAAATAACGCGAAAATTCCGGGAGGAGAGAAACTTTGGGAATTTCAATCAACGCTATTGGCGAATTGAATTATGGATGGGGAACGCTGCACTGAGAGAATATGGTATCGGTATAGAAAATATGGTCTCGGTATATTTCCGCGAGAGAACGTCAATATTTTATGGTTCCCGTGTAACCACGTTTTTCCTACCTAAAGAAAATCAACGTTGAGAAAAGAAGAAAAAACTGCGAAAATATTGAAGGGCATCGTCCATCGACATTTTTTGTTTTGATTTTTCTTTATGCACAGGCATGAGACTTGGAGCCCAGTTACAGCTCGGTATAGTTCCTCTAGGGAACATCAATATTTTATGGTTCACGCGCAACCGCAATTTCTTACCACATTTTGGGAAAATTTCAATCGGCGTTTTAAGCAGACACCCGATGTATTTCTGTGCCGCTTGTCGTCAAAACTGTCGCTTACTCTACTCGCAACTGATTATTATAAAATGAAAAATCCACTTCAGAAGCGAAAAGAACGACGTACAAAACATTCTAAAGCGCTCGAGGCGCGCCAAGGCTGGTATAATTAAATCGACTATAATTGTGTGTACCGCTATTTTTTTTTGTCCGTGCGCGAGCTATAAAATATTAACGTTCCTTCAGGAAAAATGCACTGCACAAGGCATCCCATGTTGACGAGCCCTCCTATGTTATCATCGCTCACTATCCGATGAATCTAAATTACATCGCTCCGAGCTTTCACGATACGCCCCATACAATTTCATCCAATAAACTACGTAAATATTTATAATGCCTCCAGTGGTGTCAGGAACTCGAAAAAAAAAACCTATTTCTCCAACTTGTTCCATTAAAACCGAATGAAGAAATTATGAAACAAAAAAAAAAAAAATTCCCAACATGCGCATCGCTTGAACCTCTCGACGCGATATCGGCCAAATAATTGGCCGCTCGGCTGTCCCGGATACGGGGTCAAATTAATTCTTGCGAAATCTCGCAAGCTCCGGTGCCCCGCGTAATTATTAAACACGGTATTTCCGGCTGTTGGTTAAACGCTGCCGGGTTTTAGTTTCAAGATATATGCTCCTGCGTTACGGCTTTCGTCGCGCTCTCCTCTTCAGGTGAAATCGCGTGGCAGGTGCGTAGAAGTTTAGAGTTAGATCCTCGGGCCTGTGTGCATAATCGGTGTAAAGGGAGCGAGCGTTTGTAGTAATCGGGGGTGTGCGCGCGGACGCGTGTGTGTGCGCGCGTGTACGCGTGTGTGTGCGCGCGTGTACGCGAAGAAGGGTGAGTCCCTGCCACAACTCTTGATTCTCTTTGACCGACGGAAGCTGCCTGCAACACCTGACTGACTCGACAGACCCATGTATGGCAGGTTCACGAGCAGCGGTGAAAGCGGCGTCAGAGAAGCCCCGGTTCTCTCGCAAGCTCACCGGTGGCATAGCAGCAGCAGCGGCGGCAGGAGCTGGAGGGGCCGAGCGCGCGAGAGGGAAAGATTAATAATATAGGGAAGCCAAAGCCACGCTGCCGACCTCCTCGCGCACCCCGACAAGCTTTACTCTGCCTCTCTTCTGTTGCCAACAGTTAATCGATATAATACTTCGGTATAACACGCGCGCACACCACCGCACCGGCATCTGCCTTCGATGCGAGCGAGCCTCGTACCTCTCGCTCTTGTACTAACATAGGTACAAGTATTAAGGCGGTCTTAACGCACCGACACGCGTCGATGGCGTCCCCGAGAGTCTCCGGAAAGACGACGATCATCCTCGCTGCATTGCGCTTGATCACAAAATTCCAGACCCCCGTTCTTGATTGTCAATGGGTCGCACCGCTGGAGCGACGGTGCAAAATCTTGTATGATGAATATGTAAGAGATCCTGCATCGCTACTCGGAGGGTGCGAAATACTGTACTGTACTCTCCGTCTCCAGCTACAATTGGCGGGAAACCGGAAGCCCATCGTTACCGCTGCGTTACGCTTGTATTACTAAACAGTTACAAACCCCCCCGCTCCATTATATGCATGTGTAATAATTCAATAACATAGTAGTATCGGGTACGAATGAATTACAAAAAATAATGAACAACAACATGTCGCGTTCCGAACGGGGAGAGGAAAAAAAATGTCTAGAAACTTTCTCCGTCCGGCTTTGTACGGACACTCGTTCGGCCGAATAGACTCGAACAAAATATAAAGCGGATAAAATTTTGAATTAATGGATTGTAGCGTTTTGACGATGTTGAGCAGCCGAATTGTGGGAAATTAGGTTTTCGGCTATCCTCCCCCCCCCCCCCCCCCCCCCCCCCGGAGGCGCTATTATGTGGTTGCGTCGATTTTCGACCCAAGAACAGAACTTTGGATGACTGATGACTGAAAGATCATCACGGTGGATTTAGTCGATGCACGAAAGTACAGAACATATTTAATCATCCTTGAGGACTGACGTGTTGTATCAGACTGCCTACAGGGCTTCAATTCGGAGGGAAAACCACGGCAAAATCCCAGATCGGCATTGTGGACCGTGGAGTTATTAAGCAAATTTTTGAAAGCAACAAATTATGCATCTGATCCTGAAAGACCTCTCGCCCATACAAAGATGTTTCACCGTCATTGAATCGATTTCTTTGATCCGTTATCCGGATGAGTTATGCAATATTTACTTTCAACCCAAAGATTTAATAACTCAATATAATTCTCACAAATATCCGCATGATTCTGGAAACGAAAAAGAATTGTCCAATGTGAACTTTAAAGACCTCGCTCCCGTGCAGAGAGATCTTTCGCCGTCATTGAATGGATTTCTTTAAACTGTAATCCGGACCGGTTACGCAATATATATTGTCAACCCAAAGAATTGATAACTCAATCCCATTATGCTAATAAGTTTCCCACTCGTTGTTTCCCAACACCCTCCTTTCAATTGTCAATAAATTCACGAGGAAGCTTCGGGTTTTCGTTGTTCTCGTTCAAAAGCGAGTACGATCGACTCAATCTCTCGGCGTATCTCGATTACGTGCGAGATACGGTCCGTTCATTGTACGACGTTTCAAATCGGCCGGCGTATTCCCGAGCCCCAAACTTCTTCGTCATTGTTTCTCGTGCCTGACGACGACAGAATAATTCCTTCGCCGACATTGTCCCCGGGTTACGAGACGGTTCTTAATAATGAACAGGATTTTGCTAAGTCCCCTCCGGAGCGGAAGATGTTCGAGGCTGTAACGAGCGAACGAAACGAGACGGGTGGCAGCGTTTCCGGTAAGGAACCCGCCGCCACTGTTGCCGGTCCCGATTATCGGCGAATATCGTGCGAAAGCATGCAGCTGACGGTTTTCCACGAGCCGCGCATCACCGCGGCTCTTCTTATCCCGCCTCCCGTTCCCACTCTCTTCGAAAGAAAATTCAGAACTTCTTACCCCGCCTCTCCCTACGTTTCTCCCGCCCACTGATGCCGACTGACGTGCCTATCGCATGGCGATTTAATTTAATTTTCTCGTCAACGTTTTTTTTTTTTTTTTCTCGATCTATGTTCCTCGACTCGCCGAACAGAATGCGACGAGAGCCGGCAAGTGTTCGCGTCTCTCGAGGCCGCCAGTGTGCGAGATTAATGCGACGCGTCGTCGCCACGTGGAGCGCGACTAGTGCCGATTTTTTTTTCCATATACTCTCCATAAAATCAAAATTGAATCAGTGAAAAAAAATGATGAGAAACTCACCTTTGCCGTTGACTCTTCGAGTTGATCTTCAGTTTGGCGCACGATCGAGAGACTCGTCGTAGTTTTTTTTTTTTTTTTTTAGATACAAGAAAAATTCTTCCTCTTCGTAACGGCGTCGAGCGAAATTGATATTCACAGGGCGGTTAAAGCCGGAGATATAGCGGAAGGGAAAAAACAACAAAAAATCGTCGGCTGCATTTTTCGGGGTCCGGTCTCGGGCGACGAACGAACGAACGAGCGTGTCACTAATTGGCGCATCACGCACGCCGCACGGCCCACATGGTGCACGCTTATTATTCCGAACGATTAGTCGCCTCGATTATGATTCCGGACGAACGAGCGCGCCATCACCTATCACTGTGACGAGCCGTCACGTGCGCGAGCCGTTTACACAGTCTGCTTCCCCCGACCCCCTCTTTTACTATCGGTGAAATTTCGATTTTTATCGTCGTCGTGATCGCTGACTCTCGTTTCACGAGACAAACAACAATTTGATTATTTAACGTTTATAAAATAAAAAAAATAAAAAAATTTTGCGATCTACGAATACTTTTGGTTTGGATAATTGTATTGTTTTTGTTAATGAAAGAAAAAAGTTTCGTCACTGTTCCCGAGCAAGTTTAGTTTGAAAGTGTCGAGGCTGCGGCGCTTTACGCGAGCGCGTTACGCTCGAACGGCTGCTGGCGGCCGACTGAGCGTCTGCTGGGCTGAAGAACACAGATACGGAAGCCGCGCCAACGGCGGAGGGAGGTTTGCCGACAAACTCCTATTTTGCCCCCGCCGCCAAACCTCGCTGTCGCTGTTTCTCGCTCCCCTTTCCTCCCTCCGTCTCTCTCGGTTTCTTCGTACACACATCGTATAACGCTGCCTCTACCTTCCACATTCGCGTCGTTATCTCAAACCAAAGGTGTTGAGCTTAGTATCCAAATTTAACGGATTAATACACTGTCGTGCCCGACTCGTGCACTGTAATAATATAATATAATATAATATAGTACAATATGATATAATATTAAATAATATAATATAATATAATATAACAAAATATAATATAAACTGTTTGTGAAATTTCAAGCACATATGCGTTGCAAATTCACAGTAAAATTGTTATTTCCCATCAATTTTTTGTCAAATTTCAGGCAAAAAATATGTACTTTTAATACCTAATATTTTCATTTTTGTTACCGACCGAGTATCACGATTCCTCAAGGACTATTTTTTTCTCCCATTAAATTTCGTTTTCTTCGCATGTACATAATTTTTCCTATTCATCTACATTCGTTCAAGAAAATCGTTCGAATCTCCGATCCGCGAGAAGAAGTTCTTAAGGTGGTTTTTAGGATCCGCGACATTGCGAATCGATTCTCACACGTGTTAAGTCCCCTGTCCCTTTTTCGCATGAAACTTGACGACCCGACGCGCACGATGTACAATCCGACTGTACGTGTATAGTTTGGCAAGTGCGAGAAGCTGGAAATAGAGGCACACACTGCAGCATCCCGTTTACCTATATACGCGCGGTTATTGTAAACGGGACTGTGTGTTCCTGACGTGTCGATATATTCCCGGGAAGAAAAGCTCTGCCGTTGAAGCTGAGAAATAGCACGATTCCCGCACTGGCCCAACAGCCCTCCGAGACCCTACGCTCTGTCCTCCGCCGCGCACCTCTTCCTCCTCCTGCAACTCCTTCCGCCGCTAATACCGCTTCCTGTCCTCAGCGTCTGCTGCCCGGATCCCGCTCCTGCTGCTGCCGCTTCCACTGCCGCTGCTGTTGCAACACCCTGCGGCCAGGAATACTGCCTCAACGTACAAGCACGACGGTGCAAGACGTCTTCTCGCATCTTCGCATATAAATCGCCAGACGCGTGTCTCGATCGTTGCCTAGTAATTCGCAAAACTTTTTCAACCGAGTAATTCGCAAAACTATGAGCCCGTTCACATCTCCCTCGTGGCGGTAAACGTTAAATTGATCTATTCGAAACACTTGTAAATCGCCGGTTCGAGATTTGGTATCGAAACAACGAAACGCCACTGATAAATATGCGCTTTGCCATATACGAAGTTGTTAAGTAATGTATTCGCGGACTTTACTTGCAGTTGCAGAAATATGTATCTTACAATCACTCGCTCTCTCGGCAAATCGATCTATCGTAAAAGAAGAATTCACTTCAATTATCGCAAACGCGTTATAAAGATAACAGGACTCCGAAAAAATTAATTTAAATTTAATTCAGAAAGTTCCTGATTGCGAGGCTTCATGTGTGAGAAATTAAAAAAGGCCCACCCTATCTTGTCCGCGGCCACCTCACAAAATTGGAATCGGGTGCGATGTCCCCCGCGTCGTATATTCCACGTGCGAAATACACCATTCCAGGATGTCAAGGGTTTACGTGTGGAACTGACGGAAACTTGACGGAGTGCTAATAATAGAATATAATACTCAGTCGAAGGGGGGCGGGGGGGATGGCTGAAAATCGAATTTCCCATAACTCGACCGTTCGACATCGTCGGAATGATCGAGTCGAACGGTCGGATCGATTACGATCCGTTAATTCCGAATTGTACCCACGTTACATTTCCTCCGAGTGCATCCGGCTGAACGACCGTCCGCACAAAGCCGGACGGAGAAAGTTTCTCGCCGTTCGTGGATCTTTTTTCTTCTTTCCCCGTCCGGAACGCTCCTTGCGCGACTCTCGTAATTGTTAATGTCATAATGCCTCGTTCGAAAACTCCGAATACACCGATCGGCCAGTTAAATAGTTTGCGAAAGATAAGTATCGACATTTGCGTAAAGCGAAAACTTCGTCACCACCGGAACACCTGCTGGCACCTGCAAGGTGAAATGGGCGTGTGCGCGAGCAGAGCTCATGCACCGGTCACGAAAAAAAAATTATATGCATATACGTGCAATGAAAATTGCGAATTACACATAAAGATACATTTCACCGCGCGTTGCTTGCGCTCGACTCCCCGAGGGTGATCTGTATCGCTTTATTAATGACTCAACGATCGCGACAATTTATCTTCGCTCCTCCCGATAAAACACATTCGTATCAGGGCGCCTCAAGGAATCGATCGAAATATTTGGTAATACGATCATACAAAATCGCCGAATTACACGCATGATCACTGGGCCGATTATCAGAATCGGACGAGAAAGCTCATTTCGTTGCGGCTTTGGTAAATCGAGGTGGACCGCAAGCAGTGCTGGCAAACTTTGATTGCACTCCGGAGCAGAACTTAGAGTGTTATACGAAATATAAACATGTCAATATATAAATATATAAATATGTACACATAAATGTAACAATGACGGCGACAATTTATCCTCGCTCCTCCCAATAAATCACACTCGTATCAGAGCATCTTCAAGGGTCGATCAAAATATTTGGTAATACGATCATGCAAAATCGCCGAATTACACGTACGATCACCGGTCCGATTAACAAAATCGGACGAGAAAGCTCATTTCGATGTGGCTTCGGTAAATCGAGGTGGGCCGCGACAGTGCCGGCAAACTTTGATCGCACTCCGGAAGGGAACTTCGAGCGTTGTACGAAATATTAATACATAGACATATATAAATGTATATATGCATATACAGGAGTACACTAGAATATGCAGCGCGGGCGAGGGTATAACGAACGTCAATTGCACGACAATCGATTATATTTCGCGGTGTTCGACGTGCAGCCCCGTGTAATTTACGAGTTATCTGGGAGGGATCGAGCTGCGGCAGCTTCGTTTCCTCGCGCCTCATTCCCTAGCTATAGGACGAGCGCGGATATATTCCCGTATATATACATAATACATATCTAGGCGCGCGTAGCACCGGGAGCCCGGTATCCGCTATCAGCAGCCGAATAGGAGAGGCATACACAGTTCGATGTAATTTTGGACGAGTGCGAAAATTACACCGTCGGTGCTGGATCGGAGGGATTGGAAGTGACGCCGACGATCCGCGTTCCCCGGCCGGGAGGGTGGGCAGGGTGTGGAAAACAGATTCAGGAAACCCGGGGCCACCGCGTGGTGTATTACTCCCACGTACACGTGCTTCGTACGTACGTACGTATCTAATACGACCGGCACAGCGCGGCTTGTCAATAACAGGAAGTGGTGAATGCCAATAGCACGGAATCACTTTAATAAGAGCCCAGCGCGAGGGGGAAAACGAGGGCGCGTTGTCCGCGAATTTACAACTGGATGTCGACCGGCGTGAAGACCGGTCTATTGCTCTATTTATCGCTCTTACGCTTGTATTAATTGTTCGCGGTAGCGTGGGTCGGGGTGGCGCCTGGTCCGGTGGGGATGGTGTTTTATTCGAGAGAACGTAGATTAGAGGTGCTTTTCATCGGAAAATTATTTAATATCGATGATGACAAAGTACTTCGATGACCTGAAGTGACAATGGGGTTGTGAAGCGTGTACGAGCTATGTTTACACACCCTTCTGGCATTGAGGCCGTGCGAAACACTCTCCCGCCTACCGAGCCCGCGCCCAGTCGGTAACGAATCGTCGCCCCTATTTCCTTAGAGACTGTTGATATTGTGGCCAAAAGAAAATCATGATTTTCGCAGGTGTGAAAATTTAATTCGCTTTTACTCGAAATGTTACTTTTACTCGAAAATATTTGTTACTTGTTACCTCACGTCCACAATATTTTCGAGATATCATTAAGCAATTTTCAAAGGACCTTTGACCCAAGATTGATCCTCCGCGTTTCCACCTACGCGCAGTGCCTGCCGCACCAGTCGACAGCCAAATAAAGTTATTTTTTCGACAAACAACTTTTAACACGAACGAGGCAATAGTTGAAAATTCGTCGGTATAGTACGTGCATTTTTTTTTTCTTTAGTTTCTCACGCTACCCGAACTTCCGTAACGAGTGTACCGGATTCGCGGAAAAATCTTCGAAGCTCCAGCCGTGCCGTTGCGTTTCCCTCGATTTTCTCGCTCGCCGTTCGAGGCTCATTCGAATAGCGTGTCAACGCCAGCAAGTGGTTGATGCCAATAGCAGGACCTCCGCAGCACTCTCTGTGCGTTCCACGCTATATATACCTTCGCCGACGACGACGCTCGCACTCGTAGCTTTTTTTTTTTTGCTCCGGTCGCCTCGTCGACTCCGTGCCTTTCGAGCGAAAACTAAAAAAAAAAAAGAAATGCCTTTCTTTGTCGAAAACTATTACATTGTACGTAGCGTTGATGGAAAAAAAGAGATGCGCGTGGCCCGCGAGAATTCGCCAAAAAACGTTCGTCCGCTGTCACCGCCCAGGCTGGATCGCGCGAGACTCTTTAATTTCCGTCATACTTGAAATCGTTAAAAACCGCAACCGTCCACGACGGAACAAGTTTTTCTCCCCGACGTCGTGGAAAATGCGGGCCGCAACGATTTTCAACGATTTTCTCTTGAGCTTTGCCAGGGTGCCGGTTATCGTTCTCGTACGTGGAATAACGCGTCAAGCTCAGGGGATGCGGAATGCCAATAGCAGTACACAGCTTCATCGAGGCAGTTTCTCTCACTCCCGCGTTCTCTCGGGGGGGCCAAAGAGCGACGGATCTTTCCGCCTCTGCGAAGTTTTACCGTGCGTTTCTGTGTCGGGCTCTACGTAGTTCTACGCCGTACTCTGTTCCCCGGAATTCCTCTATGGACGACAGAAATTTTGTGCTTTATATTTAACAATGTCGAACAAAGTTTCCGTTCGACGTTCAACTTCGCGGGCGAAACGGGACGGAGTTTTCATTGCGGTCGCTTGTCGGACGCAGCTGTGAAACGCTATCGAAGCTATTTTAGATAAAAGCTCGTAAACGAAAGGCAGCTTTGTACTACGTCGCTGAGGGGTTTGAGTGAAACGAGGGAGTGGGGGGGGAGGGGGAGGGGGAGGGGGGGGCGACCTCTCCGCGGCGCCGGCAGTTCCTCCGGCCAGTGTCAACACAGAAGGAGCGCGAGGTACGCGGGCACGACTCGCGCCGGCTTGCCGCCGCTACTACTGGCGCATGCTGCCGTTGGCATGTGTGCACGCACGGGGCGGGAGACCGAAAGTATCGAATGGTTGAACAGGTGAGCTCGATAAGCTCGAACAGCTGTTTCCGCGTTTTACCGACTCCAGTTTGTCTGCCTACTGCACTCGGGCGCGCTCGCGCGTTCACCGACATGTGCACTTATATAGGTGTATGTATATTGTCGAGCGTGGATATCCGCATCTATGCACGCCTAGATTGGGTCACGAATTGTTTTCGTTTTTTTGTTTCAACTTCAAGCGTGAATAAATGTCTTTGCTGGACTGCGCTACAAATCACGTAGGTGGGATTCAGAGATCAATGTATAATGTACTAGCGGGTTGTTGTGTTTATTAAAATTGTATGTTTTATAATTTTTTTTTTTTTTTTTGATTGAATAATTCCAGTAGTTTGCAAATTAATGATGCTGATGATACTGTTAGTTAACGATGTTGCTAAATATTACCTTGGTCGATAATCGAGTACAGTCGAAAATAGACTAGTGTAGAAAGTTATGGATATTTTACTGAAAAGTAAAAAAAATCATATTCAACCCTCTCGCGAGATGCCTGAAAGGTGTGCATCAGAACACTGTTTCATGATTATTTTTTCATTTTTATTATTCTTCAACGAATTTTTCTTATCCTTATTCGTTCTTTCCATCGGGTTTTCACGTTTCATCCTTCGCCTATCCCTAAGGAAAATTCGTTTTAACTGTTTCATAATGAAAATTATTGTGTGTAAAATGAAAAGAAAAAAATCGAAAATAGTGTTATATGATAGATCTCAAACGAGTAAGAAAGAAACGTCTCTTCGTCGTCAAAAATCGTTCCCGTCGATCTTTCAGCCGAGGAACCGGAAAAGCATTTGACAATTAAATTTTGGACGAAATTTGTTAACAATAATATATGGCAGCTCTGGGTTGGTTGCAGAGCGATACGAAAGAAAGGTTGTCGCCGGTGAGACGCAAAAGCTCGTTGTAGTTTTTGGTCGAATCCAAGGCTGAAGATGTTCAGCAGCTTCCTGGACCAGACCTTCCGCGCTGTGAGAAGACACAAGCGGCTACGGGACACGCCAGCGACGTTTTTACTTCCAAATGTCCGCGAGCACGGCGGGAACGGAGAAAAAAAGAAAGCGAGATGGAACGGATAGAAAACAGCTGAAGCGCAGATGGTTTCTGGCATCGCGACGGCTGCCGTTTTCCTCCCTCAGAGCATCGTACTCTTTCAATATATATAAGTCCATTGCGTACACCGAATAGTCTACATATGCCTGGCATACTATACATGTGCAATTCGCATGCTCGACACATGTCAAGATACTTAGCCAGACTCCTCTGTCCGAAACGTCTGCCGAACTGTTCTCCAGGACCATTTAAATGGCGATCGTTTAACATTGAATAACATTTCCATAATATTTTACACGGGTTCATCCCGACAAAAAATTACTATTACTAAAAAATCGCCATTACTAAAAAATCGCCATTACTAAAAAATCGGCATTAGTAAAAAATTGCCATTAGTAAAAAGTTACCATTAGTAAAAAGTTTCCATTAGTACAAAATCGCTATTGGTAAAAAGTGGCATTAGTAAAAAATTGCCATTGGTAAAAAATTACGATCTATACAGTAAAATTCTCGGAGACCAACGATCTGTTTTCACTATTATTTTGTCTCGTCCCGATCGACTGCACGTACAAGATATTGCCGAATTAATTTCTCCTGCATTTAGATTGATTTAGCGGTGAAAAAAAAAATGATTTGCCGATAGGGTACAAAGATTATATTTATTATGCTTTGAATATTTGTATAATACACCCTTGGAGGCCTTACAACTTATACAGGTACATTCAAACATCCGAACTTAGATTTCAGGACTCGCTCGGAAGCGATCGTATTTTTCGTTCTCTTTAAATTTTTCTCGTACGCGCCGTATCGATCGTTGTTTATTGTCGTCTATTCATTTCATTATAGCCGGTGAACGTTTTAACTAGGCCATCGAGATGGTAGAATTAAAAAAGAAAAACAAACAACGCTTATACGCACTTCCGATCTGAAAAAGTCACTTTCCTCAAGATCATAAACTTCCGACCGTGCAGTCTTTTTTTTTTTGTTGCCATTTTCATCTTTACGATTCAGCAGGTGTCCGATGTACAGGATGAGTCCTCCGCGTTACTATGCTCGTTGTTGCTTTCCGTCGACGAACTGTCGTTGCTTTTTATCCGTCTTTTTCGCAACTTTGCGAACTGAAACTCCTCGACTGGAACTATATACATCAACAATTGAAGTTAGACGTTATTACGGACGATCTGGGGATCGCATTACGCTGCAGGTGAATGTCCCAACCGTTGACGATATGTACCAGCTTCGATAAGATTTTATTTAGTGATTGTTTCGAGTTGAAAATATACTTAAACTGAATGGTCAATGATTTTTCAACCTCAAACTACTTGCATGATAAAATACAATTAATACACTATTAAATAATTATTAAGCAGTTAATTACTAGATAATTCGTCGGCTGCACTCTCCGCTTGCAGAAAAATTTGATACGTCGCGTGAGGTCAACGACCGGGACATCCACGTTGTCAGGAAACAAATAAAAACTAGACATCGCGTGTAAAACGAAAAGCAAACAATGTGTATTTTTTTTTTTTCGTTCTGCTCGTTCGCTCGTAACGCTTGCGCGCACAAAAGCGCACGATTGCGATACAACGTATTAAACAATATGCTACAGTCAAAGTGCGAATTCGCTGACAACGAATATCGAAGTATTGAGCGCTACTCGACCTATACCTACGGAATACTTGACCCTCGCGAATTGTGCACTTCGACTTTAACATTCACATCGTACAGTGGTAACATGGGAGCCTAAAAAGATTGTCACGTAGGATGTAGTCGATCGATTTTTCATACGAACTATTAAAATTTTGCCGAAAAGGGATATCGTAACTTTATTATGTTTACTTTTTTTTCTCTTTTTTTTCACGAGCGAGTTAATAGTAAAATAGTGTAGTGGCGCGGGATCCTACGACGGATCGCCCTTCGCCGGAAAAATATGAGACATATACATAGAATCGTCTTTGATGATTCGCTCGTCTAATGTGTCCAACATCTATAAGAGAATCTCGAGAAGAATATTGTTTTGAAATGGTTGTACGCTTAAGATTTAGCACCACAGACATAGCAACAGCCTATCAATTCCATCCGGTGAATAAAAACGCCTGCGCATTCTCTAAACGATATGAATAGATTTCAGCCTCGCGATTACATCGGCGATTTCGAAGCTCTCGAGTCATCGCGCTCGGTGAGCACAACAGCTCTCGAAACGAATTCGAGAATCCCCAATGTGCGCGCGAAGCGAAAGTCGCCGACTTCGCTTCCTCAACGGATCAAAAGTTATTACTCGGCAACTTCGAATAATTGCATAAACTCGTCGACGATGCGGGCACCCTAAATTCTCTCGTATGGATAAATAGTTTGAACTTTTTTTTCTATAATTCCTAAGAATAAATTTATTTTTTAAATAACCGAAGATATATATCTAAATAGCGCTAGCAATGTGACTATCTGAGGTACTGTCGGTTACCATCTGAGTCCGGATCGGCGTCGGTTACGCCGATGGCCGGTACTGGCAGGGGCACAACCTCTGGCTCCAGGGGCTTCGGACCTTGATCGAGATCTTCCACAAGGACCTCTTCCGCCAGGCTGCTCCTCACTGCCTCTGCGATACGAAATTTGTTTTTCATCCTCGTCGACGCCGATCACACATTTATCAATAATTTATAAATAATTTATCAATGATTTATGCGCGATCCATATTTACCATTGAATGCTTGGGGATACTGTTGGTTCAATTTGTTCTTGACGATGCGAATCCTCTTGAAAATATGGTCCAGGTCGCGCTTCATTTCGGCGAGCAGTGTGGTGTGTTTCTTGAACTCCACACCAGCCGATTTCAGCCTGTTCACCGACAACTGATTGCAGTTCGTCAGCATCTCGTTCGTCTTCTCGAATCTTTGCAACCTGCAAAAATCAAGTTTCCGTTCCATAAAATCAGTATGAAAACTAAATCTATTAATTTTCATATTTATTTATTTATCAACAGGAAAAAAGCTTTTTATAAAAAAATAAAATATATGCTATATGAAACTCAACAAAATATAATGCGTAAAGTATATTGAGTATTAAACATTAAGGAACATTTTTGGTATCGTTTGTATCCTGCATGCTAGGTACAGAATATCACATGACTCGCACGATACAGAGCGTTAAATAGTAATGTAGCACACTTCGACTTGTCGATCTTTTTAACTCACCCAGAGAGCTTCCGAAGTCCAAGTCTTCAACACTATTAGCGAGGCTTTAACATAAAGCCTGTGAATGACCGATGAATTGTAAAAAAAAAAAATAACAGTGTCGAAGACTTGGACTTTGGAGGCTCGCTTGGAGAGTTTAAAAGTGCGACAAGACAAAGAGATGCTAGATTACCATTAAACGCGCACTTCCGTTGCGATTCATATGACATTCTATACCTACCATGCAGGACACGAATGACACCAAAAAATAACTCAATGCTCTACACTTTATATGTTGCGCATCACATTATATTAAATCATATAGGCTATATTATTTTTCGTTGTAAAAGGGTTTTCTCCCGTTGTTAAATAAATGAATAAAGCAGCTTGCAAAATCGCTCGTGAACTTACATCTGCTTCTGGGCGCGTATCATCGACTCGACGTCCTGCTGATCGACGATGCCGGCGAGTCCCTGAACGAAAACTTCCGGAGCCGTGTAATTTTGAAAGCACTCGAAGCTTCCGGCGTCGGACTCGGGAGTTCCTTGTGCCGCTGCCATGGCTCTTATATTTTTTTTCTTAATATTTTAACGGAAAATAAACTCGTCACATCGACTCAATGGAAACGACTTTCCTCAACAAGGATCCTGTCGCTGTACCTCGCCTCATCCTTCAGCAGAGCAGCCGACATTTAGGAAGAGTTTTTCTGCTGTTTTCAAGTCCGGCCTTCATCGTGCAACAACGAAGTTTCGACGCTAGCATTGTTATTCAATTATTGTATCGATTGTAACGGTGACCTGCGGGGCTGTACGACCAAACTGACAGCCGGACGCTCGCAAACTGATCGGCCCAGCTGTGTGGACTAGTCAAATGAGAGACTAATATCTGAGAATCGAAATTACGGTTCTAAAAATGGTGTGTGCATCAAAAAAATATATTGCTGTATGACAATTCTTAACTCTTCGATATTGATCGACACCCTAGAAGCGACACGTAATTATGATTACTTCACAACGACATGATTCACAAATGGACATTTAAACATTAAACATTGCGATGGATTCATGTACAGTGAAATGTTATTGTAAATAAAATTAAGCTCTAAACATAATGTTCATTGCCATTATGTCAAGAAATTGATTACAGAAGCACTTTAGAGATTACAAAAATCTAATATACCATTTATATTACTAATGCATCTGTTACCATTGCCGGTAACTTTATCGGTAAAAAAGGAATTCAACACAATTTACCGACAAATCTGAACGTTTTTCGGGTCTCGAAGCTCGCATACTTCTAGGCTCAGAGTGCTTTCGAACGACCTGTACAAGCTACAATCGTCTACGGAGTTCTTTTAGACAATATCGAAGCTCACCCGTGATATCGATCCGTCAGCGAAAAAGCTCGTACAAAATCTCTTTGAATTCAGCATGCTTTTGACTAGAGCGTTCCACCGTGGTCGGTAACAAAAACTGTAATTAACATTCGACAGCAATGCCGGTACGAGCGGTGAAACGAAGAGTCTCAGAGGAAGCGGATATCGCGTCAGACCTCGATAAGACTTTTCTTTCGACCACACGTTCTAGCGGCCGTGAAAGAAGTTGATTATAGTTTTCGATACCGACCGAACCTGGGATGGGCGGGATTGAAGTGATAGAAGGAGATACCTCGTCGCCATTTATCCGTGCGATAATACTAAAAAAAAGCATGTGACAGATTCGAATGAATAAACATCGCCTCGTTCTTTAGACTTCGTTGCGAAGCTTATGGGACAGCCAATCGATTCTATCTCAAATTTCCTTAATTATTCGCTTCGACGCATCGTGCTACCTTACACGTATAGAAAAAAAACAAAAAATCCTGACGTTTAGCATCGATTCGCAAGACGTTGGAAATAAATCACCTTGGATGAAAAATGTTTGCACACGTTTTTCCTTGAGCTGACTCTTTGCAGGCGCGCGATACGCGAAGGTAAGCCCGACACTTATTTAACGCGAGATTCGCAAGATCTTTTTTCTTCCTTTTTTCACAACATTCGAATTATTTATTCACAAAAACGCTTCCCACGTGAGATGGACCAATCGCGAGGTTAAAGAGCACACACCAGCGTCACTCAAAAATAGATAATACCGACGAAAAAAATAAAAATTTCGAAACGATGTCCTCGAAAGGTTAATGAATAACTTATGTAATGATAAAGGCAGGATACCACGCTAAGTCTAGTCAACAAATTTGGGAACTTCTCAATCCATCAATCTTTACGTCGATGCATCTATTCTAATGTGTATTTCTATGGTATGTTTATATTAAATTCTAAAAACTATTTAAATGTGTAAAAGGGAATTGGCCATTAAAAAAATATATCAATTAAAAGAAAAATGTTCATAAAAAAATCGAACGATCCACTTTTTTAGGCGATGCCGCAAGCAATGGCATGCTTCATGTGCAGCAGGCCGATAGTCCTCAATCGTCTCGGGCATTTACTCTCCCGTCCGATCCCATTGGTAATTTCGAGAGGCCTCACGGGCGGGGGACCAATCGAAGTGCTGAAGAAAAAAATATCCACGGGCGAGCTTGTGGCGGACGAGTATCAGATGCAGGTGGCCGAAAGGCTGCAAACAGTGTACGAAGACGTGCAAGGCTATGAGCCGGAGAAGCCCAGTTTACTGAGCCGGTGGCTCGGAAAAGGCAAGAAAAAGCCACCGAAAGGACTCTACCTTTACGGAGCAGTGGGTGGAGGTAAAACAATGTTGATGGACCTATTCTATAATTGCTGTCAGGTATCTCGGTTCTTGTATCTTCTTTATTGCACATGGGGAGCCAGAAATTAGATGATAAAAGCCAATTTTACGCGACCTTATGCGCCTCTCAAATAATGAATGAAAAATATTTTTTACACGGATTTTTAGGGAATCTTTTAAGGAAATAGCAAACTTTTTTTTCTTCTTTTTTTGTGATCGAGAATAGTTTTGAGACATACGTATAGGCGGGCTACACCCTGTAGAGGTATTGTTAGATTGTGGCTTTCCATATGCAGTGCGAATTGCCTAGCCAATGAGCTTGCGGATTTAACTGCGAATTTGTTTTCTCTTTTTCTTTTCCTTCCTGCTTCACCCAGACCGAGAATAAGAAGCGTGTGCACTTCAACAAATTTATGCTGGATGTACACAGTAGAATACACGAGGTAAAGAAAGGCATTACACGCGATCCTCACAGCACCAAGCTTCAGCCGTTTGATCCTATTCCGCCGGTGGCCGCGGTGATTATCGAAAAAGCGTGGCTGCTCTGCTTCGACGAATTCCAGGTACTCAAGGATACTTCACACCTACATTCCCAGCGAAAAATTAGACTCAGTGACAATTTAAACACTTCCTATTGTTATAAAAATGTGAAAAAAATTAACTGTACGAAGTACTGAAATTTTGATCGAATTAAACTGCTGGTTCCAAATGATTGATGGTTTGATTAATGAAGATTTGTAACCATTTTTTGTTTGCAGGTAACCGACGTCGCGGATGCTATGATACTGAAGCGTCTCTTTACGGAGCTCTTCAACAACGGCGTAATTGTCGTCGCGACGAGTAACAGATCGCCCGACGATTTGTACAAGAACGGCCTGCAGAGGGGGAACTTCGTTCCGTTCATTCAAGTATTGAAAGATCACTGTGCAACCGAAACTCTGGATTCCGGGGTTGATTATAGATTGAAAGGAAGTGGCGGCAAAAATCGGAGTTACTTCGTGTACGTTAAAGTCATCGCCGATTCGATACAAAAATCTGTGACCCGTCGATAATATCGCGTTGATCGTATTTAGGAAGGGACAAGATGCGGACGATGCGGTTGACAAACTTTTCAAATATTTATGCTCGATGGAAAACGACATCGTAAGGCCGAAGACGCTGTCGATAAAGGGCCGAAATGTTTCGTTCAAGAAGACTTGCGGGCAAGTCATCGACTCGACGTTCGACGAGCTATGTGATCGAGTAAGAAAAAAAAATGTCTACACACTCGCAGCGCTGCGAGTCTTGTTAAGAGGGTGTGAACATTTTTTTTCATCCACAGCCAATGGGTGCGAGCGACTATCTCGAAATGTCGCAAGCCTTTCACACAATCATTATAAGAGACGTACCGCAATTAAACATGAAACTGAAGTCTCAGGCGAGGCGATTTATTACGCTAATCGATACGCTCTACGACAATAGGGTGAGCCGATATTTTATTGCCGAACGATGTGGAACAGTCAGGTTGGAATTTGTCGACGATAAAGTTATCTTATTTCTGCAGGTAAGAGTCGTCGTCTCCGCTGCAGCGCCGCACACCAGATTATTCGTCCCCGAAGCCGATGTCGAATATAGCGATGAGAAACGAATGCTGATGGATGATTTGAAAATTTCTGTGGGCTCGGTGAGTTTGGAGTATTAAAATGTTTGCTGCGCCATGAAATAACGTATTGCAATATTCGCTGCGCGATCGAAGAACGTATTGCAACATTCACTTCAATTTTAGGAGGATCACAAATCGAATATCTTCACTGGCGAGGAGGAACTCTTCGCGTTCGATCGTACGGTTTCTCGGCTCTCGGAAATGCAGTCGAAAGAGTATTGGGATCAATGGGAGCAGCAAAGATAACGTTAATCCGCCATAGGATCGAAACTTTCGAAGTTCGTTATTATAAGTAGTTTCAAAGTAATTCGAGCTCAAAAATGGTATTATTATAATTTTGACGTCCCTCAACGCACTATTCATCAATGAACGCGACACATATCTGACTCATTCGGATCTTTAGCGAGCTATTTATTCGTGATGTAAGACAGTTACGTCTGTAAATATGTAATAAAAATTACCAACGACCTTGGAACACTTGAATATATTTTGAGGCAAAACTTTACTAAACCTTTGTGTGTTGATCACTGAGGTGATGCTCCTCTCGACTTAGCGGCGTAGCATCGACTGCACGAGAGTGAATTGATTGCCCGCGTCGGGCAACTTAATTGACCAATTATTCTCGACGTACCGCTCAGCATTTCAATTTCGTCTTGCCTAATGCATTCCATTCTGTTCATCACAGCGTTCTCGAGAATCATTTCCAGACAACGAAACATATCGCGCGTTCTTTTGATTACCAATAAAACAATAAAGTAACATTTAATATCTCGAAAAAATTTGAATTTCGCGGTTTCGATGACTGCATGTCGAATAACTATTATTACAGTCTACACCTAATCGGTAGAAATTTAATTTAGCCAAATTACAAAAATCGGACAGGAAGTCACGCCATAACTTTTCAGTTTTGGCGTGACTACACCATAACTCCTTGACTCTAATATGCATTCGACTCCGAGAATGTCGGACGGAAATTGCATTTAAGCACATGTATCGTGTCTCTTATGCGGAAGTAACGTTTTCGACACTTTTGCAGAAGTCACAAGCGACTGCGAACTCTTGCAGTTGATATTGAAACTCGCCCATCGTGACGCACCCCTTATCAGCTGGGTCAACTGACAGATGGTAAACTAAAGGCATCTGTACTTTCGCCGCTCAACGAATCGCGCCCGATCAAAGAACTTTAAAGTGTAAACTGTAAATTGCAATAGAGAAAAATATAATTATCCCGAAATGGTACAGTTGATGGATATTCCAGAGTCACGTTGGAAAAATGTGTGCGTGAACGAGCCTGCAGTAAACGATAAAGTAAAGCAGATCGTTTACAAAGCAAGCACTTTGCAGGGAGACAACAGAGTCGCTTGGCTCTTGAGAGCAATCACTTGTATAGATTTAACGACGTTGAGCGGAGATGACACGGAAACCAATGTCGAAGCATTGTGCGAAAAGGTGGCAAAATTACGATAATATCTGCATTCATGTCTGTTAACATAAATCAACTAACTCGAGTTAACGTAACTGAACTTAAACCACTCTAACTTAAATTGTTTTAACTAACTTAACATAACTTACATTACATTAACTTGCGTTAAGTAAGTTAAGCGAATTTCACTTTAGATTTAACTTGTGTTAAGGTAACTTAAGTTACACTGACTCGTGTTAAGTACAGACAATTGTGTGTACTTAACGTGTAATGTATATGTGTGTATGTGCGTGTAAGAAGTAATTGGGAATCAAATAAGAGAATAGTTTTTTTTCACAGGCCGTAAATCCGATCGAGCTGAACTTTCAGTGGCCGGAACCTCTGCATACTGCAGCGGTCTGTGTATATCCAGCGAAGGCGAAGGCAGCAATCAATGCTCTGAAGAACATACCAGCGGTCGACTCAGAAAACATGCACAGTGTCAAAGTAGCTACGGGTATAGATACAGAAATTTATTAGGACAAACCAGCCAATGAATGGACAGGACCAATGAATGGACACTTTCCATTCATTGGTCGGTTTACCCTATTTAAGATTATTATCGTTACTATTACTTTGTAATTTTGTAATGCCAATTTTTTAAATATTTTCTCTGAGCAGTAGCTGCAGGATTTCCAACCGGACAGTATCCTCTGGCTTCGCGCCTCGCCGAAATAGAATACGCCGTTTCCCTCGGAGTCAACGAAATAGACGTGGTCATCGACAGATCTCTGGCTTTGACTCACAGATGGACGGACCTCTACAATGAGCTCGTAGCCATGCGAGAAGCGTGCGGTCAAGCGCGCATGAAGACTATTTTGGCGGTCGGAGAATTGCCGAGTTTGACCGATATTTATGCGGCATCCATGATAGCGATGCATGCCGGCTCGGATTTTATAAAGACTTCTACCGGAAAAGAGACCGTAAACGCCACTCTGCCCGTCGGCATAGTCATGTGCAGAGCTATTCGGGACTTCTACAGGCAAACGAATAAAATGGTAGAAGTCGTCAAAAAATGCTCACCACCGGCAACTCATTGCTGTTGGAACATGGTAATTTATGATAAATTTGATTACAGGTCGGATTCAAGCCCGCGGGCGGTATAAAGTCTTCCGTCGAGGCTCTGCAGTGGCTGGTGTTGGTCAAGGAAGAATTGGGAAATCAATGGTTGAACAAAAACTTATTTCGCATAGGAGCGTCCAGTCTGCTCGACGATATCGTCAAAGCGATCAAATGATGATTCACCGAATTGTCGCGAAATTTTGCGGCATGCACTCGTTAATACTTCGTATTGTTTATATAACACGCACTTTTTTTATGTTGAATAAAAAACAGGCAATTATCTTTTGGTCGTAAATGTCATCGTCGATCGATGCTTCCTAACTTTTCGGTTTCAATTTGGCGCGGTTTCGCCGAACTTTTACGGCAGCCCGTTTTGGGTGTGAGAAAGAGGGAGAGCGCCATTGGAATTCTGTGAGAACGAGAGAGAGGAGTTTAGACTCGTCTTAAGGCCGATCTTCCGCAATTAGTGGATTTCGCATTGCGCTACCATCGTGGAATCCATAGGCGTAGCACCCGCTACAATCGTAATTTCCGGTGAATTGCACCATGGGGCGAGCCACTGCATCCATGCAACACAAAGATTGATTCAGAGTCAAAGCCTGATTTTATGAACTTGTACTTGTCGGTTTCGTGAATCAAGCGGACGATTTGATTTCGAAAAACGGTGTTAATTTCACAAAAAGGCGACGGGCGAGAAAAAATACTTCAAATTGCATTGCCACTTACTGTCCCTGTTGAACATATCCGATAGGATCTGTTAAGGACCGATAAAGAACCGATATAGTAGTTTATCTGCATCGCAAAATTTGCAGATTGGATATCAATGAAGATTTATAAGGTGGGCAGGGGGTGAAATATATATTGCTTCTATTATGGTGCAATATTTTGCAATATATTGCTTCGGTAATCGATTTTTGTCACCGCAATATTCACAAACGATCAACCATTTATTCTTCGTCCTTGCCCCACGCAAGATGACTTCCGTCGCCCCGATTCTCTACGACTTTGCGCACCAGGCCGTCGGACGCCTGCTTGAGGTCGTAGGCCCAGCCTATTTTTGCAAATCCTTCGATAATCATAGCCGTCATATTTATCTTGTAATGTCCGAACTCGGCTGCCCTGTAGTCCCATGGAAACGTGTGATGATAATTGTGCCATCCCTCTCCCATAGCCATGTAAGCTACGAAAAGGTTTTCCGCGGGACTAATCGACCTAGTAAATAAAAAAAAAGGTTACATCGATTATCTCGTCACTTTTGTGCATATATCAGGATCATTGATAATTTAACTGTAATCGGTATCATCTTCATATTAATTTTTTCTTTGGAAATCATTGCATAATTCTAATGTTTCAACAAGATCAGACGTAAATTAAAATAAAAAAAAAATGATAAGATAACACTCACTTGTCGTAACTACGATATCCCCAGAAATGCGCGAAGCTATTGACCGCCCATGTTGAATGGAGGGTCAAGGGATAACGAATGAATAACTGTGTCATTGTCGTCGTGTACAAGTCCGCGTTCCAGCAGTAAACAGGAATGATTATCGGTATTACGAAGCAGATCAATAATTTCAGTTTTAAGAAATGTCTGTCATAAAAAATAAGATCGATATTTATGTTAATTGGTCGATTCTTTGTATCAGTTTTTTTTCAAACCACAAACTTACTTTTCGGCGAATCGGACGAGCGGATCGGACAGAACATCACTCATGTCGATTTCTTTTCCGCGTCTCAGTACTTCGGGATGCTTCTCCATCATCAGCCAGCCCATATGGCTGAAGAACAAGCCCCTTTTGCTGTTATGCGGATCGGCATCGGTTTCCGAATATTTGTGGTGTACTCTGTGGTCTCTCACCCAATCGTATATTGAATTCTACCACACAATAAATAAATGAATATATTAAATTGGTACTTTTCTCTAGCGAAACAGGTGCAAGAATGATGCATTCGGAGTTGCATCGTACTTCGGTTCCGTTAGGGTTACACACAGTAATTCAAGTAGTTACCTCTCCTGCTGCGAGATAAGATATTAGCAGAATTATTCGAAGGGGTAATTTGGCTTTGTAGGTTCTATGCGTCCAGTAACGATGAACTCCGCCGGTAACACCGAATCCGGCGATTCCTCCCACGATCCAAACTTGAGTATGCACAAACAACATTTATATAGTCACCATCGCTTCGAAATCACTACGCAAGCCACCGTTCCATGATACGCGTATTAACCCTTTATAAGTCTCTTCTGTATCCCCAGTTTTAGACGCTACCGTAGTAACGCATTATATCAATTTAGGATACGTTTGGATACTATTTGCATCATAAATATAAATATAAATCGCACACGCATTTTTTCTAAATATAATTTTCTGATGTTTTGGAACATTCTCAACACGTAACATTCAA
This sequence comes from Amblyteles armatorius, assembly GCA_933228735.2. Lineage (NCBI taxonomy): Eukaryota > Metazoa > Arthropoda > Insecta > Hymenoptera > Ichneumonidae > Amblyteles > Amblyteles armatorius. Next base: position 21,501,694 of record OW121687.1, on the reverse strand, counting down.
ATCTCAAAAACATGTTTTTTTATGAAAACAAAGCTTCCTCTCTGAATAAATAAGAGAAACTAATAAATACTGTGCATACGATTCACGTGCATGCAAGGTAGTACTGTGTAAGTCTATGCGAGCTCTTGAATTGGCTTGTTTTTAGCGCGCACCAATGTAAGGATACGAGAATTCCGTGCAATAGTTTGGATAGTAGAAAATTTATCCCAACCAGTGGCGGTTCGGATAAGAGGGTTCGCATGATGGGTTTTCGGTTAATCGAGGTTTTACTGCAATTATTTACTTACTGTACAACGTGAGTATTTTGTGCTGATAAAACCTACACGTGAGCAGAGTGTATACGGCCCCAATGTGCACGACAGACATGAAGATTATATTGGACCATTTCAGTTTCGTTTGGAATTCGAACCATCCATTCTTCGACTTTCTTAATTCTTGCGTCAATTCATCTTTCTCCGGATTTTGTTGTTTTTCCACGATTGGATATTCGTTGTTTTCGAGGTGTTTCTTCGAATTGACCGCGGTGATGTTCCCCGGTATTGGCGATTGCGGAGTCATGACGTTGAGACCAATTGATGGTATCTTGCTTTCAGTGCTGTCGACGATTAACTGCGAGTGAACACGTCTTAAAAATAATGCCTCATGCTCTTTCTGAGCATGCATAAAAAAACACCGATACGATCGTCACGCAGAAAAAGAATGAAAGCGACTTCCTGTTTCGAAACTCATTTAAAAGCGATTTTTCCGGTTCTTAAGGTAGCTATGTCGCTTTGCGCTCATTTCGCGTAAGTTCGAGAAAAATGCAAGTACTTCTCGATGGTAATATAAAAAACAGAAAAAATTAATGCACATTAAAGGTACTGAAAAGATTAATTTTGCATAATAATAATTCCAAATTGTTATTGACAAATTAATCAAAAAATTAATTCTTCAACGAATTACCCGGCAACGCAACTTGTTTTTGAAAATGATTCGTTCATTTTTCTGAATACGTAGGAATTTTCTCAGATTTTTCAATTTCAAAAGTATTCTCGAACTTATGCGAAATGAGCTCGAAGCGACAACTACCTTAAGAAAATATTATTCGAATATTGCCGTGAAATGCGGCGTGCCTGGTGTGGCTTGTGCAACAGTAATATTTTTTTCATTACCTCCATGCGTCAGATGGAACAAAGCTATTTCAACACATTATAATTTGCACGTTGTTATTTTCCTGCATCGCATTCCCCCTGTAGGAGCAGAATGCACTGCCGCCAGTATTTACATGCTAAATTGCACGCATGTGCAATCGCCTAGTCGACTTTTATCGACGAGCTTACACAAGACCGACGACTTTACGATGAACTAGCCGCAGTTCTCATTGATACGAACAGGTCAAACCCAAATTGACCCGAACCGGGAAGTGCGCAAATGTCCTATAAGGCACGTGAAGAATTTAAATGTAAATAGAGGTCAAAGAAGGAGAAATCCGTAAAATAAAATGAATTAACATTAAAATTAAATTAATCATTTCATTAATGACAAGAAAAAAAGAAAGTTCAACTAAACATAAATATTTTTGTAAAAATTCAGTAACTTATTTAACCCTTTTATAACGTTACCGTACCAAGTGACCCATTTAGGGATGTCGATCGATCTAAGCGCTGCAGCGCTAACAAACTTCCGTTCGCGCGCGATAGCGCGCGTCATGATTCCTAGTTAATGAGTAAAGAGTTTCTTGTTCGTATTGCGATAAACAGCACAAGCAGTTTTATTGCCATTATTATTAACGATCTACAGACAGTATGTAACTCATTAAAATATTCTGCGATAGCGCAATTATTGACATTCAAATTTTTTAATCAGTTGTACCTCACGTAATTATTGAAGGGTATTGGAGTCGATCGTAATCATTGGGACTACTTTCCTGTGGTATTTTACATTAACAAATAGTTAACGAATCCGTCAACACTTGTTTGAAATATACTTTCAATCGATAAATAATTTCTTGCAATTATCACGAACTACTTGTCGCATGTAGCATATGTGTTCGAAAAAGTCACACTTCCGTTCGTTCTAGTTGCGACATCCGCCGCAACCTCTCAGCGATCAGGCGGGCGTGGCGATCGTTCTCCTTCCATACCGGGTCGGTCCGAGTCTTTTCCGTTTAGAGATCCAAGATGGTAAGTTTGCTTCGCCTCGACAACATGAAATCCGCAAACATCGTTGATAAACGGTGATTCAAAGTTAAATTACTCGGCTGAAAATAACAGTGAATATATCGAAGTGTAATTTCGTTTGTGTATTTCCGATTAAGACCGAGCTCGATTACCGATATAACGAACGTTTACTTGAGCGTGCGTCTCTCGCTCTCGTGGCTGGTGTACACCTGACATTTTTATTCGTTGCGATCCTAACACGTTCGACCATCGAAATATTCGAGCATTGCCGACAGTAGAAACGACTTTTACAGAGACACTTTTTTGTGTTTACAAAAATGAAAACAAAACAATTACAATTTTTTGTTGCTAACCTCAAAATAACCAACGATTCGGGACGCACTAAAAACAATGTACGAGCGTGTTTAACAGTGTCTCATTTAATTGCTTTATTTTTCAGGCCCGAGGACCTAAAAAGCACTTGAAGCGTCTCAATGCGCCCAAGGCATGGATGTTGGACAAACTGGGAGGCGTCTACGCCCCCAGACCATCCTCCGGGCCGCACAAGCTACGGGAGTCGCTTCCTCTGGTCATCTTCCTCCGTAACAGGTTGAAGTACGCTCTGACCAACTCCGAAGTAACAAAAATCGTCATGCAACGTTTGATCAAGGTCGACGGCAAAATCCGTACAGACCCAAACTACCCTGCCGGTTTCATGGGTGAGTTAACACAATTTTATCGGCGAGTCGCAAACAATCATGGGCCGATTCGAAGCTGCGGCAGTTTTTTTGTTCTAAACGTCGTGGTCAAAATTGAGCCAAGAATAATTGTTCCTTCTATTAAGGTCACTGATTGAATTTTTTGTTCTTTCCGTACTACCCAAGGAGGATACAGAATCATAATTTTTTAAACTTTTAGACATATTGGAGTTGGACTTTATACTGAGTGAAAATGATGTATTTCAGATGTGATAACCATTGAAAAGACTGGTGAATTCTTCCGTCTGATCTACGATGTTAAGGGACGTTTCACCATTCACAGAATTACGGACGACGAGGCCAAGGTGAGTTGATTAGATTGAAAAGTGAGAAGCATCGACTTACCGAAATCTTTTTGTGTTATTGGTATATTTTTTTAACTTACGTTTTGCTTTTTAGTACAAGCTTTGCAAAGTCAAGCGCGTACAGACCGGACCCAAGGGAATTCCCTTCCTGGTCACGCACGACGGTAGGACCGTTCGTTATCCCGACCCTGTTATCAAGGTCAACGACACCATCCAACTGGACATTGCCACCAGCAAAATCCTCGACTCAATCCGTTTCGACTCCGGTGAGACACGAGTCAACAAAATAAAAAAAGAGTGAAAAAACCAAAAGATCAATCGAATTTACATCTATTTCAATTAATTGGAATATATATTTATTCGCGTCGATGTTAATTGGGGTTCATTTCATTATGCTGTGGAATCGATTTACACAATATGACAAAAACAATGAGAGTAATATTATAGAATTCACATACGTCGATAACGAAAAGTCGCAGTGACTGCTGAACACTTAATAGAATACAGATTGTTAATTATTTTTTTAGATATTTTTTTTTTACGACAGATCTACAAAGATTGGCAGTAAAATCGAATGTTCTATATTGATTGTAAATATAAATTTCGTCCTCAGGTAACCTGTGCATGATCACTGGCGGAAGGAATTTGGGACGTGTCGGTACCGTTGTGAGCCGTGAACGTCATCCTGGATCCTTCGACATTTGCCACATCAAGGATTCCCAAGGACACACTTTCGCTACCAGGTAATTTGAATCTACTACAGTACGTTTTTTTTACATTTTTTCATTGAACACGTTTTTATTGGCCATATCGAAGCTGCGTCGCAAGCTTTTGAAGCTCGACGCAGTCAATACTTGGCCAAGATTAAAGTACTCTTCTCAATGGTCACTGATTCACCCAGACAATGGTCTTTTCGTACTACCCAAGGAGAGCACAAATTAATTATTTAATTTTCATAAATATTTTTCGCTCCAAAGTCGGAACATCACATCTATCTGCGTTTTATGGTTTACGATGGCTTCGAGCCATCGATTAACATAATTAAGAAATTAAGTCTTTTCAAGCATTGTTCTTAAGCGTATTTCGTGTTTTTTTTTTCGTCAATAAAGGTTAAACAACGTCTTCATCATCGGCAAGGGAGCCAAAGCTTACGTCAGCTTACCGAAGGGCAAGGGTGTCAAGCTCTCCATCGCGGAGGAGCGTGACAAGAGACTGGCGGCCAAGGGAGTCTAAGTTTATTACGAAAGTGTAATAAAAACCATTCGTGCGAAAAATCCGAATAAACCAAGTATTCCTTTGGAAAAAAAATCTTCGTAAGTCAATTTTACGTATCCTCTGTACATTTCATCACCGATTCCTTGTCTTTTCTTTGTCTTTAAATGAAGCTGAAGAAAGTTATATATATATATGTATTAGGGTTTTTGCGGCCCGCGCGCTCGCAACCATTGATATTCACAGGCACTCGCAGCACTCTCACAGCATTCGTACTCATACCTCAATAAGGGCGTAAGTCCGTCAAAGGGACTTGGAATGATAAAGGCATTAGTCCGCCAAATGGACGAACGTTAATAAGAGCGTAAGTCCACTTCCCCTCGATTCTTGAAACGGCGGCAATAGCGGCGAGACTTTTTCAAAAATATTATAGAGAAATATTAGGAAAGAAAAGTTACGCATGCGTCCGCTTCGTCGAATCCCGAACGAACTTAGCGAGTCTGTAGATTTGCGACAGTGTGATAGCTTTGAATGTCAAAAGCCAGTGACATTTGTATGTACAGTCGATCGGCTCGGGGCAGAGCGTCGAACGAATAATATTCAAAATTGCAAAAAAAAGTAGGCCAAAGTAATGGACCATATGTACACAAGAGAGTCGTGGATGTCATTTCTCCGGGAGCCAAATTTCCGTGCTCAGATCGAGCGTTCTCCCGAGGATCTCGTTGCAGCGCTCGTCTCCCAGTTTGCCAAATTCTCGATGAACGTCTTTGGCAACTTTGACGAATCTGCGACGAGAACAAAATCGTGAAAAAAGTCATCTCACGTACAAATATTCAGGCATCGGAGGAAAAAATTTACTTTTGAATGGAAAGAACGCTGCTCTTCACCTCCCTCTCGGCTTCTCTCGGCGCGGTTTGATGAACCGGTGTTTGCACAAATTCGGCAGTCTCCGGCAACTGGTGGCTCGACAGTGGATAAATTCTTATCCAGCCACCTTCTCTGGTGCTTGGATTCCTCCAGTCTTTGCCGTTGTCCCACACGAATGTACCGGGCTGCTCGTTGTTCTTCGTTGCCCCTTTGAAACCCCTCGAGAGCTTCGTTTGAAAGCTCTTCTCAACGAAGAGAGGATTGTAACGAGGAAAAGCCGCCCCGCAATCCCCCGTGCTCGAGTGTCGAAGCTGCAATACAAATAAACGATTACGGTAGAGAAACTGAAAATTGTTTTTCATCACTCGGTGCGGAAATTGTGTGTGTTTCGCACCTCCGGACAATCGTCGACAAGGGTCACGGACTCTTGATTGACCCGGCACCTCCTTTTCGAGCAGCGTGTCTGATAGAACTTGGAATTGCAGTATCCCTCGTCGTTCTCGTTGTCCGTCGCGATCGGGCTTCCGGAAGTCCAAATCTTGAAGAGCGACAATCCCGTATTGCAGACCGGAAGTCCGAGTAGATCGAAGAGGTCGTGGAGCAATGGCTTTTTAACTTCGGAATCCACTTCGCAGTCGTTGCCGAGAGCGGGACTCACGTTCACCTAGCGATCAATCGAGAATTTAGAAACAGCCACAAAATTTCAAACATGAGGCATTCTTTATCAACCGGACCACCTTTTTGGGTTGACCTCTCGGGTGTTTTTTTTTTTAATTTTCAGTATGTAGCACTACTTCCGAGAGGCTTCTGCGATTCTTTTTTAAAAATGGATATTTAAGAAATAACGTAAATCCTAAAGGGTGCACTTTGAAAATCCAAAAAAAAAAATCACTGAAGCTCCTCGCAAGGAGTACTACAAACTGACAAATAAAAAAAAAACATCTGGCAGGTCGACCGAAAAAAATGGCCCAGTTGATAAAAAATGCCCCACATATTCAAATTTGGAAACGAATTAATGTAAATTTTTTTCGTTCTTTATACTTCCAACAGCCAAGGTTTGAGATTCTCGTCGATGAGCACATCGAAGCCAAAGAATTCGAAGCAATTGGATGATCTTGGGACTCCGGCCGTTTGGCTGAGTATCGTCAGGCTGACGAGGCAAGCGATCCTCTGCCACATGAACCAGTCGTACTGGCGCGACTGTTCCAGATATCTTCTCAATTGTCTGAAGCTCCACTTGCAGCCGGCGCCGATTCTCTCCTTCTTCTTCGAGTAGCCCGGCCCGAGTTTGTTGAGCGCAAAGTTTGTCAGATGACGAAACGGATCGTCGAGACTGTCGAGGGAAAATTTTTCCGTCGCGAAACGTGCCAGACCCTCCTTGTAGAGATAAATCGTCAAGGGTCGATACGAAGGCACGCAGACGTAGAGGCGAAGATCGAACTTGTAGCCTCCTATGAGAAGTGGCTTTTCGATATATCTCTGCACCACGGCCGCGCTGTCGTACGTGAGATCGCTCAGTTTCTGGAGTACAAGAAAAAAAAAAGTCCACGATTGCGCGTTCCCAATTTTGCCTCGTCGCTGGAATGAATCGTTTCTCACCCTGAAGAGAAAAATTCCTCGGCCTTGGCTTTGTCCGACCGGCTTGCAAATCCAGACTCTCTCGTCCTTCTCGAAACGGCTGCAATCCGCCGCGAGCTTTGTGTATTCCGAAGGTAAATTGTAACCGAGAGGACTTATATCGTAAATCGAACCGTACACCTTCTTCATGCACTTCAAGTGCCTCACGAGATTGTTCTTTCTGCAGATCGAACTTCCCTTTGGTATCCGATTGACAAACTACGGAACGATGCATTGATTTATTTCCGATACAATGTTGTTTCACGATAAATTTGTTGTTTCACAGTCAGGTTTTCATAGTACCTGCCAGGGTAGTAAGGTCTTGTAGTGCGAGGAAGGAAAACCTCCGGATCTCCACCACAAGTTCCAGCGATCTTTATTGAACGCGTTGTTCTCCCCCGTGTATTCCCGCCAGCCGCGCTCGGTGCACACCTGTAGGTATTGGGAATGCCAAAATGAGAGTGTAAAAAAAATCCCGATTTCGTTAAGTTTCATTCAAATTTTTACCATCAAAATTTTTATTCTGACCGTAAAAATGAAATGAAACTTAATTACAAAATCCCGGAAAATTTTTTTACACTCTGTATCCCTAGGGGAGAGCGAAGCAAAATGGGACAGTGGTGCAAGATTCAATTTTCCAATAATTTTTGGATGTCTCATTTTGTCCCAATGATCCATCTGGATTCTCAAACCCGTTTTGCCCCACTGTCCCATTTTGCCCCACTCCGCTACACACTTTTGCACGCTGTTTTATACCTGTACACAGGGTGAGAGATGTGACATTAACCGGGAAATTGTACAATTAATTAATCGATTTGTTTGTTCCTCGTCCGGCAATGATTTATCGATTTAGGTAAATCATTGACGGACGATGAGCTAACCAATTGATTTGTCAATTGTACAATTTCTCGGTCGATGTCACATCGGTCACCTGTTTAGACACGCGAATGGTCTGTCATCGACAATCCAACAAATCTTACCGACGATTCGTCTACTCGGTGGATAATGATAGAGTGTGACAACAGCCCGTAAGTTCGATGGAACGAATGAAAACGAGAGGGACGAGCTTGGGGAAGTGGAACAGGGCGTCCTTGAATTTTTGTCGTGTCATTAGAGCATTAGGCCTGACAGGTATATATATTCGGCGGGTCGGGGTACGTAATTACAATTAAATCGGTAAACGCTGTGTCACGGAAGCCTACTTCGGTTGCAGGGAACAAGATCGAGCGTAAATGTGAGGGGGTTGGAAGGGGCGGAGCCGAAGGAGGCGGAAAGCTCCCGCATCCGTCTCGGACAATTTTTCACCGCGTCTTCGTAATAACCCTGAGACAAAACTTTCTCTCGGTTTATCAACGAACTAAATCAGTGACGTGCCTTCATCATCGTTTTCAACATTGTTTTACGGCCTTCGTTTACACAGGGAAGCGTGTCTATAAATAATTCTTGATTAAGCTGCGTCGATATTTACGAGGTACGATGTCGAACTTTCGTGCTATCGGAGTAACGAAATTAAAACGAAAAATGAGAGATTTCATACCGGAGAAACGTCACTTTCGGCTTGAAATTCTCATTTTTCGATCGGACGTTACGCATTGCCGGTACAACGTCACTTCCGATCGAAAAATTAGCTTTTCAAACCCGAAGTGACGCCATACCGGAAATAGGTCACTTCCGGTTCAAAAATACTATTTTTGGACCGGAAGTGACCGTCATTCGAATGTTGATAAAAAATTAAAAGGTCAATGTTCCTACGAATATTTTGAGCGACCAATATTTTCTGAGATACACTGATATTAAAAAAAACGTAAATCCTGAACAGTCGTTTTAGTGGCGAAAATGTGGGTTCAAAATGAAGCAAACGCTTACCTGTACCAGGAGATGCGGCGCGCTGCCGTTCTCGTTTAGTCTGAATACAAACGGCCCATCTAAGCAGTTCACTGCCATCCCAGGCAACGAATCGTTTTCTCGTCTGCAAAAGTTATCACTCGATGAGACACTTTAGTTTTTTTCCCTTTTTTACAGCATTTTTTTACATTATTATTTTGAGTCGCCCAAAATGGCACGATTCGAGCCCATTATTCGTATATCTTTTTTTGTTTTTATTTTTTTTTAATTTCATTAGCAAGTATTCGATGTATCGGTAGCGTGAGAAAATCGTTCGCGGTATAACTGTGAGGCTCGATGATTTAGGCGGGCGGAGAGTAGTCGGAGTCGTAGGGCATGAATGCCTACTCGCACGTAGTGGTACTGATGTGGAGTAGCGCCGTAACCGCGACCGAGGGAGAACGGAATTGGCAAAAGTGGGTTCGCCTCTAGTCCACCCTCGACCTTCCGAGCCACAAGTGTGCTGAAGTGTCAATTTCGCGTTTGTTTTCAACCGAAAGGGGTCGCGTTTTGAATATCTCGGATACACGCACACCTCACGAGATTCTGTGAAATTATGAAAAATGATAAAAAAAGAAAATAAAATAAAAAATGCTCGCGTCATTGCGGATTACTATAAATCTCTCGTCGTCTCAGGGTGTACGTTGACACATGTATTGATGCAATGTAACTTATCGACTATTCTTATTTCGTCGATCTATTTATAGTTAAACTGTACTGTAAAAACAGTACTTTTGAATAGCCATCGGTATCTTCGAATGAAATTCGCAAAAGACACGCTATCAGTCCGCAGGGATAAAAAAAATGTATTCAGTCGAAATGTATTCAGTGCACCGTCGAATAATCGGAATTTTTCACCCCGCAACCCTCATAGGTTTCTCGACAAAACTAAACCGCGAGTATAAATCAAAATAGTAAAAAAAAAAGAATAAAAAAGAAAATCAATCACTCACACCAATTCGCGTACTCGTCAGAACCGGTTACGATAGTAAAGAAAACAAAAGAAAAAATCTTCAAATATCTCAGGGTTGTATCTTACTCGCGAAGTGGAGTTTCGGGACCTCCGAATTCACAACCAACCGGCCGGCCTCCCAGGCTCGCAATGGCATTCCTTTCACGGGATTTCCGGCTTCCGCGTCATCCACAAATTGCCGTTCGACGCAGCAACACTGTGTTGTTGAACTTTTGAAAATTCGTACAATTTTTTCTTCCAAAAATCTTTCCAAGATTATTTTTTTATTTTATACATTTTTTTCTCATTCGGGATTTCCGTTGTCCGCGTCGTTTACGAATTGCCGTTCGACGCAGGAACCCTGCGTCGTTGAACTTTTGAAAATTCGTCGATTTTGTTCTTCCAAAATTTTTTTCAAGATTGTTTTCTTTGATTTTACATATATATTTTTTTTAGTCAAAAGAAATGCAGCAAGAAGTTTTGAATTGTAGCAACAGCGTTGATTCCTGTCGAAGAAAACGAAGCGTCCGCGAGATCGGCCGAGTAGCGAATTAGTGAGAAAGCAGCGACCGCCGGAGATGATGCAGTAGGAGTCACTGAGAACGCTTCGTTTTATTCCACGTCTCTCGAGTGAGCCCTACCACCCTCCGATCTATTATTCCTCCGCGGTATGACATCGAACTAGACAGGGTCAGGCACAGCGCGGTATCACTTTCCCGAACTTTTTTCTTACGTATAGCTCGTTTGTCGCGAGGACGATTATCAGAAAGGTCAGGGTAGCCAGTGCCGGAGACGCGGTCCCGACGCTGCACCGTTTCTCAGCGATACAAAGCGTTACGAGTCACGTTAAACGTTACGTAAGGGCGATAAAACGACGCGGGGGCCTCCTTATTCATCGTCGCTACTTTTTACACGCCTTCGGACGAGTCCTTACCGTCCTACCTCAGGCGATGGGAGAGGATGGGAATGAGGCAAACAATAAATGAAAAAGCTTTATACTTAATCAATTTCATAACTTATTTATGTCGAATTTTTAAGGCAAATATCTAAAAAAAAAAATCATAAAAGCTAGAGTGCAAATGATATTTTTCGAAAAATTGAGTGTCGCAAAACCGAGACCCCTTCGACCGATTCTTACCAAATTCAATAGCGAACATTGTTTGACGTTTTTGACTTGGTGACTTTTAAAGGCACGAAGAGAAAAGTGAAAATGTGATTGCGGAGGCAGCTTTGCGATTGTCACAATAATCTGTGACCCAAGTTCGGCGTGATTGAAAAATCGAAATAAAAAAATCGAACATGCCGCAGGGGACGAGGCTGCGAGACTTGGACCTTCACCGCGCCACGTCGAGAACCTTTGGGCTCACGTCGGTCCCGCATGAAAGTCTCGTTTGTCTCTGGCGTGCCCGTCGAGCCCGACAAAATTGTAAAGAATACGAAGAGGAATGAGAGGACGTCTCTCTCGCGTGCAGCTCGTATCGGCGTCGTGTCGAAGGTTACGGTTACGGCAAATCGATGAATCGTACCTATCCAGAGACCGAACGACGAGTGCTTCCTTCCTCGAGCACGAGGTACGACAGACTGGTGACGTTCCCCGATCCAGTCGCGTTTCGTGCCGCCGGGTCTGCACGCATTTCGGCAGCTGGAAACGTTCAGACGATGGGCAAATGACCTTTCCTCCTAGTCGAATTATCCTCCCTCTCGTCGTTTGACTTCCGACGATAGCGAAGGAAAAAAACAAACTTCAAGATGCAGTGGTATGTTTTTTTTTCTCCCTTTACAATCGAATCGATTCATCGATCCGTTCGATTCATTGATTTCCAGCCCCACGGCGAGCTTGAAAATTATTATTATTATTGAAGGGTATCGAGAGACGCGATAGCGTTTCGATGCCGAGTACTTAAGTCGATGTGTAAAAAAAAAAACTGTAATAGATAATTTTTTTCAGCGATGCTAACAACTTTCGGTTAAATGCAAATCTTTACATGAACCGGAAATCAATACAGCTGTATGTGAGAATCGGTTCATTAGATCTCCTCCGTAAAGCTAAGAATAAAAACAATCGACGCTTGACTAATCAATCAGTTTATTTTTAAGCAACACGTAACACAGCTACATATTTTTTTGCCCCCGAATGTTTGGGACTCGGGCAATGACGTGCACAGTGGAATTCGACAGAATTAAACCGCGCTCGTCGCCGAGTTATCTCGTAATTATCAAGTAAAAACGATCGGCGAGCAATCTACGATTGTCCGATCGCTTAGTCGATTCGAAAAAATAAAATAAAACGTATTCGTTAGTCCAGTTACACCGTTCGCTCTTTCTCTCCGTCAGCCAAGCACATAAATCTTTCACTTAGAACTTTCGGCCTGACAATCGTTCGTGACATAGCTTAATAGCTTAACAGCTAAACTATACTTATATTAATTTCCTTACCGTTAAGTTTTTTTTTATTATTTTAATTATTATCATCATTTTTTTTAACCGTGCCAAAGGTTTGTGCGTAATTGTATATTTATGACTGTTTTGGCACGCGCTTTTTCAACGCAATGGCACGCAAAGCGGGTAACATCGTCTGTCTCGATTGAATTCGCTGGCCAGCAAGCATTAAGCGTCGATTTTTTTAAATCTTTAAAATTGCGATGGACTTGCGAGTACCTCGCTCGGGACACCGAGCAAAATTGCATTCAGCTACGGGAATCGTTATCGCGTTATTTGCAATTATTTTTATTCGACTATATTAAATCTACAATAAATCAATATGCTTCACGATCGTTGCTTGCCAGCGCGAGTTCCGACAGTTTCCATCAGCATGCGTTGTACTCTTCTTAATCAAGTGAAACGTTATCATAAATAAAGCTATCCACTTGCACATCCCACTCAAATCTGACCGAGCCCGAACTGGAAATCAAACGAGACGATCGATTAAGTTCTTTTCATTATTTTTTTTTGTTCCTCAAACGAAAATAAATCGTTTCGCCTCGGCAGTCATTCACGTCGCCTTTGCTTTCCTTGACCCGTTTACTCGACCCGTCGGAAACGCTCGTCGATCGACTCGTTAATTTAACAGAACGAAACTCGAATCACACACGCTCTAGACAATAATCTCTCCCTCGCTATCTTTCCTCTTAATTTCTTTCGCACTTCCCTCCTCGCTCTCTTTCGCCAACGACGCCCGGCGCCTCTCGACGAACCACCGATAAAAATCCGCGGTCAAACTTTAATCGAATCCCGAGGAAAAAACCCCGGTCATAAATTTATTCGCGGAACAGGTGGGTAAAGTCGTTTTTACCACCAACCTGATGTTTTTTCCATCCATCCGATCGTTATTTTTTCGAGGGTTTCTTTTACCGAGGCGTTTTTTTTTTTCGGGACTTTTTCGTCCGGTTTTTATTTTTTTTCTATTGGTTCTACTGATCCATGATTCTATTGGATGAGACCTGGGCACTGAGTACTTGAAGTACTTAGGGCATTTGCCCAGCTCTATCTTATATTCTCTACACAGAAAAAAATATCACTTGCCGGCTGCTAAAGAAAAAAAAATTATTTAAATTCTCAAAACTTCATATGATATTGAAACAACGCCGGCGGGACTCTCAAGGTGCCACAGTTTGAATCCCGCATCGAACGGTAACGATCGAAAGTAGAATCGAAATAACAATTTTTTTCTTTGGCACCCCGCGAGCGAACTTTGCTTCAGTCATTAACATTTTTTTTTCAGTGTATTCGACTACTTGTTCCGATCGCGCCAATCATCGTCCGGCGAACTGTCGGAGGAATATCGAATTAGCAATGTAGGGATTAATTGTGTCGGTGTAATTCGTAATTGCACCGGTGACCTTTGCGTGATTCGTCGGCGGGCCAAAGCGGGTCTGCGCATCCGTCGAGAGCTTTTACGCTCGGGTTTATGCGCGGTCCCGCCACGACCCTGCAGCACCGGAGTTAACGATAGTTCGAGTTAGGCATCGGGTCGCCGAGGCCCCGGTCGACTCGTATATCGGAACGTTACCGATCCGGCCTCGACAAAGTCGCGGTTAATTATACGCATTATTATTTTACGAACGACAACGACACGCGAAACTACACGGACCGCACGGCTCCGATTGCACTCGGAGCGAATCGTCGCGGATGTACGCTCGATATTTTATGGGATTCGTGGGGGGAAAAGGGTTGTTATTGTACAGCGAAATTGTACAGTTCTAGCCCGACAAAGCGTCCTTGTTACGATCGTAATTGCCTAACGAGTAAATCATACCGCCAATATCCGTCTTCATGCATAACGCGCATTCGACTTTTACCGACGGAGCACGACGACGTTCCGCGTCGCGTACGCTCTGTCAGGCACACCGCACATATGTATGTATATATATAAATATATGTGTATATATAGATATATATACATCGTGGATTCAACGGTAAAAGGGCGTATCGACCATGCTTATGCAAGGCCCGACTCGCCCTTCCGGTGTTGGGCCATCGATCTCTTTCGGCCCGGAATCTCATGTCGATCGGTCGCGTAGCGGGGGTTAGTTAAAATTCACATTTTGGCAAATGATCGAACATAATAAAATTAACATGAATAACAATAAACGCGGTACAAGCACGTGAGAGTAAATTTTCCCTTTTCACTCGGATAGATTCGTTTTGTTTTTTTTCTTCCTCTTTATTCCTTCTCGATGCTTTCGTAGTTCGAAGTTGTTTCACGAGACCGTGATGTACTCGTCGTTGGGGCGGGCGGTGATAGGAATTTAGCGTGCGTGATTCTTGCAGAAGGGACGACCACCCTTCGCGTAGAAGCTCTGGCCCTCGAGGTTCTTCTTGCACATCTGAAATTTTAATCGAGTGTTTGCGCGTTGATGAATTGATCGCTTGAACCTCGATTTTGTTTGATCGGAGGTTGAGGTTGAGCGGAGTTTTGAGGGGGATTAATTACCGTGCAGTTGAAGCACTGGCTGTGGTAATTGTTGTTGAGGGCCTCCACCCAACGGTCGCCGGCTTCCACTGGGAAACCGCAGGCGTAACACTTCGTCGTGAAGAGCTCGTTCCAATCTGGAGGAGGAGAGTTATTGCAGTTTAACGTTAGAGGCAATCGATGTAATCGATGTAATCGATGTCGGGGAATTTTATGCCCGGGGAGTCGTTGACTCAGGCCGGTCGTAAGTTTCGCTCCATACTTGATTTTTTAAAGATTTTCCACTACTACCACTACTATTTATTTGAATGGGCCTGCCTGAATTTTTAGTTGATTCAGCTGTATTTTTTTTATCACTGTCTATTCAGAGAAAATAGAGACTAGAGATTTGGCGAATTGCTTGCTCAATTCCGCGATCATAGATATGCACTTTTGATTTTTATTGCAGTATGCAAATTATGAAAAATTGGAAAAAAAAAATTCGCTTCGAAAGTTGCTGAGTATTTCGTCCAGGGATGAGGGTCGTAAACTTACCAGCCTCGCAGTAGGGCAGTCCGTCCTCTAGGAAGAAGGGACTGTTGCCGAAGAGCTTTCCGCAGTAGGAGCAGTTGAAGCACTCGGGATGGAAGTGTTTTCCAACGGCGTTCAAGCAGTCCTGCAATTACCAAAATACAAATTATCAACGAACGAAGTACCGACAAATTAATTTTCCAATTTTTCTGACAACCATCAATCACTGAATTCCAAAACCGCTGCGATCATTGCACTTACGCCTTTGATTTTGTTGTTGCACTTGTTGCATCCCGGAGCGATGAAACGCTCGAAGCAATATTCGCAGTGAAGCTGACCCTTCTCCTCAACGAAACCGATGTCCTGGAGAGCTCGGCGGCATTGCGTGTTAACGCAGACGAAGTGCTCCGGGCACCAAATCTGACCGAGGGCTGTTATAAACGGCCCCCTATATTGACGCAATATTTCGATTATTGATCAATAGCGATTATTAACATAAATGACAAAGATAAATTATTATAAATTCCCACTCGATACGTAAAACTAACATAAAAATTTGTAATGCTCCATGCTCTTAAAATACGTGTATCTTATTTAGGAAAATCTAACTCAAGTGATGAATGGGTCAATTCTCAATATTACAGGATTTTTTGATAAAAAAGACAGATCGATTAATCTCATTATTTCTGCCGCTATCCGACAGTCATTTACAATGTTACATTATCGTGCGAACTCGTCGTTACAAGTATTAATTACAAACCTCACAATCTCCTTGTTGCACGTGCAGCAGACTGGCTTGAGGGCTTGTCCGTTTCTTGGGCCGTTAGTATTTTCATCGTTAGCTGTCGGAAAACGTGCATCTCGAGTTAGTCAAAAGAACAAGCCAAACGCGCCGTTAGAAAAAAAAATATATCGATGCTGTTAAAAAAAATGAAAACAAAACAAAAATGGTAGATGATTGAAAAGTCGTTTCCGGAACGTCATCGGGGCCTCTCGTTCGATGCGCTTCGATCTCGAGTTAAAGAAAAGAAACAACGATCATGCGCGGGTGCGAAGAATCCTTCGCACGCCAAGAACAACACGACTACAGTAGCTTCGAAACGTCGTGTCTACCTGACTTGACAGTTGCAATGACCGCAAAGCGGCTGACGCGATCCCGGTCCGCCGGCCTGATTGAGAATTCCTCTTCCGCGCTTCGGCGCGGTACTTCCGGCGAATTTTCCGCTCCGCCCGCCTGCTCCGGGTCCGCCGATTCCGCTACCTATATCCGGTTGGGACGACAAATACGGTGGGTCTACTTTTTTTTGGGTATTACAATTTGGTCCGGGATTCTGAGGGCCGCGACACTGGGTCTTGGATTGACATTGGGTATCGGTGATGAGACACTGGCTCTGGGACTGCGCCTGCGGTTTGAAAAGCTGTACGACGTGCTTGTCGCGTCGCACTGTTAGTCGGGTAAGCTGATTGCTGAGATTAGTGCGGGTCTCGCGTATCGGCTGAAAGCTCTGATCGTTAGCGGGACAAGAGGACGAGGAGCCTTCCTGTTGGCAGTCCGGTTGGCTCTTGAGAGGACAGTCGTCGCAGGGTTTGACCGGTCCTTCCGGTTCGTTGGGCAGGGGAATCTGAGGATAGGGTAAGCCGGCTCTCGGGCAGGGACTCTTCAGGATCGGTTTCGGGCATTGAACCGGAGCGTATCCCGGGATCGCGCAGGGCGCGACGCAAACCGAGCCGTCACCGCAGGCGGCGACGCGCACTCCGGATGCCGGGCAGTTACCGATATCGATGGTGCAGCCTCCGGAGCGCGGTCCGCTCGAGGGCTTGGCGCAATTGCTGGCCGACTTTCCGTGGGCGATCGGCGAGACGCAAACGCCCGATCTGTCGGAAGTCGGTGTTACGCAAATACCGGCGCGGGAGCACGATGTATCGTCGGAGCCTTCGCAGGGCATGATAACGATGCCGGCTTTGGTTCCCGAGCCCGAGGTGGCTTTGCACGGCATGATCGTTACCCCGGAATTCGGGCAGTTGCTGTCCTGAGTCTGCTTGGACGCGAAAGCGCTGCTGCTGCTGCTGCTCGTAGTGGTGCGCTCTGCGTGGCATATTCTGCGCGTCTCGTAGGACTGACTTGAGCTGGCGGGTGGTGGACAAGGCGGCAGAACTCGCACGCCGGTCTTGGGGAATCTGTCCGAACCCGAGCAATGAGCCAGCGGGCAGGCCAGAGACGGTTGCACGCGATTCACCTTGCCGATTCCGCAGCTCGGCGCGTCCTCGTGATCCCTCTGGATGGCGACCGCCGAGTTCTGATCGGATCTCTCGTAATCTTCCTCGGAGCGCTGACTCTTGCATGCGCTCTCAGAATCGTCGGAGTAATACGATCTGCGCACGCCGTGATAAGCCTGAGCTCGATGACCGGACGGAGTGTCCTCTTCCATGTGATAAGAGACGCACTCCCGATGCTCCGGCCGGGACGGCGGTTGCTGCTGGCAGGGCGGTTGCCAACAAGGCGGCTGCGAACAAGGCGACTGCTGACAGGGCGGCGCGGATGTTCTCTTGCAGGGCGGAGGACTCTCGCGGATCCTCGGGGCGTGAGCTTTGACGAAGCAAGCCGGTGGTTCGGGTGGCCCTTGAGCCGGGGATTTCGATCTGTTGGGCGTCGGCGAACGACTCGGATCGAAGGGACACGCCTCGATGGCGTCGTGTTGCATGGACACCAAGTATCTTTGATAGGACGGTATGGTTCCGGGTTTCTTCAGTCCGGTCATCATCGAACGATCCTTGGGTGTGCCCGGTCGGGAGAGCGACCTCGCGGGCGACGCCGACGAGTCCCTCAATTTATGATCCATCGGCGGTGTCGGCAACGGTCTCGGACCCTCGACTTTCCTGAGATTCCGTTCCCTCGATCGGGCCTCGCGGGTCTTGTCGTCGGTGTAGAGGATCTCGGCCGGATGACAGTAGCCCTCCTGAGTCGTCGCGTTGACGGGGGTCTGCGATCTGTCGACGCAGATGACGGTGTCGAAACCCTCGCCGTTTTCGCGTCCGAGAGGCGTGTAGGGACGCTCGGGCGCGGTCATCAGAGCATCCTGGAACGGCGAAACCGGCCGGTCCGCGCATCGTGGCGGCGGTACCGGCGCCGGACACGGTCGGCAGGTCTCCTCGTATCTGATCTGTTGGCTGTAGACGGTCCTCGACGTGGTCTCACCGTCCTCCTGCCGGGGACGGGCGTTGGGACACGCGCTCGACGAAGCGTCGAACGGCGAATACGGACGGTCCGGTGCCGTCGTCAGCGCGTTCACCATCTCCGACTTCCACTCCTTGGCGGTTGCGTTCTTGATAGTGGTCGGTGGCAGCGGTCGAGTTTCCGTTTGCGTCTGACTAACGAACTGCACGTGTTTCTTCTGGCAAGTTTCCGTCGCCTGTTGCTGCTGGGCCGAGCATTGCTGTCGCGCCTCTCGTTCCGCCTGAGTGTCGCGGAATCTGGCGCAGAGCCGTCGCTCCTGAAGACTCTGACGTTTCTCCGGCGTTGGTTGCTGCTCGCGGATGTTCTGATGGATCTCGACCTGCTCCCTCAGAGTCTGACGACGCTGCTCCTCCACGTGCTGGAAGTTGTCCTGAATCCTGATCTCCTCGGTGAGCTCCCGATAGCGCTCATCGGCTTCCGGCTCCTCGGCGGTCTCCTCCTGTCTCACGTATTTCTCGCACCGATAACACTCCTCTGGTCTGCAACTCTCCTCGATCACCTCGCTCTTCGGCTGACCGCTGAAAGCCACGCGTTTCTTCTCCTTCCGGCGGGCTTTCTCCTCCTCGAAGCGACGATCTCGCTCCGCGCACTCCCGCTCCTGACGACGAAGACGTTCCTCCTCCTCCCGACAGACCTTCTCGTACTCCCGTCGCTTCGCCTCCTCCTCCTTCCTCGCCGTTTCCATTATCTGCGCGGTGTCGATCGCCGAGGTCAGAACTTCCGTCGATTCCGCCACGGTCCTCCGATCCGATATATTCTCGACCTCGCGATCCAGGGTCACCGAAGACCGCTGGCAGGTCTCCTCGTCCGCGGTCACCTGACACGGCTGGTCGCACCGATCGGCGACCTCCTCAGGCTCCGGCGAACCCGCGCGATCCGGCGACAGAAGCTCGACGGTTTTCTCGTATATCGTGGTCTTCTTTATGTGTATGTCGCCGACGTCCTTCTCCATGGTTTCCGTGAACATGTTGTGCTGGCTCTCGACGCCTTTCGGACACACCGCGACGTCCGGTGGGACGACCTTCGAGAGATCGACGACCTCGCTGTCGGTGTCGCGGCTGACTTCCTGAGGCTCCGGTTCGGCGGGTTTCGCGTAAGGGCAGACGGCCTGGGGAGGCGGCTGGGGTCGGCACAATTCGCAGGACACCTCGCGATAGGTGTGCTGCTGCTCGTGCTCGGGTCCCTGAGGACCGGAAGTCCTCTCGCATATTATCTGGCATCGGCAGATCTTCGTGCAGACGCGCTCCGGCTCGGGCTGAGGAGGCGGCTCGACGTGGCCGTAGACGCTCGTACCCGAGGTCACCGTCGCCATCCAAGGCCGCGGCACCGGCTGCGAGATTCGCGTTGGCGTCAGCGATCGCCTCACACCGTCGGCCGAGCTCGGACGCGGCGTGTAGACCGGCGCCCGACACTCTCGTCTGGTCTCCGTCATCTCGGTCTTCCGGTAAAACGGCTGGGCGCAACTCGCTCGGTCCATGCTCGACTCACGATTGTTCACCCTCGACGACGACGAGTATCGCTCGTACTCGCGCTCCTCGTAAACGCTGTTGCAACGACTGCCGCAACGAGATCCGCAACGACTGTCGGCGGCTTCCTGAAGTGTCGTTCGCTTCTCGCGCACGTTGTGACGCGGTCGTTTGTCGAGGACCGGATTGGGGTCGATCCAGATGGGACTCGCGGTCGGATAAGTTATGTCCTCGATCGGCTTCGCCGGCGGCCAGACCAGACTCTTGTTCTTCACCGAACAACCGTGCTCTCGACTGTTCTGCTGCTGTCGCTGCGAGCAGCGGGAACTCGCCGGCTCGATGGGCTCCTCGATCGATTCGTAATAGTCGGATTCTTCGAAATATCTTTCTGCTCGAGCGCGTGTCGCGCAGGAAAGGGAGAAAGTTTTTTTTTTTTTTGGGTTGGGTTTTTTCGGAGGGATTACGTTAGGTTCGATCAGTCACACGGACATTAGCGATTGCGGAGCATTAGTTCGCGTTAATCGATACACGGAGAACGGAGAAGAGAGAAAGAAAAAGAATTGTGCGATTAGTACAAGCGGTGAAAGCAGTTGAATTGTTATGAAAGCTTAAAAGCTACGCTTCTGGGAGAGTCTTTAACGCGCGGAATAAAAAGTATACGGGAAAAATATATTTTAAATGCACTAAACGTATCCAATTTTTTTCGGGACAGTATTTTCTGTATATAAATCGTGTACTTTTCATGTACGGGTAAATGTACATTTTTTTTGTAAACGCTCGGATATATTCGTCGCATATATTTCCTGACATGAATTATGAAAAAAATTTCGTTGAATTTATATTTAATATATGAAAAATATATTCTCGCGTATACTTTTTTTTCCATGATTTCGGGGGAAATTTGCGTCCTAGAAAAATGGTTTCAATAAAGCAGCGAATTGATTTGCAGCTTTTAATGCCGAAGCTTGGCGACAAGCCAGCCCACTGCGGTCGTCTGCGCTGTGGAAAAAAAAGTTCGAACTGGGACGATCGCTCGATCGTCGGGTCGATCGAGAAAGCTGCGGGGAGGAGGCGGGAGGAGTTTGAATGCGTGAGGTGCGGGTGTGAATTTTTGGAAACCGGACCAGATATATAATATGTATAAATTCTTATACAATAAATGCAGTCGAAACGCATCAGCGGCAATGAATCAAAATGAAATGAAATGAATCGCTATGAAATGAAATGAAAAATTACACCGTCGATTATGACGTGTTGGCAATGATTTAATATTATTCCGATGGACGCATTGTCGTCTCTCGTAAACACGTACAATTTTGATCGTATCGATAATTTTCTATATGCAGGCAACGAACTGATTTATAATCGCGCAATTGCGATACTTTCATCGCTCCGATAAATAAGTAATTTTTGTTGATATACAATAATAATTTATGCAAATACAGGTGTGCGTAAACGAATAGAGGGAAATTCGTTCGGTTGTCGAACGAAGCCTTGTATTCGCGAGAGAAAGAATTAAAACAACAACAAAAAAGATAAAAAATAAAAAGACGTCGTGTAACATCGACGACGTGAGCGTTGAGAGCTGCCCGCACTCACGCGAGGGTCAGGGAGAAGGGTCGGGGCTTGGGGTTGAAAGACGGAGCTGCTGAAAAAAGATAAGAAAACAACAACAAAAAAAAGAAGTACAACAATTATGCGAGAGAAAGGTTTCTACGAGGGAACAGAGAGATAGAGAAAGAGCGAGTGAAAGTGCGAAATCGAGAGGTGAGATCGAACGAATCCTTGCTCCGATAATTTTCATTTTTTTTTTTTTACATTATAAAAACGCGATGGGATCGTGAGCGCTACCGGGCGTGCAGCTCGCAACGCCCCGTTGTCAGCGTCGTTCCGATAGCGAGCCGCAAAGCGACGGACTCGATGTGATTCTATTAGGAGTTATGCCGGAGAATCAATTGGAATCCCCTTTGTCGATATTAATTGAACAATCATGTATACAGTTGTGCGAGATATGTATGAGCGCTGCGAAAGCGAGTGCGGCGACAAATCGAACAAGCGCGATGTCTTTGTTTTTGTTTAATTGTTCAATTGCGCGAGGTCAGTATTTATTTGCATGTACGATAAGTAATGCTTTCGATTTTTTTTTTTCTAAACAACTATCGTCGTACCTCGTAAGGGCCGACCTTTCGGCACTGGCATGGTAGAATATCGACCTATTCACATAGAGAGGCAGTTAACACGTTTGTACTATACTTTCATACTGTGTTAGCATTGAGGCGGTTCGAGCGCTTCACACCAGTCAAATGGGTGCTAAATTTTTTAAGTTGTTTATACAAACCTTTACGCATTTATTGATTATAGTGGATGGTTATTTATATTGCTATGTCCTTAACCTAGAGAACCGTTAATGACAATGGATTTGCAAAATTTTTAACTGGTTTGTGACAATTTTTGAAAACTTTTTTCAAATTTTTTTTCAATTTTGATGTGTGCTACCGCTCTTTCTCTTCCTTGAAAGATCCTCTATGAATTCACGGTTTTTATGGGAAATATCATCGAATATCTAGACATCTTTCAAGGAAGAGAATGACCCGTCAGACATCAAAATCGAGCAAAAAAAACCATTATTCTTTGAAAAAACTGAATGAATCGACACCTTTTCGAAAATTAGCACAAACTAGTCAATCTTCTTGCAAATCAATTGCAATTAATGTTTTCCTAGGACATCTGCTTTAATACAAATAATCATCCACTATAATCAATGGATGCCTAAAAGTTTGTATAGAGGACTAAAAATGTAGCACTCATTTGACTGGTGCGAAGCGCTCCAACCTCCTTAAAGAGGCGCAACAACACCGCTCTCGGGGTGGTCTCTCGCGCCTTTCGTTGCGAGATCACATTGCTCGTTCATCGAATCGAGATCGCAACGAGAGAACGCGAGAGAGGAAGTTGCAACGCGCGATCAAGTATAGATCTCCTTAGGTCTCAGCGCAGACTAAACGCATCGCGAGAACGCGAAGAGCCCATCGCTTGTAACTACTCGACGCGTCGACACGGCCGAATAAATTGACCCGATTTGTAATACTAAACATAGATCTCTACTAAACCGC
This sequence comes from Amblyteles armatorius, assembly GCA_933228735.2. NCBI lineage: Eukaryota > Metazoa > Arthropoda > Insecta > Hymenoptera > Ichneumonidae > Amblyteles > Amblyteles armatorius. Next base: position 21,478,728 of record OW121687.1, on the reverse strand, counting down.
TGGTGTTAAAGGCAATGCACCGCTGTACACGACTGGCTGCGCGAGATGTACTGTAATAAACATCGAACATCGAAAGCGGATCGCAGCCACACCGCGAGCAGTCCAGATAGAAAAGTTGCACTGTTTTTTCAATTAATTTTTTTTTTCGATCTAAACACCACTATTTGGCATTCAATTTCGGAAGTCGGTCAGTCGAGCCTATCGGGGAAGATAAAAAATGTTTTTCTCAACACGTATTTCTGAGAAATTTTAAAAATAAAATGTTACGTACATGGACCAGCTAACGGAATTTTTTTTTGAATTATTTAAACATCTAGTGGATGTTCAGTCTATTTTTTTTTTTCACTTTTCGCCCATGTTCTGACGGGAGGATGGAAATGCCTATAATGACGGAGAATTTGAAATTTTGGAAAAAGTGTGGTAATTGACTCGTTCGTCCAGAATTTGTCTCGTACCGGAATAAAGTTGCGTTGATTTTTTTCGCCCAAAAATCATCGATCCAACGAAATTTCTCAGGGGGTCGGAGGGTTAAGACGAAAAAGATTGTCTGTAAGCTTACCAGTAACGGTCTGGCTCTGAGGACGTGGCAAGGTGTTGCTCCCTGAGTTGATAACGGGCGACGGCGCAAAGCTGCTCGGCGCAACTACGCTCGAACCGCCGAAGGGCTTTGGTCCACTGATGTTGTTCGACGTATGACTCTGTTGTAACAAGAACAGAAAAAAAAAAACAATTCGTTAGCCGGACCGCACTCTATAATTATTTTGGATTCGTCCTCGTTTGCTCTCGAAAATGACGATGAAAATTTTTATTAAAAAAAAAAAGAAATAAAATAATCGCGAATGAATTTATTTTTCCGTCTCCTGCTCTCTCTGAAAATGTATTAATTGTTAGCTTCGATTTCGAGATGCTCTCCTACCTCGACGAAAAAAAACTACGTCAATAAGGGACGAAACCACGTCAAACGAGAACGAATGTAACTCGCGGCGGACGAGCAACGAGCGAAGTTGTGCCGATGGTACGGGGACGTTACCTGGACTGGACGAAAACTAGGTGTATCGACGGGCGGGGTGCCAAGGCGGTTGGGCTGCAATGCAATACGACACAACGATCACGTGCTGGCCCTACCTCTAATCCCGATCGTAAACGGATATATACATATACTATATATGTATATATGTATACATCGTTACGACAGAGAGCTGTTTGTTAATTAGTCAAGCGTTCGAAATAATTAAAACACTATATAACTTGTAAAGTATATATGCCTATGTATATATAGGGTAAAAGTGGTAAATACGAGCCGACGCTGTAAAATGGACCAGTACGCGTTGACGCAAATGTGGTTTGAAGAAAAAAATCAAAAATTCCGATCGCTTACTCGTACATCGAGAAAAAGGATAGTATTTACTTCTGTAACGAAGAGTTCCCAGGGGGGATGTCTATATAGATAGTTTCTGATAGTATATATTCAGTTGGTTAAACTATAATTAAACTGGAAAAAAATTGTAAATTTAATGTACCGGACCGGAAGTTTTTAAGCAAAAACTGGTACATTCCATTTAATGTACCATGCTCGTTTGTCAATGTCGTGTCTATAAAATCTGGAAATTCCCCTTGGGAATAATTTTTCACGGTAAAAAGTCAGTATTGTTGCTTTTACAATGGAATTTTTTCTCAGTGTATTTATAAAGAGTGTTTTCCTGTATTCCCTCCACCGAAGTGCGATTTGTCTCTGGAAACAGTGGATACAGGCCAAAACTCTTTAGCGGCCGATATTCACGATTTTCACCCTACACATGCCTCGCTTCGCACCCGTGCTGCAGAATGTGGCGCCCAAGACGACGACACTGACGTTGCCGGTGGTGACGGTGGCGGCGTCGGTGGTTTCGGCGTTGACGAAAACGAGTCGGTAACGATATTCCGGGAATTCGTGAAAGAGGAAGTGGAGGAATCCGAACGTCCGTTGCTCGAGGGCCGATAGCCGGAGTAAACGCGATTGTTCTCATTGGTACCATTGGAGTCCCTTGCGTTCCGATAGTTTTGCGCGCTATCGGCGATGGATTCCAATCCGGGAGGATCCGGTAATCGGCGGGTACCGTTTTCGTGACTCCGTTCGCCGGCAACGGCGAACGAAGTCTCGCTGCTTCCGTAGCCGAGACGTTGGGTAACGGATTGGTAGCCGCGATCGGCGATGTTGGCATTCGAGTTATCTGGCTCTCGGCCGTTGGCGTTCGGGGGGAGATCGGACGTCCGGTCTCGGTTATCGGAACGCAAGGGTGTCGGGGAGGTTGGGGTGTGATTGTCGTTGGACGGATGATAGGAGGAATACGTGCCGGACTTCACTCGCTGATTAGTGACCTGGTAGCGGGGAACCCCGCGGGTGTTAACGACCGCGGGTTCTTGCCTTCGGTTACGGCCCGGCACCGTCTCGTTGCCGCTTCCGGCTCGAGAATCGTCGTCGCTAAGGATCGACGGTTCGTAAACGATGAACTGCGACCTCTGGACGTTAGCCCCGTTGCTCCTCCTCGGGGTCAGCGGCGAACGGTAAATGTTATTGTCACTCCTCGTTAAGTCGCTCTCACGCGAAACGCACGACAATTTGTTAGTCGGGTTACGATTATCGTCGAGGTAGAGCTCGTTGACTCTGTCGTCCGAACGGCCAACCTCGTTTCCGGTCCTGATCGTTATGGTGCTCGTGTAAGTCTTAGCGTTGCAGGAATCCTGCATGACGTAACAATCTCTCTCGTCGCGATCGGTCGTGCCGTTTTTAGAAGACGATGTCGTACCGTTCGTCGTATAGTACGACGGCAGATCGGTACCCGAGGAAGGACGCTGCGGGCCACCGAGATCGGCGCTCGTACGACGGTGGTTCCTCGTCTGTAAATAGGATTAGTGGCAAAATGCAAATGCGGCACACACATCACAATCTCTATTTTTTTTTTTTTAATACAAATTATTAATATTATTTTTACAGCTGTTATTGTTACTTTGTGAAACGTATTTCGTGATTACTAAATAAATTGTTTTTTTTCTTTTTTTTTTTTTAACGGTAAAACGTGATTCTTTTGCAAGCGACTCACACACGCGTTAATTTTTTTTTTAATTTAAGCCTCGAACACTTTTGTTGGATTGAGTGAAAGCAAATTTTGTAGACGACGGAATGGACTTACCGAGTAGGGCTGCGGAGAGCCGTGACTGTTAAGGGGTGGCGACAACGGCGCACCTCCGCCGAGATGAGAGAGGGCTGCTGAAATTGTGCCCGCTGGAGCTTTTCCACCACTGTTGAAGAAAAATTATTTATCAATATTATCGCTGTGTCCGGAAAACTTCGATTAAAAATTTGAGTACACCCAGAAAAAAATGTATTTCACGGCTACCGTTTATTTGGTTTAAGTAAAATATGTATTTGATTTTAATAAATATTTATTTTAATCAAATAAATATTTTACTTAAACCAAATAAACGGTGACGTTAAATAAATGTTGATGTGACGTTATATTGAAAAAAGGATTAAGTAGCGGATTGATACACTTTTGTAGCTGAAATTTGACGAACACGTTATAGATCTGAAAATCTGAGAAATATCGTGGCTGGAAGCGAAAGGGTGAAATTGAATAATTCGACTCACGGTGGGACGGTGATCGGCGAGAGTCCCGAAGGCGCCTGTTGTCTTGCGACGAGTTTAGCGTGTATGTCGCAGTACAATTTGTTGTTGATGTTGTAGTAACCGACGTTCTTGAGCGACGTACCGCAGGTCGAGCACTTGAAGCATTCAACGTGCAAATTCTTCTCCTTTATTCTCACGAAAACGCCCCTGTATCGGAAAAGAAGCAAACGAGATGGTATTAACGTAATACGAATTTTTCCGTACAAGACGATAATCACAACATTTACGATATTGAGGGGTAGTTTCGCCTCGTTTTACGCACGATTTTCAGCAACATACATGGCAATGGGATACAATTGAAAAAAAACAAAAAAAAACGGTACACTCTTTACAAAAATCCTGTTGCCAAGGCTTTCGTTCGAATCGATTGGAAACCACCCAGGAAAAGCGAACAACGTCTTATCCACCAGAACAATTAATTTTTTCTTTGGACCAAATGGATAAAAATAATAATAATAATAAAATTATTCAAAAATTAATAAATTAAAAAAAGCTGACGTGACCTACTGGTAACATAAGAAAAGATATAGTTTACAAAAGCGGAAGAACTACGAGACACCTAAGAAAAATCTATCGTTCGGTATGTGTGAAGCGCGGCAACGACGTACAGCGAGTAGCATTTGTACGTAGATCGAAGGTATGGGGGCCGGCTGAACGCGAAGCTCCATAACAAAAATAAAAAATAAATATTAAACTAAAAAAGATCGTGCGCAAGGAAATGTAATTGATCTCTCGTGAGGCGGAAGGTTTTCCTACATCCTTCAAAAGCTTTGAGCGAAAATAAAAATGATAAGAGACATAGTGCCAGCGACGGCAAATGCACGCGAAAAATAATAATCATATGAAAATGCGAAGACGTAGGCGGATGGAGGGGGGTGTGTGGGGTGGGGGGGTCGATCGAAGATGCATTCTGGGCGATGCTTCAATGACATGCCATACTTGGCCCTGTTATCATTGACCTCCGTGTCGGAACAGATGTTAATGAGATAAATCACTCCCTATAACGGTAGGGTCCGTTAAAAATAGCGGGGCACTCGATGTACTACCGAGACGCATTGCCAAAAAATGTCTCTCGAGATCGGTATACGGTACGGCTGACACAGTGTACATATGCGGGCCGAAGAACGAGGAAGAAGTTTCATCCAAGCGTATAGCTTATGACGAAAAAAAATTATTCGATATTTCGCAACGGCCAATCAAAGAAGCCGGAATGACAACGTACAAAACACCGGGGGGGGGGGGGGGGGGGGGGAGAGATAGTGTGTCGTCCTTGGAGGGACACTTATTCCGAGCTTCGAATCGGGATGCTCGGATGACTCACAACGAATCGCATGAGTGGTCACGAGGGGGAAACGGCTTTTCGGATTTCATGCACTGCCCTCGTCGTGCAGGAGGTACATCAATTTTTAAAGTCCAGTGACAACAGCAACAAGCGGACACATCGATTATCTCGTCGTCCCGACGCCGGAAGGATCCAAACCAGGAAAAAAGGTCTGGACCAACGACGGCTCCGGCGGAAACGTTCGAATGAGTTTTTTCGTTGGTGCGACTAATTTTTTTTTTGACAATTAATATCTTCAGACGATGAAGATATTTTTTACTCAGAGACATTTTTTTATACCAACCGAACGACCCGTTTGAACGCATCGGCACGCACCTCGGTTCACCCATGGAATAAAGTGTATGCGAAAATTTATTTATCATATATTAAATATACTGTTCACGAAACTTTTATATAATTCAGGTTACGACATCTGAGCAAATATAGAATATAAAAATTATTAAACAAAAAATTTCAAAGTATATCATTCGTATACATAATATATTTTCGTGCGAAAAATTTGATGTTTTTAATGTTTTTCGCGTATGCTTTTTTCCATGCGAGTTAATCCAACTTTTTTTCAGTGCGTTTAGTCCGTGCTCGTACAAGGCCTGGACACACCCTTGTGGCGTCGAGCCGATCGAGATCCTTTGCAACCCTCGTCGCCGAATGGCTCGGTCATCTTCGATAATTACACGATCGGATTGTCGCAGTTGTTGCAAAATGTAATCTCGGGCGTTCGATGACGGTACGAGGAGGAAGCCGGCGATGCAGCGCCCCGAGACGACGGATCGTCTCGCCGTTGATGATCGATCGGCGGTTGTCTATCATGCGCTGCCCCGCCCTCACCCTCGTAGGAATTCGAAAACGGCTGGCTGTGGCCCAAGGAACGACCCAGGGGTGTCGGCGACCTCGGGGAAGTCGCACGTCCGCCCACGGCGTGGCTCACCGAGGAGTAAAACTCAGTCCGCGAAGCAACTACGGCATCAAGTTCAAAACAGGAACCTTGACTCACTCCGATGATGAAATTCGCTAGTCGACTCTTTGCCCACCACGGCTGGGTTTAAAAAAAATTCCTTTATCGAAGATCTCGCGGCTTCGCAGCTAACAACGCGATAGCGCGACTCCGCAATCCGCCTGAGCTAATGGGCCGATTACCTCGCACGAACCGTTAAAAAAAAAAAAAATACACAATAGACGACGTTGATGGTGTTCGACGTTGTTCAGTGTCTGAAAGTATCGAGAGAAAAAAAAGGCAAATTTTCGACGATCCGGGAACATCTCGTCGGACTTACACGATGAGCCTCTCGCAATCGGCGCAAATGTTCTGTCCAGGTGGAAGACCGCTCTGTGGGGTTGTAGGCTGAGGTTTCGTTTCCGGTGCCGATACCGATCGCAGTCCCGCGAGGGCTGGCGACGATGGCGTTATCACGCCGCTGTGGGGTGCCGGCTCCGCTGTTTTTTTTTTTTTTTTTGTGTTTTTCATTTATCGATAAGATTAGAGACGACATGCAAAACATTGAGACATTTCATCTTCTCGACACACTTATGGAGCATCGTTGTCCCTTATTACGTTAATTTCCTTTTTTATCATTTACTCAACAAATCTGATCCATTTTGGATCTAATAGGGGAGAGCGGGCCGAAATGGCACAGCGGGGCAAAACGGGATAATGAGACGAAACGCAATTTTCCAATAACTTTCGGATGGTTTTCCGTGGCGCAAAACGGAGTCGAAAATCCGGACGTATCGTTGGGACGAAGTGGGACATCAAAAAATTACTGGAAAATTGATTTCTGCCCTCACTGTCCTGTTTTCTCCCACTGTACCATTTTGCCCCGCTCTCCCCTAAATTATCGATTAGGCAGGCGAGTCGTTCTAGGCGAATCGCCGGAAGATGGACTTTACTTTCGTTGAGCTTATACCGATAAGGTGACTGACCTGGCTCCGGGCTCCTCGGCTCCTTGTCGGCCTCCTGCACCATCTTGAATACCTCGCTGTTCTCGGCGTTGTAGTTTCTCTCGTTCTTCTTGAAGTTGACGCTGCGCATAATACGAAGTGGCTGTGAGACGCTCCGCGGACCCTCGTGTAATTAATACGCGTGTGTCATGCGCGACGAGATAAAGAGGCATACGAGCGTCGGGTCTGGATGACTCGAGTTTCGAGAGGAATAATGTTTGATTGTTTACCCGAGCACTCCGCCGGCGAGGACCTCGGCCTGTGCCGACAGCGTCTCGGCGATCGTCTCCTCGCTGTAAATTCCGACCGGGCTGTTGTACTGCTTGTTCACGATCGACTTTATCGGTCCCTCGCTGCTTCCGTTGAGCTTTTGACAAAATCTTCATGTTAAAGCTTCCGTGCCTTGATTTTCGACGCTCCAGTGGAATCAAAATTAGAAAAACAACAACGGCGACACTTACGAAGGGCTTCGGTGTAAAATTGTGTCCGCTGCCGATGAGCGGCGCTTCCTGTTTCTTCGCGGCTAACGATGTCTTCGTTACCGGAGAAATCGAGGCTGCCGGGGCGCTCGGTTGGGGCGAAGGAAGCGACGCGGTCACCGGAGAGACGCTCGGTCTCCACGTGCTTCCACCTCTGTAAATTCATTAATTCTTTGAGACCCTGAGGGATTGAAGCTCATTTTTTTTTTTTTTTCGAATTTTCTGAACTCGATTTCGATTAGTCTGGAAGGACGAATCTTGCGGATTTTTTTTTACCTCTGGACCGTCATCTCGAAGCTGTTTCCGGATCTGACGATAACGTCTTGGGCGTCCTTGTGCCTCAGGCTGAACATGTCGGTGCTGTTGACTCTGATGACCGCGTCACCGGCTCGGAGACCAGCCTGTTCCGCTGGCGAACCTCCGTTTACCTGTAACACAGATATGTTGGACAATGGATCAGCAGTTACAAGAAAGCTGGTTTTCAAATTTATTTTATCAGTGAATAGGAATCGTATAAAAAGTCCCAGGCTTGATTGCCTAACGATACTCCGTTATCGTTTGTTATATCAGACTGATGTATAAACGAGAATTTTTATAATATTTTTTTGCCATTATTACTTTCTTGAAAAAATCAAGAGACGCGGTAGGCTTGGTCGACGCCAAGTACTAAAAAAATGATTTTAAAGCGTAGCATATTCTCCAGATTATTTCTCGAGATTTCCATTTCATATTTATTTTTTCATTTTATGGTCTTATGGATCATAAAAGGAAAAAAATGAAATCTGTAACCGATTAATGAAAATTAAAGACGTCTTGCTTTACCGAATGGTTCTCCCCGGCTGACAAATATTTTTCTTGTTATTCATTGACTATTTTTATCTATAAAAATGTTCGTGTCGAATCTACGTCTAAAGTCGAGCGTAGACGGATAATTTGTCCGAGGCGTATGAGGAAAAAGATTGAGCCTCCAATCTCGATGGAAAATCACAACAGCCTAACGAAGTCCGAAGACTTCCTCTTCGCGAGCGTCGAGCATGATGGTCGTGATATGCGCGAGCGCTCGAGGAAATTGATCCACGCATCTCGTTATCTTTTAAGAGTAGCCTTAATTGATACGGCTACGTGCTCGCGAGCTCGCGAGCCAGTCAGTCGATCCTCTCTCCGGTTCGACGTCGTGGTTTCTATTTTTACGTATAGCTCTCGGTCGAACGCGAAGCGCACGCTAACACTTGCCGCGTAAGCTTACGCGATCCGCGGTTCTCGCGGTGCGTTGTGCCTCCCCCGTCTTCGCACGCATCCCGAAGACTCACCGTCGCCGCTGCTGCATGCGCGCCTCCAGGGCCCCACTATATTTAAGTATACCCTGTATTAAAGTGCAAGACGCCCGCTCGTTTGCCGGACTGTGGATCCATTCACGCGACTCGCTGCGACTGCAGCCTTAATTCCACTTCGCCGCTACTTCGACGCCGCCGCGACGTCGTCGTTCGGCCTAGTTGAAAGGGACGAGACACGCGCGCGAGAGAATCGCATCAGTTGTTGATGATGATGATCATGATAATGATGATGATCATGACGATGATGAAGAGGAAGAAGAGGAACAGGAAAAAGAAGAGGAAGAAGGAGAACAAGAAAAAGAAGAGGAAGAAGATGAAGAAATAGAATAGGAAATCAAAATGACGCCATTAAAAAAAAGTTTCATTACAGTTTTCGATACCGACCGGGCTTTCACTTCACCTTAAGGTAGTGTTAAATAACGCCACCGGTTACAAAAACTGTACTGCATGCAGTTTTGAGACCGCAGTCCGCCGACGGAAAAGCAAATTGTCTTTCCCTGGAGAATCGGCAGACGCAGGGAAAGACAATTTTCTTTTTGATCGGGGGTCTGAGGTCTTAAAACGGAATTCATTACAGTTTATCCACATCTCCTTAATTCGTCCTCAAGAAAAACTATGGCCAGCCATTGAGAAAAATCGGCGTCACATGGCAGCCCAGGTGTAGAGCGAGCAATTCCGATAAACGCTCAAGAATCGTACGAAAGAGATCGATCCAAGCGGTCGGTCCATCCTGCGGATGAGATCAGGAGAATTCCGTGAATAAATAAATTTTTAAAAAATTTATCGACTATCCGAGAAGGGTTTCTCCGAGCGTATTAGATCGGCCTCGATTCCATGGCGAGCGAGGGCGGGGAAGAGCATCGGAAATAATTAATGGGTCTCGACCCAATCGGGGACGATCGCACGAGCCATGGGGGCCTCTATAAATACTCATGTTATTTATCGTCGTTATTTTTATTGCTCGCACAGTCGCGGGCGCCGCGATTCTTATGATCCGAAGCCCGTTGCTTCTTCTTAACCTCCCCCCACGACGAGAACATCGGATGGAAAGCGAGAGTGTACGTCCGCGGGCTATTATATACTACATCGAATTTTCATTCCCGGAATGCGAGAAGTAGGTCGATCGAGAGGACATCATGAAGCACATTCTCACGACGAGGCTCGCACGGTACCTATAATGTTATTTCTTCAAATAAATTAATATTATTTCGTCAAATAAATAAATATTATTTCTTCAAATAAATAAATATCATTTCTTCAAATAAATACATATTATTTCTTCAAATAAATAAATATTATTTCTTCAAATAAATAAATATTATTTCTTCAAATAAATAAATATAAAAAAATGGACCCCATTTCAAATTTTCGGAGCCGATTTCGTCGATCTTATCGGCGACACGATCTCGAATCATCGAAACGGCGGCACACTTTTTCTTTGGTTACGCGCAGCACCCGTTTAATATTTGTCCTATATCCGTGATTCGGATGATTCGGAGAAAAACAAGCGTATTGGGTTTAAAAGATGCAAAGTAGTTTGCACACGGCTTCCTCATTTATTACAATTTTACGCATAGCTTCCTCCGTGAGGAAGCCAAAATCGATTGACGAACTTTCTTCGAAAAAATCGAAAAAATTAGACGAGCCTTGTCATATTTTCAATAAAGAAACTATGTATGAAGATTTTTTACCTTTACGTTTTTCAACAAAAACAAATTAAAAAAAAACGTAGATTTGCCGACAATAATTATTTATTGAATGTACAGATCTTTATTTGCCCTGCAGCTACTAAATGCAGATGTTCTTTTTGTTGTTGTTGTTGCTGAAACTCGTTATTAATCAAAAGTCTGTCGAGTAAAAAAATCGACGATAAAAATTGATTGCAACGCAAAAAAAAAAAAAAAAATTTAAAATTCGTTGTCCAGCGTCTCGCACTGTTCGTCGTCCGGTCCATTGAGGCCCAGCGCGAGACTGCAGATGAGCGTCTCGGGCCTCAGGACACGCCACACGGTAAGTCAGGGTTAAGAAGCACCGGTGGTGGGCATTGTGAACGCCACAACTAAAAATAATCGTGGACCGGTCTAAAAATAGTGGCCCTCCCCGTGTACGTGTGCAGCGCTCACCGGCCCGCGACCAACAAGTCCGGAGACGAAAAAAAATAAAAAAGCATCGAGGTATACGGCGGTAGGGAGGAGAGAGGAGAAAGGAGAGAAACGGAGAGTGAGAAAGTGAGCGAAGAAGCACACACGGTGTAGAATACCAAGGTGCACGAGGTAAGCATTCCAATGGGCGGGTTATCACAGACGGATCCATCCCACCTTCCGCTCCGCGGCTGGAATGCATCGAAGCTGCGGACGCGTCATACCTGCACCGGTCGCTCTCCTCTCTTTCTCGAAAAACCTCGGCCCACACGATTCCTGGTGCGGCTGGACCGAACGGTCCGTTTCCACTGGCCGGTTCGTCGAATCGTGTCGCTACCAAAATTCATTCGCTTTCGATTCCGCGCAACCAACATTTTATCACCCGACGGTCGGGACTCCGAAGTTTCTCCCGATTTTCTCTTTGCGCCATCGACCGAGGGACACGGAAGGTAGATTTGAACGACTCGGACGTTTCATTTCGTATGGGTTTTCACCTTAAAATAAAAATCGTTGCTCGATGCTGTATAAAAAAATGTAAATTCGGTAAAACATTATTTTCTTTTCGTTAAAGAACATTGCGACGAGTTTCTCTTTGGACTGGCTCGTAGCCATTAGAATGATCGCATGCGCGACGAGTGGTGCGTCAAGCGCGCGGAAACGTGACAAAGGATGACTGTAGGACGATAATGAAGACTTGAAAAATTTATCGGTCGCGGTTCGAACGTTCGTCGTGAATGCGGTGTGTTTCTTATCATCGCGAACGAGTCCGTCGAGCATCGGCGGCGACCGCTCGTCGCATGTGCAAGATAGGTGAACGCACACGATTTCGCGGCGCCCGTGCATGCGCCGATCCGCGCAAGCCACGCTCTCATGGCCTTGCGTGCGAGCAATTATTTTAGTGCTCGCACGCATAATTCCACGCTGCCGCCGGTTTGTTTCGCATCGCGGCGCTTCGGCGAACCCGCACGAGCGGCCGCGCTGGCCGCTAGACTGACGCTCGCTGCCCCGCTGCGAATTACACGTTTCTTATAATTAGAAAAGTATAATACACACAAATTGGCGAGAAATTCATGCGACCGGTCGCGTTGCGGTTTCTGCGTGCCAGAGCAGCCTCGTTCTTTATTCGAGGCGGGAAACGGAGACCGCAGACCACTGTGATGGTCACGAGAGATCCGAGGATCCTGCTGGGCACGATTACGTCGATGCGACGTTGGATAAAAATAATTTACCCAAAAAAAAAAAAAAAAAAAAAAAAACGGTTACGTCAATTCCGCGGTTTATTCCGCGAGGATGTTTTCGCTGGTCAAAGAACTCATTCTCGTCAAAATAAATTTCTCTTAGAGCAGATTTTTCTTTAATAAAAAAATGCATGCCGGTCGATTCGAAATTCCTTCGATCTTATCGTCTACGGTGGAACGAGTCGAAGCAGACGAAGAGCAGACGTTCGAATGACATTGAGCTCAGGAATTTTTCGAAGTGACAGAAGCGGAGAGGACAAAAAACGGAAAAAAGGAACGAAGTCTATCACGTTTGTTTGGCTCAGCACGTTGCCTTTGGATCCCGAGTGTTTCGCAGCGGTGTTCATCCTCGACCGTTTGAATAATCGAGTAAACAACGCATTCCCGGCAAATTTCCAGACTGCCTCTCGCGATTAGCGTCTGCCGAGCACGTTTCGCGCAATTCGTGATTCATCCCGGTGAGAGAGCAAGAGCGCTGATGATGATTCGACCGCCGTGCGGCCTAGCGGTACATCGAAAGAAAGAAAGTAAAAAAGAAAAAAAAAAGGCGAGACAGACTCCGGATACAGCGATTCGGAGTGGGACTGAGAACGGCGAGGATACTACTCATCGTTTGTCATTTACATTTGTGATCCGCCTCGTCCAAGAGCGAATCAACAGAGTGACGCACGCTGAGCATCTGCTGAGTCATACTCGAAGTCATCTCGCTGTTCATATATTGCCCGAAGAAATTCCAGTACGACCGAACTGTTTGCGTTCGAATAATCGTCCTATGATAAAGAATTGATCGATACCGTATTGCTTTCATTAAAAAAAATTAAAAGAAACTATCCGTAAGAATGACATCGGATCCAATAGAAGAAATTCCGTCAACGAATGATTGCTTTTTATTTTTTGCAAAATTGTCAATTCCATTTGTCTACAAATAATCGATCACCAAAGTACACAGTATCTCTCGTTAATCTTGCTAAAAACCCATAATCAGCTAAAAAACGCTCCGTTCTCCGCCGGAAATCGGTTGTGTAATTCAGCCTGATCGTTCCGACGAATAATTCGCGCAATTATGCGCGACTTACATTATCGACGCGACTGTATTAAGAATATTGTGCACTTAGGCAATTTACAGCATTCCGAGTTGTAAATTTCAGATATTATAAATCAATGCAAGAAGCATAATTTTTCTTAGACAAAAAAGAAGATAAAAAAAATATTTTCCACATGAATGCCGATATAATTGAACTGTATCTTTTTTACCGCAGTAAATTTGCTCTCTTGGAAAAACCGCGGCTTCACCGCTGTGCAGTTGCGACACGCTATAGCGCTATTTTCTCAGTCGGGTAGACCGAGAGGTATCGAGAGACAGACTGAAGTAGCAACTGCATGAAGGAAGGTGCCCCAAATTGCCGTACACACACACTATATTTTTCACCGCACACGCGCGAAATAATAACTGTGTCGCAGCGATGGAGGAGATGAGAAAGATGAGCCAAGGACTCGTTCAGAGAGGCGTTAAGCCCTTGGCTTCGTGTTCTGCGCGAGATAAAAAAAAAAAATAAAAAAAAATTATATCGCAGGTATAATATAGGGCACCGAGTCGCACCAATGCAAGTGAGCAGCGTAGTCTTTGAAACTAGAAACTATGCGGAAATCTCGGTTGAAACTAATGCCGCTGTACGACGAACTATACGGCTCTTCTCTTCGTCTCGTTCTCCTCCCGGCTCTGCTGGTGATGCTGTGTCCGTGACGAGAGAAGTTCATGGGCACACACGTTATTAGAGTCATCTCAAGGCGCGCGCGGGCGCGCGCGTGCGTTTGCATCCACGAGAGAGCCCGTTGCTCGAACATTTAGCTCGTTCGTCTCTCGTAAGTAGTGTGGAGAGAGAGTTGGCATGGCTCCGCCGCGCGGACTCAAAAGCTCTCGCGGGAGCCCGGCTTATCCCCGGTGTCGCGTTACCCCGCCTATACAAATTTCCGTCCGATTATAATAGTTGTTTTTCTTCACCTAAAATAATTTTTTTTTACTGCTTTTTTAAAAAACCTATAACGTTTTTGGTTCCACACGTTCTGTACATATATGCCGCTTGTCTAAACAATAGCGCGATAGACGTAAGAGATGTTTGCTTAAGGCGGGGAACGAACGAATTTTATGAGATTATTTTTGTTTTTATCGTAGCGATGGGTAGAGCTCGGTCTATGCATCGACGATCTAATGCCAATAGGGCGTGTGAGTTACACCTAGAAAAATAATTCATTTGACGGGCAACGTTTATTTTTTTCAAATAAATATTGATTTTTTAAAATTAATATTTATTTGCAGGGCGCCCACCAAATAAATTATTTTCGTAGGTGTACACTGCGAAAGAAAAGGTTGCATAAACCAAAAGTCGCGGTGACATAAGCTCTTATTTGATTGGCACAAATGAAGCATTGTTTTGTTGAAGGATTATTTGCTCCAATCTATTCAAAATTTGTCGATTTAAAAAAAAACGTTTTTGTTGCACCAACAAAACGACCCTTTCAAACGTATGTCACCGCGCCTTGGTTAATCCAACCCTACCATTTTCTAATTGTACTGTTATACGCAAGCACTACGACCTTACGGCATTGAGCCATCGATGTCGTTGATTTACGTGCTAATCGAGGTGGGCCATTTTCACCGCTGTTACCATAATTTTTTTTACCGTCCAGTCCAGCCGCGATCCAGAAAAAGATTTAGCAGTGGGTGAACGTTAATGTTTCGCCCACCCGCGCCACGGTGTAGCGACAGAGAGATGTTTATTACCAAGATCTCGAGGGTGAACGGAGGGGAAGAAGGGAGCAAAGCTTTCACGGCACAGCCGCGAGGTCTTCATCTTCGTCTCCTTCATCTTCGTCTTCTTCATCTTATTCTCGCTTCTTCCACGTCCGCGCTTCGTGTTCTCGGAACGATCGAACATCGGGGGGGAACGTTGTGTTATAACCCGACAAATAGTTACACCAGCGCGACGTTCGTCGTCGTTTTCGTCGTCGTCGCGGAATAAAAGCTCTCGGTATTTTTATATCCGCGGGAGTAAAGCATCGGCGACGTTGAGAGCGCGCGCAGAGAGCACCGGGCCTCGGCCTCTATTAATATCCGCGGAGCCGGGCTTCCTTTCGGACCGACTCTCGACGGAGAAGTCTGCAGCCTGCATCACGGACTCGCATCGGTTCGACTCGACAGTCTTTTACTTGGTATCGCTGTAGGACGCAAAAACTTCGTGCTGAGGAAGGGACCGAAGCGAGAATCAAAGATGCGCGGCGGGCGTCAGAAGAGAGCTCAAGGGAGATGAGAAAGTAACTCGTTCGGGGAAATTTAAATATATCCAACTGAGCTACAATGCGTTGCGACGAAAAACAAAAAACAGAGAGTAGCCTCCGTTACTTATCGATCATCTGTAAAATCAATAAATCGTCAATAAATTTAATTTTCTAATACGTCGGTCGTTGATCAGACTTCATCGATAAAAATAAATCTTTGAATGGATTTTTAGGATCTACAGGAGCGTCAGTGGATCAAATCTTCATACACCCTATTCATCGAACAACTTTAAAACCTCTATGATTACGGCAATGACATAAATTGGTAGTTTGCCGGAAATTATGAAGATCCTCTTACCGATCAACGGATTTAGCAAATATCTTTTGTATACTCCGATGAGACAACTTTTAGGTCTTTCGAAAGCTACGACAGATGCAAGAGGGAAAAGATGCGGCAAAGTACATATACAAAATACATTTATTTACATTTGGAGGTAAATTTAGTGACAGAAAGCCAGTACCACTAGTATGAAGAAACCGGTTACCACATGAACACAACAAATTGCCAGCAGGTGGCCAACGAACAGCGGTATTGTGCTGCATTGTTGGAACACAGCCATCGTGGGTGAATTGAAGGCACAGGCGACACAGACTGCATCAATAAAAAACAGAAAGAAAAAAAAAATATCCGGCAGAGAAAATAGACGATTTGCCGTTGTCGGTACATTGACGAGTTATCGACTTTTCGATTATAAAAACGAGATGTACGACGAAAATACGACGATCTATAGGTATGATCGTTACGCCACCGGGTGAGGAACGTTTACGGGGAATCTTCAGGGTCTCGCGGATGGAAGGGAAGAACCGAGATTTTCGAGATACAAATCGAGAAGAAGACAGCGTACCGCGTATTCGTAACGTGTGCAAGCTCTCTCGCGTAATCCTTGGACATTCCGGGCTGCGCGTGGTCGTGTTAGTGGCAGTGGACAAGCCCGGCCAAAACGCCCACGCTCGGTTCGCCAACCCCCCTCCGTCCCCCCGTCTGGACCACGGATCTTCGCAGCATCGCAGAGTCGTGCTCGGTGTGTTTGCTTCTTCGAGTCTCGATCGTCTCGCGCCCTTTTCGAACAGCCTACGGGAGGATCGAGAAAAGATCACCGAAAAAAAAAAAAAAAAAAAAAGATCTTTGGTAGGCGTCAAACCGGGGCGTCGATTCGGATCGGCAAAGGCTCGAACGCTCCAGAAAATCTACGCTCCGGAGCGACAATAGCGCGGAATCTTCGATTCGGCACGTACGATGATTCTCGTTAGCGGTTTTCGTGCAATCCTCGCCATCCGGTCGCGCAGAGTACATCGAAGCGAGTTACCGTCCTCGAGAGAGGATGATGGAGCGATTGAAGAGAAGCGAGACGAACGAAACGAACGAGCTCGAGTGGCGTCTGGCGCCATCGTCGAATAGTTCGGCTCTTCTTTCGTCCTCTACCGTTCCGTTTCTCGATCAACATTTTTTTTGGTTCTTCTTTTTTTTCCGTTAATACTTCACTTGTCGAGGTCGTAATCGCGACCGGTGGCGCGGCTGCGGCCATTGCACGGCCGTTGCTTAGCCGGGAAAGGCGAGTCGATTAGCTCACGATGGCGGGTAGGAAATAAATTTGTCCCGGACGCCACGGGGGAGAACGGGGAGAGAGAGAAAATGTTTTACATATCATAATATAATATGCGGACGGATAGTTATATTTTAGATCGGTTGGGTGTACAAGCGAAGGAAAAACTTCGGCGAGCCTGGAGGCGCTCGCTTTTTTCTCTGTCTATCCGCGTCTCGTAGTTGTGAGGAAGGCGAGCAGAGATCGTATCACAACGAGGAGTTGGTGGGGCTTTTACAGAGTGGACATTTTGCTCTCGACAGATAGACGTTACTCGTGTATATTTTGCAACTCGGCTTCGTAGATAGTCGTGCAACGATTAGCCCGAGTCTCCGCTTAATGCCTTGTGTCGAGCTCTCGCTCCCGATGGACATCGGGCGTCGAGAGGGGAAGAGGGATGAAAAAAAAATGTGTTGAGCGGATAGATAAAGAGCGCACCGAGTTAGCGGATCTTCCGATCGTTCGATTAACGAAACACGATAGCCATCGGAGCAAAACGTGCGCGTGCGAGAGGAGCACAGCCGTTCTCGGTCGTCCACGCGGGGAACCACGAGAGGATTCTCGTTCTTTCGTCGTGCGCCCGCCGGTCCATAGAGCGCGAACACGCGGAAGATCGCCCTCGAGATCGATTTGCGACTAAGAGATCGCGCTCTTTCCCGCGGGCAGCGTGCAGCGGCACGACGGTTACACGAGAACGACAACGCGCTGGACAACCACGACGATACCTTGCTCGCGGTTCGCGATTGCGATCGGCCGATACTGCTGACCTTTCGTCGAATCGATTTTATTGGGCGCAGATAAAAGGACGGGGGGACTTTATTGAGGAGATGCGGCATTCGATTCCTGTGGGCTGGAAACGTTCGGGGTTTGAGGAGGTTTGAGGGGCAACATTTTTTACAAGTTTGCGCATCGATTGACTTTAGTTGATGATGATTCGAGTCAGGTCATAAGTCCTTGACCCAGGGAGTGACCCTGAAAATATTTGCATGACATGACATTTCATCTTTGGCAATTCTCTATCTATGCAGGGCTTTGGGAAGAAGAAAAAAAAATGTTCGATTGTAGAATTTTCTTGTGGTAAAGTAAAGTGTGAGTGAACTTCTCCGAGCGAAATTTGTGCGATGCAAAACACTCGTCTGATAACCTAATGAAAGTTAGTCTCATGCTTAGATTAGATTAGATATCTTCAGGGTTATCTCAGAATAATATTCAATATTAACCCGTCTGGCGATTTTCTTTCTACGTGTTTGTTCACTTTTTTCGAAGAATGTGCCTCTTCTCGTATCTTTGCTTGAAGAATGTACTACAAACTGAAAGGATTTTTTATTGGATTCTCTGATAATAATTGAGGATTACTAGTAACAAATACCTGTGATATTATTCTTTCGATAAAAACCACAAATCGCATTAAAATTGAGTAAAAAAATATTATATATTGTTTGAAAATGAATAAATACCAAATATAATATAAAGTAAACTGTAAAAAATACTGTTTAAAAAATCTGCACAAACCGGTAAATTCGTCTCATCATGATTGTTTTTAACTGCGTCACAAAGTGCTCGACACGTCAAACTACGGACTTAGCTTCGTCGGAGCTACTGCCCAAAAATGCCTATTGAATTCATTTCTAAGGACATACCACGCTTGTAAATTGTGCCCCATCTCGACAAGAGAAAAAAAAATCGGCTACCACGGTTTTTCCCATCTGTCCGAAAGAAAGTTTTCTCGGAAGGTTCCATGAAAGAGGACGGAAAGAATGAAACACTTTAAAAAATGCTGTGTCCACAGTAAGTCGCGGTCGTCGTTACTGGGAAAGTCCCCTCAAGAGAATCTTCGGTGACGTTTCAATGGAATCATTCATCTCGATTCATGAATGGCGAGAGGAAACGCTTTATCGTCACTCACTCCAACGCGACCCACGTGAGTGAAATTCCGGGAACCTGTGCTGGACGTGACGATGCGTCACTCTTAGCACCTCAGCTGATCCGGCGATCGGGCGGCGATGGCCGATCGAACTGACGCGAGTGAAAAATCGCGATCGTTCAAATTTTCGTAAATTTCTCGTCACAGTCCAAGAATTAATTTACATCGCCCCGCAAGTATTTTTCTCCGTATTCGACGCGCGCACCGCAAAGTACGATAGTGCGCATGCGCGCAGAACTGGGTCTCCACTTCCGGTACGTGCTTGCGGATACGTTGGTCGCAGTAAAAATGCTTCCTTATCACGTTATCACTGAACCCTCACCAGTCGTAAAAACGTTATGGAATTTGTATTTACAGTCAACGCTCGGCCATAACGAAGCGATAATACGGCGCTCGCATTGCAGTAACAAAACTAAGGTGGAGTTTCGTATAACGCCAATCCCGCAATTTTGAGGAATCGCCGCGCTACCTGTTCGAGCCTCGGGGATATCGAAATGAAATTCTTTTGTATTCATTAATAATGCGAAATGACCTCGACTATTGGACTCTGATAGGCGGCGATCGTACTTCGACTCCGCCACTGACAGGCGTCAAGTAGAGTTGTCAAGCAAACGTCAGGCCGGAATATTCACGACCGCACGTGCAATTACCGTTGGCAGAAAACCAAAAGTTTTTTTTTTCATTTGTGAGATATTATTTCGCGTTTATTGCCGGATGTACTTATTTTACCGGAATTTTGGGACGAAACACGGAGAATCGAATATCCCAGGAATTTAAAAAAAAAACAATATTTCAGAAAAAAAATTAGGCGTTTATAAAATCGAGGAAAAACTGGAGGCTTTTTCTCTCCAATTACTTCCGAACGCAATGTGCAAATTTAACAGCGTTTCCGTTTGATTCCGCTCACCCTGCACGAAGAAAAAACAAATTTTTGCTATGGCAAGAATTTCGTTGCATTAGCTAATTTGTTTACGTAATACAGGAACAACAAACTATCTTGCTGCAGCAGCGTTTTTTTTCTGCCGTCTGAATAAATTATTAAGGATCGATATTTTGTTCCTGAAAGAGAAAAAATGTTCTCCGTGCGAGGTGAAGCGAATGGCGAATGTCTGTTTTTGAGTGAGCGCTGAGAGGTGTTTATTGGGGTTTGACGAGTCAGAGTTCGTATACGTAACACGTGATTCAGACGTCGAATTAGCCGAACATTTGGCCGATCGACGATCGGTCCGGCTCGAGTCGAGAGGAACGGGTTTCCCGTAGGAGGAGTCCGAGGAAAGGATTGGAAGCCGAGATGCCGAGTAGTCGGACGGAACGAGAGGAGGGTATACCCGAGTGTAAAATTTATTTTCGCGGTGACTACCGCAGGCAGGAAGAAGCAAGTCTGAGGCGTCTCGCACGGGGCCTGGCCGCGGCTCGCGAGTTTCGCAAAGGCACCTTCTCGAAATAGAACACCCAAATAATTTGCCTCGGATTACCAGCGCCGCCGCCTATAACGCGTACGCGTCTCTCGTCCGCGGGAAATCTCCGAGCCCGGCTTATCCATCATTGCGCATTTCGTTATTTCATCATTAAGCCCGATGTACAAGTCGTTTGGCGCCACCGAACGGGCTATATTCAAATTCAACATAGTTTTAACGTTAAATACGGCCGAAAATGTAATCGCAAATTTTCTTCGACTCGACGAATCGCGACGTCATCGATAACAGACATTATCGCCTTCTGTGACGAGCATCGCTGTTCCTCGGAACGATATGCATTGCAGTTGATAACACGGTCAAAAACGATTTGCCTTCAACGAACATTCGTAGTCCACAAAAAAAAAAAAAAAAATTGCTCACAACTTTTCTGGTATTTGTACCATTTTTTTTTTTTGTGAAAAAATACACTTTTCTGGGATAAAATGAATTTTAAAAAATTGTATAATAACAAGAAGAAAAAATCATGGATATTTGCGAACAATAAATGTTTGTTGGGTGTACAAACTTTTTTTCATTTTGCACACGAGAGTCGTCCGGGGCGATACAAACTTTGCAATAAGACTTCGTTAACTAGTGATACATTTTAAGAATACAATTTTCATATTTTTTCGACACATCTCATGCTTTCTTAACGACTGCGGCATCTCGCAGATGTCGGTAGATCCGTCGAGCAGAGGAACCCATCGATATTGTGAGCCACGCATCTCCGTTATTTTGGCATTATTCTGTCAACAATTCCGAATTTGATTCAATGACAATAACCTGGATTGAGCGGTTTCAAAAGTGAATAAAAAATAAAAAAGTGACTCTAGAAATCGAAACGTTCCGCTCGATCGGATCGAGAAAAACACGGCATCATCGGCGCTCAAAGTCGAAGCCGTCGCGCGACCCATCTCGAGTTACAGGCGTGACGTCCTGCCAAAATTCGGCCCGCTAACCACCGCGTTCAACGTTGTTGGCAACGATTTCTGTCGATGCGCGTGAAATTTGGCGTTCATCGTGGATCTTACGTAACTAGCGCGCGTCTCCCGTCTGCCCACTGATTTTACTCTTCTACTTCTGCTTCACGGACCCGCTCTACTCGTATTCATCTCCCGGCGATCGTTCCTCGCCGTTGCCAAAATAACATTTCCGAAAATCATGGATCAAAGCCCCGAACGAGCATATTATACGGCGTTAATATTAGAACAACCGAATCTCGACGATTATGACTTTCGGATGTAAGAAATCATCGTTTAAATTTCGGGGCTATAAAAAAAAATCAGGACTAATCAGCAGACTCTTCGACAAAAAAAAATATGAACGATCTCCAACACTCTTCGAAATAAAAAAATTAACGATCATCAGCACTCTTCGAAAAAAAAAAAATCAACGATCGTCAGCACCCTTCGAAAAAAAAAAATTAAAGATCTTCAGCAATCTTCGAAAAAAAAATCAGCGATCTTCAGCAGACTCTTCGAGTCCCTCAACCGGATGATAACCGGATATCGATCGGCCGTTCCGGCTCTCCGACCGACAGATCGTGCGGTGGAGCCCTCGCCCTCGCGTTATCGACGAGAATCCCCAGCTGCGTAAATCCGATTTGCCAACTTACCTTCTGGACGATGAGCGGCGTGCCGAAATCCTTTCCACCCTGAAGCCGGAAGCCCCACGGAGATCCGTCGAAGCGGGACAGTTTGACGCTGATCAACTGCGCCATCACTCAATCAATCGATAAACTCTTGCGGTACGATGATAAATTCGTCGGGACGATAGATAAGCCCGAGCCTTCTCGGTAATCGAAGAACGAACGAGATATTTTATCTTCGAGATTCGGCGTTTCAACAGTTATTTCTTCTTCTTTTTTATTATATATATATTTTTTTTAAATAACGAAACAAAAAACCAAACTAAACAAACTCCCCCGTGTAAGACGCGCACGGCAGGGCGAAGCGGGTCACGAGGATGACGATGGACGATATACTTTCACGATCTCGGAGACTCCTTCTTATCGCCCGCTCGGAGAACAACGGCGTCGATGACGAATGAAGAAGAATGAAGGAAACAAAAAAATAAAAAATAAACCGAAGAAATCCAACGAAGACGATGATGCACGAATCTTCTTCGAGAACACCCGGGAACGAATCCAAAGATCCTCTTCTTCTTCGGCACCCGAGATTGAGTCCCGTTCGCTCTATCTCTCAAACTGAACCCCGCGCGCGCTCACCGCGAGTCTATTCGTGGGTTCTCCCGTCCGTGAAAACCTATACTCTGTATATACCGTTCTATATAGCCGCTGGAGTCGCAGGTTGTGTGCCACGGCGTCTATATTTATATATACACACATATATATAAATATCCACCGTATATCAGAGTTACAAATCTCGGAGCCGCGTCTGTGCGTTGCATATACTTTTTCTACACCGCATATACAAAAATATATGCGTACAGATGTATGTATATATACGGTGTCTTCGAATGATATTTATATTATGTCGTTTGTCGTTGCCGCGCGCGGTATCGAGGCAGGAGGCGAATGTGTCGCGTCGCGATCGTTCCCGAGGAAACGCAAAAACCGGAGTAAAGTAAAACTGACCGGTTACTCGGCCAGGAGGGCTTTCCATGCGTTTTTAAACGGGGCGAACGCGAGAGCGTGTGCGGAGTCGGAGAGCGCGTGCGTCCCGCGGCCGGAGAGAGTAAGAGAGCGACCTGGTGCGCGTTCGCGGGACCGGGACGGGCGACGCGGCATTCTCGACATTTCACTCTCTATCCCTTCCATCGGGGCCACTCTTCTTCGCTTCCCCAATCCCTTCCCGATCCTCCACCGCCGCCGTCTCGTTCCCCGTCCGGAGGACGCTGTTCTCCGTCTTTCCCGCAGTCGTCATTCTTCCTCCCCCTCTTCCTCATCATCATCGGGCCGGCGAGGAAGACGAAGACGCGACGATCGCCTGGAGAACCGGAGGTGGTGGAGGACTCCCTCCTCCCCTCTCCACCTCCCCCTCCCCCCCCGCCCCTCCAACGGCATGAAAGTGGTGGTAGCACCTTACGAGCACGATGTTTAGCGCACGTTGCACACTCGTACTTACGTTACGCTGGCAGGCAACATGCGGTACGTGCAACGCGATGCTCCGACTGGAAGGAAGGCCCGTCTTCCTCCGGTGCATTCGGCATCTGCCCGCATGTGCAAGCCATCAACGATACGCCCGCTGCACCCGCGGGTCCGGCGCCCGGTTCCGTGGCTCGGAATCAGAGGGGCGCGACTCGTCGACGTCGAGACGGCGAGTCGCGCCCTTCGATCGTCGCGGCACTCGATATGAAGTACGCCCCGTACGATCTACCGCGCATGTGTGGAAGATCCGCTAAATCTGCATTCATGCTTCGGTCTCGTGTGCGCGCGTATCGCCCGGTCGTAATACGTGTCGGATGACCGTGCGCGTCTCCGGCGGGGGGGGGGGACGTGTGTGTACCTACAGGCGGATTAATGCACGCTCGCCAAGTGAATATTTAACATTCATGAATTACGCGGAACAAGCGCGGCCGTGAGCATGAGCGCGGTTATTCTGCATCAATGTAAATATGAATCCTGTCCGGGACGTTATCGCTTCTTTCTTTCGCGTTCGCGCACTCCCACACGGGGAGGAGCGTGACCGTGTGCATGCTTCTCGATGCGATCGTTCGGTCGCGGGTGTTCGCGCGCGGTCTTTCCCTCTCGTTCGCGACCGGCTGCGGGACGGAGAGAGCGTCGGGTTCGCTCACTCGCGGAGGACATACCGTGGATACTGTAACATCGTGTAAACTCTGCGTGTATGCGGCATCGGGAGACCGGATCGAGACTCGTTCCCTGTACGCGGCCGCCTCTCCGCCCGGTTGCCGGGCATTCCGCGACCTCGTCCCCGATGGGCCTTCTTCTCCCCGAGGCCCCTGACAATGAAGACAAAAGCGAATAGGAGCCTCCTCAAGGTGTCGATAATATCGAATCTCGGCAGGCCGATCACCTTCCCGCACCGACTTTCATACGGTTCGTCGAGAAATTATTTTCGCGACGACTCCGCGAATTAAGATGGAGGCGGAGAATTGTGAGGACGAACGGGATGTAAAATAAAACGACTGTGTTTTCGTGGTTGCGAAATGAATTTCTCGTGATCGGCGAAGCGGTACCGGAGATTCCGGAGCTCTCGACCGCAATTTAGATGATACGAGGGCGAGATAAATCATCGATAAAGTTGTAGCCAGACCCGAGATTCGTTGCGGCGAATTGAAATGCATTGGAGGTGGAATGAACGAGAATTATTTAATTAATATGTCCGGTATTTTGATAGGTGATCGAAATTTTACCGAGCGATATGTACCGATCGATGAAATACTGTGAGATAACGGCACTCGAGATCGGCGGGATTTGTTGAAGTGGCAATGGAGCGAGGCGATAATTGATGGAACGATAGCGAAAAGAAAGAGGGGCGAATATGGCCCGGTTCGTGTACGATTGATTTACGCGATAATCGAGGTGGGCCATATTCACCACATATGTTATGTTTGGAACGATATATTTCCAAGAATCTCTCGACTCAATTGTCATATCTTCGTATGTGCAAGATGTTCGTGTTGCGGTTTGCGTGACTTTTTTCCGTCATCTCGATACGCAACGCATAAAAATAAATGTGAAAGTCGCGGAATCTGTCCCAGTTTTGTGAACACTGGGATCGCCCATTTTTACCTTACGCGGTCAGTTTTTGTTTCGCGTATTGGTATTTTTCCTTTCGTCTTCACAGGGTAAAAAAGATTTTTTAGTTTCACGAAGGTTTCCTACCCACGAACGTTGACGATCTTCTTCGCATTTACTTTACACCCATTTCTCGACGAAAATACGATTCGTTAGCAAAATCGAATTGTTAAAGGAACGAGAAAAAATTACATTGTCGGATTTTGTGAACTTTTCAACTGTGCATGATTAAACTTACAAAGTAATAAAATAAAATAAATGAAAAATAAAATAACACAAGAATCTTTCCGCAAAACACAGAATCAAGACTCTTAACTTCTTCCGTGGAAAATGTTTTTGAGGCTACAATTTAATATCCCATAATTAGCAGATGCACATCCTAATTTTTTGTGTGGCCGCCGCAACCGGGGCTGCCGTACGCGTACGGGCTGATGACAGAGAACGAAATGGAAGGACCAACCTCCTCTTCGTCTTCTTCCTCTTCTTCTCGGCCAGCTGCATTATGAACGCCCGTGGCGGTCACGAGGGAGACCGCGAACTAGTTCGTGAATCATGCCTAGAATGCTTTACATAAATTGTTCGGGGGCTACGTCACGCTCTCGGAGCCCCAGTTGGGACGTCCGTGCGAGAGGTGAGGTCTTTCCTTGGTCTCCTGTGCCCACATGCATGACTCGCCAATGCGCTAACGTACGTTTCTATATAAGTTTCTTCGAGTTAATACGGTAACTTCTCCACCTATGCGGAGGGAACCTCCGCGGTGGTTTATAATAGTGCTTCGCTATAGACACACAAAACCGTGACTCAACCGCATCCAGCAGGCCAGATACACAACAAGAACTCTGTTACGCACTTTTGGTGCATCATTCGGGTCGGCAGACTCCTCTTTCTCGGTGCGGTCGCCACTGCGAATAGTCAAAGTAACAGTAAACCTCTCACGTAAACGGATTCCCCGAGGTTCATTCATGGAAGAGAAACCGGCGGAAGGAGGAAACGAGAACACTTATAAGCTGACAAGAGAATTGCATTAGCTGTGATCACGAGGTTAATGGCTTATACTGATACATGCACGCCACAGAGAAAAAAATTGATTTTAGCGATCTTTACTTTCTAAATATTTTTATACCATTTTTTGTGCTAACTTATTTTTATACGTACTACGGAAAATACTACCCTAAGTGCGATATAACACGGTTACGGTTATTTAGAGCAATTACTGTAATCCTTTTAAAATTTACAATGGTAGTGGAGAGCCGACACATTTTTCGCGTGTCTTCGTTTTCTTCGTCGTACGAAGTTTTTTTGATGTACCAAAATTTACGTAAAATACCAGAGCATTCTCGATCATTTTTTCCATGAACCATTTTACCCCCCGATCCCATGAAGATGGTATTAAAAATCGGCAAATAAAATGATTATGTTTTAGTCAGTAATTAACGAAATTAGGTATTTTTTTCGTTCGATTAGTTTTCTTTCTGGTGAGGAAGGATAACGACGTTCACTGGTAGAGAAAAACTTGTCAGACACATTTCAGACATCGATTAGCTCTGTATTTTTATGTACAAGATATATGTACACGGATTTTATTTTTCAAAACCTATATAGTTATTATAAAAGTAAATCGGGTTATCGGCTGTCAGCTTTATGCTTCAGCGATTACACAGTAATAATTATTTTCATTTTATTTATTCGTGTGTTTTTTTTTTTAAGTTAATCATACGTCAATGTTAATCAATGGCTGATACCTCGGGTGCTCCTGTCGTCGGCGACGCTCAGTGCCGGTGATCTCTGGAACAGCGACAAAACTTCATATCAGCTCGCATATGTTTAATTACCCGTCGATTAATCGGGCGTAATGTCTCTATAGAGGGTTTCCACAAAGGGAATGAATTTCGTTCGCCACACAACCGGGGACACTCGACTCGCTCACCACTCTCTCGATTATATCTTCAGCTGCATTGACCTTCGGCGGTCTCGCCGGAATTCCTGTCTTCGGCTCTCGTTCCATCTTGTGCAACATTTTGTAAACGCTCGAACCCATCAGATGATCGTAGTTCGGCAACCAGTTTTTCTCGAATTTCTTGAAGTTCACCCTGCATTCAATAACAGAAGGTTGTCATCTTTCAAAATACATACATTTTTTTATTTACAAGAATAAATAACAATTTATTAGAAAAATGAAATGAAATTTACTTAAAAAATGAAATTTAATTTATTATTGCCAAAATAATTCTATCGGCAATCGAAAAAAAGAGCTCGCGAAAGTAAAAAGTGAACTTACCCCATGGCTCGTCCACGAATAACTTCCGCCTGGGAGGACAAGACCTCAGCTATCATCTCGTCGTTGAAGAAATCGTTCGGACACCTCCATCTACGTCCGTAAGTGAGCTCCAGCTGCTTAGCCTGGGGCCAGAGATCGTTCGAGCGCCTTCTTCCTCCTCTGTGCTATAAGGGAAACGTTCACATGGCTTTGTTATTCCACACAGTGCATCCATTTCCGTCTCGCACGCGCGACTTCGATGGGCGAACGTTGAACGGACGAGGAAGGAGCAGAAGAAGAAAAAAAACACAGTCGCAACGATCGGTTCGTTTATCGCGTGTATACCATATAACGTTCGTCGAAATGTCGACATGATAATTAACGAGCACGACGGGATAGTGCACAGGTACGAGAGTTGCAACGATAGGATACCATTTCACCGGGAACGATTGATCAATGCGCGCCGATAAAACGATGCGGATTATATCACGTCGTTGTACAACTTGCTGTTACGGAACACATTTACCTCGGTCAATTATACATTGAAAGGAAAATTTTATATCACGAATCAATAACAGAAAAAAAAAATTCAATCGATTCATGGAAATTTCTATTGACTATATTGAAATTTTTCTCGTAAAACGAGCGTAAATCTATTCTCTTTATTTCTTCTTATATAATCGAAAAATAGGAACTTCTAATTTTAGTGGGGCTCTGATGCAAGGCAGCCGATCGAAGATGTGTGAGAAACGAGCGGGTGAAAGGGTAACGAAGATTTAGACACAGGTACAAATATCAGATGCGATACACCCGGGGGTTTTTTTTTGTACCTTCAATTCTTGTATAATTTGATCTTTCGGGTCAAGATTCGGATCCGGTTCGAAACTTCCTAGAATATACATTGCAACGCGTTTAAGGATGGAGAGACGTCGAGAGGATTTTTTTTTTTACAAAATCCTCGTAGTTCCCTCGCACACGTTGCATAGTATTAAGATGAGGTGATAGTGCTCGGTCGGGAACGAAAAATGTAATCCAAAAATGCTCCGGTACGGTTGCTTTTACGAATAAAATACGAGAACTTCACCCTTCGTCAAATTATCTTGCAGGATGACATTCTAGTGCAGTATCCGTTTCACCGCATCTTAATGTTAACTTGTTTCCAGAAATTTGTGAAATTTCGTCAGCGTTGGGCTTACCGTGAGAAGGAGCTGGACTGGGTTCTCGTGATTTCAAGACCTTCGACTGATACGAGACGATGCACTTCTTCACTCGACTCTCCTCGACGGCACTCTTCACGTTTACCTCTCCCAACTCTTTCGTCTCCGGTACTTCGTCGTCCTCCTCGGGCTCGGGCTCGATGATTATCGGCGGCTCTTCACTCGCCACTGTCGCCGGTGATTCTCTAGCTTCCGGTTCCGACGGTCTCAGATGATTGTCGCTGTCGTCAGGCTCCTCCTGAGGCGAGGCCTGAGACTCCCTCGTCGCTTGTTCCTCGGCATCTTCCCGCTCATCTGAGTGCAATACAATTTATCGTTATCGTTATCATAAAAAGTTCCACCTCATCGTATATATAGATGAGGTGACCGACAGCGGTGGATGCGCGGTTGGCGCACGACTCCGGTGGTCTCCCAAGTTAAGCAAGATCATTCGCGGTCAGTACTTGGATGGGTGACCGCTTACCCGTGCGCTAGCTGGCGCATCGACCGTTGAGCGGGTGGCGCTTTCTTCTGAAACTTTTGGTGTTTCTGCACTTTACCCAAAGTGCAAAAATACCAGAGGATCAGTAGAATATATAGCCATCACCGACAAACCGGTGCATTACTTGAAATCACACACAAAAAAATACTCGCGAATCAAAGGATTGAAGGTTAGTAAACGTACTATAAAAATTTTCTTTTACGATTTTCGTTAGGATTTTTTTTCGTGTCTGATTGCAAGGGGTTCCAGATGAGTACCGACGACAAAAGCGATGTTTCACTTGAAATCAGACCTAAAAAATCCGCGAACCAAATCGAGGGTTAGTAAACGTACAACAAAAAAAAATATTAAGATTTTCGTTAGGTTTTTTTTTTGTCTGATTGCAAGGCGTTCCAGATAAGTACCGAGAACAAATGCGAAATCAGACACAAAAAATTTGCGAGTCCGAGGATCGAGGGTTAGTAAACGTACTACAAAAAAAAATGTTATCTGAACTACCTGAAGACTCTCGGCGTCCACCGCGCTCACCTCCGTTCTGAACACCGCTAAGTTCCATTATTTTGTGCAACTGTTCCGAGACTATTCTCAGATGATTTTCAATTTCGCTCGGTAGCTGTTTGAGCGCGAGAAGCTGATTCTGAACGCTCTCGAGCTGTTTCTCGAGGCTGATCTCCGTCGACACGAGCTCCTTGACCTTCTCCTTGTCAAACGTGGGAATCGCCGGGTACTTGGGAGGCCGCGAGCAACTCATCTCTTCGGTTCTGGTGTCGTCCTCGTGTGTTGGCTCTTCGACACAGGTCTCCTCCGGCTGATTTTCCTCCTCTCCTCGATCACCACCCTCGCAAACACTTTCCCGTTCCGAGGGTTCCAATTCCACCGCTTCCTTAGATTCCGCCTTAGATTCCGGACGGGAGTCGACTTCCTGACGAGACGAGCGTCCAGGCTCCGGTGTCTCGGTAGGTGTGCTTACCTGATTCATTATTAGTGATTTTTTTTTTTCATCTTTTTTAAAAAACGAAAATCTTATCGGACACCCGAGAAACAAGCGGACAGTGGACAGGATCTTTGGGACTATCTTCAGTTTAAATGACTTCCTGCAAACTACGTTTTTTTACCGGCCAAGGTTTATCGAACGCGATTAATCTCAATACTCGTCAATTTTATTGTTTGTCTCTGGTGATTCGTGCGATGAACAATATCGAGAATTTATTTATTATTTATTCATTTTTTCATGAATTGCAATCATGCATTTTGCCAAAGCCGCCAAAGCTTTCAAGTTGTTGGTATACGATAGAATGAGTGAATTTCTACTGCTCTTACGGCTATCACTACGATATAGTATAGTAATTAGTGTATACTAAGCACTTCCGGTTAGCAAGCAATGTATAATGTATTTATGAGATAGAAAGACATGCCAATGGTTTTTTTTTTTTTTTTTAGAAAAAGCGATTAAATGACCGCATACAATTTTGCGAACGCGGTCGACATGCCGATGGAGTGATTTTTTTTTTCATCTCTATGTCAGACGTTACCCATGGTGATCTGTCAACCTGTTACCGGTATGTACCTCTTCTATGCAAATGTAAACAGAAGCATGATTATTAATCTATCGATGATTCATGTCGTATAATGTCGTTCGGTCACTCAAGTCTCGAAAGTTGAAAATAATTTTTTAACAAGAAATATATACATATATATATATATAAAACCGAATTAAGCGGGCAGAAATTCACAAATTGCCTCGGTCCGTTGATTCCAGTAACGTTCTCGTCCATACGAAAACTTCACACGGTTCATTTTTTTTTTAACAGAACTGTACAAAACTCGAATATTTTCTGCGGCAATTAATTTAAAAAAAAAGTCTTCCCGGTAAAATAATAACTCGTAAAATGTGTTTGAAACGATTTTCGACGTTCGAGATCGAGAGATCGTTCTACTTGTAGAGGTAGAGTAAGATAATCGACGTGAACGGTACGAGAGCGCAGGCCGCGAGTTTCGCGAAGTTAAGATCGCCGCCGTCGTTCGAGCAAGAATTTAGAATATCCGGGCCGACGGAGGTTGCGGGTTTGTCGGATCTATCGCAATCCCGGTCGTCCCCGTCGACATCGCCCTCGCCATCGACCTCGTAAATCCTGTCGGCACGGTAGTCCTCGTCGTCGGCACGGCAGTCCTCGTCGGTCTCCCGAGAAGTCACGCTTGTTTCAGAGCTCAAAGTGGAAGTCGAATCCAGCCCTCCCGAATCGCAACATTCCGCCGATGAATTTAAACTCGCGTATCTCCATTTTCGCGACGAGCGTCTCTTCCCGACCCTGCGAAAGATCTTCGCGGTAACGAAGCCACCGCACGAGCGCACTAAATCGGCAAGCGCGTTCAGCAAAACGTTCGATCGTTCGCGATTCGCGGAGAGCAGGGAAGAATTATTCGATTCGCTCTTGGAATTTTCCCTCGCGACAAGTGAACGCCCGTAGGAGCAGAGAACGCGAGAAATGTTCTCGACGTAGCGACCCTTGCCGCGGATCCTCAGCCTCATCGTCGGGGAGCGCGTCGGCTTCCGAAAGTCCACCCCAACCCGGCCGTCCTCGCGCTTGCCGACGACGATCGAGCGCAAATAATTCTTTCCCGATTTTATGACCTCGAGGTTTTTCTCGACGGCCCTCGCGAGACACGAACGATTTCTCTCGGCAGATCGCGCGGTTGGGGAGTCCTCGGATCTCTTCCGGCCGACGAAGAGCTTCAGAGATCTCCAACACGAAGCGATGTTTCTCGAAAGATAATTCTCCAAGTACCGTCCCCTGCGACGAAGTTTCACTCGACGCTTCGGTGTGACCTGAATTACGCGTTCTCTCGACGCCCTGTCGGCCGCGAGACGGGATTTTAGGTAACGAATGCGCATACGGCGTTTCCGGGCTTTACGGACGTTGGGCATGGAAAGGGATCTTACACCGCCCGATACCGCACGATCTTTCAACTCTCCGTCGGCATCCGATACACCGAGGATCGCACCTTCGATCGCGTTCGAGCTCTCTTCGGAGAGGGGCAGATAAATCTTCGCGTTTCCCGACGGTCCGGAAGAGCGTCCTATGTTAACCGTGAACTCGGCGAAGACTTCGCTGCTCGGTACCTCGAGCTGTATCTCGGTTCTGAAAGCGTTGCACCAGGGTGTGTAATTGATCATGCACGTGTCGCCGTTATCGTCGGTCTCGTTACTGTCCGTTCGATCGCCCGGCGTGGGTTCGATCTCGGTCGATCGATCGCGATCGGAAGCTGCGTCTTCTCGCCGAGCGCACTTCCGGAGAAGCAGAGCCTCGAGGCTCTGCACGCTGTCGAGAAGTTTGAGTAACTCGCGCATGTTCGGCGCGGATGGCTGAGGGCGGTCGTTCGATTTTCCGGTATCGTCGACGGAGCGATCGATCGGAGACGAGAGATCCTGAACGACTTCGATCTCGCGTACGCGCGGTATTATTTGGAGCATAGAGATCTCGCGGACCGGCGGAACGATCGGATCGACGTCGCGGAGATTACAGCCTGGCGTGTACGTCTTTACCTCGATCGGCGGTTCGGGGATTTGCTCCTCTCGCGGCTCCAGCAATCCTTTCTCCAGCAGCCGCTCGGTGACGGTCTTCTTCGGCTGCTTCTTTATGACCACTCTGTACTGCTCGCCCTCGTCGCTCGCCTGCTTGTCGAGATCGATCTTCGACGGGGGCGCCGGACGCTGAGGTTTCTGGAGGAAGGTCGACGTGTGCTTCAGCTCCTGGACCCGCGGAGGATCGGCCACCGATATCTTCTGCAGCTCCTCGAGAACCTTCGACTCTTTTAGCTTCGGTATTCTCGGTCGGAGTTTCTTGAAGTTTACTCTGTAATCGAATGTGTTTCGTTACATAGACATGTTCACCATGTTATATAGACATGTTCACATGTTCACAACGTCAGAGAAAAGATTTGTAATTTTTATATCTGGTATATAAATTTTACAAAAAAAAATACATTTATGTTCAATTGATGTAAGTAATGTAAGCAAATTTCAAGTTCCAGTATATTAAATTGACAATTTATTCGTACAGTTTAAAATCCGTCTATTTACCCCAAAACTCCTTGATCGGGCAACAAAAGTTCCTCCTCCTCCAAGATCAACTGGGCGATCTCTTCGTCGGTCAGATCTTTATTCGGCACGACCTCGCTGTCCTCGTCGACGGGTTTTTCCGGCAGTGTTTCTCTCACCTCTTCGACAATCTCAATTGTTTCTTCCTCGATCACGAATTCCTCGCGCGGTTCGGTGAGAATTTCTTCGGGGAATACCGGTGGCAACTGATCGAGCTGCAAAGACCCAGATCGGTGTCGCGTTTCACGTTTTAAAAAATCGCTGAATCGATCGCACAAAAAAAATAAAATAAAAAAATAAAAATAACACTCACGGGTATCGTATAAGGAACGATATTGTCTTCTTGAATCGCCTCGTTTGCCAGAAGAGTGCTCGTCGGTCTACGCGTAAGAAGCAATGGAAAAAATAAAATAAAAAAATTTTAAGCAAAAAAAAAAAGATAAACGACGTGAGCCGCCGATAGGACGAACTTTCGAGGACCGCAAGTCACGAGCGCACCGCCACGTTCGAAGACAACGAAGATACTGAGTCAAGGGACTTTGAAGAGTTATTAAAAACATATACTCGTACATCGCTGGCTGGCTAGCGTCCTATTTGGTCAAGGCTACGTGTTTCTCAAGTACGGAGCCAAATAATGCACTTTTGTTTTTTTTCTTTTTCTTTTCACTATAGCAGCTCGGTGTTGGTTACATTGACATTATAGCGGCACCCGATGAGTTACTGAGACTATCAAGTAGAATATGAAACACTGATTCAAACATGTGGGATTTTTTTTTCATTTTAACATCTATAAACGTTTATTATATTAATAATCAGCATTGAAAATTCAACCTGAGGACGCCCAGGGCGAAGTTGTTGCCGGCGAGGATGAGGGCCTCGTGGGCTTGTCCGTGTGTCAAACTGCTGACCGGTCGGTCGTTCAGCCTCGTCACCACGTCGCCGGTCATCAGGCCCATGCATTCTGCCAAACTTCCCTCCGCTACCTAAACAATAATATGAAGAAAAAAATGCGTTACACAAAACAAACTCTCACAACTCTTCGAAATACAAAAAAATTTACAAGCACAAGAATCGTACACAAAAAATCACGTTCTGAGAAGAAAGGAAAAATTTAGTTGACAAACATTTCATTTCGTTAAAATAAAAATTGCGAATGTGGTCTATCTCGATTAGCACGAAAATCTACCATATATCCGCCACTTTCACTATACAAAATAAACGTGACTGTGCAACACATCAGCTTTTGATTTGCATAAATAATATTTTCTTCGAAAAATTAAAAATCATTTTAAATATTCAAGAGACACGTCGGATTTGATTTTATCTCCAATAAAAAAAAAAAAAAAAAAAAAAAACTTGCCTCACCACCGAAACAAAAAAATCACTAGTAAAAATATATGTAGAAGATATGTGGGCCAAGTTCGTTGAGCAGTCGCTGTACCTACTTTAATAACGGTAAGGGGCTGCGGAAAGTCGCTTCCACCCGCCAGTCGAAAGCCCCATGGCGTATTGTCGAACTTCGTGAACTTTAAGTTGACCAGCGCCATGTCGTTCTACATCTACAACAAAACATGAAGACTGTATTTTGCGTTGAACGAAACTTGGAGGACGATGAGCGGGGGATGCGCCTGGCGTCAGACAGTAGTCACGGAAGAAATAGTCGGACGGCGGAGTGAGGGGGCTCTCGAAAGCTCTCTCTCCCGTAAAGCGATCCGCTCGTTCGGGGCATACCAAATCGGCTCACGTATTGATTACACCCTCAACTCTTTCGACTGAGTGACGAGTGACGTTAAGGCGATGTGACACTCCTTTCTCTCCGCCCGACCCGTGCTCGGTCGGTAACAAAAACTGTAATTTTTATTTCACTCGTTCTTCCCATTTTCGGCCAAAAGAAACTTCTCACATGAGGCGGACATCGGGACAGCTTCGTGTAGGAATTTTTTTTCCGACCGTCCGGGCTCAGCATCGTAGATAAAATAAATTACAGTTTTTGATACCGACAGCGGTATTTCACATTCTTTTAACCCTTTGAAGCACGGTATATCACAGGCGTCATCACCTCTCCGAATTCGGAAAAAATGCATTAGCAACCAAACGATGTATTTGAAACTTCATACTAGTAAAAAAAAATTATAATCATACTTCAAAGGGTGAAATACTCATCGGAGCTGGCTTCTAGATAGGCCCGAACGTCGAGTACCTCCGATCTTACAGCGTAATCCTCGGAGTTACGTAATCATCCCCTCGAATCGAAGATTCCCGACCGATCGAATTACCCATCGAGTTCGCACGATCGAACTATCTTATATTTTATATTTTAAAAAAATTTCAAAAGCCCAAGATACGCCCCACCTAAGGATTTTCGTTGTGTCCGACACCGACGCGATCACGGCCGATTGCGTAATCGATCGATCGTTCTATTATTAATGACGACGGTCGAACGGCGATTTTTGCACAACATTGTCCCGATGGTCGTGTAATCGTCAGAGCGTTTATAAGCGATCGGCCGGTCTCGCATCGTTTGTACAATGTCTGTGGCAGAGCGCATCGAAGTCGCCCCCGTCGCCGTCGTACTCTTCTTCTTCTTCTCTTCTTGGCGAAGAAGACTATGCCTCGGAGCCGAGCATGTGTTGCGAACGCGGAAGCTCCGTCAGGGTTGTTATCGCTTCCGTGTAACATCGTGCGTAGACGCGGACGCGCTTCTCGCGAACGCGACTCGGCTCCGACCCTCCCGCGACTTCCGGTACCGGAAGCGACCGACCTGTCCCCGCTATGTCTACACACTGCGTGCAATAGTGTCGTTATACTTGCCAGCGACTTTTCTTTTTGTATCGAATGATTTTCGGTGATGATGTTGTTGTTTTGTTAATTTTTTTTTTTTACTGCTGCCGATGGTCACTTCCGGTACGGCGTTGCATTCGCGACGCTCATCGAACTCGGACCGAAACCCGGACGGGGATAGATAAACTTCTCGCACTCTGATCGGTGAACTGTGCGATGTCTGTTGGGTTCCGAACGATCAGCGCCGGAGAGTAGTAGCCTCGGCGAGGAACACTCGACGGACGAAACGGTGTCACGATAAGCTTTGCCAAAGGCAATCAGCAGTCGTCCCCTCGCCACAAATACCCACCCACCCCGCACGCCACACACGAGAGGAGAGCAACCGCAGGCTCGATCTATTTACTGATCGATTCTATTTCCGATCGTGCCACGATCTCGTTATTCGTTACCGAGGCGTCGAGGACGTTAGCACGCGAAGAGACGCGTCCCTCGACGTGCCCGATGGTAATTGCAACGTAACTCATGATTTCGTACGAGTCCGATGGCTCTGGCCGGCGGCGAAGGTCGCGATACAGTTTCGGGGATTCATCGCCGTTTTGGTTTATTATTTCTGGTTAATTGTTTATTTTTAACAAAAGACATAAATGCGAACTTTATCCTTAATTTTTCACTGCCGGAAAGCCTCCGGAGAGATTGAAAATACTAAATCATGAATGGTACGTCGAGATTCTTCTTGCCGTGTCCCACGTACAGAGCACCGTAGTGCGGCGAATTGACTCTGTGGTAGAACGTCATTCCCGGCCAATACAAGCTCTGAAGAACCGCCAGGCTGCCGCCCTGGTGGATCTGGAGATTCCAACATCCTGAAAAAATGAAACTGTTTCGTGTTAAGTTTCATGTTCATTAAAGTTTCTTCACCGCCGATTAACCGGCCAACAATTTTTCCGCACCCTTGGGCACGTCCGTGTCGATGGAATCGAGAAAGTCGACGGCGTAGTTGTAATCGGGCCGTGTTAGCAAATTGGTACTCCACTTTTGCTGCGGCGCTCGCGCGTGCAAATAAGATTTCTCGTCTACAGACTCCGACGGACTCAGACCTTCGAATGCCAAGTTTTCGATAATCTCGCCGGTAGGACGCTTGAACCAACCCCCTCGAGGAATTATCATTGCGTCCTCGTTGATAAGTTCGACTATCGCTGACAAACGATCCTCTTCCTTCAACTCTCTCGGTACTGGACCCTGCGCACCGTACAATCAATATTCCAGATAATATCCTTGAAAGACTATTTGCGAAGATTCTTTTACATTGAAGAGTTTCGATGAATCTTCGTTATCTTCGTTGGGCGGAAACGGAGGATTCATGTTGAAAACATTGGTAACCGTTGACGGATCGCCCTCGAAAGCAGTAACCGCTAGAGGAGCCAGAAACCGTCCGCATTTGTTGGACTTCGGCATAAGTAACCACTCCAGACAGTCGAGACTGCAGAATCATAATTATCATCCCCGAAGAACCCTGAAGATATCTGCATGAGACTAAATTTCATCGAGTTGTAACGGCTGTGTTTTGCTCGCACAAACTTTTGGGCAAGTTCACTTAGAGAATGAAACTCTGCAAGTGAACAATTATTTTCTTCATAAAGTAGTTCATTGACGAAGACTTGCCAAAAATGAAATTTGATCTCATGCAGATATCTTCAAAGTAATTAATTATCGGGTTATACGAGCACGAAGATAATTTTTCTTAAATCGTACCTGTAGAAGTATTTCTGACCGTTGAGACAATCTTTTTCGTAACCGTAAGCTATGTGATAATCCCTCAGCGCACCGTTTATTTGACCCCAGTAGTAAGTCCTTCGAAAATGATTTTCTTGCTGTAAAATCACTAGAGAGTTGTGAAGAATATGAGACTTTTCGGCGGCGATGCAAACACCGCTGTAGCCCAAAACGTTCGAAGTATCCGATAGCTTTGAGCAATCCATTGCTTTCTGAAATAAAATAACTATACCTTAATATCGCTGCTAAAATACATTTCAAACGGTGTGAGATACGCCCGTGCGTTTCTCAGCAGCTCGTGCAATGTATGCCTAGTGCATCAAACTAATCAGCTGCGGAGATTCAGTTCTCCCCAAGATATTTATAACAGCAAAAACCGTTGTGTAGTTTCGTTGAAAGAAAAACTCGCAGAAAATGGTGTGTTTGAAACATTATAGTAACATTGAGTGTAGCAATGACGTTAAAAAATGTAAGACTTCGTTCATAAAAAAAATAAGGATCTAACTTGATTGGTCGTTCGTCTGACCGTCGTCGTGCGCGCTCCGTTTCGGGTCGAGCGCAGTTGTTGACGATTACTCGTTTCGGTCGGTCGGTAGATTTTTCGGTTGGGTTCAATAACAAAAAAAACGAGAATCCAAGTGCACAATGTCGTCGGACGAGGAAGATGACCAGGTGCAAGATTTGGAGGCTATTCGTGACAAAATGATGTCTCTGCCGTTGAGCGAGCGTATGCAGGTGAGCGCGTGGGAAGACGACACGACCGGTGTCGAGTCATCGCGTTATCCCAAAGGTTAGAATCGTTGTTTACAACACTCATTTAATCGTCATGCTCCCATCATTTGTTTTCCGGTCGATTTAAAAGGGCTCTGTGGTTGCTTTCAGACCCCCGACAAAAGGCCACACTCATCGCTGCCGAAAGAGGAAGATTGGAGGTTATACAGAAGTGGCTCTCGATGGATCCGACGTTGATCCACTGCGTCGACATGGACAAATACACTCCACTGCACAAAGCCTGCTATGGAAACCACGTCGAAGTCGTCGAGGTATTTACACCTTTCGTTTCCATGCATGCATTTGCTCATTATTATTATTATTATTATTGTTATACAAAGTTGGACGATGGCCAAAAAATTATCCACTTTCCGACAACACGTTTGTCGCTGTAAACCTAACATTGCAGCAAATAATCCGCTTCTCTAAGTCTTCGAACACATCCGACACGTTTCTGCGATCAATTATGTTTAACAACAATTTTGCTAAATACATTTAACGTGACACGAGATAGTCGGTCGATACAAAAGTCAGCAACTTTATCTCGGTTAAGGGTAGCAAATTATAGCAATTTTCAATTATGCAACTTGAGTCGTAGCTAGTTGTGGATGAGAAAAGCATCATGGATAGCGACAATTAGACACTGTCGAATCAGACACTGTTCGAATCGGGCGAGCACAGGAAAGAAACTGTTTTGCTATTTTATTTTACCAACTTATCATGGGACATAAAAAAAAAGTTTAATCTAAGATGGAGAACGACTGTCCGTTTTGTCCCCGCTCTCCCCGACCTTTCGTTGGATGAGTTAAGCTTTATTTGATGTAGTGTTTGATAAATGAAAACCTACTGATCGTCAAATTAATTTGCTAAAATTTACAAGTTTCTGCTGGAGCACGGGGCCGACAAGTTTGCCAAAACGATAGACGGATGGCAGCCGATACATTCAGCCTGCTGTTGGAACAACGTCGAGTGCATAGCGACGCTGATAGCGGCGAACGTAGACATAAACGCATGCAGCAATGGAAATCAAACGCCCCTTCATCTGGTGTGCGCGAGTTCTCACAATTCGCCGGCTCTCCAGCTATTGCTTCTTCATCCGGCGATAGATCCGAGTATCGTGAACGAAAGCGGCGACACGCCGCAACAGGTAGCAACGAGGACCGGCAAATATTATCCGCTCTTCGAGATGATAGAGCCGTGCTTGAATCACATTTAAAACTCCGCTGGGTAACACGAAGATTACATTCCTATGCGAGACTCACGCAATCCGGGATTATACAGGCGTTACACGAGAGTATGGACATAAGAATAAATTTAGGCTGTTGATATATAGATAAAATTATTATTTTTATTTCAATAAAAAAGAAAAGAAAACAAACGAAAAATTGAAAGAAACTCTTAACAGGATTATCAGTACTTGAAAAAATCTATAAATATCTCAACGGTAAATAGCATGAAATTTATCACTTTTACGTATACATTTTTAGATGTAATAATAATATTCGTAGAGTACAAAAATATATATATAGATATTTCGATATCACTAGAAGCATCACGAGTATTGTTTTGCACGTATACGCAGGGATGTAAGACAAATTATAAAATAATACTCTCGTTATTCGGCAATCGATTAGTTAGTCGTTACGAGCTTAAGCGTATGGGAACATTTCGAACGGCTAGTTTATTGCGTTGCCGATCTATGAAAACGACCGGTAACTTTTTAACGTAAACTGAATTTCGAGCCAATCTCTCTAATCGCAGACACATCGGGGCAAGCGTAAAACAAACAAATTCATCGATGACTCGGGAAACTTTCGTTTCCATTTAAAATTGACTAAAATTAATTTGAACGTTTGCATTATTAAGATCTACATAGGACGCTACACAGTAAAGCCTGCATGACTCGATAAAGCTCACATCGATAAAAAAATAATCAAACAGAAAAAAAAACAAAACAAAAAATAATATAAAAAGCACATACAAAATATTCGACCGGTTAACGATTGATCGGCCGACGACCGTTTAGAATTTATGATTCTTGACTCGTAAGAGTCGTTGTTCGATTAAAAATTATGAAACTTTCCGTGACATGATAAAAATTTCAAAGCTTACGTACTATGTACAATGATATCGTTCGAATTTAATTCAACTCCTGCGTAGAATTCGTCGTCTCTCTGTGTCAGAGTGACGTTAGATTTATGAATTTTGGAGTGCCGTTGTTCAAACGTTTCATGCCTTCCCATATGAGAACCGTCGAGTCTTCCGTAGCGGCGTACAAATGGTGCTGATCCAGTGACCAGGCCACGGCGATTATGGCGCCGCAATCTTTCCCACTGTTCACGATTTCTCTTACCAGTCTCAAGTCCCAACTACTCCAGAGCCTTAAAAAAATTCCAGCAGATGTAATTAAAAAGAGCATGACAATTTCGGGGGTAAAAAAAATCCCGACTACGCTAAAAAGGCCGTATTTCATGCCTGCAACGGGACTGGAAAGCGGCCCATTCTTGACGAGACTTGACGGGAAGAACAGTAATTTAGCGGGCCGAAAATTGATTTAGCGGAAGAAAATTAATTTTTAAAATTGCAAAAAAAAAAATTAAAAGAATTAAAAATTACGTTTAAATTGCAAAAAAAAAATTTAAGCCGTCAGTTACCCGGGTAGATTACCGAACGCGGTTCTACAGTTAAATATTGTGCCATTGTAGGCATAGAAATCTGGCCACTTTTTAGCATAGTCGGGAAAAAACAGCGTGTGCCACTTGAGTGGAAGTGCCTTTTCACCTCGTGTGAATTTCTACGGTCGTTTCGCTCAGGCATCAAACTTCACACTCGGTGAAAAGCCGCACTTTACTCCCTTGTGGCATAATATACTATTATAGTCAACTTACCGTATAACGCCGTTATCGAGGCCTGTGGCGACGACGTTGACTGACACGCCCTCCGGAGCGTTGCTGTAGCAGAGAGCCGTGATTCTCCGTCTCGACATAACCGACCCGACCGGCCTTGCGTTTATCGTAAAAACTCTCAGTTCCGACTTGTGCTCGGAGCTGTTTTCCGTCGTTGATTTTGTTACCTCGCAAGTAACCGCGATATCACCGAGCGTCTCGCTTATGGTCAGTAGATTTATAGAGTGACTGGGATCACACGATATAGATCTCACGTACGACAGGCTGTTGAGGTCCCAGATGACGATAACGCTCGACGCGTCGCCGGAGACGGCGATGCTGAAGGCCCGCGACAGAGCGATTACCTTCACCGCCGTTCTGTGAGCCAGTAGCACCGACGACGGACCCGCGCTGAATTCAATCTTACCGATCGTTCCGACGTTGTAAGCGTGAACGGTTATTCTGCCGGACAAATGTCCGGCCCATAGCTGACCGCAATCCGCTGCCGATCCGAGAATCGTTATCTACGATAAAAATTCAGTCATTTAATAACACAGTAGAATTATATTCAATTAATAATGCATTTTTTATTAAATGGCAATTTCTTCGATTATTTTTTTTTTTTTATTACAATTTTTTGGAAATTGAAGTTAAAATTTTCCAACACAAAAAAATCGACATCGAAACTAAATTTCTCAAATAGAATTATTTTAGACCGTGGATAACTAGAATTTCGTGAAAATGTATCATTTCCCCGCGAACTTTAAAGGGTCAATAATTTCATTGAAGCTAAATTATCGGCCGATAATAATTGCTCACCGGATCGAAACCGGACGATTTCATCAGGGGACGTGGTGGCTGTTCTTTTTTCGACTTGAGCCTGGCGATGCCATCGTTACCGCCCCAGGAAGCCAGCGCCGCTCCGAGTACCGAAGTGCCGCTCAACATATTCGTACCTGAAAGTCGGTAAATCGTCAAATTCAAATACCCTTAGCTCCGGAAAAAAGTTTTTATTTTTAAGTATATTTTATTTTTAAGTATATTTTATTTTTAAGTATATTTTATTTTTAAGTATATTTTATTTTTAAGTATATTTTATTTTTAAGTATATTTTATTTTTAAGTATATTTTATTTTTAAGTATATTTTATTTTTAAGTATATTTTATTTTTAAGTATATTTTATTTTTAATTCCATTTTATTTTTGATTCTATTTTATTTTTAAATTTAATTACTTTACTTCATTTTAATTGACAAGAAATGGCACGAACCTTTTTCCTTGTTGTAACCGAGAATGAGTGTGGTGGAAGTGGGCAGACCGAAAACATCGCCGGTTGTTAGCGGTACGAGGGAGGCCATTGGAGCTCTGTGTTTATGCTTCCAGCACAGAACCGGCTCGTTTCCCGGAGCTCCGACGTAACACCCCCACTTTATGCCTGCAGATAAAATTCGTAACAATGAGATTATTCTCGTCCCGCGTATCGCTCACTCCGGCCGAACAGAACTGCTCTTCCTTTCGACAACTTTCTTGGTTTACTAACCGTCCACACCCTCGATCACTTGAGGAAGGTTGTTGGAAACTGCCGTGGTGACGCTCTGAATTGGCAACGGATGCTGCGACTTGAACAACTGAGCGGGCGTCTGGCCGTAAGTCTTGACCATTGTTTCCCAAGCTTGACGTTCCAGCGGGTCCGCTATCTGATCCACGTTGAAGCCGTAGTAAGTCTGCAAGAATAAATCGCTCGCGTTCAAGCTACATCCGTTTGCACGTTCTTTTCCTTCATTACAGATTTTGTTATCAGCTGAGCGGGATCTCCATAATGGCATCCGATACAGACTCTGTCGGTAACAAGTCGATTTATCCATATTAATGTTTTGGACGAAAGCAAATTAGGGTTTCGTAGGCTATGAATAAATGCGTGAAAATATAATTTCCTTTCGTGTGAAATATTAATGGTCGTGAAGGAAATAGGGAAACCGACTTGTTACCGACCGAGTCCATACCACGTGCTCTTAAGCGAGGATGATTGCACGCTTAGCTAAACGCTTTGAATAAATTGAAGTTGAAAGATGGTCCAAGTATGAAATGCAAAAATAATTCGGTCCGCACCGCAGGATGAAAGACGTTTATAGCATCCACGGCAGGTCTTCCGGTCTGCCGAAATCCAAATACAAGATCGATCCAGTATGGCAAAACTTCGCGAACTATGTCCGTCTCGAGGGCGGCTCTGTGAGCGAGGACGAAGAGACGAGCGTCACCTCGGCACCACGGTGGTAGTTCGACGTCGCTAACTCTGCACCCGTTCTGGCGAACACCGAAATTGAATCCCTCGGAGTTCAGAAGAAATTCGGGAAGGTAGAAAAATTCGGGTATCAGCTCTTTGACGTCGGTCGTTGAGTCGCAACTCGTCAGTCTCCACGTGGTGGCGAGTGCGTGGAACGTGCGGTCTGGTATATCGAAGTTGTCGTCTGTGGACAATTGGGCATTATAATTTTTTTTTATAATTCGTCAAATTAATTATCTCGTTGATGATTGCTCAGGCGAGTCATACCTTGATAGCAAAGAAACATGCTCGTGAAGGGCGGCAGTCGTACCAAAAAGTGCAAAACTGTACCGGAGTTACTGTAATGCGAGCCGTAGTGAAAGGGCTCCTGGTTCAGGGCGATCAGGTTCAATCCTTCAGCCAGGGCTTGCTTGAGATACTGCTGATTGAGAAAAGAATCAGCATTAGATACAATTTTGAAATCCGATATAAAATATTTAATTAATGTTTTCACGATATAGTAATTTGTA
Source organism: Amblyteles armatorius (assembly GCA_933228735.2). Lineage (NCBI taxonomy): Eukaryota > Metazoa > Arthropoda > Insecta > Hymenoptera > Ichneumonidae > Amblyteles > Amblyteles armatorius. Next base: position 21,434,512 of record OW121687.1, on the reverse strand, counting down.
GAATTGTGGAAATTTCTTTCAAGATATTTAACTGCAGAATTGTGAGTTTTCTTTGCAAATCTTTCTTCGTACTTTCCATTCTATCAATTAATTCCGACTGCTCTGCAAGTCTCTTTTTGCTCACGTTATAATTATTGACGTAGTGCTGCTCGTTCTTTTTGTCCTGTACGGCCATGGGACGCTCGAAATTTCGATAAATCTTCGGATTGTTGAGATCTATCTTGTCGCTGACGTAGTCGGAAAGAACGAATGGGAAAACGGGATACTGCATGAGATCGTTGTAAGAACGTCCGGCAAGTTTGTTGAGACACGTTACGTATTCCCAGTTTGTAAGCGCACCGCTGCGCCAGAGCGCGAGAGCCTCCCCAAGATCGTCGCCGGGCACTCGCCGAGGCATGTTGCAGGCGGACAGTTCCGTCGCGAACTCGTCCCTTTCCTATTAAAAAAAAAGATGTCCATCGTCAAATCGTCGTTTCGAATTAATAAATTTTTATTTGTGCAATGTGTGAGCCACCTTTGACGAATTGAATGCCAGCAGATAAGTTCTTCCGGTAACGAGAAATATCTCTATAGCTCTCTCCTGAAGCTGATATCTTCTTCTGTGCAGTTCTCGAATATCTTCGAGCCGCCAAGCGGTTCCTCCAGCCATTGCCAAATCCAAGCCGCCCAGGGCAATCTAAAATTGATGAATTCATTATTACGATATTAGGAACATGTAAGACATCGTAGTGAGCAATAAAATCATAATCGTCTTTTTTCATAGATACGAATACCAATATAGTACATTACGATACGATTGCAGCACGAGCCGAAGGGCATCGTTGCAATCATACGAGTTAATAAAAGTTTTTCGCACGAGTATCGTGGAAAATTTTATAGGTCGTTCTTCAGTTTAGTAGTTCGGTACGAAACTCACGTCGGTGTGCAGAGGCATGTCGGGATTGTCCGGAACGAAGTACAGACACGTTTCGCCGATCAAAGCTTCACCGGGCAATTCGGCGCGCGGTGTTACCACTCTCGCTTGGGACATCTTGCGGATTCTTTCGCTCGTGTGTAATCTCTCTATCAGTGCCGTAGCGTTGGCATCTTGTCGGACTGTCATGAATAAGTAAGACAGCGGACCTTCCACGTTCGCAGCTTCTGAAATTACCAATGAAAAAAAAAACAAATCGATGAGAATGATCCGTGTGGTTACCGTTGAAAAAACGGTATCCACATTCCAGTCCGAGAGTCACCTAATTTGTCTTGATGATCGGCCATGAGGAATCGACGATCGATTTTCAAATGGCACCTCTGTAACCGAATTCTGACCCTGGCGGGCCCTTCCGTCGGGTCGAGCTCCCAGCTGCGCGGGTAACATTCCGGAAAGTACCAGGGCGCTCTCTCGTGGGTCAGTCGTCTTGCCAGGTCTCTCCATCTCGCCATAGCCTGCGCCTCCATCGCTCGGGAGTGCTTGAGCCTCTCCATCAAAACTTTTCGTTCCCGATTTTGTTCCTCGACGACCGAACGCGTTATAGTCATCGCCCCTTCGGCAAGCTGCTTTGCCAGTAGATCGAACTTGTTGCCAATTCTGTAATTTTTTTCAGTATTAATTCATACATTTTTTTGAATTAATTCATACATTTTTTGAATTAATTCATACATTTAAAAAAATTAATTGATAATTTTATAGAATTAATTCAAAATTTCTTTAGAATTCATTCAGAGATACATGGCGCACCACATATTATTCTCTGAGACCGAGGTGTCCCGAAGGCTGACCTGTGTATCGCTGATAAATTATTCTCCAACCAAATATCTCGATCCCTCATGAGTTCGCGACGAAGCATCGCAAGCTCCTCGTCCCACAATCCAGGCGTAGCGCGGTCGATGCCTTTCACGAGATCCCAAATGTTCAGAGCTTCCTTCAATTCCGCGCACACCCTCGCGTCTGCGCTCGGCATCTCGTCGCGTCGGCGCAAGAGATCCCAGAAGAAGACGGTAAATTTTTGTTCGACCTGAATAAAAAAATGATGTGCTATTTTATTTTGTTATTATTAAAAAAAATGAAAATCAAGATTGAAACATTCGAGGCGATGTGCGAACGTATTACGAAAATCTACCTGAGGATGAATTTCCAGTAGCGACGAAAGTATGTCTCGGCCTCTGGGCTCTTCCATCAGCGATCTAACGGCGTATACTCTCGTGTTGTTGCTCTGATGGGGCCCCAACAGCCAGACCATTATTCTCGCGGTATTTTTTCTCAACGCGGGTCTCGACGACCAAGCGCCGCCCCAATGATTCTTCCGCTCCGGTGGGCTGGAGAGACCGTGCAGCAGCATAGAAAATAATCTTCTTGTCAGCTGCAACTCGCCTCCCGTCGGTGCCTGATCGGCGGTTGTTATGAACTCGACGGCTCGTATCAACACCGTGCGAAAACGTTCGTTTATCTCTCCTCTTCCGGGCTCGCGGACCGATGTGTTCGAGCCACTGTGCAGACTTCCGTAACTCGACGAGCGCGACTCGTGGTCGCTATGCTCGCTGGACGTTGTTAAAACTGCTAGAAAAATTTAAAAATGCATTAAAAAAACCTTTTTTAATGAATTTTTGATTTTGATCCTATTCAATGAAAAGACTTTTTTGAGTAACGTAAAAAAATAATTACATAAATCTGAAGGGCTCAAGTTGGCCTAGAGAATACATCACGTGTAAATTGTAATAATAACTTTTTTAATCGACATTTTGATGGCAAGAAAGCAATTGAATTTTTCGCGATAGAGGTTTTTTACTTTGGGAAAAAATATCGAGCTACAGACTGCAAGCTCACCGGAAGTCAGGTACGATGCCGAAGCGAGATAAGACGCGGTGCTTCGCAATCTAAATCCCGAGTGGCTGGAGACTTTCGACATTAGCGCGTCCAACTCTCCGTCGAACAGCACGACCTGGGCGTCCCTGACGACGGACACGCACGAAGTACTCGTACCGCACTGCGATCTTTCCTTCAATTCCGCGTGATTCAGTGTCAGATGCAAATCGGCGATCGCCTGCATGTGATGACTGCCAGGTGATTCCAAGAGGCGCGTTGCTATCGCCACGAGGAGAACGTGAATGTCGCTGAACAGCGAAGCGGAATTGCCCTTGTGAGCACCACCGACCAGCGCTCGAACCAAAGACTCCACCAGACCTTGCTCCAAAAGCGTTTTCAATGAAGTTGAATTCTGTAAAAAATATTTTCGCATAACATCTTTGTTCAAAAAAAGTCGCTTTCGTCACTTCTGAAGGTAGTCCGAACGGTACAGTCCCGCCGAAAACTAATTAATATGTTGTATGCAACACTCGCTTTCGGCTCGTGCTGCAAATTCACACTCGTCAGGAAAAGTTTCTTCGCACTCGTATAAAAATGTACTGTTTTTAAATACAATATCTCCGTGTGGGTACGAGGGAAAGGGTAAAAAATTAGTCAATTTATGATTTTTACCTTGGCGACGACGTCGGTGACGAAGGACACCATGGGCCTGGCTATGCTTGGATCCGTGCCCGACGCTTTGGTCATCATTGCCAACAACGGTGGCATAGCCGCGAGCGTCGGTCCTCTCATCGCGAGGCTCTCGAGCGCGACTACCAGTGGTTCGCTTCCGGGGTACAGAGCGATTTGGTTAGCCAAGTGCATAAAATACTTTTGTTTTATGAACTTGTTTATATCCTCATCGCTTGCGCGCTGCAGATAAGTCTGGAGGACCTTGATGAGCGCGGTGCGGACTCTCGTGTCTGGGTTGTTAGCCAGCACGAGTAAAAGTTCGGCGCGCAACACGTGCTTCAGCACAGATCCCACTTGACTGTCCGGCAAAACTCGAAGGGCGTCGCGCAGCAACAGGAGCAAACCCTCGCAGACGAGACCCTGGCACGCGCGTCTTTCGTCCGTCCACGTAGACTGTTTTTCCTTAAAGGGATTAAATTTACAAATTATTCGATAAAAATATTCGAAAATTAAGGCTTTCGTTAAAAAAAAAACTTTACGAACATTCCCATGAAATATAAAATTTACGAACATTCGCAATGAAAAAATAAGAAATTACGAACGTTTGTAAAAAATAAAGACTCACATGCATTTGATGATTCGAACCATCGCTCGCCGCAATCCCGGAATCCTCGCCTCCGCTGGTTTCCTTCGAAGGTCCGTTGCGGCGCTCTTTTCTTCTGGCCGCCCGGTCCCTTTGGATCTGCTTGCAATTTTTATTATTCATACGGATACCCATTTGCAGATGAGCGAGGAACACCGGGGGCAAAATAGGTGTGCCCTACTCGGACCTTTATAAAAATTGCATTCAAAGTGCATTCAAAGGTACCTGCACATTCGCCAAGGCTTTATTCAGCTTGCTCGTCTCCAAAGTCCCGAGTGATTCTTCCGACGAGCTGACGGTCGCCACCGAGCCGATCTTCAAGTTCGTCTTCTTCTCTTCTAACGACGGCAGAAGGAAGTAGATATTGTGTCGCGAGTGCGTGACATAAGTTTCGGATGCTTGATGCACGAGGACGAGATAATCGGTGATGGCTACGAGGTGAGCGAATTCGGGTGGCGCACCCATCAGCGCGCGAATCAATTCCACGACCGCGTTTCCCGTTGCCGGATCGATTACAGCGCCCAAATCTTCGTACATGAAATGTTCCTGAAAAACATAATTTTTATTTATTTCCCTTCAGCAAAATTTCAATAAATATTCGAAAGACATTAACCCTTCGTAGTCTCCCTGGATAGAATCCACGCTACGGCCATAGGCCCATATCTAAGGAGTATCAGGTTCAAATTTTCGGCAAAAATAATAAAAATTCACGAAGTTTTGATTTTTTTAGTGAAAAAAACTTTTTTCCTTTTTTTTATAATTTTTTTGAATATGTTGAAGGGTTAATGAATAAAATGTCGTCCTTGTCGTACCTTGCACAACAAGAGAATAGTCTCGACAATTCCGACCCTGTTGAACTGTGACGAATTGAATTCCCTCTGGGAGTGTTGATCGCGCAGCAGCAACAGAAGAGCTTGCAGAAATAGATTGAGCGAATCGTACTTCGCCCAAGTTCTCCAAGCTCCGAGTGCGCCCTTTATGAGTTCGGGATCGGTAACGACGGCCTCGCAATTCTGGGATATCGAGTGGTTTCCCGTGCCGATGTCCTTGATCAGAATGGAGCTGTCGCAGGCGGCGTCGAGTATGGCCTTGAGGATGTGTTTGCCGGCGTGGCATCTGGGGGACTCGAGGACCCTCAGAAGGAGCGACGGGCCGCCCTCCGAGCGATATTGGTTCAGCAGCTCCGAGTCGCTTCGAGCCAGGTGAAGGACGATCGAGAGTGCCAGAGCCTGCTCCTCCTCGGTAGAATTGAGCTCGACGACGCGGGCGAAGAGGTAAAGAAATATCGGTATTCCACCGACGAGACTCGCAGCCGGCACGAGGCCTCTGTACTGTTGGCACTCGAGCTTGGCGGACAATATCGGCGCGATCGAGAGCGGTGGCTGCTGGGAGACCCGGTGCTCAGGCGCCGAGACGACCCGGAAGCCCGGCTGGCCCGGAAACAAGTTTCTCACGACGTTGGGATTGGCGATCGCCTGCGGATAGAGATTGACGGTGCTGGGACTCTGAGCCTCGTAGCTCAGCAGCAGATTGTCCTGAAGCTCGCCGAGGTGAGAGTTCGTCGCGTCCATCACCGCATCCCAGTCGATCTTCGTCTCCGATATCTTCGTCTCGACGGCGTGACGAAGATACGTACCGCCGTACGACTTCCGCCTGCTCACGTCGAACTTGCCACCCTCGAACTTCAGCTCCCGCACGCCGTTCAACGCGCCCGATGCAATCAACGGGGCGAAATCCGGCTTCACCGAGTTCAATATGCAATCGGCGAGATTGGTGTAATTCGGTCCGAGACTGGCGAGGTACAGGGCCTTCTCGCGGGTGAAGACCGGACAACGGAAGATCATGAGGTTTCCCATGTACCAGGCGCCGCTTCTGTTCGGACCCGTCTGACCGAGAAGAACGCAAGTTGTTCCTGGCTTTCTCACGAGCAAACCGTCGAACGGCAACTGGGCGCTCGCCTCTCGCCAACCGTCGATCCACACCGTCACCTCGATAACCGCGCTTCTCTTGTTCAGTATCGTGTCCTTGAAGTTCAGAGCCAAGTGGTGCCAGCGTCCTGACGGCAACATACCGTTTATCGATGTCTCGGATATCGTGCGATTCGTCTTGTCGTCCGGACGCGTTAGGCGGAGAATCAGTTTGTCTGAAAATTGTTGACGAATTATTATTGAATGTTCATAAATAAAAACCGTGATTTTAAAATGTTATTGAATTAGTTTTATGAATTGCGGTGGCTGACTGGGTGAGTTTCAAGCTGAGTTTTTTCGGTTATTAGGGGGAGCGGGTTTCGTACGCTTTTTTTTTTTTGCCGTGATTTAGTAAATAGTATTAAATCACGGCTATTGAGCTCGGGATTTTTTTTATATGCAAATAATAACGTTACCTGATCGTAGATCGAGCCAAGTCTCCAGCACGAGCGACTCGAATCCTACCGACATCAGGTGAATTATGGTCGTCGGCGTCGGCGGCGATGCTGAGCCCGCAACTACTAACAGTTGTAAATGTTGAATGATATTATACACGATACCGATCGGAGATGAGCAAGTACCAATTTTTTCATTAGTAAAACTTTCGACTTGACGATAAATTAATATTTTATGAGATGTGGACATCTTTTTCATGGTACAGAAAAATATGCAAAGTAATTTGCACATGGCTTTTCTGACGAAGAGTAATCGCGAGGTTAGAATTTGCTCATCACCGATACGAACGGCGGAAACTTATTGTCACTTATTGTTTACGAACCTTCGCGACTCCAGTTATCCGAGAGGATGCCCCAATCCGAAAGGCTCTCGCTCTCGGAATCGAGAACAGGGGCGACCGAAATGCTGGTTCCTCGACCAGCGATCGACAGTCCCCTTTCGACCCTGAGCCACATCGAGGCCGAGCAGCCGTTCAGCCACAACGGCCAAGAGAGTTCCGGACCGACCGGCAAACAAGTCGCGTGTACCGACCAAGGACTGCATATTCCCGAAGCCAAGTGCCTCTTGCGAAAATTGCGGACGAGATTTTCAGCCTTCTCGGAATTCTTGTTGTTCTCTTCGTTGGTCTTCGTCGGTGTTTTCGGTTCGGTGAGCACCGGAAAGGACAGAATAAAATTGGGCTGTGGACGCGACGCCAGGACCAGACGAAATAGCGGTTCCAGCAGGGGTAGAAGCGGCGGCGATTTGACTTTGAAGAACGAGAGATAGGATACGAGCTCCGTGGGTGATATCGACTGCGTCGCTAGAAGCGTGAATACTTCCAGAGTTGCGTGCTGCAAATCTAAAAAATAAAAAAATAAAAATTACAATTACAAAAAAGAAAAAATATTTGCGAGTCACATCGATAACGCCACGACGGCTAGTCGACTATGTTTGAGCATAGACACGGCCTTGCGAAGTTTTAACATCGGTGTCAAGCAACATGAGATTTCCCAGGACGGATTATGAAACTTGAAAATATAATCATATATATATAATCAAGTGTATATAACTGGCTGTTATGTTGGTACGCGCGCTCGCATGAATTTCGTAAATGAACTTTGCTTTTATCTCCACTACGATAAGAACTCTCTAAGCTTCACGAAAAAGGGAGGGGGAGGGAGGGGGGGGGGGGGGGGGGTGTAATTTCAAGCGACGATTTCATTCGCAGGTAGCAAAAGGGAAGTAGTTTGTTTCCCACCAAGCAGGTAACGGACGTTGAGACGGGGCCGAATTGGACTTACGCGGTCGTCATTTTCGGAAATACGCGGTCGTTCGGAATTATGCGGGTGGGAGAAACGCGGTCGTGTACTGTACCTTGATGATGAGGATCCTTGCTCGTGAGGATATCCTCGAATCCGTTAAGTATCCTCGTTATCGCTCCGGATCCAGCCAGGGCAGCGCAACTCGACGCGCTTTCCCTGCAAGTTACTGCCACACGTCTCAGTCCACCGCTGACGATGGTCCCTCGATCGCCCTCCAACCCTCTGCGAATTTACGCAATCGTACGATTAGCCAAGGAGATGTGGCAACCGTTCCCACTCGAGCTACCCCAGTCAGTAATAAAAATTGTAATTAATTTTTTTTCACAATGCAGACCCTCCACGCTTGAACCAAAATTCTTACACAAAGCTGATATCAATTCGGTTTGTGTAAGATTAGCCTTTTGGTCGTTGACGATCAGCACCATTAAAAAAAAACAATTACATATTCTATTACCTCAGGCGAAATGTTACAATGGATAACTCTTAATCGTGATAAATAATTTTTTAATGAAGTCTGAAACTGGAAAATGTTAATAAATACTCTATCCGTAAAAAAAAGACGGGATACATAATTTATGTCCGCAACATGCCAAGAAGACCTTCAGGGATTTGTGACTCGCGGTATGTAATTAATTGGTGAGTCAGCCGATCACTGTACCGTTCGTCCCACAATAGTTGAATCTACAGAAGATTAAAGCGTTGACTCACTGTTCACTGAAGTGAATAAGAAGATCAACGGCTAGGGAACATAGTGCCGGATGCGCGTTTGCATGACCCCTAGGTTCCACAACGGGCCCGAGAGGATTCGTTCTCTTGGGCGTATTGTTCGTCGGCGTTCTACCCTGGACCTCGACATCGGCCTCGTAACCGTCGTCGGCGGTAACGTACTCCCCGGTACTGCTATCCTCGCCACCGCAATCCGGCAACGTGTCCAGAGTCATCGTCGGAAGCTGGAAAAACCCAAAAGTTGTTGTGAACACCAGTGATTTTTTTTTTTGTTCGATTGATAAATTCTTTTGATTTTATGTCTGTCCAAGGACCCCGCGCTTTATTAGAACTTGGACCGTAAAATCTTTAGACTCGGAAAATGTTTAAATAGAGTAAAAATAGTGAAAAATTATGCAAAATGTAAAACGCGCATTTTTAATTACAATACATTTTTTATCAAACAAATGTATAAATTATATGATAACTATACTGAAATAAATTTAATTTTTTTACGGTAAAACGTGTTGATATGCCGCGTTCCATGTATTGATTGACATTGTACTTTTAAATTTATATGAACTCACATTGCTCAGTCAACTTACCCTGGGTCGCGTGGGTTGCGGCATCGTTTGTTCCTGACTGGGCCGCAGCATGGAGACTCTCAGCAAGGCTTCCACCAGCATAGCGATCCCACGACCCAGTTTGATCCCCGCATTGATCAGTGATTTGCTGAGTTCCGTAACGACGTCGCATTCGCCTGTATTGCCACAAGTCATGTTAAACTTCTCAACGAAGAATTAATTAAAAACCCACTGGGAGACATAATAATTGAATGAATTTTCGGCACAAAAGTGTTTCTCGGGGTGTGTGGAGAAATTAAAAAAGGCACCGTGCGCCACGGCGGCGGATCGGATTGTAAAAGCGACTGGACCGGAGACCTCGTTGGTGAGAGATAAACTGACCACAGGTATTTCTCCTAGAAATGTTTCGACGACAGATGCGACCGACGATATTCCCGTACTCTAATCCGCAGCTGTGCTCCGAGGGTTATCGATATCGCGCAGCGCTAACCCGCGAGCAAAATATGTTACCCCCCATCCCGAGGCCTCGTATTGTAATACAAATTCATTGTAAAAGTACGAATGGAATTGTGTACTTACACAACGGCGATGTCAAGCAGCACGTGATTAAGGCCTCGATCAGCCGGTGTGCCGATTTGCTCGTGTCTGCAATTCAACGGAAAACAAACGTAAGGTTTCGCAGGAAGTGTACGTATGCGATCGGGAACGTGCGCACTTTTAGATTAAACGTGACGGTCGAATCGATATAGTTGCGAGAGCACGGGCGAGGTATGCACCACGAGGTCGCCGTAACTGTTGCATTTAATTTTTTTTTTTTAAAGCTATCGTTCACTGACAATCACGTAACCTGTAATTTTTTTTTCAGTGAATTATTTTTTATATCGTTTAATTTTAAGCAATAAAGCTTGTCAGCGTTAGCTCCAGAGCTCCGATAAACAAAAATTGAAGTCCCACTCCGAAATTTTATTCTTTGAAATTTATTTCTTCAAAATGAAAATCTTCTAAGTTTTTTTTTTTTTTTAATTAGTGAAAAGTAATATTGAGCAAAACTGAGCCATCTAACGGAACTTCAGTTTTTTTCTAAATAAGAGAATTGTCCGCCTCTCATCTCCAAAAAAATCTTACATCCGAAAGCAACTAACCCTCGATCCTGTCGGTAGCGATAAGGACCGCGAGAACCTTGAAGAGTCTCATAGCCTTGCCGGACAGTGGATGACGAGAGAGTTCGACCCTGAATCTAGGGCTGCAAAGCGCGACGCCGGCCGCGGCTCTCCACGCGGCGCTGGCTTGGAAGAGGCAGACTTTTTTCTGCAAACTTTCTTCCTCGCTTTTCTGCAAATTTTCTTCCTCATTTTTTTCCTCGACAACTCGATTGTCCTCCTTGTCGCCGACACAGTCCTCTCGAAGTTTGTCCTCATCGGCCGTGTGAAAATTTTCCTCATTGCTGCTGATCGCCTCATCGTTCTCCTTGTTGTTGCGTTCGCCCCGAACGATTCTGCCGATGGTCGATGCGTCGTCGACCGACGACGACAAAGATTTTTCGTTCGTTCCGTCTCTCGCCGTGTAAGAATACACGCGATCATCGGGCGATCGCAAGATCGTCTGGTCCATCGATTTCTTCGATTTCGCGTGTTTGCCTCTGCGCGGTTCGTCGACGATCTCCTCGAGTCTCCCGTCGCTGAGGTTCTCCAGAGCGTCGAGTACTTCGGTGGTTTCCCTCTCGAGGGTCTCGAAGAGTGCGGCGAGCGCCGGCGCTTCCGCGATCCTGAATTCCGTGGGATCCTCGCAGACCGATTTCCATATCTCCATAACGACCGCGACCTCGAGGAGTGCGTAAACGTGCCTCGTGAAAGCCGGATTGGGCAGCAGGCAAAGAGCGTCCCCGAGGCCGTTTATCTCGGTGAATCGCTCGCACATCGGCGCGTTAACGACCAGACTCGAGATAATCGACAGACAAGACTGAATGAGAAACTCCGCGGCGGAGTCGCTCGCACCCTCCGTGTAGCAGGCCTTGGCGTTCAGGAAGGTCGGATAAAAGACCCTGAAGAGCATCTCCCGTCTGACGTGAAAGCTCGAGTTTGGCGTCACCTTGAGCAAATGCGACATGACGACGTGACAGAGCTTTGGATCGTCGGGCGTCAGAAGTTCGCCGTACATCTCCAAAAATTCCCAACAATAATTCATTGGTTTGGCGCAAGTGTTGCAAGTCTCCTGTCCGGGATAAGCGCCGAGTTCCTTGAAGAGCGTTCGCTCGAGGAGGCCGACCGACGGACCGTAAGTTTGGGGATTGCGCTTCTTCATGAAAGCGACGACGCAGCCGAGGAGAATCTTCGGTGGGAAGCAGCAGCAGGTTCCGGCGGCGGTGATGACCTTGAGCAGCCGCACCTGGAGCTCGACGACGAAGGAGTGAGCCTCCTTGGTGAGGGAGGTCAGCGTCATGAAGAGCGACGCTATGCAGCACGCCTGTTTCGTCAAGCTGCCGACGGTCGGCTGAGCGTAAGCGACGCCGAGGATGTCGAAGTGATGATGGGACTCGACGCCGGCGCTGCAGGATCTGTGCCTGGACCTCTGACACTGGCCCATGTGGCAGAGATCCTGCCTGACCCTCTTCAGAGCGCTCGTCAGTGCGCCGACCATGTCGATGACCTTTCGCGCCCGGGTCACCGACCTCGATTGATCGACGCTCGGCAGATCGACGATCGCCATTATCGTTCTCTCGACCAGCTTGCCGTCCTGGCTCTCGGTGAACAGTTGAAAGAGTTCCAGGAAATCCTTGAGTTTCTCGATCGTGCCGCGCTGATGGAGGAGACAGTAAAGAAACGTGACGATTCCGTAGGTCGTGGCGAAGATGAATTCCTGAAGAAGAGAACCCTCCTCGGGGCTCAGTACGGCGACGGGTTTGCTGCAGGCGTCCTCGAGGAGTCTGAGCGTCATGGGGAGGAGGCCGTTGTGGATTACAGCGGTCGTTGGCTCGTCGGCTCGGAGGACTCGCTCCATGGCGGTGAGCATGAGCCTCGCCGCTGCGGCTTTGAGAGTCGCGGACTCGGTGCCGGTGAGATTGGTACCGTCGATACCGAACTGCAGAGCCCAGAGGGTGTCGAGCGCGAACTTTAGGACCTGGACCGCCGGTGTCTGCTCCGCCGGTGTCGCGTAGTCGCGGAGACCCTGAAGCAGCTGGATTATCAGGAGGCTCGTCTCGAAGTGGCTTATCCGGCAGTCGAGCACCGCTCTTATGCGCGGATCGACGAAGTCCTGCCATGTCTTTCGGGCCGGACGCGCCGGAAGCTCGTAGAGCGTCGCCTCCCAGCGATTCTCCTCGTCGCTGCGGATGACCGATGTGAAGTACTCGAAGTCCATCGGATTGAGGCGGATCTTGAGGGTGAGCGAACGAGCCTGGTCTATGCCGTCGGTCAGCATCTCCGACTCGCTGCTGGCGTTGTCCGCCGTGTGCTTCGTGTCGCCGGTCGTCTTCTGACGCTGAAGAAACGACGCCCTAGCGCTCGCTGTACTGTGCTTCCTGGAGCGTTGCCTCGACGGATCCGCGCCCGAGGAGCGACCCTTTCCGCTGTTCCTCCGCTTCTTGTGAGGTATTATGTCGACCGTGTCGACCGTGTCGTCGTTGCAGTGGAATCTCACGTAGGGATTCGCCGGTACCGCGTCGCAGCCCTCCTGGAAGGCCACCGGGTACAGCGCGACGAGGAGAGCCACCAACTCCCGGCCGCAGCTCAGACCGCGCACACCGAGGAGATGAAGAACCGCCAGCGAACGCCATCCTCGCTCCTCCACCAAGTACTTTCGCAGACCTAGCAATTCACCACCGTCGCTACGCGCCGCGCACAGCTCGTGCACGTCCGAAAGCAGCTCGCAGGCGACGAGCGTCGATACTCCACCTCCACCGACGGAACTGAAAAAAATAAGATTTTTTTACATTAGTAAGAATTTTTATTTTATGGTTTGGATAAATTGTACATGAAATGCTCGAAGGAAAAAATTTGGGAATTAAAAGAAACTTGACTATCTGGCCACCGAGTTAACAGAGGGTGAGTGGGGTGCACTTGCAATTTTATTTAACTTCGCTGGTGCGAAAAAAATTTACATTAAAAATTGACACTTACATATTTACAGTTTTATTATAATTTTTTTTTTTTTTTTCAAGTGATAAAACTGAGGGTCAGAAACTTTAACAATTTTTCTCATACACCGGGCTCTACATTTCCTACGCGCAAAATTGAAACCGTTGAACTTTGCGACAATCTCTACCCAAGTATCAATAAATTCGAGTTGATCGAACCGCAATGATTTTCGAAAATAAAAAAATCAACTATCTTCAAAGATTAACGAATGTTTTATTTTCCTCACGAACCTAACACATTTCCACTCGCGCACGCACATCTGTCCGGATTATTTTAACCAATCATAATATTCCGAGTTAAATGTTATGTCGATCTGCAAAGAAGGCAACAAACTTATATGGCATTGTCTGTGAAAAATTGTGATACTCTGAATTATTCGATTACGCCACCGCGTCGCAGTTATTTTTACAAATTCTTCTATCGCGAGAGCAGCGACGATAATGCGAGCAGGATCGAGTGGAAAGTCTACAATTAGATTTTATTTTTATTTTTTTCACGAAGCCAGATCGAAGATAAGAGACTGAGAGAGATGCCGGTGAAAGTTTACGTTACTGGGGGCAAGTAGTTTTTCCAGCGATGAGTCCGTGGAAAATTACATCGGTCTGCCCCTTATCGCTCCCACAGATGACCATTTATTATCTGCCCCGGCGTTCGCGTTACCCGGACTAGGACAATGCGTCTCCCTCACCGAGCCGAGATTGCGACGAGCGAGCGTTTTGTAAATCCACATCGAATGCCCGAAGGCTCGTTGCGTGATTAAGCGTTATTTCTACCGAGTGACGAGGGACACGGGGATCGTGTACATTTCGAGTAGGGGAGGTTGCGACGCGCGACAAAATATAGACACGACGCAAGTATGTGCATATGTGCATTAGAAATTCAATATGTATTTTTTTTTATTTCAATTTATTTTTCCCACCATCGAAGTTAAATGGAATTGCAAGTGAACAGTGTACACCACTCACCATCTGTTAACTCGGTGTTTCGATGATTGATTCTCTTTTGATTCACAATATTTTTCATTCGAGCATTTCATGTACCATTTTTCCAAAAATAAAATAAAAATTGTTTCTTATTTATTTTACTTCTTTACGGTTCAATATTTTTCATTCGAGCATTTCGTGTACCATTTTCTACGGATCGTGTACATTTCGAGTGTGAGAGGTTGCGATGCGCGACAAAATATACACACGATGCAAGTATGTGCATATGAGCATCGGAAATTATAAAAATATATTTTTCTCCCTCACCGAGCTGAGACTGCGACGACGGAGCGTTTCATAAATCCACATCGAGTGCCCGAAGGCTCGTTGCGTGATTTCGCGTTATTTCCACCGAGTCACGAGGGACAAACACGGAACTTGTGCATTTCGAGTGGGAGAAGTTGCGATGCCCGAGAGAATATACAGATACGATGCAAGTATGTGCATGAGTGCATTATAATGCATTTACGCATCTGGCCGCGAGGTCCAGGGTCGTTCACTTATGTCATCGCAGAGCCGACTCGAGGGACGTCCTTTGCGGAACAAACAATTGTCCGCGATCAACAGGTACTTCGAGGCAACTAGATGGAATATTTTGCACATTAAACGGAAATCTCACTGTTTTGTGCGTAATTGAAACCGCACTTGAACCAAGATAATAATTAATAGTTCGAGAGCAATATCTTCAGTGCTCCCGATCGCGCCACTGAACCCTCGCGATCTATGACTTAATCTCATTGATAACTCCACTGATCGCACCTGTTCGCTGATAATAAAAAAAAACAAAATAGATACTGAGATTTTTAATTGTGCGAATAAATTGAATACGAAGATAGACACTGGTTCGTATTCGACTCGTATAGAAGATTGAATCTTTTACATATAGAGGGAAATCTGACTGGTTCGTGGATAAGTGAAACATATTTTGAATACGATAAGAGTTAATAGTTTGTGAGTAGTATCTTAGTTCTCGATTGCGGTACGGAACCGTCGCGATCTATAAATCGATCCCATCAGAGCCATGTTTGATGAAAATTTTTAAAAATGATACTTAGATTTTATTAATTTACTTAAAATGATCCTCAGATTAGAATCAAACAAAAATACAACGTAACCAATTTCAGCTGCATTGGTTTATTCGTTGCGAAGATCTACCATGATTCGGACGTCCGATGGGTCCAAAATGTGTAAAAAAAGTGATTTCAATAGGCACGTCTTACGTGTAAGGAGTGCGTGCCTAAAAATAATAAAATGAGTAATGCTCGTTAACATTGGTGGGAAAGGCATTGAGAAAATGTACGCGGATTACATTGCGTTGCCTGCGACCCGACGATCGAGCGTCGCTTGCGAGGAAAGCACGCGTAACAAGTGTACAAGGACGCGAGGTTGCAACCGGTTAAGTAACGTAGCTCAAACTGCTTTCGAAACAATGATTTTTACCGCTAACTGAGGAATCCTGCGTACAGTCGTGTCGGCAGATTCTAAGAATTCTTCTATAGCTGCGGATTAACATATTTTCGCATTAAACTTGTGGCGAAAATAATTCGACGATAATCCATCGATCTCCCGATCTTAGCCAAGAGCAACAGGCTGTTTACGGGCCGTCGATCGCGTTTCGCTAGCTTTGAGATAGGTCGTGTTATTACGTTGCAAGTCGCGTGAGTGACTGCTGTGTGGACGTGATTTATACCTCCTCGTGCTGATGAAACAGCTTGTAAAACTCTGAGACGTTGGACGATGTTTCGAACCTTCTGCGAATACGACTCGAAACCTCAACGACTCTTGCGTTGAGGAATTACTCGAGACCAAGCGAAACACCTCCTCCCCGCCCGAACGCCGCTCGGTCGGTATTAAAAACTGTAATCAACTTTTTCCACGGGTACTCGCACGGATGATCAGAAGAAAAATCTCATCTTACACTGACACAACGTCCGCTATCGCAGAGACTCTTCATTCGATCATACATGGCCATCGCCTGTTAAAAAAAGGTAATTACAGTTTTTATTACCGACCGCGCTATTTCACATACGGTTCATATTCTTCGCAACGACATTCTGCGTCGGGCAAGCAGTGCGAATGATTGAAAACGAGTAAAAACTATGGTTCTTATGTCTCTCTGAACGATAAAATTACGTAAAAAGTTTGTAAACAAGTCGATAGTTTTGACCTGTGAGCGCGAAAAAAATCACCTCCGCTCAACCGGTGTAGAATGTTGTTACGTAGAAAATAAAACGTCTGAGAGTGCAATCCATCAGTTTGCACTGCGCAGAGTTAAAAACGCCCAAGACTGGTTTACCCGGTATCTGGTTGACCGAAACGGTTCCAACGCGCATAAAAACTTTCCTCATTCCAGTTCTCAATTAACAAATTTTAAATATATTTATCAGTTTACTGGAACAAAAAAAAATCATATAGAGCGTACAATGTCTGAGTTTTCAAGCTGACTCAGAAAATCGATTTCTATTGTCTTAAAAAAAAAAAAAAATGCACGAAACTGTGACATGATTACTAAAAATAATGAATTCATCCCTTGGGTGTGAAATAAAAGAAAAATACATTCTTACCAAAATGAGAGAATATCCTTTACGTCTCGTCCCTCTTTGACTTGGGCGAGCAATTCAGCGAGGAATATGTCGAGCCACGACGATTTCTGAAATAATGCGGAAACGATTAGGATTAATGAACCTCGGTATATCGTGTGAAGAAAAAAAAAATTTACATAAAGCTGGTCGCGTTTAGAAACTTTAATTAACACCCGTTTCTATCATTGCATTATACCCGATGCGTCGCCGTTTTATTTATATACGTCTCGGCCACGCGGTTAATCATTATCAAGACTGAACGAAGCAATCGGAAAGTTTATTCCGAAGAGTCGGAGAGAAAGAGAAAAAAAAGTAAGGAACGAAAGATTATGCCTACAATTGTATTTCGCGAGTACGGGACGCAGATTAAGAGAATACTACCAGGCTCGTAAACAAGGTATGTGACGAGCTCGATCTACGCCCCAGAAGTCGAGTGTTGTAAGTAGAGATTGTTGTCTTAGGTTGCGCACAAAGCTGTGTTTGTGTCACACTATTATCTTCACAAAGGTAACGTGGTCGTGTGCTATAAGGTGCACATGCTGACGCGCTCCGTTCATCGTAACAACTCGTCATAATATTGACGAACAATTTTTTTTTTTTTTAAATCTCTTATTATCTTCAATTGAAAATATTTACGATATTATTGATATTGTCATTATTTTTTTTTTTTTACGTTTTTAATTGATCATTTTAATTACGCGAACGATTCGAAGCAACGCCAATTGCGCACGGATCGAACAATTTTTACGAACATATTTTCAAAGGGAAATAAAACTCTACCGGAATTGAAATAAAACTCTACCGGAATACAAGTCTACACGGTAGCCTTGTAATCCGGTAGAGTTTCATTTAAATTCCGGTACCTAGAGTTGTATTTTGATTCTGGTAGAGTGTTTTTTAATTTCTGGTAAATATTTTTGGTAGAATTCTAATGTGGTAGAGTTGTGAGTGGTAGAGATGTAAATGTGCCCAGCGAACTAATAAATAAATAAATAAATGATGATGCAAGCTCCGACCGCGATGATGAGTTCATCGACCCCGGAGAGTCGCGGTGATATTATTTTTCGGTAACAGCATACAGTTAGTTTCATCGCTGCGGCTAGCGAGTACACCGCGGTACTTGTAAGTCATCCGGAGATCGGAAGCGTGCGATCGATTTGATCGGGTAAGCGAGCGACTGGCGGTAATTATTCCGCGTGTGCAGTAGGAAGGGCTTGGAGTTCCGACTCACAACACGAACAGGGAGCAAGGTGTCACGCAAACCCGTAACTAAGACGTCCACAACTTGTAAGTCATCCCGCAGGTGCTGGGAACCGGTGCAAAGTCACTCAACGCCCCGAGCAAAACAGTATTAAACAGTGTGCAAGGAAGATTTTCCAGTCATTGACACGTTAAACCGCAGACAGAATGCAAAAAAAAAATGTAATAAAGAAACAAACAAAAAAGTAAAAAAAAACCGTCGTCGCCGGTTTTACTCCCAAGTATTTCTGCATCGTACCAAGTCCATACACAATGTAAAGAGATATTTATCGTTTTTAGTTAATTCCGACAATGATCATTGAATAGAGCAAAGGTGGGGAATATGGCTCACTTTGATTCGCCCGAAAATAAATTATGTATAGGCCAGGGCATATTCAACATTTTTGCCCTATAAACAATATTTCGTACTGTTTCTAAAATAACTTTATCGAAGTAGAAAAATTGCAAGCCCGATGCATTTTCAGCACGATAAAATCGTACCTGACCCAGTAATTAATACTTTAAATAAATCAATAAATAACAAATAAATAATTTATTACTGTAAAATGTGACATTTTTCGCAGCGCACACACAGAAGCTTACGCATCAGCCGCTGTTCCACTTTTTCGGACACTTTTCAATCAAATTTTCAGTTTCAAAAGTAGAAAATTCATTGTGTGACGTATTCCCTTAAGGCTTGAATATTCGAACCTGTCCCTTCATTCCCACCATATTAAAGATTGTACTTTGTACTTTGGTTTGTAAAGCTACAACTCGGATGATGCAATAGGAAAATTAACAAATAAAAAATTGGTCGATGTTAGTGAACAATAAGTTGTTTCAAAAAGTACAAACTTTGTTTGTTGTGTACGAGCTAACCGGCGGTACGAATCGCGGCAATCGGCCTTACTATCATAGCATAGACATAATACTGACGGTGATACATCACTTGAACAATGCGTAATTACTCGAATCTCGCTCACCTCGTAACTCTGCGGTTCGGCGTGAATGAAGTTGTCCCAAAGTATTTGGAGTCTGTTGGACGATGCCGAAGAAGTCATCGCCGTGTTGGAGGACTCTCTCAACCGGCGTGATGCGCGCCTTGGCCCTTGATATCGCGCCGATAAACAGGCCTCAGCGCTTCATGATTCCTCGTCTTTGGCGGCTTCACAGACGAGTAGGGGGGAGGGAAGGGGAGAGGGGGGAGAAGGGGGAGACAGGCCCCCGGGAGCTCGTCGAATGATCGCCCACGCCGGCAAAGCGCTTCCCCACAAACACTTTTCCCGTCCTCACCGCAATGATGATTTTTTTTTTTTCACACCTGCAATGAAAACCGCGACGAGTCGTGTTAAAGAATAATAATTTTTTTAATTAAAAAAAAAAATTAATTAAATAATCAGAATAACAAAATCTCAATAAGAATAATAAATCGAGGTTTCGAGTCTGCCGGGACACGGATAAGATCCTTTCTCGCATGCATATGACTCCACGGAAAGACGAAACCCTCACTGGCGAGTAACAGCGGCTGTTGTGACCGCGAGTTGCTCTTTGCAGCAATAAGACTTATGTAACTATCCCCCACATTCCGGTTTGACCAGTTAACGTCCTCGCGAAGCCTGAAAACTTCAACGGGGAGAGCACTAACCCTCCGGTTGCGGTGCGCGTCGTCGTCATCGCCGACGAGGACGGGGGCGGCGGCGGCGTCGTCGTCGTCGTCGTGCACAGTAAAAAAAAAAAAATTTCGTAAAAATAATTTTGTTAAATAAGTGACAAACGAGTTTGTCACTTATTTGAAAATACGAAACCATCTTTTTGCTTCCCATGTCATTGACAATTTTAGTTTGTACTTTTGTTTGTAAAATTAGAAAATTAACAGATACAAAATTGTGGACGTTTGTGGAGAATAAGTTGTTGCAAAGAGTACAAACTTTTTTTTTACTGTGTGCTCGATCCACATCGATCATTCGCATTCACGCGAATACCTCGTGTCTCGTCGATGTTACGCTACATCTTAGCGATGCGGGAACGAGTGCGAGAGCAATATGCGAAAGAGATACATTTTTTTTTTTTCCCCATCGATGTTTCACTACTTCGCAAGCGAGCAAGTCGGTTCCACGAGCTCTGTACACAGCGTCCCGAGAATCACATATCTCACATGTCCGACGATAGGAACGATCCGTCGGGTGCGCGACCACGGCGCCGGGTGAATTCTCTTATCGCCCGCGGGAGAGGGAGAGCGTGCGAGCCACAAGATTTGTCACACGCTACTCCGATACAGTAGCGAACGCGGAGAGAAACACATTTTTTTAAATTAAACAAAAAATCATAAAAATAAGAGAAAAATTTTAAATACATTTTTTTATCCGATGTTTAAATTTGAAAACCCTTCTCGCCAAATTTTTGCTGGAAACAAAATTCGGGCGTGATTTAATAACTGCAATTTCGATGTATTCTGGCGATAGAAATTTTCCGAAGATTTGGGAGAATTTGTCCCGGGTCGGGAGCAAAGTGATTGGGGGATTTGGAAAGTTACTTTAAGCTTGCATCGAAAGAGTTTATTAGATTCTCGTTAATTTAATGACAATTTATCATCAAAGTTGTGTGTGTGAGAAATTGCAAAAATGTACGTTGAAATGCAGCGGACAATTATTATGTCGGGGGAGGAGCATGTGACGCGGTCGGTCCGACGAATGTCATTCGTTCTAGCGAGCTAAGAAAAGAAAGGCGGACGCTACTTATTTGTACTGTGTATACATATGTACATGCGCGTGTGCGTGTGTGTGTGAACAGCACATATGTATATTTGTTGACGATTTGCCACAGCGAATTGATAAAACGGCGTTTGATACGACGAATAATACATGCACGTGTACAATAAAAAAGAAGAGGGTCAATTTTATTTCCCTAACCGTTTACTGTACAGTATTAACTGATTTTCCAGTGACAGGGTAAAAACAATACCTTCATATTAAAATCTCATTTTTTTTACAAAAATTGGGCTTCCTTTACGAGGAAGCAAAAAGATCAAAAGAAGAGGGTCAATTATTGTGATCTATGCGTAGACTTTCAAAATCGAGGAAGCGCGTGTGATACTTAAAAATGTTATCGATAAACTTAAAACTTAAAATACCTCACCGTCATAAATACAAGCAAGTGAACGAAGTTTTCGATTTTTTTGTTGAAATTCTCATTTGTGTCGGCATGCACTGGTCCATTTTACCGAAGCGGCCAATATGCACCACTTTTACCCTACCTGTTTTTCGCTTTTTTTAAATATTGAGTCCTTACGATCGTTAAAACAAACGGGGTAGTTTCACAGCAGAATCACAACGAAAATTTATAACGTCAGAAGACGAACGAGGTTTATCGATTATTGGTAACCAATTTCTCCGGAGTCCACTTAGCGCACGTCCTTAATCAACGAGCGCCGACCTCACTGTGCCACCAATCGCATACGAGATATTGAATATTTATCTTTCTTACACGGGCTCTTCTCTTCATACCGTTTTACGTGCGTCGATGATTCGTATCGCACTCGAGTCCGCCAGCTGTGTGAGGGAGTAATTCGAACGTGCACGTTCGATTTATCTTGATTAATTCTGCAGCTCGTTACGAAAGAATATATATGTATATACACATTTATATATATAGCCGCTGAAGTCCGAGTAAGTCGCAGGTACCGTCCAGACTCGAATCGCTTCACGGACCATCACTGACTGAGGGACGAACTCGACCGTACAACCGTAAAAGGAAAAATACTCCAATATATAAATATATATATATACATATATATATATAGCCTCGTTGCAAGGACGTGGCAGGAATCACGTAGAGCCATTGGTAAATGAAGGGGTATATATGTATATATAGGACCGTATCGTTCGATGTTTAAGGGAGGTTTCTGAACAATAGATATTCGATATGTATCGTTGTATAGCAGTTCAATGGCCCGTCCAAGCTTAGGGTATTATGATTCATTTGCCGATTTCATTTTACGCATCCCAGAAATTTAACGATTTTCACTCGAATAATAATTATCCATCATTCCGAATAATGTATATTATCAAATATGTTTTTTTCGGAACAACATATATTGTATTGTTGTATGTATTTTTATAAAAATATAGTGGATGCGAGGAAGGGTATTCGTCGTGAGGACTCGTGAGGATGATTCACGGGAGAAAAGAGACAATTGTTGTTATTCCGACCAACAATCGGTAGATAAGACCGGTAAAATGTGCGCTGCTAGATGATCATCGTTTTATTCGCGCGTCGCAGATAAAACAGGCGCCATGCACTCGGGACTGGCAATGGCGGTGGTTGTTTCGCAACGAATCCAATATCTTATTGAGAATTTGGGATTACCGTGAGGGGAATTAAGATGTACGAGAGGATTGATTGTTAGGATTCTTCGATTAACGATGTACAACATTTTGCTAGCGTAACACACGCATGGTGCGATTAAAAAGTCGCTATTTTCGTACCGTTCTTTCATCCGAACCGAGACACATCGGGCGAACCGACAGACTGCCAAGACCGAAATAAATTACCGTTCTAGATTCGTTTGAAAGGTTGACCAATTTTTATTATTTCAATTTTTTTTTTTTAAGCGGCGTCAATGTGCTTCCAATTAGCGGCCGAAGAATGTTATCGTTAATTTTTTTTTTAAAGATTTTGCGTCAATCTACGAGATTATTTTATCGCCAGACACCCGTGCGTGTCTCGAGTTCCGACTGAGCTAAGAAATTGATGACCTTTATTCAACATCACTTTTCGCGTTAAGAAAAGATGAAATATGCGACAGACCTTGCGAATAATGTTGCCTTATCGCTGAATGATTGACTAACTTTACGCGTTGGGTCAACAGGGGTAAGCGCGATAGTGCGTGGGGTTTTTTTTTCGCCAGGGCGAAACGGAAAAAACTGTTTTACACGTATTTTGTTTTGGTTAAGCATGCAATAAACACCAACGAACTTCTCCTGCACTATTTTTCGTAGAAATGATTGCAATTTCTGAGAATTATTATTTCAGGTGTGATTAAAAATATATATTGTAAAGGAATCAGTTCTTTAAATAACTGATTTATCGATCGATGCGAGCACAAGGGAATGGAAATGGATCCGCTCGCATCGATCTGACAGTTGCCGACAGAATATTGTCAATTAACTCGTGCAATAAAAGCGACGGAAACATTCCAGCCTGTGGTATTGAAAGAAAACACGCGAACGTAATTTGCGAATCGCTTCGTAATTTTTTTTTACCGTCACGCGTATAAACTTCTCCGTGCAAAAGTTCGTTGACCTGTCTTGGCTTCCTCATAGAGGAAGCCAAGAAACGACGCTAAAAGAAATTTTAGCGTTACAGAAATTTATTAATTTCGTTAACGTCGTTTAAAGAACGAGACTTTGGTTACTTCAACCCTTTGACTCCCACTCGAATTCTCGGTCGTCGAGCCTCCTCAAGTTGAAAACTGGCAAACAGCGATAAATCGAGCGCTCGAACACGTGCAAACACTTCGAGACGTTATGCCGGAGCTTATTATATACATTGTCGATCAATCTTTCCAGCGGCTCCACGATAATCACGCTACCCTCGTTTATTGTCTTCGCGATTCCCTCGTTACTACTATCTCACTAGAATATTTTCTTCTGCTCGTGCACCAATCGATAATTGTATGTCGAATAGCTCGGGCACGAAATGAATTTACCCTCATCAACACTCGTATAGACGTAGTTTTTTTTTTACCGGAAAGTCATTACACTTTTATCGATAATTAATTACGTTTGTTATAATTATAGTCGAAGCGTGAACAAAACAATATCTCGTCGAAGTAAAAAAGCGAAAAAAAATAAATAATAAATAATAAACAAAAAAAATCGGTGAATGAGTTAACGACCGTATAATCTCACGTCAAGATTTATGAAATTGTTTAGATTAGTCCAACTGTAATTAGATTATCGATAACTTCCTTCTTTTAAATCCAATACATACAAAATACGTATAACGCTATAAACAGTGTAAATGCGAGTATAGCTGATAATAACATGCAAGCGCGACCTTCGGATCACGCCGCTCCGGCTCCGATAATTAAGGGGACGATACTTGTTTTAATTTTCTTCTTGTTTTTCTTTTTTTTTTTTTTTAAACGCAAATCAGAGTTTCAACTTACGCACACGGATCCCGCTAATCGGAGAGCCTCTCGTATGTGTGTTGTGATCCAATTTATTATTGATGGACCTATGGACGAGCCCCCGGCGCGAATACGCCTTCTACTCAACACTTATAATTTCACGGGTTAGCGTATCAACGAGATAATAATAACGATGCGCGAAAGATACCCCGTGGGGCTTATGTGACGCGATGAAACTCTTTACTTTCCGTGCAAGCAAGATTTTCATTGAACTCGTTATTCAGCGACGAAGACTCCATTGACTGACAGTTGAGGCAGGAGCGCCTCTGGAGGCGAAAGGCGAGCCTTCGATCCTTGCCCATGCGTTGGTGTAGCTGTTGTTCGATTATCTCGCGCGCGCCCGTGCCGGTGCTGCTGTGCTCGTCGCTCGGCGTTACCAACGCCGATAAAAATGTCGTGCACGTTTTCATGATAGACGAGGTTTTTCGTTCAAGAAATCATATAGCCCGGGTCATCTAAGTTCATACAAACGCCGTTTCATAATATGATATAAAAAAAATCATCAAGCGATTTCTTGAGAACCCTTTCGAACCGACCGCTCGTGCGCGCGCGCGCAATAGAGTCGCCCTGCCGTCTGCTGCGCGTGCGCAGAGTCGATCTCGCAGCTGCGCGTGAGGATGCGCGGCAGACGCGGCTGTCGGTATGACATCCTCGCGTTGAAGAAGTAACAATAATTCACAGTTCCTAACCTCGCGTACTCCCGTTGTCGAGTCGAGTCGGTCAGGACCTGGCTTGATGACAGACTCGGTGTCTTTCCCTTTCGCCATATAAGAGCCCGTTTCATCGGCAATGACGCTCTGGGAGAGGCTGCGCAATCCCTGCGCCTGGCGAGGCGGTGCCAAGCAGGTTTCCGTCGACGCGATGATACCGCTTCTCGCTGTTCCGGCCTTGGCTGTCGTCGCCGCACAGGCTATTTACCTCACCCTCCTAGTATTCATACTTACTCCCGTCTTAGTTTATCATCTCCATCACAATTTCCTCCGATTCTTACCGCGATCGAAGTTCTTTCTAATGTGGACGATAACGAGCGTCGCTATGCTCGGTCTCATGTTCGAATTCACCGTCGTACCGTTGCTCGAGATATTGCCCGAGGAGAATTTTGCGTTCATCGCGAGCGTCGTCGGCGGTATGTGCTGCGGTTACAAGACGCGAACGACGGCCGATTGCGCCGCCCAGGAGGGCGCGCCGGCCCAGGGTCTCGAGCTCGGAGAGGGCAGCGGCGAACTTTGCACCACCTGCAGGAGACGAGCTCCTCCCAAGGCTTATCACTGTCGCACATGCCAAACTTGCATCCTCGGCAGGGAGTACCACTGCAAATGGTTAGCTTTACGTCGCTACGAAAGTAACTTTTTTTCTTCGCAGCTCGTTCAAACGAGTCTCGTACTAATGTATACATATATGTATGGGTATGCTTCAGGTTGGACTGCTGCATAGGCTCAAGCAACCTGAGATGGTATCTGGGCTGCTTGTTTTCGTCGGCTATCGCCTTTATCTATGGGTCCAATCTGACGATGACCAGCGTTTGTCATCCATTCATACTGATCGGAACTATTCTCTTGCCGGACGACTGCAGCGATGTTTATCATCAACTGGAGTACGTGGATCACGAGCAGGGGAGTCGGTCGGATTCCGAGAGCTCGTTATTGAATCGATTGCAATATCGCTGGTTGCCGGATTATGAATTTTATCGATGGGACAAGCGAAGAATTCTTAGGGCGGGATGTAAAAGTAATCGAAAAGAATTTGAGCAAAGGTGTGTTTGGTATAACAGGTGTTGACTATAAAAAAAAATTGGTATGATATTTAATGTACCGGACTGGAAGTTTTTATGCAAAAACTTCCTGGTATATTAAATTTCACGTGCAATTGCGATGGAAAATTAATGTTCAGTGCGTTAAAAACATGGGAAACATGTTATTTTGAAAATTTACTTTAGTTTCAATGAAAAAGTATATTCATTTTTCATCACAATTGTATATTAAATTTACCATTTTTTTTTACAGTGTAGCAAAGTATAACAAATTAAATCAAAATTTTGTTCATAGTCACGGTTCGAGTATTCTATTTTTTTAAGATTGATCTACAAAGTTTGTAGACTTTTATTGCACAATTTTCTTCCTCCATTTGCGGATTACCAATGAATGTTGAAATGAAAATTTCAAGCAAACAGTTCTAACGGAAATGAAAATTATTGTAATGTAAGTTTGCGCTACGTTCTCGATAAAGATTTCTAAAATTACAAAAATATATAAATATGTGTAGCGTTTACAATTCCGATGGAAACTGTGCTCTTTCATGAAATTCAATTTTTTTTTTTTTTTTCTATGACCTTCATTTCATTTGACACTTAAAAAAAAATTTCTACTTGCTAAATGGAATATTGATATGAAAAGTGATTTAATTACCATTGCTCACTTTCCAAGTCTACGAATATCTTTGAAGTACAACTAAGTAACGATTCAGCCGTTCTTATCGCGCGCGACCAATATGTAATTGGGTGTCGTCGATAAGAGGCTTCAACTGGAAAGATACAGAGTATTCTCGAATCTCCAAAGCAAACTTCGTCAATCCAGCTGATAGCGATAATTGCAATAAACTTTTTTTTTCTTAACTTTTATTTGATGTCGCAAACATTGTAATATCGGAATGTTTGCTTGCGAATGATATAAAAATCTGTTCGATAACGACGCGATCCGCCGACCGTACAGGATCGTTGACTGATGCGGCTTGTAATGTCGAATGTATGTTTCAGCCTGGCACTCTGTTTCGTCTCGGCGGTCTACAGTTTGCTCATCGGGCTTCTCGTGCTATGTTACTTCGTCTATCATTTCTGGCTCCTCTACATGGGAACGACGGCGAACGAGAGGCGCGTCTCCACAGCCGGTAGCCAATACAATTACGGAGTGCTCAAAAGTGTCTCGCAGCTAATTTGCTGCAAGACATAAACACGCGCAAAAACTAAATAATTGTAGAATAACGAAGCGAAAAGATGAAAGAACGGAGGACGAAACGTTCGTGCATTTCGCACACTGAAAACCAAATTCACGAGCGCGACTTTAACCAGGAGGCCAAGATTATTCGTGACGGTTGTTCGAAATGACTGGTTCTATTTAATTTTTTTATTCGCTTTGTAGGAGAGCGAGAGTATTAACAGTTCGATTGCTTCTACTTTTTTTTTAAAGCAGCAGCGCCGACTCTGTACTCCGTAACCATTACGCGCTCTTTTAGCACTTTATCTTATATTAATGAAGGAAAAACAAAGTATAGGTATTCAGATTCCTGACGGTTTCGGGACGGATTCGTTAACATGGCCCCGTAAACACTGACCCCACTTAGTCGAAAGTTTTGTTATTTTATTATACACACTCTTTTCGTTTTTTTTTTTCGTGCACAAACTACATACATGTATATTTATTGTAACTGTGATAAAAAAAAAGGAGTGAAAAAAAAGAAAAACGGCCATTCAACGGTTAAGGTGAATAAGTTTGTGTGAATTTCAAACGATAACGACGACAACGTAACTATAAAGTGGATTAATTATTGATATAACGATACCACCGAAACTTAAACTTATTCTATGTAACGCTCTAATGTTCAGTTTGATTAGGAAAGAAACAAAAAGCAGATTTGGGTTGTATTGTACACCTACGAAAACAAAAATAGTTTATAATGCGATGTTGTAAATATTAAACGACTTTCGAGATCGGCTATCGGATACCTTGATGTACATATTTTTCGTCTCCATCAATCGTCGATTATAACGCCCCTCTGCTTTGGATCGAAATCCGGCACAACGCGCTGAACCAATTCCCTCCACTTGTCTCTTCTCCGATCGCTCTCCTTCACCTCGTCCGCGATCTTGACGAATTTTCTCCATTTAACGAAATATGCGATTTTCAATTTCTTCTCGACATGCAAATTTGCCAATTGTGTGTTCTCCAAGTCTCTAATTTTCGCCTCCACTGTTAGTTTGCGCCAGGTTTTCAGACATCTCTCCTGCAGCCGAAGTTCATAAAAATCGGCGGCAACCTGGCGCTGTTCGCTCGCCGATTTAGCCGCCTCTCGCCAATTTCTAAACGCGTACCAAAGAACGTTTCTGCGCCAAACAGATATCGATAACTCCAATTTTATCGCGCGCTGATTGTTCGTTTCCGTTCGCCAAGCTTCGAAGGCCTTACGCTGCAGACACTTGTCGTAATGATCCGCCGCAGTTTTCATGTGGTTGTGCTTCAATTCCACTAAGAGCACCAGAGGCTCGATCACGTAACGGCGCAGAAGATATTTCCGATAAAATCTCTCGGCCAATTCGTTCGCCGCCTTCGATTTCTCAAGCTCGCGAGCTCGTCTCCTTTCCTGTTCCTCGCGAATTCTTTTCGCTTCTCGCTGAGCCTTGGCAAAGCAATAATAATAATCAGTAAATTAGAAAAATTCATTGAAAAAGGCCACACAATCCAGAACTCAGAAGCTACATTTATTGCATAACTTAAAAAAATTCATTGCAATCTACATTACCGACCGAGGTGTTTCACGTGCTCTCGAGGAGACTCCAGCGATTAGATAGACGCGAACGTGTATATCTAGTTTGTCTATTAATTTCAAACCTTTATTACGTGACGTGTTGTCGTGCTCACCTCCAATTGCAATCTCCTTCGACTTTCCTCTTCCTCGCGTCTTGCAGCTTCCTCCATAATTTTTTTTTCCTCCGCTTTTCTCTTCCGTTCTTCCTCGGCCCTTCTCACCCTTTCCCTCCTAGCTTCCGCTCTCGCTTCCATCCTCGTTAAGAATCTCGGCGGGCTGTGCATCCTCGGTGGTTCCATCAGAGTTTTGTCCCTTCCGTTAATCCAAACTTTAATATCTTCGTTCGGGCGCCCATATATCACGAGATATTTTGAAATCATCTTAGAAATATTCGCAATTTTCCAAATCTTACGAGATATTTCGGAACTATATAAAAATAATATTTTGAAATATTCTATCGTAATATTTCAATGAATTGTTTTTTTTTTCCATTTTTAAAACATCGTGATAAAATGTTTTGAAATATTTTCAATTTCTTGTTTCACCGAAATATTTCTACGATTTTTTTTAATTTTGACAAAATCTCTTTTAATATTGGTAAAACATTTTCAACATTTCAAAAAAATATTTTTGAAACTTTTCGAAAATATCACCGTGCTATGTGGGCGACAAATTCCTAATAAATCCCACAATAAATTCCTTCGAATTACCTGCATCCCTCCTCGCGCATAAGATGTATCAGCGTTCTTCTAGTTCTGTGACCGCAGCAGGCGAGCGCTTCTTTGGCGGAGTTAATCGTCTCCCTGCCGGCTTTCCTCGTCTCTTCCTCTATGCGCTTCAGTCGCAGTTCTTCGATTATCCTCTTCTGCTCCTCGAGCTTGACCCTCTGCTCGGCGATGATCTTCCTCTGAGCGTTGAGACGATTCTGTGCCGGTGGCTCAACGACGTGGACAGTTCTGGCGGCGGAACTCTTCCTGCTCTCCGTTACCGACGCTTTCGCTGCGTCGGTAACTTCCTGCGTCGCTCCGCCCCGTGGAATCGGCTCTTTGGCAACCGTTCGCTGAAGCTTAACGATTTTCTTCTGCTTCTCGTTTATAGCGTTGACGAAGAGCTCGATCTTCCTCTCGTCCGACATTTCCCGTTCCTCCTTCCGCTTGGTCGCCAGAAGCTTGGAACTTTCCATTCGGGTCCTCCAAGTCTCGAAGTACTTTCGCAAACGTCTGCTCGCCACGTTGGCCTGAATTTTTATCTTCAGATCCCGCAAACGACGCTCCTCCCTCGCGTGAGTGGCGAGTGTGTGAAAAGCCATTCTGAGGACGTCGCGATCACGCTCCTTCGAGCCCGACGATGGCTTGTCCTTTATCGTGACCTTTATACTTCCGGTGTACAAGCCGTCTTCGTTGCGCTGCGCCGTTTGCGAATCGCCCGCACCCCCGGTGTCCTTGACTTTAACCTTCACCCTGCGGGGCGCGGATTTCCAGAGGTCGTCGTAATCCTCGATGTTTGCGAAAATGTCTCGCTTGCTGCAGGTGTAAGGACCTCGAAATCTCGGACGCGTGCTGCACAGTCCCTTCTCGAATTTCTTTAGCTCGGACTCCAGCATCTCTTGCTCCCGTTTCCGGTAGAGCGCTTGGGTCTCCTCGTCCATCAGTATTCTAAAAAAAAAAAAATAATAATAAACATTGAACCGATCTTTTTTTTTGGATCTTCTTTCTTCGATTATAGGGTAAGTCAGGGTGATATGGCTATTCGTAATATCATTTAACGTAACGAGCGAAGGGCGGTACCGTTTGCACAATTTTTACTATGGCCATATTACCCGTAGTGTCCGGGTGAAATGGCCAATAGCAAATGTCCATTTGAAGAGCTGCAATTGAATCACGCATCGAAAATATCGAAAGTTCTGAATAAATGACTTCAGTTCGATGTTTCTAGAGTTGGTTACGAACAAAATTTTAAGATTTTTTTAACGTTAAACCTCCGATTTTCATTGTTTAAGAAAGGATGACCATGTCACCCCGGCCTACCGTAGATCAATTCTTCGATTATAGATGAATCTAGATCCGAGAAGTTGGCGATAATGAAAATTCAAAATTGCACGGACCTTGTGACTTCCGCTAGGACAGTGCTCTGCGTCAACGACACCGGACGTGGCTCCCCGATCGTCTTGTGTCTCAGATCCATAATGAGGTTCGGATCGTTCGCTTTATTCGGTGCATCACTCAGCATGCACCGTTTCTCCGATACGCGAAATATTGGAACTCGCATCATCTGCTCCATCATATTTTCCACGTCCTCGAAACGGACGTTCTTCGCTCCTTGCATTTTTTTTTTAAACTGGCTTTCTCATAAAGTAAGGTTTGTTACAGCGAAATTTGCGAAAAAAAAATCAACGTAAAGTGTCATAGATCCATGTTCCTTATTGAATTTGGCAAGAATCAATCCACCCGTTTAAATTTTATAAGCTTTTGAATTTTTTTGTTCTTAATGTGTTTTTTTTTGTTTCGATTTTATTTCATTTTATTTTTATTCTTGGTTCTACTATTGTTTCACGCACCTTTAGAGGACTACTGTTTCAGCCGGTTGAGCATGGATCAGCCGAACCTCTCGACTGTCGGAACAGTTTGTTTATTCATGTTTCGCTGTCGTTAAGCCCCGTCGCGAGGGGTTCATGACCCCCACTACGACGCTTATGGCTTTCTCCGTATAGCTTCCCCCTCGTTGAATGAACTGAACCTACGCGCTGTACAATACACTCCTTTGTCGATTTCTTTTTCTATGCTTTACTCATGCCATTTATTTTTCTATATTTAGACGCGTCGACTCGGGTGAACCGTTGGAAGCAAAAAGGTTACGTTTATCGAAGGGAATATCGAATGATTCTGGTGAGCTTTTCAATTATTTCTTTTTTAATTATTATTAATTTAAAATCTTTTTTTTATTCCTGCGTATGACTTCTTCAGGCTTTTATCCCCCCCCCCCCACTTCGATTCGAGCTTAATCAGTAATAAAAATTGTAAACCATTTTCATTTTTGAAGGGTGCGAAACTTTTCTCGGTGAGACAAAATTTTCGGCGCCTTCTTAACTGATGAATGAAGGCGTTCATAACTTGCGTCGAGCATAGAGTGTTAAAGAAACTTGAAAAAAAAAACATTGCTTATAGTTTCCATTACCGACTGAGCCTGCAGGAAAATCATTTCTGCAATATTGATAAATCGACCAGTTGAAAGAGTATTTTCATTCGACATGCCAATATATAAATACAAAAGATTCATTACAAAAATCGGTCGGATGAAATTTCATGTACCGACAGTGGTTATGAAATTTTCTTTCTGTATACTCGGTTCGTTTATTTTCTCTTCCAAGTACACATAAATTACACAGAGTAAGAAAAAAAATACGTCGCCTGAGCACAAAAATATTGAACGCGCTTTAATTCGCGTTTGTCATACACTTATATACACTAATTATAATTATATACACAGATCGATAGCTTTAAACGATAATATCACTACGATGTACTTATGAGATATTTTTATGGCTACAAGTTTCGATGGTCCTATCGGTTATTCATTCGCAGCTGAGTATATTATTTTAAAAAACGAGCGATAATCGTTCCCTCTTGCACGTCTCACACCCTCGAGCGATTCTTTCAATCTCCATCCATACGCATTTATATGCTAACATAAGCAAGCAGATAATAATAATCCATCGACGTCGGAAGTTCTGCACGATCGTGAAAAAAATCGACAGCCAACAGTGATTGCACGGGCTTTGAATAAAAAAACGAAAACGATGTCAACCAAAAAAAAAGAACGAAACAGAACAATCGGAGATGTCTGACCAATTTTGAAGTGCGTTGACTTCGACTTGCATTCCAGAGAAAAATGTTCTCACAAAATCTTCATTTTCAGATTTTTTTTCAAACGCTATTCGGCTTTCGATATTAAGGTTTTTTGTTGTCCTCGCAACCGAGTCCGGCCGACCAGTTGCATATTCCACCGACGGGATCGAAGGAGAGTTTGTCGGGGCAGGTGTACTCTGTGCCGATTACCTGCCCGTTCACCATTCGCGCGCAGGTGATGAATTTCTTGCAGGATGTCGGATGGGCAAAGTTTCCCTGATCGAGGCAACGAATTCCTCCCTTGCGTGTCACGAACAGTTTGTCCTTGAGTTCTGGCTTGACGACCAGGCGAATGTCGTCGTCGTCGACGTAGTAATCGTAGTCGATTATTGCCGGACGTCTGGGTCGGGTGGTCACGTTTTCAACGATTCTCTCGTTACTGGGGCTTCCCCGCGGTCTCTGCCGTCGTCTGACCAAAGGAGTCGTTCTCGAAGTCGCCGGAGCTTCGGTTCTGGGCGCGATCGTCGTGCTTATCTTTCGCGGTGCGCTCGAAGTTCTGAACGGTAGTCGACCTGATCGTACAACCGTCATGTGTTCTTTATACGACTCTTTTGCGAAGTGTACACAGTAAAAAATAATTTCGTAAAATCGGAATGCTAAATTTCGCAAAAATAATTTTGTTAAATAAATGACAAACTCGTTTGTCACTTGTTTGAATATACAAACCTGTCCTTTTATTTCCCGTGTCATTGATAATTTTAGTTTGTACTTTTCATTGTAAAACTAGAAAATTAACAAATGAAAAATTGTGGGACTTTGTGGACAATAAGTGGTTGTAAAGAGTACAAACTTTTTTTACTGTGTACAATTGTACGAAAAATTAATATCTATAAAAAAAAAAAATAACAACAACCTCGGTGCGAAGAAATGAAGAAACAAACAGACAGACAGACAGACATAGAGCTAAACCGTTAGTGTAAAAATTAGATACACGAGAGACAGACAATACCGAGAGCGATGACGGAAGTAGGATGAAGTATAAAGTAGTTTATAGCGGATGATGACGAGTAGTAGAAGATAGTCTGGGCGGGATACGTAGAATCGTAGTAGAGCCAGAGGTGAGCCAGGTGATTTTTTGTTTTTTGCTTTTTTTTTAGTTAGTTCAATGATGAAACACAACGTGGCGTTTTTGAGCTGAGGAGAAATCAGTCGTTCCATTAGACAGTTCAATGATGTCGAAGTAAATGTTCCAGTCAATTATCGTACGTGATCGGCGATTAAGACAAGTTTTCAGATAAGAATTTTCCGGCTGTCCATGTACGAATGATTATGACGGATCGTTTTCGGTGCAAGTTACTATACTATATACATAGCATTAGTTGTATAGTTATACCGTATATGTATTACTATAGTGAGAATTATTTTCATGTGCGATATTGAAACTGGGACATTCACCGAATGGTAGAAGAAGGTGTGAAGGTATAAATAAAAAATGGCTGTGAGTTTTGTAGAGTGTGATTGGATGATATATTTTTTTTTTATTGGAGCAAAATATTACCGGTAGTAGCGGACGAAACGACTGGTGGGTCGGCCAGCGTCACAGCCAGTTCCTGAGCTCGGCCACTCTGATCGTCAGTTTTTATCTCTGGCGCTGCAACTGAAAAAAAATCATCGTAACTTCCGCCCTAAAAAAAAGAAAAAAAAATCCGCCCGAAAAACACCTTCAAAAATACTCACCGACCGGCTGAATCTTAGAAAACACCGACGGTTGTCCGACAGGCAAGATTATCGATTCTGAATTGCCAGGAGTCTTGGTCTTCGATCGATTGTTTCCCTGCCCGCGCACCAGCGAGCCCGGTCTTCGCAAGAACCCTCCGGAGCTCTTGTACGGGTTCGCCTGTTCATGGACATTGCATCTCGTTTAGTCGATCAATTAAATTTCAAGCGTTATCGGCGACGTAGCTCCGTACCGTAGCAAATGCGTTATTTAGTATAGCTCGTAGTATATGTATCAGAGCTGGGCAGTACTTGAAGTACCTTTTGAGTATTTGTTTCGTACTTGAAGTGCTTTTTGTGTATTTGTTTCGTACTTGAAATGTTTTTAGTACTTCAAGTACTTTTCGCGTACTTGATGCTCGCATCAAGGATTCCATTCCATTAATAAAAATAAACATTCCAATAATAAAAACCCATTTTCGTTTTTGTAATAACATTTTTATGGATTTTTTTTTTCCTAAAAAAAAGTGAAGAATATATTAAAAATATCCTCAAAACGAGGAATTACGAAAATTTCACTTGATGATTTTTTACAATGAGGAAGCCAAATTACTTTGCGCCTTTCTTTTAAGCCTAGATAAAGCTTAACGGTACAAACCTGATAACGAAAAGCACTTGGAAAAAGTACAGAATATTTTGTACTCTGTGCTTGAAGTATTTTTTTGATACTTTGCCCAGCTCCGATATTTATATATAAATATTAGATTGAGAGAGAAAAAATAAAAACCATAAATCGTATAACGAACCTAAGAGGTGTTAAGGAAAAATTTGCTAGAGACTAGACCGGTAGCTACAGGAGGAGAAGCACAGCATACATATAAATATACATATTTGTACACGTCGTCTTCAAACAAGAGCAAAAAAAAGACATTATTCACATAAACGCTGAAAGCATCGTATATGCAGAGGCTTGAAGAGATTTTTTTGTTTTGTTATTAAGTATGTAGCAACAGAAGAATTTATCTTCGCCAGACGAAGCTTCCACGAGAATCGTCACTCTCTCTCGTTACTCGTATTGTCACACAGTTCTCCGTGTCTTAAATACGCACTTTCGTGTTCTTCTCGTGTTGTTTTTTTTTTTTCATGCGCGGCGTTTACTCGACGTCAGTCATTCGGGTCCGCGTGACTGTTGTCGAGTAGAATGTATGGGTGTTGTTTTTTTTTTAGCATTTTTTGTTTCGTAACGAATAGTTCCGGTTTATGTACAGAAAAGTTCACAGCTCGATTGTAGACAGAGCCGCTGTGACTGCCGAGGATCGGCATATTGGAGGGCATAAGAGCACAGTAGGCGCAGAGACAGCAGCAGGCGTAGAGGGAAGCCACGGTAGACGATTATTCACCCAAGAGCGGTTTATTAAATCATTATTCGCATCGCAGTGATCTCGGATTAGTCGAGACGCTGCTATGTTCGCAAGAGCAGAGGCAGAGGCTAGATTGGCAGAGATTGGCGTCAGTAGAGCAGCAGCAGCGTTAGACGAGGGAGGCTTTCCGCTATAGTCCTTCGTTTACTTGATTTTTTTTTTTTTTTTTTTTAAATAACTGACCTCCCCACCGTTGTCCTCGTCTGCCTGCTCCGCGGAGCTCGCTAGCTCGGGATCCTCGATGGACGAGCCGAGGTCCCGGAAGTCCGCGAGCGAGGCATCGATCACCGCTCGTCGAAAGTC
The DNA here is from genome assembly GCA_933228735.2 of Amblyteles armatorius. Taxonomy (NCBI): domain Eukaryota; kingdom Metazoa; phylum Arthropoda; class Insecta; order Hymenoptera; family Ichneumonidae; genus Amblyteles; species Amblyteles armatorius. The sequence goes on along the minus strand of OW121687.1, from coordinate 21,398,466 downwards.
GACCGTCTCGGCGATACTCTGGTCGTCGGCCTCCTCGGTCCTCTCTCGCTTCAGCACTACCCTCTTTCTCCACTTTCTCCTTCTCTTTCTACCACCGTCGTCCGGAGTCTCGTCGCTCGTTGCCCTTAAACTTTGCATGGTCGTCGTCGACGTAACGATCTCGGGACGCGGTCGGCCCCGATAAACGATCACCCGACGCCTCGTAGACTTCGTATGATTTCTCTTATCGTCGGCCAGTCGACCGTTCACCCTCGAAGGATGTGTCTTCTCCTCCGCCGATCGGTCGCTCGGATCTGCAGAATTTTTCTCCTCCGCCGATCGGTCGCTCGGAACTGCAGAATTTTTCCTCTCGGCCGATCGATCGTTCACCCTCGAAAAATATCTCTTTTCCTCAGCCGATCGGTCGCTCGGAACTGCAGAATTTTTCTTCTCCACCGATCGATCGTTCGACCGCGAAAAATATCTCTTTTCCTCAGCCGATCGATCGCTCGGAACTGCAGAATTTTTCTTCTCCACCGATCGATCGTTCACCCTCGAAGAATATTTCTTATCCTCAGCCGATCGATCGTTCGGATCCGCAGAATTTTTCCTCTCAGAGGATCGATTCCTCGCCCTCGTAGAATACTTCTTCCCAGCCAATCGATCGTTCACTCTCGAAGAATATTTCTTCTCCTCTGCCGATCGATCGTTCGGCCTCGCAGAGTCTTGTTCATCTTTCTTCTTCTCGGCCGTTCGATCGTTAGCATTCGCGGTACGTTTCCTCTCTTCGGTCGATCGGTCGGTCAGGCTCGTAGATCGATTCTTCTCCCCGACGACTCTCACGCTCGGAACCGTGGAGTCCTCTTTCTCGTCGAATCGCTCGTGAACCTCGACCGAATTTTTCGTCTCCTCGGCCGATTGTCCGTTCGGATGCCTCGAATTTTTCAGCGTCTCGTTTTCCGCGCTCCCCTCCGAACTCGCGTCGACGGTTCGTTGCCGGTTGTTCGATTCGGTCACCGGCCGACGTCGCACGACCACTTGTTTCACGGGTCTTCGGTTTCTTCCCGTCTCGTCGGGCTGTCCGGCAAAATTTGTGAATCGCACTCTACCCCGAACGCGTTTAGTCTCGCGGTGTTCGGTAACAGGAGCGATTGTGTTCCCGGTCGAATCCACCGTCGAGTAAACTATTTTACGGACGCTCGTTTCGGTCGTGCTTCGGTCCTCGGCAACGCCACGGTACGTCGCGGAAGATTCCTCCGCGCTTGACTCAACGGAATTGTCGGTTCTCGTTTGGGAAGAAATAGTCGTGGTCGCTCCTTCGGATTTGTCGGGAATCGCGCTGACCGGCGTGGTTGCGGAAAACGATTGCAGGGTCGTCTCGGTCTGCGGAGAGGTCATCGTTTCCGTCGCCTTCTCAACCGATTCCGTCGAAATTCCGTACTCATTAACCTTCGTCCCAGAATCCTCGGCACGTGTACTCGATTCCGCACGATCGGTTATCGTATAAACTTCCGTCGTCGGTGGGAACGTGTCAGTCTTCACATCCAGCGTCACGTCGTTTGAGATATCGATGGATTCTGCATTACCGACCGAGCCGCTGGCAGTCGCGCGGTTCCGTTGAAGATAACTCCACGGTCTCGTGGTCTCCGCCAAGTTCGAAGTTGTCCCGATGCTCAGCGTCGATTCCGTTCGAACTTCCTCTTCAAGATCATCGGCGATATAGACTGTGTTCGCCAGTTCCGAAGTCTCGGTTATTCTGTCGTAAGACTCGGTCGTCGTCGCCGCCGCGCCAGTTTCCTCCGGCATTGTCCTGCCGTAAAAGAGACTTCCGGTTGTCCCGACGAAATTCGTGCTCAGATAGTCCGCTTCGGGAGTCGTACTTTCATATTCCACTCCGCTGGTCTCCGTCGAGGTCGTAGTCGAATCTCCTTCGGTCGTCGAGTCGATCGCGATGTCGTCTGAATCTTCGAGGGTTTCCGTAGTCTTCCGAGCGTCATCGCTGCGCGAAGTGAGTTGGGCACTTCCGGTCGCTTCGACAAAGTTCGTGCCAGCTTTTTGGACCTCAGCGACGGTCGTATATTGCCCGGTTTCTTCGTAAGCCTCGGTCGATTTTGCGGTGACAGCGGACGTGTCCGCCTCGAAGGGCCTCGTCGTTCCCCGCGAATGGTCTCTGCCACGCGAAAACGACCTCGATGTAGGTGAGCTTCCAGTCGTTTCGGGCGAAGTCCTCCTCGAACCGTATTTTACCGGTGGGTCGTAAAGTTCCGTCGAGCTGGCGGACGAGTCGTCTTTTCCAGGTGGCGAACCGGTGGTGGAGTCATCGACGCTCAGCGAAGTCGTCGTTCTTCGGCGATGGTCCCTGCTCCGCGAGGACGAAACGTGCGGACTTCCGGTCGTTTGGGCCGTTTTTTCATACGTCTCCGTCGAAGTGCGACTTTGTTCATCCGATTCGCCCCCGGACGTCTTCGTCGACACTCTCGGATGCTCCGAAGACGACAACTTGCTCGTTTCCGGTTTCGATGCATCCGTGAAACGCACTCTGCCTCTCTTAAGCGGCTCTTTATGAGTCGTCGTCTGCCCGCTCGGGGTCGTCGTCCTTCTGGCGGATCTTTCCGTTTGCAGTTCCGACGCAGTTCCTCCATCATTGTCATCCGATTCAACGGTCGTCGAAACGGTTGTGCTCTTGATCACCAAATTCGGGGTATCCCCGTAGCGGCTGCTCTCGGACGTCTTCAAACTCTCCGAAGGATGATCGGTTGGGTCGGATTCTTCCTCGATCGCTTCGCTGCTGCTCTCGGTGAAGTATTCGGTCGTCGTGGATTCGGCTGATGTAGTCGGATGCGTAGTTTGAACTTCGCCGGTCGTCCACGGCCGGAAAGTCGTGACTTCCGGTTGCTCGCTCGTCTCGCCGTCGGTCATCGTCGCGGCTGATGGGCCGGTTTCCGTGAAACGATCGTCGCTCGTAGAGATCGCGTCAGTGGTCGGTGTTTCCAATTTTTCTGCCACCGTCGTGGCAACATTTTCCAGAGAGTCGTTGGAAATTCTCGTCTCACCTTCCGGCTCCAGGACCGTCGAGCCGATACCCTCGCGAGTCGAGCTCTCGTCGACAACGTCCGAAGCTCCTTCCGCGGAAGGCGTGACGGTTTCGTCGCTGTGCGTTGGTGAATCGGTTTTCTCGATAGCTTCGTCGGATCCGTAGTCGCCGGTGGAAGCTGATGGATATCGGGTGGAATCGATCGATGAATCCGTTGTCGCAAAATCGGCAGTCGACGAAGCTTCGATACTGCTCTTAGTTACGTAAAAACCACGTATGACGCTCGGGGCTTTCGACGGAGCCGTCACGTTTCCTCGGAGAGTCGTCGCTCGAACGGCTGTCGATGACTCCGTCGATTGTACGGCTGTAAAATCGGTCTCCGATGACGATCCCGCGTCGAGGCTCGATCGTCTTCCGGCATTCTCCTCACCACCCGGAACCTGTCCGTTCTCTCGAGGGATCGAGCCTCCCTCGCCGGCGTCGCCCGGAGCGACTTCTTGGACGCGAGTTCGTCTTCTAGCCTTGACGATTCTTTGCCTGTTCCGCGGACGACTTCCCGGATCGGCGCGGTCTTCGGAGGCTTTTCCGGTCTCCCCGAGCGCGGCTGAGGAAGAATCGACTCTGACCCGACGTCTTCTCGGAGACGACACCCGATCGTCGGGCAATTCGTTCTCCGAGCTTATCTCGTTGGAACCGGCGACGGATTCGTTGCCGTCCGTCGCAACGTCGTCACGGCTCTTCTCGTCCTGCTCGAGGACTTTCACTCTGAACACGGGCTTGAGTATGGCGGAATTCAGTTTGCTCTCGGGCAGTCGAAGTATCACCAGCTCGGCTATCTCCTCACCGTTCGCGTCGTCGAGAATTCTCACCGGAACTTCGACTCGTCTTATCGATTTTTCCGGATCGTCGTCTTGCCGATCGGTCGTGGTTCTCGGGTACGGCGTCCCCTCGACGAACGAGGACGACGACGAACGACGCTGAATTTCCTCGGAGCCGAGAATGTCGTTGTCGAAGATCTCTTTGTCGACTCCGTCCTCAGCTTCTCGGGCGTCACCGGCGTCCGACGTACTTTCATCACGGTTCGCGATATCTTTAATCAAAATATCCGGCTCATCTCCGGACACCGTACGATCGACGTACTCGTCCTGCAACGCGTTACCGCCGATCGTTCTGTCTACGAACGTCGTCGAAGATTGGGCAATCGTCGACGCAAACTCGGCGATTGACTCGGTTTGGGTGGGGGTATAACCGACCAGCTCCTTCAGGGTTGGTAGCCTGAGCGCTTCCGAGACGACCTGAAAATCATAACGATACATGACGGGATTTTTTTTTTTTTTACTCGTCCCAAGTGATTTTTCTCCAAGCCAGCTTCTCTCGTTTTTGTTTAATTTTATTTTTTTATTTTTGCTGTTGTTTCTGTGATTTCTGTTGGTATTCTTGTTGTTGTTGTTGTTGTTTTTTTTTCTCGTGGGTGTCATTATCAGTCTCTCAAGCTCGTTTTTCATACAGATATATAGATTATGGAGGTATGATGGATATTTATGACAGTATAGTACGATGCGGATATGAAGAGTGAAGAGAAGATCGATGAAGAGAGATCGTGGAGGAGCGTCGACGTCCAAGGTCGAATTAGCCATCCTATTATCATCTAGCAGACCGTGACGAACCACTTTGTTTCTTATTCGTTTCTGATATTTTTGTTTGTTTGTATATACATATATATATATATTATTACTTTTCTGTAATATTTCTTCTCGCTCGTAGTGTATACGCAGAGTAGTACATGATTATTATAAACATTATGATCGTTTTCTGTGTACGTGTATATCCGTGACGAGAAAGCGTTTTTGTTGTTTTATCGATGAGCGTCGGATGATCGGTTATGGCTTATTGAAGACGATAAAGATTATGAAATGATATATATATATATATATATTTTTCGTAATCCGTCCCTCTCGTTACGTCCGAGAGTCTCCGGCTATCAGGTTGCTGAAGACCGACTCGATCTCAATGGTGGAGGATTCGCCGGTCGGTTCGGTTGTTATCCGATTGCGAGCGGCGAACTCGCTCTCGATCGACAGCGTCGATCCTTCCGGCGATCGTTCCGTTGACTCGCGAATCTCGTTGTAAAACTGCTCCGTTCCGTCTTTCGAGCGACGATCGTTCAGGCTGTGCGTCGTCTGCACGGGTATCCTCGTCGTCGAGGTCAGCGACGAGTACTTCGTCTTTATGTGAATGATCTGTCTCTCGGTCGTTCCCGACTCGACGACCGACGTCACGAGTCTCGTTATCTGAGGCTTGCTCGACGGCGTCGTGAAATCTGTCTCCACGAAATTCTCATCCTCGACACCGGAAGTCGCCGATTCCGAGGCCATTTTCGATGTCTCCTCGTAGCGCGGCGTCGTCCGCTGGGACTGCGCTTTCCTCATTATAGCGTCGGCGACGTAGTCGAACTTCTTCGCTGGTATCAGAGTTTCGGTCACGGTTTGCTCCGTCGTGCTGCTCGTGCGCTTCGGATATACCCGATTTTTCGAGTTCTGCGTCAGCCAGAAGGCCGACGTGAGTTCCGTGTTTTCCGGAATTGTTCGATCCTTGTTGGAGATCGGCAGCTTGAAATTCGGCGCAAAACGATCCTCAGGGAAAGATCCCTCTTCCTCGTTACCATCGTCCTCGTTTCCGAAGCGTGTTCTTGGCTGACGATAGTCGATTATCTTGAATTTTGGCGAATCGTTAGCGAGTTTCGGCTCCGCCGATTCCTCAGGCGAGGAATCCAAGATGGCGCGCGTCGTTGGCGAAATCGGCGTCGTCGCTGCGAGGTACGATGTCGTTCGGCCTCTCTTCAGGGACTGCGGGACTTGGAACTTCGGACGTTGGTCGGGTCTTCGATAATTGATCTCCACAGGCGCCTTCTCAGGCTCCTCCTCGTCCGCCTGATCCTCGATCGTTTTCTCGTCGCGCTGAACCTCCGGGTCTTCCTCGATCGAATCGTCGTCAAAATACTTCCTCACCGTCGTCCCCGGGGGTTCGAAGGTCTGTTCCGTATCCTCCGAGAAGACGGCGCTCAGCGTGGCGCTCGCTGTCGTCGGAGGTGTCCCGAGGCGTTTCCAAAAATCTTCGAAATCGGTAACGACACCGGAATTTCCGTTGTCGCTGGTAGTCTGATAGATTTTCGTCGTGGTGTCCTCGGCGTCCTCGCGATCGTCGAAGTCGTCCGCTTCGTCCGCGGCTTCCTCCTCCTCGAGGGCGGTCGTCGAGCTCGTCGTCGACTGCACCGGACGACGACGGACGAAAAGATTTTTCCTCCTGTTCGAAAGATGGTCGATGTCGTTTTGCTGCACCGGAAGCACGCGATTCTGCGATCTCGGGACAGCGAAACGCCGACCGGCTGACGGTGTCGAGGAGGACGGACGTTTTCTCACGAACTTCTTGCGAATGAAACGCGTGGTTGCGTCCGTTACGACAGTCGTTGGCGCAGTTGTGGCTTGAAGTTCCAAGGTCGTCGCCATTGGGCTTTCAGTACCGGAAGTCTCGGTCTCGGCCGAGTCCTCGGTGACGGTTGTCGCTTCGGTCGAGAGATAAGTGTCCGACGCTTCGGTATTTAAAGTCGCATCGGCTTCCGTGAAACCGCCATCTTGCGATTCGTTCCCAGCAGTCTCGGTGACTTCCGGTCGATCGGTCGGCGATTCGACGAGCGTGGTCGGCAAGAGAGTCGAGAGAGCCTCGTTCGATTCGTCACTGAAGCCGATCGTGAGATCGCTCAGAGTCGATCCCTCCACTACCGGTGTGGACTGCGAAAGATCGTCCTCGAACGAAGCTTCCTCCGAGCCTTCGTCGACCGCGGGAGTTTCCACGATTATCGCGAAAGGCCGAGGCGTGCTTTCAATTTTTATCTCGACGCTTTCCTCGTCTCTCTCAGCTTCCGGAAACTCCGAAACCCCCGAATAACTCTTTCCGGTTCTGGTTCGTGAGAAGAAACGGGTGCGCAGTCGTCGCTGCTCGAGCTCGTCGGAATGCCGATTTCCCTCCGTGGACGTCGATTCTTTGGTCACGGGACGAAGACGTCTGACGACCTTGCGTCTCTTGACGCCTTGACTGCCGTCGTAAACGTTCTTCTCCTCGCCGGAAGTGGTCGCGGCCACGGTGGCCGACGACCCTACGGGCCTCTTTCTTCTGAGGACCTTCCGTCTCACGGGCTTCTGCGTTTCATCGAGGATCGGAGCTGCGGAGCTCAAAGTCGTCGCCGCGGATTCCGTGACCGCGCTCGATTCTCCGCTCGGAGTTGTGCTCTCGATGGCTATTGCGTTCGTTTCCGTCGTGAAGTTTTGGGCAATATCTGCATCGAGCGATTCATTGAATTCAGTCGTGAATGCCGGAGTCCTCGAACTCGCAGATTCCTCCGTCGCGTAGGAAACCGGCGCGGTCGTGAAGGTGTCCTCCCGATCGGTGGACAGTTCGTTCGGCTCCTCGGGTTTCTCGTTCTCCTCAAGTTTCTTGAAGACTCTGATATTCGTTATTTTTTCGACCGTATCGCCGAGATCGACATCGCCTCGGGAGTTCGGAGTCTCCTCCAGCGTGTCCTGCGATATCCTTATAATCGGGCTGTCCTCGAGGTCATTGCTCGTCCTCGGCGAGTCGGCGGTCGTCGACCTGCCGTAAGATCTGCCTCTGCTGCTCGACTCCGTGGTCGCTGTTTCGGCTCTCGGCGAGACGGTCGTTGTCGATCTGGTCCGCCCTCTCGTGATCGGTATCGCCGAATTTTCTTCCGGAAACGCGTGTTCCGTGGTTTCCGGCGGCGACTGCGTTGTTGGGCGGCTGCGTCTGCTCGGCGCAGAGTCGCCGGAAGTCGCTTCCTTGGTGACTCCGATAACCGGAGGGGTGTATCGGCTGACACCTCTTCCGGTTGCCGCGCTCGCCTTACTAACCGCTGTCGCCTCGTCGTGATCGTTCCTTCCTCCCTCGTCGAGATACTCGTCGTCGGGGTTCGCGAGACTCCCGGTCGTTGACAGTGTCGACGTTGTTCCGGGCCTCGCGCGACCTCGCAGCCGATACGCGCTCGACGACCGTGCAAAGTTTCTCGTCGGTCTACTACTCACCTTTGTTCGTGATTGCTCGGTCACCGGAGCCACTGAAGACGTCGACGCTGTTGGTCGTCCCCTTCGCGGAAAACCGAACGGCCTCGGCTGCGATACCGCCGCTATACTGGGTCCTCTGGTGAACGGCTCCGGTCTACTTCCGGTCGAGCTCGATGACGCCGCGGCTGTTGTGAACAATATCTCCGTCGCTGAATTCTCCACCAGCTTCAACGACGAGTCGCTCGTCGGCTCGGGGATCGAAGATGTCGTCGGCTCGATCGACGAAGAAAACTTATCCACTGTGGAAGAACTCGGGGACTCCGGAGTTGTCGATGACTGTGGTGGCGAGGGAGTCTCAGCGATTTCTTCCGTTACGGGAGTTTCTTTCTCGGTGGTCGTCGTTGTTGTTGTTGTTGGCGTTGTTGTTGGGGTTGTTGTCGTTGTTGTCGTCGATTCTGTCGTGAAATCGTTCTTCGACACCACTTCCTCCGCCTGATCTTCCTCACTGTTTCGCGATGTCGTACTCCTGAAGCGTTGGGTATTCGTGTATCTGAAAGTTATTACATATTGGTTGAAAAGAAAAAATCAAACTTTGGGCCATGAGTAAAACTTTGCAACGTGTGTTTGTTCTTTTTTTTAATGAGAATTCGTTCGAGGATATAAACCTAGACTTTGGGCTTGAAGATTCTTCCTCGGTCTTCACTACGCGGTGTCTCTGATGGACCGTTTCTTCCTCATCTTCGGCATCGTCGACGTTCGACTCCTCATCCTTGACTTCAACGTCGTTTTCGCTCCTGCAAAAACAAAATCGACGTCGCAGTTTCGACGAGTGTCTCGATATATTCATGGTTGGAACATTGATTAGGATGTTACTCACGTCGTCGTGGAGGGACGCGGACGGCGGATGTTCACGTAACTGGGCGTAACTCGTCGATTTGGAGATTTCTGATGCGGAGCGTTGCTGACAGCCTGATCCTCCGACGACGCAACGTCCCTGCTGTCCTCGTCGACCACGTCGTCGATCTCTTCGTCATCCTCGGCAGGAGATTCACTGGTCGGTGATCTGAAGCGTTAGTAATCGGTTAATTAAATCGAAAAAAAAAAACGCCAAAAAGAATGTTGCGATTTGGATATTCTGACCTGTGACGTTCGATGGTAACGTACTGTGGCTTGTTCGTTCTCCTGAGGTTTTTCACTTCCGGAACATTGTCGAGTCCCTCGAATTGAGCACCTCCGGGACCATTGACGAAGCCCGTTCGCGAATTCTTTGTGTCTGTTCGATCGGATTTATCACTGTTGCTAGACTGTGTAGTCGACAAAGAGCCCAGGAATCCTCCACCTATCTTAGCTGTTTGACGACTTAGCACTCTTTCGTACAAACTGCGACTTATCGTCGCTGGCGTCGAGCGTCCATTCCCCTCGGTAGTTCCCGAATTCCCACCGGAATTCTTCTCCTGATAATTCAATTGCTTCTCGAGCTGCTCAATACCTCCTGCGATATGATAATTAATTGTGTAAATGGTATAAATGGTATCAATAGTAGCAATGGTAATAATGGCCACAATGGTATCAATGGTATCAATGGTAACAATGGTGTCAATGGTATCAATGGTTTCAATGGTATCAATGGTATAAAGGGTATCAATGGTATCAATGGTGTCAATAATATCAATGGTATTAATGGTATCAGTGGTATCAGTGGTATCAGAGGTATCAGAGGTATCAGAGGTATCAGTGGTATCAGTGATATCAGTGGTATCAGTGGTATCAGTGATATCAGTGGTATTAATAGTATGAATAGTATCAATGGCATAAATGGTATTAATGGTATTTTAGGCCGAAGCTTTTATTTTCGATCTTTCGACTTGTCTAAATATATACTAATTTTTCAGAAACTTTTCCGAACTGCTTGTAAGAGTCCCAATGGTATAGAAAACTTTTTGTCAACATTTTTAATAATGGTTTTATTTTCCGTGTCTGCAAGATAGCTCACCTGCTTTCTTGATCAGATCAATCAGCTCCTTGATAACTCGAGGATCCTCCTCGTCCTCGAAACTGGTCACCCTTTCGGTCGTGGCTTTGTACGTTTTCGTGGAAGCGGCGATGTGGGTTTCGGTCGTGGTGGTAACCGGAGCCGAAGTCGTAGTCGTTGGTCTGCTTCTGTTGATCGTCTTGTATAGAAGTGGTTTGGCCGATGTCGTGATGAGAGGTTCCTCCTCAACTTCCTCCGAGTCGGCGACTTCTTCGTCGTCGTAATACTCGTACTCCTCGTCGGATTCGGGTTTCGACGTCGTAGTGCGCGTCGGTTTGTACAAGTAAGTCGTTCGACTCGTCGCGGCCGTTATGGGCGCTCTCGTCGTCGAAACCGCGGCCTCCGATGGTTTCGTCTTCGGACATACGACGTTTCGCGGATAGTCGCAAGAGTCCGCCGCTTTGTTAAACACCAGACCTAGATATTCGCAACAACGCCAAACCGATCGTTGATGACCGTCAAAATTTGAGAATGCTTTTTCGCGAAATAGAAAAAATGAATGAAACGTTACCTGAAGGACAGGTGAATTGATGACCCACAATGCCAAGACCTCCGGGACCGCTGTCCAAGCACCAAAAGTATTTCTTGCAGTCCCGCGGATGCGAGAAGAAACCTTCGTCCTCGCATTTAAAGTCTGCAAAAGCGAGAAGGTAGCAATGTAAAGCTGGTCTCAACAAAAAAAAAATCTATTCGCACGATACGGTGCATAAATACTATATCGAGGACCCACCACTTCCGGGATCCGGAGTAGTCGGTGGCTCGGGTGTCGACAATTTATTGCTGAAAGATTCTTCCTTCTCGTCTTCGCCTCTTCGAGAACTTTGCTGCTTTCTTTGTCCTCCAGCGCGACTTGTCGACCGGGACTTGCTATGGCTTCTGGGCCTCGGCTTCTCAACGGTCTTTACGGAGTTCGCTTCTTCCTCTTCGACCTCTTCGTCCTCCTCGGCGTTGTAGTTGTTGGCTCCGCCGCGGCCGTTAGAACGAGCGTTGAACCTCGACGAGGTCTTCCTTCTTCTCGAGACCGGTGCTTGCGTAGTCGTTCGTCTGTTTCCCGAGCTCAATTTTCTGCCAATGGAATTGCCCTGGATTCGCTGGCTCGAGCCCTGAATCCTCGATTTCTTCCTGTCGGACAGCTTCGTTTTTTGACCGGAAGTACTTCTTCTGCGGTGGTGAAATCGTTGTTTTTTTTTGTTTTTTTTTTCAGGATATTTATTTCGGTGATGAAATTAATATTTTTATTATATATACTCACTCATCGCCGGCGAGCAAAGCTTCCTTCGCCGCCTCGATCAGTGGATAAGGCCGGCCATGACACTTCCCACGAAAATCGTCATTGTCGATCGACCAGAACATTATACCGCCGAGGTTCTTCTCGATGACGTAATGAGCCTTGGCCCTGACTATATCCTCGTCATCATAGCCGACCCACTGATTCTCTCGGTAGGCGTAAGGACCCATTGCTGATGGATTCGGTTGTACGACCTCCCACTCGTCCGATTTTGCGACGTTATCGCAGATCTGGAATATCAAATATTTATTATTTCGTGTACCCGCTGGAGCTGCTGAACGGTCGACGATTAAATCCTTCGCGTTTGGTCACAACAACTAATCCCTGTACACCTTATGTATTCTTTATTTTTATTTTTTTTGTAAAAAAAACAACGCTCCTAATCAAAGCTTATCAATTTGGCGTCGTCATGGAGAAAGTTATGTTCTTGTGACAAAAAAAAATGCAAAATTTTAGTGTCAGTGTACTGAAAATACTATGGTGGCCGCGGTGAGGAGATAAACCGGGGGATGTGAAAGGGCAAAGAAAGAAAATTAACCGAGAAGTCCGAGAAATTTCCGGTAATTGCAAAAGTGGTCGAGAAAATGAAAATGTGATGAAATAATGAAAAAAATGACAATTGTTTCCTTATCTGGTGGACAATATAAACAAAAATTCTTTAAACATTGAACTAAAACGTGCTATAAAAAATAATAATTCGCTTATCAGGTGATCGTGTCAAGTTCGTCTCGCTAATAATCGTCAGGTAAATATGGCTTCTGACAATGCCAATGACTTGTTGCAATATGCACGTATAAATAGTTGGGTGAACGAGTATTCAGCACAGTCGAAGCGGTTCTCGAACGCATCATGAATCGAAGCATTATCGTCTTATTAGTCGTTGCAGTGGTTGTGGCCACATTATGTAAGTACACTTCAGCTATTATTTACACTCGTGCATGTACTTGCTTATACATATCGATGGTCTAGAATTGAAACAAGAAAGTCATATACATAGCTATATATACATATATATATGCTTGTGTACACCATGTATGGCGTTATTGCATTAAACCATCGACATGTACGTTAAGTTACAATATTCGTCGTTCTGAAACCTCAATGTTGATCCCATATTCTTTCTACCTTATTAAAATAGGTGAGGCACAAGGAGGTTTAGGAGGAGGTGTAGGAGGAACTGGTGGAATAGGTTTAAGAAAACGACGAGACGATGGTGGCGGTTTGGGCGGCGGAGTAGGAGGAACTGGCGGAATAGGATCGAGAAAACGACGAGATGATGGCGGCGGTTTGGGCGGCGGAGTAGGAGGAACTGGCGGAATAGGAGGAACTGGCGGAATAGGATCAACAAAACGACGAGATGATGGCGGTGGTTTGGGCGGCGGCGTAGGAGGAACTGGCGGAATACAAATGTAAAGAAGAAGAGAAGACGGAGGAGAAGGAAGACAAGGGGATGGCAGAGGAGACCGAAAAGGAGAAGAAAGAGGAGAAAGAGCCCGTAATGGACGTCGCAATGATTAACAATAATATTCCGAGTTGTGATGAGACGTGGACCGCCGGATCGTGGCGGCCATGGCCGAGCATATTTGCGGAAGGTTTTCCTCCGGGACTATCCCGGTTTCCTTCCGTCCATGTATTTTCAAATAAAACGATAGTTTGCGATTAAACAAATTTCTTGCAAGTCAATGTTCCAAGATCGAACGCACCTCTGACCTGGCCACTCTGCTCCGGGATCGACAGCAGCGAGTCGGGACAATATTCGGTTCAATTTTGGGACCGATTTTGGGTTCCTCACGGAGGAACCCAAAATCGATCGCCGGACTTTCTCGTAGAGGAAGTCATGCCCCAACTTTAAAGATCCGCACAATTCGTTCGTCTAAATTGTATATTAGCGAAATGTTCGTACCTCGTAGTAAGCTAAATATCCTTTTTCCCGGGTAGCGTCTCCCTCCTCCCCGGGTCCATCGGCCGGCGCTCCGATCTCGGTCGCATCTTCGTTGAACAGAGTGTAAGATCTGCCGTACGTGGGTATGCCGAGTACAATTTTTTCCGAAGAGGCTCCGCTCTTCAGCAGATGCTCGATAGTGTAATCCTGGGGAGATAAAAATGTCGAGTCATTGCAGCCGCTTTGCGACACATGCGCATTACCGTTCGGTGCCGAATCGTGAATTACTCACTATAGTCAATTCGGTATCGTAATTGTACTCGTTGTCTTCCTCGAGGGGGTAGAGAGGCGCGTGGTGATTGACCGCGGGTTCGAAGGCCGAGTGATAGTCGTAAGACAGAAGATTTATGAAATCCAGATACTCGTTCAATCGCGGAACGTCGTAACCCTTATCAATGTACTCGATACCGGCGGGCACGGCCATCGACAGCAACAGCCTTGGACGACCGGTCTTCGAGGATTCCCTCTCGTATTCCTCTCGCAATTCCTACCGGAACGGGGATTAATCGGTAATTTTACGATCAACAAATTTCACAAGCGTTTCTCAGTGAGAGAAACTACAGAGAGGAAACGACCGACTGACAAGCCGCGGAAAAAAAGAAACAGTCGGGCGAACAGTTTTTCTAACCGTTGGGCGGAAATTCGTTGCGACAATCGTTCTATTTATCGCTGCCACTTTGAATAACTCTTGGAGCAATTGAATATAGATTTTGAAACACGTGTGAATTTTTTTAAATAAAAAAATTCGTTTTAACGATTAACATTTTGAAGAAGTTTGGATGTAAAGAAGAAATTGAACTTAGATGAAATTGAACTTAAATAAAATTGAACTTAAATGAAATTGAACTTCTTTTAGAATTTCTAATATTTTTAATATTTGGATTTTTATATCACATAGAAAATAGTTGTGAGAAATCATTCGCGAAGCATCTTCGATCCAATGTTTTTAATTGCAACTACTTTCTGCCTGTTCTCGACTGTTTCACTTTTTCCGTGCGTCGACGCGAATGAACGACCGGATGAACACCTGAACAAGATCGGCATAATTTTTTCTGTCGCGGGGCTTTCCGCCGTCCCTGAAGGCTGGATACTCCCAGTCGAGGTCGAGACCGTCGAAGTGATTTTGTCGCAGAAACTTCACCGAGTTCTTGACGAACTCCTTTCTTCTCTTTGGATCGGCGACCATCGGCGAGAACCGGCTGGAACCCTCGTTCCATCCGCCGATCGCCAGCATCGTCTTCAAGTTTTTGTTGTAAGTCTTGAGCCCGGTGAACTTTGCATATCCACCTTAAACCCGAAACAGACACGCGAACATAACGATTTTATTCTCTCCGAGACGCTTTTTAATTCCTTTTTTCTTCCTTTCTTCCAAATTTTTCTTCTCTCAATTTTTTTACCTTTCTCGATGTCCTGGTACTTGTCGAATGGCTTGAGGGTGTTTTCCTTCGTGAATCCACCGAAAGCATATATTAGATGGGTGCACAGGTATGGATTTATATTTTGCGGTGAGAATTTTGCTGTTCCCGGTCTGTACACCGACCAATTCGTGTAGTAACAGACGACCCTTTGCTCGGCGTTGCCTGAAAAATAAAACGATCAACCGATAATCATTCACTGTAAAAAAATTTTGTTCGAAAATTAATGAGCGGTTTTGGAAGCTTTTTTATATAAACTGTTTCTAAAATTTCAAACACCCGTGCGTTGGAATTTTACAGTCCAATTTTTTGTAAATTTCAGGCAAAAGAATTCTAATTTTAATATCTGATCTATTTATTTTACGAAGTACATTAACGATCCGTTAATATAAGTAATGCAAGTAAATTTTAAGTGCCAATACATTGAATGTACAATTTATTTTTACAGTGTTAAAGATCATCCAATTTGGGCTGACAGCGAAAAAGTGGAGCAAGGCCGGACCATTCAGTCCTTTTTTTAATGCACGGGTCCGTTTTGCCCCGCTGTCCCCTACGAACCGCGCGGCGCAAAACGGCGCAACCGCGTAACCGCATGCGGCGAGTAAAAGTAAGATTCCGTTACAATTTATAGGTCCGCCGCCACCGATGAATGGCAACGCGAAAAATTCGATCTCTTTCGTAGAACGTCCCATTGCGCATTCGTTACCGCGCAATATCGCCGATGCGTGAATTATCTATATTGGTGTAACAGCACATAATTCACATACGACGAGACTCTCGCGAGCGAATTCGCACACACTTTTATCAAAGTTATTTCTTGCAAGTGCCTTTGCCGCGCGAGTATATCTCGGATTCTCGCTCACATGCGTGTATGCATGTGTTCTGGTACACGTAAATGGCCGGGAGTGAAACTATCGCTGGCTCTATCCGGCTGGAGAAATTGAAAACTCTCTGGACTTTCGTTCGTTCTAGGCACAAGTTTTCGCGCATGGTGTAGGTTTGAAACATGCTCGCAGTATATATGTATATAAGTATTTGCAACAGATTAGATGAGAGCGTAGCATCCTGCGTATCGCTAGACGTCGAACATACGCTCGCCATGATACGGAATCGTAGGTAATTAGACTAGATGGATATCGGAGCAATTGTTGCGCAGTTGAAAATGGGACGTACATTTTTTTTACACTTCTCGTTCACAAAAGTCCATCATTGTATTATTGGTAATTTTATCATTAAAAAAGATAAAAATGAAAAATTGTATAAAAATAAATATATATATATAAAACAAATGAATAATGAATATAAAAAAATATATATTATAGATCTCCGGGGAGAATAAAGGTTTGCTGACCGTGCGGCGGACGACCGAGTGATAAAAATAATTGACGAATTGCGAAATGGGGAAAAGGATACTGACATAAAAAAAAAACCAGCCTAAGAAAGAGGGAACGAATGGGGAAAAAAAATATTGTGCCTTCGCGTCGTCAGAGTTTCGATTTCCGCGATAAAAAAACTTTCCTTCTGACTGTGGCTGGTTCGTGTGTAACATCCGATACGTGTTTGCCCGCGTAATAGTGGCCGGGCGCGCTCGAACGCCTAGGGAAACTCGAGTAGTGAGTCTCCGGTGCGTAGAGCTCAGGCGGTGTCGGTAAGCGAGTCCCGGCCGAGAGAGCCTTACGATCGAAAATGCTTTCACCGTCGCAGTCGTTGTCGCCGATGTACATTGCTCGTCGAGGTCGTCGCGGCACCCGGAAAAAACGGAGTAGCACCGGCAAGGAACGCCGCGGCGGTGAAATACACGCAACCGCAGGGCCAATTCGGGCTCTTGACCCAGGTCGTTTCGGAATGCCCGGCGAAACTACTTTTCACCTGTCGATGCATAGCCGGAAGCGTCGGACCGATAGAAATTGAGAAAGTGAGGACTTAGGGTCGATGGGGATAATCGGGGTCAACGAATAACGCGGATCAATGTCGTTAGCGGATGGACGTATGACATCGAGAACCAATACGTCGCGTGAGTTACCAAAATAAAAAAAAAAATCATGAAATATTATTTTGAAATAAATTTCTGAAAAAAAAGAGAGAAGAATTAAAAAATTGGAAAAATTTTGAAGCAAATATTTATTTTTATTTTACTCGGTGGGAAAATGGCGGTTTTTTCAACAAGTGTAATCTGTGTACTTTAGCACAGGATTTACGACCTTTTGATACTTAGCCGTCGATGTAGAACTTTGTCGAGATGCCGAAAAGCTTACATTACGCTTCGAAGGGTTAAATATTGATATTGATAAAGATTGAATAATTAACGGATTACTATATGTTTACTTCTTAATTAAATTAAATGTTATCGAACATTTCCATGTTTTTTTTTTTACATTTTGCCACCAACAATACGCCTCTTCTCTTCGGCCGACCCAATTCGGCGTGACTTTTCTTACAACGATTTCGATTGAAACGATGGCACGCGAATATTTTTTTTTTTCCCACGATTGTTTACCTCCATTACGTGCGTTATATCAGCATAATTTCTCTCCCTTATGATTGACGTTAGCGATGTTACAGAGTAAGAGAGCAGGCGTAATTACGAGGAAGACCTCGCGCAGCTCTGATTAATTCCGGCAGTTCGCTTGCGCTCTATAACCACAATCGTTACATATCCAGTCCCGGAGGCCAGGTCGTTCGTTTCACGAGGTTGATGATGCTCTGCCACTTTTCGTGAAAACCGTATTTTCTGCGTAGCTTTCTCACAGGAAGTCGTATAGAGCTGGAAGAACATTGCGTCGCGATACAGTGTTAGCGCTGATCGGGACACGCGACTCTCGAAATCGACCGAGTCCCCGGTTGGATACGAATTTCGGCCGCAGTTATTTCTGCCGACCTGATGCTCCCTAGGAGTTTCGCTGTACGTTTCGAAACTAGCAATTATGGTTCGCAAACGTCAGACGAGCCTCGTAGTCTTCGTCGACAGCTGTGTATAATTTGTCTCCAAAGTCTCGATTTCACTCGCCCACGATCGTTCGACGTTAACGCTACGGGAAGTTACGTTACACGATATACATTTACCCGGTGAGTCGATCTAAACTCGAATATTGATTTATTCTCGCAGTTCTTATTGCAAAAGAGGGATAAGATTGATCTTGAGCCGTATTTACATCTTTATCGGCTGCAGATAAGTGTGACGCCAAAACGCGATATCGGTTCTTCTCCGGCCGGCGTGAGTAACCAGAGCCAAGCCGACGGTCTTCCGAGGGTTGAGTAATAAGGAGTGGGTAATCCTACTATGTCGCTAGCTACATTCGAGATTAATTCCAAATACATTTGAGACGTATGACACTCGATCTTTTACCCATCCTCATGGGTTTCTTAATTCACACACTTCTGTCACTGATCGAATTCGAGATGCATTACGGAGAATTCAGTTATTTTGCATTCTATGACTTCCGGTTTCAAAATATCACTATTAAACCGGAGGTGACGTTACGCACAAAGATTTGAAAAATTTGGTTGTGACATCACTTACGGTTTGAAAATCTCATTTTTCAACCGGAAGTGACGTCATACCGAAAATACGTAACTTCCGGTTTGAAAATCTCATTTTTCAACCGGAAGTCCCAGGAATTCCGTTTTCAATGCATTATTCATAAAATTTCGTTTCATCTCATTTGACTCCGTGTCTAGTGTACAGTGTTGCCATTTTGTCCCGGCGTACCCTACGCAGTCGATTTGCGATACTATAAACCATTAAAGTAGTTTCCAATGGACCGCACAATCGAGGCATTATAAGTACACACGGAACTATTTGGCGTTCCTAATGCGCGAGAGTCGCGCTCGCAAAGAACATCAAAGCCTTTCTCTCGTGCAATACTTCCTTCGGAAATCGACCGCGTTCGTCCGATATGGTTCGACCTCGTAGATATATTTTTGAAAAATGGAAAAGGTAGCTTCGTTAACGATTGTTCATCTGAAAGTTGTTACTCTCGTGCCATTCGGATTTTACGACCGTTCGACAAGCACGGGCGAGATTATTCTCGATCCGCTCTTCCTTTCTCTCGATCGTCGGGGGAGCGGTGCTTCGGCGATTTTCTTTTCAACGGCGGTGTCGACAGCGACGCCCCTTCGTCAGTATTCCCTCGAGACGCGAAAAAGCGCGGTTGGCCAACTGTCGTTAAATTGTCAGTTCGTAAATTGCAGGTGAGAGAACCCGAGACTCGCAGCCGAGAGGCGAGGCGCTGTGCAAACTGTGCGATGTCTGTAATTAGATTAACGGACTGCACAGTATAAAAAGTTTGTACTTTTTACAACTTATTGTCCACAAACGTCCGGAATTCTTTTCCTGTTAGTTTCACAAAAATCTTGCCCATTTTACAAAAATTTCTGTCAATTCTACGAATAGTTTTTTTAACCTTAATAACAAGATAATCGTGGACGTTAGCCGACAAAAAAGGTTTGCCAATTGTACGAATCGTTTTTACTGTGTAGCGGTTTGAATTTTTCGCATTTGATTCACACACACACACACACAAATACATCCGGACATTTTTTTCTAAACGTGATATTTCGATGTTTTGGAATATTCAGAACATCTTTTATTAAAATCTCGAAATTTGTTTATTTTCACCAAAACAAAGCTTTCTCCATTATGAAGCAAAAGTGATTTTTATTAATTTTCTTACTCTTCGGACTGACGTCTCGCGTAGTCGTCATAATTTTCAAAACCCGTGCATGTTCGGCAGTTTTTTTTACACTTTAAGCTTACAGAGTGAGAGGACATTTAAAATTCGTTTTTGCAGCATTTTCCAAACTGTTTCAAACTATACCGTCCATATACTCCGCATACGAATATAAATTAACCACGTGTCACAAGACTCGAAGTACATTTTACGGCGAACCGTCCGAAAAATCTGAAACGACCGCTTTCACGAATATTAATAACTTGTTTACTTATCCTTGCATTCAATTATCCAAACAAGTTTACAGCTGTCGCAAAGCCACGAGAAACATTTCCGGCGTCGTTGGCCTCATCGTCCCCGACCCGTATTGAACACGCATCAGCGTCTATTTACTAATAACGACGAATTCCTATTTCGTCGACGTTCGCACACCGAAGGCTGGCCTCGAAATACATCGAACAAAATTAATAAGTACATCATTATATATAAAAATAAATTTCTCAACAGATTCTCGCCGCTCACTTGTCCCGAAGTCTTTCGTCGAAGCGTGAAACGACTTTGCAATAACGATCGTAATTATAACGAGGCAGCGCATGGCACAGAGAAAAGAGGATTATGTTATCCACACCGTGACCTTAATTCGGAGCCTAAGAAATTTGTGCTTATATATTTTTTGCGGACTCACCATCTCCGAGCGACGATAATACAAGGGCGAGCCAGAGGATCAACGCAGGTATCCGAGTCTTCTGGAAAAAAAAAAAAAAATATGCATATATGGACATGTGTATTAAAATAAGAAAAATCATGACACGCTCGTTTAACGCCGCATTGGTTCCGTCGGATTCGTGCGTGCCTGATCGAATAAATGACTTTTAAAATTACCCGAGCCGTTGTGAGGATATAAGTGAAATCTCTGCTACCGCGGCACTACTTTCTCGCTGGACCACTGAATCTCGTGGTCATCGTTAATTGTGCGACATTTAATTGACTTATATAGGTATATGTATCGCTGCAGTCGTATATATTATGGTATATCATAAATGAAAGTCTTTGATGATATTGTTTGTCTGTCCGTCTGTCGGTCCCCACGCCGACCCTAGTAGGCATTTTAGAGCGTTACATCGGGACCTAGCATGGGCCTCGTCCGGCCCTTTCCGGACCTTATCAGGGCCTGATGGAACGCACAAAAATGTCCATCAGGCGACACTCAGGGAAACTCTTACACACGCTCTCGGCCATGCTCTACGCGGTTTGATAAAATTGATATGGAGGAAGAAAAAAAAAGAAGCTTGAACATTGAACATTCATTGAACATTCATTGGCACATTCATTGAACATTCCGATGAACTTACTCCTCATCCGGTTAATTGTCGTTACGTCTAGGGTAAAAGTGGGGAATATGGCCCACGAGGATGAATCAACGATTATCCACGTGAATCAATGATGTATTGCCGGGATAATTTTCGCCACTTTTAGCCTAATCGACGTTGGCATAATCGAGGCTCCATCGTACATACCGCAGAGTATGTCTGGACTGTAACTAAAATTGCACAAGAGATACGGTCACGTTCGCGGGTCTCTCGCTAGTTGCATAGTTCCTTCGGGAAACGACACGCCTCGTACACATCGCTGCAACTTCCGTTATAGCAGTGCATACATTCACGTTTACAGTTGCCAAGGATATGTGTATATACATATATATATATCCTGTCGGTCCGCGCGTTTGTCGAACTCTCGGTATGTCCGTTGATTATTTATGTAATTCTCACTCTCGTTAGCCGGCAACGCGGTGTCCGATTTGCGAGCTACAGTGATAATTCTTCATCGCGTTAATTGCCATGTGTGTATAATAATAGCCTTAATTTTTTTTTTTTTTTTTTAAACCTTTTCCGACGATTCTTTGCATTGTGCAGTCGGCGATGAATGCGGATGCTCGAGGATGTTAATGCGAGCGACGGCTCGGCTTCTTCATCAATCGTTAATACAGTCACGTACGAGGAAACGTCTGAGCCGCACGTGCGATCAACGAAACCTCAAAGACGCACGTGCGTCTGTCTCTGAATGTTTCCTCCGACCAAAGTACAATGAACCACATACACGGGTGTCGATTATATCTTCATTACCGTTTTTTTTACCCACATTTTCTCATTTATACCTCCCAGTAATCTGCTCACTCTCTCCCGATCGTTTAGCGTCGTCGTGGAAGCTCGCGAATAGCTCATTACGATTATCGTCATCGCGCTCGTTAAGATAATTACTAAAAAATAGCAAAGAATTTATCCGACGAACGGTATCGGCCTGTTACACACCAACCGGCCAGCTCCGCACGCCTCCCGACTTCGCGAAGTCGTAATTGGCTTCTTCGGCGCCGCCCGTTCACTTTTCCGTTCGATCCTAAAAAAAAAAAAGGCGAAACCACATCGACTGTAATTCTCGAAGCGACGGCTGCGCAACGTTTAAGCTGACTTAGTTAAGGTGCGCTCGGACGTCAGACTTAGCCGCGGGTCATCGATGTCTCGAAGGGAACTCAAGGATCGTGGAGGACGCGAGGATTACACGATGATTGCTCGCGGCATAAATTAGTGCCGATTCGTCGGCGATAAAACGCTCGGTAACGTCGAGCTCGCCGCGCACGATACGGAGCGAAGAAGAAATCGACGAATGAGCGTAATCGAAAGAAACAGACGCGGTCCAAGAGAATACGGGGCCGTGACACACACACACAGAGTCAGCCACTCCTCCGTTATGCAAGCACCGTGTGTAAAGAGAAAGCACGAGAAAGAAAGAAAGAAACGGGCTACTCTCGATCGACGAAACGACTTTCTCGCAGCGGCGGGCGTTTCGGTGCGCGGACCGCCACGGAAAACGTAACCTCGCGTTACGTCGACACTCGACGCTCAATTAGCTAATTGTAAGCGGAGTTTTAACGAGCCGACCTCGAATTCCGTTGCTTCTGTGAGCAGAGAAAACCAACCGGGGTGTAGACGGTACATAAGCGATAAAATGAGGGTTTCTACGTTCGACGAACGTTTCTTTGTCCATGGAAGTCCACAAGCTTTTTTTTTTTGTTTTATCATTTTTATTCGCCGATGAAACGGATTTTTAACTTTAAAAACATTTTAAACCAGCGAGAAAAAAAATGGTGTACGGTTGTGGACGGGAAATGTTTGTCAGATATTTATATTTTTTTTACGTTTAGATAGGAACTCATATCTGCCGTTTTCAGGGTTTCGGCGATTCGGTATAGAGAAGCATAGTTGAAGATGACAGGCATAGTTGTAGATGATAAACACAGTTGACGAAAATAAGCATAGTAAGACTTTCAAAAGTGTCATTCGTCTGTAAATCGGAGATGGCCTTTGAACCTCTATAAGTTCACTGCATAGTTTTCTCTCCGGATTCTCCAGAGTTCTCTCGTGAACCAACGCTGTGGGTTCGCTCCGCGAGCTTGTCTGATATAAGACAATTATTAAATGAATTTTTCCGCAGATCTATTCACAGTGTGTGAAATACCGCGGTCGATAATAATCACTGTAATAAACTTTTTTCACGAACGGTGGCACGCAACATCGAATAAGAAGTCTCATTTAAAGCGGATAGCATTTCAGCATTCGATGAGTCTTTTCGTTTGACCGTACATGTCAGTGTCCGTGAATAAAGCTTATTACAGTTTTTATTACCGACCGCGTTAAGTCACATACACTTTTTTAAAAATCATACCGTTTGTTGGAATGAAATGAAAACCTATGTAAATGTCCGACAGTACAAGTCCACTTGGATTGAAATATCCGAGGGTGACAATAACTGTAGACAAATATGCTAACGAGCTATTATTGACGCTCGACTAATTCGCGCGCGAGTTTAGATCGTCGTTCGTATGAAATAACTATAACGTTACCACGAGGCATCGATGTGTGGGAGCAGTCGAGATAGATGCATGAAATGCATTTGTTCGCTTACGACAGCACGAGGAGGGCAAACCGGCTGCATTCTCCGGCGAATGCATTTTTCTCGCACGAGCTCGCCCCGAGCACGCCGGAGAGTGAACGCGCGCGTCTGGCATTTCGATTTAAACCGCGCGCATATTGCACCGGTACGTAGTGCAGAATGCCTCGATCACGTTACTTTCTTTATTCCATCTAACCGTTCGTTCTCTCCGTTTAAACCCCGAACACATGGGCATAAATTCATGCAAACTTGTATCAGGATCCACGACCGAAAGTGGCCGACCCTCACCCAATGACCTTTGCCGCATACTCATCGGTAAACTTATTAAAATTGTAATACTTAATATCACAATACAGAATAAATAAATTATACACAAATCAATTTACTGAAGAGTGAAAAAGAGGATTTCTAGGGCGCGTACTCATTCGTAAACTTATTAAAAGTTTATTCATTACGTAATATTGCATATTATAATACAGAATAAATACATTTATATAAATAATATTATTGTTAATGTCATTTATATAAATTATCTATTTTATAATGTATTATAAGGCATACATAAATTGTATATAAATCAATTTAGTGAAGAGTGAACAAAAAATGATTTCTCGGCCTAATGAAAAGTGAAGAGATGTGCGCTATTAATTAATAACCGGTTAAGCATTATCACTGTTGATTTTAATACTCGATCCGCGGGATTTACCCACGATTTCATACTTTCTCCGCGGCATTGACGTACCGTTAGATCGGGATTCCACCGATCGACCTTAAGCACTGAACTTCTGCGAAATATCTATCCCGATTGATCTGTTCGATCCAACGATC
Organism: Amblyteles armatorius; assembly: GCA_933228735.2. Taxonomy (NCBI): domain Eukaryota; kingdom Metazoa; phylum Arthropoda; class Insecta; order Hymenoptera; family Ichneumonidae; genus Amblyteles; species Amblyteles armatorius. The sequence goes on along the minus strand of OW121687.1, from coordinate 21,374,258 downwards.
CAACGATCCGAACTCCAAGCACAGAGACCGGAGGGTTCATGGATTTATATTATTTTTGTAAAAAAAAAAATCATCTCTCGTTCGAGGCATTTCCGAGGTAAATTCCTCGACGGGTTTCATTCCTTTGCGAAGGTCTCTCGACGGGAAGATTTGTGATTCATCGCGCGATGCTTGACCCACGCTTCGCAACGATGAATAATGCACGATTCCAGGTGCCAGCAGTATTGATTTTTCATGGAATTTTTACACAAACAATAAATAAAATTTAAAGCCTCGGTAGAATTAAAAAAAAAAAAAATCATTATCTCAACGTTCCGAAGCTCCAGGCTCGAATTTTATTATCATTATCGACCAAAAAAAAAAAACGAGAATGCAAGTTTCTGGAAGTGCAAGGTCGTTCGGGCAAGAAACGGGGATGGAAATGAAAAATAAATATTAGCCCGGACTCTTTCGGTTCCCATGCGTGCTAAGGATAAACAGGACGAAGAACTTTCGGTCTGTCATTTTTGTTTTTCCACTGTAGCGCTGCTGTCGCCTCTCAAAGCCCGAACGATACGCCAAACGACTTTTTATTTAATTTCTTCGTTATTTTTTTTTACTCACTTTGAATACCTCGAACGAAATTTGCCGGCGGATAATCGTACTTTAGATAGAACCTTTTTTGGAGCTGGTCTTCAATAAAGGAAGGGGACAGGTTTATTTTTAACCTGTCCAATGTAGAGGGATGGAATCTCCATGTATTTTTTTTTTACCGAAGCTGTCTTATCGCTAAATAATGCGAAACAGTTTCTTCAGGTTGGAATCGCATTTCTTACTTTTCTAAGATAGTTACAACCGAGACCAAATTATTTCTTGGTATCGAGGTGACTACATAGATCGGTCGATCTCGTCCCCCCCCCCCCCCCCCCCCCCCATCGATCACGTGCCGGGCTCACTTTTACCTTCTCGAGGAATTCACTGCCGCAGGGTCCTCCCGTATACTCTCGCTCTCTTACGCGGAATCTCACGGAGCTATGTCGCCAATTCATCTTCTTTATAGCGAGTGCGATATTATGTCCAAAAACGACCGAAAAATAAAATTAAATGTTGGCTATAAAAATTCCCGACAAACTTTTTTCGTTAGTCGTCGCTCCGGGATTATATTGAATGTATTTTTCCCCGCTGATCATGAATCTACGACTTATTTTATTCATATGTGAATATTTAATACGGTAAATGTAAAATACTAATTTTTCATGAAATTCAAAAAATTCAAAATGACAAAATTTAAACGGTTAGACAGCTATCTCCAAGGAATTCGAACAGTTTATTTATTAGGCAGGGAAAGAAAAGTCTTACAAGGAGCAAGTCTCGAAAGAGAAGCTAGTTATATTCCGAGATTAAATCGAGATAAGCGAGGGGTGCGGAATCAGGACAGGTCGTCTAAGGACAGGAGTGAGCCGAGAGTAAAAGTGACCGGACGGGATTTCAAAGCAGGAATGATAATGCACGTGCATAAAATAGTCAACGGGTTGAACGTCGACGGAAATAAATAAGAGGGAAAAAAAAATATTGAAGAAATTGAAGAAGGCGAGAGTGAGTGTGGAAGGAAGGGCCGACCGGCTGCGACGGCGAGGTATTGTGCTCGAAGAGGCGCCTGTGGAAGAGAGCCTGTACGATCACCCCGAGGCGGCCGTCGCTGTAAAGGTCAACCAGCTGACCGTCCTCGGTCACACAGTGGCTTTTTATTTTTCGTACACACGAACACAACTTTCGTCTCCGACTCTCGTACAGCCGTAGCATATTTTCCCCTTCACGCATTCCCCGCTGAACGGGACAAGCCTGCGGCCGACGAATCCTGTGAAGGTCGTATCTTGTCGCTCAATAACTGGAGAAGGTCGTTCTCCAGCTTTGGCGACGAGGCGTTTCCTCGTGCGCCAAAAGAAAAGGACAAACAACACTTTCCGATCCGGGAGCATCGTTCCAGTGTCGTCACCAGGCACAAAGTACCTACCAGCCGTTGACCGGCTTCGAGATCGAGATGTTTTTCAAGGTAACTTCAGGAATGAAGATATGTTTCTTAAAAATATCTTCCAAGGTAAAAAATGAAGATATGTTTTTCAAAGATTTTTTTCTCAAAGATATGTTCAACGGCTTCTGCAAACCTCAACTTTTAAACGTCGTTAATGAATATTTCGGATAACAGCCGCGCGTACGATACAAGTTTGAGGATCTCAACTGTTCCCAGGTGGGGTTTTCAAGGCCCTCGGCTACTTATTTTAGTAATCTCGAATCGAGGTAGAGGTTACGAAAATTGAGCTCATTGTCAGAGTAACAAAATTTTCGTGACAAGAATTGTTTATCACTGCGTAGCAATAAGATCGTATCGAGTTTGTTCGACAGTTTACCGACGCTTTTTGCTCGGCTGTTTGAGATTTTTTCTATTTCACTGAAGGATGATACAACTGTCCCAAATTAGATATAGTGATTTAATGACCTGGCTGGCATGCTACGTCCTTTCACCGTTTATATTCGCCTCATAATTCATTTCCAAGTCTAGACATCTGAATTTCAGATCTTCCATAAAAATTCTTACATCCCCCCCCCCCCCCCCCTATAATGTCACGATTCAAGATTCTGGTACCTCGGGGCTTCAATTCATAAGATAGAACAAATTAGATATTACCTCTCTTTAACCGTCCAATATAATGTTTATTATTTAGCCCTATTATCAATTTAATATTAATTTAATATCAAACCATTTATATTACCGACGCCTGCAAAGAATAGGGACGGTAATTTCATATTAATTGTTACACCATTGCGATGAGAAAAAAAAATTACGTTCTTATTTCGCCCCGTCCCATCGCAACGATTCGTTCTTGACTGCGCGCGCAGAATCGTCATAATCTTCCCAGCGAGCTCCGGAACTAACAATTTCATAAATTCATAAAGAGATGAGAAAATAGATAAGCCGCGTGTGAGCCAAGAATCGAATTATTATAATTAATCATTCGAATAATTTACAGTGTTACATGCATCCGTAGAGAGTTCCGCGGCTGTGGTGAGAGTTCATGAATACTAATAGCCCCCGGTACATATAAACATATATATATATATATATATATGTATGTGTAAAGCACCCAGTAACATATATATCGCTTTCGCCGATTTGGAACGACGACCCTACCGGCGATGCCTGGCGTCGAGAGGACCGCGGGAAGCAAACGTGACGTTCCATACCGCTCTCGGGCTCACGCCGCTTTTGCAATCGAATTATATTGCCACACTTTCGCTCCTTCTTAAACTCACGGCGTCGCCGAGCTCTCCGGCGCATACTCGGCGCGGCTCAAAGTGAATTTTTCACACCGGGGGGAATAATACAAGTGCCTGTTCGCTCACAACAATTCCCCGGACCACCTATATTTGATACTATAATAGGCGAGTGTCTCGGTACGACGAGCTACCGGTCATTATAAAATCGTGATTACGTTATATTTTTCTCGAATTCCGTGGTATTCGCCAGCGGCGATATTATTATCTCGCAAATAATTGTCGTACTCTCGCGAATTATCGTATTATTTTCTGAAGAAAAAAGAAAAATCAATCATGTCGTATCGCTGTTCGAAGATAATTCGCGAAAACCTTGGCTACGCGGACCAACGGAAGACCCGTTGCGCTAACACTGTGCGCGTAGATCGACGATCCGGCGTCGGAAGGTCATACGATTCTGTGGTCGTACACACAATATACGCCCTTGTGAAACCGAGCCGTCCGCACACACGCGCACGCGCTGTTTCTTTCAAGGCTGCAGAAAGTTTCATCCGCTAACCGAACTATTCTACCGTTGCGAGTATCCGTTGCATCGCGTGCAAGCGAGCCTATCCGCAGCCGACGCGAGAACTAAAACAGCATCACCTTCAGACTCGCTCTCTTCGACCTCGTAAGCCATATGAGTCCCAAGGAGCTTTCCGAAGCATATTGCAGCCCTCGATCGCTGAGACCGCAACATTGCCGTTGGATTGTAATAATAAATATAACATAATCTCCTTGTAGGTTTTAGACATTATTACAATCTAATCTTACTGAAACAGCGATCAACTCGATCATCTCGATGACCGAGACCGCAAAATTGCCGTTGGATTGTAATAAGAAATATCAAATAAGCTCCGTGACGGTTTTGGATATTATTACGATCGAATTTTTCTAAAACAGCATCACCTTCAAACTCGCATCCGGCTCGAATTTGCTTTTTCCTCAAAAAAATTAGCACCCTTGAGAAAAGTTCATTACAGTTTTCATTACCGACCGCGATATTTCACTTCCCCTTAAGCCAGATTAGTCTCGAGGAGCTTTCGGGAGCATATTGTAACCCTCGATCATCTCGATCACCGAGACCGCAACATTGCCATTAGATCGTAATAAATCATATAAAATAATAAAATCATAAATGAATAACAACAAAAATATCTCTCAAAAGTTTGTCGTCCAGTCCGGCATTGGCGAAGACTGACGAGCAACATACAATATTTTTGCTTGTTAAGATCAAACATCTTCCACGAAGATACTCCCATTCTATAACCCGGATCTTTTCGCGCCACATCACTAAGTTTTTAGCACCGAGAATAATTATTTCATCGCGAAAGGAGAAAATGAGTATAAAAATATTTCAATGATTTCTTACCCAATCCATTATCGGAGACTATTGAATCGAAATGTCAGTCTTTCTCTGGGTGTCGAAGCTGTCGTTGCTGTGGAACTGACCTTTCAGGATGCGCGCATCCTGATCCGCGAAAAAGGGCACTCGGTACGTTCACCTCACTGTATCGTTCCGTATTGTTCGACGCTCTTAAAATAATAACAATAATTATGAATACGATAACCGAAATGCGTTATCCGGCGGATAACGGATGTTCCTTCCTTTTCGTTCGCTAACTTTTTGTTCTTATCGAGTATTGGTTGTAACGCCTCGACGAAGAGATATACGAGAGTTTCGAGCAGAAGAAACCGAGCGGTCGCGTTCACCAGTACGAAGAATGTTTAACTGAGCCGGTAAGCCGATCCCCTTCGCGTTCTCCAAGGTGCTGGACGGCACTGTTACTTTCATGGGTGTCCATCGCCATGTACAACTCCACCTCCATATAGCCCCACCAACCGGAACGAGCACGATTCTCTTGCACGTTCTCCATTCCTTCGGCGATGGACCCTCTCGATGGCCTACACGGATCGGCGGAGGTGGCGGGAGAGGTGAAAGGTAGACATTTCTTCCCTTTGGTGTTCGCCGCTACTTTGCGAAGCCGGCCGGGTCATCGCATATGCAAGATCGGAGTCACGTACTTAGAGTCGCACGGAATGCAAGTGCAGGTGTACCGCCGTACCGCCCACCTCGAGCAATGTCGCAGAAACTCGAGAGAATTACGTCCATTCGGGCCGAAAAATCCGAACGTCCCTGGCGCTCCTACGAGACTCGAAACACCATTCGCGAAGAGGACATACACTAAAACAGTTACAAAAAAAAGTAACGCGTTGGAAACAAAAAAAATTAACGGGTTGAAAAAAAGTGATTCGTAAAGAAGACATTGGGTTTACGCAATGGCAATGAAAAGAGAATTGAAGGTGAAGAAGGTTGGCAGAAGTACAAAGAAATGATTACGAGTGCGAAAACGTTATTGGAACGAATGACTTTTCATTCCTGATTTCAAGTCCCCAATAGCGGTTTTTTTTTCATAAAAATAGAGTTGTCCCACTTTTATGCAGATTCGTTCTACAATTAGTTCAACTGGGTTCTCGTTGTTAAAATTATAATCGATCAATGTTGCAACGAGGCACGCAATTTGTTTCAGTCTCTCGCACAGTCCGAGCTTTGCGATGTCTCTTTCGTCGTATCATCACTCGTTCGGAACATCGTTGCCAAGAAAGTTAAGTATCCGTTCGACGATTGGGGTTGTTATTACATGCTCAAATAATTGTCAACCATCGTATCGTTACTGTCCATTTCCAATATTAATAACCAATGGTTATTCATATGTGCAATAATTCTTCGATACTCGGACGGGTGCTTAACTTCGTACGCAGTTGTGTTCTGAAAGTGAAGGGAACAAAATAAGGTATTAGAAACCCTAGTTGCGTCTCTACTCGGCAATGCTAAAATAATTCAGAAAACCTTGGTCCAACGACCGAATGGTTTTCGTGTCGTTTTCCCGTTTCCAATAATATGAATTATCAACGAGCCATAAAATAATGATCGCAAATCATTCACGCATTTGCTTATAAATATTTAAACGAGCGAGTACAAGCAAGCGAAACGTAGGTCGAAGTCCAGTCAGGCAGACCTGCATGCATAGAGGCGTTTACTTGTTGCTCCGAGAAATCCGAGGGAGTCGAACCCCAGTTACATGCCATTATCGGAGGTGGCTTGCCTCGGGACAATTTCGACGAGAACGATCGACCGAAGAAAAAGTTCGCAAACGTGATGGGAAAGTAACGAAGATCGAACGGAAAGTTGTTGGCTCTTTGTCAAATTCTAACGCATCTTATAATTGTGGATGAGGATCGTGACAATAAAAAATATTGTTTTCATTCGTGAGTTTACGTTCTTTTTATGTGCACGCGCCATCGATCTGTCGCACACGATTTATGGATCTATTTACATTATGGATTGCAATATTGATAGTAAAAAAAATCGACCTGTTAAAAACGGCGAGGGTTTCTCGTAACAAGCTTGTTTCCTTTTTTTTACACATCCCGAATTCTCGTCGTCCACCTGGTCATTATCGGGACGAGTTTATTCCGCGGCCAGTCCCACACTCTCGGGATCGAGAGTCGCTTTTTTGCTTCTCTTACTGGCCGAATCTTCTGAAATGCAGAAATACAAAAATAGATAGAGGCGCCGTTCTGTCGGGAATGTCATGTGTGACCCTCGCGGGCGATTGAAATTCACGAATACCTTGGTGAAAATGTTTTGCAGTTCGCTTTCTAATGTCGTCGACGTCCTCCTCGGCCTGGGCCCACTCGAGCACTAATCTTCGACCGTACAAATGAGTGCTCTGACAGAGTGCCGTGAATGCTCGCTGAAATTAATGAGCCGTGCAGATTAATCCGGGGGCTGGGGGTGATGGGGTATATAAAAGAGGGAAATCCCGTACAAGTGGAACACGAATAAAAATAAATAAAAAAAACTACGCGAAGTAATTATTTTTCCGGTGAGTCTGGCACCAAATCCAGATTAGATTAAAATCTGTTAATATGCAAATCAGAATCAGTGTGATTTTGCTGTGTTTGCGCATGCAACTCCTCTTCTACTTGTTTTTTTTTCCTATATATATATACTATGTTATTTGGTTTATTTCAGTCCAACATTAGGGCCTCGATTTTCGTGCTTGTCAGCGGGAGCCGGTCCCGCCGCTGTGCATGAAGTCGATACCCTAGTGTATTATTATTTTCTCATCTTTTGAAAAAAATCGAAATGCATTAAAAGCAATGCCTACCTTAGCGTCGCTTTTTGTGTAATATTCAACGAAACCGAATCCTTTGTGCTTCTCAACGCCCACCAATTTCTTTGGCAATCTTACGGCTTTGAGTTCACCGAACGCTCTGAAATCAATCGTGATAATGCGATTACAGAATTTACACGATTAATGGTTTATAGTGTTAAACACTTTTTTTTTCACAAAAGTGCAACGTACTTGAATAGTTCCGTTATTTCATTGGCGTTCGCTTGGAACGGAATGTTCTTTATCAATAATTTAGTTCCCGTCTGCGCCGTTATCTTCGAAGTCTTTTTCGCCGTTACTACGTCGGTCCTGGATAAATTGAAAAATGAACGTTTGCACGTTAAATTTTGTGAATCGTGCAGGCGTAACTGCGATTTTTGAAACTGCAACGAACCCCAAGGTACGCTCGGATCTTTTGAGCTCCAGAGTCTTCTCGTCTAGCACAGTCATCTGCAATTCTTTGAGGGCGCGATCGGCGTCCATCTTCAATTTGTATCTTACAAACCCGTAACCCATCGACAACTTTTGTCCCGGATTATTGGGATCTTTCTTAGTAGCGACCGTCGCGTAATGAAGCTTACCGCATTTTGCGAAAAACTAAAAAAAAAAAATTTGTTAGACTTTTGTTGGCATAAATTTGGAATGTAAAAAAAAATTCGTACATTTAATGTACAGTATTGGAAATGGCATAAAAACTTGGAGTCTAGTAGATAAAATTTACGTTGTTTTTTTTTTTTTCAGTGTGGATTAAAAATAGTTACCTTCTTGAGGGACTCTTCGGTAGTCGAAAAATTCAAGTTTTTCACGTAGAGAGTCGTGTCGGGCTCTGGCTCATCTTCTTCCTCTTCGTAGCTCTTAATGTCCATTGGTTTTATTCCGTTTTCTTTATTCTCGATAACATTCGATTTTGCTTCAGTCTTTTGCGGTTGTTCTTCTTTAATCTTTTTCGCATCCGTCGTGAAGCTGTTGTCCGGCGCCCATTCGAGATAAAGAGGTAAATGCTTGAATTTCGTGTATGCCAACTTGGTGAAGGCCTTTCGAGCTTCGGATGGCTCGAGAAACTCTATGAGAGCTGCCGGGGAAAGGTTAAAATTTCAATCGGTCCCGAAATAAGGACATTTATTGAATTAAGGTGAAGTGTAACCGCTATGAGTGCGAGAGAGATAGCTGCAATTTCGCAACCCAAAAATCTCCCAAGCCATTTATTTCTTGGGAAAATGATGAGAATACTGAACTGCAGAATTACTGCGCATAGTTTACCGTTCTCATATTTTTCCCTAAAAATTAACCGTCTTAGAGAATTTTGGATTGTAGTTTTTGTTACCGACCGAGGCGTTGCACTTGACCTTAATGGAGTTCTCATTCTCGCAGGTAATATCTCACCTGTGATGCCCGACGGCGGCATAACGACTCGACCAAGTTCGCCGAACGGTGCAAACTTTTCGCGCATCTCTCTAACGTGCGTTTCCGTCGGCAAATTCTTCACGAGTATGATATTCTTCGATCTTTTATCGGGCGCCTAAACGAAAAAAATTGTTCATATGATTTTTCAACGAAAAATTATTGTTTTGTTGTCGAACAAATAGCGACGTGAAGCTAGGCGGGGAAAAAGCGAGAGTGTAAATTGTTCTTTTAGGTGCTTGACGACGTCGTTGCTGATCGATCAGTTTAGTTTTCGATTAATTCATTTAACAATTAATTCATTCAACAATCAATTCATTTAATGTATACCTCTTAGCCAAATCAAGCATAATGGATTGATATTGTGGTGGCGAAACAGTTTTGATGCGTCAAATTACCTGATTGAATGCTTCCAATCGGACTCCGTTCTCCTCCAGGAATTTCCTCGTATCCTGGACCAATTGAGTCTCTCCCAGAGCCAATCGCACAGCGACGCTGGTACCTTTGCTACCATCTTCCAAAACCTACAATAAACATTCCATGGTACACTAAAAATGATGGTCCATCACGAATCGCTTCGACGATACGAACCTTCTCCTTCGTCGTATTGTAAGCGGACGCGATGGCGTCAGCGACAGCGTTCTGACCGAGGAACAGCGTATTCCAGTTGTGAGTCGAACCGGCCGTAGCTTTTTTCTCCAATTCCTTCTTCTGTTTGTAATTCAAACCCTCTGTAAAGATATGGTTGCTTCGAGTTTATAATTCGAATGTTAATATTTCGATGGACATTTCCCAACGGACCTTGCTCGGGAAGTTCCGATGGTTTGGCTTTGCCGGGAAGCAAATGCAGCATTCTGCCATCGAGAACCGTGCCGTCCAACTCCGAATATGCTTTCGCAGCATGTTCCGGCATCATAAATGTGACCATTCCGAAAGCTTTCGGTTTTCTCGTAATCTTGTCAATGGGCAAATTTACTTCGGACAGAGGACCTGGACAGTGATAATTCACGAATTAGATAAAAAATTAACAAGGACGTTATAAAAGTGGCCGCAGATAACGTACCGTATTTTTCAAAGAGATTCCTAATGTCATCCTCGGTCGTCGTATACGAAAGATTCCTGATAAACATTCTACCAGACTCAGCAATGCTTTCTTCGTTTTGAAGAGCATCTTCTTGATTTTTCCACCTGGGATTCGCATTTGTCTCGTTGCTGGCATTTTCGATTGCCTCTTTCACCTCAAACTTTGACACTGATAGTTGTTTTCCGTCTGTGCGAAAAAAATGTTAATTTATACAGAATGAATACGAAATATTGTTTTCTAAATAATCATGGCGGATATAGTTTCTCGATCTTTTTGTTTTTTTTTTTCGATTTAGACCAAAGCTCTCATTATATAAATTTCGCTACTAAATCAATGAAAGCTCTTGTAGAATATATAATTTTTAATTTGTGCTATGTTACCAACCTAGAAAACTTTTATCTTTTTGCAATGCCTGTTTCATTATCCTTTCGGTCTTGAAGCCAACATAAGCGATTCCCTTCACAGCCCTAGGTACACGTATCGACGCTGCTTTGAGAGGCTTGAAGAATTGTTTGACATGCTTTTTTTTGTGCTTATATCCCAGTCCTTTAACTTTGACCGTAAATAATTTCACCGATCCATGGCCCGTTTTATCTGCCGCTTTCTTGATCCTGGCAGCCTCCCGCCTTTTCTTCAATGCCTCCATGTACTCGAGATCGGACATTTTTTTATCCGCGATTTTCTCTTCCTTCGCTTCGGTATCGTCTTCGGATGCTCCGCTATCATCCGCCTCGGAATTTTCCTCATCTCCGTTTTCCGAATCGTCGGCCTTGACCTTTATTGACTCGGCGGTCGATTTTGCGGCGTCATTGTCCCAAACCATTTTAGCCTTCGCACCAGCGTGACCCTCCAAGAATTCACTGAAGAGTGGATCATCTTTGTGCTGCAACACGTTCAAGAGTTGTCGTTGAGTGTTAAATTCACGGCATAAATTCAACCAATGGCAAGGTTTAAAAAAAAGTGCAGGTTTCGATAAATTTTCACTGGAATTATATGACTAATTAACTGGAATTATTCACTAAATGCATATATATGGCAATACACGCTCGACTGGAAGCTCTGTGTGAGTCACGCGCATAGCGAATAGATAAAAAAAAAGAAATCTCTAAATAAGGATTATAATTAGTTTTTTCTGCAATGAAGCTTTGCATACCTTTGCCAAAGCTTCGGCGATCCGGGCATTCTCCTTTTCCTTCTTTTCCTTCTTTTTTGTCTTCTTCGTTTTTTTCGTCTCGGTACTCTCCTCCTTTATTTCGATTCCAGTGTCTTCCTGTTTCAACAGTTTCGCATGCGCCGAACTGTCTACGGCGTACTTGCTCCATGCCTTGGGTTTCGAAGCGTCGCCTGAAACGATTCCGCAAGATTCCGAGTTTCACAAAGTTTCGTAAACTCCAAATAAAAATTATAATCCCGTTAATAAAAATTGTAATCCGCAAATAAAAATTATAATCACCCAAGCCGGCGCAGGACTCGACGGAGATTCTCGAAGTGTCTATGCAACTTTTGTCAAAGTATTGCAGCGCCGCATTGGCTTGATCTTCGGTTTTGAAACCTATGAATGCGAAACGACGAAATACTCCATCTTTCGTGTACTTCAATTGTACGTCGGTCACGATACCCTTTTCGCTGAACAACTCTTTCAGCTTTGTGTCTGTTACCTGCGAGTTAGAGCATTGATAGGTTAAAGTCGCCTGATCACAATAATATAGGGAATGGAGTTGATGATCTACCTGCTGGCACTCTACTTACACTTTTTGGTAAATTTTTCACTATTAAACGCGACATCTTCGGCTATCGAGTGATAATAATTGATAATGATTCAATTATTTGACGAAGTAAATAGTAGCATGTGTTCATATCGAGCATGGGTCGTTCGCTTATTTTTTTTTTTTGCCTTTGGTTGGCACGTCTCTGCAGAGATCGACAACAGCGCTGCGGTCGCAGGCCGAGGGAGGCTTTCGCTCAAATCCCCTAAATGGTAAAATCTTCCCAAACAGCAAATGGTAACTTTTTATTGGGAAATGATTTCATAACTTTTTAAAAACAATTTTCACCGTATCGTTACATCCGGAGTAAAACTGAGATTTTTAAACTGAAAGTGACGACAAAAGAAATTTGAATTTTTTTCATGAGATTTTGGTCGAACGCAGCCAGTTGCAGAAGGGGCTGAATTAAGGAACATACCAATGATCAATCATTCGCTTACAGTTATGAAAAGGGAATGAAATCAGCTGGTACAAACTGTATCACGAGGTAACAATTTAATTTATTTGTTGCGATTACAAACTAATTTAACAACGGTCCTTAAAAACTACGGAGTCTGTGGTATCATAAAATACTATCTTTCTCGCCATTACCCGAAACGAATCGTATCCAATTAGCGTAATAATACAAAAAAAAAGTGTTACAATTTATGCGTACATGCAGCACGTTTACAGCGCAGCTGTAGCTCTCGGCGAGCAAGCATCTGGCGGTATAGCGCGATAAAAAGAAAAGAAATTGCACAAGACCGTGAGTTATCCTTGGATTCGTACAATTTTCAGTTTTCTTTTCTTTTTTTTCACATAAAATCAAATTTATTTAACTTGGAACATCAGAGCCGAGCAGTGCCATTTTTACACGTACACGCATGGGGAAGAGAAATCCCCTTCGCTATAATTCAATTCTCACTGTAAAGTCTATTTACAGGCAGCGAAAATTACTCGCAGCGTTAAATTATCGTTCCTCCTCCTAAACGTCCATACCGTCCGACGACGTGTCGGACACATGACCCGCGTTATCCTGATGCCTCGATCTTATGTGTCTCTCGAGGTCCCTCCGCCTCACGAGGACTTTGCCGCAAAGCTCGCACCTGTACGGCGTTTCGCCGTCCGCGTGGAGTCTCACGTGTTTGTTCAAGTTGCTCGGATCACCGAAAGGCCTCATGCAAAATTTGCACTTCAGCGGCTTGTAACCCGTGTGCGTTCTGCAAAAACAAAAATTTTATATTCATTAAAAACCTTAAAAAATCTCGCCAATGCATTAAACCGCCCTCAATTCGACGTGATTTAAAAATAAATTTTACCACTAATAATGATTTTCAATGTTAAAAATGAATATGAAACTCGACAAAATTTCATGAAAGCGTTGACGAATATATATTTTTTGTACATATTCGTCAATATTCGTTTACATATTATATATGTATAAAAAATTTTAAAAATGTTTGTAAAAAATGTCCAAGGTATCTTTAAATTATTATAAAATATGTATTTTACAAAATATCTTTTATCGGTGTAATTGTCGTAAGCGTCTTGATACACACCTGATGTGAATTTTGAGGCCGTATTTCCTCGAGTAAACTTTTCCGCAGTATATGCAGAGATGTCCCTGTTTCGATTTCCCAAGATTGCTGACGATCGTTTCCATCTGAGCAGCGTGAGCGTCGGTCCTAACGGGAGCCGGCGGAGGAACGTGCTGGTAAGCGGCGTGGCTGCGAATCGTCTCGCTGCAATGATGACTCGGAATGGCGTGGCTCGCCGGCAGAACCGTGGGTTTGTTCATGTAAGGCTTGAACGCCGAAGTGCCGCGATGTCCGATGTTCTTGCGAACGGGCGAGATCTGAGCGGGCGAACTCGGCGACACCTGCGTCGACGAGATCGGCGACGGTTGGGTCGACGAGATCGGCGACGGTCCGTTCGACGAGGTGGGCGACGCCTGATTCGAGGAGGTCGGCGAGTTGTTCGTCAGCGAGGCACTCGAGTCGAGCGTCTCGACGATTATCGGCGATATTCTCGTCGGCGAAGTCTGCGGCGAGCCCGTCAGCGCGAATCTGAAGGGGGCGATTTTTTTCGGAAACAAATTCAACGACAGCGCCGGCCTCGGCGTCGCGATGAATTCCTTCGCGAGAATCGTCCACAAATGATTGCTGTCCAGGCGATTGCACTTGAGGGCCAGATGGATCTTCAGGGGATTCGGATACTCGAAGAGATTGTGGCAGATGTGGCACATGTAACGATTTTGACCTGAACGTCGAGAAGAGAAAAAATTATTGATTTCAGTTTTTTTTTTTTTAGTTTTGAGTCGATGCTGAGTCGAAAATAAGAAATGAATTTTCACCTTGGATGTTTGAGGGGGTCAAGAATGGCATGTTCAACATCGCCAATATATTTTCCGTGAACCACATGAGAAGCGGCTCGCCAGGGGTGATGCATCTTATCGTCTTCAATACGACACCCTTGTCGGTGCTCATGAGAAGGACGTTGCAGCTCTGACAGTCCTTCGCCAGCGTCACGATCTTTATCCAACACGACGAATTCACCAGACCATCGACGCAGTAGAGGCGACCCTCCGAATCAGCGACTTCGACCTGTTATCGTCAAATCACAATTTATTATAAAGTTTTCACAGACAATTTAATTAAATAAAATTTATCACAATTTATTAGAACGATTTCATAGAAAATTTAATTAAACGAAAAATAGTGAAAAAAAATTGGTGGAAGTATGGAAGAAAAATTTAAGAACTCTTGAGACATCGAGATGGATGCTCTTTGATAAATTTATGTGTAAAAAATTTAAACCAGAGTGTTTACCGACTTTGATTTCGTTCAGATTATTTTTGTACACTTTTCAATGTAACACTTACGTATTGAATGACCGAAGTGTTTCTCTGAGACAGTCGACTGACGTCGATGACCTCGGTGGAAGAATCTCTGCCGAGCATGGTAGCGGCTCTGACTCCAGGTCGGGCCATCGATGCTTTATGATGCGACGATATGCATGTCCTCTCGAGCGTTTGGATACTCATGATCAAAGCGTTGTCCGGGAACATCGGATAAACAACCGTTCCGCGACGCTCAACGCTCATCAAGAACCGGAAGTCGTTACTCTTTTTGTTCAGAAATAAAAAGCCAAAACAACGAAATATCCCAAAATGGGCAAAAAATGTTCCTCCGTCTTCTTCACCGTCGTTCACCCTCACAAACTCTTCGTCGCTTTATCCTATCACGTTTTATAATTGTCTTATATATTCCACATCCGAACTTCCACTGCCCCGACGATCGGTCCGTCGAGCGACGAACGTAAAATTTAATATATATACAATATATACATATGTATATATATATTTGTAAATAATATAAATATTAAGAAAAAGGTGTATCGAACTGCGATACTTTGATATTTCGCAGTTTCGATTACAGAGATATACGTCCTAGATGATCGTTGTGCGAGGCTGAGGTGTCAACTGAGTACGACCTGCAGTCTGCACGTGGCTTAAATATTCGGGGTGGGCCCGAGGCTACGGTGCAGAGTTCAGGGGATAGCCGATTTTCTGTTCAACCCCTCCCGCCCTCGCAGTCCTGCTCGGAGCAGTGGTGGTATAGCTTGCGGCCTCTGACCAACCCCTCTCTTCCGGTGCGGCACGCACATACACACACATATATATATATATATATCTATGTAAGCGTAATTGTATTTAAAGAGGCATCCCCCTGATTCGGTACAGGATAGACGATTTGGACGAAGTGATTCCGTGACCGATGGGGGGCGCCCCCTCGTCGCGACACATCGGTGTGCCGACTCGTCCTGCGAAGTTGGGGATGGATTGGGGGTCGTGGCAAGAAATGAAGGATGTCGCGCGGCTGCAGACGGGGCGCGTGCTACCGCAAGGTGCAACTGACACTGGTCGACTAGTCGCGGATGGTGGGACTTCCTCTTGGAGGGCGAAAGCTCCGATTTCCATGCCGATTGCATGCTTCTTCCAGGCGATTCACAAAAATTCACCCAAATAAGGGGGCAGGGAAAGATGCAAAGAAGACATCGAATACCTGCTGAACGCGTCGCTGGTCTTCGCCGACGATTTTCATGATACTTTTTTTAAATCTGGCGATAGGGAAATTCGATTCAAGGCGACGTATTATTATTGCCGATTTATAGACGTTAATCGATGAAAATCTGTCCATCGTGATCTATACGTTGGCTTTCAGATGAAACAGGTCGTGACACTGAATTTTTCGGTTTTTTTTCGTAAACCGATCGTGAAAAAATACCCGCGATTGTTTCTCAATGGTTTCTGCTGCAATATTGTTACAGTACAGCGAAACATTGAAATGGAAAGAGGTAGAGGATATTTGGGGCCGGGGGGGGGGGGGGGGCATAATTCAATACGCTACTAATGAGCGGTCATGCGAGTTATATTCGAAGTTTCGATTTGCAGATGCAAAAGCACATATTAATGAGACCAGGCGTTTGGTCCTGCAATAATAACAGAACGATGCAGATAGGTTCTTCCGGGTGAGAGAGTCCGAAACCCGCGCGGATGCTCACCGATAGTTCCACGCCCGCGGGCGTGAATTTTTTTTCTTTTTATTTTAACTCTACTAAGAGCTTTCATTACCGTCTAACGCGGACTTTGGCATCCAAAGATTTTTTTCAGCCTCGAACAACAAACGCCGAGTGTGACATTCACACCCGTCAGGACTCCCCTTTCTACGCCGGTGCCATTCCCGTAATTTTTCCTAACAAATTCACGAAAATAAAATTTGTTGTTTTTGGGAAGTTTGCGCAGAAACGCACTTTCTCGCACTAGTGGGAGAAAAGACACCATATTGCAATTGCACGCATGTGCAGTATTTTTTACGCACACGATGCGATAAACAGAGGAACGGAAAGCGGAATTTTACGTGGATGCGTTAGGAAAATCATTTTTCCGACCGATTGGTAAATTAGAACAATTAAATTAAGTTCTCGGTATTCGTATTCCGAAGTATGCCTCCAAAACGCATCGTTTCGCTGATAAATAGCTATTTCATGCAGTATTTCACTTTCGGGTCCGATCGCCGCTCGGTGTGTGCAATTAAAAATGGGAATTTCGGTGAAAAAGTTTCGCAGGTGGAAAAACTCGGGAGAAAAGCTGCGGATCGAAGGGTTCTCGGACGATTTTATTTCGGCCGATTGAGGAATGGGTAAAAATGAATGGCCGGTGACAATAATGTCTGCGAGTCGGTTGCTGCAGCCGATGCCAGTCGCCGACGCCGTCGGCCGACGACAATGCACCGTCTGACGGTGCGGCGCCATCGCGGTCATAGATCCTTCCGTCTTCCAGACGATCGTATTCCTCGGCTTGGCGGGCGATGCGTCTTCGCGTGATCGCACAACCGTGACCGTAAGAAAGCACGCGCTACAGTGCCACGGCGCTAAGTACTGTGAACTAGGAGGACCGAGTGGCCCGCGTACCTGGTATCATTGAACGGAGTCAACAGCCGCGACGACGCGCGAGCCGCCCCGGCTGCTGGTGGTATAATTTCCGCGCTCCGGCTGCTCGCTCGATCCAGCGGGTGGCGATGAAAAGAGACGCGGACAAAAAATAATGGTAACAAAACAATTACCTTCAGAATTGTTTTAACAGTCCTTTTAAAAAAAAAAAAATTTTCTTCAGTTTTTCAAACGCTCAGCTCGAAAAATGAATCAATGCAAAATATATATTAAATATAAAACTTCACGCTACAGATTCGGAATGTTTCACTTTTCAAGCCTAAGAAAAAAAAGGAAAAATTTCATCTTTAAATTTATACAAAATTTCATCTTTGGATTTTTACAAAAATTTCATCTTTGAATTTTTACAAAAATGTCATCTTTGAATTTTTACAAAAATGTCATCTTTGAATTTTTACAAAAATTTCATCCTTGAACTTATACGAAATTTCATCGTTCAATTTGGCAAAAATTGGAAGAATTCTTCAGCATATCGCAAGCCGCACGGGATATCCTCCGACTATTTCAAAGCATTATCGGATGCGGCGGGGTTTACCATCAATTAAACTGTTCCTTCCGCCCGGCCGGAGTAATTGTGATAACGGAATCTCCGGTCAGCAGGGCTCGTTGGTCGTACGAGTGGTGTACTCTCGGTCGAGGGGCCGCAGCATCGTCGGGCCGGCGATGCACCAAGTGCGGAATCGTCACCGGGTCAGGAGGTTTTCGGCGCCCCTGCTTTCGATGGGGCTGTAAAAGCCTCATGTGAAAGGACATTGTTTGGCTCAGCTGCAGGAGCAATGGGTGTCCCATCGAGATCGGGAGGAGCGCCCGGTTGAAGCCAGCCGGGAATGAGGGGTGGCGATCTTTCGACAGGCCCGAAAGGTGCATATTCTGAATCAACGCTTGATTAGCAAATTAAGTGCTTCATTCTTCGGGGCCCTCGTGCCGAGATCGCGGACCCGCGATATCGCGCTTCGACGACAAGGCCAATCTCGTAGATATCTGATCGACGCGGCTCCGGGCACGCTCGGATAGATCTGCGAATATGTTACCGCCGATACCTGGAAGTGCACTTACGAATTGCATATGCAAATGATTTTATCGAGGCGTCACGTGTGCGTCCGATCGGCGGAACCGATTGAGAAACTGCCTTGACTCCTATCGATGGTCCTTCCGGAACGGGAAGTCGAAAATAACACGGCGATCGAAGGTTTACATTTTTTCTTTTTTTCTCGTCGTCGATAGCGTTAATTTTTCACTGTGGTTGCAGAGATACGTTAAAATTGGCCCGAGGCTACTTGGATCGAAGATTGTCGCAAGGAAGTTCGTGGCCGGCTCGTGCAGTCCCGTCTCTTTTTTCTCGATGGTCCACGGGTCGTGATTCATTCCGAATGGTGTCGGACCAGGGAATAACACGAGTGTTCACAAGCCGCACCATCCCTTCAGCCACCCTCAGAGCATGGACCAAGCCGCGCAGTGGTCCCCGCTTCATCGCCACCCTCCCCGAAACACTGGGGCACGAGTGCCTGGAACCGTTCGCCACAGCTCCATGGATCTTGCGCGCCCCGTTCACGCAACGATTCCTCCCCAATGGCGCAGCGTGTATGTACGAGCAAGTGTTCGACGGGATGCGACACAGCCCCCCTGCACGCTTCGTCAACGATAGATCAAAGAAGAGGGAAAGGTGCGGACCATCGAAAAATTATACCTATCTGCAATGTTCTCGTCATTTTTCCTAACACTTTTCATTTCCAAGTCTCGCTTAAAATTTTTTAAAAATAATAACAATAATAATAAAAATAACAATAAAATAATAATAATAACAACAATAATAACAAAACAATAACAATAATAATAACAATATTAATAACAATAATAATAACAACAATAAGCTTCTTCAAATAACAATTAAAATGTGAACTGTCGCAAGCTACTTGGAAAGGATCTTCGAATAAAAATTGCTTTTCCTGTTGATGCACTTGCGCTTTCTCGTCGCCCACGTGCGCGCCACCCTCCTGGTAAGATAACCAAAATTTCCGGTCACTTACGACCTCGCGACGGCGGAGGGGCATTCTCTCCCCGTGCACTTTCGTATAGTTTGGGATAACATTCAGGGGAGCCTGAAAAATCAGGGTGCATTCAGAGAGTAGATAGAGAAAGAGAAAGAGAGAGATTAAACCGCGAGCCAACGAGCAAGTGTTCCACCGTGTCGAATGGACGCTTGCACGCATGTGCGCGCTTCCCAATGCGATATTAATATCGCGATTATCATCTACGTATTATCGCTGCACCCCCCCCCCCCCCCCCCCCCCCCAATTCCCCTCCCTTGGTTAGCCCGGCTTCCTGGCGGTACACACGTATAGTACTTACGAATGCTCGAATAGGCCAGAGAGCCACCCTCCTGATCGAGTACGAGCCGTGCACCGACTGCTTTTCCTTGCCCACAGACCGTTTCGCCCAGCAAACGGTGTCAAAAGGTCGCCGACGCCCCAAACCTTCGTTTTTCACATAATCTCGCACGTATTGTTCGCTGACCTAAAGACTTAATTTTTTCACCGAAAAAGCTCCTATCGAATTCCAAATTTCATATTTGCACGAAAAAAATTATAATTTCTTCTCCAAAGTTGTTGTACATTGAGAAACAAAATTTTTTCAACTATCTTACAATTAATTTTTCCCGAATTTGAAAAATTTAGCAGTTTCAGTGTTTTACGCCTTTTTCGAAGAAATGAATTTGTCGCTGTAACGTTAAACAATATCTTTCGGTTAGTTAATTTCTTCTGCGTCCTGCAACGAAAAATAATGCCTGGTTGTGCGATTCGCCCCATCATTCGCGAGAACCAAGACGAATCTCATTGTTAGGTACCCTCGGAACTGTACGGAGAAAGATAGTCCGCTGCAACGGGGTACGTCGTAAGGGTAGCAGCGGCAGTAGCTGCACAACCGTATGGAGAGTTGGATGCTGGGCTGCGGGGCGAAGCCTGAATTATGGTCGGGTTTGCGGGGAGTCCGCTATAAAGGTGATTCGTCGCGGTTCTGCAAGTGTCAAAAGTTTACTTCTAATGGTCTCCTATAGTTACGGTATAAATGTGGCTGGATTATACGGAGACGACCCAGTGGCTCATGTATTATTAATTCAAGCTCACGCGTCACGTATGACATTACAGCGTCGTACGAATATCGTATCGCGTCGCGTCATTCATCCTCACGAACCAGCACCCTACTAATGTAAAAATAAGAAATCGATATTGGCCGATAAAAAAAACAACAACAACTTGTCTGAGGTAAAAAAAATTGTATACACTTGGAATTTAAGCTCGCTCGTCACGTATGACGCTATATCGTCATAGGAATATCGTATCGCGTCGCGTCATTCATCCTCACGAACCAACACCCTACTAATGTAAAAATAAGAAATCGATATTGGGCGATAAAAAGCTTCCTCTATGAGGAAGCAAAAACAAAAACTTGTCTGAGGTAAAAAAAAATGTATAAACTTGGAAAGAAGGTTGATAAATTTTATAGTCATCAGTACAGTTATTATTTAATTGACGCCGTCGAGGAAGCCATCGGGAGTTCCAGAGGCACGTGGCGTCGCATATTGCCCGAGTCCTCGCCTCGCGGTCCACACAGACTGCTCCGTAATACGACACGTGACCGCGCCAACCCCAAATATCCTTCGTATGTTCTCCCGGAACCGTTCGAGGACTTGCGTATTTAACCATTAGATACTGTTTACATGATTCTAAGAGTCGATCTGCGGAGTCGCTGCTGCATGCGTGCAAACACATTAAATCCAAATTCATTGTGTCCTTACACGAGGTCGGATCTGTGTACGGAGCACGTGTCGGCTATTGCGCACGTGCAAGCAGCTTTTCGACGTCTGATCGCTGTGAAATTCATTACGAAATATCGTATCGATATCGCAAAATATTAAAGGCGCGGAAAAACATATTTGCACTCTCGAAAAAAGCATCCCGAATTCCGGTGCTTCGGTAAAATGATTATCCAGCCGACGAAAGAAATTTCAGGATCTCGTGAGGGTCATTTGCTGAGGGGAACGATCAAATTCGGAAAACAGAAAATCAGGACAAAGGAAACATTCTAATTAGTTATTAGTATGCGATAAGGAAAGGTTTGCACATTTTTATTCGTCAAAGATTGAATTCGTTGATTTTCTCGAATTATAACATTTCTTGTTGGAGGAAGCATAGAGATAAATTCTTGATCAGCAATTGGAACTTTGACCGTAAAAAATTATAAAATTCTGCAAAAAATCTCATATTTCTCTTACCATTTTTCCTTATTTGCGTAATATTTCGAGGACACACAATCGCGTTCCAATTTTTCAACATTTGAGCAAAAAAAAAAAAAAATGAAAAAGAAAAATTGCACAAAACACAGACGAACAATGGTGTTTGATGCGAGAAGGAGGAAAATCACGTGCGGAGCAGGTGACACGGGTCACATGACAAAATAATATTAGATCCCCCCTTCGAAGGGATCGGTGAACGCCGGAGCGCAGTAGCATCGGTGGCGGGCCCCCCGAGATCCCCTCTCGACGTGCCCCTTCTAAAACACGACTCACTTGGCACACAAGTCTCGTGCATATAGAGTATAATGCAACGCGGCCGGGACGTGTGTACCTCCCCGATGCTTAATTTAATCCAATACAATATGTCCCTCTCGCTTAGGCTGCCCCCCTTTTTTTGCCCCCCGCTCGTGCGCTATCCATTCTACCGCCGGCTCGCGAGGGGTGGATTTTAAAACGGTGGGTGGCTTTTTAAAACTTCGTGCCCCGACCTCAATTCACCGTGAAACCTCATCCTATTATGATTGATCTAATCCTGATTGGATCAGACAGGTTTGTCATTGCGGTGAACGGGAACGCGATCGTCGCCGCTAGCTCCGAACTCCGCGACCAATGAACAGCCAAGATAAAAAATCCATGACCCAAGGACAAAAAGTCCAAAAGGAGTAATTTCTTTCCTAAATCTAAGGCACTAATTTTTTCAACAATTATTCTCTTCAGTCGATTCGAAATATGCTTAAGGTAGCCAACGCGGTTCTTGCACCGACCAAAGAAGACATTTGAACGTATTTCGGAGCGCTTCGGTCGATACATCCATTATTTTTTATCTCTGTGCAAACGACAAGAAGACACACGAAAGATGATGCCTCGTAGCTTTCGGGGGATGATGACCGATTATACACGGCTATCGATGCACACAGTCTTCGGGTAGGTCGTCGCGCGCCATTCGCAATACCAGCGGAGCGCTTCGGTCTGGTGCACCAAGACAATGCTGGCGGGTCCCCGACAAGGCCCCCCGCCTCTTTTATAGTCTGTGGGCCTTATTTCTGTTAACTCGGAGGAAAGCTTCCTTAATGAGAGTAACGTCGTGACGCGGGCAGCCGGTCTCGTCCGGAGGGTGGACACGACTTAACGGCAATGGGTTTGCGTCGTCGTTGTCGTCGCAGACGGATTTTAGTAGCGTCGCGATGGCACCGACGCCGTTCCGAACAATGCGACGATACTCGACTCGACTTGTCTAGAAAATTAGAGGTACACCAACCGAACGGTGGTGCGACGGGCCTCCACGCCTCTCATTGTAATTGCTCAAAATATTAGCTCGCAGCTGCAAGATGAAATGCACACTGATTTTATCGGGTACCTACACAAAAGCCACCATTGTTCCGTCTAATCGAATATGACGATCTGCTTTAGCGGGAAATATTGGCGAGGCTCACCGAGTCGGTGCAGTTGAAACAGTTTTATAACGAAAATCAACCGCTACTCGTTCTATAATCGGCAAGGGATGTTTGCGCACACGAACAAAAAAATGTGCACAAGGCTTCCTCATTTATTACAATTTTGCGCACAGTTTTCTCTGTCGGAAAGTTTGTTGGTTGATTTTGGCTTCCTCCGGAAAATTGTAACAAATGAGGAAGCCATGTGCAAATTACTTTGCACATTTTTTTCGTAACGTAAAAAAATCCGTCATGTACTCCGTGATAAAAATCTCCATTTTTGATTTTTTTTTTTACTAAAAGTGAGAAAATATGTTATAAACGAGGTGGAAACTCCGATTATTACACAAATGAATGATATGTGGACTCGGCCATATTCCGCGCTTTTACCGTATACGTGTGGAAACATATTTTTCATAACGCAAACGGCAAACAAATGATAATATATAATGCATGTGAAATTCATAATTCAAAATTTATAGATGACTTATCTGCAACTATTTTTTTTTAAACTTCCGTCAACAACATCTTTCTCGTTCACCGGGTTCCACAAATTTTTTCTTCGTGAACACGAAGGAGCTTGTATCCGTGCAGTGGTCATTAGTGTAATGCCTCTGGGGCCATTAAACTTTTTTTTTCCAGAACAGTGAAATGCATCGTAAATCTCTCGGATAGCTATCGATACTCGGATGCCTTTTATACATTTTATTTTTTATATCTGTAAATCCTCAAAGCGGGACCAGGGTCGTGTATACGGCGAGCGCACGAACGATATTGCGATAAAGAAGTCGACCCTAATTTTCTGCCGGGCCAATATAGTACGGAGGTAAACTTGCTCGTCGCTTCCTCGAGTGAACGGCGGATTAGGAGTGTTTAACGAGCACCAACCTGCGCCCGGTTCCTTGCGCTTCTTAATGTGCACCTGAAAAGTGTTAAATGACGTTGCAATCGGGAGACCTGGTGAAAATGACGTTCCTGTTAATTTTTCTAAAAGCTCGCAAATGAGTTATCTCGTTTACCGGGTATGGGATTAAACGTAAATGGATGGAAAGTGGTCCTTGGTCATCGTGAGGCGAGACAGCAGTCAAGGGGATGAAAGTTTATGCCTATCGTTCCGCAGGTAAACGTGTGTCCCCACACACGTTTACCTGCGGGAAAATGGGTATAAACTATTGGTCCAGCTATTGAAAACCAGTCACCATCCCCCATGGAAAAAAGTATATGCGTAAATATATTTGTGAAATTATATTTTTCTTCTATCAAATATAAAATACTAGCAGGCTTTTGTTGCGCTTTGAGACCTCGTTATGAACTGTGCAATTTACAAAACGAGAACTCAGATTTCCAGAGATTTACCGGACATCCTTCACTTCCGGTTTGAAAATATCATTTTCTGACGGGAAGTGAAGTCACACGGGAAATACGTCACCTTCCTGTTCGAAAATCTCATTTTTGACCGGAAGTGACGTGTGCACGATCGGAAAGGGTGCATCATTGGGCCGTGTGCATTATCGGGTAATGACGTCACATTCAGGCTGAATACTTTAAAAAAGCAGCTAAACGTGGAAACGCACTAACTGTTCGAATCTCTGGGATCCGTCTAGTTAACGATCACTGCACCGTTAATGAGTAACGTCATTGCTTACCGGTCATTAGGCTCCAGCGTTAATTACCTCCGCAAATTTGCGACTAGCCAGGCCACTTTGAAGCTCAATTTTTTTTTTTCAACCATAATATTTACAGAAACTATCAGGACGAAAAAATATAAACTGATAGTTTGTAAATATGTGTATATATATTTAACATCAATTTATTCTTCATCGAGTCGAATGATGCGTAGTCCCAGCGGTCGGCTCGCTGGTAAACGTGTTCGGATCTGTTGGATTGAAAAGAAAAACAACATTTATCTTATGCAGAATTGCACTCCGTCGATCATAATTTTATAATATAGGTCTGAAACAACTTTGATTATTTCTCAAATATTGCAAAACATTGAGTGGAAAAATAAATTCTACGGTAAATCCGAGAGATTTTCCAATAGTTTTTGTATCGGCTCCCCTTTCGGATCAATAATTAGTTTTTAATGGCCGTCGGCTCGGTACGGTTTCTCTTGTTTGTCGAGGCTCGTGATGGTCCACATTATGATGGTAAATGCGTGCATGTTCGGGTACGATGTGCGACCACGTCGATGGGGGAATTTCGGAAGTAGTCACGGGGTGGAGACAGGAGAGATGGATTTGACGCGCAGCTGTGTACACCATGCGCTTTTAATGCCGAAGAGGGAGAAAAATAGAGAGGAGGAGGAGGAGAGAGCGGGTGCATGGAAGGTGCGTGTTAGGACCAGGCAGGGGCCAGGAGAGCTCGGTCCATCGCCTGCTGGTTGAGGTGTCCCTAAATCCGGAGTTAGTCGCGACTACTTGCTCATTCCTTGTGTTTAATCAGGCTTAACGCTACATCTTTTTTTTTCTTCGTAAGCTCGATAAATAGGCGTTAAATATACGGTATAGCCGAATATACGGTACGTACCACTGCGCTATAGAGCATCCGGATTTTCGATTGCGGGTGGCTCGTAATTGACGAAGCCGTCGTCACGAGCTTCACCCCCTTCGTCCGTGGGGATCGCCGCCGCTCCTTCGCTGCCGGATTTATCCTCGGATTTCGACCGTTCCCTCGACTTGTCGTAATCCTCGCCCAGCCTCATATAAGTTCGGGCACGGTTCT
Source organism: Amblyteles armatorius (assembly GCA_933228735.2). Classification (NCBI taxonomy): domain Eukaryota; kingdom Metazoa; phylum Arthropoda; class Insecta; order Hymenoptera; family Ichneumonidae; genus Amblyteles; species Amblyteles armatorius. The sequence goes on along the minus strand of OW121687.1, from coordinate 21,348,597 downwards.
CCAGTATCTCGCGAACGATGTCTGCCAAGGATCAGAAGAAATCGAAAAGTCAGACCCTTACAACTCATTGATAACAAATTTTAACGATTGTTATAAAAAATAAAAACTTGAGTCGGACTTCTAAGCTGACGGCTAACGTGTAAATTTTGCGACCGATATCTGTCGACGATTGCAAGAAATCGAAGAGTCAGACCCTTACAAATGATTGATAACAAATTGTAAAAACTTATTAAAAAAAAAAAAAAAAAAAAAATGCGTCTGATTTATGAGCTTACATTTAACGCGTTAATCTCGCATTATCGACTAGCCGCAGGTTCCCGGACGAAAGCTCGTGCCCCGGATCCGTAGCAGCGTGTGTCGCTACGTGTGTACTTGCCAGCTAATGGATACTCGCTCAATCGGAAAATTGTGCCGAACACGAGATGAGAAAAAAAAACCTACGACGCTTGTAACGAAAGTACCTAACTGCCAGTGTAATTGAGACAGCGACCTTTTGGTATTTGTTGTTGGCTGACCTGCTCACGGTACACGCTAATGACGCCCGCCGGTGGGTAAGAGTGACGGCGCGCGGGGGCTGGATCAAGAGTGTAGGTGACCCATTATTTATGGGTTTTCAGGTATTTTCGGTATTGAGAAGCGAGGATATCGGGATCGGTGTCGCGACACAGTGGCGACAGCCGTTGTCGCGGTCGATATTGGCGCCGCGAGGCATCCGGCTTCAATTCCTCGATCGCGGAGACCTTGCGAAGACCTCGAAACAGGTACCTGATCGCACGTATTGCTGTGATTTACATGTAGGCTCGACTGCTTCCGTTGCTTCTCTGGTTCTCGAGATTCTCCTCGAGGTTCGTTTATAATCTCGTCTTCCAACGAGGTCGACGATATTTTATGATCTTTCTCTCCCCGCCCCTCGACGAAGGAAACCGATCCAAGGATCGTTTACGGTGAACCAATGGCAAGGGCTTTGCCGACCACGTCTGACTTTTTTTTTCACTGTACCACACCAACATTCGATCATGAGGACAGCCCGATTATGTATTGTTTAGAGTTAGTTTCTGTAACTTTTGCCGCTGGAGGTGCCTAGCTTGACAACTTAGCTTGTCTATTTATACCGAACGTTTACAAATTCCATTGATGTCCTTTTAGTTGTTAGAGCTTCCTGGCAACTTGTATTTGCATTCTGCCCGTATAATAAATAAATAAATAAATAAATAAATAAATAAATAAATAAATAAATAAATAAATAAATAAATAAATAAATAAATAAATAAATAAATAAATAAATAAATAAATAAATAAATAAATAAATAAATAAATAAATAAATAAATAAATAAATAAATAAATAAATAAATAAATAAATAAATAACTAAATAAATAAATAAATAAATAAATGCTATGCTGTAGAGTGTGTAGTTTGTCATGGTTGTGAGATGTGTGACTGAAGATATTTTTTTTAACAATATAGTTAAATAAATTTATATATGGTTTAATATAGTTACCCATCAGAAGCTCTCGGCTCTCGATCATCGAGCCCATTTCCTTTTTAACTTCTTTCATCAGCCAAGGCATGAAACCCTCCTCAACGTCTGTTTTACAAAAGAAGTGAAGATTGTTCGCATGATCTTAAGTTTTTAACATCAGTTCGATTGCGTAAAGTGACCTACCGGCTCTTATTTCGTCCAGCAAGAAACCAGACATTTTGAGACCTTCCAGTACAGCGGGTAACAGTTCGGCTATGTATCCGGTCAGTAGAACCGCAGCGGCGACTCGCTCTTCCGTCTCCCGCTGCGTCTTCATTGCTTCCTCGTGTTGCTTAAGCCGGCGACACTGAAGAAGAAGGAAAATTCGTGTTTTTTTTCTTCGAAATTTACTTGCCATGTAACTCTTACTTTTTCTTCCCTGAGTCGCCTCTCCTGCTCCTCGAGCCTCTGCTGTTCCGCCTTCTCGGATGCTCGAAGCTCCAGGAACCTCCTCTGTTGTTCCCTGAGAGCCGCGATTTCCTCTTCCTCGAGAACTTCGATCAATGCCTGCTCGATCGTCTTTCCCACGAGGACTTCGAGGATCGGTTGAACCTCCACGTCGTAATCGAAGAGCTAATCAAATCGAAGAAGAAGACAAAAATTATCTCGTCACGTTATATTAAAATCGACAATATATTTACTGATGTAGGGGAGAGCGGGGCAAAATGGGACAGTCGGGCAAAACGGGGCAGTGAGGCAAAACGGGACAGTGAGGGCAAAACTCAATGTTCCAATAAATTTTGGATGCCCCATTTTGTCCCAACGATACACCCGGACTGTCAACCCCGTTTTGCCCCACGGACGACCATCGCCACCATCCAAAAGTTATTGGAAAATTATGTTTTGTCTCATTATCCCGTTTTGCCGTTTTACCGTCAACACAATTTTCTCGGGACACACTTACATCGCCAGGACCGATTTGCGTCTCCGCGTCTTGACCGACTTTTCCCGGACAATAGAGCGGCGTCGCGGGTCTGTCCAAGAAGTAATCCGTCTGCGTAGCGACTTCCGATTCTTCGGGTTTGTCATAGAGCTGAAATTTTCGTATGTTTTTCGTTTAATGGTCATCTCATTCGCATAATTATTCCAGTGAATTTTTCGCGACATTTTTACCTCCTCGAGATAGAGTTCCGTCTGAACCGGTTCGTGCTTTCGGCCCGGAACCGGCGGAGGCGATGCGATTCGCATCATCATCGATCTCGTGGCCTGCGACTGGGCCCGTTTTCTTGCGATCAGCTTACGCTTCGCTTCGGCCTGCCGTGCAGCTTGCGATTGCTCTGCATCGATCTTTCCAATGCAAAGTGAATTAAAAAATCAAAAAATTGTTTAGTATATTTAATTCGTTCGATATTACCCGTGGAACAAATTCAAGTTTTTCAAGTTACTCCTCCGTGCCGGTAGTGATGTTTTAACAAAGCGTGCAAAGTGATTTGCACAATTACTTGTTTTACGGATTTGCGCATAACTTCCTCTGTGATAAGTTTTCGACCATTTCTAGTGCGCTGACAAGAAAATCGCGAGAATCAATTTTTTCACGAAAACGTAACTTCCTCTATGAGGAAGCAAAAAGTATGTTCCACTGGAACTGAGGAGTACTTTTGAAGCTTCGGTCACATAAATTTGGTTCTTGGGTAAGTATAGTTTCCCGTGTGTAAAATCAGCATAGACTCACGAGCACGGGAGCCGAGGCGAAGGTGCTACCGCGAACGACTCGTCGATCAAACATGATGTTCCCGAAAGGAAGCGGTTGATCACTGCAATGCATAAAATACGTAGGGACCTTGGTTCAGTCCGAAATGTGCCGTGGTGCTACTCCATAATGCAACAACGTAACTCTAAATCTCGTGCAACGAGGTCGAGCTCGACAGCAGCGGCAGCGGCAGCAGCGGCATTTCTATATAAATTAACATACGGCCAACGAAAGGAACGCCTAAGATCCTAGTGTAGCAGGCATCGACAAACTTTACATTTTCGATTGATACGAGACACATTTTTTACGATATTTTGGAAGTGTATGTTTTTTGTTTATCGTGTCGAATTCGCGAGTTATTCGATTTTATGAAATCTTCGATCGTACCGGATATCGCACGAAGGCAAAGAGTGGCGACGCCCTACGAACCCAATAAAAAACGAAGGCGACTGCAGTTTGCTGATGCGAAAAAGAAATCATTGCGCATCAAATTAGTAAGGTTTGTAAAATTCAGAAAAAAAATGAAAAAATAAGGATAAAATCAAGGATAACGTATAGAGCACACAGTGCTTAATCGTTACCCGCGGCTCGGCAGCATACTCATCATACCCTCGATCGGTTCCAACTTTTTCGGTAACGCTCGGGGCGTCTCCGTGTATTCTCTAGAAAAATATAATAACCTCGCTTTGTAGCACAGTAAGCATAGGTGTTTCGTACCTTCAAATAATTTCCCTGGCAAGTTGCCAATTAGTAAAACCGCCTACTCACAGCTTCGTTAATGATAATTATCGCTAAGTTCTCACGCGATTCGTTGCCTCAAAAAAAAAAAAAAAAAAAAAAAAACTTGTCTTGTTGCTCGCACCACCGATAGATCTAGCGAAGCGCAAGCGTCTTATATTTCATTGCGACCGATCGATCCCGCTCGAACTTACGTTTCCGCGTTCGCAAACCTGTTGACCCTCCGTGCGCGTTCCCCGTTCGAGAGCGCGATGCCGCCCGCGTTGGTGGTCGTGGTCGCCGTGTCGGTGGTGGTATTCGCGGTTGCGTAATTCGCAAGGTTCCGGGTGAAGTCCACGGTCGCCTTGAGGGCGGCCTGGCATCTGGCGTTGTGGCTGCTGTGACGTACTTCCGGTCTGCGACCGAGCGAGAGTAACGGCCGGAATCTGGAGCGGGGAAGACCGGGATCGTTATCGTTGCCGTCCTGCTGATCGCCGAAGACGCCGACCCAGTCGCCGTTCGGCGCCATCCCGAGGATCGCCGCCACTTCCGGTGGGGGCATCAAAAATTCGCCGCTCTTCACCGTCGTTATGAACGGCTTCTTGGCAAAATTAAACCCCTTCTTGCAGCCCTTCCTGCCGTTGCCCGGCTCGTCCTCGCGTTCCTGGATCTTCCTCAACTTAGCGTTCAACACCTCGTTGAAATCCTCCGTGGAAAGCGTCATGGCGACCGATTTGTTGTGGACGTTGTTGTTCGAAACTTCGTCCCGGCATCGCTTTTTCTCGTCGCTCTCGGCGAGATTGTCGTGGCTCTTGCTCTGCGCCTTTTTACGCAACGGATTCGACTGATGACCCTGAAGACTCGCCAGCACGAGATGATCGTTGGATCTGCTGATCCTCTTCCTCGCGCACAGATCGCTCTTTCTCGCACCGTTCGCCTCGCCGTTTCTCGGCGTTATCCTCGTTCCGTTCTTGTATCCGTCCTCGTCGCCGACACCGTTCGTGTGATTTATGTGCAACATCGGCAGAGTCATCGCGATACCCTCCTTTCGCAGAATCGTGAAGGCCGGTTGATCAACGCCGATCTTGTAACCGGTCGAGTCGGTCGTTTCCGAGGACAGCGCGTGATTCGAGAGCCCGGATGGCATCGCGAAGCTCGAGGGCGATTAATGTTTTTTTTTTTTTTTTGTTGCAAACAAAGTTTCCTTTAATTACGTAATTTTTTTTTCCTGGCCAGCGAGATCGTCGTCGAGACGATATGGCTGATCGTTGATAACTGGTTGATAACTCGGGGGAAAGTCGCAAAAGTTTTGGGCGAGCTTTGATATCCGGGCGGAGATCTCGATGTTAAAAAAATTGCGTGACCCTCCGAGAACGACTTTTCTTAGGGCTCTCGAGCGTGTCCTTCGATACTACAATTTTTCCATCCCACTGAGATCACCTCGGCTGATAACGTGTGTGGAAACTGCTTTGTTTCAAGAAACGAGGCTCGAGCTTCTTATCTTATTTTTTTGTTGTTATCTTGTTGGTCGCGTGACTGAAAAGTGGTGCGAAGTAGCCCGTGCGTCTCAGCAGCGAGAGTAAACCCCGATAAGAAAGTGGCGGGTTTTCGTGTCGGCACGATCTCTCGGAAAAGCCGGCCGGAGTCCGCGTCGAGTGTTTTCGTCCCGAATTGACGATTAAATTTCGGCAATGAAATTCGAAGATTCGCCTTCAGAAACAAAAGTTAATTTTTTAAAATAAATTTCTTTTTCAATACATTTTTTTCTTTTTTTTTATTAAATGCGTGTCTGGAAGTTTCTGTTGCCAGGTGGTATTTTATTCGAACGGCCTCTGACGAAACGTCGCATCGGCAAAGCGCGTCCTATGTTTCGTGTATTAGAACGACTACCGGGCAACTCGACGATCTCCGATCGCTGCGCGAGAAATTATTAACCGTTCATTGGTCTTGGCCGGAGTGTAGGCGGTCGGGGTACTCCGGTGCTCTTTGCGTATAGGGTAATTCATCGACCGAGCGGAGCGCCGGTCGCTATCGGCCAGTGGAAATACTCCGGCTGCGATCGGACAATGAAAAAACTCCTCGTCGTCGATTCCGGCGGCGTTTTTTCGCAGTGGAAAAAATTGTCACGGAATCAAACTGCCTCGGTAAAACTTTGCCTCGCGTTTCGAGCCTCCGCAGCGATCCGTCGAGTCGATCGACGCACCGCAAAAAAACATTTCAACGCGAGTCGATCCAACATCGAACGACCGCAAAAATGTAGTCAACAAAAAAAATCGATTTCTCGATGGATCTTTCGGAATTAAATGAATTTCTGATCGAATCCTCGTCGTTACTTTTTTTATATTGTGTAATTATAATTTTTAACAATATCATTTATTGGACTTTGACACTGTTCTGGTAAGACTGCGAGGGGGTTTGACGCGTAAAGCGTGAAATCGCGCGACCGGAAGTTCCGCGACGAGAATCGCGGCAGTACTGAGGCCGAAAGCGAGGGTCGTTCGAGCCATTGCCAACCGCGAATGCTGGACATTGTCCGGCGGCGCGGCTCGATATAGACCGGGCAGACGGAGTGTAAAGTACACACACGTAGTTGAGTGTGGGTGAACATTTGGAATGGCCGCGTCGGTTCCACTCAATACCGCACTGACCAGAGCCGGTAACGCCGGCGCATGCCTGACTCGATGACCAAGCGCCAGCGCTACCAGAAATCAGAGTCCTTCCGTCGAGCATATGTTTCTTGGTCTTGGTCGCCGGCGGGAGGTTCGGAACCGCCTCAAGGGTCGAGCCCTTAGCAACACGTCAAGGTGAACCTTCGCCGCGGACCTCGGGCCTATTTTAAACTACGACCCTACAGAGGGAACAGGCGGTTCTATTTTCATTTTCGCTGTTTGCACCAATTACGTTTAAACTTCGAGGGAGTCGCGTTGACAGACTGTGTAACTCGAAACAGCGAGTTGGAGGAATTATCGATCGGTATTTACACGTATTTTGCCTACAGGACTGTGCCATTATCGCCCACGCAGAATTACGAACTTTCCACGGCGATCCACGGAGGAAACAGCAAGTAGGGCACACGCTCGTCGCCGCGGTGCGTGTTCGAGTCTGAATTTCGTTTCAACTCGACAGGCTCGGAAAATGCTGTTTAGTTAATCGCTGTTTTAGTAAATCGTCACCCGGACGGCGATCAACATAATGACAATTTAAATATCGAAAAATGCATATATAGTGTATAATACGAATATCGAATCGAGGATGATGATCGGTTGTGATGTCTTTAGTAGTTACGTAGTCCATATTTCTTGTTGTTGTTTTTCTTTCTTTTCATATTGTTTTACTGATTGCTACTTTTCTTCTCATTTTCTTTTCACATTTTTATTTATTGTTCTTTTGGTTTGTATGTAGTTTTTGCGCTAGCGGCTATGCTTGTGTTCTGATTTTGAATCTTGTGAGGCGAACACACAGAATAATACAGAACACAGTATAAACGAATCTAACTGTCGATCTACCTGATAGGTATGCGACAGATATCCGTATAGCACGGAAATATTTTACAAACGTTTGAAAAATATTTTTTAGACGTATGATCATCGGCAGACTTTGATAGACTAATATTTACACACAATATTTAATGCACAATGTTCAAAATTGTGACTTGCTCTAGACTCGCGTGTAACCTTTATTTTAACGTCGTTTTCCTGCAAGCCTTGCAACTCATCGTTGTACGGTCTAATTTATTTGAGTTCTAGTTGCTTGGGGATCACTCGAGTCCATCGAAACAAAGTTGCATAAAGGTTGAAAGTTTGAACAAAGCGACCGGTCTCATTTCAGTATATCCGGAGTCTCGTCGTAGTCATTGCAACTCGCGCATGAATGCCTAGTCAACCCTAGCGCGACTGCTACTACGATGCAACTTCAAATCCGCGATTGCACCAGTTCCGCTAGGGTGTATGGGTATAAATAGGGGGGAAATTAAATTGTGTATTTTTTTTTTTTTTAATTCCTGTATAGACCTATCGCATATGAAATACTATTCATGTAGTGTCAACACACGTCTCAAATATCGAAACGATCTTCCGTACACCAAAGTACAGTACAGTGAGTCGTTGAGCGACGCGGGGAGTAGCCCGCTAGCCAGCGCTGATAATATCGCTGCGGCGGTCATTCCCTCCGGTCTGCAAGGGTGGTCTGTCCATACGCGAGGCCATTGCCTACTCCACCGCCTACCCCTGTTGCCGAGCCATATTATTTTCCTCCCGATCGATATACGTGCGTTTCGCGGCGTTCCAATTCTCAAAAAAAAAAAAAAAAAAAATGATCATAACAATAATCATTTCGAATAATTTTCATAATTCACACGGCTGAGCGGTAACGTCGTCGCGAGGTGTGAATCGCTCGATGCACGCACGACGATAAGAACTACTCTGCTGCAGTAAAAGCTTGATACTTGCAATTGAAGCAAAAAAAAAAACATTTACAATCAATGTAGAGCGATGAGAAAGGAAATTACTGTTGAAAGATGTATTCGCCCGAGTCACACTTACACGGGTGGATTTCGATATCTCTTCTGAATGTGAAGTATGGCCCTAGGACTCCTCACGAAAGTGTACGTTTCCTTCGCCGCCGATTGTCCCGCCGGGATATCGTAACGCTGCATGCCTCTGTTGCACATCTGGCACTGGCTCGTTTTCGTTGCCATTTCACAAAGTCTATCGATCGGAGCATCCAAAATTAAATACGACGACAACAGCAATAAAAAAGAACACACAGCGTTTCGGCCCCGAAAGGAGGTTGACGTTTCGATTGAAAATATCTGACGACTCGTGCGCGTCGATGGACAGAGCCGATTAGTTAAGTTCGTTCTATATATAAGTAGACTCGGCTCGGAGGTTGCTATAGGAACATAACACGAACGATCGCCGAGTATCGACATTCCATCGTGTTTACACACGGGCTCGGTGTGTGTTTACAGGAAACGAGGAAGCATGTCGAATTTACCCAACGGGGCAAGTCGATGGTAAACAAGAGGTTTTTTTTTATTGTTTTGCTTCGGACTTTCTTCGGAGTGAGCGATGAAAAAAGGTCGGTCGTCCTTACGCAACATCTCGTACCGTCGAGTCCGCCCCAAAGAGTCTGTATCGGTCGCGTCTGTTCGAGCGATGTTGCGTCATTAATTTTATCATTCATCATCATTGTTCCGCGGGATCGATAGATTAACGATCTCGGTGAGCGACCGCAAAATGAGTTCATGACCGATCGGCCTGCGAGCGTTCACTGACCAGACCGTAGGCGCCGTCTAGAATTCCCCCTCGAAGCAACGAAACAACATAGCTACGCTTGCCACTGCCGTCGTCGGCGAGGAAGCGACCGTGTTCGCGCGATCCGTCGAACGCCGTTTTCTCCCGTCAGTCGTCGCTGCGGTCGCGCCAGCGTGCGGGACGAAAAAAAAAAGGACGATCGCAAATTCAGCCAATCGTGTATAAAATCCCGCTGCACCGGAGACAGCAATTGGTGGCGGCGTTACGAGATTTGGTTACGGGACTAGCACGGAAAGCACGGTTCATCCAATGAGCGCCGTGATTGATGCTCGGGTTCTTAATCGCGGAGAACGACGCCACTGCGAGGGCGACGGCGGTCGCTCCGACCAGTGTCGAAGCCATCGGTGTTCGTCTAGTAACCCTTTGATCCGTGCGTCTATCTGTCTCCCCCCGTATGTTTTTATGATAATTACAAAAATGTATCGTCTCGTATAATTCGGCTGAAAATACGTCGAGCGGGGAGTGGTGCGCGCGACCGTCGGCGAGAACTTATTCCGTCGCGTCGTAAACTCGTAAAGAGTCTCTCGGGATCGCTGGTGCGCCGAGTTCCGCTCGATCTACGAGTGTGTTCCGATGTGAGGACGTAGAGAGAAGGAGAGGAAAAAAAAAAAAGTAAAAAAAAATATGCGAAGAACTTAATGCCCGTATGGGTTTTCTCTGCGTGTCGAAGTGAGCCAGAGCGCGGTGCTCTCGGGCCCGAGTGGGAAGCGACGGAGAGACACGGACGTAGAACTCGGTGCGCGACGGAGACAGGAAGACATGTGTCGGTGGATGAATTACTACAATTTGCTTAATAGCTAATAGACTGAAAAATTAGTGTTATGCGAATGTGATATACGCTCACGATGTCTACGTATCTGACTATAGCGACGTTTATCGCCCTCGGATTGTTAGGTAACTATACGTGTGTGAAATATCATTTTTGTTGTTCTCTTTTTTTTTGTTGTTTTGCTTCTTTTTCGTATTTTTTACGGTCGTTTTTTTTTTCTTCATCTCGTAACAAATATTCCATTGACGTATGCTAGGCTTTTTCTTCTTCTTGTTGTCGTCATCATAACCGAGAAAGAATGCGCCTCCGGCATCTCCGTTTACTCGATCGACGAAACGAGTGCGCTTCTTTTTTCGCACGGCTCGTCTCAACTACCGTTCCGAAACGGGAAACTCAGCCGTTTTCCTTACTCGATGGAATTTTTGGATTTTTCTTCTTATTTATTGTTGCTGTTTTTCGCCGTCTCGCGTTCGTAAATAGAGTGCGAACTGTTGATCCGGCCTTGGGACATCGAGACGGATGCACTTGCGAAAACATCGCCGAGAGTCGTTTTCGCTTTTTTTTTTTCTTTTAGCCTTGATTAAGATTCTGTTGATACAGCAAATATATATGTATATATGCGAGCCTCGTAATCTCGCGCGCGGACGCACCGTGCCAGCAGCTCCTCTCGCCTATCAACAGTTCGTTTCCTCTCTCTGTTATTATTTCATTCAGGAAACGCGTAATCTCGCGTCTTGATGGTGAATTGAATGTGATTGTTATTTGTACCGATTGTATCCATCGTGGATCATTTTGGTCGATTAAGTTTGGCTGCTTTTTCACGGGACTCGGGTCTCGAGGGGCGAGGAAATTCATCGAAAATAAGATTATAAATTTCGGACCCTTCAACGCTTCGACCTAACAGAAAATCAGGCAGGGGAAAATTGAGGAACGAAAACTCCAGCGGTTCTCATTAATTTTACGCTTTTCCAATATTTTAAAAAAATATTTAGTTTGTTTTTATAATTTTTTTTTATAAAGCTTTGTGGATTTTTTAATGCATTTTTATAAATAAAAAAAAAATTCTTTGCAGGAACAACGTTTGGACACGATGTTAAAGGCTCGGCGTATTGCGAGTTCTACAACAAGACAATGTGCGCCGAGTCGCAGCAAGGATGCTCCGAGAGGGAGGAGTGCATTCCCCAAGGTCCGGACAAAAGAAATCATTGCTACGTTCTGTGGCAGTTCGACAGCGCTACCAAAAAATCTACGATAAAGCTCAAGGTTCGCGTCATGCGGCAATAATCAACTTTTTAGATGTTTCGCATCCACACGATCCACATTCTTACATCGCGTTTGATTTTCGCAGGGCTGTTTCTTGGATAGCAAGGAGTGCTATGACAAGACGCACTGCGTCGAGAAGAACGCGGACCGAAAGAAAAAATTATTCTTCTGCTGTTGCGACGGAAATATGTGCAATTTGAATTTCACATGGGATCCGCAGCCTACAGAGCGACCGCACACAGAACGTGAGGACACGAGCTTTTTCTTCCTATTGTTTGTTTGTTTATTAACGGATTTCTCCTTAACCAATATCAAAATATAAGTGTGGCTTATAACTAGAAAAAATTTTCAATTCAAAATAGAAAAAGACGTGCAACGTAAGTTGCATGTGTGATCCTCATTTATTACCGTTTTGTGCATAGCTTTCTCTATAAAAAAGTTCATTGGTCGTTTTTGGTTTCCTCTTGGAGGAAGCCAAAATCGTACAATTGTACAATTCCCATGGAAAAGTTAAGCTCAATACCTTCATATTCACTCGAATTATACCGTTTTTAGTAGTATTGATAAAAAAAAATTAAAAAATAAAAATCACTTAAAATCTGCCCACTTGACAGATTTCAACCAAATTCAATACCAAAGGTCTTTGATAAAAATATTGAACACTGAGAATGTTCAAAAAATGCGTAATCGCTTAAAATCTCCAATCAGACCTCAATCTTCATGAAAATTGCACTGAATCAAGCACTTTAGAAGTTCATTTTAACTCATTTGGAGTACTGGTTTTGCATTAATTTTTTTATTTTTTTAAATTTACGAATGTCCATGTTCTCAATTTGCAGAACCAAAGGCAGTGCCGAACACGGAGCAACAGCTGTTGACGCTGATGTTGTCGATATCGGTTCCCATGCTTCTGCTTCTCGTTATTCTATCGTCGCTGTACTGGTGCTTCAAGCGTCGGAAATTGGGATACTTCAACGAGGCAAGTGGGCGAAGTTCGAAACATTTTCCGGTCGTTCTTGGGCGACGAATTTTCGCTTGTAAACTTGGATTTTTCAACTGACGAATGATCGCCGTTTTTGCAGGTTCCCACTCTGGAGCCCTTGCCGATGCCGCAGCCTTCGCCGAATTTGGGATTGCGTCCGATTCAGCTCCTCGAGATAAAGGCCCGCGGACGTTTCGGTGCCGTTTGGAAGGCACAGCTGAGAAACGACGTCGTGGCGGTTAAGGTCTTTCCCGTTCAGGATAAACAGTCGTGGCAAACGGAGCAGGAGATCTTCAAGCTGGCGCACATGGATCATCAGGACGTCTTGCACTTTATCGGTGTCGAGAAGAGGGGCGACAATCTGCAAGCTGAATTCTGGCTCATCACGGCCTATCACGAGAAAGGATCGCTGTGCGATTATTTAAAAGCGAACGTAGTATCGTGGCCGGAGATGTGCAGAATCGCCGAGTCCATGGCGCGAGGCCTCATGCATCTTCACGAGGAGATACCACCGAACAAAGTCGAGGGTTACAAGCCCGCGGTTGCACACCGCGACTTCAAATCGAAGAACGTTCTTCTGAAAGCTGACATGAGCGCTTGCATAGCCGACTTCGGACTCGCTCTAATATTTCATCCTGGAAAGCCTTGCGGCGACACTCACGGCCAGGTAAGCGCAACTTCGCGCACTTGCGCGTTGAAATGAGACGGAAAATAATGCTGGCCATACGATCGCCCGTACAAGATTTTTAATTCACCGATATTGTTTCGTTACCGTGCAGGTCGGCACTCGGAGATACATGGCACCGGAAGTGTTGGAGGGAGCGATCAATTTTACGCGCGACTCGTTTCTTCGCATCGACATGTACGCCTGCGGTCTGGTGCTGTGGGAGCTGGCTTCTCGATGCACCGTGCAAGACGTGAGTCTCAATTGACCAGTCTCAGGGTCGAATTTTAACACATTAGTTTGAACTTAAGGTCGCTTTGGAGATCGAAGTCTGGTCCGAATTACGTTGCGTGCTCAAGATCTATCTTGAGTTCAGACTTAAGATCGAATATCAGTTCGAACTTGACTTTGTGCTTAAGTATGAGCTTAACTTCGAACTTCAGTCCGAACTCAAATTCGATTGTAGTTCGTGTTCGATCAAACTTAAGTTCAAACTTAAGATCAAACTCAAGCACGAAATCAAGTTCGAACTAAGACGCGAATTTGAGATAGACCTTTAGTACGTAATGAAGTTCAGGCCAAACTTTGATCTTAAGTTCGACCTCAAGTTCAAACGATCAGATGAGAGAAATTTTATTTTCATTCGAAACGAGAAATTATTTAATTACTCCGATGTACTGACACTGTTTTCTTTGGGATTTTAAGGGACCAATCGGAGAATACAGGCTGCCCTTTGAGGAAGAGGTGGGTCTTCATCCGACTCTGGAGGATATGCAGGAGAGCGTGGTGCACAAAAAGGAGCGTCCACTAATATTAGAAACGTGGCGAATGCATCCGGTAAGTGTTCCATTCACTACTCGTTAAACATTCTGTACAGTCTTGAACACGGAAAAATATAAATTTCGTATGTTTTTATTATATTACGCAGGGTCTTTTCTCCATCTGTGACACGATGGAGGAATGCTGGGATCACGATGCGGAGGCTCGACTTTCCGCCTCGTGCGTAATGGAGCGTGTCGCAACGCTGAGCAGAACTCTCGTCATAAACTCGTCGACGTTGATACGGGTCGACAACACCAGCGAGACTATTACCACCAAGGAGTCTAGTATGTAGGTAGCCTATATGTATTATAGTTTTAGTTGAACTGCACAACAAACCGTTTTCTGTACCATATATGTTTTCGTTGTTCAAACACAAAAAAAGACATACGGACGGACGGACGGACGACGGGATATCCCGAAATTGTAGATAAAAGTAGACCCCCGCCCGACCTTGTCGGATTATAATTTACTGCCAACTCCCGATTGCTCGGTTCACGATCAAATCCTCGACGTCATGGAACTCACGTTCGCTGCTCAATAATTCATAAACGCGCATTGACTAACAAACATGTATTTCTTTTTCTTTTTTACGAGTTTAACGATCAACGATTTTTATCGAATGAACGGACGCATGTTCAACGTTTAGATAATTGATTCCTCGTTTGTTTCGGCTAAATCTTGATTATTCGGCGGCTTAGTTTCTTGCACGGTACGAACGGAAGATTCGGCCTTGGGAATTATTTTTTCGTTTCGAAGCTCCGACAGCCTTGGGTTAAGGATGCTCCACACGTACATTCCCAGCCAAAAGTGAGACACAGTGAAAATTTGAACACTTCCTAATGGTATAAAAATTGGAAGTAAATTAACTATATTAAACGTGCCAAGAACATTAATTTTGCATAATAATAATGTCAAAAGGTCATTAACGAATTGCCGAAAAAAAATCGTTCAACAAATAATCAGTAAACCTTTTGTTTCTCTTTTCAAATGAATTCATTGATTTTCTAGAAGTCACATGCATTTTTCCAGAGTCTTCTCACATTTTTGAATCTTTTTAAGGCCATAAACTACCGAACTGTCGGCGCAATCGCCTCGAAACTTCTTGTGTATACTATGGAATCGTGATACGGAAACATATCCAAAATTCGTGCCTCTACATCGATTTCTCAAATTGTCGAAAAAAAAAATTTTGCAATGTAAGAAAATTCCGATAAAATTCAAAGGAATTCTAAAAAATCAAGGAACTCATTAAAAGTGAGAAAATAAAATGTTTTCCGATTTTTGTTAAAAATTAATTTTTTTTTTTAAATTTGTTAATAACTTATTGGCATTATTATTATGCAAAATCAAAGCTCTTGACATCATTAATACGCCTGATTATTTTCAGATCTTTAGCACATCGCGAGGTACTGAAATTTTCATCGAATCAAATTTTTCGTTGGGAATGTATGTGTAATGTATCCCAAAGACGAAAAAAAATAATCATGCAAAATAGATTCCAGCCTCCCGACAGAAGTTTTAGAATTGTCCGAACTGCGTACTAATAAATTTGTTCGTAAGGCCCAGTTCGCAGATGTCACCGTGTCGACGTTAGTAAAAACTTAGAAGCCACCGTAGTCTTTCACCGGACAAGGCATTGTGTCCGACACCTCACAAACTGGCCGCGTAACATTTTTTTTCACCGAACAAACGAAGGATTGAATTGTCGCCGAGATGAACAAACAGAGCCGAGCGGGAGGAATCGACGGCTCTCGCACGAACGTGCAATCATTCGAGCACCGTTCGACAATTGTAAATATAACAAACGACCTTGACTCACGCGTAACGCTGTTATCGACACTCTCGACGGATTAATCGCGTGCGATTATATATTGACGGTGTTTTCGTTCGTTAAGCATCCTGTGACGAGCGCCCGGTTTATCATTAATTATTCAACGATACTTCGTCGAGCCGAGTAAACCCGATTTCGATAGAGACTTCTGAAATCACGCAGCAAAAAAAAAAAAAAAAATAACAAAAAGAATAAGAAAAAAAATTGTGTATCGCTACGAGAATGTTATAACGACCCTGTTACGATGTACCTGGTAGAACCGATCGTGTTGACCGATTGGCAGCCACGAGGAATTTAGTAGAACTCTCGCCGCTAACGCAAATTTTTTTTTTTTCTGTTTTCTCGAAAAAATTTTAAACGCCGGTTCTATTTCGTAATATCGTCATCGATCGTGTTTATAGTCTTCACGAAAAAAAAGTCGCATCGTTGATTATTTCGTCGATACGCATTGATATTTCGTGTATCCTCGGTGTCGACGAAACGCTGATGACGCAACTGTGCGATCGAAGCTTCACAATCCGATATTCCACGCGCTTGATCTATACAAGGCCCACGATACGTAATTAATTGTACAGTCAATCTACCGAAGAGCGCATGGTGTATCTAAACGTAGATAATACGATTTTTTAAAAACAAACGAGAAATAATTTTAAAAAATGCAAATAATTGTTACAACGTTACGAGTCAACTCGATAACTAAGATTGAGAATGGTATCGTGTCCGCCCGGTATCTTGCTTACGTCCCGGTCTCACGATTTTTTGTTGAAAAAAAAAACATATATATATATATACATTCAGTAACAGCATACATTAATTTGGTTGATGAACTTTCAAAAATTGTATATGTACAGTGTCTAATTCGACTCGGCCGAAATGTATCATGTACATCACGATGCGTCATTGCAAAAAAAAAATTGTTGTGATTTTAATGGCTTTCTCATTGATACTGGGTTTGATACAGTGCCAAATAGTCGTATGATATATATATATATATATATATATATGCATTATGACCCGCGCTTTTTAATCAACAATTGTATATTTATTAATATTAAGATTAAGAGTTGACACAAGATCGGATGTGGCTAGAACAAAAAAAAAGAAGAAATTAACAAAGAAAATCTTACGATATTTCGATGCGCCTAACATTGTAATCCTCGAGCGCAAACGAGTTTTGAGGCTCTGCTGACATATCGGATGGCGGTCGAAAGCGATTTCGGAGATCCCTCGCAAATTGCTTGTGTTGCTATGAAATTTCTGTCGACCGAATCATGGAGGTAATTAGTTCGTAATGTGTACATATACAGGGTTTTTATTGTATGTCCATTGGCCCTCGCGAATTGTTACCTAAAGAAAGCTTCAGCGATTGGGCGATCGCGAGATTGGAAGCTATATTTTTTTTTTATATGCCTTTTCGAAAATCGGTAATAATGTTTGCAGATTAACCACGTGCTTCTAAACTGAACTGAGAGATTAGCTTATTGTTTGTTTTTATTTTGTGTTGAATTTTGAATTGGTATAAAACCGATTAATTTTTCATATGTATTTTTGGCTTCCTCATAGAGGAAGCTTCGCGAATAAAGGAACCTTATGAGAAAGCGACGTGAAAATTTCAATCTTCAACTTTATGAGGAAGCGATATAAAAAATTCAATTTTCAACTTTTTAAAAAAATGTTCTCGTCCTTCAGATAGAGCGAATTACTAACTTTTATCTCTGCCGATGGTTTGATGTATTGAAAAAAAATGCGGGACGCCGCTCGCTAAAGCCTCCTTAATCGGCTCGTTACGTCGGCCCATGGACTCTCCATAACCGGTGAAGCGTCCCATTTGTTCCTACTATCGTTTCTGTCGAGGCCCAGGTTTTTTGTCCCAAACAAGTATTGTTTAATTTTTTTTTTTTCGAAACTTGCATAAATGTTAACAATTCGCCGAGTTAAGTAGAACTGACAAATCTGCAATCACTTCATCGATGTTGAAAGCCCATCGTTCAATCGCAATTCGATGTTAGCCGTTCCCACGATAGCTTTAGAGAATGCAAATTTGAATGATTTTCGAAATTGTTTTCTCTTCAACGTGGAATTTATTATAACTGATAAGGATAAAGGTAAATAGCATTTTCATCGGAAGTTTGATTGTGATTATGTGTACCAAATTGTTAACTAAAAGTTGAGAGAATAAACTTTTTTTTACTTCTTTTAAATTATTATAATAATTTTTTTCTTCTTTTTCGGCAACTCCATTCGATCGTGATTTCACAGCGGATGAGAAAACTGTTTCGAAATTAATATTTTTGTCATATCACGCAATCGTTTATCGTGCTATTATTACTATGGGTCGTTTTACACTAAGTCGTATCAAACGAGTTTTATATGAATTTTTTTTTTTTACTAAGCTCGTCAGATTTCACATGTTTTCTGTTTGTTCTTAGTGATTGACCAGCCGGGTCTCATATAATCGTATATTAATTACGTAACGATTTTTCGTTATCCCATTGTGTTTCGTTATTGTTAAAGCTGCTCCGATTTGGTTGATTTTTTCCATCTATTGTTTTATAATTCTCTCAGCGAATCCCTTCATATTGCCACACCCAGATTTTATGATATATATATATATACACATAATGGCAGAGACTGAATTGGCAATTCATTTGCCTGCTTTACCCTATTACACACCGATCCGCAAGAAATGCCGATTTGCTTTCCGGTGTCTGTTGTTGATAGTCTAGCTGCATAAGCCATCATTGAATTATTTGTTCGATAGTTATTTTTATGAAAAGAAAAAAAAACATGAAAAAAAGAAGAAAAACAAAATCATCTACACTATATCTATTATGTTTAGATAACACATAGCGACGGTACATTCGTTGGGAACTCGATCGTGTTCGCATCGGACAACCGATTAGGTTTCACTTTGTAAATAAAATTAAGTTATAATGTAGGAGATTTAAGACTACCGCTATTGAGACATAGCTTTTTATTTATCACCCAAAAGTACGAATTGTATATAATAGAATGTTCCTACTGCGCGCACCGAAAAATATATAAGTAGCAAACCAAGGCCGATTGTCACGTGTAAGTGTGAAAAAAAAATTCATCGAAATTTTTTTTGAGCACAAAATACAAACTGGCCTCCTCGATTGGCCTTTATTGTTTAGATAAAAAGATAGATAAAAGAGCATTTGGAACATTTTTGTACATCAATTTCATTTCTTTCTTTTCCTTTACTTCATCCACACTGTTCTTGCCGGTGATTTGTAGGACAATTTTTCACTTTCACAATAAAACCACTATGCTTACATTGAATCGATATTATTTTATTTTTTTAAATTCCATTTCATCGGGACGTCGATACTTTTTCACAAGTTTTTCACGCGTAGGCTTCTACAACGAAGTGTGAATTAAAGAAAATCGTCATGTAGGTTGTGCGGACGTGGAAACGTAAGTGGGAACATTTTATTCTCTAAAAAGAAAACACACGAAGCATAATATGATCATTTTATTTATACCAACGTATACATACTTGTACGTTACTTCGATTACGAACGTATTAATAAACTTCATACGAGGCCAATGGGTTTTTTGTTTGGTTGTTGTTCTTGAATGTTTGCATCAATCCTTTCTGCACATTTACGCGTGTCTCGTATTGATGCAAAGAGGAATGAAGCATCGAGGTTTCGGGGAAATTATAAATTTCATTGCCGTTCATTGGCTCGACGATTTGCGGCTCGCGAGAATCTCGTTCAACACCCGTGCTAAACGACACAAGCGCACTCGAATAATTACGTGTGACCGAAAGGATTTTGCAAAATGAAAATTGTAACGGCGTGATGGATTATATACCTTTCTTATATTTCGTCATAAGCCGAAGAATAAGCATACACTCGCACATCGAATTATGTACATTCCTTCGTTTCCCCCCTTTTTTCTTTGTTTCTCCCTCTCAAATATCGCGATTATCGCATCGTCTTTAGATTCATAATATCATAATGACTCTCGATATTCTTACTAACGATAAATTGCTCGATCGACGGAATATCGCTAGATACGCGTCGAGGAAACTCTGTACAGCCGTAAACGGTTAATTACAATAACGTTTCTTTTTTGTTTTCTTTCTTTTCTCTCTGTCCATTATTCTTTTTATGTTAATGTATTCATAGAGAGGTACACATTAAAGAATACGAGAAGCAAGTAAAAAACGGTGATTATTTTCACGAATCACAATAAGCGTCTGAACGATTACGATTTTTTTTTTCTTTCTTTTCGCTCTTCTTAACGAAAATCAATTTTTCTTTAATAAAAATAAAAAAAATTCTTGGCAAACGCGGAAAGCGGCTGCGCTCTGCGACATTATTGCACGAAAATAAGAGAGAGAAAAAGAACGAAACGAAAAATAAAAAATTAACAATGAATACCATTACGTAATTAAATTATAAGGAGTGACAATGTTTAAAGAAACGATTAACGAACCATCGCACTTTCGATAAACTTATTCGCCTATTCGCTATGATCACAGTTACATTTATGATAATATGGATATATAAGTTATTACACTTGTCATCGTCGTCGTTCCGATCGTATTATCGTCACTGTATATATGTACATCCGGGTTATAAATAGTATGTATGTTCAGATAATTAAATACAATCTGGTTTCGAGAGCCTATGACTAGCGGGGTTAACTCTATTTCTCCTACCAGTGATAGTTTCATATTTATTTATTATTATCATTATTATTGTTTTTTATTTTTATTTTTTTTTTCAATGAAAATACTATTACGCGTGATACCGATACAAACCAAGCCTTCATTGGTTAAATAGTTGAACTATTTATGGGTATGTAAACTATCGTGACATTACGATAGAACGATTCTAAGCTTCTGTTTTGATACACTGTACAATATATAGTCTTCATTTCTTCGTCGATCGTCGTCATTATTTTCTTTGCTTTTTTTTTCATTCGCCATTCTTTTTGGTGCATCTTCGAACTTTGATATTACCTGCTGAATCGCGTATTACCGTTGTCATATCGGGTGTCCCTCGTTCACAACCGAGCTGTGAACAAGGCCCGTAGTATAAAGCCCAACTCCCGGTACTCTCTCACGTGATCGGCAATAGCAAGGTCACTTCCATAAGAATTTGGATTTTGTCGTCGACTCTTGTCGCTGTGTCGGTCAGAGCATGGCCGTGGGTTAGGACTGAAGGGGGTGAACGCAGGACCTCGGTACCAAACCTTTGCGATCACCTCGGGCGCACAAGAGCCATTTGTTGTCCACCTCCAGAATTACCTTCAGTCTCTCGCCCTCGTTGAAGGACAGATGACCGTTGTCGGACGGTAATCTGTGTGTCAGTGTGCGAACTTCTCTGTAAATGAAATTATTTTTTGTTTGTTAAAGGATTTGCATAAAACATATACAGTAGAACCTCGATTATCCGAATCCGTCGCTACTGGGTCCAGATCGGGCAATCAAAAATTCGTCATTTGATTCGGGCAATCAAAAAGCAGTCAAAGACTAACTCCTCGAATTGGACGCAGTTTGAGCAATATTTGCGACATGTGCAACGCATGTCGCAAATATTGCACCAACTGCATCTGTTTATATATGAACCGCTCTTTCCCCCCTTCCGCTCCAGTTTTCATAGCATATAGCCAACATAACCGCGAGTATATATATTTATATACTTACTTCACCGATTGCTTAGGTTGCGCGCTAGACCTCGAGTTAGTCGGTGCCGTCGGCCTCGGTAGAGAAGTCGAAGCGGCTCTTCTGTGCGGCGAAATCAGGCTCTTTTCTCTCGCGGCAACGCCGTGCGACTTGTAAGGCAAAGAGCTCGGTCGCGCGAGTGTCCTTGGCGGTCCAACGACGTCCTGATCGACCCGGCTGGTACGTCGCGGAACTTCTTTTCCCTTCGCTTCGGCAGGTTTTTTCTGTCCCAGCTTCGCGGTCGTCACGGGTGTCGGTTTTTTTAACGACGGTATACCGGAAACCGGGGATTTCGTGCTCTTAGCGGCGACGGCGAGGCCACCCGACGGCTGCTTGATCGGCGACGTGAGCAATCGCGGAATCTTCGACTTGCTCGCGCTCGTCGGAGTCTGATTCGGCGACGTCACGGCAGCAGCGGCCTCGTCTCTCGGATCCTCCTTGCCGACCATCAATTCCCACTTCTCTTGAAGCTTTCGGAATTTCGATTCCCCGAGAATCAAGTCCTCTTCGTCGTGCTGCTGTCTCACGTCCGGGCTCGACATTCTGATCGGCGTGTTTTGCCTCGCGCTCGCCCGATTCAGTGGCGAATGCTCGAGGCTGTCCGTGTAGTCCTCCGAATCCTCGGAAGTCAGTTTTTCGAGGCCCGGATACATCTTCGCTCCACCGGGCAAATGACTCCAACGCTTCTTCGACGCGCCGTCCGCGTCGACCTTCGGCGCTCTCTTCTCGTCGGTGTAGCACGCGCCGCACGAGCGCGGACGTATCTTCTTTGGACTTGGTATGCCGGTCGGAAGTTCGGACTTGTCGAAGTGATGCTCCTTCGGCGATTCAATGGTTCTGAAGGGCGTTGTCTAAACGCGTGTATAAAATATAAAATTCATTAGAATACAGGCACATAAATTAATGAACTCTGCTCGATCCGATCGACGAGATACTCACGTTTAACGCGTGGTTGTTCATGTTGCCGAAGCTATTGTGAAGCTGACGATACTGATAGAGGAGATCGAGTTGGAATGGACAGAATGCGAGAGGCTGCAGAATATTGAGAAACGCGTCGGCGACCTCACGAGCATTGACGCAGGCGAGCGCACCGACGAAGAGACTGTTGCTGTTGTAATGCTTCCGCAGAATCGATTCCCGCGTGCACAAATAGGCGAACCAAGCATCCAGCGCCCGCAAACTGTAAAGAGATTATATACACATATTTGAATTGTATAGTATTGCTCGTCGACGAATATTTTTGTCGATTCATTGTTCATTTTTATTCGACTTAAATATAAAAAAAGTCATTTGCAAAATTCATTCACAAATTGGGATATGAGTTTACCGCAAGTATACGCTAGTTTCGAGTTACATAAAAGTAACACGAGCTACGAAATTTGTATGCGATATGAACTATTAATTATGAAATTTGAATGCGATACATACAATTGAAAGTATGCAATTTTTGTTACTAAGTTTTTAACTGTCGAACTACACGTTAATTCATCTTATTCTTCTGTATCGAAAAAAAGATGGGAATTTAGAAAAACGGGACTCACTTCAAGAGGCCGAACACGAAAGCGTGGAACTTGAGCATTCCCTCGGTAATGAAGTCCTCCCCGTTAATTTTCTGCACCAATTCGTTGAGAGTATTGGTAAGTGGTCCTTGCTGGGACGACGCCTCAACGACTTGCCAAACGCTGTTCGCGATCGGTCCGAATGTCGAGTTCAATTGTGGCTTCAAGCCGTCGGACATAATGGCGTAAAGTGCGGGGCACAAATTGCTGACGCATAGCTGGGCACACTCGTCTTTATCGCTGTACTCTCGCGGGCTCTGCATCGGTTGCGTGTGCCAATACTTCACCAGAAGATCGACTGCCTTGTTCACGGACCACATCATTTCTTAAAAAAACAGAAGGAAGATAGCAATGAGAGGAATGTGAAATAAAGAAACGAAAATGTGTAATTCGTTTAATCAAGGATACATAAAAATCCACTTACTTTTCTTCTCCTCCAGATCAATAGGCTTCGGCTCACCACTTTTTCCAGCCGCGTCGAGCGTTGTTGGACAATCTTTAGGATCTCCTAATCCAGCCAAAGTGTTTGCCTGAAACGTCGAATAAAAACTCGATAAAAAAAAGGAAATCCAAGGTAGCATTTTCACCAATGTTTCCAACTCTTCGCTACTTTATACCAGCAGTATATTCAATGTTTTTTTAAGTATGTATTCACGTGTATTTCAATTACAGATTTTTCGAGACTACAGAAAAACTATTTAAAAAATTAGACTTTCCGATAGAAAATATACGACTGAAATGTAAAATGTTTTCGAAAAAAATTAGAGATAAATCGTACTCGTACCTTACTCTCCAGATAAGCTTTCCTCTGATTGACCGCAAAGCTAACGGTCTTCTTCTGCGATTCCATCATGTCGGTGGCTTTGCTGATGTCCTTGTTCATTCTGAGCGACAAAAATTTCCTCACGTACGATCTGAGCTTAACCTCGGGATCCTCGGTGTCGCCGTCGCTGCTCTGCGACGAGAAGCCGCTTCGTTTAAAAAATTCCTCGAGTTGTCTGACGTCGTCGCCGCTGGATTCTAAAGCTTCGGTCTCGACGCCTCCGTAACTACCGGTCTCTCTCAGTCTTTCCGCGTAACGTCTCTCCTCCACCTCGTCGACGTCCTTCTCCGAATCGATTATTCTGCCGTGCCTCAGTAGCTGAAGATCATTGTTCATATAATACGGCTCCTGCAGTGACATGCGCTTCGACGGCTCGGGCGACTGTCGATCCTCGACCTCCTCGACCCCTCCCATCTCGAACATGCTGTACCGTTTGTTAGCGGCTGCGCGATTTTTGCGTAAAATACTTTTCGGTAAGGGCGGCCTCGGTGGAACTTTGCCGCCGCAGCAGTCCGGCTCCTTTTCACCTTGCGGCAAGGATATCGAGCGTTTCGAGAAAGACGGATGAGTCGTTCTTCCCTGACTCAGTGGTCGATGAGATTTTTTATCCTGAGTGACGAGGCTCGCTTCGGCCGAGCTCATGCTATCGTAACGGTAAAGGTAAAGAGGATTAGCGGCGCTGCTGCCCGCGACCGGATTCGACGCGGAGTCGGTGAGAATCGTCGATGATCCTCTGTAGCCGGACGACGGTTGAGTTCCCGTGCTGCTGCTCGATGACACGTTAGACGGCACGATCTCGCTGATCGTGCGAGTCCGATGACGCATCGGCGGCGATAAGCAGAAAAGCGGTTTCTTCATTTCCTCACCGAGCCTTATGTGACGCGACACTTCCGGCACATCGTGAAGTACCTTTTTGTACTCGGTCGGCAGCAGGAACGTGAGCGACTCCCAATCCTTGACGTGAGAAAACCCACGCTGCCGAAGTGCGTCGATGTCGTTGCAGGAGAACGGTCTGCCGGCTCTGCCAGTTTTCTTCCAGCCTGTTTTCTCTCTGTCGTAGACCTGCGGCTTCAGGGCAACGTTCTCCAGAGCGCCGTCTTTGGAATTCAGGAAAGACAAATCCGGTAGGGTGTAGTTCGGATACACGACGTACACCGGTTTCTTGTCGACGATAGTTTCGCGCAGATGTGGGTAATCGTTGTTCGCTGCTGGCGGATAGACCAGCGACGTTTGGACGCCGTTGTCCTCGACTTCGATTATCGCTTGAATTCCCGTCGTTTTAGAAATTGGATTCTCCCTCTCGGCGGGCTTCGACCAGGCGTTCTTGGTTTGATTCTTCGGCGGACCATCGTTGCCCGATTCGTGCCCGCTTCCGGCCTTCTCGTAGTCGGTGCACGACTTCAGGAGACTTTCGGAGAGTTCCTCCACCGACGGGGATTCCTCTTTGAACTCTTTGATCGACGGGATTCGCTTCGAAGTGTTGTCGCTCGAGCTACCCTCCGGACCGCTCTTGTAGCAGTCTGTTTTGACCCAGTTAATAGCGAAATCGTTTTCCGGAATGTTACTGTGACTGTGGCTGTGGCCGTGGCTGTGACTGTGGCTGTGACTATGACTGTGACTATGGCTGTGACCGCTGCCGGAAGCGTCGTTGATGTTTTGCCGCGGTATCTGAGTGTTCGTGTTGGTGCCGCTGTCGCTCCCACTGTTGCTCGTCGGCCATCCACTGTCGCTCACGGAATCCGACTGGTCGAGGGTCAGACTCATTCCCTCGGCGCTCATGCTCTTCTGCTTCATGAAGAGACGGACGAGACTCAGATTTTGAAGCTTCTTGCCCGATACGGCGTGCTCGACGCTTCCCGAACTGTCCTCGTTCACCGAACGACTCATCGCCGAACCGGAACTCTGAAGATGCGCGGGATGGTGGTTGGACTCGGCGGAATCAACCTGCCAGAGAGACATCGACGAGAACGCGATTATTGTTTTTGTTATTCGGGTGGATTTTATTTTGGCTAGATGTGTCGGTTGAAGCGACGCGCTTGTTTCATATTCTCTTGCATTCGATGCCCTAATATATTTTCACACCTTGTCAAATTAAATTTTGTTCGATACTCGTGCGAAAAACGTTTTCTGAACTCGTGTGATTGCAACACTCGTCAGAAAAAGTTTTTTCGCATTCGTATCGAAATGTACTAATTTGTTAAAAGTTGACTGGGTTTATATTGAGTACACGCAGCTGATATATTCAATTGATAAAAGAATTATCTGCACATGAGATATTAAAATTACAAATCTTTTGCCCGAGATTCGCAAAAATGTTCGTTCAAAAAAAATTGTACTGCAAAATTGCAACGCTCGTGTGTCTGACATTTCAGAAACAATTTGCGTAAGAAAAGCTTGCAATACCGTTCATTAATTTCCAAGCAACACTTTTTTACAGTGCGTACAAACTTCCGCGAAGCAATATACGTTACCGATCTGAATGTCACGGTTGACAATAAAAGTTTGTTGAGGGAAACGACAGTGTTGAAAAATAAGTTTATCGAAACTCGCACATCTACCCATTGCAATGGTCGCGATACGCGTCCGAATGACTTACAGAGAAATTCAAGGGGGCGTGAATCTGTTGGAGTTCTCGAGTTTTCCTGAGATCCGGCAGGCTCAAGCTTCGCTTGTTCGAGCTGAGCATAACGTTTCCGGTTCCGGTAAGAAAATTCTGTATCGTATTGTTGTTGCCCGACGGATGACGGGTCATTATTTTGTTCGACGACGAGTGCTTCAGATTGCTCCAGGTCGTGTAGATCTTTGAGTCCGAACAGGCCATCGATAGATCCAAGATATTCTTCAGATCGAGCTTTGTGTTGTAGTAAGTTTCTCGAGCTTCGTACATTTTTTGTTTTTCTAAAAGAAAATTATTTTTTTGTTACAACTTTTTGCTTTTCTTTCTTTTTCTAAGGTAATCCTTGCGAATAGTGGTGATTTGTTGAACAATTTTATTTTTCATCAATTTGTTAATAACATTTTTGGATTACTATTATGCAAAATCGATCTTTTCAGCATCTTTAATACCGTTGATTTTTGTCAGATTTTTACATCATCGAGAAGTGATTGCAATTCCCTCTCATTTCTCCGAAACTTATGCGAAGTGAACAATATTCGCAAGGACTACCTTAAGGTGATTTTAGCTCTCGACAACGGACGTTCTATAAAAATTTACCTTGACTCTCGAAATCTTGTGAACCATCCGAGTACATCGTCATGCTACCTTCGAACGCTATTGTGTAATTATTTTTGTTGTTCGTTTGGCATGTGAGTAACATATCTTCGCAGTCCAGGGAGTCGACGCTGTAGCTGCCTCCTGGAGGCAGGACAGGTGTTTCCTTCACGGGGGAGAATAGCAACGACGACTTGCATATGGATATTGTATCCGCCGTTGAACAAGCCGAGTCTTCTCCCTTTGAATTACAATAATTTACATTCAGACGGAGGCTCCAAAGACTCGTATTATTTGGAGGATTTAATGAATGCATTCTTTGCTCAATGCAGTGACTAACGGCATGCTTCCGTGAAAAAAAAAAATTGTGTTAACCGTCTGACTCCAACGTCCTTTTCAACATCACGAACGGAATGCGTCTACGAAATAACTGTATTTCTCACTGTTGCGATGTCTCTTAAAAAATAAAAAGAAAAAAAAAATTCGATGGTGAATAAGTAAATTTACTTTCACTCGCTCGTCGCAAGAACGATTAGTGGATTACATGTGCGATGCACACCGTCAATGTAACCGGCCCAGTTTCTGAAGCGTTACGAATTACGACCCATGTATGCAAAATTATGAATTCACGGTTTCGGACTTACTGCAGTGGAAAAAGCGCGGAAATAGAAAATCATTATACATAAGAATTGACTCAGCTTTGACGTAGGTCTTTGACCCTGTCAAGTGGCGTAACTTTTTTACTCCAAGTTGCCGAAAAAAAAACTTACGAAAACGTTTGCTTCGCATTCGACCACGCCCAACGAGACGACGCTAAAACCAAATGAAAATTCGACGGGTCAAAGCAGCGACCCAGTTCGGGACTTCATTGGCATTGCAGTAACTGGGCGGTTTACTTTCGTAACAGTGTGTTTTCAGAGTGAAAAAAAAACTCGAAAAATAATTAGTGTCGATCCACGTTAATCTCGCCTGAAGATAAAAATCCAAAAAAATGCATCGTCATTGAAAAACAACTCAACACCAAGTACGTTGTGTGCGCGTATTAATTCGTGGGTCTGCTGGTTAACGAGCCTCTGATGAAAAAGAAAAACACAAAATACTGTGTCATGGTTTACATGATGAGGTGGAGTGTTATGTTTAATTTCGTACAGCGATTTACCAAAAAGTGAGTTTCCGAACGTGATTACGATCGTTTTTTTTTTTTTTTTATTTCATGCTCAAGGAATATCAAAAGCGGGTGCTAACATCTCATTGACATCAGTCGTTATCGCGTTCTCTCGATAACATCAAATCTGCGCTACAAGCTGCAGGGGGATGCAATTTATATATATGTATGTATACATATATATATCTTTTTTTCGTTCGCAAGCAGCCCTTCGTCGTACCTGGCTGCTCGTATGAGGACTGATAGAGGAACCAATGTCGATCTTTTCCATGACGGAGCCAGAGATACTGGCGTACCGTTCCCTCTGATAGTTAAACTGTCGTGGGACCAGAATGGATTCGATTAAGTATTATCTGCAGATAACCAATCTCGGGGGAGTTCGAACGTACGACTCAAGAAACGCAGCAATCTTTTATTCGTCTTCGGAACTCAGTTTGTTATTACTTGAAAAAATCAATAGCAATTCGTACACGGCTTTGCCTACGGTCACAACTTTGCGTTACACAGCAAAATAAGTACCTTGAAATAGCGTTTCTTGTTCACGGACGTCCACAATTCTTTTCATGTTAATTTTACAAAAAAGTCTTGTTCGCTTTACTAAAATGTCTGTTAATTTTACGAATATTTTTTGTAAAATTAACAAGAAAATAATTGTGGAGTTTGTGGACAAAAAAGTTGGTTAAATGTAAAAATCTTTCTTACTGTGTACGTGTACATAAAAAATTGGTCATCGAAGCAAGAATGATCGAGAGTCCGAAAGGCAATCGTAATTTTATTCGCTGATAATTGGAAACGTAGAAATGCCGTTGATAACCGATTTACGAGGGGTCGTTTTTTTATATACGTGGATCTTAAAATTATATCTAGAGGGATTTAATCGCGGTACGATCGTGCGATGCAGCAAATGGATCTATTTTTGACCAGTCTCCAAACGATTTTCTATTTGTGCATTGCAGTCGCTCTTGGAAATCTGATTGTGCGCGATGATGGATGATCAAAATCTAATTTTCTAATTACTTCGATTTAAAAAAACTCCAATTGCAATTTCTACGAGAATTTTACGCAAGTTACACGCTACGTATGCACGAAACACCAAATTCCAAATACTAACCGACGCACATAAGGTGCCGGATAATGCAATTGTAATTCTTTTTTTTTGTAATTAGAAGATTACGTGATTCTGTCCCAGGGCTTTATTATCGGAGCAGATAATTTGCAATCTTGTTTTAAATAGTTTTTCTTACCTCCGAATGCTGAACCGGGTCGGTACACATAACGGGTAGAGCAGTGAGCAGAGTATGGATATCCGCGGTTCTAAAGCTCTCCATATCGACCTCCGCCAGATTGGCGTCCAAATTTCGCGCGAGGTCGTCATAATATCCCAGGTCATCTTGAGTGTAGGAGGTCGACAGGGACGACAGCACGCTCGGATGGACGTGAAGTCCTCCATCTCTGTAACTGCAGTTTTCTCATAATCTTCTTTACTTCCAAAGGATTTCTTCCGAATTTAATCGATCGACCGAACGCTGCTTACCCGTAGTCAATGAACCATTGGTACTCCGAATTGTCTTGCACGAATTCAGAGCCAATGAGATCTTGCGGTATGGGATCCGCGGGATTGGAGTTGCAGTCCGAACCCGGAGTCTGTGGGTCTTCCATCACTGCAGCTCCCTTGACAGTGCCTTAAACAAAAATCACCAGAAACTACATTAAAATCTTAATGGTCTGGAATTGTGTACAAAACATACTGCTTTTTCTTTTGCGATTATTGCCAATACAATTGATAAGTTTCATAAATTTTATTCGGAGTCTCAGAGTTGTTTAAATATTTTTAGTGAACATAAATCCTCATCACCGCACAATTTTCATAAAGTGAAAGAAAGAAAAACTACTTGACATTTTTTTTAATGCTCAAATGCTACGTCCCCAAATTTGCCTGACATCCTGGCAGATATCAATTGAGCATTTTTTTATGTTAGATGAGAATTTTTTCTTCAATTTTCGTCTATCCCATGTTGAAAACCAATGCTAAATCATTGAAAGGATGCGACGCGCCATCGCGTCAGAGTAAAAAAAAAGCTTTTAATTGGATCTTCCATCGACAAGGGGGAATTCGCTGCAACGGATATTCTTTTATTTATTTTTATCGCTGAATAATTCATCGAATTCTGTATGCGGCGGCTTCTTTAATCAATAATTCATTGAATCTTGACCTCGATGCATACGCATCTCATCGATGACAATAACGTCAATAAATTATGACAATTCATTCTTTCGCAGGATATTTAAAAATGTAAAAAACCACGATAACAAAACGTAATACTTTCGCTACGAAAAAAGAATCTATTTTTGCTTCGTTTGACTGAAAAAAAAAAAAAATCGTAAAAATCACTATGACAAATCGTAATATTTTTGCCACACAAAAATAAATTCTTCGACTGAATGAAGAAAAATCGTGTCCTCGCGAAGCATTAAAAAAACGTAGTTATCGCTTGGTACGATAAGGTTCGCGGTCGTGGACGCTAAAGTAGGTAGGTAGAGCTCGTTAGAAAAAACTAGGGCGTGTTTTGAAATTGTCTCCGTAATTAGACATCTCACGTTCGAGTGGTTCGCTCGAAGGCGCACGTAAACGTTTGATCTCTCGGACGTTGTATTCTCTCCGCGGTCCATATGCAATTAAGCATTCGCGCAATAAAGTTTTTCATATCCGCGAAACGCAATATCTAGCGTGTCGGAGGATAAAATTTGTTTTTTTCTCTCGATTCAACGTATTATCGAGGTTTTTGTTTACGTCTTGTCACGGTTAGTGGAAAAAGTGTTATTGTCGGAAGAAACACGAACGCGAACTTGAACAAGAAAACACACACACACACACGTACACAGCCGCTGTTGCAACAATGCACAGTCGCTCGTGGGCCTCGCGACTGGTACTAACCTTCTTACATGGCAATCGTGCGATCGATCCGAGCGGCGCGTACGACATGCACCAGGCGAACGCGAAACGACATTTTTTTTTTCTCGACAGCCGAACTGGCCGATCGACTAACTCGGTAGAATTGTGACTCGTGCTCGCGCTTAAAGAGTTTCCAGTTTAGTCGGGAAAAATCGAAAGCAGATTCCGAGGCTCTCCCCTCCACCGAGGTTTGAAAAAAAGGGGCTCGAGCACCAGCAACAGCAGCGGAGGAGAGCCGAGCCACCAGCGATCTCCCGTGCTCGAGACACTGGAATGTACTGATGCCCGATCGAGTGGGATTGTCAGTCTGTGACGTCAGGGTGCGCGATGGCGGTTGCACCTGCGTGCGCATGCGCGGCTCCCTCGAGCCTACGTTTTTTAACCGTCGTTTCTGACGAGCACCGTTTCAAACGAAAATATATATGGAGTGGACAAGTCGAAACGAGTGTGCGTAACGCGTCTCTCGTCTTTCAGCTCGCTCGTACGTGACACGAATCTACGAAGTGAATCGTAGTGATTCTTTGTGGAAAGTGAGTATCGTTGAAATGACTTTCGGTATGGGTTGTGAAGATGAGATGTCTCGTTCGTGGATGTAACGAAATGTGCGTGAAAGCTTTCGGGGTTTTCCGGACTTCGTTGCATCCACGGGTTACGACATTCGCGAATGATGATCGGGATTCCTCGACGTGCTTTTTCCTCCTTAATTCCCGATCTCGATTGAACAGGTGTTTCGGTGGTCGCTGCCGGTGGGACTGCGAAAGCCGGGCACGGACGGAGGAAGCTGGAGAATAGGCGATCGTAGGTTAGGAGGGATCAGTCGCAGCGAGGTAAGCAAGTACAATGTTATTGTTATGGCAAACGGACGGCAACCACGCTGCCTGCTACAGAGTGACCTTGCGGATACGAAATACGCGCGCTGGTCGTGAGTTTGCAGCGAGTGTTATTATTATTCATTCATAAAACTATCCCACGGTTTCGCGCTCGAGATATCGACGTCGAAGACGACGTCGGCGATATCGGCGACAGCGACGTCGATGTTTTGCGACAGAGACGAAATCCGCAGTCGCTCTCGCACACCCGAATTAACGGAATGTAACTCACCGAACGAAACGAAGACGCTCTTAACAAAAATATAACTGACCTAGGGTTTCGATTATTTGTAACATTTCTAAAAATTCGGTCAGACTTGTTTTCTTACATCAATAATTTTTAACAAATCTCAAAAATTCATACGTATTCAGAGAAGTGAACGAGGCAATTTCGTAAAAAAAAAAGTTGTCCATGAAAGTTCCGATCAGCGAGTTTCGTGCTTATTGGATGCAATTTGTGTCCCTATAATAAAACCCAAAACTACATGAGCCCACCTGAACGGATTACAGTTTTCCACCTCATAGTAACATTTTTTAAAATTAGGTCACACTTTTTTTTATAACGTTAATAATTTTTAATTATAAAAAAAATCCAAATTTCCTTTTCACAAATAATTAAACAATCGATACCTCTGTACAGAAACGATCGTAAACCACCAAAAATTCTGTACGGAGAGCGTCGCGATTAGAATTTTTTTTCCAGCGCTCGAAGCGATTCGGAAAGTTAGGTTTTGTCCGTGAAAGTTTCGGTGAGTGATTTTGGTGCGATGAAATTTGTGTCTCCACATAAAGAAACCCAAAACTATGCGTGAGCCCACCTGAACGGACGACAGTTTTCCACCTCATTCTGCCGTTCGCGATGATAGCGTCGATTTAACAGTAAACATTTACACTCGTTAAACGTTAACCGAAACCGTACGTAATTTCAACGTCCATATGGCGACCGCCCGATGACCGCGCTCCACACCGAGCCGTGCTACTGTCGCGACTGGAATTCATTATTGAACATCGACGAAGCGGTGCACACGACACATCATCAAAGTAATGGGGAATCAATGTGCGCATGAGCCTCGAACAAAGGCGATAGCATTATTGAATACCAAAGCCATCGAGAGGTTTATGTACACGAACATTCGACACATAGGGTTCGCGCACATACACGCACACCGTTACTACGGTACACTTTCGTCGACGCTCGAGATATCGGGTTCTAGCGACAATGTCGAAAGAAGCATGGAACCGAGTTATAACGAAGTTACAAACGCGAAACTACGCTCGGGGTTCGAGTCGAACTTCTTGCTACTAGTTTCTCGGACGAAAAACATGCATCGCCCGGTGAGAAACAGAAGGGCGCATCCCACGCCATTTAACGTGTAAAACGATGTGAGTTCAGCCCTTACGTTTCTCGGAAATCGACAAATCTGGTTCATAAAATCGGGTCTCGGATTTACTGCCATAACGTTGCGCTGAGCTATATCAAGCTATGTTAAATCGGCGTTTTCCCGTTATGTATAAACTGCACGTAGGTGTTTTTTTTATTACATCTAAGTTTGTAGGAGTGTATAAAAAGTTTTAATTCGACACGGTGGGAAAGTAGGCGTGCACGACATGCACCTCGATTTTTCGTAATCCGACCCGGCTGTCGAGTCTGAAATCTTCGGCGACACTAAAGCGACACTGAAATCTTCGGGTTAAAGTAAATAGCATGAAGACGAGTTATAACGAAGTTATAAACGCGAAACTACGTCTCGGGGTTCAAGGCGAACTTCTTGCTGCTAGTTTCTCGCACGAAAAACATGCATCGATAAGGGCGCATCTAACGCCATTCAATGTGTAAAACTATGTGGGTCAAGCCCTTACGTTTCTCAGCAATCGATATCGGGTTAATAAAATCGGGTCTTGGGTTTACTGCTATAACGTTACGCTGAGCTACATCAAGGTATGTTAAATTGGAATTTTCCCGTTGTGTACAAACTGCACGTAGGTGTTTTTTCTTTTTTATTATTATATCTGAGTTTCCATGGGAGCATAAAAAGTTTTATTTCGGACCCGGTGGCAAAATAGGCGCGCACGGCATGCACCCCATTTTTTTGCATTCCGGGCCGGCTCTCGAGTCTCCCGACACGAAAATCTTTGGGTTAAAGTAAATCGCATGAAAAAACAAAATGTTTCAAGTGCGGTAGCGTTATTAGAAATGGTTCGAAGGCGGAGAGCTGGCATCCCGGGGGGTAATTTTAGCCGCGGAGCTCGGGCGCGGGGGAAACGCGAGATTGTCGTGTGGAAGGCAAAGCGACTGTGCGACTGCCTGCAGCGACCGCAGCATCACCGGCGTACTGCTCCGCGCTCGTGGCGGCTCGCGAATTTCATTTATGCACCGTGAAACTCAATCCTACGCGAGATCTCCCGCATTGCGTTATTGCTGCCGGCTCTCAGCGGCAGACTCGTTTAATGCGGGCAATAAGAATTCGCTCGTTCATGGAGTACGTAAGGAACTTCATTCGAGGCTTCCGGGCTCTCGGTGGGCCGGTTAGGTATTTCTGGTTATTAATGGGGTTTCCATAATTCACAAGTATTTTAAATATTTCTGCAAATTTTGAATTAAGAGACAATTTTTTACATTCCGCGGTTTTCTTTTGACGTGAAATACCACGGTCGGTAATAAAAACTGTAAACAAAAAATTTTTTTTACCGACGGGTGGATCTAAGGTGGCATGAAAAGTATCATCGAAGACGGATTGCATGTCAGCTTTCGATGACACATTTTTTTTTACCGTAGATGCTGGTGGCCGTGAAAAAAGTCGATTACAGTTTTTGATACCGACTGGGCACGGAGGGGGGGGGGGTTCATACGCTCTTAAGGAGAGGCAGAACAGGTATGAGTGCGAGAGAGACAGAGTTGAAATGTTGATCCTATCAAATAAAAAACAAATTGCGGGGCGCAATTCGTTTGTTATTCTATAAAACCGTTTTGACGAAAAATGGAACCAAAATATTTTGAGGTTATTTTCATCTTCATGAATGCAGTACAGTTTTTGTTACCGGCGGCGGTGATTTACATCACCTTAAGGCGATGTGACAACTTTCTTCGCGCCCAGCCCGGTCGGTAATAAAAACTGTAATTCGTTTTTTTTTTCGCGGGTGCTACCCCATTTTTCGTTGGAAGTAAATTTTTACACGACACGGAGATTGATTCAGATTCGTGTCACTCGGTGAAAAAAACGCAGTTTCCTCCCTTGTGGCATAATATACTATTTCGAAACGAAATTCTGCACAACGCAGAAAAAAACAGTTTTTTGCATCGTCCCAATTACGGGCAGTCGCGGCAGCGGTGAGTGGTACAGGAAAACCACGCTGCTCGGTCGTAACGTACATTACGTGTATACCCAAACGGTCTAGACGATTTTGCCACATGGCTCCTTTCCCAACTTGCAGAGATCTCTCCAACACTCGCGTTTGTCACTGCGAAACTATTCACAATTGCGTCATCGTGCGCAACAACAGCCAGACACTATCCACAGGGGTAAATTATGTTTATAGAAGGAAAAAAAGGCTTCGTTAATCCGAAAATAATTTTACAACCAAATAGTAAAAAAATAAAATAAAAAATTATTTCGAAAGTCTACGATGGTTGAGAGTGTGAGAAATTTTGCCTCCATCGTACATTAATCGCAGATGCAGCGCAGCTGAGCCGGGCGCAAGCGTAGCCACCGGAAAGGGGGAAACTGCTCGACGCTCAGCCGTTTAAAGCAACTTTATTGTCGGAGGGGAACGAGCCCATTAGCCATTGAACTGGTAACGATCACGAGCCGGGGTGGGTTCGCTCACGCAGAGTTCCACGCAGAAATTGCCTTCGAACTGTACCGTTCCTCGCGCCTTTACGGCTTTCGTACGCCGAGTCTGCGAAATACAACGGTCGGTAACAAAAACTGTAATGCATTTAACTTCACGATTCTGACAATTTTCGTTGAAAATCAAATTCTCACGTGAAGCTGCTTCGATATCCGGTTCGTGTAAGAGTTTCTAAAACTCTAAAAAATCTAGGAATTAATTTCAAATAAAAAAATAAAAAGTTGTCTAATTTTTTTTGTCAATTAATTTTTCTGATCATTTGTCAATAACTTTTCGGCATTATTATGATGCGAAATCAAAGGTATAGACGTAATTAATACGGCTGATTTTTTTTTCGCATTTTTGGCAGATCGCGAAGTACTGAAATTTTGATTGATTTAAACTTTTAGTTGGGAATGTACGTGTGGTGCATCCTTAAATGTGGTCGCATATCCGTCCCGTGGGTGCCAGACCGACTCGAAGATTTTTTTTTTTTTACAATTTTTTTTTTTTTTATCGTCGTTTATTTATAGAATAAATTATGCCAAAGTGCATTTCACGTCACGATCGCGTGACGCGCGAATCTCGAGGGGCTAAGGTAGAGAATGCGATGCTTACGTTTCAGACTGATGCATTTGCATTTGTCGTTTGTATTCCTGATGTGCTGGCTGCGGTATCGCCGTTTTCGTTTGTTGTTGCAACACACCGGCAAAACTTGCCGTCCCGGCAAAGGTAGCGGAGGGCTCGTGCGCCCGACTGAAAACTCTGCTATCTTCATAATGACGCACAAGAGAAGCACTAGCATCATTTGACAATGTTCAACGGTGCGCCCTTTTTTTCTACAGCATAGTCGCACCTGCTGTGTCGGTGCTTTTTCTTCCCTTCGCTCGCCGCGACTCTCTGAACACTGTGGAGCTTTGAAAAGTATCTTGGCTACGACAATCGACAGTCGAAAGTCCGCCGGCATACACTAAAAGCGCGCTAACCCAGTCCGACGGAGTTAGCACGATCTACCGTTTTTGATGCGCGATGCAACGTCGAGTCCAACATTTCCTTCACATTGGTTCGATATTTATATCAGCTAAAAAAAAAGGCTGGAATATGAATTTTTACGGTTTGTTTTTGGTCGTTCCTAAATCGGGTCGCCTATTTTCTCCCAGACCATTTAAATGTTTTAGACAAAAGCTAATTAGGATTTCGTAGGCTATGTGTAGATGCGTGAAAACTTAATTTCTTTTTGGAAGGAAATTAAGGAGAAAGTAAGGAAACAGTTTTTGTTTTTTTGTTAGGAACCGAGCAGTGATATTTCGCCTTAAAGCTTCGGCAATGAGAATGGTATGTCGGTCAAATTTTTCCCATAGGGAGCTTCGCCTATACGATCGAATAAAGTCAGTAGTGCGCGTTCGCCGAATTCTATAAAATGCTGTATCAAATTGACGGAAACGTTATTTTTATAACGTTAGAAAAACGGATCAAATTACCGGTGCATCTACTTTAGTGTGCTCGGAATATTCTCGGGTTACAGTCATCAATTTTGCAAGTCCAACAAATACACACACGCACATCCGTCCAAAAGATTCTAAAGGTGACTTCGCGACGGTTTGAAATATTTTTAGAACTTTAATGCAAAAATCGTAAAAAATGAATTTATTTTTTATGAGGAAAAGAAAAGGTATTTTTTGATGAAGAAAAGAAAATATATTTTTTTTATGAAAAAAAAAAAATACTTCTCAATAATGACGAAGAAAAATGAATGGACCGAGTCAATTTTCTATCCACTTATAAATAGGAGAGTGCCCACTTCGCGCCAAGGAGGCCACTCGAGAATTTAATTGAAGTATATCTTCGTTCGCCGCGTTTAATTTCGCCGTAAACGATTGGAGATATCCGCGTAATACAATAGAGGGAGAAGCAGCGCGCCGAGTAAGCGGACCAGTGTGTGTGTGTGTAATACGGGGCATAAAGTCGAGTCAACAGAGATAAAACCGGATATCAAAGAAAAATACAGGGAGGGAGAGACTATCATCTCTCTTATCGTCATTATTGTTGGTGCTGCTCTGCAGAAGTTTATCTTCCCCGATTTTTTTTTCCTATCTCGTCAGCCGACAGTCAGCTTGTACCCCGCCAATGGTCGAATCAACGCACGTCGGAAGAGTTTTTCGAAAATAAAAAGAATTCATTTTTTAATTTTCAAAATTTGTATTATTTTTTTTTTTTTCTATCGTCAACCAGGAGTCAGCCTGTACCCGACCCATGGTCAAATCAATGAGCGTAGCAAGAATTTTTTTTTATTAAGAAAATTAATTTTTATTCGGAATGAACGCGGAAAGATTTTTTTTTTTATGTTCAAAATTAATTGAATTTTCGTTTTTTTTGTGGTAAAAAACTAAAATAAAATTTCGACTTTACCAATATTCGCCGATGGTATCTCAACCATGGAAGTTACGTCAGTATAGGCGCGGCGGAGCGTTTAAATTGCAACAAGTGACGAACCAATTGTTCCAGTTAATCGAACGGCTAGCGAGATAACGACGTTTCACTCCCATCGAGCTTATTGGGACGCCGGAATGGCAGGCATACCTAACATCCTCATCGGGCGCGCGTCAGTGTTTGCGTGTGTGTGTGTGTGTTATTGGTTCGACGCATCGAAATCGACGCTCTGCCTCGTTATTTTATTTAGTGCGGGAAGCTCGTCCCATTAATCACAATTAAATACCTAAGAACCATTTAAAAAGTCAAGTATCGCGGACAGTTCCATCCTGTACGTTTTTCACGTCGCAATTGTTGATAAAATAAAAATAAACACACAAACAAACAAACAAAAAAATATCACTTTCACAAAACTTCACTTTTGTAATCCAAAATAATATATATATGTATACGATAATAACAATAAAAGCACAAAATCGAGGGACTTTTCAGCGAAAAGTTCAAAGTCCACGCACTTCAACGTTTCGTCGGGCTTTGTGTCATTGAGACGTCGAGCCAGTTAACACTTATCGTCGAATCATCGGCGCAGATACGCGTCCGACGAATCTCGCCTTGTCAGATAAGACGAATCAATCTCCCGATAGATTCACCGGTGACCGGTAAAAATAACACGAAAAAAAAAAGAAGAACCGTAGACGCAATCTCTCGATGACGAAGACCGTATTCTCTTTAACGCGAAAATGGCGGCTGGCAAGTCCGATTTTAGTGTATCCGAACGGGCAACAGGGTGAGTGAGGAGAGCGCGTAAGTATGGAGGCTCTCGTGGACCACAGTCTGACTCAGACTGCTCCGCTTGCATGAGAGCCGCGCGGGAGAGCTCTTGCACACGACACTACACGACGCGGAGTTTAATCTCTATTAATAATACCCGGTGCACGGGCCAGAATAGAGCGAGACTCCGCACTCCCGGCTCATTGAATCCAACCCATTGCCACTGGGCCCCCGTCACAGCCCACGAGAATATTTCAAATAACCGAACGATATTTCGGCGTTTTGTCGCAACGTGATCTAATGTTATTTATTTTTTATAACAAATTTATGGAACAAATTTTAAGACACCGGAAATTTACTCAAATTATGGGGATCGAACCAGATTTGTGCCCGCGAATACTCTTCATATTTACGGCGGAATGTTTGTCCGGCAAACATAGAAATTATAGAGAAATATAATTATATAGAAATTATAGATAAATATAGAATTATGAGATTAACATTTTTTAAATACTGGTCTGCGATTGGTCGAATGAGGCTGATAACAACCGCTCGATCGCCCTAACCGAGACTTTTATTAGACTTTTTTGTCAAACCGTACATATCCAAGCGAATATTCTTCACATTTATAGCGGATTTTTTTTCGGCACAAATAGATAAATATAAGTATGTAGATAAATATTCCCAAATATTTATTTATATCGTACAAATAAATAAATTTATATTCGCGTGGTCGAAAAAATAAATAATTTGATAGAATTTATATAAAAACATGAAATTTGTACGCGATTCGAAAGAGAGAATGGATTGAACAGTCTCATGCTAGTTCGAGCCGTTAACTCTTGACTTAAGAATTTAATTTCCGTAGTAAAAGCTTGTTTCCGGTGTCTGGCACTTTTTTGCCCCTCAGACCGTGTCTACGCTGTCGAGACAACGGGACGATTTTTCCATTCGCTTCCCCAAGCGGAGGAGTCAAGAGTCGGTCTTAGCTGTAAACACCGCCATTCAAATGAACCACCGACGTCTCGGAGTGATGCCTGAGAACTATTATTCCCATCCCGAGGTCGTTTCTCTTTTCACAAAAAGAATTACATTCGGCAGCGACGAGTCTCTTTCTCTGCCTCATTTTGTTTCTTTTTTTTTTTTTCACTGAAAATATCTCAACCTCGGAGAGAAAGTGATACGTAATACGTGGTATCCTTTTTCAAACGCCGAGCAGGAGAAAAGAAAAAATT
Organism: Amblyteles armatorius; assembly: GCA_933228735.2. Taxonomy (NCBI): domain Eukaryota; kingdom Metazoa; phylum Arthropoda; class Insecta; order Hymenoptera; family Ichneumonidae; genus Amblyteles; species Amblyteles armatorius. The sequence goes on along the minus strand of OW121687.1, from coordinate 21,308,478 downwards.
GTTACCCGATAGAGTTCGACGAAAAAAAAAAAAAAATCGTGTGATCGCTTGTCGAACCGCATCCGACGATGCAGCGAACCATATCGAACCGGTAGACAGGCCACTTTCTTTAGATAGTCGATATCCCGTAACATCGATGTTAAGAACAAATAGCAAGAAACTAAAGGCATCTGTGATGCAGGTTAAAAAAAATAGAAAAACAGGTTTAAAAAAAACATTAATTAAAACAAAATAAGAAACTCACATTTTCGTGTAGAATTTAATAATTGGGTGTGTTTTTGGTGTGTCGAGAGCGTCAAAACAGAAACGGGAAAGAAAGAGGATAAATTCTTGAAGAAATGCATTTGTCACGCGCGTCTATGTATATAGCGTGTGTATGTATACCGTAAAGTCAGTATTTCTCGTTTTCTTTTGTGGCTTCACGGTAGAGTTAGTTAACACGTTCGTTGCCGCGAAGAGCGGAGTTAGACAAAAGAGCACGAAAGTGAGAAATCTGAGAACCCTCGTGGTGAGTGAACGAAGCTTTGTGCTGGGGGACGGTACAGGAGCAGTAACCGAATCCCCTGTCAATCGGGAAGCTAATTTTTATAGGTCAGGTTGCGGCAATTCGAATGCGAATTCGAACGACCTTCGTGAGACCTTTGGTGAACTTTTGACCTTTTGCTGGGCCTACTAGAAGGGGTGGTTGTAAAAGCACGACACACAGAAACGCAACTACATTTTAAGAGTGTTTCCTAGAAAGAAAAGAAAAGTGAACAAATTATTGCTTTTTTGCATTTTATTAAAAGACAATCGTTGTTATTAATTGCCTCGTGACATTGCAGCATTGTTTTAGGACAAAAAAAACTGTAAAATTTCAATTCGATTTAGACGAGTCGAAGGTCTCTTCGATAAAAATGACAAACGTATGAGCAGTTGCTGAGTATGTGCTGAAACTATATTTCAGAATTACCATCTTGAGATTGTGGAGAGTACATTTTTCTATTTATGTTTTCATATTGATTAGCTTCCTTTTGGTGTCTTACACGTGCCTTGCTCTCGAGGAGACACTGAACGGAACAGTTAAGCGCCTGCGCACGCGCATGTACAGGCACTGTGAAAATAAATTGTAAATTTATTAATGTACTGGAACTTGAAATTTGCTTACATGCGTTAATTTAACATTAATGTACTTTTTTGTAAAATAAAAATAACAGATATTAAAATTATAAATATTTTGTCTGAAATCCATGAAATTTCAATTAAAAATAGACAAATAAAGTATTTCCAATACACTGAAAATTAATTTTTCGTCACAGTCATATATGAAATTTAATACACCAGTCTTTGCATAAAAAGTTCCAGTCCGATACAATAAATTTCAAACAGATTTTTTTTACTACCGTTCATTAATTTTCAAACAAAATTGTATACAGTGTAGTTACTAAATTTCTTTCTTCGTCGCCAATTTTTAGCTTTTCAAGGATCCTCAAAATTGTCAAATATAAGTACAAAAAAAGCTAGGTGACGTTCTTCGCAGCTCCATGCAGCCCTCTATATTTTTAATTGGCTCTCAACTCGATCCTCGACTTCGCTCCTTCCAACAAGCGCAGATAGAGGCTTCATTCTTGAAGCTAGTAACATTTGTCCCGCGCTTCCGTGTAAACTAGAGTGAAAGGCCGGTTTTCATGGAGAAGTTAGTCACTGGTATTTGGCATGTTTCTTTTTTAAAAAAAGTCACGCTAGGGGCCACGTGTACCATTAGAATGCCACGTCTATTCGTGTATGCCTCGCGTATAGTTGAATTCTCTCATGGCACGCCGCACATGTGGGAGAGATGCGTCGTTTAAAATAACAACCCTCGTGATGCCCACTCGCCGGCTCTCATGAGCCCCGCACGGCAGCCGAGGGCAGAGCGCATATGCACAGGCCAACGGAGCATGACTGGAGAATTAAAACCCCGACTGCGGCTGACTCAAACCTATCAGCTCGCACACACTCTCTGGGAAACTACTTAGGCTCGAACTTCCTAGTTCCCTCGATGCCTCATCCGTGAGGCTTGCGCCGCTCCGAAACTCGCACTCGAACTTTATCTCCTTCAAAGATGAATAATCGAGAGCGCCTAAGTATTTCGAGACGAGTGGTTATCGAGCCTCGAGTGCCTTTTTCACATAAATTATTGTACCGACTCTCGACCGTCTGCGATAGGCACACTTTTCACGGTGCTCCGAGAATACACATCTTATTATATTTATTTGATTTATTTTATTTATTTTATTCATTTTATTTATTTTATTTATTTTATTTATTTTATTTATTTTATTTATTTTATTTATTTTATTTATTTTATTTATTTTATTTATTTTATTTATTTTATTTATTTTATTTATTTTATTTATACCAAGGTCGATATCTTGCCAAAAATCGGCGCCGGAAGCGGAAGAAATATGATTTTCCGTCTCTACAATTTAGAAAACCTTCCAACGCCCCGATGCCTCTTGTATCACGGAAGCACGCGACGAATGCCCCGATTCGGAGTATCTGAGTCACCTAAAGGCTCCTAAAGCCTCCTCCGAACTCTCCGAGAGGGTAAACTTACGTCGGGGCGCTTAGAAAAATATCTCGTTTGTTATATCAACGGGGGCAAAGACAGAGGCGAGATGCGTTTTCGGCTATCGGGACAAAAAAACACGACCAGAGATTTATTAGATTTTTTGGAGCAGCGGTGTTGGGCCTCGAGTCTCGTGTCCTCCCGGCGCGTGCATCGCCTCGGAGGATTTATCGGCACCGGTGCAGACGATAAACGCGGACGATTTCTTTTCCTGAAAAATATTTTTTTTTCTTCGCTCCTCGATCGCGCAACAAATATCCTTTGTAAACATATCGGGTGCCTCCCGTTAATAATATTTACGGCGTTTACGCAGAGGACGAGAAAGTATCGGGGTCCGGTTGGACCGGGTCCAATACGCGGTTGGCAAGTGGACACCGAGGCGCTGTATGACGAGTGGGCGAACCTTGAATCTTGGTAAATTTCTAAGTACCCGGATTCCATTGTAACGTCAAGTCCTTTTATTTCTCGGGCCGCAAGTGGGTCAAGCGGAAATCCGGCAAATCCTCTCGATGAACTATGCATCCGAGAGAGGAACATCGATCGACGAAAGTTGCAAACTTTTTTGTATTCCTCAGTAGCTGCGACCGCGTTAGTGACCGGAGCCAGAAGTTCTCGTTTCGAAAAAGAAACGCCTCTCAGCATTCCTCGTTTAAAGAGACTCCGTTTTTTTAGCGTAAGATTTTTTCATGCGAGAATTACAATACAACACTCCCATACAAAAATCTATAAGCTAAAATATAGTTTCCATACACGAGATCATACTTTAAAAAAAAAAAAAATGGTTTAGAATTGATATATTGTGAGATAAATGTGGGGGACATATTTGGAAAATTATTGAAAAAATATTTATATAGATACGTCAATGATCACAGCAATATCCTCTTTAATGTATCGCGCATAGTCTACAGGACAGTAGAGCGGAGAAGGAGTGAAGAACCCGGAAAAAAGAAATCGTCACCGTAAGTCGACCAAAATCGGTTAAATAAGGATCGATTGACGAAATTTTCGAAGTGCATAGCGGATGAAGCGTTCGGCATAGGAGAATGCAATTATGACCGTGACATGTGACAAGAACACGCCACGATGATAATTGAATATGCAGAGACGGACGCGACTGTCACCGGTGCCCAGGCTCTTAGCGATATAGACGAGCGATCCACGTCCGTGGACACAAGTGCGCAGTATTATCTCATCTCGTCCCTATTAATTTTTTTTTTCATTTCTTTCCGTTTCTACAATCAGTCTCCACCTCGTGCGTATTTCCGGGCTTCAATGCCGGAAGTATAAAATATTTTTCTCCGGAGCTGCTGACTGATCGCAGTTAATGGCCTCGGAGACTCCTAGGCGTCGTCCGAGGCCAACGACTGCAGTGGTGCATAGACACCGATTTAAAAAAAATTATTATTATTATGCTCAATATAGAAAAAAAATTATCGGCCTCCGCGCCTCTCGTGATTTTCCATTGGGCGAGACAGCTCACGATTTTAACGACCATTTAATAATTTTTTAGGTCGATAGGAAAAGTTTCTCGTTTACTCACGTTCATGTTAAAGCACCGGAAACTCAGCCAGCGGTCAATCCATACGAAAAACTCTGCGCACTCGAACTGTACAGTATTCACACCAGGAACATATTCCCGTGTCGCCGTCGCCGTCCGGTCTCGGTGATTCACACTGTTCGCTCGTCCCCTTTCTCTCAGACAGTCATTAGTCGTACCTCGTTCCTCTCAATCGTCCAACGAACTCATCGTCCGATAACGCAAATTCACCGAATGTGTCTCTGTACGTTGTTTTTTTTTTCGGAAGTTTATTATTATTATGTTTTTTAATCTCCGCAAAGCAAGAAAGTCAGGAAGATATTCCTGCTTTTAGAAGTGGAGACGACTGAGTCACGCGAGAGGAGAGCCCCTCCCTGCCCGTAACAACCCCTGTTTCGCCCGCATCGCGCATGCCCCGCCGCACTCGCTCGGGCTGCGCGCCGAGCACACTTTCCCGATAAAAGGGGATGATGATTCCCTCTTGGGACTATCGAAAGCTATGCCTCGACTCCGACCCAACCAATGCTGAACACTTCCGCGAAAGGAACACAGGGCTGTTACCTTTCGATCTATATAGAGCACCAAGAAGGAAAGTTGGAAGGGGAGACCCTCGAGAGAGTAAAAGCTTGGAGGACGTGTTCTTCCGATTCCGCGGGATATTTTTTTTTGGGAGGGGTTGTTGACTTGATCTACGAGAGAATTGCAATACCGCGATATAAGTGCAAATTTGAGTATTAAAAGATGCACTTCTTTTATAAAATGCAGAGATTTTGCATCTCGATACTTTGCAATTTTAATAATAATTTTTGAGAAATATATATATATATATATATATTTGCCTAAATCTGGCGCTAGAATAACGAGGCCGGTGGAAATGCTAAAATGGTGTCAAATGTGCGAGGGCGTTATTGTAGTTCCAGCATCATCAATTCTGGAAATATTTTTTGTCTTACTATTTATAATTCTTATATTTTATATATAATTTTTTTTCATTTACTCGAGACTGGTAATCACCGCTACGAGTTCAGTCAAAGATTGACATATTTAGTGGCTGTATAATAAAGTGTCGGATGCATGTGTGGGAAGGTGATTCAAAGGTAGCAAGTGCTGTACGCGAATGTGCTAGGATCTTGCCAAGGGGTTGATGACTCGGTCGGTAAAGACGTGCCCTGAAGCTCCGGTGCACTCCGGCGCAACCCCGGCGTTCAAGGGGATGAGTCTACAGGCAGCCTTTTCACAGATGCACATGTTTTATGCACCGAACAGCATAGCACGTTGAGCGCCTAGGCGAGTAGCTTAAAAAAAAAAAATTTCGTTAAAGTATCGTAGCTGCGGCATTCGAGGGAGAGTCAGAGGTAGAGGGTTGAAACAGTTTTTTTTTTTGGTCCGCGAGCAGGCAGAATAGTTCAAAGGGAGCCAGTTCGGCCGGGCTTTAGTTTCGCGGAGAAGCCAAGCGAGAAGCTCGTATTGATTTTCCACGGTTTCGATACGAAGGTCTCCGAGGGTCATTTACTCTTGAAGGTTTCACGTACTAACCTGCACTCACCTTTCCTATACCCGAGGGCGGTTCTGGTAAGATCAGCCCGTCGGTATTTTGATTCATTAAATTGTTTCCCTTTGTTTTTAGGATTTTTTAGTTATTATTTTTTTTTTGCATTCTATAACGAGAAAAGCATAGAATTCGTTGCTGCATGCGTTGATACAAGAAAAGCGTCGGATTGTTCATTAATTTTTGAACTCCGACAAATTTTCGTACCCTTCTCGGGGCGTTCACCGTTGCGTTCCAGTTGGCAACTGGAGGAATCGCCGGGTTTTATATTGATTTTCCATTGCAGTTTCTTCGTCGCTCGGTAAGAAATTAAATTGCTCCTCGAATGACCGATATAGCACGGAGCTTGCACGCAAAACTCGCCGTAACCTTATTTCCAACCCCTCTTTCTCTCCTGTTGTTCTATTATACTGCAGCGTTCGGCGACGTTAAAATCGTTAAATTGTCACGTCTCGGCGTCGCCGAGACGCCACCGCGAATCTCGTTGATTCGGGATTAATAATCAAATTCAGAAATTTCATTCGTACCTGTACCAAGATTTATTGCTTTTCTTATATTTTCGTTTCATCTGTTTTTTTTTCCTCACATACATTCTGGATAGAAAATAAATACTTTTACAAAAATATAAATCTTTGAGAGCGCGCGAAGTTTTTTTTTGCCGAGAGAAATACATACACATTTTTCGTTCGCCGTTTCCACAAACTGACCGTTTACTATTTACAAGAATTAAATAGATACATTTGCTACATGGAGGAACAACTGTGCTGCACGGAAATATGAACTTTTTTTCAATCGATAACACCCTGTGGAATAAATTCCATTTTACAATGATTCCAAGTGAAAAAATGATATCACTGCTAGAGAAAATGAAAAGGAAGGCCAAACCTAATGTCATGACATGACAATTTGTGTGCGTTTGTTAGCAGTCGATATTATAGTTTCATATTGGAATTTGAGACATCGCTGGTCAGACGCCGGAAACGCCATTTTACATTTGGGCCATCGATAAAATGAACTACATATGTGTATATATTTTGTATATATATTTTTTAACGAGACTTTTCATCTCTATATAGTTACCGGACAAGATCCTTTCAGAGTACAAAAAATTAGTAGTTCGTATAGTTCCAATTTCATACATCAGCTTTTTTTTAACGAGACTTTTTTGTCTCTATATAGTTGCTGGACAAAATTCTTTCAGAGTACAAATACAGTAAAAAGGTTTGTACTTTTTACCACAACTTATTGTCCAAAAACGACCACAATTTTTTAATTGTTAATTTTCCAATCGCACCATCGGGCTCGGGCGAAAGTATAAACTAAAATTGTTACTGACACGGAAATCGAAAGAACAGGTTTGTATATTCAAACCTGATGAAATGAGTTTGTCATTTATTCAACAAAATTATTTTCACGAAATTCGTACTCTGATTTTACGAAATTATTTTTTGACTGTGTACAGATAATTTCAAGTTCGTATAGTTTCAATATCGTCAATGAGTTTTTTGTTACTTTTTTTAATTTCCTTATTGCGAATAACGGATTGTAGAAAGTGATGTGCGCGTCGATTTAACGATTTCAAAAACTAAGCACTACAACTAACTATTACTACTCTAGTGCACTACTAAGCACTGGAATCTATGCTAGAGATTTATCATTAATCAAGGAACGGTCTCGGGATTTGCTCGATGGTGTATATATGTATCTGTCTATATATATATAGTTATTAGCCTGCGTTATCGGACCGAAAAAGCTCGTTGAATGACTAATCGTATACTCACACTAATTCCTACTGTACATTTCTAGCGTCTTTGTTCATTTGTGCACCGACACGATAATTGCAAATTTACGCGTCTCCAAATATTTTCGTCTACGATGAAAGTTCGTTGAATCCGCCCTCTTAAATCTAACACAGGATTAATTGGATTTAAACGGTATAAAAAACCCGTTCGAAATACTGTCGATTGCCAAACTATTATTACCCTACGTAAGAACAAGCATACAATTATTTACATTGAGCCAAGTGATGAACAATTCAATGTCGCTGTAATCATAGAAAACGGAACAACACTCGGCGGTATAGTCGCGACGACACACAATTCGGATGCATGCAAAATCTACTTTGCGTACTTCTTTTTAAATCAAATATTTAATTTTTTTTTAAGTCAGGAAAATTGATTATAAATTTTCATAATAATAAATTAGCTTCTCGCCCATTTCCGACGCAATCCTCGAAATAAATTAATTTTACGTACCAAACACTATATTCAGTACTTTCATCCACTTCTCTTCTTCCCTGAACAGAATCGATTGTCGATTTCGCAGAGTTAAATTTTTCATCGAACTTACGCGAGCAGCGTCGACTGATTTAATCCGAATCGCGTGAAAAGCTCCGAATTTGTGGATTTTGAGCGTCGTGGGATGAGGAATGCGTTTACAAAAAAAGATCACATCCCGCAAGGAAGACTTTCGTGTACAGCACTGGAGATAAATCGTTTGGTAAATTGAGTCCACCCACGCGAGTGCGCGACTCCGCGTTCAGTTAAACCCACATATCGTAGATGCTCCGAACCGGTGGAAATTGTCTCCGAGCAAAAAACATACGAAACCCGAAGAATATAACATTGATCTCCGATATTACATCAGGGAGAGTCAAAGTCTTAAACGTATCTTCTATTCTTTGGCGCTTTCCTGCATCTTCGTCTGCCAAAAATGGCGATTACACAAATGATAACGGTTGCCACGAGAACAGCGGCAACGGCCCAAACGGCTTTGCTCGTGCTTGCCTTTGGTTTTTTGTCGCCGTTGACGGCGTCCTCCGATTGGGCGGATTCCGTTTGTATAGGAGTTTCCTTCGTCTCGTTGGCGGGAGGAATCTCAATGTTCTTCGAGTGCGTTGCGTTGGCTACCGATGCGTCGGAAATCGAAGATTTTGGCGATTCCATTTTAGCACTGTTACCCGAAGGTTTCGGGCTTGTTGGCCTTGCAGTCGTCGTTGTGGTCGTAGTAGTAGTAGTAGTAGTGGTTGTGGTAGGTGGTGCATTGAATTTCTTCCTGTACGTATCCTGCAGAACGTCCAAATCTCTCTCCTGCTCCATCGGTATCTCCACCTTCTCGTCCAATTCATCCGCTTCTTCGATGTACTCCTCCAACGGGGAAAAGTACGACAACAAATCGTCGGCGCTTACTTCTTGAATGCTCAGGTACTTCATCGTCACCTCCGACCAATCGTCTGCGAAACCTTGCCGGATCATTTTTCTGCAACAATGTCATAGATAGGATTTTTAAACAAATTACATGTTTGAGTTTTTTGGAAGTTTACAGGATTTTGGGCATATTTACATCTGTACCACTCACAACTCTACCAGAAAACATCTCTACCATATTATAACTCTAACGTATTAGAACTCTAACAAAATTTTTACCAGAAAGTAAAAAAACTCTACCGGACTTACAATAAAACTCTACCGGAACACAAGGCGTCTAGCCGCGTAATTTGGTAAAATTTTATTTCAAGTCCGGTACAGTTTTATTTTGATTCTAGTAGAGTTTTTTTTACAATCTGGTAGAGTTCTAATATGGTAGAGATTTTTTCACTAAACATTAAATGAAGACGTGTTGCAGTTTAAAGAAAAATATAAATTATTTTGAACTCACGCGAAATGGTGACTCGACCATGTAGGTGTGATGGTATCGTATCTCACTTCGGTGGAGTCCATGAGATATTTGTAAATTTGAAAACCGAGAATAGTACCCAGGAATTTTCTGAAACGGGTCAAATGGATTTTACATTAGACCAGTACTGGCTGTGGGATTTTCGTTAGCGGTGAGAACGACACTCACGACAGGTAGGGCCTGTTGCTGGTAATGTAATCGTCATCCAGGAATGTCGGAAGATCCGGCACGCTAGAATTTATGCCTCCGTATTCCATTCTTCATATGAAAAAAGAAAAAAAAGAAAATCGTGAGATTTCGGTTTAAGTTTAATAGGATAATAGTAATTTAGGAAAGTAGTGCGACAAAACTTTTTCTGACGAGTGCGAGTTTACAACACGAGCCGAAGGAGAGTCTTGTAATCACACGAGTTAAGAAAAACTTATTCGTATGAGTATTTTCGCACCGAGTAAAGTACAATAGGTGAATACGGTCCATCCCGCTAGCACGTAAATCAATGATATATGGACCGGGCCATATTCACCTTTTTACCATGCAAGTGCAGTAAAAAAAGGGTGGATTATTACCGATATTTCCACCAAGAAGACGAGAGATCGGCAATGTCGAGCGATTTATTTTGTATCGCGTCGATTCTCCACGTGTCGGCGGCGAGATAGTAGGCCATACGCGGAAGAACGTCCAGAGCGGTGATCATCAAGGATACCACTCGGGCTTCGTCCAAGTTGGTGGTATTGCTGATCAAGCCCCGTGAGGTCAGCCACGCGTGACTCACCGATAAGACACCGAACAATTCCGCCACTCCTTCCTCGAGTGCTGTAATTATAATATAGTAATTAAAAAAATTATGAATATATTCATAAAACTTAAGGTGAAGGACAAAGGCTAGGCTCACCTACCCACTTTGTGCACAGCTGGTAACAAACTGTAAGGGAAACCGTTTTCAGACTGCAAACAGCAGAAAAAAAAATTAAAATTGTCTTTTCCTGAATCTACCGATTTCCCCGGGAAAGACAATTTTTTTTCTCAGCTGTTTGCGGGCTCAAAACGGCATTCATTACACATTTTGTTACCGACGGCGATATTTCATATAACATTAATACATCTCTACCGACAAAGATGTCGAGTGAGGACTCGGTATTGTGAAAATAAGCTTCAAAATAAAAACATTACGTGAATATCTGTTGGCAATGTTGAGAATGGGATCGGTATCGCGTGACATTTGACTGACGAGTATCTTCGCGACGTTCTTGTGAGCTGCGATGAAATTGGATATCGATGCTTCGTTGCAGGTAGACACACTAAAAAAATGAAAATAATTTTATCGTGCACAAGGAAGTCGATAAGGCGGTCTTAATTTATTTTTTCTCTGAAATCGGTAATACGAACCGCATCTTTCCCTCCTGACAGAGATTCACCAGACGGGATGGGCATTGGCCCCGAAATTCGCTTTCGTTCCAGAAATCAGCTTGCGGCACGTGCTTTACCATGATATTGCCGAGCCTCGAGGCTTCCTTGTACAGAGCCTCGCCGACGATTTCCTAGATAGAAATGCCCCAATAGTTGAGCATAAAATTGTTTGGTAAAATTTAATAAATGTTTCACAAAAATCACCTTCTCCCACAAATTTTTTCGTATGCTGTACGTTATTTCGCTGTATGGCACGACGTCCATCGCTAGGTTCGTCCAGTCGTACCCTCGCAGAGAACCTTCGAAAATATAAATATAAATATAAATATAAATATAAATATAAATATAAATATAAATATAAATATAAATATAAATATAAATATAAATATAAATATAAATATAAATATAAATATAAATATAAATATAAATATAAATATAAATATAAATATAAATATAAATATAAATATAAATATAAATATAAATATAAATATAAATATAAATATAAATATAACCTCAGTTGACGGCACATTTACGTCTCTACCAGAAAACATCTCTACCGTATTAGATCTCGACCAAAATCTCTACCAGGAAGTAGAAAACTCTACCGGAATATAAAGCTAGACCGTAGCCTTGTATTTCGGTAGAGTTTTATTTCCAGTCTGTTAGGGTTTCATTTTTATTCTGGTAGAGGTTTTTTACTTTCTGGTAGAGATTTTCGTAGAGTTCTAACACAGTAGAGTTGTTATCCGGTAGAGTTGTGAGTGGTATCGATGTAAATGTGCCTAGTTGACAGCAATCGCAGAACCGTAATGTTACCTAGTAAATGAGCCGGTAGTGTGTCATTATCGATATGATATTTCACGGCCAAACGTTTTTTCACGAATTTCACTATCTTGTTGTACAGACTCGACACTCTGCTCCACTCGAGTTTAGCTTGTTCGTATCCATTGTTGGCATCGCACAACGTTTCCCAATAATCGGCGACGCTATTGTTACCTAGAAAATATCATCGCAGAGTGAATCCAAATTATAGGGTAGCCTAGATCGTCATTGCGCGACAAGCAACCGGATGTCTTGAGCATCGCGGCATTGAGAAAATTGCAACGTCCCGTACAGACGGAACGGGGTTATCCTTGCGTCATTATTAACATGTATATGGAATTGCAATGACGAACCATTCGCTATCGCGGCCTTCTGGACTAATTCTAGGTTTTTTGAAAAATTAGCTGCCAATGGTGCCAGTATCTGATGCCAAGCGGACCAAGATGCCAACTTGTCCTGAGGTTTCACATTACGACCAAGTTGACGCTCAACGTCTGAAAATGAACAATTTTTTTATCGGCATTTTCAAAAAAATTTCTTTACCATTGCCATTATAGTGCAGATATTTTACCTTGCCGAAAATGTTTCTTAGTACCCGTGAGGTAATGTCCGGTAAGGCGCGATGTTTCAGCTTGGCCGATAAACGAAATTAGCTGCAATTCAACGAAAAATCTTTAGTACCAATTTAATTACCTAAAAAGGCAGAAATAAAGATTTCCCATTTTAACTTGACCCAAATTATTCTGCGCGACTTAAATTTGCTCCGATGCATATTTTTAGTCGTACATTTTTTTTATACAGTCGATACGTTGATCAGTTCACTTTATCCCATATTTCTCACCTCGGCAAAGTCGTCGGCTCCGAGTAATGCGTCGCCCGGAGTTATCACCACGTTGTAAGCGTATCCCAGCGAACGATTCTCGAACGTTTCGACGGACAACGCACCGGTTTCGTTCACCTGTTCTACTTTGTGCCGAGCATACTCGATCGCCGCTGTTTCCTGAAATGCGTATTTGACCGAGTACAGGGTAAATTCTTTGGCGGAGTCGACGCTGCCATTTGCGCAATACGTCGGAAATAGTCTTACCCATAATTGACGAGTGCGATTAGTCGGTTTGTTGACAAACGCCCATTCTGAGTCCGCTGTTCTTGAGCAGAATTCCTCGTAGCTGTACTTGGTGAGGCTTATGAACTTTGCAAGTTCATCCGCCGAAAAGGCATTCGCAAAGACGAGTAAACTCAGAATCGCATAGGTCCACGTCAGATTCATGCCTTGATGCTGAAACAAAATTAAATTATGATAAGGACATGTGATGGCATTTCAATATAAGTAGTAAAACAGATGTAGCGCCAAAGCTTAATATTTATGTAGTTATCTTCTTATACTAATTTTATTCCTAATGATAATTATAAACCTTGGCAAAGGGCCATCGGCCTGAGTCCTTCAGTCTCAAGTAAACAATTTATCAATAGAATCTATTTTCCCGCCAAACATGTGTTATTTGAAATACATTTTTATACATTTTATATAAATATTAATATATATTTATACTTCTCACTTTTTAATAATATATTTTCTAATTTAACAAATATTTTTTATATATTTTTTATGTACGTACTTTTCGCATATACTTTTTTCCGCGCGGGCAAATTTGACGAAAGACGACGAGCGACGTGAAGATCGTCGCCGGAACAGACTGACTCGAAGCGCGTTAGCGCCGCGACGTTAGACGTCGTTTCGTGACGATCGAATCTCGCAGATGAAGCTCGTCGAAGTTTTGATCGCGCGATCGGTCTGTCGGGAGACTTGCGTTTCGATAATTTTATTTCATTCTCACCAATTGACAACGATCATCGACCATATCGAACGAACGCGAATTGGGAGCTTGGATCTCACACGTCCATCCGCGAGCGGCGTAATGGAATAAATTTACACGGGGAAGCTTCGCACCGGTGGAAGCGCCCGATAACAAAAAAACATTGTGTAAAGAGTCCGATCGATCTCGGCGAGCCGGCGACGATTCGGGCGTGAGAGACTTTGAACAAATGTCAAAGATCAATTGTCCAAGCTCACGTGTGATTCACAATGACGGTGTATCGTACATCTTTAATGCCGCTACTCTGTGTAAAGCCGCGTCGATTCGTATACAATGACGAGGAAGGAATACATTCGGAGCGCAGTAAACTCGGGAATTACCATTTTTCACTTTAAACGGAAACAATGGGCAGAGGTCAGGATAAATATATAAATCTATGCGGCTAAATATATCATAGATATGAGCCAATTTCACGTATAGACCAAAGTATACGGTTTATTATGCGCTGTGGAAAATAAATAGGTGGGCAAAAAAAAAATGAACGGAAAAAAAACGAGAGAAGTTAGCAGCACCGATTCGAACTTCTCTCGACTCTCCAAAATTGGTAAAATAAAATTGGTAAAAATACCCAGTTTTGCCCCGCTCGCAGCTACAACTTTCCAGGATTGTCCGTTCGACACGTATTCCGTGCGTTTTTCACTTTATTCCGAGACACAGAGACCATCTCCCTTTTGACCCAAAAACTATCACGATAAGACTCAAGGTTCAGTCGAGACTTAAATAAATCCCCTCAAAAGCAGCGACACGCCAGTGCGGTCGTCTCGATTACCGTCAAAAAAATTGAAAAATTACAGAGCTGGAACGAGAAAGGTCAAGTACCCCGTGGCAGGCGGCTCGAAAGAAAGGGAAAGATGTGTGGCTCGATGTCTCGTCGTTAAAGTCAACCCGTTAATAAGGAAATTCCACACCACGATATTCTCGACGAGCTCCCGACCTTCCCAACTCCCACCGGAATCGTTAACTTTCCCGCGATCGCGCAATTACGTGGAGGTTAAATTTAAAAAAAGTTTAAAGCGGAGAAACAGTACTGTGATATATAGCTTCCGAATAATTTGCTCATCCATATTAGCCGAGCTAAAAGGTTCAAAGTAATTGACCGTTGGCATGCTCGCCGCGACGATAAGAGGGTGTTCTTATCGCGCATTTTTTTATAGTCGCGTGAGCACACGCACACACATCGGTCACTCGAATTTTGTTTCATGTACTAGACTCACGTACTATATTCTTAGACGTAATTTATTTTAAGTCTAACGTTATTCAAATGGCACCGTTGCCTATCGTAAAAATAAATCTTATTGAAAGCAAAGCAGGTATTTCCAACTCGGTCGAATTCTTCGGAGCATTCTCGAGCTTCCGATTTAAATTTGATTGGCGATCTACCCGAATTCACGATAAATTTCAGGAACCGGACGACCGCAGAAACGCTCGGGAAGCATTCATGAATGGTCGACCAAAGTCTTACGTTTAAAAATATACGAGGACAACTGATTATTCTGTTATAATCAAATGCATTCCATCGAGTCGTGCGTGCCGCCTCGTTACGCTCCGGGGCATTCACGCACGTCACGGCAAGACAATTGTCGCCTGATTTCGAGGGCATGACGTGCAAGGCGCTTCGCCGACCGTACGGTAAAAATGGTTTTATTATTAAATTTTTCGGTTTTGAAAATAAACAAAAAAGGCTCGAACCGTGCACTTATTATTCGCGCGGGTGGGCGGGTGAGTCGGCCGGTATTTCCTGTTGCCTCGTCGAGGGACATACAAGCGTATGTGGTAGATGTAAGAGGATTTCGATTGCGAAAGCGTCCATGAAAAACACGATCAACCCAACGGCGCCGGATAAAAACCAAAAATACACCAAATAAAATAAATCGAGGTTACCTATATACGAATTACCATCGATATTATCTCGTGACACGATGGGCGGAGGATCGGATGTTTGACGTATCGACGTGATAGTAGATTATCGAGAGGCGTGAAAACATGCTGTCGCTGATAGTGTAATTTGTTTGAACGGCACGGTGGACCAATGTTTAAAAAAAGATAAAAAATTTGTGTTTATATTTTTTTTGTAAAGGAGCAATCCGTTTAGAAATCAATCAATCAATCGATTATAAGTGTCAAATTGGATTTCTAAAACTTATGTTCGGAGAAAATAAAATCTTCATAAGAGTGTCCGACGACTGGGACGTGTCCGAGCATTGGTTAGGACTCTCCAGGCGATCGGTATTTTTGCGGTGTTACCGAAACCAGGACTCAATTTTTTTTAAACGCTGTTCCGCTTAACCTTTGGCTCTGTGTCAAGGTTCATATGCCATAACGCGCGCAAGCATCGCGTCGTCCGTCTTGCATACGTCGAGCAGGCTGCGTGCGTCTCATCTAGGCGCATCACCGGCTCAGCAAAAAAAAAAGTGCGAACCCAACGTAATTATTATTCCCGAGATTGAGCCTCACGAAGTCACGATAAATTAAAATGCAATCCGTCAATCGATACCGCATTGGAAAATGATCGGGCATTTTTCGACCGGTCTCTCGAGTGTAGAGTCGATTCTCGATGTTACCGCAGCCGTTTACGAGCCGGTAATTTGTTTTCAATCATCGTCAAGAAACGGTAAACATCGCGATCGCGTGCCGAATATATAATATTTACAATCGCGATGAGCAGTGTTTGATTGAAGCGTTTCGCAAGCAAGGAATAACGCAGATTATGACTCAGAACATCCCGCTTTGTGTCGCAATGATTCATTGTGGACTTTATAGTTCAGTTTCGCATTGAGCGTGATGATCGTGCTGACATTGTTGTTTAATACTCGATAAACAAATTGCCCGACAAAATCGGCTTCACGAAATAAAAATAAAACAAATTCACTTGCGGGCTGCCAAAGAAAAAATTGTTATTTCGTTTCTACTTTCAATTCTTACAATTCCATAAGATAATGAAACAACGATGGCAAGATTGTCAAAGTGACATGTTATCGTTTCAAGCCCGAATGGAATTATAAGAATTAAAAGTAGAACTGAAATAACAATTTTTTTTCTTTGGCAGCCCGCAAGCGAATGTTACTTGAGACGATGATATTATTTTTTCAGTGCGGCTTAATGAGGTCGCGAATAACATACAAATTTAAAGTCCATTTCGTTCAAGCCGGAAACACCGGGAATAGCAGAAAAAAAACCCGCATAGAGCTTCGAGAACTCGGCAATTTATTGATAATTCACGGCAATTTTGATTCATTGCGCGTAACGAAAACAGCGTGTTTACCAATTTTACACAGCCTCGTTACTATTGTGTAACAATTGCTCTGCCAATTCTCGGAGAATTTTACGTACGACAGAATCTCCGCGTGCGAATTAAAAAAACTAAACGATGATAAATTTACACCGTTAAGTTGAAAATAAAAATAAAAAACCTTCGGAACATTGGAATGACAGTTGTAAAAAAAAAACAGATGGTTCTCACTTTTAAGAATGTCTCATAATGAAATCGTCGCATGTTTCGCAAGATCAATTTATTTCTAATGTTAGTTTTGACGAGAGTCACGTGACAGAGGTTGGCCGTTGGACCGGGCTGACTTACCTTCCTATTGAGCGTCACTCGTTTCGAAAACTTCACGGATAAAGTGTTATTTTGAAAGAAATGGAAGGGCGCGGGCTCGGCGTCCTATCGTAGTTTCCACTCGCCACCGTTTGTAACTACGCCGGTTATGTTAACTCACCGAGGATATTGTAAAAACTGCACGAGACCGAACGAACTTTTTCTTAGAGGCGAACTCCGAACTTCGAAAGCTACATGTAATACAGTCTTATCAGTGGTAAGAAATTTGCCGCGTTCCATGAAACGGTATGACTATTTGTTCAAAGTCCAATCCATGAAGACTCTTTCATATCGCACCACTCACTCCGTCGACATGACCAGTATTTAGTGTGACGTGATGAATGTTATGCTCGTCATAAATCACGTGCATCCATGTAGATTCTCCGTCGATGGACATTTTTTGTTTTTTCCACACTTCTGTACCAGCGAAGCTTCGTTCCCGTTCGGTAATGAAGAACATTGGGACTAATTCGCATGAGATCAATTTATAGTCCAATGAACGTTCGGACTTGGCTTTGGATGATTTTCATTGGTGGTTGCATATCGGAAATTTCTTGTGTTCGAGGTATAGCGATGGTTGATGAAAACGCTCCTCCTTGGCTAAACTAGGAAACGCCAGAGTGTTGACTTTAGTAGTTACCGACAATCGGTATGGTAGGAAATGATGAAGGTTGGATAAAAGTGGATAAAAGTTATTTATCGAGTATTAAACAACGAATGTAGCTGATTGAAAAATGTTTATTTTTGGATATAATTTATTGAAACTACATACAAAAACAGTATTACTATATCACAATAGAGTGTATGCTTCTTAGTGTCTACGATAATTGTTCATTTAACATCTCTATACACGTTTCACAATATTCACAACACTCTCACAGCATTAAAAAGAAAAGAAGAAAATCTTTCGACAATAGTTCGATATAAATTAACGTTATCAATTTGTACGAATATTGACAATTTGTTTTTGGCAAATACCATCCGTAGCTGCACACGCGACAATTCAATTTACCCGCTGTCGAAATAATTATCCATCGTCGATAATGCGTAATCCAAGATCCAGGCCAAGCGATATAACTCGTAAAAAGTTAAAGTAGGTGTAATCGTAGTAATACTGCTATCGTTAACGATTTTTAACGGTTGTATTTTATAATGTGAATAGCATATTGTAGATGTAACTTATTTAAGTACCAAAGATCTCTAAACTGCTGCATTTGCCGGGGGTGGTTTTTTTTTTCTTTCAAATCCGTTATTCGCGTCAAGCACTTAACAATAGAGATAATTAATTCTCACTAAATTAATAGAATCTTAAAATCTGATAAAAAAAAAGAAAGACATCGATCTCGATAAAGATTTCCAACATATATATATCTACAGTTTCGAAAGCCATCGGACGATTAGTTTTTTGTGGCTTTCACATTTTTTTTTTAAACATAAGTAAAATCTTTATATTTACAACTAGTAATACCATATTGCTGTCCGCGGCGACTGCGCTCGGCAACACTCGCAAACACTTTTCTCGTACCGTCGATCGAGGTCGGAAAAAAATGTTTGGCTTTTTTAAAGGTTGATCACTTGTTACCGCGTCGTTGACGACCGGAATACAGAACGCACCTGCGACAGTGAGAGAGAAAAAAAAAATTATTTTGAGATTGAAGATATTTCATGGTCGATGCATTACTGTTTTTGGGCATTGTAATTAAGGTGAAGTGGAACGGTCGAGTGCGACAATAATTATTTTCCTAGTGCACACAATAGTTATTTGTATGGCAAGCGCGTTGAAAGGGCATTTCTTGACGAGTGTGAAAATGCCGCAATTGTGTGAAAGCGGGATTTGACGTGCAGACGTTAGGAAAAGATTTTTGCAATTTTCCAATAAACTTTTTTTTCAACGGTGCTGATTTTTTTTTTTTAGATTAATGCTGACAACATTTTTCCTTGCCGCGTAGTGGGGGCAATCGGAAAAATCGGGGTTCGAAAAATCGGGGTCCTAGTGTATTTCATATTGTTGTTATCGAAAATTACCTTCTCGGTAGCGTTTGTTCTCCCGATATCAATTCGTTTCCCAGTCGGGTAAGTTTTTGTCGTCCCGTGAGAAATTATTAGCAAGTCACAAGTGTTCCGTGACGAAAGCCGCGTTAGCGATCCCAGCGTTCAGATCGATAGGTTTTTCCGTGCTCGTCGGTGTTTTCTCGCTGTCGGCGCTGATCTTCGTCAAGCTCACACCGTTCTCGTTTCTGTCCTCGGCCTTTCGGAACTTCTCCTTCTTCATTTCGTTCTCGAGCATCGCTCGATCCCGTCTGTGTTCCTTGTACAACCATCTACACATACACAAGTAGATAATCACACTTTAATAATCCTTATTAACCAGCAATTTTATTAACGATATTTTACATAACTAAGGAACTGTTAAATGAAAATAAAAATAAATTGTCGCGAGCGAACCTGAAAATCACTTTTTTTACAAGCCATTAAATCGTAATATCCAACACGCTACTCATTTTTTAATCTCGAAGGAAATCGATCGTATTAACAACACGTGCGACAATCTCACGACCGTAATAACTCCCGATCGCAGTGATTTCGCAATTTCCACTTATACACCGTATTTTAGATCTGTTACTTTTGTAATTCATAAATCATCGTTCTTAACATCCAACACGCTAGCAATTTTTTTTATCTCGAAGAAAATCGATCGTCTCAACAACACGTGCGACAATCTCACGAACGTAATAACTCCCGGTCGCAGTGATTTCGCAATTTCCACTTATAAACCGTATTTTGGATCTGTTACTTTTGTAATTCATAAATCGTCGTTCTCAATATCCAACACGCTACTCATTTTTTTTATCTCGAAGAAAATCGATCAAATAAACAACACGTCCGACAATCTCACGAACGTAATAACTCCCGATCGGAGTGATTTCGTAAGTTCCACTTATAAACCGTATTTTAGATCTATTACTTTTGTAATTCATAAATCGTCGTTTTATCGTCGATCGTACAAGCACCAGGAGCTCGCCGGTCAGTTGAAACTGTAAAATCCATTACGCGAATGATTCAGCGTATAATAAGAGTTTTTTTTCAATTAATAGCAACATAGTGATTATTGTATTTGTATTATGCATGAACGAGTTGTGGCGTGAATAGAACGTGATGTGCTTACAAGAAGGAAAATACGGCGGGGATGGTGAGGCCGCCGCCGAGCAAGAAGAAGGTCCCCGGAAACGTGTTCATCGTCGCGGCGTACACGGAACTGTACATCGGCCCGTAAACCAGAGGCATCAGGGACTCGCACACGCCGAACAAGGAATTCACTTTGCCTGCAATTCGATAATAAGTCGGACAACCATTACACCGATGAATCTTGACCCCACCGATTTCGTCGCATTTGGAGTGGAAAAAAAAAAGAAAAAAAAACATTTAGATATTCTCAATACGAAGGACTCACCTAATTCGTCGGTCGGCACGAGCTTCGAGGCTATCGAACGCATAGCGATGAAGGACGTTCCATTAACGATATCGGCCAGCGGTGCTAATTGACGACGAACATATTATTCAAGGTTCAACGGAATCATTAAATACACCAAAAGTTAGGAAACATTGGATTAAAAAAATTGTCGCCCTTTTGCCGCTTCCGATGGACCGGAAAGATTTAATTTGGCAGTCAGGTTACGTAAAAACGTTTCGTACGTTTCTATGGAATGCACTCGAAGAAAGTATGTGCGAAAAATATATTAAGGTAGTCCGAGCGGTACAGGCCCGCCAAACGTGAGTTTCCGGGAAAAATGATATATTTGAAATATTTAATTATATTTAATATATTTAATATATGAAAAATATATTTTCGTGTATATTTTTTTCTATCGGAATACAATTTTTGTGAGTCTTCTTTTTAAAACCTTAAATCTCCGAGAAGAACCTTTACGATTCTATTTGCGATAAACTGCAAGTTCTCGTAATAAAATAATAACATTTTAGCCTTTTTCATAAAAAATCTAATAGCGATTTTTCCAAATCGTTAACGATATTAACGAAATGAACTCGGTAAAAACTCACCGAGATAGATCATCCAGTCTTCCGTGGCGAAAGCGTAAACGAGGCAGGCAAGGATCTTGCTCATGCAACTCATGACCCCGACGAGCGCATCATCGATCTTGAGCACGTGACTGAACAGTCCAACGGACACCATTGTACCTGTTTGCAATCGAAACATTCCTCTCTCAGTCGGGCGACAAATCGGCACGCCAGTTATTCGCCAACAATACGAGTTGTATTCACAATTATCTTTCGCACGAAAACGTTTGCAGTCTCGTAACAAAACCGGCCACCGGCCGAGTGTTTGGACACGCGAACAGCTTTGTTACAACCTCGTTCCTTTGCGTAGCGTCACATTTCTTAATCAATCAATGCTGACTCGTTGTGAGGATTGCCATTTATCACGTACCGTTAATTACGCGCTCGGGCAGACTGGACGTTTAATAACCATTTCTTGGAAACGAACAGATCCATCATGTTATCTCAATTTCATTTTCTTGTTAATTTTACCATTTTCATCTTATGTTCCAAGAAAAAAGAATTCATTTTCGCGGGGAAGAATGTTTGTTAAATGCGCAAATCTTTTTTTAGCGGCTACCTAATTGCAGTATACACGCCCCCCTCTCATGGAAAAAAGTATATGCGAAATTATATTTTTTCCTTGAAGGCGAAATATCGCCTGGCAACGCTGGTGCAAGTCATGCAAGTAGCTTGTATTTATCGGTTTATTAATAGACCTATAAAAGTAATTTTATGCGCGCGGTTCCGAGGTAACACAACTATCGTGGTTTGTTCGATTACCGCTTCGAGCGAAAAACCCGTCGCGAACTTGACCTTCAATAACCAGACATTTTTATACTAAAAAACGCTCTCCTACCGTGCACTTCCGCTGTAGATATGGCACAGTAACGAGTTTAACGTTGATTATTAAATGCAGACGGGTAGATCGACGGATTAAAGTACTATCGTAATGGTAATCTGACGGGATTCCCTCCTTGATGTATAATGGTCTGATAATACCGGTATACACGCGATTACGTATTCCCGTGGGACGAGATGAGAATTCTTCAAGGCCTGCACACGTAGTCGCATAAAAAAAAAAACACTTTTGGATTGTACAAAGCGATACTAAACGGCGGAATAAAATTTTAACCAAATTTGCACCTCATGCACAGAGGATAAATAAATTACTACAAATTTTCATTTTTTGAACAAAAATAACAGTTATTCCAATACAAATAAATTTATTTATATACCGGTTATCCTAAAACCTTCTAAATGAATAAACTCGATTTTACTCAAACAAACAAAAAAAAATTGTCTTGAATAAAGTTATACGAATGTTTAAAGTTCAACAGTCAAACTTAAATCAAGACATTTTTTATCTTAAGTATGTACGTGAGTTTTTAATTTTGAAAAGGTGAATCCCATAAACAGAACGCCATTCATCGAAGAGCGAGTAAGAATCGCCGTGGTTAATCATCCATCTGACAATTTCGTAAGATTTCGCGATCCCCCTCGCCCGTGAACTCCGCGTAAACTCGTGTTGTGAATACCGAAATTAAGGTCGACGAAATTAATATTCAATTCAGATACAGTTTGCATGCGTAATGAGATTTATGGTAATGCGAGAGTGAATTGAAAGGACGCGGGTAGTCGAGCATGCGCGCGCGCCGGTCTGGCTGCGGGATCTTCTGCGCAAGAAACGGGCTGCGAAAGGCAGCCGAGCCCCCGAGCTAACGGCGACAGACAAGTCACGAGTGCTTGTACACCGTGAAGCAGCAGTTAGTTTTTTATTTAAATTTTTTTTCTTCGTCCGACCGCTCTATCCGTGGATCTCGCGATACTTGTGTTCGCGCAAGGACATCGAGATCGATGTATCGATCGAGCGATCGAGACCGTGCGTCAATAAATCTTTCCAGGGGGCTCGCGCACGACTACTTTCAACTAATCGAAGATCCCGAAGGTCGGCTTCGATATTCATTCTGCAAATCTTTGCAGACTTATTGCGCCGTTTTTTTTTCACCCATTAATTCCCACGACGTCCATCGACAGTCGCCAGCGACGGATAGGTGCGATCGTTCGGGTGGAGCGCGAAGCGAAGGAAACTCGTTTGCAATTAGTATTCCGAAGATCGGCTCGCGAAATGGAAATGGATAATTGGCGAAGCGAAAAAGTCGAATGGGACTCTTCTCGCTCAGCGAGACAGCAGCCTCAGGGTCGATACTTTAACAACAATCGTTCGAGCGTCGACCCATCGAAGGACGTACCCTCGAACCGGATGGACGTAAGTCCATCGACATTGACACCGCACCGAATGCCGGAACTAGTTTCGTTCCGAGCCGCTTCTGTGGTCGTGATACGCCGTTTATCGCGCCCCAATGATTCGAGATCTCTCCTGGTCTCACCTCAGACCCGTGGAAATTCGTTTTCTCATACAGATTTCACTACTTTGGCTTTCCTTCCATTTTTTTTTTTTTTTTTTAGAATTATTTATTTCTGCACCTTCGGAGTTACTGTCTCGATAATTCATGGCTTAGAGCCTATTTGGAAAATTGTTCTCACCGATGAGATTAGTCACCATGCTGTAGGTCGAGAACATGCTGAACTTGACCTCGTTCCAGTTGAACCGATACCTCGTGAAGAGATACATCACTGCCATTTCACCTGTAACAGAATGTAACATTTAAATAATACATTTTTTTTCATCATATAAAATATACTTTTTAATATAATTCTTCGATGTAAAAGTTACATTTTGCATTTTAAATTACATTAAAAACTGTATTTGGAACTCGTCCCGAGATTCTATATTGAGTTCCGTTGTCGACAGTGACTTTCGAATAGTCGTACGGAAAATAAAAGTCATGCATTCAACGCAACTCGTTGAGAAATCAATTTCCATTGAATACATTGAAGTTTTAAATGTTCTCGTACATTTTTTTTCCAATAAAAAAAAGGTTATGACGTCGGTTTTAAATAGAGTGAACCAGACGTCCGAACGAAACGAGCGTTGCAAATTTGTTCCTGTACCCAGTCTCTTTCCCTGTCTCTCCTCTCTCTCTCTCTCTCTCTCTCTCTCTCTCTCTCTCTCTCGGTCACACGAGCGTCATTATCCGGACATTATGTAAGAATGCCACACAGGTTGCACAACAAGTTCGTTTATCAGTACGTCCATTTAGTCGTTTCCGCCGAGCTCTCCGCGGTCTTTATCAAATTATGCCTATCTCCTCTCCCGGTACATACTCCTTGCTCCTCCTCTCCCGACCTCTCTCGGGCTTCCGAAACGCTCGCGACCGGTTAAATACACTGCCAGACCGTTCTCGTGTTACCTCGAACAGCGCCGGTCTGTGTGCATCGCGCAGCCACGGTAAATGCACTTACAACAATGTTAATCCACCTCGTCCTTGAAGAAAAATCGTGCGAGCAACCCGTGCCCAGAGGCTTTTATCGTCGATTGTGTCTAGCGTTCATCGCATGAGTTTACTGCAAGACTCGAGTTATCCTAATTGGAACAATCATGGGCCGACGTTAGGCTCATATTATTCATTGTATTTGCGAATAATTATGACTCAAAGTTAAATCGTTTAAGCTGGAAAAAAAACTCCAGACTGTGCCATTGTAGCATCGTCCTCGTGTGGATCAGATGCGTATGGATCGTCCGCATGATCCATAGCATCGCATCGACATGTGGCTCGACCAACCGTGCGCGAGACAGTAGGGATGATCAACATTTTTTGAATTTGTATTTTCTCGATCGTTTTAACCATTTGTTTTGGTAAAAATATGGTTCGTTGTTAAAAAATAAAGACGTTGTAATACTAACAAAAAAAAAAACAAAAAAAAACATGTGGACCATTGTTAGCAAAAAAAATGGTTGTGAGATGCACCATTTTTTTTTTACTGTATCCAAGATGTACTCTGTAGTTGCAGCGATTACGATTATTAACGCTCCAAACTACCCGCTTGATCAGTTTCACGTGTTGGACTCGCAATTTCATGCGAAGACGCGTGTTTTCTCGCGAAGACTAGGCGGGCACTTGAGTACTTCCGGTCGGTATTATCTTTCCTTGCACACTATCAGCTTCTTTGTAAGATTAATCTGTCGACTGGTATGACCTTGTCACGGAAACGAGCCACTCTTCACTGTAACCACATCGGCGTTAACGACGCGATGTACCACCTTAATAACCGCGACGGCGGTACTCGATTATCGTAGCTCGATTGCCGGTATTCCGGCTTAATGGTCTGTTCTCTCGGCGCTGTAAATTCTCTCGGTTCTTACCTATGATTGGTCCTACGTGGGATTTTTAGATTTTTAGATTTTTAGATTTTTAGATCTTTAGATCTTTAGATTTTTAGATTTTTAGATTTTTAGATTTTTAGATTTTTAGATTTTTAGATTTTTAGATTTTTAAATTTTTAGATTTTTAAATTTTTTGATTTTTAGATTTTGAAATCATTTTTGAGGAACTAAGGCAAACATAAGAGGGCTCTTATAGGGAGTATACCGAGGAAAATCAAGTCGCTTATCACATCAATTATTCTCATCATGACGGTCACAATACAATATAACATATAATTTTCTAATAATCGCACAATCAACGAAATTAGTCGATGCTGAGACCGCGCAGGTTGTTACAATCTTTCAACGTATTAATATACACGAAGATAATTATTCCAAGATAATTATTTGCCAATTAAAATAATTATTTTTTATTCCACTGATTATATTGTAGAAATCCGAGAAAATCGGCCTGACCTCACGACCTTCGCTGTAATAACAGTTGTATCTCAGCATCGGAAATTTCGATATGAAAGGCTATTTTTTTTCAAATTAGAAACGCGAGGGAATACGAGGCAAAAAAAACAAAAAAAGTTTGACGCGCGTGTGACTCGCCGGAGTACCGGATGTTCCCTCGTAATTTCCGGATTAACGAGGAAATTCCATCAATCGCTCGATATACAACGAGTCGTTTTTCGAATTTGTCTCGTTACGGTTGGACAATACCGGAGAATCCTCGTGACATAACGGACGCAAACACTGCGACGGGATTTCGTTCTTTTCATAAAACGATCTGCGCCCGGAAATTATATTGCTGAGTTCGCGCAGCGCCATCCAAGAGTCCCCAGTTCTAATGGAACAACTTTCCATCGACCGACTAATCTGACTTTTAAGTTCGAAGTTGATTTAACGTATGCGACTTTCACTTCTGCAAATCGTCGGACGATAGCTTACATCGCATATTAATAGTCTCGCGTGAGAGTTGTTTACGAGGATGCGTGTGGAGGAGAACGGGGCAAAATGGACCCACGTCCTTCACATCAGGTGAGACCGTTTTTTATGTCCCACAAAACGGTCCATTATACCCCGCAAAACGGTCCATTATGTCCCGCCAAACGGTTCATTATGCCCCGCAAAACGGTCCATTTTGTCCCGCCAAACGGTCCATTATGCCCCGCAAACGGTCCATAACGCCCCGCTCTCTCCTACTGAAATATCAGAAAGCGACACGATGCTAAAAATTGTAGGGTACGAATCTGCAGAGTGTTTCGACTTCTCCGTACCGTGTTATCAGATTACGCGTTTTGCGGCATCCTGTAATATTTTTGACCCATTACTTATGCGAAATTTACCGCGCATTCGTGCCCACAGCTATAATGACGAACTATCGCTACGATCGCGATCGAAATAATGACGATGACGCAAGGCCACCATTGTACATCAGCTCGTTCATTGTGATGTGTGTTATTTCTACGTTCGGGCTTAATCTATAGATTCAGTGACCCCGGGATGAGTGTGCGAGATGAGATTTGATGAACGATCGCGTTACTCAACGCGAATGATAATTAAGGAGTAAATAATTGGCATGTCGTGACAGTTGGAAAAAAAAAATACAGATGTACAGTACACCGAGGGAAGAGAAACGAGAGGCTTGATTGCACGCGATAAGTCCGAATTCGTAATTATCGTAACGACTTCGCGAGAGGCAAGCCAACCGAGAACAAAAAAAAACGGTATCGCCGATTATTATTATTTTTTCTCTTTTCATTCCAGACAAAACTCGCTCTCCGCACGCCACTAGCGAGATTTCGCGATAGCACGCAAATAAACATACAAATTACACCCGCAGCAGTGTCTTTCCGGGCGACTCTTCAGCACGCGGAAGACGACCATCAGGCATCGGCATCGGACTCTTAGGATGTTAGGTTCGCCACACTGCACAGGTGTACAACGGGCTCCTTCGTCCTGACTAACGTTCCGCAGACCGCTGCGTCATACAATTTTTAGCACATTTGTTTCGAAGAACGTCTAAATATAAAAAATCCAAAAATTTGAAGTCACGAACGTCAGTACGTTTGCCGGTGCCAATTCGTGACAAGACGTCAAACAAAAAATGTATGCAGATGCATTCGTCAGACTTACCGTACATCGGCCCGATGACGACCATAACGATGATCATAAGAACGACGACCCTCTTTTGCCGATTGTTGGCTCCCTTTTTGAAGGCAACCCTGAAAGTCTCGTTGATGTGCCTTATCGAAAAGAAGTCAACGACTGTGGCGCAAGCGGACATCTCTTTGCCTTTGGCAACGGCCGCCTGGGGCGGTCTCGGAGCTTCCTTTATAACGACCAGACCGTAGACAAAGGCGAGTACGTAGCATACCGTCGATATAGCGAAGACCCCGTAAAAGCCTATCTTGATGTAGAGTATACCGGAAAGGGCCATGCCGATCGGCACGCCGAGCGACAGGAAAACATTAACGGCACCGATTCTCAGTGTTCTCGATTCCACGGTCGTAATGTCACCGATGTAACTGAATATCGCCATGAACATGGTGAACCAACCGCCCGTTAGCGCGGGCCACAGGGCTTCCGAGACACCGGCAGCTTCCATCGGTAACTCGTTGAACCAATAGACGCAGGCGATCAGACTTATGCTGGTCAGAAATTCACCGACGATCGGCAGGAGCATGCACGGTTTTCTCAATCCCGTGCGATCGCTCCAAGCGCCCATGAAGAGTATGAGAAGCGTCGGCAAACCGCTCTGCAGCGCCGTCTTCCATGTCTGCATTCCGGCGACGAGCTGTTGCACCGCTGTTTCCTCGGCCTCGAAACCGGTCGTGTTTCGCGCCGTTAGTGCACCACAAATTTCGTCCGAATAGGCCAGGTTGACCCGGCACGCCTTCTCCAGATTCAGATTCTGGGTTGCCAGAGACGCCAGTACACTCGGCATTATGTAGCATGCGACCATCGGCTCGACTGTTATGTTGCTCGTAAGGAAGTTCCACTTTTGCTTGACGCTCATCGACTTCCATGTCGCCGGTCCTTCCGCGTTGCAGCCCGACATGCTCTGCAACGCCAGCGACTTCTTGTCGATCGACGACGGCTCCTGCTTCGCCGAGGGCTCGAGGGCGCTCGGCGGTGCCGCGTTGTTCGTCATCCTTATCGCGGATTCTAAATCGTCTGTGCAATGAATCGTTTGTCGTCGGACACGACGAGGACAATGTGCTGAAGAAGTCACTCACGCGCGCGGCAACGAGGTTTCAAAGAGAGTCATTCATGTCTTCGGGTAACGGAGCACCCTTGGAGTTCAGTTTGCTTCGGTCATCGGGCATTCACTGAAAGAACATCCTCATCACGATTCTTCGCTACAGAGTTCAATGTCGCACTGTCTTCGGTTCCGAATCGATGGCACACCAGAATCCGGAGTCCGAAGAAGACGCACAACCGAAGACGGACGATTCCCCGGGCGACAATGGCGCGGGCCCTCTGAACCGATGACACTGTGCGGATCGTTGGCGATGCAGCGATGCTCGGCGGTACCGTTGGTACCCGCCGGATAACAAGGATCAGCCGCGGTATAGCGTCAAGCTAAATTGAATGACACGATTGTTTCTCTTCGGAGAGCTATGGTAGCGACCGGTTGGTGCTTATTTTCTGTGTGCTGGCCTGGTCGACCAGCGGACCAGCGTCGTTAGCAGATCCGTTCGCCCATTGACCACCGCACGGAGAGTCTTCGGCACGTTGGGTTTGGTACCGTCGTGTCGGCTACTTGGTCACTACTGGTTAACGCTGGTGGGATTGCCCGATTGCCGTCTGCCTGTGTCTGCCTCTCTACTACTCGCTTCGGACTCTCCTGCTTACTGGCTTCTCTTGTCTCCCTGTGTTAATACACCGAACGCATCGGTCGGCATACGCGATTCTCGTGGAAAACTCACCACTCCCAGGTCCTCGGTCGCACCGGGGGGTTCGCGATGTTTCTCCGTGCAGCTCGGGTTCTACAACCGGCGATCCCCACCCGTCTTTGGACTTATTTGGTTGGGTTTCGACACTGTTGTCGCGGACTCCGCTCTCCGTCGTCGTCCGCTACTCCCTCACTTCCGCGTTGATGCACCTTCAGTACATCCGACCGTTCAAGCAGCGAACGACTGAGACCCGCGGGGCTCCCAGGTCACTTCCGTCCAACGCTTCGCGCATACTATATCGAGTATCCATCACCGGCGTCGAACGTCCTTTTTTATTGTTCGATGGAACAACGAAAAATTTTATTTATTTATCTTGTTCGTACGAGACTTTCCGTTGTCCGATTCGGAGCTAAGGCTACGCTGATGTTCACTAATTAAGCTGCGGTTACTCGGCCAGAAAATTATCTTTCCTACAACAGCGTTGTTTTGGCATGATTCAAAGTGTCAACAAAGATAGCGGATTTCTATGCGTCATTGACGAAACTATCAAGGAGAAATGGTGAAAAGGCTTTGAGAAGCTTGACCAAAGATAACGATTCTCCGGACTATCGTTGGATCCCATCCGGAAAGAAACCGCGTGACGTAGGCGGCACATTTTTTTTTTTTTTTTTAATGGAAAGTCATCGAGCTTTATCTTCGTTAGTGTCAAATTATCTTGCCGACCATGAAAGCTACCGAAGGTTGTTATATCGTCCGACCGGTGATTTCACTTTTGCCCCAAATAATAATGTTTATGCAGATACCGTTTTAAAATTAAATTGCTATCGTAAATGGCCTTTTCGCCTCTTCTCCTCGGAGCCTGCGCGCTGCCGTACTCGCGACCCTGACACTATTGCGGCTGTGCCTTGATTTCGCCGAAACTTGTATCGAACCGGGCCGTAGACTCCGTCAAATTGTGTACCCACTTATCTGTATCTACGTTTGCACAAAAAATTATCGTAAACAAGTTCCAGAAAGGTGTTCGCCGCTAATGTAAAGCATCGAACGAATCAAGCGATATACCTACTCATCGGGGCTACATGCAGACTGAATTCTGGGATTCGGATAGTCGACCAGACGCGTGAAAAAAAATTGATATCATTTTTTTTTTAATTACAAAAAAATTGCACACACTCTTCCGGAAATTTCACGCACCGATATCAAGAGGATCGAGTCACATTAAAATCGCACACTAGCAACTTGAGATTTCTCCGTCCTGGAAATTCCCGCATGATGGAAACAACTCTTTCTGTTTTTTACTCGATCGCTGCATGATCACCGCATCAAATTGCAAATAATGGACACGAACAACTTTACGTGACTTCCAATAAAGAAAAAAAAAAAAAAAAAAAATAAGCAATTATTTCATTTTCATTGCAAAAGACGTTTTTATCAACCTTTTTTTTTCTTTGATTGCATAAAAATGCCGAAGATGGAATAATGGTTTGATTTCGATGTGAAAAAAATTATGAAACTTTATACAAAATGTTAATATGTATTTTTTTGTTATTGCAAAAAAAAATGACGATTATGAAAAAAGGTTTGATTTTGTTGTATAGATAATGACAAAACTTTATTAAAAAAAAAAAGTTTAATATTTCGTGCTGTAAATTTTCAATTCTTTGATATTCGTTGCGACTCGATTCTCCAAGGTGCGATCCGACTTTTCGAGAAGTATCTTTCAACGACAACTGATTCTTTCCTGAAGACACCGGAATCCCTCAGGGTGTAACCCTCACAGCCGTCTATATCCATGACACGCTTTTCCGAGTGCCCTGGCTCGGTTCTCCTCGACCCGTCGCGCGCCCGCCCGCAGATCACTGCCACGTCCAGTTGGGTAGAACAAACAAGCCATGATTTAACGCCAGGGTCGTCCGAATCTCCCGATAGTTCTTTCTTAATGGCCAATTCGAGACAATTACTTCCGCCATGGAGGAAAACTTCGTGACGTATATTACACGACCTCGTCGTTTTCGCGACGAACCTCCCAGGCAGCCACACCGAACTCGCCGTTTATGTAATCCCTTTCACTTCCTCGCACTCGTGACGGAATATCATTTGATTTTCCCCGCCGATAACATTTTTAATTGCGATTTTGTGAAATTAAAACGAAAAAAATAAATAAATAAAACGAAAATCGGACGTAAATCATAAAACACACCGAGACTATTCGCGAACGATTGCGAGCAGAGATTCGCGATAGATGAGCGACTATGACGATGTCGATGACGCGAGAACTGGCGTACTTCGCAAAGCAACATGATGCTGATACAATAATGATAGGCCTCGGTCTCTTTCTACCGGTGGGTGCTGCCGTTCGCGGCTCCGTGTAGGGCATATGTGGCAGCCCCGACCCTCGGCCACCCGCGGGAGGGTTACCGCCAGCTTAAGTGAGTAATGCGAGCGATGCTTATATTAAAATCGGCTCCGATACCGTGCAACGGACGCGAGTATAACACTGTAAGCGAGCTGTCCGTTCACACGATTCGCACGTTTCGGCTGATGAAGTTGTGGACATATCGACGAGCTTTCTCGGTTTTCTCCACCGGATTCGTACAGTGGAACCTCGATTATCCGGGACGGGCGGGAAGGGAGCACGAATAATCGTGAACGACGGATTATTCTCGACCGATCGTAACGTGACTGAAGTTTTTTTTACTGCACGACGGGAGAACCCCGAGAAAAATAATGGTTATACGACGATAAAAATTGTACATTCGTCACACACGTGTATTTGTACGGAGAACGTTACGCGTCGATGTTCGAACGAGTTTGTCCGATGTAAGAAATGTTGCACGATCGGAACTATTAATCGGAATATCATGGTCCTCGAACTGTATCGGACTTTCGAACGCACGAATAAAAACTTGCTTCGGCATAATTTTTTTGCGATGAGAATGGTTAATAAAAATTGAATGTTTTATTTTTATTTTTTTGTTGATTAACCGCATTTATTAATTTTTCCCAAAAATTAAAAGTATTTGTTTTTTTTTAATTAAACGAATTAAATTTTTTTTGCAAGACATCCTATTGTGCAAAATCTTCCGCTGCATCGAGATGCACCAATTCACAAAGCATTTTTTCTTTAGAGAAGCAGATCTAATTCAGGGAGAAATGTATTAGAGAGTTTAATTTTCATTGCTTTTATGCGACTCGACTTTAATATTCAGTGAGGCGTCTCTGAGTCCCACAGTTGAATTAGCACGTAATGTTTTCGATATTGCCATCATGGGTCGGTTGTAGGACGGGTTTATAGCGACTTTCACTGTAGCATAGTACTGGTCGTGTAGGTGTCTCAAATTACAAGATGTCATGGTTTTTTTTCATTTTTTAAATAATTTTTTTCACTTTAATGACGCACTGCCGTAAGCGGCAAAGTGTTGCGTCGTCTGGAAAGAAAAGTCGATCTCGGAAATTGAAGCCGAACATTAATGTATGAAGCCTTGAGAAAATTGCTTTCACAAATGATACTTTGTACACCATGTATGCCGCAATCGCAAGTGTAATTATGCTGGATCTAATGATCCACCGGGTGTACTTGAACTTTCCAACTTGAGAATTGGAATGAACGTACATGGATGTATCGAGTAAGGATACGGTGACTGAAAAAAATTGCCAATCCGTTGGAACTACTAATCGACGATTTGAGAACGTAGCTTAATAACCGCTAATCACGTCAAGCGCCAATCAATTTTATCCAATTGACAGCCCGATGAATGATTAGACGTGCCATTAATTTTTATTAAGTAACAGACGGTAAAAAAGTGTTGTAAATTTAAAAAAAAAACGATTTGTTGTCCATAAAGCTCTTTTTTTACATTCTCATCACGCACAAAGTAAAAGGAGAGGAAGTACTATAATAAAGAGAATGGACTGTCAGGCTATATTCAAGAAATTCGTTTTAAGGTAGCTATGTATTTCGCATAAGTTTGAGAAAAATAAGAGAAAATTGCAAGTACTTCTCGATGATATAAAAATCTGAAAAAGGCATGCACAGTAAAGTACCTGAAAAGATTAATTTTTTCTTATTTTATCGAACTTATGCGAAATGAGCCCGAAGCGACATAGCTACCTTAAATGTCCTAGAATAGTTAAAAAAAATGTTTGCTCCATGTCTTTACAATTTTTTTGTCCATAAATCAGACTTAAAATAAATGATTAAATTAACACGCAAAAGATTGCGTACGTTTAATATGTGTAAACGTCTTTGTATCGGGTACAATAATACCGAACAACCATCCTAAATTACAAGTAGAGTTCAATGAACTCCACTTCTCATCCGCGCCGTTCTCCCGTACGGCAGCTCAACTCCGGCCGAGCCTTCACTAAACTCGTTTTCGCGATCAACATAAAATGTTTTTTAAAAATATAATTGATGATCTAACTCCAGAAAGGCATACAGGCTATGATTATACCCAGCGCGTATGGCGTCACGGCACAAAGCCATCGATATAATTATAACTTCATTTCAGCTGCCGCTCGAAATATCGAGTTTCTTTGTCGCAAGCCTCGTGTATCGTATTATCGATGTATCGATAAATGCCGATATTACGTGAACATTCTAGGCACGGCGAATGTACAGCCCTTTCGCGCGGCGTAATAACTCGTTACTCAAATTACAATGGCGAAACTTTACTGGTCGCTACGAGCCGATACGAGACTCCGGCTGGACCCAGAGCGAAACGATCGAAGCAGTACACTGTAAAAATAATTTGTAAAAGTACACTGTAAAAATAATAAGTACCTGACTGCAAGTTTCGATGCAGGAACTCGTATATTACATTTCATGTACATTTTTGATGAAAAATTGCTGTTTAGTGTATTGAAAACATCGTGAATACTTTATTTTTAATAATTCACTTCAATTTGAAAGTTCTTTAATTTAAAAAATTGACTTCAAATTAATTCGAAAAGAATATTAATTTTTCATCACAATCATACATTAAATTTAATCTACGAGTTTTTTCATAAAAAATTCCAGTCTGGTATAATAAATTTACAATTTTTTTTTACAGTGTGTGATCGAGCCAAATACTTGGCAGCTCGAGTTGGTCCGAAATTAATTAATGTCATCTGTGTCCCCAAACAAATATCGCCAGCATACGCAAAAAATGTTTTCGTAATACGGTAAATCAATATACATATCCGCAGGCGTTTATTTAAATACCATGAATAAATACAGAGACGCTGATTTACCGTATTTATTTAACTTTCCCGTTTTACGCACGTAATGTGCGGCAGAGCGAGGGCCGCGATTGTCGGCGTCGATTGCATAAGCGTTTCTTTTGTCACGATCGCGGTGATCGAGGCAATCACTGCTCGGGGACTCCATCGCGAGAATGGGCTCTCTGCCACAACTGCGAATAATTGGTTTCCCCGACAACATTTCCCTCTCGTTGCTCGACTCAACTTTTTTTTATCCGTTCCCGGTGAACACCGGCCCGAGGTAAAGCGGCACCGCCGATGGTGGACTGGCGCGACCCGCGTGCGAACCAACTCGTGGCATACATTAGGCAATGAATCAATGATTAATGGCGAGCGATGATGAGCAATTTAAAATATTAAAGGCGCCTGTCCCCCCGAACGTCCCCTCCACAGGCAACGTAACAGGTAGCGGATCGAAGCCCAACAGAAAATTATTGAAACTATACCTCGATAACCGAGCGAGCTGATTCTTTTTTTTTGTTTCTCGCAAATTGCCTCGAGGAATTTGACATTGAACAGTCGGGACGATAATGACAACGAGAACGTGAGCATGTGACAACAATAATATTCTGAAACGACGGGATCTCCACTCCGTCGCTCTCAAATCGCACATGTCATTTTTTTTTTCGTTTTGTTTCGGTCTCGACGCTATCTGTTCGGAAATATATATTTTTTTTTTTATTTGCATTTTTTCACACATATCCACTCATGGAATTTTACTGAAAGAGCGGATACATTATTGGGGAGATTTGCGACACGATTATCCGAAACATAATGTACCATGGAACAATATGCAGATATAGATATATATGTAGAGTAAACATGATGCAAGTTCACTTTCTACTCGAATTCTAGTTTCCGAATAACTATTAACTCATGACCCAAATTTATTTTCTATAATTATTTTTTTTATTCTCTTTTATCAGGAACAGACTGTACTAAATGCAATTATACTTTCTTCCTTACAGTTGTTTTTTTCCGTCAAAGAACTTGTTCCATAAATGATGTAAACACATAAATAAACGTTCGTATTTCGAAAATATAATTTTTTGGATAAATATCGTAATATTGCCGTGATAACGTTGCCGAATTATGAAAGCGCTAATTTTATTTTTTCTCATTTTTGCACCGATTGTTATTCCACGATGAGAAATCAATGCGCGATGTGTTTATGTGTTTGCGTATCCACTTGTGCCGAGGACACCGCGGTCAGGCATGAAAAAATAATTTTCAATTATGCGTCGTCGTTGCAATTATGAAATGCAGCGAGTTAGCTGCGACTCTCCGGGTGACGCAAC
This sequence comes from Amblyteles armatorius, assembly GCA_933228735.2. NCBI lineage: Eukaryota > Metazoa > Arthropoda > Insecta > Hymenoptera > Ichneumonidae > Amblyteles > Amblyteles armatorius. The sequence goes on along the minus strand of OW121687.1, from coordinate 21,272,656 downwards.
AGGGTTCCTCAACCCTCATGTGCGTCCACTCCATAACGTATGAATAAAACGTTCACCTGTTGGAGCCAATACACGTTCATGCTGCAAAGTTATAACTATAAACCGTCTGGACTTCCCTGCTTCGCAACCTGTTTACTTCCTGCGTCGAAGGTATTTCAGGCTGCCTCTGCATAAAAACTTTACGTAGTGAATTTTATTCTTGAGCGGTTTCTTCGACGGGAAGTTTACCGTTGGCTTTACTCATCGGGTCTTCGACTCGAAATACCCTTTTGTGGATTTTATGGATTCACAACCGTTTCCGTGCCGAAAAATGTTTAAAAAGTAGTTTAAAAAAAAGGTTTCGGTAAACATTCGCTGATCGGACAGTAGCCAGTTAAAGCAACTATCGTCCCGATGTTATTTCACAACAATTTACAGTCGTAGACCAAACGATTTGCTTATTTAGAAAAAAGAACACAAAATAACGATTAAAACCAATCTAGAAAACATCCGAATTGCTAGAAACAAAAGCCTGTCGACTATTGCTTTGGTCAAAAATCTTCCTCTGACTGTGGCGCTAATAAAGGCGTCAAATCCTGTGCCGTTGTTCGTAAACAAGGTCAACCGGTCGAGCACTGTGCGAAAGACGTTTTTATTTTTTTTTAATTAGAAAGGATCTCGGAGATCTTTAAATAATACTGACGAGACGGCCATGGCCGACAAGTCGAAAAAATAATAACACCGTTTATCAACTTGATCCGTTAACATCTCGAGATTTTTCGAGACCTTTTTTATACCGAGCGGTCGTATGTTTATCTTTTTGAGCCACTTCGCTTTAGCACTCTTGCCGGTACTTTTTTATACACGCGCATACTAACATTCACGAAAATTCAGGTATCGTCAAGGTTACTTCTTCTTGCTTCCTGCAAGCCGTTATTATCGGCACCCAATAATTTCATGATAGCTTCATAATCACGTGCAAGTAATTGTCAACAATTTGCAAAATACCACACGTGGACGGCGAGTATACTTACGTGACGAAATGTGAATGCACCTTTCGAGACAGGGTTTAAATTATTTTTGTAAACTGAGTTTTAGTTAGGCATTAAATATATTTCATTTTTTTTTTTATAAAAAAAAAGTTTATCACACATGCCGGAACATGAGAACGACAATAAAAATGTCGGTTTGTGTTTGAGAATGTCAGTAAAAATTGAGTGCGATTTGCGGAAAAAGATTATTTAGGGATCATTTATTAATTTAAAAAAAAACACTATGACTGGTTAATGGTTGACGAGAATTTCGTATTCACGGAAAGAGAGTTCTTCGCCGTCGAATGGAATGTAGAGACATCCATGGCTGGCTTGAACCTGGGTAAAGAGAAATTTTTTTATATTAAAAATTCAGAGTTAAAAAAATTAATGAATTATTTTTATTTAGAATGAATTATTTAAAGAGTTTTCATTTACTAACCTTGCCAACGGTTTGGGCGCCATTGTGGAAAACGCGACCAACGTAGAGGGGTTCACCCTCGGAGTTCTGTCCGGCAACCACAGCGTTGGGAGGAATTGCACCATTGTTGGCGTGCTCCCACGAGAACGAATTTTGGCACAGAACCTGTCGAAACATAAACAATAATGTAACCAAAAAATGCAACGCTCGACTCGTCCTTTCAAAAAACAGTTATCTAGAGAAAAAATTATTTACGATAAAATTCGTCGATGCGAAAGCTATTTCATATTTGAGAATCAATACCTTTGACGAGCACAGTTTAAAAAGAGTAGATAGCGCTATCAGCAGACCTGATAAGAGAAAGTCATTTCGGCTCGAAAGTATTATAAAAATTATATATATCTGTATTTTTTTCCTCGATATGTTGACAATCCGTTTGTCCGTCAACGTTTCCGCGAAAACACTCGCGGCATATATCGAGGACGTTCGCTGATAAGATTATCATTGGTGCTGTAAGCTTCAGATTAAAAAAAAAATTTCACCTCGTATTCGTGTTTGGAGTGTTCTTCTCCGCCGTACGCGACGTATGCAGCATTCTTCTCAGGAATCACTTTAGCCGGGATCATGTCACCGTTGTGGAAGGCGCGACCAACGTAAATTGTCGAACCGTCGACATCGCGACCCCCGGCCACTGCCGTTTCCGGAACCATCTGGCCGACCGTACGCGTCACCCATCTGTATGCTGCAATTCATATGACAATGGAAATTAATTACTAATTATAAAAAATAAAACGAAAAACTTATTTCTAGTAATTTATAACATTTCCCAAATTGCTGTACTCTCGGTCGAAACTAAAATTTGTTTATCGATCGAAATTGCATCGAACCTAATACTCGAAAAATTGGATCGAAGATTCAATAAAAAATTCATACGATAATATAAATTAATTTAAAAAAAAACAAAATTTCGTTTCGTGTAATACATTGACATCCGAATTGGTTAATACTGGGTTATATGAGACACAATTGCTGTAAATTCTAAAGATACTATTTTTTGTGCAGGTGCGCTTCCGGTAAAGTTCCAAGAAACCCGACACAACGAAATAATTGAGCGTTTCATTGTAACGTCAATTGTTCGTCTATACACGTATTAACTTTTTAAACGCGCGAGATGATGTCATCGGATCACGTCAAAATGATAAGCAGGAAATGTATGTAATCCGGATAAAAAGAACTTCTGCATGGATGCGGCACGTAGCGTATATATCATAACGAAAGTCTGGTGCGAAACGCCCGTTTCTGATTTCGCTAATTTATGTCTTTGCCACGTTTGAGTCACCTGTATTGATTTAACGATGATCTCATGAGTACGTTACGTGAAAGAAGGTATGACGAAATTGCCGAATTTTTACAAACAAAAAAAGCATAATTATTTCGAGGCTATTTGTTCCGACCGTACATATATATATATATACAAACGTGAGAATAAATAAATTCCTCGCTACACAATAGAGAAGCGAAATAGATTACATTTCTATTTGACTACAATATTGGACAAAATATTGGATATTTCTAGCTATTCAGATTGAAGTTTTTTGAAATTTCATATAGCGATATTAACGGTAAGCATCAAAACTGTGTAAGTAGTTTAATCGTTAATAATCGTTATAGTTTCATAATCGATAAATACAAATTGCTACAGGGATATACGAAAGCCATTAAAGTTTATAAATTACGGGAAACGGTGTGAATCCTATGATTATAAAAAAATTGCGTATTACTTTTTCATAGACTAATATATGGATGATTTAATACAATATTAAAACGGTGAAATCGAATTATATTTTGAGGAATACTTTATAACGAGACTTGCCTGGCATTTTTGTCGAAACGATTGACACTGCTGAAGGTTTGAGGTAAAATGACGCTTATCAGATTTCGTTACCTTGTTAAGAACCCGTTTTTATCTTATCGCGTCTGTTCTACCATGTTTGAGTACGTTACCAGTTTGGGAGTGTATGTTTTCTTGGTACTCCTACCACTTCAAGACCGACGATAGAATCATACTCATAAAAATACGACGGACTCATAAAAGTACGATATTCATAAAAATCGAAAGTCATTTATAATTTTTTTCGATTAGTATCCGGCGCGGAAATCCGAAGGACCTATATCGTATGCTTTTATACACCAAATACGGCTCAATTCAATTACACAATACAATTAATTACCATTCAACCGATTAGCATTTTTACGACTTTGGACTCTGCTCCTTTTTGCGAGAAGGATAAAAATTGATTGTTTGAAAGATTGATAATTCATCTGATATAAAATGGATAACATATTGTTTCCGTGGTCAGCACGATCGTAGATTGTTTGCGGTATTACGTTTATCAGTATTCCGATGACATCCATGACACAATTAATTTTTTTAATGAACTCCAATCTGATAGAATTTCATAGAAAGCCAGTGCGTGCAAAATTGCGTTTTGCAATAAGTGATATTGGAAAAGATCTTGCAGTTTCATATTTTACAATTTCTGCGAAAATTTGCAAAATATTATACATTTCGTCAATGCAATATGTATTTTACCGCACTCGAACGTTTCGGGAGAGGGAAGACTTTTTGCTATTGGATCGAGAGTTCATGCAGACGATGAAAATAATTGTTATATCTCTATGCTTTCTCACTCTCTGATTCATCGCGTTTTATGTGACAAATTCCATTCATTAGATTCGTAGAATCCTAAAGGATCCCCAGATAGACATTTTTCGAATAAATTACATAATAAATGAAACCCCAAATTTGTAATGTATCTTATAATCAATTATCTTATAATCAATGATTTACACTCGAAAATCATTGGACTTGCAATCCTATTCTTCGAACAATTCATAATCATGGCGCGTCATCGAGGTTCGTGACTCTTCGGGAATGCTCGTCGATGTTCGGAAAACTCGAGAATCACCACGCGCCGTGGTGGTCACACAATCGCGCGAGTGATTTTCTCAAAAATAAAGCATGTATGAAGTCTGTCCCGAAAAATCATAAACGATAAGTGACAAGCGATCTATCGCTCATTTGTCGTACAATGAAAGTGAAAGTACTGACCCGTAATCCGGATGATTATCTGCGCGAAACCAAACGCGACATACACAAAGGTAAGTTGCAACGAACAGGACAACATAACCTCCGTTCGATCACTGCATTTTACTGCACGTTAATTTCTGTTTATTCGCAGTGCCAAGAAATTACGATCCTGCGTTGCACCCTTTCGAGGCAGCCAGAGAATACACCAGAGCTCTAAACGCCGTTAAGTTAGACCGAGTTTTCGCGAAGCCTTTCATAGGAAACTTGGAAGGTCACAAGGACGCTGTTTACTGCTTGTGCAAACATCCGGCGAGTCTCTCGACTCTGTTGAGCGGCGCGTACGACGGCGAAGTTCGAGTCTGGGATCTTCCGCAGAGAAAGTGCGAACGCTCGTTTCTCGCCCACGACGGCGTCGTCAGAGGAATAGCTTTTGCTCCAGACGCCGAAAATTTTATCACCATTGGCGACGACAAGACCATAAAAATATGGAAATATGGCAAAGAGGACGAGCCGACTAACACTGTTATCAGCAAAACGGTGGTGAGTGCTGTAAGTCACCATAGAAAAGATCCGGTATTCGCTACGTGCGGAGAGGTCTGCCAGATATGGGAGGAAACGAGGAACGAGCCTGTGAGAACTTTTAAATGGGGAGTCGACAGTCTTCACGACGTTAAGTACAATCCGGTCCAGACGAATCTTTTGGCCGCGTGCGCCAGTGATCGCAGCATCATTCTCTACGACACGAGAGACACCGGACCTCTGCGCAAAGTCACGATGAGATTGAGAACCAACAAGCTATCGTGGAATCCCATGGAGGCTTTCTCGTTTACGTGCGCCAATGAGGATTACAAGTAAGCAATGATCCTGAAGTTAATTGGACATAGCAATTTTTTTTATTAGTTAAAGGATGGCTGATAAAATTGCGAGTATTTGCGGACAAAAATTGACATCTCTTTAATTATCCATCTATGAATGGGCAAGAGCGATTACGATGATGTGGCAAAACCCCTCGCCCTCCTGCCCCGCGCCCAGTTGGTAACAAAAACTGTACTGAATCCCATTTTTAGACCGCAGACTGCCGAGTAAAAATAAAATTGTCTTTCCCTGCATTTGCCGATTCCCCAGGGAAAGACAATTTTCCTTTTGGACGGCGGATTCCGGTCTGGAAATGGCATTCAGTACAGTTTTTGTTACTGGCGGCGGTATTTCACATCACCTCTCTCGCGAAAAAGCAAAGTATTAGCCGATGTAAAATTCGATACCGCGTCCGATTATTCGTGGTATTGTGCGTTCACATTTGGGATAAAGCGTTCGTCGCTTTTATCCCAAATGTCATACATTTTTACGTGGCATTGACTCGCAAAATGCAAGTATCTCTTGCATTTATATGTCACGTGGTACATGTTTCAACTATTCTCAAGAGCATGTGTCTACAAGAAAGATAGCATCAGTGCGCTTTCGATGGAGCGAGAGAGAATCAATCGTTTTTGAGAAAACAGTGAAAGTTGAGAATACGTGAAAGATTCTTAACATCTAATCAGAGCTCGGTCGGTATCGAAATCTGTAGTAAAATTTGCCATGGTTCCAGAGGTTGACGATAATAAAGAAAGGTCTCACTGGGAACGGACATAATTTCATCTTCTCGTGAGACTTTTCTTTCGATATTAAATACGAATGCCTGCCGAAAAAAGGTGATTACAGTATTCATTACCGACCGCGGTACTTCACGTGCTGTTGGAAATATTTAAAAATCCTCTCATCGGTACCAACAAATTTTATGAACGCTGTTTTGAGAAAGACAAATGAAATTGTCGTTCACCACGGCATTTATAGTCATTCTCAACAACAACGTCATTTTTCCTGAGATACCTGCAGTCGCAAACGAAGAATTTCCTTCTCTCACCGAGCAATTTTTAAAAATCAAATATTCAACAATGAAACAACTTTCAGTCTGTACACATTCGACACACGAAAATTAAAAACACCTGTGAACGTGCACATGGATCACGTCGGTGCAGTGACTGATGTGGATTATTCGCCGACTGGCAAGGAATTCGTCTCGGGAAGTTACGACAAATCGGTACGCATCTACGAGGTCAACAAGGGTCATTCGCGGGAGATTTATCACACGAAGAGAATGCAAAGATTAACGAGCGTGGCGTGGTCTCTCGACAACAAATACATTCTCAGCGGTAGCGACGAGATGAATATCCGAGTTTGGAAAGCTCGGGCGTCGGAAAAATTGGGAGTGGTTAGTCAATCATCTTTCCTCATATCGATTATTCAACGATGTTTGCGTTGTAAAATTAATGCAACGTTTTTTTTCTTCAATTTTTAGCTCAAACCAAGAGAGCGAGCCGCGATGCGTTACGGCGACGCTTTGAAAGAGAAATTCGCCGGTCATCCGCAAGTCAAACGAATAAGTCGTCACAGACAAGTGCCGAAGCACATCTACAACGCTCAAGCTGAGCTGCGAACTATTCGCCAAAAGGACAAGCGAAAGTACGTATTTTTTTACAAGACATCACCAGCAAACTACCGCTCACGTTTATGTTTTGTTAATTTTTGTGCTTTTTTTGTATTTTTCCAGGGAAGCGAATAGGCGAGCGCATTCGAAGAAGGGCGCAGTGCCCTTCACCTCCGAGAGAAAGAAACACGTCGTCCGCGAAGAACAGTGAATTATACCGTACTCATTTTTGTTTGTTTTTTTTTCTATTGTAATCTACTTCGCCTTACGACCAATAAACATTTACGATAATTATACAGACAGTTGTTCATCGCTTGGAAAATTATAGGAAGTCTTTCGAAGGAACATTGGGATTAATAATTTGCGGGCAAAGAGATAATCGCTTGTAATAAATAATTTTATTGTTGAAATTATACAACGCATACGCTATAATGATCCTTAGAACGTTACAAACCTCAAGCGGTGATTAATGTCTTAGCGTAGTTCGCAACAGTTAATCGGCTCTTCGGGTTTGACGTTTATCGTCGGTGGCGCATTTCCGATATTAATAATAGGGGAATTATCGAAACGCGACCGACTTTTACTGACCCGAAATTATAATGAATTGATATTCAGCGTTCTTCGCACGCTTCAAGATCATTCGATTAATGTCGAACCGAGGCAAATGTCTCAATCATCGACACGCAGCTTTGCTTGAAATTCATTTTACTTTAATCTTTGATCCTTCGAAGCACATTTAGTGTTCTGCAAGTTTTAAACGGCACGATGAAACGTACCCAATTTTTGTACGACGTACCGAGCGGCTCGTCGTCTTGCGTCGACAATTTGTTTGATTTTTTTTCCATGCCTTCATACAACGTTTTTCCACCTTTGTCACGTTAAGAAGACATTCCGAGTATGCATCACCACGCTTCACAAACTCAAAACTAATATCGGTTTTTTAAATCGTTCGGTACGATTTTCGTTTTTTTTTTTTTTAATACACATCAGACCTCGCTCGCTGAACGGCAATTCTCTTTATTCACCCAAGAAATCAAAGCCTCGCGCATTGGTTCAGCGTCTATCGTTTCAACAGTGCATGTCTTTGCGGCGTGCTGAAGCGGCTCGCAAATCATCCTCTCTCGCTCGATTCTTTGTCGTTTTATATAATGGTTTCATATATATTGGTATATAATATAAACTATGCACGCAAACTTCTGTACAAGACTAGGTTAGTCGAGCAATCGATTTACCACTTAAGATCCCTCTGGTTTTTATCCTCGAACGATGACACCGAAACCGGAATATAAAAAAAAAAAAAAAAGCCAATGAACGCTGACGAACGAAATTTTTATTCTCTCTCACTGTCATTCTACGCGCCTCGCAAGCTCTTCGAGTTCTCGTTTATTAAATTAAAAGTCGGTTTTTTAACGATAATTATAATTTATATACATATAGACACATTTACATAAACTTTTACTTCATATATAATATATATATATATATAAATTTATATATATATATATATGTATGTATCGATTAGCGTAGATACACCGATGGCTTTCTAATACCTGGTCCTTTCCCATTCACTCCACTCATGGCACACCCGTGTGCAACTACCGCACTTTTTTTTTCATTTTCTCATTGTCACAGACGATCTCGCAATGTCAGTCAATCGAGTAATTCACAGTACGTTAATCATTTGGCAGTGAATCGTATGATAATCTATTAAATATACTTTCCAAATACTGTTTACACAGTTTATGTGTGTGTATGTTGTGTCAGCTAAAGCTTCACCTAAATTGCGTCGGTACGACAGAGTTCGAGAGAATTTATAATCGTTTTTCTCTCAATTTTTGTGTTTTCACAATTTTCAGTTTTTTTTTTTTTAATTATTGTTTTGTATTGTTTTTCGAGCCGTACCTATAAATTACTTATCTCTACTCGTCTTCAAGTCTGTCACTGCCTTTCGCGAGTCTTTATCACCTTGATCTGGACATTGGGTTAAAAATTAATTTTCATCTTTACTCAGTGTTGTATCGCGATACTCGTCGACGTGCGAACAGAGTTTAGTCTTCCGTTTCTTGACGGAAGCCTCGAGTACAATGTCGGCGCACCACTTAGACGTTGAGGTCTGCCATCATCTTCCGAAAATCGGCGAGCGTGTTGTAGTCCGGATCCGAGTCTATGTCCGCGAAATCTTTGTTCGAGTCGCTCTTTACGAAACTCGGATTGTAACGACTCAGGGACAGGGGGCACGGCAGCAACTCGGGCATCACCGAGTGATGCGTTATGAGGGCCGTCAGCGTCGTGAATTCCTTCGTAAAGCCCTGAAAAAATATAACAGAATGGTTAGATAGGTTAAAAATACTGAAGTTCAAACGCGAAATTCTTACTTTTATTTGACAAATAACAATTTTTTTTACGAATACTAAATTTTTAGTTGACAAAAAAAATTCCAAAATTTGCATTGTCAAATGTAACTATTCGTTCCTTTCGTTCGACTTTATTCGATACTCGAAATTTGTTTATGATCGGTGATTCCCGTAGGGTTTCAATTGGGTTTCGTTGCGAAAAGCATTGTTTTTTACGAACGTTGTCGCTCCGGGCCTCGCACCAGAGAATTAAAATCGTTTCAGCGTTCGCGGTAAATGTTAATTAAAGTCGAACGAATTCCGGCAACTCGTTATTACAACGAGTGACGATGAGGGCGAGAAAATTACGTGTTCGCGTATAACACGCACGAAATTCGTTTCGACTCGATCAAAGCGAGATGTATGAAGTTACATTGATTTCCCAATGGTACGAGCGATAAAACTCATATCGTGTCCATTTGGTCTGGGGTTGGCTTTCGGACGCGTGCAAGTGTGAACCATGGCGTGCGATCCTCTAATGTATACTCCATACCAGTCTATAATACATATATAAATATCTATATATTTATTTTATAAAACAGCTACATTCGGAAAGCGCCGAGGGAATTAAACGAGAAATTCCAATTTCAAAGTTAGTTGGATTAGTCGCGCGGATCACATTCCTCTTTGTTGCGGGCTCTGAATTAATAGAGAATAGCGTCGAGAGTGTATATTGTATAGCTGCATTCTCAGAATCAAAACAGAAAAATGAATAAGGTGTAACAAGGGGAGAACCCTGTACAAAAAACGCGCAATCCTTCGGGGCGACAATAAATATAAATGTATACATAGTGAAAAAATAAAATAAAATAAGAATTTATAATAGTAAGAATTCTAATGAATAATTACGAGTTGAATTGAAAAGCAAGGTAGATATAGTGCTGCTCCAAAAGTGAGATAATTATCCCGTGACCTTAGACCGGAACGCCTAAAGCCCACCATTCAGAAAAGCATCTAGGAAAATACATTTCACGGTGGGGCAAATTCTAAAATACCACTCTAGGAAAACTGGTAAAACTCGAAGGTGGGAAGCGAGAAAAGGAAGCGAGTCGGGACGTCAGGAATGAAACGACATTAGATAGAACAAAAATAAAGATATTCTTCCGTAAGAATTTTACTCGCCAAGTTTACATATTTAATGCTCCGAGATTAATGTCTCAGCGGTACGGAGGGAAGAATAATCTCGAGGATTTTACCTTGATCTTGTATCCTTTATTCGTCCGCATGATGAGATAATGGGCTATGCCGCTCGGTTGAAACTCCCGCGGTACCCGCAATGACAGAGCGTAGCATCCGGGTTTGCTGGTGCTCTCCCGCACCATGAAGGCTCCTTCCGGCTCCTGGCTCAGCACCTCCAGCGTTATTTCCCTGGACGATAAATAACAACGGCGGGGTTCGTGAATATGCAAAACAGCTCATACCGCATGAGTCTTCGCGGGTCGCGGCTGGGCGAAAGCAAAGTGGAAACAGTGTTGTGTCTGCGAAACAATGACGACTCTTCGCGATAACTTCGTACGATTACGAGAAACAAACGTGCTCCGATGTACGAGAGTCTTGTAATCGTTGCGATCTCATCGCAACGATTACAAACAAAAAAACACATTTTTTTTACGCATTGATATACGCATTGATATATCCACATATCGAAAAATCACGTCGGCGATGCCCACTTCTGCATGCAATCGAAAATTATTCCGCATACTTCAAGCTGCTGCCGAGTTGCCAATGCCCAATGAGAAGCCCGGAATTGTTATTTATTTATAATCGTAGCGTTTTTTATTCGCATTCTTTTTTGTTAATTTTTTTTTTATTTTTTTTTATTCGTATTCCGGCTGTTATAGAGCCCAGTAAAAACTGAAACCCGACGTTACTGATCGACTCTCACCTTGGTATTCCCGCTTGAAACCATGGAGCCTTCCGGAGTTCGCCCTCCTCGCAACGGTTGTTCAGACTGTCGGTTCTCTCGGGTAGCGGCGGCGGCGTCGGGGTAGAGCCGTGTGTGCTACCGTCCGCCGGTACCGAGCTGCTCGACGTACTTATCTGCGATCGCCTTTTCGTCTTGAACTCGGTCTCTGTACCTGAGTTCGGGGAGTTGTGTCCTATCCTGTAATCGAAAAGATCGTCGTTAGATTCGATTTTCGATCATCTATAATTTGAAGCAAAACAAAATCACACATTTTCGCCCTATTTTCGGAAACGGATAATAATCTTTCCCCCTCCACGGAATTTTGATAAATATTTTTATGATATATACGCGCCATATATTTTCCACCGAAATATCTTATATTTCGGATATGTTATGAAATATGTTTATGCGAACCTACATGTCTTCAAATTTACAGCAATTTTTATCTTTCATGTATTATTTATATAAAGTCGGTGAGTTTGATATATTCCAATAATATGTTTTTGCACATATTCGATTCCTGAAAAATATGTGCAATATATATATTATATTCAATATTTTCATACAATTGATATATAAATAATGTAAATTGCTACAAAATTGAAGTCACGTAAATTCGCAGAAATATATTCCAAAATATATCCAAAATGAATTTTTTTTCGATGAAACTATATATGTCGTGGGTATATTTTTGAAAATTCAAAAGTGCAGAAGCAAACCTTCTCAGCGCCCGTGGAGATTGTACCGTTCCGAAATATAATTCTGCAGTGAAAATAGCTTCATTTTCTCAGTTCAATATTGCCGATAGTAATCGATGTTTATTGATGAATAAAAGGTACATTACCTATTATTCTCGATGTTAAAGTTCTTGGCGGTAATGGAGGCGTTGATAGTGTTGTCGAGACTCTCAGAGGGTGGTATTTTGTTGTACGGTGCCCTCGTGCCTTCGGATTCGATGATCGCCTCGTTTATGTAACCACCGGAATGCGGCCGGTTCGACGGACTCGTCGGCGTGCTGCTGCCGCTTACCAAAGGACAACTGTCGTCCTCGCTGTTGAGGCCGAGAACGTCCCGACCGCCGGTCAGACCCATCGTAAGTCGCTTTATCAGCGGCGGCTTATCGGTCAGCCTCTTGTACGAGTTGAGCTCAGTCGGCGAGTTGCTCTCGTCGCTGCTCGGCGTGCTCTGCTGCGAAATACTCTTCGGCTCATCCTCGTTGCTTATCGGACCGAGGACGTTCGTAAAGTTGTGCGATGGTCGTAGACCGGGAATGGAATTTGGTGTCTGAAACGATATTTATTGCAATCTTTAATTGAAAAGAATTTAACGATCGTTTTTTATTCGGACATTGCTTAGTTTCATAAAACTGTGCATTGTATTTTATTTACTTGCATAAAATTTTTTTGGGACGTTACAGGGTGATGAAAAACTTAAAAAAAACATCGTAAATGTTTCATGACCCTTGCAAATTATTCCCGCAGAATTAAACTTTCAACACATTCCCGCACATTTCCATGTATCTTCTAACACGGAATATGTATGGCACCGGCTTTTTTGTCCCAAACTCGATCGTGCGCTTGGTCGTCAATAGCGATTACAGTCTATCGGCTACAGGTACATCGATGCTATGTAGTCGTGAGCGAAAATAAAAAAATAATGGGCACGTACCTTGACGCTGGCGAGTCGCAGCGTGGGCGAGCCGGCGCTGCCGATCTGAACGTTCATGTCCGCTGCGGACGTACCGCTTCCAGAACGGGACGTGGGCGCCGTTCGACTTTTCAGCCACGAATTCGAGGACGGACTTCTACAGCTGCCCACCACTCCGCCGCCGACTCCGACGCCGGTCCCGGTCCCGCCGTTCGCGCTGTCGCCTCCCAACGGTTTATTCTGCAACGCGAGATTCTCACTGTTTATTATGCGTATAGGTGTACGACTAACACCGCGCCCGCGCTAGCGCGCGCGCGCGCCACTGCGAATTCTACTTTGCTCGCTTCAACTATCCGCACACTTTGCCGTTTCCCTCTCGGGACTCCGGAGCTCGCCGGACGCTGTGTACTTGTTGATACAGTGACCGACGGCATCGCGACTCCCGAGACCCGATACGCCGACTATCGCGCACCGCATTCTTAAGACCGTGCGAAAGAACTCAGTCGGTAACAAAAACTGTAATTAATTTTCTTCGACGATGCTGACGTTGGGCGGTCGAAAGCAAATTCTTACACGAAGCCGAATTGACAGGCGCGTCATGTAAGAATTTGCTTTCAAGCGGAAACGGTTCGCAGTCGCAAAAAAAATCAATTTCAGTTTTTGGTACCGACTGGGCCTGAGATAGGCGGGAGGAAGGGAGGAGACATTGTCTTAAGTTCTAAAAATCTCACTTTTACCATTCGACATTTTGTCTGGGATAAACTCCGTTAACCGTTGCTCCATTCATTGCCAAGACAACGTATTCAGGCACGACAAGTCTGCAATTTTCCGATCGCTCGATCGATAAATCGAATACTTTGTAACGACTATCGCTGCACGATTTTCGTACGATCGCGGAGAGAGCGAGGCTCACGAGTACGGTCGACTGCCATATCCAGTATACTCCAGTCGTAAATCACATTTAATTAAGCCCCCGAAGGCATCCGCCCGAGAGTAGTATGAGTGATGATTATGATGAATTTATCGAAAATTCTGATATCTCGTAAATTTGTTACATCGTCCTAATTTAGATTTAGCTGCAACTTCGAGAGTTCCAAAGTGAGAGAGCGAGTGAACGATGTATGCATTTATAGATGAATGACGCACATATTTCCACGTAAATCCGGAGTATGCAATATCTCCTCTGTTCTGTACGAGGGTGTGAATCTGTGCTCGGGTATTCCGCGTTCGCGGACGCGCGAAATTCCATTCACGAATTTCCTCACTGCGGACTCGCGGTCCTAGCTGCGAAATACTCTCATTAACTTTTGGAGCATCGATTTTCGGGTCAATTGGGGCGCCGCTATTGGTATATTGTTTTTGAATATCCTTTAATTTAGAAACTATGTTCAACTGTGTCGATTTTTATCTCTTCTTTGAAAATAAATAAAAAATGAACTATAGCTCATGTTTTATTGATTTACAAGCTAATTGGGCTGCGCAATATTCATCACTGTTGCCCTAGTGGCCGATCATTGTATAGCGTGAAAGAACCTTAGCATCCTAATGTAAAATAACGAGCACAAAGCACCGCAGCTATAGAGAACAAATAACGAGAAAGTTGACCGATAAACTATTCACGAAATTAGGAGGAACAGGATGCTGTCCTATATTACACGCCGTTCCAATGCGCGCCGGTTAAGTACGAGTTTGAGTTCTCTACGATTGGAGAACTTTCAGCATCTGATGTACGAACGAGCGGAGGATCAAACGGCCGAGTGCGCGCGATAGCGATCCGATAGTGATCGATTTAATGGGAGAGCAAAGCAGGCACGGCCGGGAGAGCGATCGGGCTTGCCGAGTTTACGAAATTGGTATCTACAAGCCCGCTCTCGTTGCATTGACAAACGTTCGCGGAAACTAGTTTTCGAGCTAATCCTAGAATTCTCGTTCAACGCACGGGAGCAAGTTCGATTCGCCAATGGCGGCACGAGTAGGTATCGAGAATCGAAATGATCTAAGCCGACAAAAATGGAATACAGATTACACATTTCTGTTTCTCATCGTATACGAAGTGTGTAAGAAGAGAAAATGTTAGAAAACAAAACCAAACATTGGTCTGCTAGATTATGATCCAGAAATACACTTTGCATGTCCCAAAATGCAAAAAACAAAAACATGTTTCTATTTCTGTCTGTCTGTCTATATATCTAATTTGTCTGGGGTTTCTTGTTTTTGTATATTTATTATGTTTTTGCTTTTGTGGGCGGTTATTTTTATTTAAGTTTTTTTTCTCTTAGTTACTTCTAGTTCTAGTTCCGGTTCAAATTCTAATTCTAGTTCTAGTTCTAGTGCTAGTTCTTAACTTTAGCTGCATTCATTCAATCTATTTTTGTATTACTATTATTATGGTTTTCTGTTTATTTCCCTTTTTTATCTCTTCTCTTCTTTGTAATTTTAAGTTTTTCGCGATTACTTGTGAAAAAAATGATGTGGCAAAAGTGGCGAATATTGCCCGATCCTCTTACGGGATTGTTTTACGTGCTAATGAGAGGGTTCCACATTTACCACTTTTACCTTAATTTTTTAAAAATGTAGAATTTTCCCTTACCCAAGCGTTTCGTTGCTCCTCCTGTTTGTCCTTGTTGCGATAGACCGGCGACGATTGTGGCGTTATCACATCTTGAAGGATCGGCTGGCGTTGCAGCTGCGCCACGTACGCCATGCGAAACGCATTACCGACAATAGTATTCAATTCTTCCGCCTGGTAACAGAGAATCGAAGAGAAAATTCGTTTAGATAAAAGCGGATCAATCGAACATTTGAGCGAATGCGCTCGGGCGTGTCACGCGATACGAACGCGTTGTACAGTGTACAAATAACGGCTGTATCGTCCGCGTCCGAAAGCCAGAAACAGATTGACCCAGAGACTTTGAATAATTTTCGATTAATCGACCGCGTTTAGTACATCAAAGCCTCTAGTTGGCGATACTTCGAATCTATCCCTCAGTCCGCACGAGAGTGCTCGATCTATCGGGTTTCTCACGCGGAGTGATTCTATATCCGAACGTCCGCAATAGCGCAGGGACAGAGAGAAATCCCAAACTCACGCACGTATACAATTCTATCGTTCGTTCTGTTTAGCGACCGGTTCTCTTTCATTCGATTCTACAACGCGACCCACATTTTCATCCCCTCAATTCCTTTCACGACGACACAGATGCATCGCTATTTTTAATTTTGTTTCATTCGAATGTTCTTCACCATTTTTGTTTTGGTGCAAATGTCGTCATTTCTCTCGCCCAGATAACATTTTTGGCTGGAAATGTATGTGCACCCTTAATTTCATATCAATACACTCACTGGAAAAACAATGAATCGAAATTTCATAAAAAAATATCGTCCACATATCGGCGGCTCCATACGGCGATCAGAGAACGCAGGGCATCATTGTACAAATGCATGCCTGGTTGCTCATTCGGCCGTGATATTTTTTCGATATGTCGCAAATCGCATCGGACAGCAATACGTCGTAATCCTCGGATCCCAGACGGATTTTCGTTAGGGTCCAGAAACGGCGGGCCCGAAGTATGAAAATAAACCAAAGCAAAACTTTACATGTTCACACACTCATGCATTTATTTATATATATATATATATATATATATATATATATGTATATCCGCTATCGAGGCTTATATAGTTGGCGCTAGACAGCTGAATGTACATCGAGGACACACACGATACGCGGGGCGAAAGCGAGAAGAGAGCATGTGTCGCGGTTCGCGAAACAGAGGGAGATGAGGAAATATGAAGGGGGAAGAGTGGGTAATAGTGGATCCGAGGGGGTTTTATACTGTACGGCGAGAGGGCTGGAGATGAGAAGGAGGCGAGGTGGAGAACGAGGCGTCTGGTGCATCCGATACGTATTCCTCTGCGGTCTGCACTTGGCTAAGCCGGATATCCGAAATGGGAGGCTAGCTTGCGCTCGGTATATCTGTAACGTCGGATAGCGGGTACGTAGTAGACGCTTTCCTGTCCACGTGAGCGTGTCCGACATTCGCCCGCCCGAGGTAGACCGGGCAACCGCCCCGCCAGTCAACGAATATTTCCATGGGATGGCAAGGCAGTCGCAGAAATCCGAAGTCTCACTGGCTCCCGACGAAGTCACGGCTTTACGCCGCTGCGAGTAGACTCTCTCGTTCTCATATTTCAGGGAATGTCTCTCGATGCTTATCCTGCCGCTGCCTACAATCGAGTGTACAAAAAAATTGACTCGACGATTCTGCGAATCGCTTAGCGAACGTATTTCGATTTCAATGGAGGATTTTATTTGTTTTTTCGTGTTATTTGAAGTAGGTACTTTTCTGCGAGGGAAAATCGTGAGGAAAATTATAGATGGATAGAACCGTTTATTTCGTGTTCTGGGGCCCCAGCGCCCTAAGGACACCGCGCCCAGGTACAAAAACATCGAGTTCACGAACAAATGACGCCAATCCGCATATAAGCCAAAAAGAAATTCAAATTAAAACGAAAATAGAAAAAAAATCACGAAAGTAGGATAAATATTGATGTCAAGAGTACCGCAAAAACAACACAGATAGAAATGTAGAGAGTATCGCATAGAAAGTATCGTATCGTATCGCATAGAGTATCGTATGAATAGAAGTATAAAAAAATTGCGAAAAATCAATAAAAAATAAAATCAAATATAAAAAAAATTAGTTGGTACTGCTATTTATAATATCCTCCCCAAAAGCAAATACGAGTGCTGTTGATATCGCCCGGTCGCAACCGTGTTATAAACATATTTAATTTGGGAGCGGACGCCCTCGAACTCAAAAAAAAAAAAAATGCTAAAGCTGTGGCTGAATCAAACATTGTGAAAAAGTTTAGTCTATGTTGCCAGTAGATATTCCCGAGTAGATTTTTCGGTAAGCCGATTATTTTTAAACATCCTTTCGTCGTTTTTGTTTTTGGCCCTTTCGTCACGTATAACGACTGTCGCTAACGACGAAGTTAGGTAAAGAAAAAACAAAAAAAAATCTCACGACAAATTTACGTCGAAAACAGAGGAAAAAAAAAATGCTCGTTCAGCTCACGCGACGCCGTAGTCGAGAGTCGAGTTGCCGTAGCCCACGGGGTAAACGGATACGTCGAAACGGGACTACGTCATTTGACTTTTCAAACAAGAATACGATGAATTGAGTCGGAGGGCTGCGAAGGGGAAACGGCGTCACACGCGGCGGGACGAACTGTCCGCGCTGTCTTTTGTCTTCGCCATTATACAGTGGGTGGCACCGTGAACTGCTGAAACCCGATCGGTGGCACGGCCTCGGAAAACCGGCGTGCTTGGCTCGCATGCATCGCGGGCTTGTGGGTTGGAAAGCGCGAACGTGTTGACGAGCCGGGTGTGTGCGGAGACGCGACACCGTGTAGTCACATGCGGTTCCACTGCTGACGCTGCTGATGCTGCTGCTGCCGTCGAGTCTCTCACTATTTGTGTCCACTGTCGACCCGCACTTCCACTCGTCCCCCTTCCTTCATTCAATCTTCATTTCATTGTGAAATCCGATTTTTTTTTATTTTTATTTCTCATATCTCTTTCCGTTTCCCTAAACCAGTACTTCATTCTTGGACTGGTGCGATGTTAAGCGATTCGATCATTCAACTTAAATGGTACGGGTCGCGAGACCGAAATGTGCACGACAACGACTTATTCTGCAACTATAAGTAATGTGATAGGAATTGAAAATGGCGTGGGCGATATTTTACGAGGGATGTTGCGGGGGCCCGGGGCGATGTAACAATACCAAAGTTGTAAAAGTAACGAATATGGCCCACCTCGATGCATATATAAATCAGGGATATTTGGGTCGGGCCATATTATGTGAAAAATGTTTGTTCCCTTATTTAGCCGCATATTAGAGCGAGGTATCAAAATACAGCTGAACTTTACCGTGATATCGCAGAGCACGGATTGAATCCGAGGAGCTTCTACGGACCGCAATTTTCATAATTAGCGTCGATATTGAATTGAAAATTAGAGAGCCTTGGGAATATATTACCACAATTAATTTCCGCGAAGGAAATGTTAATTGAGCCAGTTCTCTTCTTCCCAGAAAGCTCGACAGAGCGGTATATAGACTCGCGAGTAGTGTGGAGCAGTCGGGAAACCCGACGAGCGGGATAGATGAGAATAGGATGAACGGAAGGAAAAATAAATAAAAAAATAACGCGAGTTGAACGAAAATGCCGGGTAATCTCGAGTCTCGAAAGTATTTAACGGTAGTCCGGCTGAGGATGAGAATTTAAGGGCCAGCCCTCGCGGCATTACCGCACCGGAGATAAAGTGATTTACCTCAGACTCGCCCAATAAAATAAAGATTTTCTCAAATCCTTCGAAACTTTCGCTGAAGTCCGCGGCCATAAGCAGCGAAGCTTCTGCTGTACATACATATATGTATATATATATATATGAGTGATTACTCTATACTGTAGAGTCTATTCGTGACCCAGAAGTGCACGTGACCGCTGATCAATTCTGACAGCTTTTTAATTGAATAAAAAACACGCTTTTCGTATTCCGGTCACGAACGGGATTGAACGATCCAACGCACGTCATCCGGTCCCGCGAAGGGTGAACTTTCGGGATGTGTTGATGCCCCTCCGAATAACCAATTTGATTGCCAAATTATTCGGTACCACAACAAGAAAGGTTCCATCATGCTACAAATTCGCAATGTCCCGACTGACGCTTACAATCTCAGCGATTAAGCGAAGGAGACTACTAAAAAGGTCTTCCGAGCACATTTCCACCGGAATAGCGCCGTGTCAAATGTTGATTGTTTCGGTGATAAAAATTGGACCCAGCGTAGCGTAAAATTGGCTCTACAATCGGGCGTACTCTACGTACATATCGTCATTTAAGGCCGGCAGTGCCGTATAAATTTGTACGGAAGGTGCATATATATATATGCATATGACACGACTCGGTAATAACATTAATAAGGCAGAAAGCTGGACGGTAACGTAATACCTCGAGCACGGTACGAGAGCGTACACAAGGCGGATGGGTCGTCCGAGCCGGGCTTAGATCGCACTAATTTATGGCTCTACCGCGATGTATCATTCCGTATCGTAATCGGACTATTTAATACGCGCAATTAGCATATTTTGCATAAGGCAATAATTAACTCTGGCGCGACCATGATTGCACTCGCGGTCTCCGAGACAGTTGTCGCACTAAAAATAACCATGTGTATGTTCCGTTAAACTGGTTTCCCAGATTCAATTAATATTAAATTATTCGTGAAAAAGAAGGGGAAAAAAGGTCGCTCACTCACCGTCGTTTCCTTCTATCCGGTGTTACTTGAGATTACAGTGGTTTCAGGTAAAAGCTCCGGGGCAACGAACGCAATATCGTCCGCGCTCGGTGAAAATTTCTCCGGCGTATACACAGTATATATTTAGACCGCGAGTATGTAAATTACTAGTCGGCTAGGAAAACTGATTCGCCGGAGCTGCTTCACTTCCAGCTACGGAATCCCTCGAATACCATTCTAAACGACGAAGTTCGGAATTAATTACATATTCGGGGTCTGATAAATTATTAATCGTTACTCCTAGCCAGCCGAGCGGCCATTACCATGAATGTAGTTTAAGGGCGTTTACGCTATATATTTGTCGCGCATCAGGGATGCGTATTATACACAATTCGCCGCAGTGTATATATAATTCGCAGACGATGAAAAAAAAAAAAAAAAAAAAACGTGCCGATCCCTCTCTGTAATAATGAAGATTGGTCGTTCCATTGTCGGAGTGGGCGAGGCATAATAGTTGCCGGTGACAAGCGCAGGTAAAACCGTCTCGTCTTCCTTCATCCGCTTTCTTCGCAGAGGATCAGCGTTGTTTATTCATCGTTCCTACTTTGTCAACCTCGCTAATTCACGAGAGAATCGTTTATGCCCCAAGTACGATTCGAACATATCTCATTATTGACTCGCACTTGACGTATTAAAAATATAAAAAATTGCTTTCATATCACATCAAAACATTGCAGAAAAATCGTTTCGGAGTAGAATAAGTTAAAAAAGAGAAAAAAAAAAAAACGAAATAAAATTGTCGACACCGTTTATTTGCAAGTGAAATAATTTCTCGAGTGAAAAAGTACCGGAGCTATCTCAAGAGTGCATCCTCTCGAGCAGATTGCATCGAGTAAAAGAAATAAATAAAAAATTCGCTATAGCGGAGAGTTGAACGGGACGAGCGGAAAACGTCTTCGTGGTCGTTTCTTTTGCATTATTACGCACCAGTCGAGTCGGTCATCTCCTTCCGTTGTGAGCGGGAAAAAAAGGAGCGTGTCGTGGAAATTAAAAAAAAAGAAAAACAAGAAGATGGAAGACAGGAAAAAACGCCTCGAGAGGAGTAATAAAGACGAAGAAATAAAAAAAAAAAATCGTCGACCGCGGTAGAGAAAGGAAGAGTGGAGGATAGAGATGAACGGTGCGTGTTTGCCCGTCGGTCGCGCGCCTCGCCCGCAATCAAATGTGCGTCGTCGTTCCACGCCCGAGTCGTTTGCACATGCATACACCTTACGTAAACCGTTTCTCCGCAGGTATTGCACATCGTACAGGTAAATACAGACGGGTTCCGCGGCGATATGCGTGCGCGCGCGGTAGGACCTTTCTAAATGCAGACTCTGTGCGCGCCCGCCGCGCGCGTCCCGCGTTTGTGCGGGGGCGAGCCCAAGGGCCGCGACATGAGTGCTTATTACACATTCAGGGCTCTGGCATTTGAGCCCTCGAGGCGAAGTGCACCGTACGCCCGGGCTCTATAGCCCTTCCCTGTTCCCCCATACTTTACGAGAGAAGCCGCCCTTTCGTTCTGTCCTCGTGTATGTGCCGTCCTACCTGATTACGATTCTCGTTTTGCCTTCGCAATATAGCTTGTACTTCTGGTCGGGAAGAAAAAAAAAAGAAAGAAAGAGAAATTGAATGAAATGCAAACTCTTGGAGCACGTATCGATTTCGAAAGTATACCTGACACGCATGTTATGGGGGGAGAGCGGGGCAAAATGGCACTGCGGGGCAAAACGCAATTTTCCAATAACTTCTGGATGGTGGGGATGATAATCTGTGGGGCAAAACGGGGTTGAAAATCCGGATGTATCGTTCGGACAAAATGGGACATTCAAAAATGATTGAAAAATCGAGTTCTGTCCTCACTGTCCCGTTCTACCTCACTGTACCATTTTACCCCGCTCTCCTCTATACCAATAGTTCCGCCATGAGGAGCAGGTAGAGTCCTTGATTGTGTAGTGACCGGAGGAAGGGGGAGAGCCGGATTACCCGAGACATTTCGTAAATTCACATTATAATTCTCATTTCTTTCCCCGCATGCCGAACGAATTTTTCCATTGAAAGAGATCGAACGATGGCATTTATCGGTACGTAAAAAAAACCTAATAAATCCAAGTATCAGCGACTAATTATATTCTTCCTCGTATGAAACTCGTTTGTAGGGAACATTAATAATAAGAACTTGCTCAGAAATTTTTATTATCATTATTAATAATAATAAAGATTTCTGAGCATAATAATAATCGTGCAAGATTGCGAGATCGAGTTCTCCGAGTAGCTCCGATCTCCCATGCGCTCTCACACTGCATTGACAAATGTGTGGCAAAAAGAGGACTTTCAGCGTCCCGAGACGTCGAGAAACGTCGATGACACTCGATACCTCGATATCATTTCTCTCCTTTCTTCGGTCGTCTCCTCGTCGGCGTATGCGGTGAGTTTCGCGCTCGCCGCGGTTTCTCGCATTGACCGCGGTCCGGAGTGCATGCAGGTCGGCCAGGTGAAGCGCAAGCAGGATCGGGACAAATGTGTACTCTCAAAGTTCGCGCGTTTCGCTCGGAGCGGACAGACGAGGAGATGCAACCGATGCAGGCCTGCAGCCTCGCGAAAGAGGCTGAGAGCGCGAGGCTGCGAGAGAGGGAAGACTCGCAGCATCGGATCGAGACTCGCAGTGGAAATCGCTCGCCCGGATAATTTCATGGTTCGCGGTCCTGAGGTCAAGTCGGTCCGATCGGCGAGGATCGAGATATTTCAATTACGCCCAGAAACAGCAGCGCTCGAACAGAGCGGTATTATATCCGTGAGTCTGCACGGCCACGACGGGACAGGGTTGGTCAGTTTGCCCGACCGTGCCGCAGACCCCAATAAGCTCTCATCTGGTCCGGCGCGCTATAATTGTCGACGGACCGTGCCGGACGATCCGGCACGCTGTCTCATAACTCGCGAAGCCATAGCACGCTAGGGGTACATACCGTAAAACTGGCATCGGCATACCGTATAACCGCGGAGGGTCACGCCGACGACTGCTCGGCGGCAACGCCGCCGATACCGAGCCTCGACCACTGTCGCGAACCCGGTCGGGCGATCGGGCACGCGAAACAATTCCGAGCGATCCCCAGAAGCGAACGAATCGGCGGAGCCGATCACCCGAGTAGAAATTTTCACGCGTTACATCGGGACCCGATAAGGTCCTGAGAAGGCCTGAAAAGGCCCGATGTAACGCTCGAAAATTTCTACTCGGGTACAGAGCGGTGGAAATTTATCGACCGTATGTATGTATTTATCGACGTTCAACTAAACATTTTGTTGGTACAGCTAAAAAATTGGTTCGTTCAACAATTCGTTGGGTGACTTCACAAAAATATTTTGAGTCATTAAAATATTTTGTTCGACCAACTGAATATTTATTTGAACGTCCCTGCCCGAATTTTGGTTGATTCAATTGTACGTTTTTTATCAGTGCACCTTCGAATCATTCGAAAAATAAATTTCGCGCGAGAAAATGTTCAGGAAGTATATCTCTTTCGATGCTCTGATATTCATTACGGAGATGGGAATAGAGCCGAAAGGCGAGAGGGTCCTTGAAGAAAAAAAAAAAAAAAGTATCGAACCAGTACTGCACATACTATTGCGGGTGGTGAGAGTTTCACGATCGCTGCGCTGCACACGAATGCCCGACCGTTGGCTCGCGGCAGCGCACAACTGTGCGTTCTCTCGATCGTTTCTATGTACACCGGGCTCACACGCAACGGAGTATTAGCTATCGAGCTACACGATAGCGCACTCGAAAGTGCATGCTCGACTTTACGCGAAATATCGTTTTATTTTTTTCCAATCGCCGTGGCGAAATGTCGATTAGTGGGTCAATTGGACGGATTCGATTACCCGAATAAAAAAAAAAGGGGGAGCGTAGAACGAGGAGTCGGAGAGAGACGAAGATGCGAGACGAGCGGCGAGGAGCAAAAGCCGGGAAGCGGGGAGCGAAGTCTTATTCCCGCGTAACCCCGGAAACGCAAACTCGTCCCAACGAGCGTCGCCTCAAAGTGTATATAACGTCCCCGGGGAGTCAAGGACCCGCTCCCGTATAATCAAGTTTTGCCGACAAGAAAAACGAAAGAGAAAGAAAAAGAAAAAAATCCGCGAGAAAATTGCATTAACCTTGCGTCGAGAACGTTTTGTCTATCGCGCATGCGCGTCATTATTTCTCACATTCTCTTAGAGAAAAAATTTCGAGAGTACGAGATTTTCGTCGGCAAAGAAATCCCATCGGATTATCAAGCTCGTCAGCCGTCCCGTCTGGAAACTTTCATAATTTTCTTTTCCCCACCGGTTCTCCATCGAATATCATTTTCATTCGAATTCAACAATTCGCTTCTATTCTCTAACGTGAGACGAATGACGAGTACGCCGAGACAACTCGAGAGCTAAAAAAAAAAAAAAAAATTCCAGCGAAATACAGCAATTTCCGTCGAAAATTTTGTTATCGCGCCGAATCGCTTCGGGCAAATATTTGTCCGTAGAGACTCTCGTGGGATCTCCCTTTCCTCTTCCGTGAGTGTGTGCGCGGGCGAGAGTAAAAGTGGCACCGGCGGCAGGAATAACAGGGGATAAGCACGTGCACAATGAGCTTCTTCTGCTCGCTCTGGAGTTGTCGTCGGTGCTTTTCGCCACTGCCGCGAGTTTATTTGCCAAATGGATTTAGCTCTACCTGCTACTGAATTCGAGGAGTGCTTCTCAGTCGCTCGGCAACTCGAGGATCGAGCCAGGAGCGAAAGTACGAAGATAAATCTCGCCGGTTGCGCAATTACGATAGACACGAATCTCGCGTGGCATGTTATGCGGTGCATATGTGGGTTCGCCGGTGCTGCACGTCGTCGCTAACCGATCGAATAAATCCCACGGTCAATCGTACGTCGATTATTCTTCGTGAGTCGAATCGTGTTGCCGGGTAGGCTCTTAAAATTCTCGATCGTGGAATCTCGTCGGGACGAAACGATAAGGTACGGACGGACTCGGCATTTCTTGCCGCTCTTCGGATTGAAGAGTCACGTGTGCCTTCCGCGTCGCGCGCCGACAGACTGAATATCGCGAAGCGTGTACACGAACGTAGACGGAGGATCTTCGTTCGGAGAAGATTCACCATAAATCACCCGACAGAAAAAAATAAAGAGCGTCATAGGGGACAGCGGGTCAAAATGGCACAGCCGGCCAGAATGGTATTATGAGACAAAGCGCAATTTGCCAACAACTTTTAGATGGTTGCAATCGTCGGATGTGGGGCAAAACGGGGTTGAAAATCCGGATGTAGGGGAGACCGGGGACAAAAGTAACAAAAATCCTTTTTAATTTTTTTTCCAACGAACCCGAGAGTCCAACACTTCGGCATCTGAATGTATTAGCCTGCTAAGCCGTTTTAGCCTCACTCAGTTTTCCGCTCACTGTCCCGTTTTGCCCGACTGTCCCATCATGCCCCGCGCTCCCCCACCAGGTCGCGCATCCTGGCCATTGTAAACCGTTGTCTCCCAGAGTCAGCCGACCAGTTTCATGCGACAAGCTTATCGTAGGACACATTACACCGGGTACTCTCGTCTCCATCGCGGACTCGTCTCCATCGTCTCCGGTACGTATCGCGGGAAGCCGAGCGGATATCCAGCAGCACTTAAGGCATGGCGCGTTCCCTCGGCGATGCTGGAATCGTCACGGGACAGCCTGGTTCCTGGTCCTCGTATGGCTCTGTCGGGCTCACGGTCACGTCTGCCAGTCTCCGCGACTCGCTGGCGTGGGATCGCGTCCACGAGACACATCACCGCCGAGAGAGAAATTCCTGCGATACTCCGATCTCTCCCGGATCTCGTGTGCACCACCCAGTGTACCGGGCCGAGTTACGCGACGTCCGGGGAAAAAAATGCCGATGCACCGGACACGAATAAATCGATCGGGCTCACTCGGCGCTTGTGTATCGAGAATTCGTTAAGTGGGAGGATAATAACGTTTCAATACGGGGCTAAACGCCACGTGAACCGACCCGGTCACGTGGCTCGCTTCGGAGTCCTCGTGCTCCGAAGAAAAATTCAACCACCGCAAACCTCTTTGTCGGGAAGGTCAGGTTTCCCCCACCGCTGCGACACTCGAGGCACTCAACGTGCTCTCGTCTCGAAAATATTCGTGTGAGAAGTTTTTGAGAAAATATCGGCCTCTTGGCTTTTTTCTCTAGGGACTCAGGGGAGAGCGGGGCAAAATAGTATAGTTGGGGAAAGCACGATGATGCACAGTAAAAAATAATTTCGTAAAATCGGTATTCGAAATTTAGTAAAAATAATTTTGTTAAATAGGCGACAAACTGGTTTCTCACTTATTTGAATATGCGGAACTGTCCTTTTTATATTTCGTGTCATTGACAATTTTAGTTTGTACTTTTGTTTTTTAAACTAGAAAATTAACAAATAAAAAATTGTGGACCGTTCTGGATAATAAGTTGTTATAAAAAGTACACATTTTATTTACTCTAGGGACAAAACGCAGTTTTCCAATAACTTTTAGATGGTGGCGGTGATGATAAGTGAGGCAAAACGGTTTTGAAATTCCGGATGTATCGTTGAGACAAAATGGGGCATCCAAATATTATTGAAAAGCTGATTTTTGCCCCTGCTGTCCCATCTTGCCTCGCTCTCCCCTACGACGATGTTGAGAACAAAAACGAGATGTAAAAAGAATCGAGTCATTTGTTATGCATAAAATTCGTTCGAGGCGTTGAGCGTGGGAAGAGAAGAGATGAATTATCGAAAAAGCAACAATTGGAGAAAACATGAGATTCGGGGTGATTTTTTTTTATGTATCTCCCGATTTGACCATGGTCGATTCGTTCGTGACGTCGGGATTCTCCGGCGACTTGGAACTAATCCAACGAGCCGATACCCGTTACATACACGATATATTCGTGGAGCCGATGAAGGGAAAAGTGGGAGGACGCAGGAGCAAGTTTTCTCGTCCCATGTGTCTTGCACGTCCACCCTCGCCCGGATGAACCGGGAGCGAAATCGTCGCAGTCGAAATCGAGCGAAAACCAAAGGGACGGAGCCGACACACGGTGGGAGGAGCAAGAAAGGTTTTTCGAAAGTCGCCCGCAGACCCCCATTGTCGTGCCGTAGCCGTGCCATGCGGGGATGTGAGGATGAGTGGAAGAAGGGACGAAGAGAGGTCGCGCGTCAACGAGGTAATTTATCATCGAGTTCACGAGGCCTCTGTGTTACACGGGGACACCAGGGCACTCGTGTGAATTCTTTTCTTCGGGCCGAGCGAGCAGAGAGCTTCTCCCGGTGAACGCGTTCTCGCCCTATTTCGGTCATTCTCATTTCCTCTTCGCGGCTTTATTTTCCTTTCTCATCATCTCTGAGTGCCCGGGCCAGTTTCTCGAGAGTGGGAAAGTTTCACCTGACCAGGGGCGTAACCGTGGCGGCATTGTAGCAACCCATCGTGATACAGGTAGGGGCAGGTGTAATACCTCAATAATCGAGGGGCGATGGAAGCTATCAATAAGCGTCGGGTGAGAGTGAGGACGGTGATGGTGCGCGGTCCATTCGGAAAAATTGGGACCACTGATGTAATTGGATAGTGCTCGTAAATTAAACGGAAAAACTGGAATGAAAAAGAATTCCAGAAATTACATCTTTTGGTACCTAAATTAATACATAATATTAGTGTCACAGTATGACTAGGTATGAGCAGGTGTGTCAAATGAATTGATCATCATCGGCTGATGATGAGAGGCTGAGGCAAGTTTCTTGAAAATGAGACAGTTTCACCTGAGCAGGGGTTCAACCGTAATGGCATTGTAGCAATCC
Source organism: Amblyteles armatorius (assembly GCA_933228735.2). Lineage (NCBI taxonomy): Eukaryota > Metazoa > Arthropoda > Insecta > Hymenoptera > Ichneumonidae > Amblyteles > Amblyteles armatorius. The sequence continues at coordinate 21,244,543 of OW121687.1, read as the reverse complement.
ATCCTGGTGCAGGTAGCGGCAGGTGTAATACCTCAATAATCGAGGGGTGCTGAAAACTATCAATAAGCGTCGGATGAGAGTGAAGACGGCGATGCTTGCATAGTACATTCGAAAAAATTGGGACCAATCTAATTGGATAGGGCTCGTAAATTAAAAGGAAAAACTGAAGGGAAAACGAATTCCAGAAATGACATCTTTTGGTACCTATATTAATACGTTAATATTAGTGTCACAATATGACTAGGTATGAGCAGGTGCGTCAAATGAATTAATCATCATCTGCTGATGATGATGATCAATTCATCATGAGAGACTTTCGGCCCGACTGTCTTATTTTTTTTTTTTTAATTCGAGGAATCCCTCTTTTACCATAGTTCCCGATGTTACCGCGTGAGAAGAGCACGACGTCTAACACGATGCCGCAGTCAACACACAACCTTTTATCTAAAAAGCTCGAAGATCGAAAAATGACCCTCAACACACCTCCACAGCCGCAGCTGCAGTCCTTCCCTAATGGAATTCCTGTTTTCTACCTAAATCGAAGAGAGCACTCGGTCCACGCCGGGATGATACACTATCCTGCCATTAAATTCCATCGAATGGTCAGATTCTTTCCTCAACAGCATGGAAATCATTTCAAAGCGAATGGTAACCTTTCGAGGCATTTGTCGAATACAAAGTTCCGTTTCTCACATGAAAATCTGAACATTGACCAGAGTCACGATCGCTCTTCGTTATTGTGCACAAAGTTCATTTGCACGAAGAACGTTGCTCGACAAGCGGTGAAGACAACACTCGGATCAGCCGAATTAGATTCGCAATTGAATCGAAGAGATCCTCGAAAATTGTCGAATATTTATCCGATCCCGAAACAAGATATATACCGATTAAATTACCGATACACTATAGCAGAGTTCTGCAGGATTTCGCATATATAATCTCGTATTATCTCGTAATACATGATCGGATCGATTCCGCAGATAGAAAGACTCGCCGATGCTTTGGTCCCCTTTTTTCTTCACGCGCTAAAAAAAAAAAAAAAAAGAAAAAAGAGGACCTTGTAATCTCGCTATCCTATTCTCGCGATGGTCCTTCCCCCTCCCCCCTTCTCGCTCGCTCGCGGATCCGCAGGTGGCAGCTGGATCTTCGGGATCGATTTCTCGTCCGGCAGTCTGATGTCGATTCCGTTGAGATGAGGTAGGTTTCGGGGGCCGACACGGAGAGGGGGAGGGATTACCGGAGGAACGCAGTGATTCGAGGTATCTCGCCTCTCTGCGTACGGGATTCCCGGCGCGGTGGCGCAGGTGTGACTACGCGACTGCGGGAACGAGCGGAGCCGCCCAGCGACGCACCTGTCTAATCGCACCCTTGTACCCTGAAAACCCGACACCGAGCTCCTCTTTTCATTATTTTTTTTTTCTCCACATTCCACTCACCGCCGGTCCGCAATTTTTTTATCTCCTCTCTTCAAAAGCGATTCGCTAGTCCGCAGCCTCTCATCTTCAAGGCAGAAGCGCAAAACTATTATTAGGTAAGTGGGCGTCCTTACCCGACGATTATGTTTCTGCATCTGCCGTGGCGTGCCAAATTCGGGAAGTCACACAAGATCACAAACCCGAACGGTTGAGGACCGAGGAAGATGTCTCCAGAATGGAGGAAAACCAAGAGACCGCGAAGACTCGAGAATACAATGGCATTGTGAGGCAACCCTGGTGGGAGCGCCGTCCGGGCCCAGTATTGGCAAAGCTTCGGCCAGTACCGGTCCAGAGTCTCATCGCCACTAGGGTAGGATCGTGATCCTTCGCGAATACCCGAGTCCGTATATCTTTCTATTATGATCGTCCATTAAGGGCGCAAAGGGAATATTCTCGTCGGCGGGAAAACCGTCGAGAGTTTCGCGAAGTGGGTACCAACGCGATTCTTTCGACTGTGCGCGAAGAGGGCGGCAGTGTACGTTCGTTACCGCGCGAGTCTCGCGATCTTTCATCTCTGTAGGTCGCCGTCTCTCTCGTTCTCCCGCCCACTCGAGATCGAAGTGGACCGAAAGGACGGAGGACTCGCGGTCCGGCTGTGAGAGGAGCGAAAGAGAGGAACGTTGGTCGACCGGCCGGCTACGGGTAAGACCGCGTGTAGGCTTTCGCCTCGCGCTCCCCGTGACGGGCCACATTCCGGGCATTCCGCGCGGTCACGGCCATATCTCCCATTCCTCTAGATATTCCTCTCCTTCCTCCGGTCCGTTCGTTCACTCGCTTCCTCGTCCTCGTCGTCGGCGGAGAAGAATTTATCTCACCGTTCTCTGTCCACTTATACGGCAGCATTCGCGTTAAAGCGGTCCTCTCGTTTCACTATCCTCTCCTCGACATGTCGCACGCATCATTCTTTTTTGTTTTGTTTCGTTGTTCGAGATCTTTTACAAAAAGAGTATCAAACTCAAAATTAAAACCTGCTAGATTTCCGCTTCATCGTATGAAGCTGACAATTAATCAAGCTTCATTGTATGAAAATGACAGAATGAATGAAACTTCATCGTATGAAGTTGGCAGAATGACATCATGGCTTCATTGTATATGAAGTTGGCAGAATGAATGAAGCTTCATTGTATGGAGCGGACAGAATGAATGAAGCTTCATCGTATGAAATGTCTGTCAGCTTCATTGGAATCTGCGTTATACAAAGATACTTCACTGTCGCTGTAAAACTCTCTTGCCTTGCCGTAAACTTAGTGAGATTTCCGCGTGTTTTTCGCACGATCCCGCGAAAACCTTCGACCTTCGACCCGGGTCTTCGTGACGTCGAAGAAACGCACAGGAGAAGGCGGAGCCTCCAACCTTCGTTTTTCCCATTCTTCAATTAAGCCGAGTTCTCTCTCCCATGAGGGGGGCTCCATACCCGGCGGTAAACCTGCTACACGTCGAGACAATCTCACCCTCGTGGAGGAGGATGACACTGCGAGGAGAAAGCTCCATCGAAAGCGACAACGTCACGTCCGATACATCCGTGCGCTTCGCGACTTCCGTCTTCGTTCGAGAAGCGGAGGAGCAAAAGCACGTTTCGGCTCTTTTCGTTGTCGCAAGGGTTCTCGGCGTGATGTTTGCTCGATACATCTTACTTCGAGAGTCTCCGAGCTATCGCCCTTCCATTGCCGCACGTTAAAGATATTGATTTGAAATTGATACTTTTTTTTTGCACTATATGATCTGGTATTAAATTATAAGAAATATTTTATAATACATTACAACAGATCACAAAAAGTCGATCAAAAATAATTCATAAATAGTCCAAGAATCTGGAGCCGAAGAATCTAAAACTGGGATTTGCCATCGCGAGCTACAATGTAAACACATGAATTTCTAAAATCCTGCTGGTTTCTCACAGCAGCAACATTGATAACAGAAGACGCCGAGCACTCTTGACGTCGACGAGTGTCACAGTTAAAATTTTAACAGCCTCAAATTGTGGTCTCCAATGACGAAACCAGGAATCATCGTGTTATCCGGCTGAGAAAAGATCAGCAAAATCTTTCGGGTTCCGAGTTAATCCGCAAAATTCGCGTGAATGGGCGAAGAGCCACGGCTCAGCGAGTTCTGATTGGGAATGCAAACGGGTCTGCGGAATCATACGGAGGTATGGTTCTCTCGGATGACTGTGCGTGGTGTAGCGTCGGAAAATCGTTTGACTATCCCGGCGGATAAGCTTCGCCCACCCTGACGTCAAACCGAATCCGGAGGATTCCCGAAGATCAAGCTGTGTACCTGTTTCCCGAAGGTGGACGCGGAAATTGCGTGATCCGGAGAGATGCGCCGGCGAGGCGATTGCGAAGGTAAAGGATACATGTAATGCACATGGCGCGATATAGAAACGGACGTGGGAATGGAGAGACGGGAGCGAGTCTTTGATCAGCAATTAACACCGGTGGCTGGGCAACTTAGCCGTCACGGCGCGACGCGGCTTGGATTTGCGATCTTCCGCATGCCCGTCGACGGTGGGAAGGAGCGAAGAAGATAGAGACCCAAAGCCCCTCGAGACTCACGGTCGAACAGTTTCGCATTTCGCATCCCTTTCCTTTCCGCCTAGAACCGAGCGACTCTCGGCCATCCCTTTCTTGCCCTGCCCGTCCGTTCGTCGTCCTCGAGCCTCGATGGCTCCGACGCCCATCCCCTTCGGTGCCTGACTGGCAAACTCCGTTCGTCTGTAGCCACCGACAGGGAACCCGAGCGGTTCCTCATGACAGCGCTTGGCAATCGTGCAGTCAATGGGCCACGGGACACGTCGCGAAGAAACGAGACGGAGGCATGCCAACGATCGATGCCCGACGAATTCCTTGAGGTGCCGATCGCTGCACCGTCAACCCTCAACCAGCGAGATTCCAGGTTTCCGGGGGAGTTCGGCAGCCTTGGAAGCCCGCCGTGGCGATATTACCGGGAACCGTGGTACGCCGGTGCGATACTGCTGGCCTCTGGCCGTCTGCCTGGCTCTGTATACTCTACACCCGGCAACCCCCGGCAACCCCCCCGGACTCGACACGGGAAATGAAGCCGCCGAGGGTAAAACGTAATATTGGCCCGCCAGTGCTGCGATACTCTCGCTTGCTTTCGTTCTTCTTCGCCCGACCGTCTCACTTGCCGCGATTGAAACAGGCCGCCCTTCCGGAGGGTCGACGTGGAGGAGGCGGGAGACGAGGGAGCGGAGCCGAAAAAAAAGTATCCCAGGAATCCTCGGAAGGATTGACGGGAGGGGATGGAGCGGGTCGTACGGACCGTGCGACGGTCCGAAGGACCGGAGTCCACTTTTTCTCCGCTCGATGTTCATCGCGCGGATATAGGCAGACACGCGTGGCGAACGGTGATATACATTATACATCAGGCGATAATCGAAGAGAGGCGGAAGAGGGTGCGAAAGGATGCCCATGCATGCAGAACACTTCGGGGGAGTGTCCGCGGATGGCAGGTGCACGATTTTTCATGAACATGTAGGGCAGGCACCTAACGATACGCGAAGTGATTAATGGCATGGTTTGAACCAGGGAGCTTCAAACCTATCAGCGGTAGGTTAACCGGTTAACATTCGCTGAGAAAAAAAAAACGAATTGTTGGGTTAAGCAAATTCTCGGTCGCATACGTTCAACGCTGTTATTTGGTTGGTGCAACTGAAGCATTCTTTTGTTGAACGATTACAAAGTAGTTTATGCAGTAGTGCAAAATTGAAGGCGCGCTAATACTGTCTTGGAAGACAGGCAATCCTCGTATTGTGCTCATTTTTTTCAGGAAGTTTTTTATTTCGTTATTTCTTATTAGCGTTTTTTTTTCTTTACCAGTGTTTATGGTTCGTCCTTCGTCGCCTCAGGGCAATCAGTGAAAATAATCGGCCGAAACAATGCGAGGAAGGGTTAACGTGAACTTCAAGCTTTCGTTAACTGGAGTGAACTCGCGAAAGGTCGTCGCTGTAATGTAGTATAATACAAGATTGTCGCTGTAACGTAATATAATACGAGATTGTCTCGGGACAATCTCGTTATAATTCGCAGCACGCGGCACACTTGTTCCACTCGAACGAACATCAAATGCTTACTGTCCTCTGACTCCGGTAAACTACTTCCGGTTGCTGCTCTCACTCGAGCTGGAACTCTCGTGCCTCTTGCTGGCTGCAAGTGTCTCTCGCGACTACGTGAAAACACACATACAAACACTCGGGATTCCAGAAGCACATGCTCGAACGACGACGGGACTCGAGGTAGTGCGCGGTTTTTAATGAGCTCGTGCCGAATATTTGCAGGATTTCTTCATTGAAAAAAAAAATATATATATAATCGGTTGACGTAAAGATAGTTTAATGCAGCGGCAAGGAAACAGTAAAGAGAGGAAGTAGAAGAAGGGAGCTCGACTTCCTCATTCTTTTGCGTCATTGCCACCGTCTCGCAGTCTGATATAATATATTGTATACCGTATATACGATACATTATATGATCCTGTCTGCGCGCCGGGCACTAATTATTTTCCAACTTTGTGCATCCGAGATTCCGAGTCAACGCTGTGATTTACAACCGATTCGAACTTGCCCTATGAAATTATTTTTATTTTCTTTCATTAAATGATCTTCTCTTGCAATCCGTGAAGTCAGTTATTTTATACAAATTTTTAGTTACGAGGAAGAGAACACCTGTTCAGTTGCGGCCAATTTTCTATTTACCGTGACGAGGTATTCTGTTACTGCTTACAGCTATTCTGTAGATCCGGCGAAGACAACGGATCACGCGTTGCATGGATTTTTATTTGTTAACCACGGAGATTGAAATCTGACTATGTGACAGGGATTGAATGGCTCGCTGGGTGGTTCTATTCTGTGAGCTCTTGGCTCGATAATTCGGCGAGTGTCCGACAACTTGACAGCTCTTTGAGCTGGTCTGCGACGACACTTTCGCGGAGTACTCAAATTCCTGACGCAGAGATCGGGTGGGACAGGGGGAGAATCGAGACCGAACGGCGCGGACGTGCGACCGGACGGACCACCTGGACATCGGACACCGGCAACGTTCGCGTTTCGGTGGTGTGTTTCGTATTTTTCTCCTGCACGTCCGGCGCATCGAAGTATCGGATCCGCAATTCGATACGTGTAAATTTAACCAACACTTCACTTTCTCACGTATATTATTTATTTATTTTTTCATGCATTGTATATATTTCATTAAATATATATATATTTAAATACATAATACAGTGAATACATCGGAGGAGATATCTGAATAATTGAAATATATTTGTGCTTGATGGAATCAATGTAATTACAAATGCGAATTTAATTTTAACGGCGAGAATTTCAAAATTTAATAGGGCAATTCAATTTTCATATGATAATTACCGTCAACAGATCGTTCAAATTAAAATGTATTCAACCATTTCTACCACAGTATGCATTTTTTTATCATATTATGAAAAATTGCTGAATTCTAATGCCAAAAAGTAGAAATTAAGTGAAAAAAAACTCAATTATTGATCTTTAAGTTTCGTATAAAACTTACTGAACCGGAAGAAATTTTTCTCACAATCAAAGATCTGAATCTACATTTTTTCTCACAAAAAAAAAGAAAGGAAATTCCGTGTGTACAAAGCAGTCCACAGCAAACGAAACTCTCACATCCTCGATAAGTCAACCGAGAACGAACGTAATAAAAGAAAATGCTGCACTGGCATCTTTAATTTTACGTTGGAGCCGTGCCCTTGCGAAATTATGACGATCCATCGTGTGCGAGCGTGCACGTAGACGATATACATATTTTCGTGTCACGCTGTACGTCATTGTGTAGCATGTGCGGTAGCGCTGTGTTCATAGCCACAAGCAGGGACAATGAGCGAGAAGCCACCGGAGTATAGAGGTTGCCTTGCGGCTCACCCCTTTGCACTCTCGCTCGCTCTCTCGCGTTTCAGCGTGGAGTTCGGTCGGTACGGCAGACTCCGGCGGGCTCGCCCGTAACCCCGGCGGGCCGTGGGCCACGACCACCACCGGTACGAGACCACTAACCCGCCGAACAATACCCGCTCCCCGAAAGACAAACTGCAGTTTCATTAGTGCTCATAACTGATGAAATTAAATTCCATATACACTGCCGTATACCAAAGTGGGGATGAAAGCGGAAGCCAACCAACGACGTCAGCGAATCACGGTTACGAGAAATCAGGCTTCGGGCTGTACAAAGCCCCAGCAGCTGAGCCTCGACATCAACCCCTAAAATTGATGTTCTTTATATAAAACGGGAAACGCCAAATTTAACCCGAAGGGTCGTAATCGGCAGCCCGTGCACTTCAGGGTCACCGATGTTAATTGAGTAATCAAAGCCCGACGGGGTAAACGCGAATCTCAACGACGATGAGCCGAACAAATTTTTACGAACTCGCCACCTTCCGACCGGCCTCAGGCTGGACGTTATCGTGGTGTCCAGTACACTGATAAAAAAATACGGTTGAATCAACTGAGATTCGGGCAGGGACGTTCAACTAAATATTTTGTTGGTACAACAAAAAAATTGGTTAGTTCATCAATTTGTCGGATGATTTCACCAAAATATTTTGCTAGACACCATGGTTATTCATATTGAAATTTACTCGTGCAAAAAAAAATATGTTATTTTTTTCGGAACTTACCAATGTCCATCTTGATCTTGTTGGTAAAAAAAATATATATATATTTTTGGTGTTGGCAAAGCGATTCAGAAATATAGCGAGCCGAAAAAAATACTTGCTGGTAAAATATATCGGAGGGAGGGAGGGCCGCGCGATATCGATCGTAATGGACCAGATATAGTCCCGAAGGCGGTTTACAAGCCGGGCATCTGTCCCGCGGAGATTATAGCCTCTCGCTATTAGTGGTCCGTGTATTAATAGCGAGAGAGAAGCGGAGTGTAAAGGCCAGTACGGAGTGAGACGGAGATAACGCTCGCGACCGCGATGGTACATGGTACTTAATGACTATATCGATTTATCGATCGATCGAGAGAGAAAGAGAGAGAGAGAGAGCTCGAGTGCGAGATGAAGAGAGAAAGCGCGGAGCAAGGGTGGTAAGCTACTACTCTTGTTCCCATACAGAGAAAACGGTCTGGCGAGCCTTTCGATCCGCGGCGTTTCCCGCCGACGACGTCGCCATTGAAAACTTTTCTTACTCCGCGCGCGACTCTCACCGCACTCGAACGAAATTAAACCGGAAGTCATGCGTCGGACTGGACAACTCTATCGACAAATAAACAAAAAATTATCCCGGTCGCGATTCGAGACGGTCGGCGTATCAAATTCTTCGTACACAGTAAAAAATAATTTCGTAAAATCGGAATGCGAAATTACGTAAAATTTTTTTTTTTAAATGAGTGACGAACTCGTTTGTCACTTACATGAATATACGAAACTGTCCTTTTATTTCCCGTGTCATTGACAATATTAGTTTGTACTTTTGTTTTTAAAACACGAAAATTAACAAATAAAAAATGATGGACTTTTGTGGACAATAAGTTGTTGCAAAAATTATTAACTTTTTTCGCTGTGAAGTTAAAGCTTTCAATTAATTATTCCGAGTAATATCGGAGCTGCGTTTGCTCTCGTGCATGTGTCGTATGAGCGTCAATATAACATGTATGATATAACCGGCAGCCATTGCCGTTGAACCGTCGAGCCTGAATTACCTCCGGCGTGTATGGAAATCACGGGCTTTGGTTCCGATCACCTCCTAGCGAGTGAACTCGTGTAGTTCGGGTAGTTGTCGATGCGATGAAGGGAGAGAGAGAGATTCGTGTGTCGTCGTGGGATTTCGATACCGGTGAGGTCTCACGCGCGTGGCGGAGCCGAATTTAATCCACAATCACGGAATCATTAGCTCCGTCTACAATATCGGGTTCTCTAAATCGAGCGAGCGAGCTGGAGAACGATCGTTCGGGAGAGCCGACCTGGTACGGAACTTCGTGTACCGGATACACAGAACACCAGAAGTGGGCTATCGCTATATGCGTTCGGGGCCCGAACAGTGAGAGACCGCGGTGCGGAGTATGGTAGCCCATGGCCCGTATTATTAGTTTGAATTGCTAATACCTGCGAGTTATTGGATCCCTTTTGTACACGATCGGCACATGGTGGTGGACGTGGAGGAGGAGGAGGAGGAGTAGATGCCGGAAGGCCCGAGTGAAACTGGCAGTGAGCTTGCTGCCACTGACGACCATTCAGACTCGCGTTTACGTAACCCGATCATATATTCTGCTCTCTCCCTCTTTCGGCCGCTCTCGTTCAGTCAGAACGCCACGATCGTGCCGAACAATGCCCTCGGATTCGAGCGAGGAAGGGTGGTTATTTACGCGAGTTAATTAACGGAATGGAGTATACACAATCGATATATTATTAGTTTATCGTCATTATTATTTCGTTGTTATCGTCATTATTATTATTATTTTAAAGAGGAGTCGTTAACGTTCTCTACCGGGAATGACGTGCAGGATGGGCATTGGCCGACGTTGGGCAAACACCGGCCGGCGCTGTGCCAATGCTGGCCATGTGTGGCACTTCCACTGAGGTTGATGCGGAAACTCTGTCAGTCGCTGGTTGCATTGGGCAAAAGAAATGGTTGGATTAACCAAGGCGCGGTGACATACGTTCCAAGGTGTTATTTGGTCGGCATAACAAAAGTGTTTGTTTGAATCGGCAAATGTTGAATAGATTGATGCAAATAATCGTTTAACAAAACAATGCTTTATTTGTACCAAACAAATAACAGCTTGGAACGTATGTCACCGTGACTTTTGGCTAATCCAACAATTTTTTTTTCTCAGTACGTGCACGAGTTACGGAGACAAAAATGGCATCGGAGAAAACATTTTCTATTCGGTTCGCGTGCCTCGGACTTGACTGTGAGACCAGAAAATGGCAAGTCTCCTCGATATCACCTGGTCGTGGCACTCGAAACGAAAAATGCCACAATTGACTTTGATGAGGCATTCTCGAGATCTTTCCATAGAAATCGATACAACAGCGGGGAGTTTCTAATGGAAGGTGAAGTGGACCAAAGGCGTTAACGGAGTTTAAATGGCTTTCGAAAGAGCCGGCTACCGAATCACCGTTTTTCGACAAAGCCGGAGCGCGACATCGGTTCGCGAGGGTTCCATCGAAACCGCATGAACATTGTGGCACACCAGGAGGTTGAATGGGACCGAAAGGTGCGACGAACGACCGACCTATCTGTGAGATCGCGACCATTTTTACAACAAGAATAGCGAGAATGAATGAGCCGTGGAGATGCTCAGTGGCTGACGTCGTAGTCTATACCCAATACAGAAGTGGTGCGACGTGGATCGGCAGAAAGCTTGTTGGTCCACTCGAGCGGAGTGGAATTTAACAGAGTGACACGCATGCGGGTTGCGCGCGCACACTGTGCACGGTGTGTTGGAGCCCCATCGAGGGGGGAAAAAGTAAGAAACACGACGAGGGACCGAAAGAGGGACAATGAACGAATTTGCGCCAGCAGGAGCGTCCTGGGTGCTCTCGAGGGCACCAAAGATTCTTGGGGGCCCCGGCATCGTCACGTCCAAAGTCACATAATGGCACGGTCGACTGTACGGTCCGTGGATCTCGGCGTAGGTAGTGGATGCTGGGGCACAGCGCCTACTGCACTCCATTATATTCTTTATTTACTCGAGCGAAGAGAGTCTCTCGAAGAGATTTCGAATGGACTAGCTCGTACAATGAAGGGCCGAGGATATCCCTCACACTGCCGAACTCCTCGCCATTGCGCACCCAAAGCATTCATACGCGTCCTACGGGTGGTGCCAATTATATTGTCGTGTACCCCAGAGAGTCCCTTTTCGCCATTCGCTCTTTCTTTCTCGTATCTATACGTTCTTCGTCCCGCTACGGACTCTTCATATCTTTCGTCATCCACTATACTCTGTATCATTGACAGTCATTTAAAAGAGTAGTGAAGTACAGTGAGAGAAGGATCTGATAGAATTTATCAAAAATCTGGTAAAAACCGACAGAACTTTTAGCTCAGCGACATCTTGGCAAACATTGGTATTAAACTTAAGGCATTGTGGTAGAAAATGTGGTGATTTTCGCTGTTAAAGATATTACCCGAATATCCCGTAATTTTTTGCTAGAATGTAAGTTCTACTCGTTAGAAACTATAGTAATTGGGGGCGATGCGATCGCGAACCGTTTGTAGATTTTTTTTTTTTAATTAAAAAAAAAATTTGTTCGATGAAATTCTCAGTTTTTATCCATAGAATTCTCAGGGTATTAATTGGCTTGTGTTTTATCCATCTTGAAATTTAATAGCTGTTTTTTTACAAGTGGCCAGATGTGCAAAGTTTAGTCAACGCGCCTTCTGAAAAAAACCATCTTGCCTGGTCGAAATGTACCACATGACTTGCTAGTTTTCCCGAGATCCCTCTCTCAGTGTAAAATCGTGTATGCAGTAAAGCCGCACGAGACAACATCTGGAGTAATTTTTAGATAGGGTGAGAAATAAACAAACATCCCAGGCGCTCACAGTTCGAAGTCGCCGGGAACCAAAATTTTCCCCAGAAGCCGTCCCAGGCCCAATTATCCCTTCGCGCCAGGAAATTTTATCGTAACGCCGTTCGAGGACACTTTTCACTCAGAAGTCCCGCCAAAGACGTTTTCACATAAAAACGATTATTCTTCGAGAAATTATCCGAGTCAACGCCGCATACGACGTCAGCCGCCTCTTCTCCTTTGTGAGAGGGAGATAACCATGGAAACTGAAACCTCGGCGAGAGAACAGCCCTCTGGCCGTAGTCGACAACAGGGGCTCTCCCACCCATAGAGAAGCCTCTACGGTAGACGCGGAGCCTTCCATTATTGCGTTCTCGCGAGAAACTAACGCGATATTGAGGATCCACCAGGTGTAACTTATGCCCCGACAGAGAACTGTTGAACTATGAAGTTTCATGGTGCTTCGAGTTCGCATTATATATACTACGGTAGTGCACACGAGATATGCGCTCGCACACAATCTGTGTCTCGGCTTCCACGTGAAGTGCCCCTTCCGTCCGACAATGCGTACAATGCCGAACCCCCTCCCCCCTTTCCCCCCCAGCGCGTCATATTGAGCCCGATGCTCCATTGAAGTCAAACGGAATTCCGCAACGTCTCGAGTCGTTGCAACGAGAATCTACAACCAAAGGCCTCGTGTACTCGTGAAAATGTCTTGGTTTCGAGAGTCGACGCCCTCCTCGACCCGCCACAGTTCGACCGATCGTATCGTCGACGATTGCCAAAGGCGGAGGGTGTGGATCGGGCCCGCCAATATTTCGATCCCGCGCCGCAAAATTGAGACATCGCGTTCGGAACCTTATGGCCGAGAACGACCATACCTGGACGGGACTCACAAAACTTGTTCCCCCAGTTAATTTCCATAGTGACTGCGCATTGATTATGCCGAATGCAGAGGCGTGAATTGACCGGGCGCCGGTGTCGGAGTCACTTCCTTTCACTTTCGATTCGAGACACTTGTACGCCACGGACAGCACCATTGTACGAAAGCGTCCGCAAGCGTGAACGCTCGTATCGAGGGGATCGTCTCGTTATCGTCTCGTCATTGATCCAACGACTCCGAAGTGCGCTGCGTCGAGCTGTGTGCAACGCACAACTTTGATCAACGTGTCTCCGACTTAGTTCGAGGCTCGACGGGTCGGTGATAAATCTCGTGGGAAAATGACCGTGATACGTATTTCACTGGGCCCTCGAGAGCCCACTCGATGAACTCGGCAGGAAATTTCGAGTGGGATATAACGCAGTTCGTATCTGTCTTCCGTCGACTCTTGGGTAAGGTCAAGATTCGAGACGGTTCGCTCCGACAGTCGAACCCTCAGCCGCCCCGGGTGCAGGCTGCATGCGCATGTGTGTGGGCGTGCTGTACACACGACGCTATACCGTACGTGTGGTGTACTGTATGCCGCGGCGAAAAACACCACAAGCAGACCGGTAATCTGCCGCCAGTCACGCTCTCGTTTCACGGCGCATTATCTAAATCGTGTTTACTCGGGACGCCTGCGCTTCGCCGTTGTGGGAACTTGTACCCCCTTCTGGGACGCAACCGGAAGCGCTGCCGAGGAGCACGTCTCGATTCGGAGGGGTCTCGCTTCCCCTTTCTTCCCGTCGAGTATAACAGCGGCGTGAAACGCCACGGAAAGTCACTTGGTAAACCTCGGCGCGCGCCTGTTCAGCCGGCTTCCTGCTTACGTCGCTGTTAATGTGGAGTCAGAGAACAAAAAATCAGCCTTCTGCTTACATTACTGTTGACGCAGGGTCGGTATGAGAAAATTGACTGCAGAGGAGAGCGGGACAAAACGGATCAGCGAACTTCATTTTAGATGAGACGTTTTTTTAGGTCTGGCGGAAAGCTTGGGACGATGGGGCGAAAGTGGTGAATATCGCCTGGTCCATATTTGTTATGTCGGGCTGGAAAATCGGTATCCAAAACCTCGTAAAAATAATTTTGTCAAATAAGTGACAAACTCGTTTGTCATTGTCATTGACAATTTTAGTTTGTCATTGTCATTGACAATTTTAGTTTGTCATTGTCATTGACAATTTTAGTTTGTACTTTTGTTTGCAAAACTCGAAAATAAACAAACAAAAAGTTCCAGACGTTCGTGGACAATAAGTTGTTGTGAAAAGTACAAACTTTTTCTACTGTGTGGATTCCTTGCTCTCTGTACTTTGGAAACGGCGATGTCGCGATGCGAAGAAATGCCGATGAGTGATCGGCCGTCTACATCATCGATTATCATGAACTTCAATCGACGAAACAGGTTATCCGTCTTTTCGCGCGAATGACTAACAAGCAAGAAAATTCTTTTCGAACATCGCGTCACGCGTCGTACGAAAGTCCCGGAACAGCTCGGAGGTAATTCGTGGAGTATCGATTAAAAGCATAATTGAGTTCGGCGCAAGCTATTTGGTCGGTGGTGCGTCGGATTCTCTCACGCGTGAGTTCGCTCGCGATTTTACAATCCCCGCGTGCCCGGGATTCCCGCGGCGCGGTTAACGCGGATGCTTCCACGAGTACGTTCTCGGCAGAGGGAAGAAAGCGGGAGGGAAAGAATCCGAAGGAATCAGACAAGACGGATAACTTCTCTTCTTCCCCCGTCTTTCGCGGCGAGTCGGTCGCTGCTATTAATATCTCGTGGAACTGGTGCAACTATTTCGAGGATAAAACGGCGCGAGAGCATCGGGCTCGCCGAGGAATGAAAATTTAATTTGATTCGTGGTCATTAGAGTGTCTCAAGATGCTTCTTCCACTCGTTAACGTATCCATTTTATTTTCTTGAGTTCTTTTTTCTTTTGAACGTTGTTACGATTTGTGTAACGATAATGACGTAATTCCGTTGTTTTCCGGATCGACTGGCGCTCCCGGGACCTCGGAGTCTCGTGACCGAGCCTCGTGAGTCACAGTTCGAGGCTGGCGAGCCGACAATGAGAGACCCAGCGGCGGCTGAGATAGAAATCTAGCTTCGGCGCGCTCCTAGACAAATTCCGCCCACAAAAGTGGCTCCGGGTGTCCCGCGGGCCCGCGTACTCAGAATCTGTTTTTTTTTTCCCATTCGGATCATTCCACTCCCTCGCACTCTCTCTGCGTTTCCTACCGTAGGCATTATCGCTTCGTAGAATTATCTCGTAATTATTCGAGGCAACAAGAAAACCTTTGACATATCAAAGGTTTCGGCCGGAATTCTCGCAGATAAGCACCGAGAAGACGGCTTCGCTCGAAAAGCTCTGCTCACGAAGTCCCCCTCGAGATATCGGTATCCGTTCCACTGCCCTGCGAAGCCGGTCATGATAACGAGTGAAGAGCGATACAGCCCTTTCTATCTATCACGGTGTTATTTCTATTAAAAAAAAAATAACTGCCTTTGGGCTGAAGGACTTCTGTCGTTGGCCCGTTGACAATATGTCGATGCAATTGGATTAGCTATTAGAAACATATTAATGTATAAATGTTTTAAAAAAATTGTACCGATCGTCAACGCATCGTATGTATTGTTAATAAATACACACTTACTACTACTAACTGCCTTTCGAATCTCGGAAGCGCATCGGAAAAAAGAGAACAAAGTAGGGTACAGTTAGATCTTCGGGATCTCGGTTTTATAGTCGTAACTTACATCGATCTAAAAAATAAATATACAAATATACACGTATCGTCGTTTTGGACCGAGGAATGTAAGCCCAGTTATTTGGGCATTCGCCCGATAGGTAACAGGATATAGGATAGTAAAATCCGTGCCTTGAGCTGTTCCCCGGTAAGATGATGGTGTCTGTGCCGGTCTCTTCTCGCGCTCGCCTCCGGTACACTCGACGAAGAGTTTGCTAGGGACAGCCGAGAGGACGGGAGGAGGACGAACGCAGTGGCCGAGGGAGAGGAGCGAGCGAGCGAGAACTCGAAGAGGATCGAGGCACAGGCCGGTCGGTCGCTCCGAGAGGAGAGGAGGCACATCCCGTGTGCCACGAGAGCGCGGTAAGGACCTGAGGAATGCGCTCGTCCGATCCCACGGCTTTTCCCCCTTCTCTCATTCGCTTCTCTCCGGACTCAACACAACCGAGTAAAGCGAGAAACCATGCCGGGATATTTTGCTCCGTACAGTCTATGTGTGTACGGAGTAAGTACCGCACTGGTACAGGTATAGATACTTTGCGGTGTATGTTATACTCTGTAAGATACTCTGCGGTCCGCAGTACGATACGAAGAGTTCCCGAGGCAACCGATCGTGAACGGCGTGGCAGGCGTGCGCGCTCGATCCCCGATCCGTGCGATCTCTGCGCCGGTCTTGCGCATGCGCCCCCCCCCCCCCCCCCCCCCCGCCCGCCCGACAGGCTAGATCTTTTTCTTCGACTTTGCGGCAGTCACCGTGGCACATGTATATATTCGACGGATAGGTTATTTCTTGCGATATCGATAATTGTTTCACGTTAAGCGCCAAACTGGTTGGCCTCGCGATGTCCCATGGCGAGAGCATTCCCGGCGGTGACAGGATCGCGAGACCCGCGAGTTCTGTGTCCGCGATCTTCTCCTTACCCGTTCTAAGTACACGACGATGAACCAGTACACGGGGTATTGGCCATCAGTTTTTTTTTTCTCGGAGACAGCTGAGAGCGTAGCCGTGATTAATTGCACTTTGGACGAACCGGTCTACCGAGCGCTCGACGAACGGTCGGTTGGGTGACTGCAAGGCTCGACAGTGAATGAATAATAGTAAAAAACGGAAAAAATATTCGGCAAATTTTCCAATAAAAATTGCCGGAAAAAATGTTGATTACTGAATGTGTGATAACTTTTATCGGTAAAAAATTTCAGGAAGAAATTTGTCGTTTGGGGTTAGGGTGGTACAATACGGACCACAGAATTAGCAGAACTCTAAAGTTAACTCATTGTAAAATTAACTCATAGTCAAATTAACTCATTTTAACTAGAGAATTAAAAAAAATCTTCATCCGTTTAGTCTATTAAATGAAAAATGAATTACCACAAAGATTCATAAAACGAAGGCGAACAAGTTTGGAGATCCACGATGCGTTCGACCTTAAAATTTTGTCGTTGTTCGTCAATTGCTCCGGGCGACTAGGTGATGAGACTTACTTCGAATTTTTGTGTGTGCCCGCACCGACAGCAACAGTAGGACATGTAATCCGGTAGAGCCGGTACAAATTTGAGTTGAGGCTCCTGCGGTTGCTGCGAATTCTCGTCGACAAGCTTTCGGTACTGTACGCGAAATATAGGCTTCGTACCGCTCGTCGCAGAGTGCTGATGGTGCTGATGACCCTGCGTGCTCTTGCCGCCGAGCCGTCCCATAATCCCGGTGAACGCTGCCAGGCTTTTTCGCCTGCGTGCTAGCCTCCTCATGCCACCTCGACCGGCCAATTCGCAGGGGTTCGACGACTTCGGGCCGGCGTACCGGCGGCACCGGTAGCAGCGGCACCACGAACAGAATCCCCTAATGGAAATACCGGTAGCCTCGTTAGCTCGGCGCGGCCTTGGGATTCAATTTTTTTAAATTCACCGTCGAATAAAAAAAAAAAAAACCAAAATTATTGCATCGACGTGAGGAAACAACTGCGAAACGGTGAAGTTGCCAACAGTACGCTACTCCTCGATCTATCGCAACACCTGGCACAGTTTCCCTAAACCACCTCAACGCCGCACGATGGCACAGTGCACTTTCCAATTCACTATTCCAAGCTGCGCGCGCATCTCGCGAAATACGGACGAGTCTCAATCACACAACGAAGAACGCACGAACGTTGCACGGTATATCAGTTGTCGCATTAAAAAAAAATTATTTTATACTTTGAATATCATCGGAAAAATTTGCTTTCCCAATGTCCGATCCTCCTCGTGATCCCATCTCTCTGGTACGGACTGCCGCGATCGCCGAGACGATCTCGCACCGTTCTCGGCACTCCGCGAGTTACTCCCTTCTCGAGGCCGAACAATTTTTTCAACAGTTCCACGAAATATATCGAGATTCTTCTGGATCCCACTTCTCGGGGATCCTTCGTTCCCGTCGGTTCTCTTCAGCTGACCTCGAGCATCGCCTCTTTCTCACGGCGATTCTAAAAGATCGTTGTTCTCTTGCCTCTGGAAGCTCAGCGCGTTTCGTAACAAGCGTTGCAACTCCGCTCGTACGGCGCTCGATCCTGAAGCACGCCAACGATCCTCCGTGCCAAGATCTGTAAATTCCTTACACGCACTTTTTAGCCGTTCGTTTCCCGACGAGCCCGCACGTCGAAGATCGGTGAACGGTTCGACGACGAAGACAGCGCCGTCGACTCGTACGTCACACTCGCAGCACGGCGAGGCAGAAGTGTAACAGCGGAATTCGCTCGCTGAATAAGAGGATATCTCTCGGTCCTCGTGGTCCCGAGTCTCGCGGTCGCGGGCCCAGATCCGACTTCACTCCGGAGAACGATCGCGGACGCTCTGCATGCCGGTACCGAGGAGGCTCGATCGCTCGCGCCCCGTTCCCTACCGAGTGAAACCGGTTAACGACTCTCTTTCTCTTTCGCCTCACTGACTCTCGGTGGTACTTAATGCCCCCACGGCCCACTACAGTACACGACGGCCCGGCCGATTAGGGAGCTCGGAGAACACTACCGCGGCACAGTACTGTACAGTCGGTATGCTCCGTGTGCGCCTCGCTCGGCAGGCCGGAGACGAATATCGTAAGTTCTCGCCAGAGATCTCTCGCTCCGTCACCGGCAGACTTTGGCCTGGTCACGTGATACGGGGAGGGGGTTCGATGGATACCGGAAATGAGCGAAGATCCTGGTGTTATCGAGCACTGCAGCGATTGCTGTAAATATTGTTCGTCGGTGACGTTGACGATTAACTTTTGGGAAGACTCTCGGGCGGTTATTTTTTTTTCCGCAGAACGGGCGGACGGTCTCCCTTTGGCTGCCGCACCGGGTACGCAGCGGGACGAGACTGAGGTCGAAAGAGCCGGAGTGAAAATGCAGCCAGCCACCGTGGCTGCAGTTACGGCCCACACGGTTAATCCCCCTCCAATGTTAGAATGTAGGTAGTGCAGCATTGCCCGGGGAGGCTGAAAGCCCATGCGGAGACTTCTCCATCGGTCGTCTCCCTTCAGTGCCGATGCTCGCCCTGCTTACTTTCTCGATGGCTCTGTTGCGCTTGTCTCTCGGGTACCGGGGCTCTTCCTCGCCGGTCGCTTTCTTGCTGCCGTACCGTGCCGGCATTGAACACGGCTCAACGGCAGGAACGGCAGCTGGCGAATACCACCTCGCCGCACTCGGCCCGTCATCCGAGGAGCCTCGTTTCTGCCGCTGCACTTCTGTTACTACGTTCCTCATCTACCCGTACCCATTACATGCACGTAAAGACGTCTCGGTACGCGTGTACTGTGTTAGCCTCCGAGTCTCACATTCGCCGGTTCTTTGAAGCGAATTCTTTGAACTTCACTTTTGACTCGCCAATATTTTCACATTTTTGTTTGCCTACCCTTTGATTCATCTACAATCTACTATGAACGGGGCTGTTGCAATAACGGCATCGAGTATATTTTAGCTGGTTACATTGAATCACTTTTTTGTATCTCCTCGGGTAGGTTGCTAGGCTTTCTAAGTTACTTTGTTAGGGTATTTTTATTTTAAGTGTACTTTCCGTGTATTTGCTGATTCTATTCCATTACTGCATGTATTTCACATATTGGCACGGTGGTCTCTGGGAACTTTGCTCCAGGGCACGGAATAAACGACCCTTTCGCTCCCTCACTCTCTTGATTCATCTACAATCTGATATAATTCGTCCCTCGGATTATAGGAAATGCTATTCACGATGGCATCAAGAGTTAGACAACGTTCAATCATGCATGTTATGTCATACATGGCGTGTGTGGGGCAGGGTTAACGCAGGCAACGTATTATTTAGCTCGTTTCGGCGAGGTCTTTGTTCGTTTCGGACCGACGACGACGAGACGCAATGACCAAAGAAGTTATTATTGGCCGGACAATTCGCGGGGATCTCTTGCCATCGTTACAACCGCTCGCCGCACACGAACGCGTATTCCATTCCTCACGGAGCCGTCCTCACCTCCGTTCCCCGGGTACAGCGCAACCGGGCACGAGAGGCAAATCATTCCCGGCGTGAGACTATTTCTTGGTCGTCCGGCTTGGCTCTTGAATGGCCGAACAGTTATGCGCGTGCGGACCGTGGTTGGCCGTTAGAGTCGTTAGTTCGGTCATTTTATTTCGTCGTAGCGGACTCGCCGGCGGGCTCGTCTCGTCTTTCCGTATAAACTGCTATTGTTCGAGAAACCGGAGCAGTGAGAAGTGAGAATGAAAGCGCGCTGACAGTACAAAGCTGCGCCACTCTCGGAATACGGATGGACAAATAAACAAATAAAAATTGAGAAGGAGATGAAGCGATCATCCATCAACGTTGATGAGCTCGACGGCGACTTACGTTTCCGTTCGCCGTCAAGATTTAAATTGATGACGAGTCGCCGACAATAACCGTGGCCGGGTACACATTTTTTAAATGCACTCTCGTGTTTAGAAAATTAGCGAAAAATAATTCGTCAACGTTTGTGGGAAATGAAATTGTCGTGAGATTGTCCAAGTTGTTTGCGGCTCGCCGCAACTTGGCTTGTTAGTTTACACCCGAATTACCCATACTTTTATGGGAAACGTTTTTAAAGAAAAGTTATATCCCTGGCATGAAATACGAGGGAAAGTGCCGAGATAGTGGAGAGGATCGTTGATGGCTTTCGCGAATCATCGTTCGACCAGCGTGCGCAGCGTGGCGCGCTAGGAAATTCAATTACCGCATATAGTTTCCCTGAGGGTAGTAAAACGAGGGGAGTGTCGAGAGGTAATATACAGATATGGCTTACGTAGGACGTGTGCGGGTGGCGGCTGCTCGTAAATAATGCCGGGTTAATTGTTCTGGCCGAGCGTCGTCGTCGTCAAACTCGAGAAAGAGATTCTATTCACTTTACTGCAGTTTGTCGCTTTTCCTCGTCGTCAATTCCGCCCTTTCCGCAGATAGACCCGCAACACTCGGTCCTCGTTTCGCCGCGAATAGCTCCAATGAGGGAGCTTTACGGCGGTGCCGAAGAACGGAAGCGACGATATCGCCATCCTCAGTCCCTTCGGCCCTTCGCCACTCTCTTCGGTGTCCAGTACCTCGAATATAACAGGAGAGACCGGGGACAAAAGTAACAAAAATCCTTTTCAATTTTTTTAACAACAAACCCGGGAGTCTAACGCTTCGGCATCCAATGGTCTACCATTAACCTACTCTTAGGTATTTAGTAAAAAAATTTCAAGCAGAAATATGCACGGAATTACGAACACCGCCCCATTAAACACCGACGAAATTGGGTAAAAATTTGGGCCGCGGTGGGGTCAATTGTAACGGGTAGTGGGGTCGTTTGTAACATCCTCCTGCTTGAACGGAATCCTTCGCTGATCGCTATTAACAAATAGAACGGGGGTGCATTATCACAGAAAAATTTAAATTTAAATAAAAACATTTTCAAAAATAATTTGCCGGCTAAGCCATTTATAATTGGTATTTTTGAAAACTCAGCTATGAGGCAATTGCATGGCAATAAGGTGATGTCTATAATGTTGCTCACTACATATCCGACGCGTCCGATCATGCGCAGCGTTGCGCGGCCGCTTGTTACAATTGTCCCCGGTCTCCCCTACTATGCGTATATACCGCGCTCAAATAAATCGTCGTGGTCACCGGGATTAAGAGATAATTCCGTGAGTAATCGGTTATGCAGATTGGTGCGTTAAAGTTTCAATGAGGTACCGCGCGGCCCCCGATGGGGGATGAGCGAACGAGGACCGGGAGCGGAGACTGAGAGCTCGGAGAGCTCCCAGCGTCTCGCGCTGAAAGTAGGATCAGAGTCGAGACAAACCGTGCGGTTCTTCGCGGGACACGAAATTCGTCTTCAATCCAGTTCGATTATACATCGCGAGAGCCGGAGAAACTCGCGGAGGCGTTGCGCAGCCAGCCGTGGCACAAACGGGATGGGCAATTAGTTCGAGGCTTAACGAGACTCGCCGCGCGAGTTTCGTTGCGCGTGGGAGTGTTGAAAAGAAGATACCGAGAATTTCCTATGATCCGCCGTTTCAATTAGGTTCGCCGTACTGCGTGATCAACGGAATGTGTAGGTTGAACTTTTCCTCTTTTGTTTTTTTTTTTTCGGTGTTGTTTCTTAGTTGCGCGGATTTATGATGTCCAGAATTCGTTGCCGGAAGTTGGTTGGCTCCAATAGGATGCATGATTGGATGAGGATGTCAGTGACATGTTTTTTTTTTTTCCATCGCGCGAACACGCTCGGAAGAGAGGAAGAGAAAAGAAGGAAGAAGGCAGAAAGGATGAGGGCCGCTAATAAAAGGTTGCGAAAAGCCTGAGTCCGCATACCTAACATAGTCGAACGCACCCACGCGACTCCCATCAGGAGATCTCCTTCTCTCGCTCACCGCAAATTTGCCGCTCTGTTTTTTTTTGTCCTCTTCATCTCCCGCGTAACGGTTCTCCCATTGCTTTTTCCTCTTTCGTTCCTATTCTCCACTTTCTTCGCGTCCCCTTTTCGCATCTCGCGTTCGGCCTCGCGTTGCGATCCCGCACGAACTCAAAACTATTCTCCGGAATGGAACTTCAACGAAATTACTCGGAACGAATGTGCAAAATTGGTAGTTTTGCGAAAGAAAAAAAAATCTATAACGCATACTTCAACCCTTTGAACCTATTTTGCAAATTCGACAAAGTTTCGCTTAGTTTTTCGAAGGATACGCTACTTCAAAGATATCGCGGAGATCTGGAGGTGTCGGTACGAAGTGGAAACCGGAAGGGGAAACTTTTCGAACATCGTTCGACAAGTAGTGATAAAATGAGTTCGAAAATTCTCCGGAATTTTCTGGACCAGATCGTACTTTGCGCGTACTTTGCCCGATATACTTTATCGGGCAAAGTACGCGCAAAGGGTAAATAAACTCTTTATTTTGATAATTCTCCCTATCACGTCCGTTCAGACCATCAATCGAAAAACCATCCAACCGATCAACAAATTGATAAATTCTCGCTACTGCTTCAAAACTAGTAACTTCAACAATTTACTTTAATTTCAATTGAAAAATGAAATTAAGTACATTAATTTTTCATCCTAAATGTACATTGAATTTAAGGTACCATTTTTTGCATAAAAACTTCCGGTCCGTTACATTAAATTGACAATTTTTTTTATCGTGCTGCTTATCGTACTATCACAAATGTTAAGATTGTTTGCTCACGATTCACTACCTGTGTTGCCCGGTCCTTAGTGGATTTATGCTAGAACCGACTCACCCAACAATTTTCGCTTTCTCGTCTTCCGCCCAGTTTCAAGTCGCTCTTCATTCAACAACACATTTTCCCAAATAACAACACACAAATACGGCGCCGGAGATACTGTTCCGAAATATTGCAACTCCACTGCGGCCTGTATACTCTGTCGTTCATAAGTGGATAAAATATGGCGCCGAACGAGATGTAAAAGATGGCATCGACTGAATAGCTCGAGGGGCTTACAGCGCTCGGGCAGCGCCTACAATCGTTCGCCGAGACGCTCTTTATCCGTGCAATAACGCCACAGTGTATTAATGCGTCGTGGCGGTCCGGACTACACGTTGCGAAAAAAAAGAAAAAAAAATCGAAACGAGAATATGACATCGAGAGAAGCGAACGATCGAGCCCGAGGGTGGTAAAGGAAAGAGGCAAACCTCCGACTCCGCAATCTGTGCTCGCGGGCTCTCCGGCGAACTTGCTATTATCTATACGAGAATGCCAAGGTCAGCCTCATTCCGAAGAGTGAGCCCCCCCCCGACTAGTCTGGGCATTGGTACACGCATTCCCGACGACGTATAGCATCGGCAAAGCACGTTCGAGCCAATCCATTGGCGGTGCACCGTGTAGCATCCGCCGGCCGGTGGATTTCCTCGCTTCTGCACCGCGTAATGCGGAGCACGCTCGGGCGTACGTACCGACGCATGCCGCCGGCTTCTATCCCGTCTGCTTTATCGCGCAATTATCCTTGCCTCGGAGACCGAAGAAGGAACTCTGTCGAGCCGCGTCTAACGGAACATCGCGAAACCTGCGTACCGAAGTCGCCGGCTCGCGATTTGCGCAACGATTGGGAAGTATCGAAGAATGGGGTAATAACTCGGTGGGTGAACGGTCCGGTTCATGTATTAGAGTAAAACATGGGAATACGGCCCACAAACTATTAGCAGGCAAAATCAATGATATATCTGTAGTTGGAAGCGTGACACGGGGCCAGTGCCGGCAGATCTTCGACCAGTACTGGGTCTGTGTGTCATTCTCATTAAGGCCTCAGGTACCAGGGACTTTTTGCCAATCGCAGACGACCATGCCTTCTTTTGAGCACAAAAACGATACGGCTGTTCGTAATAAATTTCCTTCTGCGTTCTAAAATTTCATGTACAATTGTGATGAAAAATTAATGTTGTGTGTATTAAAAACATTGGAAATACTTTATTTTCAACAATTTTTCTTGATTTGACTACGAAAGTTCTTTAGTTTTTATAATTTACTTTAATTTCAATGAAAAAGTATATTCATTATTCATGTTAATCGGACCCAGGCGGCAAGCGTGTCGACGGTTCTTCGGGTTCCACGACAAAGTACGATAATAGTCAACAGCAATATCCAATACTGCACGCAGCCTCGACACTTACTTACATACGCAGGCAAGAAATTCAATTGGCTATCAAGTGCTCGGCTGCGGATACTTTTCACCCTGCGTGCGTGGCCTCTGCTTACATGTTTCTAAAAGTTCATACCCTTCTCGAGATGATGGTAGGGTGATTAGGAGCTGTTCTCGATTTCTTGTTCCATGGAAATTATGGGCACGAGACCAAAAAAAAGAGAACCGATGGTACTCTCCGCGTGCATCGATGCCGCCGGGCCTATCGAGGGATACATCATTGTAATTTCTCGTTCAATGCGTTTAATAATAACCGGTGCAATCTATATATATCTGGTAGTCTGAAAACGTGATTGCCCTACGGAGATGGAGCGAAGGATTGATTATACAGATCGCCGGCAATAATTCGCCGGATGGTTGTTCGGTTCTCGTGTTCATTCTCGATAAACTGTGCGGCGATCGTGACCCCGTTAGCCGGATCGGGGAATAGGCGCCGTTTGTCAAGAAAAATGGTCGAACCAGCGCGCGAGCGCCCACTCGCTTCCTCGTGGATTCGCATCAGCGAATGGAAGGTAAATTCGCAGCGACGGCGAACCATACGAGCTAGGTGCGGGAACAGCGGATGTCTCGTTGCATCGAGCGTGTTGGTGAGCGGGAGGGCGAGGGGGGGGGGGGGGGGGGGGGGGAGAAGGCTGCGAGTTAAATGGAAGGAGCGATCGAGCAGGAGACTCGTTGAATACGGGATAGAGTAAAGGATAGTCGGACGGAGATGGAGGAGGCTCGGTTACGGTTTGCCGCTCCCGTAAAATGTTAATGCCGCGATTCTAACGGATGAGAGTGGCGCTTTGCCGGGGATATCTAACCACCTGACTGCACTGCCTGCACGCCTCGTGGCTTTCCCCATTTTGTCCTCCTTCGACCATCGTATTTGCCTCCAACGTCTCGGCTTTTATCCCTGCCCGCGCCTTCGCCACGCTCGATTAGAGACCGGGTGCAACGTCATTTTCGCGGCCTGGCGCGAGTGCCCTCCTTCTCCTCCTGGCGAAGTGATGTCATTCCGGAAATAAGTCGCGTTTGGTTGAAAACCTAGATTCTCAAACCGGAAGTGACGTATTTCCGGCACGAAGTTGCTTCTAGCCGAAAAACGAGATTTTCAAACCGGAAGTGACGTATTTCCGGTCGAGAAATGAGTTATTTTGCACACGCCGATATTATACAGCCTATAAGCAGCATTATGTAAGGTACAAGGATTCTATGTGTCCACTTTCGTGTAGCTTATAAATGAAGCTTTATATATAATTTGAATATATTACTTGTATAATATTTCCACTTTGGCCGGAAGATGGACTATAATAATAACCATGTTATTCGTGCCTAATAATAGTCATTGACGAGGCGTACGTGGCTGTTACTGGCAATTTTGGCTGCGTGCCGTTTTCACAGAGTTCACCGAGGTCTCTTGGGTTCCACGTGTTAACGAGAGCGAAGCCGAAGAAAGTGAAAGCCGGACGAGCACACAAGTGTTATCCGAGGTATTCAGGGACCGTTCCGACTTGTAAAACATTGCCAGGGACAAGTCTATTCGAGAGAGGAAGTTTAGGCTAAAAGCGTTTCATAACCGTAACGATAGTTTACTTAGTTCAGGAGTCAGGAAAGCGTACTCCGGTAATCAGATCCGTCTGCTGCCACGTGAGGTCCGAGCGGCGAACGCGTCATCTGGCAGCCAAATGCCACATAGAACGAGGAACAACTTTCGTCGGAGTGTTCTCGTGCTAACGAGAACAGTCGCGGACTAACTGGCATTGAGTAACTCGCTCTTCTTTACTTGTCTGCTACAGACCAATTTCGAAAGGTCGTTGAATGCGAGGTAAAATGCGTATTCACAGTTCGTTCCCATGCGATAGTTTGTAACGCTCCTTTCCCAAAAAGCACAATGCTAAAAACAATTAATTTTATTACGCCGATGCGTCTTGGAATTTTTAAAGCTCGAAATACCGAAGTCGTTAAATTCTTATTGGTTATTTTTATTTGTATTTTTTTTTTTTTAAGAGGGCATCGATTTCGGAGCTACAGGAAGTTAAACGAAGACGCGGGATTTCTCAATAGCCCCCTGGTGTCCGTATTCGACGGGTCTCCGATCTTCTTTTCTCTTCGTTCCTCGACTACGACTATACCGTGGTATTCTCCAGTGTTTCAGGCGCGAGCTGGATCTTTTTCCGGTCGCGAGTAAATAAAAGTCTTAATGGTCCAACCCCGATGGCGATGGAGTCGGGGCGGAGCGAGAATACCTTGAATTCCTTCGGCACACAGACGAAGTACAAACTTTCATTTCCGTTCGCGCTGTTAAAGAACGAGGAAGACAGTCTTGTATCCACAATGTTCTTCGCTCTTATTCTTTGCCGTCTTATTCGAAGCGGCTTAGAAGCAAACGGCGAAGATATTCCTTGGAGGGAACATTCTGAAGTACGTGAGTTCCGGTAGAGTAGCATTGTTTCCTCCTCGGAATCCTGGGATCCTCCGGTCTCTGTACGAGAAAACATTGCTTACACGTACAGAGAGTACGAGCGAGTGCTCTCCATACAACTCCGCTGTTGTTGAAAACAAGAAAATCTCAAGATCCCAGTAACGGCCTATCATGAGTTTCATTCCCGGGCCTCCACGCTCCGAGGAAATAAATATCCAATCAAACGGGCCTTGTTTTTTCTCATGCTTCTCTCTTCGTAATTTACTTACTTTATTATCCGTGAAAGAGGAAAAAAAAAATTGACTTTCGGTCTTCGCCCTCGCCTTTCTTTTCCGTTGCAATACAGGGTGGATCGTTTTGATGTAGTGCAAGACGAAGGAAATGTTCTCCGACTCGAGAGTCGTAAAGAGCATTCGATTTAGCCTCGCCGAATGAATTTTCTCGGGGTGTTTAACCGTCTCCCTCTCCCCCGCTCAACTCTTTTCCGCCTTTCTTATCTCGGCGCTGTACAAAGATTTCGTGTTCGCCCATTCCTTCTTACATCCGCGGGGAATGATCGCGAATCTTATTAGCGTGACGGGCGTTTAATCGTTCGCGGGGCGAGAGGCGAGGGTGTCGAAGGGGCGGGCTTGGAGCATTCTCGAGCGAGCGGTCCCTGACGCGGAGGGACCGAATATTTTCGTTCCGCTTGTTCCTCGTTTCTCTCGCGAAATCCGCAATGGTACTTGGCGGACGGAGAAAGCCAGCCGGTCGGCTCGACTCGTCCGTGAAGTGTTCAAACTTTAATCTGCAAAAGTGCCATTAGGATTGACTAAACGCGCGCGGGCGAGCGGCGACCGAGGATAGAAGGAGAAAACGGCACGAGGATCGGAGAATCCGCGAGGGCGCAAAGTTCCAAGTGCAAAGTCTACTTCTCGGGAAGACGGTTGCCGCGGGGGCCTTTTCTCATCGTCGCGGCGGCTTCGATTTCTTCCCCCCCGACTCTTTATTTCCTCCTTTCTTTTCTCTCCGGGCTCGGAGCTTCTTCTCGCAATCCTCGGAATTGCACTCGCGACGGGACTCGCTGAAAATATATATAGCGGTACGAGTCTCGGCGAACGGACCTTCCGACCAGACAACAGGAAGATGCTTTTAGGTCCTGCGAGTTGTCTTGCAAAACTGTCCGGCAAAGAAACCGGGAAGAGGCCGGGAGGGAGAAACTTGAAAAAAAAAACTTTTTTTAAATCTTGTTTTCTCTTTGACGTGAAAGCCGTGAGCGTCGAAGGTTCCAGGGATTTTATTAACTTTTGCGAAAAATATATGTATGTATACATTTTTTTTTTGCACATAGGTAGCACTTGCATAAGAGACTGTATATGCACGTTCCTCGTACGTCCGGATTATGTACACATCGATGACTCGATATAGAACGAGACGAGAACCGCTGCAGCGAACTGCGGTTCGTGGAAGCAGACGCTTCGATGCTTTCGTAGCCAAGGCGATCAAAGTTTAGTACTCTCATCCGTCATACGCGTACGATATATATATATATATGTATGATCGCGGCATAAACTCTCTATATCCACTTCGGTCGTGCCCGGGTGTATCCGATACCACGGGGTTAGCCAAGCTTTTTACACTTTTAGCAAGAAAAGTTCTGAGCGCTCTTCCAGTTTTCACTTTTCCCTTCGTCACCCCATTTTCACGGCGTTCCATTTCCAGCCACTTTGTGTCCCCAGTATCATCTTATAGGGTCCGACGTCGGAGCTTTTTCACGGTGAATTCGATTCAGCGCCGTGGGCTTGGTGCGATATTCTCTCTCTTAAAATCGTCACATTACAGTTCTGATTTTTAAGAAATGGATATGTAAAATTCTTCGCGCATTTTTCTTCGTCCAAATCAATCTGGATGCGTGACTTTGCACAATGAGAATGATTCCATATTTTTTCTTCGAGCTCCCGTAATCCATTGTGTGTTTTCGTTTGTTTGTCTTCCTTCGTGATTCACACACGCACCCGGCATGCGCGCTTCATTCCGCGTCCCAGCGGTGCCGCACTTTCATCCACCGTCGTTTTAACATTCAGTGTCAGTCCTATTCGTCATAGGAGTCGACGAGTGCGTGTCGGCAACGACGACGACTGCGACAGCGTTGAAACAGCAGGATCCCGGAGCTCGAGAACGAACCACCAAATGAAGCGTGACAGCAAAGCAAAATACCATCAGCTCCGTGCTATTCTCGTTCGCATGCACGGCGCTTCGTGTAATCCGGCAGATATACACTGTCTCGGGCATAGCGAGAGGGATCCGCCGCATCTCTCGTCGGTTGAAATTCCATACGGCTCCTCTGACTCCGCTTGAGCTTTGTTGGAACGGAGTGTACTTCGGTACATTGGAGATTGAAGGATCATCGCGGTAGTGCGTTGATTTTTTTTTTCTTTTTTTTTTTTTGAGTTTGTACTACTCGACAGACGTTCGGCTCTCTCGGCGCGTTAAAGGAGATAATGTAGAGATAATGCGAACGAATGAAGCAAGTGTACCACAAAAATTTACCAGTTTAATATCTAAATATTAAATAATAATTAATATGTAAGTTAACAATGACTAACAACCACGATTCCGAATGCAAGCTAGAAAAGTTGTGTTTCCAATCTATGCAGGCCAAGGAAAGAAAACAAAAAGAACCTTTCTAATAACAAATTAAATCCCAGGCTGAAAGATTCGGAGCGATGGCTTTTGGGTAATTAATATCATTTCTTTTCACTTAAAAACCTAGTGTAAGATGATAGGTGTAGAATTTATAAAATTGTCGATAAATTTTCTTGTACTGTTACTGCCATAAACTAAAGTCCTCGATTTTCCCTTAAGGTCCTCTCACACAATAAAAAATATTTGTACATTTAACAAACTTTTTTTTTGTCCACAAACGTCCACGATTATTTGGTTGTTAATTTTACAAAAAATATTCGTAAAATGAACAGACATTTTTTGTAAATTGGTCAAGATTTTTTTTGTAAAATTAACATGAAAATAATTGTGGACATTTGTGGACAAGAAACGTTGGTACTTATTTAAGGTTGGTCAGACAACCCTCATGAGTCAGGTATTTATTTACAACATTGAATTCACTATGGATTTTAAAATTCCCATAACTCACCGACTCCCATAACATTGTGCATAGGGAGAGAGGGGCACCGATTGGGATATTCCATAGCAAACTTCAGCCACGCTATTTTCAACTACCATCGCGCGGCTATCAATTACAGAATACGTAGTTGCCACGTGCGTTTACTACTTCCAACCTCTTTTCTATCTTTTTCCAGGTCGCGAGGGGAGGGCAGGAACGAGAAATGTTGCTCCATAAGTACAGTTTAGCCCGAACAGAACTCCGCAGCCAACGGAGCGGAGGTGAACGGGTTAACGTCGCGTGCTGTTCACGCCCTGTCTGTGCAAGCGGGCACACTATCGAAGGTACGTGTACAAGAATATCTACTGTAAGACTACTCGGCGCGGGTTTCGAGTGCACCGCGTGGCGTCGAGATACCCGAATGAATAATTCAGGGTCATGCTTGCCCGAATAATTGATACACGAGTCGCGACGAAATCAATGGGCGACAACTCGACCGTATTTTCCGGATCATCGGTAGCGCACCGGAAATGTTTGATGGCAGTGGTTGCAAGGTCCCTGACTTGCTCCGTATATATACTGCAACAACACGATGTATTCTGTACAAGTAACCGCGACGGCATGAGTTAGATCGGCCAACCAGGACCGCCGCACGTTAAACTGGCACTCAATCGCAATCCCCTGATGACCTCACTGTATCTGCATTTACCCGAGCGATAGAGACGCGATGCAAGACGTATTCGAGGGAATCCTGACGTGACACATGATCGATCGTGATTTCACGCAAACACGAAGGTTTATTGTTAAGGTAGTCCTTGCGAACAGTGTTCACTTCGCGAAAGTTTCAGAGAAATGACAGAGAATTACATCTCATCTCGCAAACACTATTCGTTGGTATGAAAATCTGAAAAAAAATCAAGCATGTTGAAGGTGTTGAAGATATTAATTTTGCATAATAATAATTCCAAAATCTTATTAACAGATTGATGAAAAATACAGTTGTTCAACAAATTTCCCGCAAACCTAACTTTTTTAGAAAATGAAAAAGATTCGTTAATTTTTTTCTGAATAGGCATGCATTTTTTTATTTTTTTTAAATTCACTTTGAATTTTGTGGCCTTCCACATATTTTTTCCAAGTAAAAAAAAATCCAAACTATTTGTTGAAGCAACTAAATATTCGTTCGATCAACCGAATATTCCTTTCAATCGAACAAATATTTCTTCCGCCACCCACAACCGCGGCTCAGTTTGATATTACCAAACCTTTTTTTCGGCGTACATTCGAGAAATTGAAGGGAATATCGATCGACGAGAATCGTGAGTGCTGCGGTACTCTTACCCTTTTGCGACGAGGCGCATAGCGTATGGCTGTCGGCATCCATAGGTACGGTGTTCGTAAAACCCCCCGAGGAAAATTACGAGTAGCTGGCGGTGCACCCTCTCTCACTTCTCTTCTGCGGCAAGCAGGCGGGTTCGTTCGACCTTTTTGCACATTAGCGTCTTCGGCAGAACCCCGCAAATATCTCAACGTCGAGCGGAGCACTCCTCCGCCCCTCCAGCGACCTCGCTGGGTGTCGAGATTGTCCCTCGCCAAGAAGAGGTAGAAGCTGTGCACCAAGCTCTTACTCTTGTTCTTTCTATCGTTTTTCTTTTTTTTTACCCCCCGCCCCCTTCCCCCCCCCCCCCCCCCCCCCTTCCGACAAGCCTGGAGAATTGTAAATCGAGCAAAATACGACCAGCACATGCGTCGACGACACATGAACGTCTTCGGAAGAAGGAAAAAAAAAGCAAGTCAGAGAAGAAGACGCATTAAGCGTGTAGGTACAAGTGGGGGCAAAAAAGAGATTGAAGAAATTCCAACGTTTGGCAACGGCTCGGGAAGCATTGGACACGCTGTTAAATCCATTAACTCTTGGCGAGAACGAATCAGGGTCTTGTCTGATTGACAAGTCCCGCATCGACGAAATTCACGAGATCTCTCTCAGTAATGAACCACCGCTTCGGATTACCTATTTCGGTATTTGCTCCGCTCAATTACCCAACATTCCAGAGACACATAACCGAGCCACTGTTCCCTTTGAGCCCGGTTCATCGGATCTCTCGCGGATTGAAATCAGTGGGGGAGAACCGCTATTTAGCGTACCGTCGGTATGTGTCGAAGGTGCGTGTTAAAGAAAAATGCCATCATCGTGTTACCCGCACCCAGAAAAAAAAAAATTATTTGAAGGCCACCGTTTATTTGGTTTAAGTAAAATATTTATTTGATTTAAATAAATATTTCTTTAAATTAAGTAAATGAGTTACTTAAATGAAATAAATATTTCTTTAATTAAGTAAACAGTTACTGAAATCACCCATTGAAATATCGAAAGTTAATTACTTTAGTTCGATGTTTCTAGAGTTGGTTACGACAAAAATTTAAAAGTTTTTTAAACGTTCAACCTCCAATTTTCGTTGCTTGAAAAACCATGGCTACATCACCCCGACTTACCCTAATTAAAAAAACTGTGGCGCTATACCACTGTGTTTGGGGGTTCAATAATGCCCAGCAACAGGTTCCCTTATAAAGATGAACGTGAAATAAAATGGCCCGTACTGTAATCGCGAAACACGTCACAGCCCACCAGCTGACAATCCAAACAAAATATCCCGCAATTCTCATGGGTATGTTGACGTTAGTTCGCAACGGGTGAGATCGGGCGAAGGCGGTAACATTGATCTACATTGCCACTGTTGATGTTTACGTGTTTTAAATTACAAATATGACAGCGCGAAACAACAGCGGAGATGCAAAACAAGATTCGGCACCACGATTTCCGTTGGGCATTTCAGAGTTTTATTTTCTTTCCGGCGGACTTCACATCGAAAAGTATATATCAAAGGTTCTCAGTTCCTTCCTGCTGTCTAGCACAATAAGAGGTAACTTTTTTTTTTTTACTGTGTATTCGATACGAAATACAGCGAGGCGAATGACGTGTGACGGTTGCCGTTTGACGCGGCATCGACACTGAGCTTTTCCCTCGGAACTCGTTTCGAGAGCCTTTTCAAAGGGTCTTTCCCTCAAGTCGCGGCAGTTCTTTCAGTCGACGAGGGGGGTAGCACACTCGAATAAAAAGACGAGAGCGTCGTTGGCATCGAGACGACGCTTGTCAGAATTCTGCTGCTATACATTTCTCCTCTATATATGCAGTCCTTGCGTCAATCGATATGTATATACGCGTTCCGTTGCCTCCGCGAGTCTACTGCAATGCGTCGGAATGTGCACGAAACAAGAATTCGAACAGGATTACCAGTAAAGGAGTCGAACGCTCCGCTTTCAAAAAATGTATTATTGACCCTACTTGTTCAGTTAATAATGCAAAAAGTGTTGTCACGAATAATTCCCCCGCAGTGGCTCTCATGCAGAAATACTCGTTCAAAGGCTCTTCACATGAATCGAAACAGGCTTTCGAAGGTATTCGGTAGCAAAGCGATCTCAACAAATTTTGGCAGCGAAATTAATGTTTATTACTCGTACGATTATTGTTGTTGACGTTAATATCAATATCTCGTTCCATGTTCAATGTAAATGTTAATCGAAAGCAATCAATAGGCAAACTCCCGCGAGCCGCACACAATACGCGCTTGGGGAATTATCGATTATGATAGTTAACTGAACACAGGAGCGGCCAGAGGCGGCCGTACAGAATCGTTTGAGTCCACAGAGCTCGTTCCAACGTATCTATTAATGCAGGTTTGCGGTAGCAATAACGAAGCTAATTAGGTACAATAATATTCCAGTCATGGCAGCTTCTCTCAATGGCCTCCACTTATACGCGCACACACACACACACATACACATGCACCACAATGATATTAATTAAAAACAGAGTCGAGAAACCGGGCATGAGAACGAGAAAGTGAAAGAAAAAAAAAGAACAAAACATTATTTCGCAACTTGCACCAAATGAGTGTGGGGGAAAAAAAAGGTATCACTTAAAGTGGCATGCTAATTTTACGCCGCGGCGTGATAACACTTTGCCAGAGTGCACTGTGCGCGTCCGAGGAATACGAATACATAATTAATCGCGTTTCACCCGTTCCCGTCACCCTTCCTCTTTCGCCAAATTATAATTATAATTAAAGATTTTAACGCGCGTCATTATTAGAGCATGGCGAGTGGCTCCGTGCCGTTTTCGCTATCCCACTGTCTTTCGTACCCTCCCCCCCCCCCCCCCCTCCCCCCTCTCTGCGATCTCACCCTTCCTCGATTCTCTGGGAAATCTCAAAGTCCCGGGGGACAAATTCAACGCGGCGTGATGGCGCGCACAGCGCCACGGTGTATAATACCCGTTCGGCCGTTTCCCGAATGGTAATTCCCGCGGTATAATAGTCACCCAGTTAAACCGAGCGTTACATTTATAGCTATATCCTCTCTTGTTTTGCATAATTGCCGTTTATGCATGTACCGCCTGGCAAGGGGTGGCCGCGGGTGGACGAACGACGACGACTGCCTGTGGGTGGTGAATCGGCTGGAATACCCCGACAACGACACTGCGACGACGACGTTCCTCGGATATACGTTGGATGTGACGTTTCTCCATAACTCTCTCCCGTCTTGTGCATTTAACTCGCGCGCAATTCTCGAGCAGTCTAACAGCAATCAGGACTTCCGAGTACACCGAGTATCTCGGCGACACGTCTCGTTGGACCCGACACCCTTGACAGACTCATATATTTCCATTTGGAGCTTTGCCAGATTGGATTTTCCGAGAACAATTGCCAGTTCCGTGTAACAGGACACAGCGGATCCATCGCTGATGCTGATGCACCGGCGATCGCAGCGATTTCCGCGAAACTTTAATCTCGTGCGTTTGACTACGCAGACTCTAGTTCTAACTCGTGTTCCATCAGCAACTGCAGTTATCGCACGAATAATGTTGAATAAGCTGGGTCCGGAGTAACGAGACTTTATTGCGGAAAGTGTATCGTACAATGGACGGTAAAATCGGTGGCTTCTCACAACGAGGCTGAATCATTGAGTTCATCAATTGCGCTAGTTTGTAACCCGGAAAACGGGTTTTAGGTCAATTGAGAAGTCTTGATAACGAGATGTAACAGCGATGGAGCGCGGCGAACGTTCATTACCAAGAAGAACCAGCTAATACCATCCCGGGCAAGTGAAGGAACCTATTTATCCAGTGGTCATCATAAAGAATCGCAAATTCTATATCAGCATCGTTTTTCGCCCGATAACGGCAAGTTGATCAACCTTTGAGGCAAATCAGGCAGGGACGGTGATCAACGATCTTCACAACAGGTTGCTCCCTCATTCCACTGAATCCACGCGTCCGGTCGTAAAACAGTCGGGAGATGCACGGTTTAGTCCTGCGATTATGAACGGCAAGATGCGGGAGCAGCAGTTGCCGGTGGGCTCTCGACTGTAGAAGCAACAGCAGCGGCACCAGCGGAGTGGAAGTTTATACGCCCCACGGTCGTTCGTTGTAGCTGAGAGCTCGCGCTCCCGCTCGGTAATCGGGACTTCATCGGGGTTCTAAAACCGGCATCAGCGGCACGACCGAACCGCAGCACAAAGCTAGACGCTCTCTTACCGGCGGCCGGGGCATTCGTGTCGACGAGTGGGGCCCCCGACTAGCGGCATCAGCGGAACAGGGCCCAGAGCGAATGCGGGGCTAGCGATTTCTGCCCCTCGTTGGCTAGAGGTGCTGCTGTACCCCACGCGGATTTTAACCGCGGGACGTTCGAGTTGCGTGCTCTGATCTTTATTCTCGATCTTATGACCCGGACATCATAGTTCGCGGATTGATAGACCTCGGATTTGGAGCATTGTTCTAGTTTAGCGGTTATCCTAGTAACGATGTACTTGACTCGATGCCGAGGTATCTTCCTCGAAGATTGCATATGCACGGGCTGAAAACGTGCTTATCGCGCGTTTACGGGTTTAATCAGCGTGACGAACAGCCGCGATATTTTATGGTGGGATGGTAATTTTTTTGCTTCCTCTTAGAGGAAGCTTTTTTGGTAATAAAAGAAAATTGAGATTTTAATTTCGGAGTACTTTAAATAGTCTAAAATGTCGGGCAATTTTATTTTTAGCTGGCATCCGGATGTATGTGTGTGTGTATGTGACAGATTAACAACTTTAGTCTGTACTTTTGTTTGTAACACGAGAGCGGGGATGGCGCGATCGCAAAATGAACAGATAAAAAATTGTTGACGTTTGTCGACAATAAGTTGTTGTAAAAAGTACAAACTTTTTTTTTGTACTTTTGTACTTTTGTACTTTTGTATGGCAGAAACGCCGGTGTCGTTGTAACGGTTTTGTAATTTATGATCTACAGATTTATATCTCTCGCAATCGGAATATTGCGGTTCTGTGTCTTTATGCGTCGTCTCGCAACCCACAGGTTGTGTTATATGGCTCGGATCAATCCCCTCGGAATTCCCGGAACGATTGTCGGAGTTTCGCGATAATCCTGGTGAAACGAGATACTTAGCTGGATAGAGTATCCCAGGGGGAGGATAAGACAGTCGCTAGGACGATGCATTGTTATTCCTTAAACGCTCCACGACATTGCGGTGGAATCATCAAAGATTTTTCTTCCGTACCTGGCTGTGGAATAGAGCTACGTATGACGTATACAGCATCCACACACACAGTACAGTTTATACCCTCGACTTCGAAATATGTATCGCGGATAAATTACGACCGCGACGCCACAAAACCCACCGTCATAAATGTTTTACGAGGGATCGCACGCTCCGCAACTTTTGTCGAACGTCGCGCGAGAGTTCGCTCGCTCGGTTGACTTCCTTCTGATACCCTAACGCTCCTCTCCGCCTTTCTTCATTCGGTGATTTCATGCGTTTACTTTTTTGCTTTCATTTTTTTTTTGGTCCCGAACGCTCGAGGGTGGCGTTAAAAATGCTGCAAGCAGTACACACCTTTACGCACTATGCTATATATATAATACTTTACACCACAGATGGAGCCGAGGCGAGAGAGCCGAGGACCATTGGACCTCGCCATTTCGCCACTGCGGTTCCGACGTTCGGCATTAAATATAGCATAAACGATGGTTTTTTGCGTAACGGTAGCCATCGGCTATCGCGCATAAGTGTTTAAAAAAAAATGTTTATGCATAGCGGGCTTCGAGAGCACATCGTAAAATTAACCCGCTATAAGTCACACCGCGCGAAACCGTATCGAAACGGGACTAACGGATGCGGAGTAGCGGCGACGCGTTGCTACGGTAGCGCCCAAGAGTGGGGCTAGAGGTGTGACTTATAAAGGGTTAAGTTTGGTCGAGCACATCGGCAGACGACAATAATAACGGGCATGCACCCACGTACCGCAACAAACTTGACTTACCTGCTCAGGTGATTCGGTGATAAAGGAGTGGCAATATTGGATCGTGAAGTGGGCCCTCGGCTCTCGTGCCAGGAAGCTAAATTGGGCGTGCTGAGGCTCACAGGTCGCGTACGAGATGCGCCTCAACGCGTGTGCCATTTGCACGCACTGTAAACAAGAAATCAAACAAGATTTAGTATGACGTATTTTTTGTATTTTTTGTAAATTCTAAAAACATGAAGGAAGGTGTGAGAAAAAATGCGTAATCACGATTTCTTTCCGGTGAGGCCAAACTACCTGTTAGAATTGACCCCAAAGCGGTCCAAATTCTCACCCCATTTCGTCTGCATGTAAAGGAGCGGTGTTAGCGATTCCGTGCTATTTTCTGTTTGAAATTTTTGAACTTGCTTAGAAACAAAATGTTAACTACATTTCAACTTAGTTAAAAAAATTAACCTGATCTTAGGTATTTAGCCTAAGAGTAGGTTAATGATATACCATCGGATGTCCAAGCGTTAAAACACTCCCGTGCTGGTCAGTAAAAAAAATGTAAAAAAAAGGATTTTTGTTACTTTTCTCGCCAGTCCCCCCTGATGTACGCACCAAAAACGTGAACAAAAAATAAACAGTCATTAATCCTGCCAGAAGCAGGGGTTCAGATTTATTCCTCGGCGACCGAAGTCGTGAAAAAGAAGGATAAGAAATGCGCGCAGAAGGGGCAGAAGCGCGACGCAAACTATTTCTGTCCAACGGGTGTCCGGCAGGTATGTCCCACACCGAACAGCAAAAATCTCCTCGCGTAATCTGAAGTTATATCTCCAGGGGTCGACGGGCGTAGGATTTCCATCTCGCCGACCGTCCCGAATGCGTTTTACCGTCCGCTTTACGCGTCTCTTTCGTTGTTTTCAGCACAACGAATTAATCCCCCCGGG
This sequence comes from Amblyteles armatorius, assembly GCA_933228735.2. Lineage (NCBI taxonomy): Eukaryota > Metazoa > Arthropoda > Insecta > Hymenoptera > Ichneumonidae > Amblyteles > Amblyteles armatorius. The sequence goes on along the minus strand of OW121687.1, from coordinate 21,205,967 downwards.
TAAAGAAAGCTTCGCGGAAACGAAGAGCTTCCGGAGAGCGCAGCGATGCATCTCCGTTTAGGAACGAGTAGGTTGCAAGCACGGAGAGAGAAATTAATGTACGCCTAAGTAATTTTCGATGCACGCGCTCCTCGTTTCCCGAATAGGACCGTCATTACTCGGATAACGGGTTTTCTTCTCTCGTCGTCGGGGATAAATAACGACGGAAAAAGGACTCCCAGAGCGCCCGATTCTTCGCTTTTCTCGTCGTTCCTCTTCTTCGCTCGTTAAAGCCACGAGATGGGCATTTAAACTGAGAGCACGGCGTGCGACGAAAGAAACGTATTAACCACTGTATACTGCGAGGAATAGATTTGTCGTGCCGCCGCTGCCCGTCGCTATCGTCGCTGTTAAAGTCACGACACAGCTAAACGAACAATTCATTCCTCATCAAAGCTTTTCGATAACGAGTTTCTCACGATTGATTAATCGTTATTATTTACACGCGAAAGCAAACGAGTGGAACCATCGAATTGACACGCAAAGGAGGTACGTGAGTGCAAACACGAGAAAGGGAAGCTCTTTCATGAAAGTGGCCATCCTCATTAAGGCTACATCTCATAAATATCACTTATGTGTATCAGAGTAGTCGGAGGAAAAGGGTGGAGGGAGGGGGGGGGGGGGGGGGGGAGGCGGGTATGCCTCGCGCGTCGGCATGCACGTCGAGTATTCCGGGGCTCGTTAGTAAGCGCCGTAAATCTTCCGTAAGTCGGATCTGACGAGTGTGGGATGAGACCCTTAAGCTGTGAATAAATGCAGAGAAGAGAGTGGATCCGAGCTACTCAACCAGGGCGCAAGGCAGTCGGTACACGGACGAGCTTCCCGATGCGCCGTCCGCGAGACTCGCAAGTTACCTGCACCAACAGCTGTACCATCGGTACTGTGGATAAATGTATATATATATATGTATCCATCGATATATAAAGCGGGCAAGTATTCTCGATTCGACGGAGTTCGATATTTCCACGTAAGGTTCGTTAAACGAAGAATAATTCTCTAACGAAGATATTAAATATTTATGTTCGGCTTTCAAAAAAAAAAAAAGAAAAATATTCCGAATATCGATGCTTCCCGTTTTGCCATAAAATTAATCATTTAATTTTTTTTATATTCTCCATCGTTCATCCCCCGACGTGTATCTATCGCGGATTTACCTGGGACAACTTTTTAATGGCGCCAACGTGTGCCCTGCGACGATTGGGAAGCGGCAAGAAAATTCGATAGAAAGTTTGGCTTTACTCCCTGGCGTATCATCTCCGACGTTAAACTAAAGTTGAACTCCACCTCCCTCTCCTTCGCTCTCCATCTCGAGTGCCTCGCTCGATCTCTCACCTACTTTGCCACGAGAGCATCGTAACATCGCGTTAGCCTCCGCCCGGCGGTATTTCCGGTGTCATTAATAAAACTCTTATAGTTGAATACCGATCTTCTAACGAATTCAAGAAAACCGGAAGTTCTCTTCTCTTTCCTCCTATAATAATATCAATTATGAACAATTTCCTCGAGGTTTGCCGAAGCGACGTTGCGAAACAAGACGTGCATTAACGTTTCGTGACCCGGTGTGATATTTATCGATTAACCATTACACCGACCCTCTGCGTTTCTCGAGCATCCTTACGATCGAACAGCTTTTTTAATACCCAACAACAACAACAACAACAACAACAACAACAAAAAGTAAAGATAATTTGTGAGGAGATGATAGCCTTAAGGGTGCATTCGGGTGATTATCTCTCCGGGCAAGAGGACAGCAGTGGTAATCGAGAGCCCGTTTAACTTTCTTGCTACCGGCGAAACCGGTAAATCGTCCGTTGCCTCTCGGTGCCCGAATGAATAGCAGCGTGCACTCTTTTCGATCAACGCACGGGGATAATGAAATTTCGTTCATAAAGCCTGACATTATATACGTGGGAGCTCTTACCAAATTGGCCGAGCCTACCGTATACCGAGAAGTGCGACGCATGGTCGTCCATCGTAATAAGATTAATGCGCGCACAAGTGAGGGAATGAGGAAGAAGAAGGAAAGGGGTAAAAAAAGAAATACACAATTTTGCTGCGCTCGTCGTCGTCGCTGCGCGTGTGCGCGGAGAGGGTGAGAAACAGCACTTTTTTTTTTGTAAGGTTCTTCCTTCCCTATACGGTCCTACAATTTATGAATAGCAAATAGGATCTACGAGGAAGGTAAAAAAAAGTGTTAAATTCTCTTCGCGCGTACTCGGCTCATCTGGTCACCGTCTGTATTTGGGACTTATGAATATTGCATTATTCCCGCGTACTCCGTGCACCTGTGTCGAATTCGAAAATACGAGAAAAATTGTCACGTACCCTCGCGACTCACGACCGACGGCGCTAACGTGAAGGACGTACGAAGCTGCGTACAGCGGGTCTTGTTTAAAAAAAAAAAAAAAATTATATACAGTAGAACGCCGATTAACCGGGTTGCTCATCGAAATCCTGTTTAATCCGAACTAGACAGCGGACTGCTCATTAATTTTCAAACAAATTTTTTTTACAGTACAGAATTTAATCAATGATTCGACTGCACTCGATTATCGGTAAAAAAAAACTTCTTCCTACAAATATTAATTTTAATTCTTGCCGCTTAACCCCTTTCCGCCACGAAGTAGGATACGACGAAAGCGCACCGGAAGCAGCGTACCTATACGTACATCGTGTTCGACTTGGCGTGAAAGGAGGAAGGGGTTTGTTTCCTCGGAATCCATCCGTGTGGAGCGTACGCGGTCTTCACCTCCGCGGAGTTTATTTTATACGAAAACCCATGATCTGTGTATTCAGTCGAGATGGCGGTAGTACGTGACGAAGATATAAACGATGCTGCGACGCGGAGACCATCAATAACGCGCCTCCTCTTGCTTCCTTTCTTTTTTCCTCATCTTTATCCTCCTTTCGTTCTTGCTCTTTTCTACTGGCTGCAGTTCGTCCGTCGCGTATCGTCGGTAGTGCAAGCAGCGAGGGCAGACTCTCGCTCTCGGTACGGCTCCACCATCCACTCTTTTCCGTCTTTCAGCACGTGCCGGCCGGCACGGTAGGCGCGCGACCGTAGGAAAATCTCTCGTCGCTACGGTATTCTCCGTCATCGTACGACACGTTTGAACCACGATTTCTCCTTTCTTTTTTCATCGCGGAAAGCGTGATCCCTTTACACCGTCTCTTCCTTTCCTTATTCCACATCATTTCTTTTCGTCTCGTTGTCGTTCTCCTCGCGGCTCTTCCTCTCTTCGAGCCTTCCTTCCCTACGCGCGAACCTTCCCGAGGGTGTTATTAAAAGTAATTGCTCCCGAAGATCCGAAGAGACGATAACGTGAGCTCTCGGCGAACGCGTTCTCACGGTGACCTGAATATCCTTCCTGATTTGAATAAATTTCGCAGATTCTTGGTCCCTTGAAATTGTTCATTTTCTTTACAAAGGATTTTTTTCGTTTTCTTCTCTTTTGAATTTAGATGAATTTAGACGAACTTAGATGAATTTAGATGAATTTGGATGAATTTAGATGAATTTAGATGAAGAGGATGCTTCGCGAACGAAGAAAAACGAGTTTCGTTCACAGCCATTTTTATTTTATTGTCTTTATTTAATTGCAGTTGTTTAATACTGTCGTAACTCCAGAACCGAGTCTGCTTAGGAAGTAGACGGCGTCATTTGAACAACGAGGTTGTTCGAAGTTTCCTGCTAAAGTTTGGACAGGCCTTGGAAAAGGTTCGTTCAGCAGAGGACGGGGGTAAAAGTTTCGATGCATCAGTTTCCCGTCAAGTGAGGTTTTGTGTTATGACGGGAGACGAGAAAGAAGATGGAGTGGGAACAACGAGAGTACACGGCGAGGGGCACACGAAGCTCCTGCCACATTTTTCTTCGTTATTTCTGTCGTTAGAAGCTCCGCTGTAAAGTAGGGACGGCCACGAGAGGGTTTGCAGTTCACCGTCGTCCGAGCACGGCCACCAGAGGCTTCCACTGACCACGGGTCAACGAGAGTACATTGGAAAACTCGACTTATTGTCACCGTGGTCCACGGTGAAGACCCGCCGCCACGGTACTGGTCAAAGGTCTCCGGGAAGCAAGAGTGTCTCGAGAGGCCGCACTTGTGTCCCCCGCGAGACGAAAATACGAGAAGAGTACCCCATCAAATATATCAGCGCGGTCGCTGACTCTCTGTGCTACGTGTATCAATGTGTCCGTTTCCACAATTTCTGTCTGCTCTCGAACACTCTTGGTTAAAGTCTAAAATAATAAAAGCAGTCACAGCTTCGTATTTCACGGTGTTTAAATTTTTTTATGCCAGCGTTGCTTCTCTTGAACTCCGAGGAACTTATTATAAGTCGATTATTTGTACGCATTAGTCTACTTGATGTTTTTACGTCAAAAGGCAAAAGGTAATGAAACCAGGTACGATGACAGTAAAAAGTCGAATATCAAAGAAAAAAGAGGGACGCCAACGAATCGTCCCGAGATTTCTGGACGAACATCCACGCGCAAACTTTCTCGCCGTTGCGCTAACGAGATACAAATAAATAAATTGTTAACGAAGTAAACTCTCCTTCGGCTGTCGTCTTCGTAGCTGAAGTCTCGCGTGGCTGGTAACGGGGGAGTGAAAGAGTTCTCCGTTTGCCGAGGAGCGTTCTCCCCTCGATGCCAACGAGAGGAAGTCGAGTAGGGATGCACAGTAGTAGTCGAGTGCGGCTCTCGATCCTCGAAGAGCCACAGAAGAGACGTGCATGGCAGCAAGAAGGCTTTCAGACCTCTCATAGACATTTGTCGTATGTGTTTTTCTGAGTGCCGTATTGATGTCCTGATATCTTTCAGGAATCATTCAGAGACCATTCAGAGATCACATAGAGAGCATTCAAGGATGATTCAGAAATCATACAGAGATCATTTAGAGATCGTATAGAGATCATTCAGAGATCATACAAAGTTCATACAAAGATCATACAAAGATCATACAAAGATCGTACAAACATCATACAAAGATCATACAAAGATCGTACAAAGATCATACAAAGATCATACAAAGATCATGCAGAGATCATCAACATCGTTTTCTAAACCCTCAACTATCCGAAGAAATTGAGTACGTCTACATTATTGTGCTTGCCCCTGACACAGATTTTCGAACGCCACTTATATTTATGCCTGCATCTCACAGCAGTCTGTACAGAAGGATAACCTATCCGTACGTTCAGCGTACTTTCCTCGCATAATACACGCCATAGCATTGCGCTGATATAGCGGTATAAGTGCGAGACCAAGAGATTACCGCAAAAGTTCATGCTGGAAACGGATCGGCTGGATATGGTGTCCCGCCGGTGGAAAAGGGGTTGTCGCCGCTGCTTTGCCGCGATATCGCACTCCCTCCCTCGGAGTTTGGCCCGCCGTCTGCCTGCTGGGATTCCTCCAAACTCTGCCGCCAAGTAACAACTTTCAACGGGGATTTTCTCCCCTCGCGAACAACTAAGTTCAGAAGGTATAATATACCCACTTTTTGCACAAGATTTTTCGGATTCAAATAGAAAAATAAAATATACAGAGCAGACGGGCAATGTCTCGTTGAAATTTTAAGTCTCTCGTACATTCAGACACGAATCCCAGCGCTTCAGAACCCTTCAACGTTCCGGTGACGGCTGAAACTTTTCACAAGAGATTCTTTTTTTCTTCATTCTCTTTAATTCTTTAATTTGAAACATTACCGCGTTCATCCGTCCGAAGAAAAAAAAAATGTTCGTTATATTCCGACCGAAAAAGCCCTTCAGCCAAAAGGTGGCTTTGACTCTGGAACTTGCGGTAGTTCCCGACTACACAGACACGCAGCAAGAGGGAAAAGCTACTTTGATGGAAGGACCTAATTAATTTTTGAAAGGAGCCCTGCCCATGCTCCTTCCATGTATGCTCCCGTCCGGTCGTCGGTGCAAGCTGGGCGAAGGGAACAAAAAGAAAGACGCCCACCATACATTGAGTATCGCGCACGCATCGTATATAGTTAGGGTAGAGAACCCATTACACGCTCATACAGGGTTTATCTGTTCACGTTGCTCTTGCTACGGTGCTCTCCTTCTGAATGGGAAGAGAAAGGCTACCAGGAAAAGCACTCTTGCCTCTTACACTGACCAACAGATTCGCCCTTATACCTAATAATCAGGAATCCTGTCAGATCTCCAAATCCCTTCGGCCCAGACATTCTTTGCTTCCGTTTTCATTTCGGAGAGCCTGACAACGAGACTTCTTTTCTTGCTGTGAGTTGGAAATTCACAATGACCCTCTCTAATCCTCTCTTATACTTAATAATCAGGGATCCTTCAAAGATCCTCACATCTTTCGGCCCAGACATTATTGCCTCCGTTTTCATTTTCGGATGCCCGGAAACGAACCTCTGGGACTTTCTTGTCGTGAGTTAGAGATTCACAATGACCTTCTGTAAGTCGATTGCGAATGCCCCAAGAATTTCCTACATCAAGTTCAAATTTTTAAGTATCTTAAAAAGTTTCTCCGTAGTAAACAAAGCGGAGTTTTTGGCACCGTCGTCGCAGCTTTAATTCTCCGCTACAGTGCCTATGACTGTACGACTGTGTATCAAAGCGGTACGTATTAGCTGATCCTGGGCCGACAAGAGGGTGGCATGTCGGTTCTGCCACAGAGATACGGCCAGGAACGCGGAGTGCTGTTTCGTGTATGCACGAGTAAATCCGCAGGTGGAAAGGAACAAACAAACTCACCATCACCGGCGTCAGACATGTAGCTTCAGCAGCGAGTATACGTAAGGGGGATCGTATAAAGCAACGCATTGCGTCGTACCACGTTTTGCATGCTGTACGTTCCATACGATTTTGCGTAGACGGCCGGAGTCGGGGCTCCACCTGAGGCTGTTTGCCTCCGAGTTGCAGTAACCAACGAACTGAATGCGTGGAGGGCGTAAACACCGGCGTCAAGGAAAAAAAAAATATTGCACGTGAGAAACTCTTCCAGGGAAAGGTCGACCACGACTCTTCGACCATGGCCGCCGTGCCCGTTAGAGCTTTCGCATTCGCGCGAGGGTGTAATGTATACAAGTAGCCGGTACCGGTGTGGATGTGTATGTGAAAAAGGCTTCTCATGCCGGGCGATGTTTACCGTTCGAGTTTTATTTCTCAGCAGTCCGCGCCCGCGCAAGCGATGCAGCGCGGACTGAAAAGCCTCCCCAGCCAACAGCGGAAGTCAGTCTGTCTCCGCGGCAGAGTTCATTCGGCGAATGCGAAGATCACGATTTTCATCGCAGCCAGCATTAATGCGAACGGGGAAAGTCTTTTGATGTTTCACCGGAGATTCTCGTCACATTGGCAGACGAACATGCTCGCAGGAGTTACGCCTGTCTTCGAAGGAATCATTAATCCGTAGCTGCGTTTCGTTACGGACCGGTAAGCTCTGTCGGCGCATCATTGATGGGAACGAGGAGAATCCTTTTTCTTGATTGTTCTTATTATTTTCCTGGCACATGCCAAAAGTTGCATGTTACATGTGTTTGCATCTCTCGAGTACTTATACGTCGATAGCGTTCAGTCATAAGAGCATATCAACTACACAGCATTGCATATCAACTGCACAGCATATCGCTATATCACCTACAGTGTCTGTTAATATCGCCGTGACTAAATCGCGAATCGAATTATTCGAACCTTCTGGGCGAAATATCTAACCCGATTTGATCGTTTCGTCTGTTTTTCAACCCTTTCAAACTCCAGCGTCTCGATGCGTACCATTCTCATGTACTAACATTGTTTCGTCTACCGGAGGTCGACTGGGGGGCAAAGACTTTCCTTTATGGAGTTCGTTGTGCGCACCGACCTCGCCGATTTTAAACCGGTGCCCGCCGGGCTAATTACGGATGGAATGCTTCGGCTCTCACGCATTCTCTTACACGCTGACACCGGTGGAAAAATAAATGATTCGGGGCACCCTCCATCCGTGTACACAGCAGTGTACGTGCATTGGCTTTGCCCGGTTTATAATACCAACGCCCCTTTTTATCGGACGCGTCGGATCATTTATTTTCATTCCCTCTTTCAACGATTCGTTTGCTGATTTCGTATTATCGCGTCTCACGCTTCCATGCGCGAGCTAGTTTATCAGGATTTTACGCAATTTTCGCTTGGATCTATTGTACGAGCGTACAATATAATTTGTAGTGACGTTGTTATGTATGAGTACGTGCGAGTCATTGGCTATGAAAATCATTTTATTTACCGCAATTCCCTCCACGAATCCAGGACCAATGTGTGTAGGTGCGGCAGAAAGGGACTTCGTACTTCAGGTCCGCGTTCGCTCCTTCACGAATCTCGCCCCCTCCCCTCCCTTCCAATCGCGTCGTTGTTCATTGTCACCGTAAATCGTTCTTTCGCTCTCTATCTCGCTCGTATAGCGGTCGAATCACGATCAGGCATTAAATCGTCGTCCAGAGGCAGAGAGGCCGAGGCAACAGAGAGGAGAGAACAGAGTCGGCCAGGCTATGGGGAGTGCAAAATTGCGCTGAAGGTAATTGAAGGGTAATTTGGCCGTTCGGTGTATAAATCACAATCACAATAATCTTCCGCAATTACTATTAATTGCTCCTCTCGCATCGAACCACTGCGTACGTCGGATTACATTTAACGAGTAGTCGCGAGTGCCAGTGACGGCGTGCGAGGTACGTCCGGCATTCTTTGATGCGCTTCAAATTCTCGTTCAAATTACTTCCTGAAATTTTGCCACTTTTGCCCGAATTATTATATATAGATTTCTTTTTTATTATGGAATTTTATAATTTACCATCTCGTTGTAAAAAAAAATGTTCAGGGTAATATGTTGTTATTTAAATTCTGTGTAGTCACTCACAGAATATATCTTGCTGAGATTGATTTAGAGCAGGCCAAGAATTTGGCCCTATAAAAGGCGAAATATATTTGTTTAAAATTGAATTGCTACGTAGCATACAATTCAATCGTAATAATTATAATTGTGGTATTTTGTGAGCCAATGAGAAACAAGAATATTTACTTTTTCATTGGCCATTGTATTCTCTTCTTTACTCCCCACTGCCCGCTAGGTAAAAAAAAGACGGGCGATTTACATCATCCCTCGAGTCTTCGCATCTTCGGGGTCAACATTTCGGCGTCTTTCTTTAACGCGGTTGTTCGTTTCGACGCATAGCTTGAAATCATGATTTTCATTTCAAGCTGTACTCAATGGTGTACGTATACATCCGCGAATATCCGGACGAATATGATCCCGGTCGCGGAACGATAATACCACGCAAAGGCCGCGACTCCGTTCTGGCAATAACAGCGGCAGCGACAGTACGTCAGGCTCACTCCCGTCCGCTTTTACGATCACTGTTTCCCTCGTGCGACTCGTAAATAATGCTGCATTCCCCGCGCGAACCTATATGCAGCCGATCTACGCGAGCGAGCGCGGGCGGGAGAAAGAGCGGGAGAGAGGAGAGAAATATAGAACAAGAGTCCTTTCGTACCTTTCACACTCCTCGTTCTCACCCCAGTTCCCTTTCTGTCGCCGAGCGTAGTCTAGGTATTACGTGGCCAGAAGCATTACGACCCAGGGATGGCATAAAAATTCCCGCTGAAAAATGTATTTCTACATTGCATAACGTAGTGGCTGTATTTCACATTTCGTACAAGTCAAAAATCGTCGCGACACGGCAGACTAGGAGCAATTGTTCGACCAACTCGATTCACCCTATGAATTGAGAAATCATAAAGCAAATAAAAAATGTACGATTAAAAGATATTCGGCCGCTTCTCGTAACGTTCCGGGAGAACTTAAATCCGTTACGCTGCAAAAAATAATTTCGTAAAATCGGAATACGATACCATACCAGTACGCGCAGCAGTAATGATTCCGCACACCAGTAAAGTTTCCCTCATTCACCAGGAAAAACGCACAATTTACTAAAATAAACAGAAGTTCTCACTGTACCTTCATGTGAACCAGAATTCCAACACGTTGGGCGAAATGCAGGAAAATACGTTTCCACGAATGGCCGGTACGGTGTGTCACACGCGTGTATATTTTTTTACTCCGCAAGGGAGGGGCACCACAGGTGTCGGGAATTTTGCCGTGGTGGTATCGCCCCGGAGGGAGAATGTCACTGGCTTCGGGGATTTACGTTCGTGGCAGATAGATATACCAGAGAGTAAGGTCCACTGATTCCACGAGGTGCACAGGGCAGACCGGGCTCTATAGTCAACAGTGCTGTCCAGGATGTATGTATGTGCGTGCATGAAATACGGCTCACGCATATCAATATTGTGGGATGAGAAGGGGTACAATGGGATGCATGCAGAAACTGGGGGTAGCGAACGAAGGGCTCGCGCAGAGCCGGTTTACCAGCGGAAGGGACACGGTAAGAGAGACAGACAGACATCCAAAAGCTCTCTGCACAGTGGTGTAGGTAGATATACAGCGAACCCCCTATACACCGGCTCGGAGTGCCGGTGTACAGACCAAAGACCCAGCTATATGGGCCGTACATCAAAACCCCCATAGCGTTATCCTCCCGACTCTCTCTTCGCTTTGGTAATCCCGCGGGCGCCATTGTTCCGGCGCTCACGCAAAATACAAATTAATTTCGCGGGTCCCTGTGCAAATTTTCTATGACCGTCCCCCCTCCGACGTCGGCGAGCAGCAAAGCATTCATAAAATCCTAAAACGGTATAAGATTTTTCGACGATTAATTAGTCGCTGCGCGCGCAACATTACTTCTATCCGGAATATATCTGTTTTGGATGCCAGAAGAATCGAAAAATATTATCTTTCATTTGAAATGCAGTCACTAGCCATTCGTCCATGTTCAGTATGTGTCATAGTGATTATGGTGTATAGGGGAGACCGGGGCAAAATGGGACAGTGAGGGCAAAACTCAATTTTCCAATAATTTTTCGATGATCCCATTTTGTCCCAACGATATATCCGGATTTTCAAACCCGTTCTGCCCCACGTACCACCATCGCCACCCTCCAAAAGTTATCGGAAAATTGCGTTTTGCCCCGCTGTGCCATTTTGCCCCGCTCTCCCCTACAGCGCACAGGAATGACCGGAGTATATATGAGTAGCACGTCCATTTAACGAACTATTTAACTAAAATAATCAACAACGAACAATTATCTCGAGCGACGAAGTACTCGAACGTGAAATCAATTCGTCGACGGCATCCCCGAGAGTTCAACGAACATTGATTTTTCGATTAATCAATTATCCAAAAATTATCCAGAGGCGCCAATGATGAATTCCAAAGTGCATCCTACATTAGGCAGTCTGGCGCGTTCTGGTTTCGCTTCCGAATTGAGTCCTTTCAGACATACCAAATATTCTTGACGCGTTAATCACAATCACAAATAGCAAATTCGTCTATTTGTCATGCGCTCGGGGAGGTAATTTTCGAAGGTATAAATAACTGAATACCCCTTCCGGAACGTGGGGATGGGCGAAGGCCAGAAGGGAATAAGCCACCAAATTAGACGATATCCAGAGGCGCCAATCCTGAATTCCAATGTGCATCCTATATCGGCAGTCTGGCGCGTTCTGGTTTCGCTTCCGAATTGAGTCCTTTCAGACATCCCAAATATTTTTGACGCGTTAATCACGATCACAAGTAGCAAATTCGTCTATTTGTCATGCGCTCGGGGAGGTAATTTTCGAAGGTATAAATAACTGAACGCCGCCCCATTCCGGATCGTCGGGATGGGGCGAAGGCCAGAAGGGAATAAGCTACCAAATTAGACGATATTCCACGGGGACAGGTACGCTGATAGGCTCGAGGTCCACTGTCCAGCGGAGAGACCGCCGATGAGGCATTTGAATTTATATTGCACGCAACGCTACTCTGGCCACTGCAGCGTAGTACGGGGGTTATTCACGCAGGGAGTAGAATGGGTCACGTACAGCGAATGAACGGCAGTGTGTTGCTCTCGCTCGTCACAAGAGACGAGAAGCAGTACACGGTTGAAACTCGAGGGAGGTGTCGTGATAGCATCCCCAACCGCGCTATACATCTACCTATCGTAACTATACAAGCTGCCTATTATATGTCTATACCCGATGCCGCCGCCGCTGCTACCGCCGCTGCTTTCGGACGGAATTGTTTTCACCAGCCTTTGAATAAATCGATTCGTCGTTGTTGTAGAACCCGAGCTTTTGTAGCGTTCGAACAACATGCTGTACACAGGCTCTGGCTCACCAACACGGTGAGGCCCCACAGCCGAACGACACAGCATTCTGGTTCGCGCCTCCCGAACTAATTTACTTCGTCGACGTTGTTGCATCGGGGAATTCAAGATGAGATGCTCTTATTATAGTCAATTTAATGGAGTCTATCGCGAAACGTTCCAGGAGGGAGGGGGGGGGGGGGGGGGGAGGGGGGAGAGTTTCAAATATCTTTTGAAGTTAATAAGAACCATGAGATTAGCTTTCATCCTGCACGCGAGACGAAAGTATGAGGGTTAATATACCTGACCCCTCGTGTATGCTTCCGCACAGTGAGCTCTTTGCAGTGTACATGCCACGCGCATCAGGAATCTCTGTAGGACTCGTGAAGATCACTGAATATCCAAAGACGAGGGATATAAAAGCATCGCGGGCGAAGCACGGCTGAGGCTCGAACACAAGGATTTTTTCAGGTAGAAAATTAAATCGACAGAAGACGCACGAGGGGTGGTGGAGAAGCTTGTCGGAAAGTGAGAGCGATGGGGAGAAGAGGAGGCAGTGAAAAAAAAGAAGAAATCGCGGTGTAATTCGACGAATCGATGCGTTCTCGAGAGGTGTGCGGGTTCACTGAATCGACCCGAGAGCTGAAGGCATGTTATAAGTATCAGAGGGGTGAACGAACGAGAGAGATAAAAACGAATATATACGTGCATCTTCGAAATATGACGACCGCGATGATATCCACCGGATTATGGCGTCCTGATTAAACTCCCGCCGAAATAAAGAGAAGAGGAACGGTTTCGTTCCACTCCACCCCCTCGGTTTTGGCAATGTCGAAATCGCGAGATTACGTTATTGGAAACGGCCCCCTCTTCTTCCCGGCTTGTACCATACGCGGAACAGCGGATTCGAATATTTTCATCATGGAAAGATTATAACCGATGGGAAATTTGCACTGACCAATCGTGAGCTATCGAGATGAGATTCGATGTGTCGAGCAAAACGGGAATCTTCATAATAATGTGAGGTGAAAGTGAGGAGGATAAGTGCGAATTAAGTTGCCGCATTGCTTTCTAATTTTTGCCCGTCGTTCACAAAGTGTCTATGAGGAAGTCAAGATTACGAAACGAGAGTTTCGCAAAGAAATCTAGAAAGCGTCCCAACTTCGTGTACATCTATTGTATGTCTGAAATTTGCCCTTCCTGTTTCTGCCCGCCGATGAGGAAAAGCAGTTAAAACGTCATCTTACGTCAACTTTTATTTATTTATTTATTTATTTATTTATTTATTTATTATGCCGGCGGAAGCTGTAAAAGGAAGTGTACATAGAAAGAGCTCACGATGAAACAGTTCCCTGCTTTCCCAATGAAGTTCCGCCATATTACCTTAAATGTGTCTCTTCCGGTGACCAACCAACAAGATGTTGCGCGGGTTAAAGTATCTCATATTTCCGCGTGTTTCGTTGAAGCATCGAACCGTTAATTCCCATCAGCATTCCCTGCGATCAGAACGCTTCGAGCGCGCGCCTCTCGAGAACGGAGCTTTAACGCGGCAACGCCGGCGAGAACTCTTTTCAACGGACTTTAGACACCATAAAACCGGGTGATATATCGTCGGGGACGACTATTGACAAAGATACGACTCCCAGCGGGGAGCGCGGAAAGGCTATAAGTGAGTGCTCAGCCGCAGGCTTTTCGATTTCTCCTCGGTTTGCCGCCCCTAGAGCACTCGTTTCTCGTGTTTTCCCTCCCCTCTGTCCCTCGCCCTCCATGGCGTTCTCACTTTGTCTCATCCTCCAGCACCGGCGATCTCCTCGTCTCGCAATTTCTAACCTGCACCCCTCCAATTTCCAGCGTCCTCGTGTCGTCTATCGGCTACCGAAGCGAGCTCGCAGACGATTCGCCGGCATTGAGGAACTCGGACGAACCAACCGATAGGGAACTTCCACCCATAACCCGCTCGCTTCACTCGTTATCCCCTTGCGAATACCGGGTGACATAGCTATACCAGAGCGCCCCGGCACAAGGGGGTCTATGGTACATTTCCACAGAGTGCGCTTTCCACGGCACGAAAAGAAGTCGACGAGCAAGAAGACTACGACGAGGAATACGACTTTCTATTTTATATGGAATACGTATGGCGTATTCGTACGTGTATGTGTGTACCAGCGACGGGACGATTTCATGAGATTCGGGGGTAAACGAGCGTTGAAACGAAATTGGACGAAAAAAAAGAAGGGTGGAAGAATTGGACGAAAAATCCATTCGTTCGGCGCGAGTGCTATAGATTCGGAGGATAACGATAGCGATACGGATTCTCGTAGTCAGCCGATTCGTAGTTTCGGCTGCCTAGTGTCGCCGTTACTTTTCTCTTTTTTTGCCATGAATACGAGAGCACGGAAGATGAATTTTTATGCAAAAGCCACTTTTTCTAGGATTGAGGAGTGCTCGGTGTCACGGATGGCTGTCTCAAGAAATAGCTTTAAAACGTCTTATGTGAACATTCTTACGTACGGAGTACTCGGCAGCGACGACGATACTTTGGGTATCGAAGCGTATGATACGATCATCGCGTAAGGCGCGATAGTTCCGTGAAAGCAATCGTTGAGAATATGGAGGTTTTTCTGTTTGGTTTGCGCTGGAGCGAAAGCCGCTATGCGATTTTGGCTTTCTGCTTCTGGCTGGGAGAGCGGAGTCTTAACAGCGTGCATTAGGCCTGAAGAAGAGGTGGCTCGAGTGTGCATTAGGGGGTGATCGAGAAGAGAACGAGAGAAAGAAGGGAGACGGGGCTGTTGCGAGAGTGGCAACGTGAATGGAAGAGTACGGATGCTGAGGAGGTCTAAAGTCCCAGGTACCGGTTGGCATGCTTGTACAACGGTGCTTCGAGAACTCTTCGACGTAGGAGCGTATCGCCATACACGCGTAACCGGTGGGTGATATTTGCATCAAAACTAGACGCAGTTGCGAATGTGGTAGAATCGTATCCAGGTATATTACGACTGGCAACAGAACTTTGAACACTCGCATTGAATGGGTTCGGTAATCGAGACACTTTTGATGCGTGAGAATAGTCTGTTGACCGTGCACAGGTGTAATGTTTCTGTTATTCGTACCCATGCTGGAACATTACAGATAATTTTATCACCACATTAGCTCGTCGAATATCTCCATAGTTTTGGCTCGTTTGACTCGTTGACTCGTTGTTGACTCGTTTTGGGAAAATTCATTTTTAAACGCAAAGACAACGTGAGGGCTGCATATGAAACGAACGAAATTGCGCTTGTCGCGTTGAGTACGAAGAGATTGAATGCGTTTTTAAGCATCCTTTTTATCCTCCGTCGCAGTACCCTTCACAGCTAAACGACGAAAAACGAGGGAGCTTTTTGATGTCGAGGAGGTGCTGTCAAACATTGTTCTCTGGTGCTGGCATTCATGTTCAACAATACCCAACTACTATTTCTTTTCTCACGGACGCATGTCACTCCTGATTTTTCTTTGTAACTCTTATTTCCTACAAAAAGTAAACGAAAAATAATAACACTCGTAGTCATTACGCACTTTGATCTTACTGTCGAAAAAAAGGATCTTGTTACCTTCGCGCGTATCTCACGAATAATTCTCGAAATTATAATATCGCGTTCGAAAGTATAAGAGCAAAAAAAAAAAAGTTATGCAGAGAAAACGAGGTTTTCCTCGTGAACTAGCCTAGAGATGAGCGACTGGGTGTCTCGCGCATATTGCCTTTTACCCCCGTAGTTCGCTCTGAATAGCGACCGCCTCCACCTCCGCGTACTTCATCCCACGAGCACCTTCCCGTGTGCTGTCGTTGCTCGGATATTGCTTTAAGGTGTCAGCCTGCTGGGGGAGGCGGAACTTATAGTTATATGCGAAAACGAATATATGAGAATAAGGTTTAACGAGGGATGCTACTCATCTATTCACCGAAAGGTCCCTGGACGTCTTTGAAGGTATGTCGTTTGTCGTTGAAAATTACCAGGTTTCCATGAATTTTCAATGCTTCCTTCCTACAAAGTGATATCCTAGAATATTTCACTGCTGGGCTTAATTGGAATTGAGTGATCCGTCATATTGCAACGTGAGGCATGATTCGGGTAGGAAAAAGCGGGGCAAAAAAGACTGTCTATAAAATTTTTCTCGCGACATAAAAAAAAGTCTCACCTGTAATACTGGACACGGATCCGTTTCGCCAATCTTTTCCTCGCGTCTAGCTCTCTTTGAGTTATTTACATAACAACCAGCGAGAAAGTTGGGCACTTTCGTTTTCTCTTGCCGTGGGCTCTCATGTGGTGCGCCAGCCCGAAGAGACAAACGCAAGCTCGTATCTACATAATACCGAATCTTAAACACACTTTCACAGACGGGACCGCTAGATCCCGAATGACAAATGAGTTTCACCCTCGCATTTGTATACGTCCACCGTCGTAGACCGGGCAGCCAACGGTGGTAGAGAGGCGAGTATACAAGAGCGATAAGGGGGGTGAGAAGCTGCGGGTGAAGTTTCGGATTCCGGACGGTTTCGGTGCTGTCTCGGGGTGAGACAAAGAAGGACAGAGTCTCAACGGTGTAATGGTTCCGTGTCGTGCGTCCGGTGTACGGTAACCGGTCTTGCGTAACGCCAACTAGACGTTAGCCACACGTCCGGCATTGTCTAGTCGATGTGAAAACCCCCTTGACATCATCATAGACTTTAATGGATTTGTATGGGTACGGAGATTCTAGATATGTAGATTTTTGGGTGATATCAATTACTCAAGCATATCGCTGACACGACATTGAACTAGCAGCGCAGGCCAAAAGGAACATAACATTAGACATAATAGACACAATAGATTAACAAATATAAAATACTAGAAGTCCACATAAATACAAAAATAAAGTGTTGAGAGTGTGACAAATGTGACCATTAAGAATGAATAAATTTATAACTGTCTTATGTCGACGAATGAGAATTTTGGCGAATCGAGACTTTCTGTACACAGACGGTTGTGCGACGACCAAACGGAGATTATTACTGTGCCCGTGTCCGCCGGTCGAGCTTTACGTGCTTCCGAATCCGCGACTAGTTAATCGTGTAAGCCTTTCAGCCGACAAAATGAGCACTGAATTCGGCGCCGTCCGTCTGCAACCCTCGAACCGCCGTATACCAGACCATCAGGTAAACATATTTCGGCGGAATTCTGGACACTTTAACCCCCTCACGGTAATCCGGCGTGAGGATTAAAGCTGGAGCTCGCTCGTCGTTGCCAGCTTATATGTATATGTTCTCGCATCCTCTGGCGCATATGTAGACTGGTATATACTCTAGCCTGATACTGGCCTTCACCTTCAACCCCGAGCTCGGTCGTTCACACTCGAACGCGACACGGACATCGACCCTATTAATCCACGGCCCCTGATTACGGTCGTATATGGGCCTCATTGAGTAAACCCAGCGAAACGTGGAATGAACCGCAAAGAGGATCGAGTAATGTAAAATTGGAAATATTATCATTTATTTCCGTCATGTGCTGAATTCTTTAGCGGTGGAATTTTTTATTTTTTTTACATTTGTACTACTAGTTTGGGTATGAAATATTGAAAGGAACGAATAAATAATAATTTACAAATATTATTCCTGGGAAAATTCACGACGATTCCCTTTATAAATAAAGTGAACACTTTATGCTACACATTATTCCAATGATAGGAATGACCACGAGTTTCATGTGAAGATCATAATGATAAGTAAATTATTCCCATTATCGCGTTAAATTCCGTTTACAATTCATACACTCGGGCGAATCTTTAGTTTTTCATTCAATTCGTGCTAGATCGTTAACCTCATTAGTTGATTCATCTATATATATATATACACAATCTGCAACCACATGTATTCCTGAGGGGATGGCGTTTGGGGTGGCAAGTGTACAGGCGTGCAGAACTATGCATTATTAAAATATTGCCGGGGCGCGGCCGCCTATTCAATCGCAATTAATTGCAGCTTCGTGGACGAGAGTCAAACTGCAAACGAGTGAGCCATCGGAGTCTGGTTGAATAATTGCTCACTCGTGTGAGCGTTGAACTCATCTTTTCCCGCCGCGAGGGATGAGTCGAAACTCGCGCGCCTGCTTCAGTCGAGAACACTCGCGCTCTCTCCAGACAAAAGGGCTTCATTATGAGAGCTTCGAAACATTTATGACCTCGTAACCTTGATGCATCCCATGACGAAAGTTAACGAGGAAAATGGCGTAGGGAGAGGCGCAGCGAAAGATATCGAATTGTGCGCTAAAGCAGTAGTCACTGCACTGACGAGTGCTATTCGAAGCAGCAGCAGCCACATTTACCTCTTTTTCCAATCGCGTTACTCTCGCTACGCTTCGGTAACGGCTCATGTTCGTGCTGTTTCCCTGGTGCAGTGGTATTATTCTGTTCGTTTTACGTTCGCACTCCACTCTTGAATCCTTTTTACTTTTTACAGATACTGCGTCGATGTAGGAAAAATATCCTACGGTATTTACTCACACTGACATACACGCAGGTAACGAAAAGTCTGGTAACGGTTGCGAGAGAGTGTTATATTACATTTCGTTAAAGTAATTAATTTACGGTAACCACATGATTTATATAGGAGCAACATAGTACATTACTCCACGAGGGCGGAAAAGTGGCCATTTCCGCACCGGATGACGAAAAATATATTCGTCAGAACAAGTACCCCAATTCAAAGTACAAATAATGTGGCCATTGCGACGCGGACTGATTGCAGATTCCAGTGTAAAACGAGAGATGCAGAATCCTCTTTCGATCAATATAGAGATGACGTACCGCTGTACATAATTTTAATCATTTTATTTTTAGCACTCTCTTCACCGTGTAATTAGACTACGAAGCCTACGGAGATAATTGGGGTTTTCTTAAAAAGAAAGAGCTTAGCATATTTTTTCTACCGTGTTGGCGGTGAATGGGGCCACCGCTGTGAAGAGTGCCGGGATGTATGTACTTCGTGGTGAGACTCAATACGGCAAAGCATCGCCACCGTGCCGGCGGGTACCAAAGAGGTGCTTCCCTAACGGAGACTCGTGAAATGAGGCCGCGACAAGCTCTCTCTTTCTCCCTTTTTTCTCTCTCTCATCCTCTCTATTTCACGACTACTATTATAATAATAATCCTATTTGCAACAAAGCGACATGGCCCCACGCCACTCGGCCAAGCCTCATCGTTCCTAGCACTCAATCGGCTTCTCCCTCGCTGCCTCTCGGCTGACTTCCCAGCCGTTTCGAGCTTTTACCACGGTCTCCGAGATCGAGAACCGCCGACGAACTATTAGCTGCTTCACTGAAACAGTGTGGCAGACATTTTTAAATCAGCTTTTCTTACTGTCTTCAGCAGCACGCTAACGAAATCCTCACACTGACAGCGCCCCGTACCGACGGTATAACTTCAATATTTAAGTAGGCAATCTTTTTAAAAGTTTGAAATTCAAAAAGGATAGTCACGGCCGACACAAGAAAGAGGAATATTTCGTCGGTCGGTGGGCATTCGGTGGCCGGACGGGGTCGGAGGGTTGAAATCCTCCGGCTCGGTACGTACCCGGTTGGACATTGCTCAAAACTTGCGGCCATTACGTGAGTGGCGGGTCCCGTTCTTCGCCTACGTCGTCGTCGTCGTCGGTGCGGAAGATCGAAAGAAGAAAAAGGAAGCTGCGTGGTACACGGACGCGGAAGCTCCGGGAAAATCTCCGCCGACGGACCATCCACCCCGACCCACTCGAACTCACCGCACTCCGACCCTCCGAGCTACCCATAGGCCGCGTGAGCTCTCGGGCATGGTCTTTCATCCCCTCCAGCGAAGGCTGAAGCGACTCCTCGCCGTGGCACCCGGAACAAACCCAAAAGTTTCATCCCTCCGGGAAACCGAGACGGAAGGAGGATAAGAATGCGAGAAGGAAAGGTACGGAACGGGTTGAACATTGGCGAAAGGAAGCTTCTGAGGGAAATCCGGCAAGAGTTTGTGTTTCGCGAACACCACGAGTGGCGACACCAGTGGAATATAACGGCCGAGACGCATTGTTGTCGTCCCTGCGATATGGCCCGGTTCCGGCTCTCTCACTACCTTCGAAAGGATGCGAGGAGGCACACCTCCTCGTTGTCGCAGCTTGGTCCATGATTCGCTCGAGTGAGCCTTGCGTGAAATTTCACTTCTTTATTTTGCGTGAAATCATAGAAACTCTTAGACAAACAAACTCTTAAATAACTCATTATCATGCAACGTTATTCATTACCGACCCATTATCGAACTCATTCATCGCATGAAAAAATAAGCTTTCATTAGCGTTAGCGATAACATGGATTGAGGAAATGTGTAATCAGAAGTTGGCTTCCCATGAGGAGGAATTTTGATCTCTTTTACGGCTGCTAAGAATAATAAATGAGCGTGCAGCAACCGTTGCTGGATTTTTGCTACCAATATGCTGCAAACTCGTGCTATAAACTATTGTTGCAATATCGCTGGCAAGCAAACAGCAAACCTTGATGGCAAGCAATTGCCCTTCTTTGCCTGTGCTTCGGTTGGCTATCTGGGTAGCCGTTTACATAAATTGATTGGTGAAATATTTTTTACTAAACGCCGCCTGTTTTCGTTTACTCTTGCTCTGGCTAAACTCGGACGAAGACTTTTCAATGCCACATACCTTAAGCGACGTCGCAGCAGTGATTCGGGGTCACCGAACCCAGTCGTTTAATTAGGGTATGCGAGAAGCTCGAGAAGCGACGTGAAAAGAAGTCTTTGCCCGCCGTTTTCTCGTTAGAGACAAATTGGGCGTAACACTCGGTGGTCTCGCCCGTGTCCCAAGTGTGTGCCTCGTCTACCTCGTCCGTCGTTTGGAGGCGATTTTTCTGACGCGCTCAACGAAAGCGAAAACCACTTTCCACCAGCAAAAGTCACATGCACGTGTCTCACGTGTGCACACATCGTAATCGATCGCCCCCTCTCCCCTCGCTCCGATAAATCACGGACAGTAATCTCATACCTTGGCCCGCGATGACTTCGATACAGAAAGATAGATAAAACTTGCGCAACAAACTTTTCGCATCGAGAAACAAACTGCGTAACCGGGTGTCGTCGAGTGTCTCGTCGAAAAAAAAGATAAGCGTCGGAAAGGAGTCGCTCCTCCGCAGGCCGAAGCCTCCACCACACGGACGACCGTGGTAGAATGAGAGAAAAAAAAGCGCACAGTTCCCTTTCGCTTGGAAATATTAGAAAAGTTGTTCTCGCATTTCCGGCTTGATGCGAGAAGACGAAGGCGAGGGAACGGCGAGAGGAGTTGAAATTTACGGACCGATAATTTGACGAGAGAAGATGCGCCGACATCCTGCACTGTTGCTCATGCGACTCCGACTTCTCCCGACCTCTCTTTGCCTTTACTTTTTCTTCGCTCGTCAGCAGAGGCAATAAAACTTGCGCGGCGCGTTATACATACCGGAAACTTAATAAATCTCGAGGGTGCAATAAAAAAGTTGATGGCCGTGGGCAGTTGGCGAAGGCCGAGAACGACCCCGCGTGAATCTCTCATCCGCTTTATTCTGTATTCGTGCTTGCCATATTTTTTTTCGGCCTTTCCAACGATATTTATTCTTCCCTCGTCCCGTTGACTTCTCGCTATTCGTTCCAACAATGAAATCCACGAATGAGACGTATTTTCGTAAGCGGACTATTTTTATTTATTTGAGTGTGCCGTGAAGTAGGCCAGATTTGATGGAACGCATTGTACCTGTTGGGTGATACGAGCGGAGCCTTTTCGAGGGTGTGATCCTCGAATGATTTAGATTCAGGGGGTGAGTGACGGGTTCTGTTGTCCCTGACTTACGGAACACCGTAATCACTTATAGTGGATTCCTCTCTCACTGTCTCGCAGGATTTGGGCTTCAAGTGGGCTAGACTTCCTGGGAAATTCATTGCAACCCTGCTGAATAATAGGTGAACAGGCTCATAAATCTTTGTCGGAGCGAAGGCATACACAGAATCTGTATACCATAGCTAATAATCCATTATAGGCTAGTCCATAATTTATTTTCACTCTAGCGCGATATCGCAACTAAGATTCCTATCGATACGCTAAGAAAAAAAAATCGATTGAGTCGAGAAAATGAACGCTTACGGGTGGCGAAACAAATTTGTCCTTGATCGAACGAAATAATTGTCACAAGTAAGTAAAGAAACAGTTAATTCGACGGTACGTTAGTTCGATCAACGAGATATTCGTTTTGATCAAAATTTTGTTGACTCAGTTGACTTTTTTTTTCTCAGTGTAAAACATCAAAATCAGCGTGCAGTTAAAACAGACCTTTTGCCGGTGATAAATGCTCCAGCGAATTTTCGTCAACGAGGGAAGAGAACAAAGGAACAGGATGGAAAGATAGGAGGAAAGTTATCAATCAGACCGCCCGCAATACTAAACTCTATACATGTGGGTTCGGATGGCGAGAAGGGTCGCATTAGTCTTCTCAGCGCGTATTCATTCGCACTGCCAATCACCGCTGAGCTTCCCGAAGTCTCCAGGGATTGACGGAGAGAGAGACACAGAGAAGTCTTCGAATTCTCACCCTTGCCCGTAACATCACGCCGGAGAAGTCTCGGCAGCACTGTGGCGTTTACGCCGATCGAAGGAAGCCCCCATATTCGCACCGATGCTCAGGTCGTTCTCCGATTCTGTCGAAATCGTGACCGGTTAACGCGTATACGATCTTTGTGTTGGAGAAAAAATCGATGTGTGGAGTAGAAAGCACACAAATATTTATGCACCTGATTATAACCTAACCGATAAAATAATATCAATAGTAACGAGATAAATAAAAATTCCTTACGTTGATTAGTGCGAGTCGGTGCTGTTGATGGGGGAATAATTTGTACCGAATCCCGAGAAGATATGCCGAGAATGATAACGAAAGAAAATTGTATTCATTACGCTGGACGTAGCAATTAAAGTGAAATGGAAATGAACGAAGTCGCAGGGCTCAAGGCGTTTATAGACATTTTGCGGTGTGCCAAATTTCACGTCGGTGGTTCAAGTCGTTCTCGAGTTACACAGGCTTTAATTCACCCACATTTCTTTGGAACAAGTCGTGATACAGCCTGGATCTCATCTCCGTGGTATTTCGACTTCAATGGACTTTCACACCTTCCAACGAGAAACTACGAAAAGAACCACCGTGCTTTTTTTTATTTCCTTTAAACAAGGCTATCTTTTTGTTGGCGCCGTCTCGAGAATGTGGCAAATGGAAGTAGCAGGTAAGTCAGAGAACGTTGTAGAGGTCTGGCCGAAATTTCTCTGAGGATGTAACGGTGAAATGAGAAGAACCGACGAGAGCGCAGAGCCCGCGTGCAAAGAGCTTTTGCCTCCAACCCTCAGACCAACCGCGATTTCGACGCTCGGGTGCAGCTTGACCGACTTTCTTTGTACCCTGCCAGTGAAGCTGTCGGTTTTTCGTAGTTCTCGAAAAAAGCTTGTCCGGATACCGTGTCATTTCTCCTTTTTCCCTGCGTCCTCCTTTTGGTGCCTCTTTACCTGCCCTTTCTCGACGCTTCCCCAGCCGAAAAGAGAACGCATGTGGTTGAATCTCCACCACTTTTCGCGGTGAACCGCGTTCTACTCTCTAACACTACGACCACTGTTCGTACTCACTTTTCCATCTGGGCTGCATACTTTGATCCCGGCTAAAGAGACGATCAGGAGAACCGCTGTCGACCGATCGCTGTACTGAAACAAAAGATAAATCATACCGTCAATTATAACGATGGAAACAAGTACAACCCCAACCAATCATCTTCCACTCTCGATAATCTCTAAATGACTCAAGGTTCTGCCTGTGGCGATCCGAACTTCGCTATATAAAAACTAACAATAGCATACCACTATGATTGTTGCCAGAAGAGCAGATGCTCTCGGACTGTTGGCACTTTTCCCCTTGGTACTCTATGAAACTCTGCGCGTCGCGTGAACAGAAGAGACTGGGGAACATGAAGAAGAAAAAGGAGCAAGCTCGCTAGTGGCGATGTACGGAGCTCAGGCAAACGATATAGCCTAATCTCCGGATTGAAAAGTTGGCAAAGAGAGCCGCGAACTATGAGTAAAAAGGGAGCGGAGTTGCGGAGGGGTGGAGAAGAGAGACGGGAGGAAAAAAAACCGTAACAGTGACGTTGGTGGATGTGGAGAAGGAACGTCAGAAGGCGGAGGAAGAATTTCTCGGTAGGGCCGTCACGAGGGGACTCTCATTGTCTTAAAACCCGCTGTGGCGAACCGACGTCGCACGAACACACTCGCTCATCGGTGCGGCGTTCGTTCGGGGTATGGCGTAGCTGGTGTAATTATTGTAACAGGAAGGGGTCGTTTTGCCTGGAAGAACACCCTGCGCGCACGGTACTTCTTTACTCGAGGGCCGTAACTGCAGGTCTCCCGACGAGAGCTCAACTCATCGAGAGAAGTATTACACGGCAGATGGTTGGCTCGGGGCAACGACGTCGTTGTTCACTTGCTGGCTTCTGTGATCCTCCTTCAGCGTTTTCTAGTTACACGGGTATTCCTTGACTTCGTGTCTTCATCCGCTGGTTTCGCTCCACCAGAAGTTTTCATCTCGATGATGAGTATACGTCGGGCGGATGGTATGGCGGAAGGGTGGCAGCCCGCTCGAGGCGAAATCATCGCCAGACGCGACGAACGCGACTTGTCACGGTGGACTGTTCCGAGTTGGACGAAGGAATTTATTGAGAACAACGTGTATGGGGCGGGCGTTGATTATTGCGAGAAGGGATGCTTGGGCGGCCGCGGGGCTCATCGTTCACTTCGAGTGAGCCACCGAGACACGTGGGCTGTATCTGTGGCGAAGGTATGATATCGTGAAGGTATGATGTCTTTTATCCACAGCGAAGCTCATGGCTGAATTATTTGCTTCTATCAAGCAACTTGGCCCGACGCCTCGTACAGAAGAAACATGCCACGCTCCTGCATAAAAACGATTGGATCGTTCCAATAACCAAGAAAGAGATCAGAGAGAAACTCCGGAAAGGTGGAGTTAGCGAGCTCGGGTGAGATGACAAGGGAGACGGGAATGAACGGGACAGGGAGAGTTGAGGTTGCTCTGAAAAGATACCCGTTGCGCACGGGTGGGTAGTGGGTTCCGTGTCCTTTAGGAACACCCATTGCCTCGGCACCTTTGTTCCAGCCGGGGGTGATTAAAAAGTTGCCGAGTGAGATGAAGGTCCCGGCAGAATCGGGCAGCAAACAGCAGGAAAAACGTCGGTGAGACGAAAGAGGCGGAGAGAAAGAGCGTGAGATAACTCGTTGCGGCTAGTAGTGTATTCGCAGCGAAGTGTGTAGGAACCATTAAGCGCATCTGGATGTGTACCGAGCGAACACGAGCATGGGCTCTTGGCATGATCATCCAAAGGCCCTCGTTCGCATTCAACAACTCCGACGCTGGAAACTTTTACAGCTTTCTTTGACTTTTTTTTCCTTCCCATTTGTAACATTCTCTGGTGCGCTGGCCTCTCATGGATCGTCGCTTCTTTTGACTCTACTCGGCAGTCGCGTGATTACGTTTGGTTTTTTCCTTCTGACCTGCAAGCCGTTTGCCCCGATTTGCGTAAATGTCACGCGGTCGATTGAGCTCTGGATGGCGTTGCGAATAGCATGAAATCAGAGTACGCCCGAACGTGTGGAATACTCTGTACGAACCAAGACAAGTGTCTCAGCTATTAATCGACTATGGAAAATTTTCCTTAGCCTCTCAGATGAATACCTTGCAGAGGTATTGCGCCAGACGATATGATCCGATTGTTCTCACATTCTCCACATTTTCTGTGGCTGGTTTCGTTGTTCTCGTGGTTCGCAATCGTCTTTATTTATCTTCCATGGCCTTGTTAACTCTTTGGTTAAATTTGCATAAGCGCCATTCGGCGAAGCAATAATTAATCCTGAATAATTACGCTTCCGACGATGCCAGTGTACAGTACATCAGAAACGGCGAAATTTTTTTGTAGGGCGTATCTACGCTGCGGTCGTATTTTCCATTGACTGGAGGATTTTTGTTCTTTCACGGGGTCGTTCCCATTGTCATTATACCCAGCCAGTATTTTCTGCTCTTCCGAATGCCTACAACTCTTCCGTTCTTTCTTCCTCCTTGCTCCCGATGAATCCCAATCCCGACGATGCACAGGAATAACGAGCCGCAAGGCCCGGGCGTTCTTTTCCTATCGAGAATCCCCACCGCTGCTGTTGCCGCTGCTGTCGACGAGATGCCAGCGAGGATAATTGGTTTGTCGGTAACAGAGGAAGAGAGACAGACGGAAAGAAAGTCGGGCTGCAACGGAGGTACTACTAGAACGCGAATGGAACGGATCCGGAAGCGCATTCCCCGGACGGGAGCAACCCGCGCCAGTTAAACTCTGCAGTTGAAGAAACCCTACGAGAAAGAGCAGATATATATAAAGCAGATACCATTGATTCCCTTTTCTTTTATTTCGCCTATCAAACGGAGATTCGTTCACGCTCCAATTCCAAACTAAGAGCTTTCAAGCATCACTAATGAATAGATCTTACGTATGATTTTTTTTTTCCAAGCGAATTAATCGCTTTCAAAGACTTCAAATAATCATCGTACGTACTGAACGTTTGCCAGGTCCAGTACCGATAACCGATAAATCAATAATATCACTTTTTTTTTAAGCCCTGCGGCAGATCAATCATAATGTACAATGTTGGCGTGCGCGTGGCGCATCGTACACAGTAAAAAATAATTTCGTAAAATCGGAATACGTTCTTTGATGTACTTTTGTTTGTAAAACTAGAGCCGAATGGGGCGATCGGAAAAATGAACAAATAAAAAATTGTGGACGTTTGTAGAGAATAATTTGTTGTAAGAAACACAAACTTTTTTAATCGTCTAAAATGCATTTTTGTCATGTGATGAGTTTTCTCACTGGCTACGCTTCGTATCTGAAATTCAGTTCTGCGATCTTTTTCCCTTAGTATGTGTAGGGTATAAATGTGAATATAGCCCGCTCCACATATCGTCGATTTAGGTGTTAACATGAGCGGGCCGTATTCAGCGCTTGTACCCTACATTATTACGTTATTTCTTTGCAATCATAACTGCGCATCTTTAACTCCGTTATCTTTGTATCGACGTTCATCTCGCCAGTGATCTTCAGCCCGTTCGTAATAATAAATAATGATATTCTCTGCTACCTCTACGAACCCTGCCCACTTTTCCCTAATTAATGAGATTATAAATAGCGTCCGGCGGCGATTCGTTACGTCCAATGACTCATGGCTGTCGTCGGGTCGAACATCGGCGCGAGTTCGTTACTCTCTACCCTGTTCGCCGGTCTCGGGGTTGAGTGTTTACGGGGAGGAGGGTGCATCAGATATCGCCCATTACAGGAAACCGAGGGTGCGTCCCGTATGCGACTAGCTGGATCGTCCTGCTCGCAGAACTAGACGGGTCCCTCCTCCCACCGGCGAAGCGGTCGACGAATTTATGAATTTATTCCGGGTATCGTTTCTGCCCATGACTGCTCGCCTCTCGTGTCAAGGGTGCATGATAAATAAGCTTTGTCGGGATAAGTGCGTTACTTCTTTTCGCGACGGTGGTTGTACCTACGTCACATCACCCGGTGTCGGTGGTCCCCGTGACTTCGTGCAAAAAGCATTAGCTTCAGCCACGTAAGGGGACCGAACGCATGTGCTCATCGCTCCGGCGTCCAACATTAACGCCTCTCACTCGCGAATCGAGCCTCGCCGTTGCGCGCCGCATTTTGTCACTCACACTTTCCGATACTTCACGCCGCTCATTTATTATTTCGTCATTCCTAATGGGGAACGGAAGGTTGAACCGATGCCGCTAATGGTACACGAATTCCGCATTTGCCATTTCGAAACTGCAGTTTCGAGTTAATTTGAGAGATTTTTTTTTTCGAGAGGTTTATTTCATTCCAGATCGAAAAACCGTCACGGACACTCGATCGGATTTTCGATTCAACTCGTTCGTCACCTTTTCGCTTATCATTTTCGTATCATTGAAGATATGCCAGATCTCTCGGATCTCCATTCATGATTTGCGTACACCACGCTAATCTGAGCGCCCTTAGTGCAACGTTGCGGAAGCTCGAGGTAATCGGAAGCTCCGGTGCACCGTACCAGCGGGAAGCTGGATTTTCCAGAGCGTTCTGAAAGTGAATACAAACTCTCGTAAGCTCTCCTGCCCTGCCCCGTAGCGAGATAGTTCGAAGAGAGCTTTCGGAACGAAAGAGAGGAGCGGAGCCTTTGGTACACACGAGGCCGCTGTACAGCGAAGCCGGTTTTCATCTCGCTTCATGCATACTCGATGTATCAAACTATTTCTGTATTCTATCTCTGTGGAAGCTGGGCTCCGTACGGCTGCGGCAGTGTAGAGTTAATTCCGTGTATCTGCGATATTACGAGGCACCGAGACCAGCTTTCGTCCAGCGATTGACTACAATTCTATGTGACACTCTAGTGATTTCGCCGACCTCCGCTTTGACGCCGATTATTCACCGAGATTCAAAGCTTGCCATCACAATATAGTACGAGTTGATTCGCTGCAACATTGAGAAACTGTATGTGTTCCCGATACGATTCCCGAGGGTGATTTCATGCTGTCTATACTCGGCATCGCGACCCTAGCCGCTACAGTATCTGTAGAGGAGATCGGGACTCGTCGTCACTCGGGGCAAGTCGGGACACACACAATAAATTGATAAGAGATAGACGCGGCGAGTGTTGCATTCTAAGGCGTTAGAGTTGCACACTCGATGCAAGTCAGGCATCAGAGTCATACACCGAAAAAAAAAGATTTATTAAAATCAAATAAATTTCGATCTTCAAATGACGTTTAGTACGATGAAAGAAACGTTTACTTGCATTAAGGAAATCCTTGTTAGATTCAAATAACGGCTATACCAGACTTTACAGTCATACCAGATATCACAGTCATGGCAGACGTCAGATTCGTACCAGACATCATATTCGTACCAGACATCAGATTCATACCAGACATCAGATTCATACCAGAACTCAGATTCATACCAGACATCAGATTCATACCAGACATACCATGGCAAGTCAGACATTGGAGTGTCATACTCGGTGCACCGACCTCTGATGAATTTAGGGGGGAGGGTCCGACTTGCCCCTTATTCCGACTAGTCCCCCCCCCCCCCTGTCTGGTTCATCATTCGCCACCTATTCACGATTGCTAATTCCCGAATTCAAAGCCTCACGAACGTGTAAAGAGATGCAATCGCACGTCCTCTCTGTCTTCCTGTATACGCGGCAAGGGCTATCTATGTATATATATATATGTGCGTTGGAATAAGGAGGCTTCGCACACACGCTGGTATTTAGTTTGCTAGGCTTTCACGTTTCTGCAATCCTTCCAATACAGAAGCAGCCGACCGATAAGAGGGATTCATCGACTCGTTAATCCTGGCACTTACAACTCTATGCTAATTAAGGACAGCCTTACAACTCGCGAACCGTCTCTTCTCACCAGTGAAAAGTCTGAATTCATGATTCGTCTATTGGCACATAATCCTTAAAAGGTTTCGAAAACAAAGACTCATACGAAGGTTCAAATTTAGAAGGGATTTTTACAGTACTTGTATCGTGTGATGCACGGAAATTTAAACATTTTATGATAAGGCTTTTCTCCATTTTCTTTGTTTCCCTTTGACACAACACGTTTTCAAGGTCATAAAGCCGTAATTTTAAACTCATAAACAATATTCCCAAATAATATTAATGAGGGTTACAAAAAAACTGCAACATTTTCGCATTTCTCACATATCCCTCGATCGCTTGCAATCCGCACAAAAAAACCTCCGTCTTTCATTCCCGTGCTTTGAATCGTACATTGGCCTCAAAGTCCGTTCCGTTAATTGATAAATCATAGGAGTCTAAAAAAGTAACATTCGGTGGCCGTAATAAAGTCGGAAATAGATACGGGTGAATTTAAAAATGGCACGAAAAATCTAACGACAAAAATAGGGTACAATGACGCGGAGCCGGACGAGTGTTCGTTAAATCGATATGTCGTTCGGTGAAAATAACGTACATCGGAGATAAGTGGAATGAGGATATTCATAGAAGCTCACGATCCGAATATACGTACATACTTACGGGTCCGGGAATTATAGGGGCGCATACGTTCATACACATCCACATGCTCGATTTGCGTACACACACGGACGAAGGAGAGGTTTTTGAGATAAAACAAAACATCACCGAAAAAGAGCTATTTCCCGGCCGGTATTTTGCAAACGCAAAATAAAAGCAAAACGTTGTAACGATAGAGGCCACGGGGTCCGGGCGTTCTGTACAACGAAAGCCTCTCGAAGCATTGCACGTACTTTATATATCACTCTCACAACCGACAAGCCTTCTCACCCTCCCCGGCACTCGCCATCTCGTTTTAATCCGCCATTATGAAATGTACTGACGTCTGATGGCAACGGACAGGTATCGGAAATGACGGACGGAAATTAAACCGATTCGCTCGAGTGAGACGGAGAGAGAAATATCGAGTGAGTCAGGGCTCTGTCGGCATCGTCGCTGCTTTTGCTCCGATTTCGACGGTTCTGAAACTCCACACTCCCGTTCCATCCGACCTTCCGCCCTCCGATTCTCTATTCCGCTTCTGTGTAGATTCTCTGCATTTATTTTTTTGCTTGTTTTTTATTATCATTCTTTTTTATCGTATTCCTTTTTATCGAATGTTCGGTCAGGCCGAGGATGTGCAGCGGTTCAAGGATAAAAGAGGGACCGAGTGTTTCAATGATTTCGTTTCAGTGAGCTTAAGCGCCAGGCGATCATCGCCATTTACGCTCACCCCAATGATCCAAGAAAAAAAAAAGAAAAAAAATTGGAAGCGTTTTTCTCTATCGCAGGAAATACGGAGGGGCTGTCTCCTCGCTGTCACCACGTACTTTCACGTAGAATCACACCAAGAAAAATTATTTGTTTGACAGATTAGCCGGCAATAAAAATTTATTTATTTAAAATAAATATTTTAAGTAAATTTTTACCACGAGGCAAATGATTTGAAGACGGTAAATCCTGGGGTAAGGGAAGAGCCGAACAGAAAGGAACTAAGGAGCGAAACTGTCCGCTTCCGCCAATCTTCCCGCCGGACATCAATGAAAGTCTCATCTTAAATGGAGGCCACGGGTCCGTTTTGCCCCGAACATCCCTATGGAATATGGTAACCAGTTTTCCCATAGACGCACGTACGTCAGCAGAATCAACGGTTCGAATTCCGTCCTCGGCAACGCGGGTCCACGCCGGGTTGCCATGGATATAAGCCGGACGAGCTGTCTCTGATGGAGACGAATCCCTTCACTCACGCGATGAGATATAACAGTCTGAGATATACACTGCGGAGAGTAAGCTAACAACGTGACATCCATTGTCGAGAATCACGTATGCCCGAGGAAAAGCACGACAAACGGACGAGCCTTATAAACTCCGTCTTAGAGCAGATTTTTTTCGGGTACATCATGTGAATACGTGCGACGCATTCGTGAACCGGAAGTCCGTGTAAGCCCTGACGAAGACGGCGATGATATGACACGGGTCGATATGGATCTCTGAGCTATCCCAGCGACACAGCTAGCCAGAGTGAACTTGGCACATACACGCCGTGGATATGCGTACTATACGAGTGCATTTGATTGCAGCTCCAGCTGCACCACTTACTTTACGTATTGACTGACTGACTGAGTCACTCTCCCAACGCGTTCTTGTAAGTGCGTACACATGCGCGGACAGCTGCAATCTCGCCAAGCTGTCATAACTCGCGGCGGTGAGCCCCTTTTTTTTTACTGTCTGCCGGAGGTCCTACCGTAGTAAAAGTTTTTTGGACGCTGTTGTGAATGAGAAACGTCTTGTGTACGCAAGATATATTTGTAACACGCTGTTGGGTGAGACAGACCGAGAACAGAAATTACTGAATGAAACTTTTTTTTAATTTTCGCAACTGCACTTCATGTCCTTCCCTTACATGGTAATTAAGAAGAATATTTAAATTACCATTGGTTTTTAAAAAGATTTTTTTTTGCTTCATATCGAAATCTTGATTTTCATATGAATTGATTACAAGCCAAAAATCGATCAACGAACTTTCTCGCGGAGAAAGCTATCCGCAAAATTGTAATCAATGAGGAAGCTGTGTGCAAATTATATTCTTAGTGCACCGAACGGCTGTATTGTCATGTTCAATGTCGAAGTATTTTTTTCGTCTCCAAGCTCGCCGGTTATTTGAGCCGAAATTTGATTTGAAAGAAATGTTATTCCATTGAAACTGAAAGCTTCGATATGATCTACAAACCGTACCGAATGTTTCCCTAACCACGATAGAGGTGATGCATAGGTACGATGTACGTTTTTCAATTGTGACGCCAGCCAAATCAAATGGCTATACAAATCGATCGGCAACACCCTCTCATCGACACGAGGCTGGTTTCAGCTTCGACATTCGTAACCGCCATCTACCGCCTCCAACATTGGCATGGAAAGCTGAGCGTAGACCGGGGCACCACCACAAGCCATGCGAGTCCAATCGACAGCGGCGACCACCGTATCGTCACCCTTCACCCTCAACGTTGAAACGCTCACCCCGGGGGATGGCTATTTACCAACGTAATAGGGCGTAACGGAACAGTCATCAGCTGATTGACGGGCGAGCGAAGGGTTCTCGCACTAAACTTGTATACACCATAAAAGCATCGCTTTATCGTATACACGAATTTTCCCATCGACCAGCCGCGAACCTCCCGACCCGAGCCTGCAGCCGAAAATCCAAACGCCCGAGCCTAACCCCGTCCGTCCGTCTGTCTGTTGGTCAGCGACGCGTTCACGCATTGTCCAAACTCTCGCGATGCGTTTATGCGAAAAAAAAAAACGCGAAAAAAACATCCATCCGCTCGATAGAGTCACGTCAATCAAACGGAGTTTTCTGCTTTCTCTATTTCGCTTTATCCCGATTCCGTTGGCTTTTTGAAACAAAATATTCCTGGTCGAATTTTAAAGCAAACGCTTCATTAATTCACGGGACGGAGGCCGTTCCGATCGGCGGGCTCTCCGCGAACACGCGCCGTTGTGCCATATGTAGATACAGGAACGCTGCATGGATACCGGTGTCATTCGGGTAAAATAGTGAAATTGTCCGAGCGCAATGGAGTTGTTGGATGCATCATGTTATTCAGTTATGCAAACGAGAATATCATGCAACGATGATTCGAGCGGAGCGATGGTTCGTCGAATTTGTTCGGAAAATCTCGTTTGGGTGTCAGTCATTCGGTCCACGACCTCGTTAAACAATATTCTACCGTATCATGGGATTAACGATTTTTTAATTTTATTTTTTAACAATATCGTTGCGTCGATAACGTCACGTCCGTTATTTTTGCGTACTATAGAGCGAGATCTATAAATTGACGAATAAATCTCTCGAATTTCCTTGCAAATTAGATTGGCACAACGTTTTGTGGTGTCATTAAGCAATCATGAGAACCGACGGAACATCGCACGCAGAATATTATTCGTTTATTATGCAAATCGAAATTGGGAGAGACGGGGACGACGCGATTATTCCGATCGTGCGCCATTAGAAAATTGAGGGGTTTAACGTTCGTTACCGGTCGAGGGCTCAATTTTCAGCCAAATTGTGAAGAGTTTATTGAAATTTATAATTAAAATCAATCGTGTGGGATATCGAAATAAAATTACTGCTTTCTCGTTAAGCAAACTTTGTTTTTTTTTTCCTCGTTCCTATGAAACGGCAATAAATATCGCGATGAATCAAGCTTTTTTTTGTTCGTTTTAATAAAATTTTCTTTTATTAAAACCCGTAAATTGTACGAACGCCAATTTGTACAGTCAATACGGTACGCATATGTAAATATTAAAAAAATAAACATAAAATAGCGGCGGAGAGTCTCGTAACGCGCGGCTGAAACTCGATCGCTCCGACCACCCCCGTCCATCCGTGCGACCGGATAGCAGTAAATTTTATGATTGCCGTACGGTGTACACAATGCGAAGGAAATAAAATGAGAACGAAAATTCGAATTCTGCGCACAACAGAAGAGTGAGTCATTCGTTACGCGTTGCACTCGTCACGATAGACGAAAGTCATGGAGAGGGGGGGGGGGAGGTGCGGAATTGCGTGAGCCATTAGAGAGACCGTCCGAGTCGAGCGTACTTGTAATGCGGTCGTTTGGGATTAAAGAAAAAAAAAGAAACATATAGAGAAAAGAAGAAAAAAAAAATTAACGGGCGAAACGAGCGGGCTCGTGAATTGATGGAAGGCCCCGGTGTGTCGGACAGCGGCGTCACGGCCCCTTTCCGGTAGTGCGAATGGGCGCGCGAGAGTTTCCGCTGGCAGGGAACATAGGCAGACTCTGGCCTCCATGGGCTA
The DNA here is from genome assembly GCA_933228735.2 of Amblyteles armatorius. NCBI lineage: Eukaryota > Metazoa > Arthropoda > Insecta > Hymenoptera > Ichneumonidae > Amblyteles > Amblyteles armatorius. The sequence goes on along the minus strand of OW121687.1, from coordinate 21,171,258 downwards.
TCGTGACGCGCGGAGGGCCCCCCTGTCGATATATGTGCGAACGATCGACGAGGACGACAACGTTCTCGTTACTCTCGGCCATTAGTCAGTCGTTAAACCTCTTGGATAGTTTAACGATTGCTCGCGTGCCTAGCTGTCACCCCCGTGAATCGAATACGGCCGATGACCTTTTAGCGGGCACCGCGCCACGCCTACGATTCATCAATCAATCTATCATCGATTGCAGTTAGCTTCGTTGTAGTCCGGCACAAAAAAAAAAAAAAAAACGATAAAAACTTACGCTGGAGTAAAAAATCTGATTTTGGTATTTCCAATTGATAGCCGAGGATGCGGGTCAATAAAAAAATAGCAAGTAGCAAGGATAGCAAGTTTGTCGCTACCGATTCGACATCCTTAGAGATTGTCGAATCAGCAGAAAATCATCAAGAAAATAGTGTACAATTTAGCTAAATAAATAATTCCGAAGAGGTTTGAAGTTTCGCACCGTCTTTCCAAACTGACGGTGCCGATGAGTCGATCGTAGCCATAGCACACATCGCAAACGATAAAAAAGAATGTCTAGGATCGAAATTTTACGGCGTATCATAGTGTAAAGTGAACGCCGATAGATTGCACGTGCGACGATGCGTGCGCCCGATGTTACGGCATCCCTTTTCCTCGTATACCTTTATACGCACACTAGACGACCTACGCCGGTATGCAGATCGTTCCAGCGCTATCTCTTCCAGTACTTACTCACTTCGAAGGGTACGGGCGCGGTGGTCCAGTGGCGGTGCTCCGTCACCATTATTCCGGCGTATTAGGCAAGAATTTAATAACGTGCCAATATGTTTCCCCCTGAGGGGGGGGGGGGGGGGGGGGGCGACATCAACGCGCGGACGCAATGTATAAGTGCGGCTCGCGCGAGGTGAGGGCAACGACAGGATCGGCAAACCAGCCGTGCGTATAGACTCCGCAGCGTAATAAATCAGCGCGAGCTTCGCAGAAGCCACTGGCCGCTCATGCCCGTGGCGAAAAACGCCTGCGGATACGCCGTGGGCGTAACTGGATATGGATACGTTGCTCGGCGCTTCCCGTAACTCTCGCCAGCTATACATAGCTCTCGTGGGCGGAAGGTCAGCGTAATGGTAGTTATAATTAAAATTAATTATCCTTTCGTCGGAGGAACCCTGTTACACGGCCCAACTCGCCCCCCCTCCCGTCTCTTCGCGATAGCGAAAACGCCACGGAACCGGCAATCTCCGAACATCAACGGAAATATCGCGTTGCAATTATTTTCAGCGGCGAATGCTCGGTATGAAAAATAACGGCGGGTAACGGAGACAATTATCGCTGTACCGAAAACGCACCGAGAAAAATAAGGGGTCGGATTCAAAGGCGTTGTGTGGTTGACACAACCGAATAATTAATAATAATAATAATTCGTTATTTTTGTAACGTTGCCCCGTGTCTTGTAGCGGAGGTGGAAAAATAATAATTCAAAAATTCCTTTAGGTGAAAAAATTTAATTAGAATTATACAATTTTGCATCAACAATTTTACCGCTCATCGTGGACCCAGAAAAAAATTTTATTTGACGGCAACCCTTTATTCCATTTAAATACATATTTTCCGCGTGCGTAAAACCGCCATCTCGGACCTTGTGATGAAAAATTTCGTAGATCCCGCGTGCGAAACACTTTTTCGCCCTCGTGGAGTTATGTACTATTTCCGAGTGTGATGTAACTTCTTCATATTGCCTCTTTTTGGGTCGAGTTCTCGGTCTTCCGGCAGGTCTCGTTATTACGTTTCGAAAATACCCTGAACCCTCCCGCGAATATTTAGATCTCCAGACGAGGCACAGCTGATATTAAATGTACGATACCGTCGAGGACGAGGCGAGGAACGCGAGAAGCCGACCTCTTAGCCGGAAGATCCTCGAGACTTCCGACAGACGACGCGGAGCCGCGGATCACCAGCAGAAAGCCCACGGCTATGGGATATTGGAGCTTGCGAACGGGGTCACCGGGATGCTGTGAGAGAATGGAGACGACTCACGAATGGCTGACAATGAGATGCCAGTGGAAAAGTTTTACTGGAGATTCGCAGCTCATTCTTTCGAGCACCCTCCAATACACCGAGAATATTTTTTGTCCAGAGCGCAAAAACTTTTTCACCGTAACTGATTTATCCAATATAGGGACAACAAACTACTTTATTGCGGTAGCAAATTGTTTAACGCTGGCAGCAAATTGTTTTCCTGTCGCAACAAATTTTTGTTTGCCGCCGCAACAATAAAAATTATTAACGATCCACACTTTGTCAGAGTAACAGAACAATTTTTCTCCGTGAACAAATCGCGAATGCTGCAAGCGCGTGAGTCATCGTAGCCGAAGATGATTTCGTTACTCCAACAACTGCCCGAACCTTAGTTGAGTCAACCGCATTTTTTTATCAGTGCGGCAACAAAAAAATAGCTTCTACCCGAAAGTAGTTTGACGTAAAAATTTCACCGGAAAGTTCAGAAATTTACACTTGCAAGTTCTTTAAATTACTGCGCTTTTTTGTTCAAGGAGTATCGCGCCGAGGATTTTTCTCACTGACGAGCGAAACTCGTCCAACATTCGCCCTGTGGCACAGAATAATTGCTCGGTCGTTGTGTAATCGTTGAAGTTCGTTCTTCCGATAGCGGGAGACGAACGACTGTGGTGTTGCACGTACGGTTGTACGTAAGTCAAGAAGAACGAGCAACGATTTGCTTGAATCATTAGCGGCTAATGGTCTCTCTCGAGAGGACAGCGAGGGTGGGAGGGCAGCGCTTTCTGTACATCTTATGTCTCCGGAGGCAGATGGAGAAGGAGCCGAGTTCGCACACCATGGATCTCAAGTTTTCCCTGACCGTCGGTACGGTGTTTCCTAATTGTTATCCAGCTTCCAAGTACCCGAGGCGGAAAACTCAACTTTTATCGCCCCTTCCAGTTAGTTTGTTCCCGTATCGGAAGTGCAAGAAAAACAGAACAGTTAAAAGAAAAAAAACCTAATAAAGTTATAAGAGAAAACTTTCCTCCGTTCATCGATAAATCGAAGTTAACATAGCGAGGCTTGGCAGCGATGTGATAACGATGCCGAAAAATTATTATATTGCCCGTCAGATAATTATTTCTTCGAGTACCATTAAATCGCGAAGCTCGAGGGAGAGAAAGCGAGAGTCCCGGAGAGAGTGGAACGCATTAAATTTAATTCTTCAAGGGACTTTGAGGAGTCGTCGTCGTTATTGAAAGATTGGCATGGGGTGGAAAGGGCGAGAGCTGTACGAGAGAGCCGGGAATTCTCATCTCGAGTGGTACAAGAGAATTAAAATAATGGCAGTGTATATAATCGTCAATTTACAATGCTATTATATATATGTATTCGTATATATATATTATAACGTTCCTGTCGGGGTCTCTTTTTCGCCGCTCGGTTCGTTACAGCGATCCAGACAGTCGGGATCGCAAAGTGTAACTTGAATCGAGGGTATTGAAACGCGTATTCTGGCGGGGTATTTAATTTCATTCATTACATACAGAAGTCTGCTCGTTCGGGCGAAAGTGGACGGAGAAAGAGCTTGGTATTGTATGTCTCACGATAATATCTCAAGATATTCCATAACACGGCGAGGCCGCGAGGGAATGCTGAAACCGTACGACGAATCGTCAGATGCGAAGGCTTTAAGGTAATAGCTGATTGTTCGCGAAATCATTATATCATGAAAAGCCACGGATTAAAAATATTATACATTAAAATAAATAAATAATACATACACATAAAATTATAATTTCGATGGCATTAAAGCAGTATTACAGTCCGACCCGACAGATGAATAAATGAGACCGCGAAACGTTAACGCTGTAGGATTCAACGGTTTTTATAAATTGAAAACTAGCAAAAAATCACCTCGCAAAGGGGTTTCCACACTGGAATAAAACACTGGCTTAAAAGCCTTTCGGGAATCGAAAACGATAATGATTTAAAAATATCTTTTCAATTTAACCCCAGCTGAAATCGTAACATTGATTTCCCTCGCGATAATTCCTCTCTCTCACGTGTGCATACAACATACGAGGAGCTGCAAATGGAGGGTATTGAATTTGTTCGCATGCAAGGGGTTTATTCGGCGAGTGGCTGGCTCATGCGGATCCTACGGATCGAGCCAGCAGCCGGAGCAAATGTAAATGCTTGGATAGTAGAATATCCTCTCCGCTATACGCAAAACGATTTAGTGGCGATTGGTATGCGGGACCGGAACGATGAAGAAGAGAAAGCAGACTGGAGAGAAAGAAAGAAAGAAAAAAAAAAAGGAGAACGAAAGGCGGCGCGAGGGAGCAAACTGCAGGCTCGACGCAGACTGCGGGTTTGGGTCCGCCCGAGCCTCTCGCGCTTGACTCTTGCGTTAGAGAGGAAAGGGTGGAGGGATGAAATGGGAGCTGAAGGAAAGCGTAGTTGATGCCGAAGCTTGCACATCGGGGTGCGGGCCAGCAGGTTTTGTTATTCCATGTTTGCGACGCGGTAACCTACCCCTGGCGAGTCTGCACGTTTCTTCCCAGTGCTCCCCCCCCCCCCCCCCGCACGCCCCCGCCGCTCTCGTCCTAACCACCCGCCACGGCGCTCTCTCCATCCTATCATCCCTCCTCAAGTTTCCACAACGCGCGCCTTCTCCTGCTTGCCTTTCCGCCTTACCGCGCGTTCTCTCCCCAGGCTCTCGTACTTCATAGCCAACTAACCTACTGGCAGGCAACCTCCACTCCCGAACCCCGGGCCCTCTTTTGTTGCCAAGACTCCCAACGATGTATTCCGCGAGACGGTGTAACTTATCCACCAAGGTAAATAGGAAACTAGTGGGCGCACCGAGAATACGTAAATGGCTACACGTATCACGAAAGACACGCAATACTTTTATCTACTTTCACGGTTATCCCCACGTGTTTCATGAATATATAAATTCTTCAATAAGCAATTGCTAGACGATTTATTTTATTTGTAAAAAAAATAAAAATAACGTAAAATTCCCTATTCTATTAAATTGCCCACTCTGCTGATGATTTACGATAAAATTTGATATTTCCTACATTTATTATTATAAAACGAATAATAATAATTACGGAGAGGTGGGGTGTGTGAAAGGGGAAGGAACCCGTACAGATGGAACAGATATTGAATTATTACTATTAATTATTATATAATTACTGTACATTTTTTATTTTCTTATTATTTATTCATTATACTTCAAATTGTTTTACATTGGGAGGATGAGCCTCGGATTCACGATCATTTGGAGGAGGAAAAAAGAAAATATTTTGTTGTCTTTTCATCAGATCGATAGGCTCCCTAAAGATAAACGCTTACCAAGTGGCGACGACCTCCGTTCGAAGCGGTGAATTAGATAGAGAAGAAGCTTGCGTGCATTGTTTACAGTTATGAATATTCATTGTTATCCAATAACTTCAGAGAGCAATAATTAACGATTTATTATGTATGCGTTCGGCGCGCCGGTAAATCGTCGGTTTTCCCGAAACGCAATAATCTTTCGTCTCGCTCGCGCTCCCTCGCCACCGGAATCCCGTATGGTGTACGGTACACTAATTCCAAAGCGTGAGGCATCCGAAGCCCAAGACTCCGGTGAGGATTCGTGGCAAGAGGCGCTCTTTATCCCCCTCCGGCAAAAGCCGTTTTCCTTCCTGCCTTTTCTCTCTCGTCCCGAAGCGTACGCCGATATCACAGCCACACTGCCGAAACTCACGTATAGCGAGCGAGAGTTTGCATATTCAAACTCTGCGCAAGTGAGAAAGATATACAGAGTTACCGTGGAGTGGTCGAGGGAGGGGGTTTGGGGGGCGGGGGGGTGACGACGAAGAGACTTCGCCTCCCGGGCACGTTCGTAACCTACGCCTTTCTTTTAATTATTGCGATTAATTAAGCCGTAACAAGTCGACGGAGAATACGAAGAAAAGGAATAGGGCGAGGGTGAATTAATTATTGTGGTCGGCCGTGGGTGTACGCCACTTTCCACCCACCCCACCTTGCATTTTTTTCTCACTCGTTCACCAAGACCACCATAAAAACCGTCTACGGCTATGAAAAATTTCGAATATTCGAACACGCGAGAGATAAAGGAGCGCGGGTCAAAACGGTCCGTTTTGCCCTGTGGTTCCGTTTTGGGCCGCTCGTGTTAAAAGGCAACGCAACAGTCGATCGTAATCACTTTTCGGAAATTAGGCGGACATTAGCGATGATGTTATCAGTCGAGGAGTGAGAAAGTTTGGCCGGTTGAGTGTGTCAGGATTTAAAAAGTATATTCACGGGTTCGACGAGTCTCTCGAAAAAGCATTTCGGAGCAACAGCAGCAGCGGGTCTCAGGCGAAGATACCGTTGTGGCCTATTTTTCCATTCCTTCGAAGTTTCTATCGCACTTCCCTCCCTGCCCACTGCAGCAGTGGGCGAGAACTTCGAGCTTGGAAAACCTATCGCCCGAGGAATTCCCAGGGAATTACCGATTCATTACCGAAGTTTGTACGCGTCGGTGTACCGGTGTGTGGGTTGCTGTGTGCGGGCCGTTCTCCCGGGAAAGTTGAAGAGCGGCACTTTGGCGCGGCATGGACCGAAGACCGGAACGGGAACCACGACCATTTTCCTGCGGTTTCACCGCCAACAAGATTCTTCGGTGAAAGGAAGGAAAGTAAGGAATCGAGGGACATCGGTGTGAAAATGTTAAAGTGCGGACGGGACCATTGCCATATCTGGCACCGATGCAATATCTGGTACCGATTAAATATATTTACAAATGGACCCAGAAAAAATATTTATTGAAATCAAATAAAACTCGATCATCAAATGACGTTTGTTAATGTAAGAGAAATGTTTACTTGCCTTAACAGAATCGTGATCAGATTCAAATAATGGCTATTCTTTAGTATAAGTGAATAAAATGCATTCAAAGATTTGTACTTTATATATATCACATATCAGGGGATTCGCGGAAGAGAAGACGGCGTGGCCGAAGACAGAGGAATGGATGGGACGGATCGAGGATTCGAGGCGAGCTGAAAATCCACGAACAATCAGCGCATATTTCATATTCGGCGAGCCGGTGGGGTCGCAATCTTCGCGCGTTCGCTTGCTTGTCCGGTCGTCCATCCGGCAAGGGTGAGGCGTGGGATAAGGCGGGTAACTCGGCTGGAACCACGGCGACAGACTCTACCAACCATCGGCGCGCAGCCCCTTTGCTGAAATTGAATCCACAATCGAGTGTGAGACGCTTCGACGCTCTAACGTATGCATTGGCTTGGGAGAACATTGTCACCGGATGTGACGGTCCTTGGTCCGTCGTTCTCGGTCGTTTCCCTGCTCCCTGGATCCTCACTCGCCGCTCCTTTCCGCCATACTGTCCTCCTATAAACGTCCCACGATTCACTCTAGAATGTTCACTTTGAACATTCTATCCTTACGTCGTCGCACGTCTTTGTCGCCAGACAATTTTCTTCGCGGGAATAGGGGAGAATTGTCTGTGCGATCTGGAGTGCATTATTACGAATATAAATATAATTGCATGTTCTTTTCGGTCCCGTTTATTTCCAACGAGGACATTATAAAATCGTTCAGCACCATCCCCGTTATTTTGTATTTTCACCGACCGATTCGTCATAGTGTGCGCGTGTGTCGAGAAAAATCTCTGATGCTCGTCGAACGAGCGACCATTATCAATGGCCGTGCACTCATCCAACGGGATGTTGATCCACCCGGCTTTTTAATTAACGATTGCAGGCGCCTAGTATTATCACGAATGTGCCGACGAATTCGAGTGGAACACAATCCGTCAAACGTTTGTGGAAAAACCATTTTAAATCGATGAACGTTCATGCACACACGGCTCACTGCAGAGTTGCGCCGTTTTCACAAATCTCATTTTTGTCCTGCATTGAATTCAAGGGCAATTAATAATTTCGATGATAGGCCCAGTGGCAGAGAACAGGTACGTTTGAACCAATAAATTAAACAGAGATAAATTGGCAGAGAACAGGTACGTTTGAACCGATAAATCAAAAAAATAAAAAGAAAGAATGAGAGGAAAAAAGCGAGTGAAAAATTTTACGTTTTGTTACATAGTTCCGGATGAACAGGTGCAACGCGATATTGGATTCAACGAGTCTTTGTGTTGCTCGGCTGCCACGCTTGATAGGGTAATTGGAAGTCCGAGCCCACTTTACAATGTCGCGTTATAGCGTTTTCCACCTACCGTACACGTTATGAGCGGACATTGATCATGATACTCGAGAACCGCAAGACCGGTCACCTCGTAGATTACTGCGAGATGCGAATTTCCGAGAAAAAGTAAAAATTTGTTGTCCGTGCTTACATCAGTGCATAAAAAAAATTCCATGCACCAGAGTCTTCCTTGCTGTCTGCCTTGATCCGCCTATCTAAAAAAATCCATATCTGGATTGGCATGTGGAAAACTGGTAGCTATTCAGAACGAACTTTGGTCGCACTATAAAGGGTGAATATTTTTTTCCGGTTATTAGTGTTACAACTGTCGTGTATACCAATATCCGGCTCGACTTCACGCCAAAACTGATATCGGATCGTGTTCAGCGTGAAAACCTATATCGAACTGTGTGGTCCAGAAATTTTTTTCGGGTCCTCCGATTTTCCGCGAAAAAATGACATGATTGTCGTCCCTTCCTGCGTTGTTGGTCGACACTGTAAACGCCCGAAAAACGATTTTCCTACGGAGCCTATATATTTCCTATGGTCCCCATTAATTTTTTCGTGCTGATCACAAATCTGTCAATTATCTGACTCCGAGTTCAATATTTAAAATGAACATTCGCGTCGGAAACGACTTAGCAAAACGTTATGAGCCGCGCGAGGCTAGTCTTATCAACGAAAGTCAACTGTCCGTGCATAACTGAGTAACTCCTCATTGAAGGTTGCTAATGGTCGTGCGGTTCGTGAGATAATTAGCTATTGCTGGGGTTCAGGAGTCGCAAATGAATGTCGCAACGTACCGCCGGAACGTTAGTGGTTACGGGTCGGCTGTGGTCAGACATTGATCAGGTTACGAGTAGAGAGCGATGCGCCAGTATCATTATCGGTTACAGCGCGTCCATGATCAAAGTGAGTGTACGCTACAGATGCACTCTCATTCCATTGGCACTGTGGCGTCGTTTCGTTTCCCACTGTCAGAAAAGTAAACAAATCAAACACGGAAAGTGGGAGTGTTCTCCGTACGAACCGCAATCCCCTTGATATTCAAGGAAAATTTTGCTCCATAACGCGTATCATATTAAACAACAAAAAAATGTAAAAAAATAAAAATATTATAGAAGGATGAGAACGAAAATATAGTCCGGATAGTGCGGCCTGTTTAATATGGTAATTGCCAATTGGGGGAGCACGGGAAGAGGTGCAGCGCAGGCATTTCCGTAGGATCGAGTACCCGAGGGCGACGTTAGTGGTTGCGCTGGCGGAGAGCGCACGGTTATGACTAGACATTAATGAAGTTACGAGAGACAAACTCTTTTGCCACGGCGAGACGAGATTCGACGATATAAATAAGAATAAAAGAAATATGAAATAGCGAAATGAAGAGCGCGGGTACGGAGGAGAAAAAAAAAATTGGCTCGTATGAAATTTGCAAAACTAAACGAGATAGCGGGCAGAAGTGACCTAACGTCATGACGACGACGGGAGTCACGCGATGAGAACGAGAGTCGGTTGAAGTCGGCGCGTTACCGTGATTACCGCTTCAGCACGGAGGGTTATTATCCCGGAGATTCCCCTGGAATTACAGGCACTCTATCACAGTACTTTGTAGTATAAACATTCGTTATGGTCCCGACGTTCTATATAATACGTATACGAGCGTTAAACTATACGCTATGTCGGCGGTACGGAAGGCCGTTATAACGCGGCGTATTTGCGGCAACGAAGCACACGTACCATCAGCCCGATGATCGTAATACCAATTCCAAGCGATCTAATCCAGGGCGTTCGCTAATTAGCGACCCGAAGCTCAGCGCGGGTGCGCGCGGCATCCGCTCGTTGATCGGCGAACCAGCGATCCTCTTCCCCCCCCCCCCCCCCCCCCCCCTTCCCCTCTCACCGTCGTCCTCTCGCATGCGGTCGCGATAATAATAATCTCTTCGCAAAGCCCGGCAGACAGTTTAATTAAGTGAAACAGTCATTCTTAATGGGAATCAGAAGCGATAGACTGAGAGTGAGAGTCCTGGCACGGATAACCATTCAAGTTTATCCAACGGATTAATAAACTCTGACACGGATAACAACGTCGGTTAGATAATAATTTTTTTTTTTTTTTTATTTCGTCAAACTTAATACCGCTCTCTTTTTGGTCGCGACGAAAAAAAAAGTGGGATCAAGGAATTCGTGTTGAAAAATGTAAAAAGATTGTTTCAATTGGAAAGTTTAAGTTAAAGTTACTGCTTATGTCAAATTTTTTTGCTACACAGCAAAATCTGTGCCAACTTTTTTTGTCCTCAAACGTTCCGAATTACTTTCCTTTGAAGTGAAAAAAAAAATAGTCTATGATAGTACAATCGACAAAAAAGTAATTGTGGACGATCGTGGACGAAAGAAACTTTGTTAAAAGTACAAAGCTTTTTCGCTGAGCATTCCAATGGAGAATCTCGTCTCGGAACACGCGGAAGGTTAAGGCCGAAGTGGCGATAAACGGAGTAGATGAGCATGGGGTTACCGTGTATCGGAGCGTGAAAGCAAAGGAAATGTGATTGATGCCAAGGAGGCGAGAGGAGAAAAGCCGAAACACGCAAGGAACCGACGAGGGCCAAAGTTTCGAGCAGATGCTCCCCAAAAAGCACTCGCCGGTTCGGTGATAAAGAGATGCGGAGAGAGACGAAAAGAGTGTGGAAAGCCCCGGAGTGTATAGATATATAGTTCGGATGGTGTAGGTTACTCGTAGTTCTCACCGGTGGGTGAAACACAATCGCTTTCGGCGCTAGTTTCTGGCGTCGTCGGCACCGTCTAAAGACTCGGTGCACTCCCTTCCGTTTCACCCCTTTCCGGTTATTCCATCTCGCTCTCGTCTCCACGCTCCGCGCGTGCTCGCTCGAGCATTAACACGTCGGAGTCGTTAGGGTTGCCGAGGATGTGCCGGGCGACGACGACGACGGAGCCGAAAGTGCCTTTCCCTCGCCGGGTTTCTCCCTCCGTCGTTCCTCTTCCAGCCGCCCTCGGAGGCAACATTAACGCGCAGAAAGAGGAAAGAGAGCCGGCGGGTCGAAGCCGAAGCGAGAAAAGCACACGCCAAGACTGCCGGCTCGCTTATGCGCGGGGTAGTTCCTCTTCAATCCCGAACGAACGAAGGGCAAAGGACGGAGAACGAGGGAAGCCCGCCGAAGCGACTTTCGGTCTGTTTACGGAAAACCATCACCCTTACCGGAAACCGCACCGGGACCGGTGAGGTAAACGCGGAGGAACGAGAGAGGGACGTACGCCGGGAGGAAGACGCGGAAGAGGCGTGGTAAACTCTCAACCGCTCGGTGCCCAGAGCTCGTGGGGCTCCGTTTCCCCTTCGGAAAGCCCCCTTTTCAGCTACCCCTAGCGTAAACTCTCGTTGCCTTATACCTAAATTACCCGCCGCCCCCCCCCCCCTTCCCTGCCCGTATAAAGATATACATATACGTAGGAAAAGGGGAGGGGGGTATAACATGTCGAGCAATTCAGGTAAGAAATTTATTCATCGGCCATTCAACCGGGGCTCAGGTAAATATTTACGGCATCCAGCATCTCTCTATTCCCCTTGCCGCCGTCGACCGTCGGTGAAGCCGTTCGCAGCCAAGGTATCCACGACGTCCTCCTCCACCTCGTTCGGCTGCAGCCATGTGTGTGCGGGCTGCACCACCCCGAGACGGCTTAGGACAAGTTCGCGTTCACCCGAAACGCTCCGGGCTATTTTCCTACCGCGAAGTGGCCTCAAACCTGAGACGGTGTATTGGAAGTATGTACACACAACAGTCTACTCTCGGCAAGGGAGGATGGAAATACTATATCCATTGGTAGAGTATCGATTTCCTGTCGGCCCGATACTCTACCTGAATTTTCATATTAACGATACCGCGGTATTTATTACAGGAACAGGCTGTCAGGGGGTTGCGCAGGATCCTCGGTGAAGATTGTTAATTCTGTATTTCCGGTTGCCCGTTTTTTTTTTTTAGTCTTCGGTGTGTTTAGCGTAATTGTGTAGGAACGGTCCGAACGCAATTGTTTATGGTATTTGGGATTACCATGTGCACACAGGAATTGGACAATCTCGGGGTGTTTCCTCCCTCTCCAACGGATTCGGCAACGGGCGAGATAGAACGCGCGGATGTAGCGGGACGAGAACAGCTAATTTCACACGAGCTAGAGGGTTCGCAAGAGGGTTATCTCAACGTACACCATAAATACTTGGTTAGTGCGGGATAGCGTTGCATGGGAGTGCATGCACGCTCGGCTAACATGAACAACATACCAGGCCGCAGACCATTCGCTTATCTGGCGACACCCTTTTTTTTTGCCTTTCTCCCTCTCCGGTCGCATCCGTTTAGCATTTCCGGCTGGATTTAATTGCGTCCATTTATCTCGGCTTCCGCGTGCACGGGTATTTAGTGGTTGACCACACCGGGTTGGTCCACCACGAATATTAATTTCGAGGTTTCCGAGGGGAGAACCCTTTCTGGCCAGCCCGGTGTCCAGCGGCTGCGAATTATAACTTGACTTTGTGCACAAGGCGACGAAATACCCTCTTTTGAATGCCGAGATAAATTCAAGAATAAACGTCGAGAGCATTGTTACTCTCGAAACAATGTCATACGGTTACATTATAACTACAAGGGGAATGGGCGAATTCCAGCTAATGAGTAAAAACGACCACGCTGATTTTAAAGATTTCGGCAGCGACGTCACGATAAGTCTTATCTTGTCACCTACATGTTTGTTTTGTTCATCGGAACAAAACGATCGAGGCTTATTTTGCCGTTTTATCGTCTGCTTTTTCATACAAAAATTGTCACAATTTCAGAGGTGATTTTTTCGGATGACGTATTTTAGCATATAATGGTGACGCAGACTTTAGTCACCTTAGTGTCACCATTGAATGGATTAAAGAATTCTATCAATTTTTCATTAATTCGCCATTGGTGAATTCCAGTTCTGCAGATATTGAGGTTTTCCCTTAGGGGGCAGACATTAGCCAAACCTTCCCTACAGGAAGAATCTGAGGACGAAAATCATAATTGGGAAGTAAAATCTTAATTTTTGCTTCGATAAGAAAATCTTTGTAGGAAAGTCTACAGATAGGACGGAAACGGTCCCTTTTGCAATTGGTGCACGAATGAACCTGTATTCTTGCCCCTAAACGAAACCTTGTTTTGTTCAGAACACCAACCTAACACTTTTCCGTGAAACTCTAAAGCTTCGGAGGAAACCAGCGTGTGGCCTCGAATATCACGATTGCACTTGCCCGTTGTATGTTCTATCTTGATACCGTGGCCGCTGTTGGAAACGAGATAGTAGTGCCAGAGTCCGGAGCGTCGATGTACGGCTCGATTATCCATTCCCAATTCTTCCAAACGATCCTCCAACCTCCCCAACCTCGGCTGACGGGATGGCATCCTGGCACGAGGACCATCACGGTAGCACCAGGAATCGGATTCCGTTTAATGGCCGGGCTGCATCACGTGCCCGGCCCGTTGCTATCGGGCTTCGATGCCTGCTCTCTCCTGTCTATGAAACGTAGCCTCCGGGCCGACAGGCTTGCTGGACCCCGTTCAATGGACCTTGGATTTGTGTTTGATAGGGAAAACCCCGACGCGCTTTTATTCCCAGATGTCCGAAATACGTATATACCGCGGCAAACAGTGCCGATATACTCTACGTCTGTATATGTACTCACGTGCAGTGTGTGTGTGTGTGTTTGTGTATATTTTTTTCTTCTTTTCCACCTCGTGAAAATCAATCGTGGCGACTGGATTGCATATACCCGATATACCCGATCCGCCCGGCACCGACGGCACGCGTACAAGTACCTATGCACACGTTTATACACACCATGCATGAATTCCGATATCCCAAATAGTATATCAGCGCAGTGCCAGTATATCCACGAAATTCTGTTTTACCTGTTTTTTTTTTTTTTTTTTTTGGACAAATATATTCATACCCGTATTCATACCCCAGAGAGTGTATACACTGCCGGAACGATTATCCTACATCAAATTTCGGACAAGGGTGAAATATCGGGGATGCCGATAGATAATGCATGGGCAAAGCTAACCCTCGGGATGAGAAAAGGGTCGAGGTAGAATTTTAAAATCCCACTGATTGATGAATATTGGACGTTGTAAACAGAGTTGAATTACGATTGTTATTATTATTCTCTTCGATGATTCCGGGAATCGGGCTCTTGAGGCGAGGATGAAGGTTGCAGAAACTCATCAAATTTTCCCGAAGCCGACATGATCACGTATTCGTGACGGTGTGAAGGGAATAGGTTGTAAAAAATCACGTTTTACAACGTATCGAAAGATTAATAAAACGGTGATAGAAAGTAGATGGCAGCGAGAGCGCCGGATCGAGAGTGACCAGAGCTTCGATTACCGGGCGGCGCGTATCGATCATCGCGGCTAATTGATAATAACAGTGGTCTTTTAACGTCATCATTCCGGCTAATTAGGATGTGGGCCGCTCTCGTCCAATTACCGTCATGTTATTACGAAGCCACTCGAGTCTCCCCCTTATCCTGCTGCTACTGGTCGCTGGTACTGGTGCTCGATTCCCGATGCTGTTCGCCGTCGACCCTCCCAGCACCCCTCGCCGTGTCCTCTGAATACACCGATGGCCCTTTTCCTTTCTCGCTATGCGTCCACGGTGACCGCCATCATTACACAGAAAAAAAAATCTTAAGATACTCGGGCCCTCAGAAAAATATCGACATTCGAAATCTCAAGAAGGCCAACCGGAATAATTACATTTGGCACTCGAAGCCGAGAAAGGGAAGACGATGAATGTCGATGCGAATCCTAAGAATAGTCGAGATCTAGACGGGAATAATTTTTTCTCCCAATCAATTAGTGACTCGAGGAAGAAAACTCAAAATAAAAATGTATCAAGATTTCGTCGTTTTGCAAGGGAAGAAGATAAAACACGCGGATGACGTGATGGTTAATGCATCGAACTGCTTGAAACAGATCCAAGGTCGTCGGGCAGCCGCCGATGGTTAATGGAGCACCCAGCGTCGGCGGTGCAGAAGCGGCGGACTATAGAGTGTAATGGCGAACGAATGTGACATAGCTGCAGAGGGAGCGGCGGTGGGTAGCCTCAGGGTCATCGTTCCCATGAATAATTCTCAACTGCGAACGTCATTAGAGTAATTAGTAAATGGAGGAGCGTTCGAGAGTACGAAGGCAAGTGAGTGGTAGCGTTGACGATGTCGAACAACACCGTGTACAAGCGGATCTGTTGGGGTCCAATTACGTTGATGCTGCTGCGCGATGATGCCGCCGTCTTAGAGGCGGGCCACACAAACGCCGCTGTAAAGTGCGTGAGAGCTCGTGTACACGGTACACACGCGCGATCGTGTACGTACGTACGAGCACTTGCAGGGCTTGTTAAGCTCCCGTGTGCAGGATCGCGAGAGAAGGAGGGAGGGACGATGTGGGAATGGAAACATCGGCGTGCTCAACGTGGATAGCCAGCTTGCGCTTTTGTGCGGCAGCGTTGTAACGAGGAGCTGCTCAGCTACGACGCTCCCGGAGCATCAAAGACGCTGGGAGATGCCCACCGCGGTGCTCCGCTGATGGTCACAGCGAGGAGCGGAATGAGGACGAAGAGGATGAGGCCGACAACGACGATGACAACGTCGGTGAGAGTAAACAGCAGAGCCCGACAAAACCGCGATGCGTTTACATTGTGTTCTCTCGTGAACGGACAACACTCTCGCATTGTGTGTCTAACATGTTTAGTCTACGGGCTCCGATGTCATATGGTAACATATCAAGGTACACATTCCCCAAATCGGTCGCCGCCGTTTGTGCTCGTCTCCGGGAAATTTCTTGATGTCCGCACAACGCGCTATTTCACGACTTCGATGTCTGGCTAGTTTCAACTGTTGTTTAACTTCCTCTGTCAATATTGGACCACGACAGATGTGTCGCTTACATCCTGACGCATCGATTTCTCGACAAATTTGTTGAAAAATATTCGTTACCGACGAAGTAGTACATTGGCGAAGACGAGTCGGTGAAAGTATGATTACTTGTGTGATATCTGATAGTGATAAAAAGAAATATTCGATTTCTTATTTTATTTGAGAGAGGAAAGTTTCTTTCCTGTCGGAAAGAGCATTAGTTCCTTCGCGCTGATTAGCATCGTCGGCAAAAACGAAAAACAGAGGCCAACAAGCCGGTCTTAGAGGCATTTGATCGCTTTGTCATAAAAGCCCCGGCCTCTGCCTCTGTTTATTGTGCGGAGTTATGGCGGGACGGAAAAAGAGAGAAAGCAGCAGCATCTGCATGCCGAGTAAGAATAATGAACGCTCAGCAAGGATTCTCGAATGCTCTTGATGTCGAGAGAAATTCTCCCCTCCACATTCCTCGTCTCCTTGCTCTGCTCGCAGTCTTCGTCGTCCCCTAGGTGCTTGCTGTGTGCAGTCCCGACGCAGATATTAGCACGGAACAGTAGAAGGACAGGGAGGGGAGGATAAGAAGGAAGGGAAGGAACCACCGATGCAACGAGAGCGAGGGGAGCGGATGACGAAGGAGACGGCAGAGGCAAAACGTATAATCGAATAACTAAACGATTGTGTTTGCAGCTGCCGTGGCATCGTAAGTAGACTTGGCTGCTTACTGCCCGTGGCCCACCTACCAGGGACCAGAGTTTCTCCGACCGGAAGCCGTAGTCTGCAAGATACGCCGACGGGTAATTATATTCTGCGAACAGAAACAAGAAATGAGCCAAAGCCCACACCCAGACAGGCTTTGGTCCGGCTGGCCGTTACACCCCAGCACTGGCATTAGACTGACCAGACTCCTGGGCTTGGCGCGGACTCGTGCCAGGGCTGGGCCGGATCTACCTCATCTGAGGACTCCGGTCAATCTCTTCCGGTTCTCCCAAACAGCTGCACCACGGTAGCCACTCGAGATCTTGCCGCATCTTATCTAGGAGCAATCTTGTGGCTTCTTATGATAACACTCATGACGAACATTCAAGACAATGATCGATATTTGAAACGCCGGTCGTCGGAAAAGAACCTACTCCGACTTCGATTTCTACTCAACGATGTGTCTTGATTTTCCCATTTGTGCGGATATCCGCAGTGTCGCCAATGTCACTTCTTCATCGAGGCCTCAGACCGCCGAGACTCCGGACCAACGGGGACGATGCTTTGCAGACCGAAGGCTGAATTTCTCGCAGAGAATCGAGTCCGACACTTCTCCGACTACGTCACGATGTCGCCGAGGGCAAGCGCCTCCAGTCGTGCGACTGTCAACCCGATGGATCCGTCAGAAGTGGGAGTACTCGGTGAACTCGCTCAATTCTCGTGGTGTTAGCAGACGGTACGCTTGTGCGGGATAGTCGAAGGCTGACAGGATCTCTGCCGCTGGCGCGGGGGCCAGGGGGGGGGGGGGGGGGGGGGGGGGCACATGGCAGCTTCGTGACGAAAAGCGAAACCCCGAGGACGATGGTGGAAGAACAGAAAACGGAAAAGCAACGGAGTTGGCCTTGCCGAGAGAGCGTCATACCGCCCCTTCCTCCGCATCTTCATCTCCGCTTTCCACCTCCCATCCTCCTCCTACTCATTCCTCTTTCTCGCTCACGGTCACCGTGAAGCGCTTAATTGTGTCGCGGAAATACTCAGACAGACGGATTCCTTTAATAATGCGCTCGGCGGCGCGCTCAACCGTTCACCCTCTCGACGTTCCTCGTCCTCTTTCTTCTCGTCGCGGAGGCGAGTTCGAGCTGCTCCGTACGGCGCTGCCTGCTCCTCCAATGGTCACTGCCTATATACGATGCACGCTGGGACGTCGGTGTACGTGCGGCTTAAACAGGAACGGGCGTCTAGGATAGGTCTGTATTGGTCTCTGTCTGGCTGGCCTGACTTCCTGCCTTTCTGCCTGTTTGTTAGCAATATTCCCAGGCGAGGGCGCGCCTCCGGTATACAACTAAATAAAATCGTAGCGAGACTTCGCGTCTCTCTCCACACACCGCGCGCCTCTGTATCGCCGTCTCGCCGAACTCGGGCCTCTCGGATTTTTGCTCTTTGCCCTTTGCACCTCCGTCGCTTCTCCTCGAGGGTGGGATCTTTGGTCAGAGGTTTCGTATTAGCTATCTGCCGCTATGAACTTTCTGGTGTTAGTAGCTTTGCTAATTCCGCCTGCTGCGACGACTGTCGAACTATATTGCCATACCCGTGTAAGTGACAACCGGTAGAACGTGTCCAAAGTGAGGATACGCTCTTTTGTTTCGCTTTATACTATTTTGTTGTAATTTTTTTCGGAAAAAACAGTGAAAAAAAAATGGGAAGAAATAATGAATCGATTATGGGTTATCGTTTTACCATTTTTGTATGCAGCACTACATTTGTGGGATTTTTTTTTTCGGACGAGTTTGTGTTTTTATCTTAAGATAAAAAAAGTTTGTTACTTCAGACATGAATAATTTTAACCAATTAAAAAAATCTAATAAAAAATCTGAGTGCTTTTGAGCGTTAATTCAGTCGTATAAAAAATGTCGGGCCTAATCCAGGATGTGAAGAGTCAAACCCTGGTCGAAACTGTGTGGAATGCCCCAATAATGCTCTCAGTACGTGGTACTATCTAAATAGGAATAATTGGAATAAAAATATTTCAAAAACGAGATTGATAAAATGTTGCTATCTATTTCTTTCGGTATATCTAACTCACATTCGAGCAGATACTGTCACCAACTCGATGAAAGAAGAGTCAATGGAATCTTCCGTTAGACCGAAAGCTCGATTTTTTTTTCTTTCTATTATGAAACTGTCGTCCGAGACGCGAGCTTTTTTTCTTTGACGGATCATCCAGAGCTTCAGTCAGCTCGGGGAACAGCGTAATCTGTCTGGGCCTCGCGGCGTCCTCGCTACCGTTATAATACCAAGGTCTTGACTTCACCTGCGCTATAAAATAAAGAATTTCGCTGCGGGTCTAAAAATTACGAAATACACGTAATTGAAAAGGACACGAGAGAAAAAGAATAAAAAATTGTCTTCCGTATCTCGAGACGCTGAGAAAAGGAAAATCAAGTCGGCATTCACGAACCAAGATATTCTCAAGCTTGTTCTCTTGTTTCCATCCTTCTTTTCAATTATTATCGCGTAATTTGTTTTCCCTGCCACTCAGTTCCGACTTGTCGGACCGACGATATTAAAACGCTGCGAAACATTACTTTATCTCAATTTATTTCATGGTCTTGTAATCAGTTTGTTAGTGGTGGAGAATTATTTACATTATTTTGATAGCGACAGGGAATTGCTCGGTCGGGTTTGCAAGAAAAACATATTGTTGAACACTCCTACGATTATTCGAAAGCAGATCAATTTTTTATCCTTTCTGAGATAATGTTATTCGCTAATTGTTTTATGCATTTTTTATTTTTCGCCTTGTATCACCTGGTCACTCTCAAATCGCTTGTTGGTGTTTCCCATCACTTTGTATAAATAAATAAATATTGATGTTACTCAAGATTACGTGACGTTAAGACTCGTTTGGACGATGAATGAAACTTAAAGAAAGTTGCGAGAACGAGTGCGTGTACTTATTAAAATACGAGTACACCAGTCATTTTAGAATACCCCCCCCCCCCCCCCTCCCCCCTCCCCTTCGTCTGAGCCCCGACTATTCTAATTCTTGCCCTTCGGTACCGCAACACTTTTTCGGGACTCCTTGAGGACACTTTTCACTTAGAAGCCCCGCCAAAAATGTCCCCACATCAAAATATGGACAAAGTAATATTAGTAACATAAGTTGTAGTATAAGTTAAAATAGGTACAAGAGGAACCCAAACCAAAATAAGCTGACCTGGCACCAGATAACGTCAAGGAGCATTGGCGCTCCCCGCGAATAATAACAAGGATAGCAGAAGGCGAAGGTCCAAAGTTACGAGAGCCGCAATCGTTATCCCCGGAAGAGCTCAGCGCACAGCACTTTTATCTTTTTTTTCTTAAATTTTTTTAAACGCCTACACTCTCTGCCTCCCCTTAGCCGGATCGCAGCTTCCGGCCACCCCAATAAATCCTCGGAGCACTCCCGGCGCCTTCTTCGCGCATTTCGCGTTCCTCATTTTCCTAGAGGAGCCCACACAGCGCAAAAAAAATAAAAAAATAAAACTAAACGCTCGTAGTCAATTAAGGGGGCTGAAGAGGTAATGCGCTTTCAGATATATAAATTCACGGTGGAGGAAGACCGAGAAAACTGAAAGAGGAGCAAAGAGGCTTGATGCCCCATCATCTCCGAAGAGGCTTAAGGAAAAGTGAAGATCAAATGCGTAAGAAATTAACGATGCAATATTCCGCTTGGCTGTCTCGTTCTCGATTTATTTTTTCTTCCAACCTGGCGAGGGAGCGACTTAATTTTTGCTTTTTTTTCGATACCGCGGCAACATTAACGAAATGTTTTCTTGTCCGTGGGTCTAACGAGGGAGTTGTGATGGGCCGCACTCCGAAAATCGCCTTACTTCCAGCCGCAATCCCGGCATTGAAGACAGGGAATATAGAGAAGGGTGGAAGGAAGAACCAGCACAATGCACAATGTCATCCACTCAGTCCCTCCGTAGTCATGGCCGACGAGCACATCGCCCCTATCAATTACTTGACTTGGGGTTGGCAACGTGGGGGGCTGGACGCCCTGGTTCGTTCCGGGCGGACACGCTCTTTTCCGTCAACAACCTCGGCGACGAGAATGATTGGGGAAAATGTATTGACGTAAAAATTACATGATTCTTCGCCATCACAAATATTCGCTGTGATATTTCGAGTACGGGAAAGCGGGCCAAAATGGACCAGTTTCATCCATTTACGATGAGACTTTATTTTTTTCCGTCCCGCAAAAAATTGGTAAAAATAGGCCATTTTACCCCGGGATTCCGTTCTGGCCCGCCCTTCTTAGAACAAAGCAAACGGCAGACGCGTCCACGTTTCGGGGGTGCTTCGGCGGGAAAGGAGAGGAGCGTTTGCAAAAAAGTTGTAAACGGGGCCGCAAGCACGAAAGAAAGGAGCAGGCAAAGTGAGTGAAAAACGATGAGACGGGAAATCGACAGTTGCGACCAAAAAAAAATCCGAACCGCCACGAGGCAATAGCAATAATAACAGGAACAATAACAGCGCGGAGAATGAGAAAGGAGAATCGTGAGAGCGCTGGCGGTAATGGTCTCTTGATATTTGATGGCGGACCCTGTTGTTTTATTTCGAAGGGCGGCGCGGACATCGAAAAAAAAAAAAAAAAAAAAAAAGGAACGGAAAGTCCTGCTTTCGGCGGAAAAACTCGTCCGGAGCGAAAAAGCACCTCATCCGAGCAGCGCAACTCACATTTTGCGTCGCAAACAACAGCGCGGCATTATAAATTAACGAGAGCGTCGGGGACCCGAGCAAATCTATAATAGTCTATTTGTTTGGGTGAAATTGGAGGAAAACAGTGCATGCGAGCCACGCACTGCCCACAGCGGTCGTCATGGTCGTGCCTTCGGGCGTTCGTTTCACGTTTCAACCGCGATCTATTGATTTTTTTTTTTTTTTTTTCGGACGACGAGCTCCGACGACTTGTATATCAATAGCAGGTATTCTCGACGTTTTGATAAATCTTTCATCGAACGGAGAATTCGTCTCTGTTTGCCAATTTGTACGAGAATGAGGTAGAATAAACCATCCCCGTTATGAGGTAGAGAGAAATATCGATGTGGTCGTTACTTCTGCCTGGGCAGCGTAGGACCATGACGATTCCATGGTTTCGCCACTTTCCTCAGCGTCGTTCGTCGATTCAGCGTATATACTCAAAGATATTGCTACATCCACATCGGGCGGGGGGGGACGAGCGCGCCGAGGGAAGAACCAACGTTCGTATTAAATACCACAGGCACTAAATCCCTCCGGTACATTAGCCGCCACCGCTGAATCTCTTCTCGGCCTCTCGCTTTTCTTTATCACGGTCCTTCAACGGGCCGAATGAAAGGAGGAGAACGACGCAGCGATAAAAAAAGAGATGGACCAGAAGACTCGAGCGTATTCTTCGAGGAAGCGAAGTACGAGGGGTTTCGTCTCTCACGAGTCCGCGGGCGTTCGGATTTATGATCCTTACCGAAATACGATTAAGGGACGAATGACCGAGCTTTGACCGAACGACGACGTCAGGCTTGTTCGGGGGACTCTCGACGTACAAACGAACGCCCAGTTTACCCTTGTTCAACGCCTTCATTTTTTGTTCTTCCCTTTTTTTTTCTTCGTTTGCCCGATGTGAACTGAGCGCGAACTCCGGCGACACAGGCCGAGTCGTTTATCCACTCCTCGCGAGGAGACGCAATGTTTGTCGCCGCTTCGCGGTCCTCCGGCGGGTAAAAATCCGTGCTCAAGCTCCAGACCACCGGAATAACCATCAACAACACTCGGACACTCGGCGGGATCTCACCGCTGCCACTTTCGTTTTTAGACGCTTTCATCTTTTCATTTCTGAACGGTATTTCGGTGAGAACGAGGCTTGATCTACGATCGTGTCACCGAGCCACTCGCCGAACCATCGATCACCCAGCGGATTGACACGAAGAGGAACAAAAAATAGCTCACCTTCGCGAGGGGTAGAAGAAGCAATAAAAAAAATACTGGGATTTGCTCATCGATCAATCAACTGTGCAGCACTTTCGTTATCCTTATTTATCCAATTTTTGGGTAGGTCAAAAGATTGTGGCATAAAATTTAATGAGAGATATTTCATTTGTTGTTCCTAATCACGGTATCATATCGGCTCGAGACACCGGTATAGATTGGCGTGTAAATCTGTATTCGCGCTCAATTGCGACGCGGATGAACAAGCTTCGAAACACGAGGGTTGGGTTGAAGGGGAGATAGCGAGGTAGCGACGCGGGTTCAATCTAACCCGCTCCATCTAACTGACTCAATCTCGTGTACTATATCTTGGATAATCTCTGGCTTGTTCTCAATTCGCTCGACACGAGTGCTCCCGTGGGCCACTCCATTCCTCTTCCTCTCCCGGTAATCTCAGCGGACACCTCGTCTCCGAAGCCGCTAAACCAAACCACCGAACCTTTTGACTACCTAATACCACGTATTATATACCGTCGCTGCCCACATAGCCAACCGTAGCCAACTTTGCTGTTTGCTTGCCAGCAATATCGCAACAATAGTTTCCAACGCGAGATTTTAACCACGCAACAATGTAAACGTGTACGAAATTCGTCAGTCGTACGCGTTTAAATCGTTGCGAAACGATGACACGATCTTATACCGGAGAGATGATGGAGACAGAGTGCCTTGACGAGCTAATTCCGTTTCCAATCACGAGACCCGTCCACCATAGCTTTTAATTAGCGTGCGGGTGCCAAAGAGCCGGGCGAACAGTAGGCCAGTGGAAACGAGGTCATAAATATCGAGAGCAATCGAAGCGACGACCCTGCTTCGAGTGGATCGAGAATCGATCGCGAAGAGGTGAGAGCCCCTCAGAGTCGGTGAAAGTCGTAGACGAAGGGGGAAATTGGCCGAGGGCTCGGGTGGAAAAAGAGGACGAGGGTGACACATCTCGCAGGTTTCTCCACCGGCTATATTTGGCGCAATCTAGGTTGACGCAAACCCTACAGTGTGATCCACGTCGGGACGGTGTCAGAGACCACACCGAATCTTTCGAGTCCCTTTTCCTCTGTGGCGTTCTCTGGATGTATAGACGGAGTTCTCTTCTCCCGTTCCGCAGGTTGCTGCGCAAAATACCACATGGAATAAAACGCAGTGGGGCCGGTGTTAATCAAGCACGGGACCTTTTTACGAGGGAAACCAACCCCGGAGGTTGTTGAGTAAAAACAAAGCGCGAGGCGGGGCCGGAATAGGGAAAGACACCGTGAAGGAAGTGTCCCTTTTCCCTCTCGGGCGTAACAGGGGTGTATAAGAGACAAGGTGAAATAAAAAAAAAAAGTGGCGAGAGAGGACAGAGAAGACATTTTTTTCCGTAAAGCTCCGTCCTCAGATGGGCGAAGAATATTGCCGATGGAGGTGGAAGAGGACAAAAGGGGGACGAGTATAAGGAATGATTGAGTGAGTGATCGACGAGTACGTTTCTCGTTGCTGGCTCGAAGTTGCCTGGAGGATGAGAAAAGGGCAGGGAGGGCGAGGACCGAGGAATATGTACCTGCCTATAGCCTA
The DNA here is from genome assembly GCA_933228735.2 of Amblyteles armatorius. Classification (NCBI taxonomy): domain Eukaryota; kingdom Metazoa; phylum Arthropoda; class Insecta; order Hymenoptera; family Ichneumonidae; genus Amblyteles; species Amblyteles armatorius. The sequence continues at coordinate 21,146,849 of OW121687.1, read as the reverse complement.
TACTACTCCCATTCTCTTCCGTAGCCCGGGGCCAGATTTGATTGCCTACCCTCGCGGCCGGACACCCGCACGGGATCACCACAAATAAATACCGTCTCCCTGAAAGCGCACACTGATGGTGAACTAGAACACGGCGGATGCTGCCAGGTCTGTACCCCGTCTTAATTTCATTCCGCCGAGAGAATCTGCTCGGGATACAACCAGTCTGGACTGATAAGGCTTGGCCGGAGTGACGGTTGAGGGATTGCAGGGCCGGAAGACCTTCAGACGGGGGTAAACATTTTGTACGTCAATTCTGTTCTGCGGAGAAACTTCAATGAGTTTTGTTTTCATGGTCAAGGTAGGTGACTTGTTCGAATTCATAGTGGAATCATTTAGACAAATTTTGCACATATCGCGTATGTTAACTGATAAAAAATGTTTCTGATTTGTACGAGCCTAGAAAATATACGTTTCTGGATTGAGCCAGGAATACAGATCTTTGTGCACGCAATCCAAACATTGGAACAACCCACACACAATTGTGCACACAATCCAAACATTTGAACCTGTTGAAGACAATTTAAATCCTCGTCCGTCTTCGGTTCAATAAATAGCTCAACATGAGCTCAATAGAGTATGAGGCATTTTTTTAATTATCAAGGATCCAAAAGTTAGTCAAACCGGGCACGTGTTGCGTTTCTCTTTATCGAAATGGTTTTCAGAGGAAAATCATAAACTTTAATATGTCGTCACAAGTTGCAGTATCGCGGCGAATGATGATAAAAGGAAATAAATATCCGGTCTCCGGTGACCGGCGAGAGACTGGAACATAAAAGAGAAGCGAGGGATGAAAACCACCCTCGTGGGCTGACTGCGAGCCCCGTACCACTTCCGCCCATCTTAATTTCATCCTCCGCCGATAGAAGTCAGTCGAGTCACAGCGACTACGTCTTGTACACGATGAAAAATATCGGAAAAAGCCTCTGAAGATCGAAGAACGCGAGTGACTTATATCCAGGTCGAGAGGGGTCGTGAGCAACCGTTGATTGGAAAGATATAAAGTGTCGCGAGGTCGACGCCGTGCTCGCAGGCTCGTCAGTAATCCCTCTGTGGTAACAGACGTTCGATATATAACACGATTTTATATTGCTTGGGGAATAAACACACAATTCTCACAACCGTGAGCTACATTCGACCACTCATCGGGTAGCGTTTGAGAAGTAAAAATGTACATCCACTTCATATGAGTCGTTTCGGGATAAATTTATGATTTTACAAATATAAATTTCAACATAATGAAGCCCCTTATTGTGAGGGAAAAAACTCCCGACGGCGAAAAAATTACTGAATAATCAAAAAAAGAAAAACAACGACTTAACAAAAAGATTGAAATAATTAATGATAAAATTTGAATTTTCACCGAAGCTCTATCAATTTTTGTCCAACGATATTTGCTGCTATTATAATAACTATAATAGTGATAATAATAGTTTTTATTTACAATTGGTATGAGTTATAATTCTTATTCATTCACTCACCACAGACGGGAGACGTTCCCGGCCGTGTCAGAAACGCACTTGGCAGGTGCACTTGAAAAGCGTTTGTGACACGGCCGGAGGCGGCTCTCGACCATCGCCCGGCCGGGATATAATTTGAAAATCATGTCCCGTTACAAATTGGTTAAAACGTAGTTTTCTCCGTGAAAATGGTTAATTTAGCGGCAAATTAAAAAAATGAAAGATCGTACCGAGGCTCCGCTCTCAGGAGTTTGGAAACTAGGCTCATTTACCTGTTACCTCGAGCTAACTCTCAGCCCTCTTCTGAGTATACTTCATGAAACAATGGAACCCAGCTATTCCCGATTATCGCGAGAATTTCTGTTTTATACGTATGCGAAGTAGATGCCGCGATGGTAGCGGCGGCAAGTTTCGACGCTGTTAGCGAGAGAGGTCTGGAGGGAGATATAGAGGGAGAGATAGAGACTGTAAATTAACTATGTGCTGGAAAGTGCAACGAGTTTCCGATTAGATAGTTTCTGCCACGTAACCAGAATTAGTGCGGGCCGGCCCGTTGTTAGCCGTCTGGGAGTAAGTAACTAACGACGGAAATTGTGAAATTTTCACTCCCCCGTGTAGAGGGGCTCCGATGTAACACCAGCGAGGCGCTGAGTACTCGCCCAGCGTCGGGAAATGCTTAAATGCTGCAGAGGTGATTAGCTAAGTCCGCGAGCGAGTGAACAAGGGCCTGGGCGCGCTGGATAACCCGGTGAACGTTAATGCTCATTCGAACCTACCGACACGTCGGGAAATCGCATGTAATCGCACGGTTTCCATGGTTTTACGGAGTTTGGTTGAGCAGTGATAAACTGGAGCTGTAAGAGTTGAGCCGTCTTGGCTGGCTAAAAAATCTTGTGGCTAATGGGCATTATAGTTTGTCTGGCTAAGCCGTCTTAGCCGGCTAAGCATCAGTGCAAATTCGAATTGCATTCACGAATACGTGCTGTACGATTGGTATACGCGTATCGATGAACATATACGACGTCCGGCGCAATTAACGCAAAATTCGTGCAGCATTTTATTTGACCAAATAACGACGGTCGTGCTGTTTATTATTGGACTACGGCAAATTCGGGAAATAATTGCGCTCCGGAAGTATCGGGATCAACATAACCGGATACGCGATTAACGATTCCACATTTGAGATTCGGAATAATTATTGCTAACACTCGCGTCCGCGACGTCGACGAGAGGCATAACAGTTGGCTCGCTTTTGAGGATAAATATTCAAATTATGCATCTACGTTATCGAATAATTATCGAGTTAATTAGCATTCGAATGGAGCAACGACGATACCGGAAACGCCAGATTTTAATTGCAATGGATTTGTACGCGCTTTTCTTTTCACGCACCCCTTTATCTCTAGAATATTGTATTTCACTCTCATCTATCTTGTTAAAATATTTTTCGATCGCCAGACGGAAATCTCGTTACACCCAGTAAAACTAGCAAATTTTCTTCTTTTTCTGTAAAAAATGAGGGCTCCGCCGTAAAAAAAATGTTCACTGGACAAAGCCGCTGGGCAGTAACGTGACCAGTCGATCCAATTTGGTTGAAAATAATTGGTCCACAGAAGCATTAGCAGTGATTACAAAAAAAAAAAATAAATAGCATTCCCGTATCTGTCTGTCTGGGCGTTATCGAGAGCCTGCCAAAAGAGAAAAAAAAGAAATAAAAAAAACAAGAATTCTACTAATAAATAACGAGTAACGATGGTGGTGGAAGGCTTGCTGACTCGCTCTCTAGCTCGCCAATAATTGGATCTGTAAAGGGGTAATGTTTGCACGGGGACGAGCGATGAAAGCCGCGAGGAACAGAACCAGGAGGGGGGGGGCGTATTGGTATGGTGAGTATGATACAAAGTCGATAAAAGCCCGGAGTGCAGAAACGGAACCTCTCGCTGAACTCTCGTTTATAATGATATTTGGATTGGGGCGTCAATTAACTTGTTGGTTAATACGGCGGGCAAACAAAACTTTGCCAAATCGGCATTGAACGGACAATGATGATATCCGCTCCATTCGCCCTCGATCCGCCCGTTTGTTCGATCTCTCCCGTCGGCCATTCAGGCCGAGGTGAACGAATAATAACGATTAAAATAAAAATTTCGACCCGTGGCAAACACCAGTTCCTGCACAAAACCAATTCTGCTCACGCATAGACACGGGACTAGAATTCGCACAAAGGTCGGTACAATTCGCCACACCGTGGTGGATTCGACCAACGTGGATGCTTCATAACAATTCCGATGTTGAACAATGGATGCTGCGAAAAATTTTATTGAAGAAGGTTTTTACTATGTCACAAACGAGTTTGTCACTTATTCAACGAAATTATTTTTTACTGTGTACTTATACGTTCGATTTTTTTAATAACCTGCCGATTTCCGCAAGTGAGAAATATAATTGCCGACTCACCGATATACGTCGCTCCCCCCCACTTGGCCATCTGTTCTTTTATTCGGTTTCAAAAATAATTTCGCGTATAACGAGAACTGCTAAGTGAATATAAAAAATGTCAGCATTCTATATTTAACATCGTTGGTATGTATAAAAATTTCTAAAAAATGTAGGAATTATTGGCACAATGAAGTAAATATTTCCATCAATTCCACTAAACTTCAACGGATCCGGTAAAACATCGTTTTTTTATCGTATGGATCATAACGTTATAACCCGTGGTATTGATGAGACGTCGATGGTTTAATTCGTACAATCCATCTCCGTTGAATCCCACACAATTTTTGTGCAACATCCGACGGGTACCCGTAGATACTGGCCCTACGCCGGCAGGCGTGTGCGCCGGCCACGCTCGGCAATGAGCAACCCGATGATAATTGGTCATATTCCACGAAATTCAATTACTAACGAAAAACAGTCATAAAGACAATTTCTCGAGCAATCGAAAACATTTGAAAATGAAAAAAAAAGCATAACACCCCATCGTGACTGTTATTACTCTCTGAGCGAATTTTCAACCGTCCTCCATCACGACGGTCGAACTCTCAAAATGGCCTATGGGCAAATTAGTCCATTCATTTCTGAACATTCGATTTTTCTGTACGCGAGAAATACAATTGACGAATGGTCAGTCGATACGTGGCATATGCCTCGTTAAATACCAACAACCCTCTCAATTATTTTTGTTTTCTATTGGTCGGTGGGGAAACAATGTACGAGCTGAAATACATATACCAACCACGCATATCGAGTTCTTGCAGTGTATACATATGTGTATATTCTCAACGCGAAGGGTAGTACCAGGTAGCGCCCGATTTCCAGGGAGGGGTAGGGGGGGTTGTGACAAAGGTAAAAGGAAATAAAAAGAAGCGAGATAACTAACAGCGTACGAGGGATGGAGAGCCGTACGATAAAGGAGAAAAAGGTTGCTACTACCGGCGCTGTTTATCGAAAACGTCAAGCGCAGATGACGACGTATCAAAAACAGACCGGGAAGCAAAAGCCCGTAACCCCCCCCCCCCCCCCCCCCCCCCTTGTATCACGCTTGATTTCGCATACTCGAAGCGTTTGTTTATAGTAAAGGCTGAACGGAACTCGTACCCCCGAGCGTACGGGGTTGGATATACACTGTGCGTTGTTACTCTATCGCACCCCTGCGCGGAACTCTACGCGGGGGTCCCTCTAGGTATGCCTTTGCAGTCACACACCGACGGGACCGCCCGACGGACTTTTGCTCTTATCGTTTCATCGGGAATATGAAGGATGAAAAGCCGCATGCCTTAGCGGAAATATCGGCTATTTCTCTCGAATCCTGCCAATGTACCTTTCTTCTCCTTTCGCTCTGCTATCGGATTCCAGAAGCCATTAATCGCGATATTACCCGAACAAGCTTTTCTTTTTTGCCCCTATTGCGGAAGATACAGTGACGAAACACGACGTTTCGTATATCTTCACACTGATATTCTTACCGACGAATAACAAAAATATCGGACATTAAAAATAAACTGGATCCGTCGAACACTGAGAAAAAGAATATTATTTCATACTATAGCGAACAGTTGCCGGGGAGAACGTCTATATATATAGTCAGTTTCAGTTAGTATATATTCAATCGGTTGAACTACAATTATGGTTGCGACCATGATTGTTTGTTATTGTCGTAACCATAAAATGTAGTCGTTCCCCATGGGAATCATTTTTTATGGTATAAAGTCATTATCGTTGTGTTTAATATAATAATTTTTAAAAAAATTATCATATTGAACGCAACTTTTAATTAAAAGCAATTTCGACTTTTACGAGAAACTTTCTTTACCGTACACGTTTGGTTATATCCGATGAAAGGTACCGCCCCTTTCATCGGATGAAACCAAATTGAAAAGAGTATAATCGGCAAGTGTTAATTCGTACCACTCTCGTTCAGTGATTTGTATCTGTCGCCGTGCAAAATTGTCGTACCTATAATTGCTTGCGACTGTGCGGAGACTCCCCCTGATCGATTATTCAAGCGAAGGTATTTAAATTATTTTCAACGTGGTTATACCTCAGTGGCACTTGTATCGAACAGGATCGTCTAGAGAAGTCGCGAGAAGCCTGAGACGTTTTCCCCTCGAAGATGGATGAGCTTAATAAAATGAATTCCTCCGCTATCCAGCGAAGAGGAGTACTCGAGTGCAGCTATCGCCGTCATTGCCCTACGTCTACACGGAATCCCGTGATTCGTGTCAATATTAATACATGCCGGAATTCCTGGAATATTGAGACGAAAGCTCGGACGAAGTGTTCGGCACCCCGGCAGGCCGAAACGGGGAGGAAGCTGGAACGGAAGAATTTAGTATTCAGTAGATACGACGGATATTTTGCATTCGGGATCAGACAGTGTCGACCCCATCAAGACGGATCAGCGAAACGAAGCGCTTTCGGGTGGCGGATAATAAAACGCGATTGCACGGATTGCCGCACGGGCCCACGTTCCCCGCGCTAATTGATCGATGACTCGGCTAAAGTCTTTTGACATATTACACGAAAACGTCGCGGACACAAGCCATGCAGGCGCCGTACCCTGCTTCCGGTAATGCTGTTGCTTGCTCCGGCGCGGGCCATGCCTAATGGGATACGCCTGTGTACGCTCATCCCACGGAATTTATCACGGTGATTCAGCAAAGCGATTGCACCGGTGGTAAATGGGTGCGCTTGGTCGCTCCCCAGTCCACGACGAGATAAAGTACGACGCGACATTCCTTTAGCGACAATTTTACGGTGAGAAATCGCACGTGACCACAGACGCGTGCGATTTCTCACCCCGAAATTTGTTTCGATTTTTTTTTTTGCACTCGGATTCAAATGTGTATTTTTAGACTTCTCATTATCATTCTTCGAACGACGACGGGAGGATTGCGGGCTATGAGAAAGTATACGGAACGTTAAAATTTACAATGATTACCCAAAGTCCCATGAATTATGCGTAACGCATTATGAGTAACGCAATAACAGAAATTTCTAATTTTCCCGGAGAAGCGATGGAATTTTTCAAGAGAAAATACTTCCGAGTGTGCACGAAGGATTGAACAATTTTGAGAGAACATTTATCGTCGCGGTGATATTCACATATCCACACACCGCAGACATGCCCGTTGCTTCGACATTGCATGAAATATAAAAATTACTGGAACACACACACTGTTAAAAAATTTAGTTTGTAAATTAATGAACAGTATTGGAAGCTTTTTTACATAAACTGCTTCTGAAATTTTGAACACATGTGCGTTGCATTTTTACAGTACAGTATTTATTCAAGCAGAGCACAGAATTATTGTTAATCTTTTTGATCGTGTACATAGACCAACTTTGGATTTTTCATGAAAAAAATAGTAATAAAATGCGCCCAACTTATGTAATTAACCCGTGTCATTCTCAAAGGACGAAATTGACTGACAGAATTTCGGCAATCTGCCTAATGCAAGCCGACTTTTTTTCGAATTTTCCCACGAACGTGTGATGGTAAATCGATGAATTCATTATCCGGAGTATCGGCACCCCGTTGGCTTCGAGTTAATTTAATACGATGTGAGTAGGTTTCGCGATTGAAAGACGACGAAACGGGGGGGTCGATACACTTTTAATTCACTCTCGCCGTACCCGTGAGTGAGCGGTAGTAAAGACGCGGCAAGTTTACGAAGCTGAAGAGCGAAAACTCTGCAAGACGTATGTATATTGATGAAGCCGGTCGAGAGAGCTTTAATCCCGAGACGGCGAAACGCCGCGCGAGCGGCTTCGATCAGAGAGGAAAAAAAAAAGAAAAAGAAAAAAACTTCGAACTTAATGACCGAAAGTTTATTGCCAGTCGTTCGCGTCAAATTCATTGAGGAGAACACTCTCGGAGGGCCGACAGGGCAATGAAGGCAATGCACGGGCTCGCGACTTAATCAAAGTCACTCCTTGCACCGACCGCAATAAAATCCAACCAATCTAAATTTAAGTCATCTCAGTGTGCACAGTACAGTATAAAAACGCGAATAAAATCTGAACTCAGTTCGTATTCTTTCAGGACTAAGATACAAATTTCTACGATGACTGCGAGACTCACCAGTCAGCCGGAAACAGCACGGAAGAGTCGATCAAACCGATGATTTCACAAAAACTGCATTCCCAACAAAAATTAACATAAACTTAAAAAAAAAAAAAACCGAAATCAGAACCGATGAAAAAATTCACTGACAACCAAGTATGATGAAACTAATTGTGAGGCGTGAAAAAATATATTTCCAACGTCTTTTTTTTATTAATAATCGTCAAAACTTGATTGAGATATTTCGAAAGATGAAATTCAACGAGATCGAGAGGAGCCTCGGGGTGCGCGTTACGCGAGTGGCTCGCCGGACGCGACTGACAGCACGGTGTTGCGCCACGTGGGTGCGAACCACCCCGAGCTGCGCGTGGAAGGTTCAACGCGATCGGATAGCCACGTAACGACGAGTGCACACATAAACGACGTCGGCTCTCGGGATCATGCGCAATGCCGTGCGAGGCCTCGAATTCCCCTCTTTCACGTACACACACGTATACGCGATAGAAGTTCGCGGACTCTCGACTTTTATTCTTCCGGTAAGCCGGGGCGTGGGCGGGCGCGTAATTAGTGCGGTGTACCGCCGTGATCGGATGCCGTTAGACTGCGTTTGCCGAACTGCCAGAGCCGGTCGCCCGCTATTTCGATGTGTCGTTCGCGCGCCCATTGAAACTGGCCGGTGACGATTCTGGCTCGACGTTTTAGCCGTTTTGCACTCGGCCCGTCTGCTCACCACTTTCGTTCGGTCTCGCACATGCACAGCATGTACCGCAGACAGTATGGTAAAACTATAAAAAGCAGAAGGTACGCCGGAAACGTTAGAACGGAAACGGAAATTGCCGGAAGCGAGAGAGCAGTGGCGAGAGGCGGAGGAACAAAAAGAGAAGGTTGAAGCTCGACGAAGGGACAACGTGAAAAATGACGGACCGATCTTTTAGTTTTGTTTTATTGTCCGGTCTGTCATAGGTACTTGAAAAAAAAAATTCAGCGGCAGGTTGAGCGATCTTGTATCGGTCACCTAAGTTTCGAGAATCTAAATATTTTAAATGCAGAGTGAAGTTTCGATAAAAATCTCCAATAGATACAAGCTTTGGAATGTCGAGTACCAAATATTGAGGTCTCGCGCCATAGAATTATTGACATCCGACTGTTATTAAGGATTGAAAAAAGTCGATCCGACCGGTATTATCCATTAAACTCGTGTAATACCAGTCACCCATTAACAAGTCGCTATTTATATATTTATATAATATACTATTTATAGTTTATATAATTACAATATTTTTATTTATAAAATGCAAAGATCTCATCTTAAAATGACTTTAAAAATCAATAATTAATCAAATGAATGTTGCACCCATAAAAATGATAGTTATATCGAATGTTACACGCGTAACAATGTACCTTGTACACAAGTCTCATTTCGAATGTTCCACCGGCACGCGATTGAGATAAGGTTTCGCCTTACGTATACGTACGAACGACGTGTAAGTAAGGAGCAGAGGAACGTGCCAAGGGTTAACCAGCATTTTCGCCGCAATCACGGCGTTAATCTCGCAGCTATTCCGGCAAGTAGGAGCAGCTACCTATTTGCCGCGGCTCTATTCGGCTGGCCGGCTATAACACTACTAGTGCGCGGTTCTACGGTACCGTACATACCGCGGATACTGTAAACGACGTGCCGCACGGGCAATATTAGCGGCGGTAACGCGGTCGTCGATTCATCGATTCCTCGTTAGCGAATGGCTACGTTGTGCAACAATCCGTGCGGAACCGAACGACGGATCGCGAGAACTACTGAAATATTGATTAAAGGGCGAACAATCGTGATTTATGCTGTGAAGCAACAGCGCACGGTGGAAACACACAGTAGCGTCGATAAAAAAAAATTCTCTTCATCACTCTCATTTTCGTCGATGAAAAGGAAATCAGCAACATGAATTCGTAGTTTAGTGGATTTTTTACTCGATCGAATCGCCAGCGAACAGCGATACTGAGGTTTATGTTTCAACGTTTTGTATGTTTGGTGAACAGGCGCTATTGTACATTATTTTTTAATGTCTCTATCGATGACACATTTCATTTACTTCTCGTCATTTACGTTATTGTATTGTTTTTTTTATATTTTTTATTATTTGTGTTTTTCGTTATCAGCCCAGGACACGTGAGCTTCCATATGCACGACGCTCCGCGAACTCTGTGTAAACAGCATGCGTTGGTTGATTTTTATGATGAAAAAACCCGTGACAATATAGATAGATGGATGAAAAAAATATTAATTTTTTTAAAAGCTTCGCGAATAACAAGGTATATTCGGGATGTCACTGTGCACTCAATTCCCAGCTCTGTGTACACGTCGGGGCTCGTGATTTTTTTACGCTACCGAACTCGCTGTCACTGCTTACGGGCCTTTGAATTTGTAATAAAAAAAATAAAAAAAATAAAAAAATACCATGCTGCACGGAGGTAGTCGAGAGAATGGGTTGAAACCAAAAGAGTTTCGGGGTAGAAACTAATTGTAGGTAATTGACTAATTGGTATTACGTGAAATAAAGTATGAAGTGAATTCGTTTCATAATGCGCATCCTCGGATTCATAGGACTTTCGAGAGAGCCCCAAGGAAAAAAGAAAGGGACGTTTGAAGAACCGATGCTCGCTGGATGAGGGGACGAGATGGGAAGGTACGGGAAAAAGGGGTGAACGGGCCAGGGACGAGTCGAAGAATTTATTTCGTTTCCATTCGGCGTTCTGCGCATCGGGACGAACATGGTCCATACTTCCGAGCAGCTTGGTGGCGCCCAAGAGAAACGTCAAATAAAACGGAAGAGCCGCCCAATTGTACGTGGGAAAACAAAAGATTCACTTGACTCTCACAGAGGGTACAGTGAGCGCCAAGAGATCCACTCTGTCAGTGCTGCACTCGCCTTCTGTGAGTCATTCTCGGAGGAATTTAGGACGACTTTGGGCACACATTGGCGCAAAACCGTTCATGAATTTATTATGATGATTCGCATGATGCTGAAGGGCGTATCGCACCGAGGGGTTGTACGATCCACCGGCGAATAAAAACTAAAATATAGAACGAGACCGTGTGTTTTATTTTTTCGCGTGAATTCGGAAGTTAATTGAGTGAGCAATTTTAATCGAGCCGGAAACGAAAAATTGAAGACTTTTTCGGCAATTACCAATGCCTGGCTTGAGTTTAACCCTAAAAACGACCGAGATACTCTTTGGAAAGAACCAAAAAAAATGTGTGCTTCAGAGGATTAAACCCACAAGTGGTATCGATTCCGTTCCGTGTTCAGCGCTGAAAATGCGTTTTCGACTATTATAAATGCCTGGCTCGAGTTTAACTCTAAAAAACGACCGGAATTACTTTTTGGTAAAAACAAAAAAAGTGTGTGCTTCAAAGGATTGAACCCACAAGTGGTATCGATTTCGTTTCGTGTTCAGCGCTGAAAATGCCTTGTCGACTATTACCAATGCCTGGCTTGAGTTTAACCCTAAAAAATCGATTTCGTTTCGTGTTCAGCGCTGAAAATGCCTTTTCGACTATTACCAATGCCTGGCTTGAGTTTAACCCCAAAAAAGATCGGAATTACTATTTTTTTCGAAAAAAAAAAATGTACGCTTCACAAGGTTAAACCAAAAACTTGTATCGGTTTCGTTGAAAATGCATTCATTTATAGTTGGTTAGGTGATAAAATGATTTCGAAGATGATCATTCGCGGTTGCCGTTAACCCCGCCAACCCTACATAAATGCCATTCCCTGTCTGTTCCGACTGTACAAGGAAAAAAACCTACTCTTCCCGTTAGATCTCCCGAACGCACAGCAGTATTTTTTTTTTTTTTGCAGATGCTCGTCATATAATAACGCGGCCGTTTGCGCTCGGGTACGGGGCAGGACACGACAAGATCCATCGAGAGTCCTCGTCTCGCCGATGCTACCGCTGTTCAAATGACGACAAGGGAAGGGGACTGCCCACCTACCGGCCACGGACTTACCAACGATCCTGGATGCGCTTCCGTGCAGGAAGCTGCTAATTACCAAGGCTTGTTTGAATCGTTACCGGGGTAGCCATCCTCTTTTCATCGTCCTTTCTCATACCTTTCCCATTCTTTTTTATTCCTCTCCTTTCGCCACCCTCCCCACACCGCCGGCACGTCCTGCACAGTTCTCTCAACCGGCATACCTACACTAAATCCCGGAGTCGTACGTATGCCCCGCGTAACAGAGGTAGCCACGGGCCTCGACCCACCGGTCGGCATTCAGGCAAACCGCACGCGGAAACCGAGAAATACTGGCACAAGGAAAAGAGGGAAGAAAGGGATGAAAAAAAAAAGAGAGACAAGAAAGCAACTGCATACTGTCTCAAGCGTGTTAATTAGGCGTGCTTTTGTTTCACGGCTAAAAGAAGTTCCGAACGAAGCAAATATGAACGATTCAGAGCACATTGCGCGCTACGTTGGATCGTTTCTTGTTCCTTTTTTTTTCCTCGCCGTTGTAACCTTCCCGGTCCACCGTCGCACTCGCACCCTCCATCGGGACGAGACACTTTTCTTCCTCTTCCTCCGCCACAGCGTGTCGGTTACGCTCGAGACTGTAGGCTGATTTCTTGGGGGAGAAGAAAAACGCAGGAACAAATGAGGAAGCCGAATAATGGACTGTCGTCTGTCGTCCTTTTGCTTCTCCCTGCCTCCTTTAATTATCGATGCAAGCAAACCTCCGGATTTTCTTCATCCCCCCCCCCCCCCCCCCCTTCCCGCCGCTACTTTTGTTTTGTACATTTTCTTTTCTTCTTCCATTCACATCTTTCGGATCCCGGATAACCACTATGTTCCTGTATATATATATATATTTTTTTTTTATATAGTATATGCAGTCCAGTCATCTGGCAGGCTAGTAGAGCGAGCGTGGTGACCCGTACAAAAGACACGGTCTAGACTGGAAGTTGTCCCGGAGGCTATAATAGTCGTAGTAGTTGGTTACGGCCTGGTCGTACGACCTATCGAGGATTTCCTCGTCGAGATAGCCTCGAGGGTCGCTGCGACGTCGTCGGTGCCACCGGCGAACGGTAGCGGTGGAGCGAGCGAGAGCGGATAAGGGAAGCCAGTTGAAGCTTATCTGGAATCCGCGAGGCTGGCCCGCCCCGAGGCACGAATGATTCCGACGATCATGGAAGGAGGGATAAACAGATTCGTTCCGGCGGACGAGATAGTGAAGGTGGACTCGGGGAAACCTGATTGAACGTATTCGTCCGGTCGGAGGAAAAAATATCTTGAATCACAACGAACACTTCCGCCATGAATAATAAACTTGTGTTACTTCAAAAAATGCAACCTTCGCACAGTTTCATAATTTTTTTTTTTTTTTTCACAACTTTCGTAAAACCGCCGTCCAGTGAATTTCCACACACGGTGGACCGGGGAATATGACAATGTAATGAGATAATATTGCGATAATTATTAGTGTGATGATAAAAAAAGGGCGACTGTACCATATACGGATGTACTATTTACGAAAAAAACCAAACCTGGTCAGTGAAGAAAAAAATGTGTCAGATTACGGCATCGATACAAGTACAAAATACGGAACTAAGGTTTTATGGAAGTTTAACCACAAGAGCTTAAAAGATCAGTGGGCAAATTATTAAAACTTTAAATAATTAAAAATTTCAATTCGAAGTTTAAAATCTAAAGAGCCACGGATAGATTTCTAGAAACTTTTGTCTTCGCGTTTGAGTGGTATGGTGAGAGAAATACACGTTATGCGTTGAGGAGCTCACCAACAAAACCCCGTAATTTTCTTCAGAACGCACTCTTCCCTTACGAAACTATGTCTTGAGACCTAGTTGCCCAATTATTTACGTCCTCCGAGCATTCAAGAAAGGAATTTCAAAATTTTCGTCTCGCGCACCTCATTTTGCCTCGGCGTGTTTGAGTGCAGACGTCGAGAAATTTCGGGACTAATATCTCTCCGCTCATCTATGACTGCTGCGCGAAGCTAAGCAACGGAGCCAAGACGGCAGTGGGAGTGAGAGAGGAGAGGGGATGACAAGGACGCATCCCTCAAGGAGTCTCATTACGCCGTGAATGCACGTGGAACGGAATGGAGAGGAAGTACAGTTGTTCTGTCAGACACACAGGAGCGTAGAACGTACAGCTCGGTACGGAGAGACGCATGGAGAATCCTCAGCGGCTGCGGAGGTCGCCCGTGGATCAGCACTGGCACGGTTCGCCGCTTATTCTCTCCCGGCAACGATTCCTCAGGACCAAATCAGCCCGACGCTTCCGTCAAACCGAAATTAACAGAGTACCGCGGATGGACTCGGGCTGACTCGGTACGGCGACTCGTGAGCCCGGAGGACCTGGAGTCTACGGGCGCCGTTTTCCCTTCCTTCGGGCACCGAGAATACTCCTAACCACCCCTGCTGGGTCAGAGTGCGCGGGGAAAGCTCGAAGCTTCTCAACCTCCGAGCACCCCGACCCGACCGCAGAACCATGGAAAGACTCCCTCACCCGTTCGATGTTTACATTCCAATTATCCAACGTTTCGCCGCGCCATTATTAGTATTTGCATGATTTAGCAACGGAAGAAGCTCGCAGAACTGCTGGATGGGTGCATAGTCGGGTCTCGGTATACGTGGCTGATTTACCATCGCTTTCTGTGTTCTCGCGAACCGAGCCTTTGCGAATCCGCTTCGTCGAGCGCGTATTCCGACCTATCGTTCGCTCCCAGACACAGCGGCAGCGCCGGATATAGAAGGGAACGCAAGAATGGACGAGGAAACTAACGTCAGCCCACGGTAATATTCCGTTCAGAGGCGAAAACTCAAAACCACCCGAGCGGAGCATCCGGTGGCCCACGGCATTCACGGCGACAGCGGAGAAAAACTTTCCACGTGTGAGAAAAACCCGGATGAGCAACGTCAATAATGGTTTGACCTTCCGAATGTGGAAGGGAATCCGTGTAAGCGGAGAATGCCGACAGCGAAAAACTCTGAATTTCTAATGGGAAGAAACTTGAGATTTACCCAACGTAACATTTTTTTACGCTATTTTTTTTTTTTTTTTCTACACAAAAAGCGAAACGGAGCACGGGACGCGGAGAAATGGTATAAAGTTTAAGAACTAAAAAGGCGAGCGTACCCCGTTGGAATCGCAAAAAGATGTATAAATCTCGTGGAGCCAGAAATAGCGACGAAAAGAATACCCTCGCGATTTTCTGAGCCCGCGAGGGAGGGTCCCGTGTAGTTAGGGTGCCGCTGGCCAGCACGAGATAAATCAGGTCGTGCCTGGATACAAGGTATACGGAGGAGAATCAGTCCCGGGTATAGTTTTTCGGGAGTGGTGCCAAACGAGAAGAGGAGGCCTCGGAGGAACCGAGTGCTTTGCAGGTTGTTACTCCACTTCTCGGATATTCCTCTCGGCACCTCGATTCGCTCATGCCTTCCCCTCTCTCCCGCCGCCGCGTCGAAGCTCCGAATAAAAATGGCGAAGCTTTCACACTATCGCGCGTTCCAGCCGAGCTTAAAAGGTACTCCTCGGTGCACGTGTCGATATCAAAAGAGCGCTCGCCATCAGCGCAGCGCAGCCGCTGAAAGTTCCCAGCTTCGCGAGTACGTCGTACGCTAAGTACTGCTGCGACTCGCGCCAGCGTCAAAAATATTAACGACAAGCTTGGCACAGCCGAGAAATCATCGACGGAAAAGATTTCGAGTGTCGGACGCATCTTTTACACAAGTGCGTGGATCCGAATCTATCGGAAATGGACGTTAAATCGAGGATAAAGATCGTCGCCGTTATTGAATACAAATCGGTCTCTGCCTTCTTGCTCGGGAACTTGGCCAACTGTGCACGAAGATAAAAAGACGTTCGGGGATGAGAGGAGTCTCCGAAGAGAAAAACGACCAAACGAGAAAAAGCAACGTGAAAACAAAGAAGCAGAAATAAAGAAAGGACGAAAGAGTGAAAAGAGTCGGAAGAGGGATTGCTTTGTCGGTGGGGGAGGAGGGGAAAGAGGAACCGCGCTAGGGGTTCTCCTTCAAGCCGAAATGCCCCGGTCTGCCCATCTTAAAACGCCGGAGCTTTTTCACCATTTAGACGGTTAAAAGGTACTATATATTTCTCTCGCTGGTGAAGGGTAGGCGTTGAGGGCTGGGTTGTGACCTTACAGCTTCGGTGAAGAGCTTTAGCACGCCCAGCCTCTCGAAGAACCTGCTAAGAGCGTAACTCCTACCGGTAGCACAAGCAGAAGTAGCTTCGCACAGCTGGAGGAGTCGTCGTTGTGCGACGTGAAAGGTTCGGAGGTTGCACGGGAAGGTGGTTCGAAAAAGTCGACGGCGACGGAGGCGGTGACGATGATCGTTCCAGGTCCCATTCGCAGCCGCGCTGCACTACGACCCTCATTGTCTTTGGATATGGAAAGCAGCCTGAGCCCGACTTGCAACGGTATGCGAGAGAAAAGGTTCCACTTGCTTTTCTATGCCTTTTTGCTTTCCGCTCTCCACAATACACTGCATCTGTCTACTTGCTGCAGAAGGGTACAATGGGATGATCGGGTTTCCAGGAGCCGCTGAAAGATTGCTAGTCGACCTATCGTCAATACGTAACTATCCTCGTTGTCCTGGGAAAGCTTCGTCGGACGGGAATAGCACAAGGATCACTGGCATTCGTCAGTTCCACGATTATGTGCCATCCACCCAGACGTTGCCTCGGTGCTGCGTTTCGACAAATGAGCGAGTATCGCAACGGCGCATAGGTACCAATTTCGACGAACACAGAAATCGTCGGGGTAGAAAAGTCTGTTCATGCATAGAACAGATAAAAATGCAGGAAAAAATAAATAAAAGAAGAAAGCAACGTTTCCATATCTCACGTTCGCTACCGCGGACTTCCGGTTCGATTGATATCGAAAACTGCAAACCCGGGAGAAGCAAGAAGACCATGCGAGGAAGCCATACCGGAGTAACGGACTACGTGCTGCAATCGCTTTATACCCATTCCGTTCTTTTGCTCTATTCATTTTTGTTTTTGTTTCTTTTCTCTTGGCCCCGTCGCGGAGTGTATCGTTCATCGACAACCGCACTGTCGACTGAATGGCCCTCGCTCTCAACGCTCGCCGTTTTCGCCCGTGTGCCATCTCTCTTATCTCTGACCTCAACCGAGACTTCGGCAAGTGCAGTTACTCCCGCACGCCCCATAGTGAATGGCTCCGATTTCACGGACCTTCCACAGTTTGCCATCGTCCTCGAACCACCCTTCCTGCATCTTACGCTCCGACCCGGCTTTCTCGTCCTTTTCCCACTCCTGGAACAGATCTGATATTCACGAAGTTAGGGAATAAAGGGGCTAACCGACTAGAGACGTACTTCTTCACCGACACCGATGGCCCGGACACCAACACCGCGATTCTAGAACAGAGTTATATACGAACAGGGCAATGCTCACTCGCTTGGGAATGAGCCCGGTTATATCTAGTTTTCTCTTTGGACCTTCGACCCTCGCTTACCTACCTCCGTCTCCCTTGCTCTATCTATACTTCAGTCTATCACTCGAGTCTCGAGTAGTTTACCGAACGGTCAGCGGCATATAACTACTAGTTTTGCGAAGGGTTCCCTCGGCGCTTCGGGGCTGGGTGGAGGGACAAGATTCTAGAGAACTAATTCCTTTCCAACTTGGAGCGCGAGGGCGATTGTTGTATGAAGAGACGTGCATGCGTCCACCGAGTCCAATGTCCACTCTTGTATCTTAATCTGCCATGAAGATTCTGTCAACAGAGACTTCCGCTGAGAACTTCTTCAATGCGAATTTATAACTGCAAGTGTCTCGACACTTCAGACCCATTGTATGTGAATTCCGTACTTAGAGACTTTCCATATTGATCAATTTCCCCCGCATTGCAAATCTAGGATGGAACTTTTTTGGGATCATGGTTGATACAGAGAATACGTCCAGCGCATTCAGACAGCACTCTTCGTTCACGTCTGGCACGGACACATTTATTCTGAGGGTCTTTTGATGCGGCTTTTTTTTCGAAGCGAATTTCAATGACACATAGAACTGCTACGTTTTGGTGGCTCGAGTGCTTCGCCCCTTCGCACCGTTAATGACTCACTTCAGATCTCCGAAGCGAGCGTCTTAATCAGGAAACTTCACCGCAAAGACGATAGCTCCTTATCTACTTACGGGTTGAAGGATTACACGAGGGTGGATAAAAAATGTGAGTGCCACTTTCCGCTTTATGCGCTTGGTCAATGGCCTCTCGTATCCACGGGCGGCCGTGGCGGAGTGTCGTTTAAAGAAATAAAAGGAAACTGGTGTCACATGGAGATAGTACATGTACGAAGACCCTCGTATTTTTTTTTTTTTCGTTCCGGTGTATCGCGAAGAGAAGGTAGAGAGAGTGGGTGAGAAACAGATGAAAAAAAGGAATATTACAAGCATCTCTATAGTATGCGAGTGACTCGTTGAAGATAGCCATCTCGTTGGCTCCTCCTTGGCCATCGCGTTGTTTTCCCCGGTTTCGGCTTCTATCTGCGGTATGCGAGAAACCCCGCGGCTCTTCCTCCCCCATAAAGAAAGCCCCGCCGGGTCCAGCTTCCGTTTTTTATTCATTCTTCCATTTTTTTTTTCGTCCTGCTGGCATGAAATTCTGACTTAGCCCACCTCGCCCCGTCCTTCCCATGTTGCTGGCATGGATGTTCCAGGCCTTAATTATGGATCTGATCCTTAAGGGTAAGCTTGAAGTGGATTTTGTTTTTTGTTAGTTTACTTTATTATATTCTTTGTTATGCACTTTTTTATACGATTTATGGAATTTATATGATATACATTGCTCATGATGTCGAAGTTGGAATACGAAGTCCCGTTCCAATGACGCACATTCGCATGGAAAAGGGGGACAATGAAACTTCCATCCGCAGTGAGTTGCCGCTCGAAATTTCACCGAACTAGATTCTCATTAGATAAAGTTGATTATCGCATTCGCGTATCTACTTCCGATTGCCCTCTCGATTGATTGACTTCATTGATTTCGTGCCCGAATCCTGAGATCTGGACGGGAACCACGAGAATTACGTTATTAGCGGTCAGAGGCCGTTTCCCTTTTTCTCGTGGTCTGCCCCGGGGCAATAAAAATAATTCTCGGAGCTCTCGGTGGCTCGCAGTGTCCGGCGTACGCGCGAGACCGTGCTGGAGACAATGCCGCGCGGGGGTCCGGCTCCCCATTTCTTACGGACGAGCCAATGGAAACCGAGGGAATATATGGATGACCATACAGCCCCGCTATAGCGGCTGCAGAAATTTATGAGACTCTTACGCACACACGGGCTTATCGCGGGCACTGTGCGGCGTGGAACCGTATGGGTGCCTTTGTACAGTACACAGGAACGTCAGTGCGTATGGACGGGAGCAGAAGTGGAATAAGTGGAGCCAGTAATAAACGCAAGGGAGGAAACTCTTTCCGGCGTTTACCGAGTATAGATATGTGCACGGGATATATCTGCGCGTACTATTACTTTCGTCGTCGCCGACGGAACGGCTGCCGGTGTAACGCCGCATTAGGAACGTTGAACATCCGCCAAATACGCTGGAGCCCGGTTACTATAATTTTTTTTTTTTTTCTCCCTTCTTCCCCATCTTGCTGGATCTCCGCGTTCGGCCTCTACGGTACGCGCCCGTTCACTGAGACCGGAGACCGAAGCGCGCGAGCACCTAAATAGTAATAAAAGGGCGCGGGCCGTACGAACGTACGTTGCATCCGGAATAAATTAAATTGGCTGCTGCCGCTCGAGTCCGCGGCATGAAAAGAAGTCTCGGCACACACGGAGGGAGCGAGCGAGAAAGACGGGAGCGAGAGAATCCGTAAGAGCGACCGGTATCATCATATTTACTCAGCGCTGTAGCCTTCCGAAGTATCACTCTTGGCAAATTTTAACTCTTCTCTCGAATGTACCGAGCGGGTGTTCGGCATCGAGGGCTTTCAGAGTTATCGACGGTTTTTCTCGTTTCAGAAATTAATTATTTAATTACTGAAACAGACTCTGTTGAATGAATATGGATACAAATGATTTTAATCGGCGGTGAAATTGTCAGTCTTTTCGCATCAGCCGCGGAATACCAATAAGGGTAATGGCGGAACAGATCAAGTTTTATTTTTATTCTTTACTGAGACTCTTTCAGCTGAAATACTCGGTATTTTTTTATTTTATTTTTTTTAGATTTTTACCAACAAACAAATGTCGAGCAATTGTAATGTGAAAACATTCGAGTTTCGAAACTTTCGAACACTTTATTCGCCTCCAAGCAAGATATCTAATTGCAAGAAGAAAAACTCTTTGAGTTTCGACCACGAGTACGGAATTTCAGCTGACGCCTCAAAATAAAAATGTTACGACTCGGAAAACGCGTCGATGGCGATATATACATATATATTTTTATGAATATGAATAAGAACGGAGAAAGAGTACGTTTTCCTCTGGACAAAGAGATCCCCGACATAAATCCACGGTACACGCGGGATGCACCATCTGCATCGTAAATCGCGCGCGTCCGCGCGATCACCGAGGAGTCCGAAAGAAGGTCATTGAGAAGAGAAGAGCGACTGTGGGAGCACGGAAGACGGGTGCGGGTGGGTGCTGAAGTATACTGGCACTTTGTATTCCTTTCTCGCAACGACGAGCAACTCCCGCGAAACTCTCGAACCATGGTCCGATGGTGGTGGAGTTCAATGATTCACCATTTTTCTCGTGTCCCAGGACGCGGAGGATATATCGTATAACACATACATAGCGCGATAGCAGTTTCTCGAAGAAAAGGGACGGACACTCCTACTTTTACCACCCGTCGTTTCGTTGGGGTAAAAGAAACGCTGAGAAATAGGATACCAATCTTGAATATACAATAGGCGCACATTCCGGTGGTGGGAGAGTGTGCGAGCAGGCTAGAAAAACAGTGCTCAAATTTTAGGATTTTCATTTGCAGATAGAAGGGCTGGGGGTAAACGGGCACCGTGCAAACTTTCTTATAAATGGCTTGTTTCAGTTTTCTGACGTTCCTCACATAAGAAATATATGAAAAATAAGTCAAATTGTTCGTAGAAACGAAAAAGTATGTATCGCTCGAATCGGAATTTTATTTAAAATTTGTTTGGACCTTTATTTGAAAATTCGTTAAGTAAATTAATTTTTTTATTTGTTTTTCATAAGATTTTTGATCTATGAATGATTTTTGATAATGGAATGGAATTTATTCAATTCAATGGGCTAAATATTCGAATGCTTGAATTTGAAGACACGGTGAGTGCCCATGAGAGTGCTATGAGAGAGTCTGTCGCCCTTTATTATTAAGTATAATACAGATATAAATATAGTAACAAAGGCGCACAGTTATAGTCACTGGATCGCAAAGCGCATGAATTATACTGCAGAGAACATATTCATGAATTGGCAATAGCGCGGACGTACTATCGGACGATATCCACGACGAAAGAGGCAGATCGACGTACGGAGCGCGTCTCTCTAGACGCGTAACTTTTGATATCGTCTGCAGCAGTCCTCATCGGCTCTGTGGGCAGCGCGAAAACCGATATATCCTTCACCGTATTTCCATTCCGGTTGCGATAAGCCGCACGGACTCGCATTCATGTGTAAATACCCCTTTTCTCAGTCTGCTGCGGAGACGTGGGAGGGCATGGCGCAGAGTCGAATGGGGGGTGAGAATTCTAACTCCACTTACGGAACCGCAGCCCATATACAACGATGCAACCACCGGGGAAACCGCGTGCGGGTGGGACTCCATCGAGTTCGACGAAAATCTCCTAAGTTCCTCGTACGAGCCCGGCATCATCATCGGTCACGAAGAAAGTTCGGCAAACTTTCAATGTCGTTCGCGGATCTATCGCTGGATCGGACAAATGGTCTTCGGATGGAGCGCCAGAGACGCTATAGCGGATCGGTAAGTGCTCCAACATCGGATTCTTCATCGCCGATGGACCTATCGCGTATCGAACAATGCAAAGTGTAATTGAGAAAATTCCGACCGTCCCATTGATTTCGCACCCAAACGAGGTTAAACGTATCTTTAATCTAAAATCAATTGAACAATCAGGCTTGTATTCAGCGGAGACTACAATGGTCGTGGGAAGCCGAGAAACTTGGCACGGCCGGACGTCTTGATTTCGCGATAGACCGATCTCATTAGAGCTTCGAAACTACTGACCCCAGCTCTTTGGCCGGGCCCACGAAACGGCCTGGGTGACCGACTCGATCGGGGACACTCGGCTCTGAACCACCATCGATTTCGTCTGTACCATTCCGCAACGAGTCTTTTCGTCCGACGATACCGCAAGATAAAATATTCCTCGTGGAAGTAAACGTCAGGGGCGATATGGGACGGACTTGGGCGATATCGATGGAACGTGGGTTTTCCGAGAGAATCGTCAGACGGGTATGCATATGCAGTCACCGCTGCATAGCATGGTGCCCAGGATGGCAAGGGAAACGGACGGGGGTACGCAGACGTCGTCGGCGTCCAAGAGAAGAAGGGTGAGACCGTCCAAGTTATCCAACAGCACCAAAACGGAAGCACCGAGAGACGAGAGAAATATTCGGGACTGTATATACTTTGAAATACTTTGAAACGATGGGCTCGTGTCCAGCATGAAAGTACACAGACATCGCGGCCCGATCTCTATTCTGTGCGACCGTGGCATTGCCGGACCGTTCCGACCGTCTTTCGGTCTCTTTCTCCTTTCAATCTTTCCGGCTCTCCGGCGGTCGCCTGGAGAACAGAAACAGCACGGAAAAGCCCTTGCGCACGGTCCCCGTACGTTACATGTTCACGTATACTTACATAGTGCAGTACGGCAAGCGTCTACGTGTACAGTACTGGGTGTCACGAAGTTCTCGACGAGCAAACGTCATTTTCATAAAAGGACGTGGAACACGTCAACAGTCCCGACGCCTCAGCACATCAAGTATTTCAGTTTACAGTCGTCTCTCGTATATTTTGAAAACTCGGAACCAAGACCGATCATTTGTTTCTAGGCGTCCGGGGTGAACTGCGATAGGTGGGAGTTGGCCATACGGTGAACAAAAGGATAAGCTAATATCAGAAAAGTTAACACTACCATATGGCCACTTTTTAGCATAGTCTGCAAAGAAATCGCGTATGCCACTCGAGAGGAAGTGCATTTTCACTTCGTTCAAATTTCGAAAACACGCACTTTCCTACCTTGTGGCATTATACACTATTCCACCTTTCTTGGACGCACGCACTGTCCAACCACTGTGTCCGGTCGTTGGGAAGTTTGCCTTAGATAATTGAAACACTCTTGCCACTTTGCTGTCTGCGATAAGAATCGTTGTCCCAATAAAAATTACATACACTGATGACTTTCCCAAGTCAATATCGCGAGACATTGACTTATCCGGTCATCCACTGTATCTCCCATAAGAGACCATTTCTCCATTATTTCAATGGTCCTTCAAAGTGTCCTACACTGTTATACCACATAGACGCGCGGTACCGAAAGACTCTTGGCACCTTGGGAACTGACTACTCGACAATGTTATTTAGCGATTTTGGCACACCCTGTATGCACACAGTTCGAAATATATCGACTTGCATACTATATAGGCGTACAGTACTGGTAGACTCTCGGACCCTTGGACATGCTGAGCGAATGATAGGGGTGTGCACTGTGCCTTTGCAAACGGCACAGCTACGTTTACTATCGCGGCAGGGTAGTGTACCACGGGAGATCCGGCGATGCTGCTGGTATCTGTTCTTAGCAGTGTGCCTCACTCGCTCCGACGGTCACCGTAAAAAGAACGCGAATAGAAAGGCTTCCGGTTTATTCGAATGCCGTCCGGATAACGGGAACGGATAAGGGACCTCACAGAGCACGGTCGAATGTAAGCGTGGGCGAGAAAACCATTGAAGACGGATCTTCGATTGCGCAACATATGAATGACTAGACACGCAAAATTCCTTTGATCGTGATAACAAAATTTAATAGTTATTATTGTAATAAATAATAAAACAACAAGTGCTTATGAGTTAAAAAAAATAAAAACTCCCTAACAACTTGCATGCCACTTATCTCTAGATCGATAGGTACAATGCAATTACGACGATGGGCTCTTCAGATCTCGAAGACGTAACGTTTCTAGGAAGCTTGTCTTCCGAGAGATCGTTACGATTATGGCGAGTAATTGAAGGTCTTGCCAAGAGTCCTCGTCGAACAGAGAGCCTCTAAGCAATCATCGTTGTCGTCGTCGTCGTCGTTGTATTTCGCGATGAAAGGCGATCACCAATATTGTACGACTACTTATGATCGAGCAGCGAGTAGAAGACGGAGTTTCGATCTATCCTCGATGTTGGAACTTCGATTTTAGAACTTTGGATTTTCCATTTTCCACTCGTCTAGTTTTCAGCTCGGTATCGCAAATCGCACTTATTTCGTCGTTCTTCTTTCGACGCTGTCAGAGGAGCCAATGACAGGATATTAAAGTAGGTATAGCGAACGGCCGAGAGCGATGCAGACTGCTCAGTCTGTAAATATCCGGTGCATGTTGGTGTACTACTCTACCGCTGACTGTGGGACCAGGAAACCTCTCTACCGCGCCCAGACCTTCCTCATTCGCTCGCTTTGCTCTAGTATAGAGTGCCGGCTAACCTAGCCGCTGTTGCTGATGCTCTACTCTCACAATGAGAGAATGAAAGTGGAGTGCGGGAGATGTGAGGGAAAGAGATGCGACGGACGGATGGACAGACGGACGGATGGACGTACCCGGAGAACTCCGGAGAGCTCGCAATCAACCGGTCAGCACCCTGTGTTACACAGACATATATATATGGTGCACGTTATATATGTATGTACCGCAACCACGTCGAATTTTATGGATCTCTAGCACGAATATGTTGTAACATCTTCAGCAGGAAACTCCGGGTGATTTACTCGAAGCAATTTATATCTGGACTTGTATTACCTCGGGTTTAAAATGTCTTGATTATTCGGTCGTTTTGGGATTTTTAAGGTACGTTGTAATTATAGGGTAACTATGTGATGTTAAGAATTTACTTATCTTCTTCGTCGTTCACTCCATTGTTTGGAACGGTGAAAGAAGTACTTTTTTTCGATTCCTATTTGAAATTCATGTTTTTCTATAGTAAACAAAATTAATTTAATCAGATTCTGACAAAAATATCCTGGGACTCAAGTCTTTGATAGGGAGTTCCTCGAGAACGACTCAGCATCTCTAAATTACGTTAGTTCTGAACTGTAAAAAAATTAGAGATCATAATTGTGAGCTAACGTTCGAAGTATTCGGACGAACTTTCGTCAAAGTGCTGTCCGTGTTATTAAATATCACTGTTACCTGTAGCAAATAGGAGAAGGAGACGAGCCGCCTCAAGCGAAGTATGCGACATCGGTAATTAAAATAGTTTTCCCCAATTTATGCCTGCGGATACCTCCAACGTTTATGGGCACGCGTTTTAGGTGGTAGGAGAGAGCCGATTCAGGACCGAGCGTGAATTTAAGAATCTCATAAAGTTTCGCCGGCCACGATGGCAACGCGGGCGAATTTATGAATTCCAATGACGAGAAATATTCTCGGGTAGCCATTCTTTAGTGCGGGTTAATAAAGACCGCGCACGGTCTCGCGGGAGCGCGAACCGCGGTGTTACCGAGAAGAGGACACATGCTCCGTCGCGATGTTATATATGCCTTGAAATGGGGTTGGACATCACAGCCCCGGAGGTATCACGAATTTTTAAAAGAAATTCTTCGAGAGATGCGAGCTTCAACCGAAAAAATGAATCGCCCCTCGGCATATACATATTACTTGCGTTTAAGTGATTAATATAATGTTAGTAAATTTTTTTTACCTTGCCAATTGTTCTGATGTTACCTGTCTGGACGAAGGTAGACTTCGCACGCACGCCATTAATTAAATGCGTCTCAGGATACTTTTAATTAGCGAACTTTATTAATCAGACTTTAGCAACGTGCACGCGAGAGACGGACAGGCGGCGGGAGAGCAGAAGGATCAAAACCCGTGCGTGCGCCCACGAACATTAACGCAAAATTCTGAAATATTATGGAATGTATATATGTATAAGAAGTTTGGGGGAATAATGCGGAACGGACAGCAGGGTTTCATGCCTCATATGTTTCGCGATATACCGTCGTTCTTATGTGCAGTGTACTCTGATATAACTATACATATTTCGACGCGTCGACGATAATTAAATTAAGTTCACCATTCGGTTGATTAAATTAGAGCTTAACAAAAATTGATGAAGAGCCGTGCCCCATAGCGACCACGACCGCGCAAATGCAGCACGTGATCGCCCCCGAACGCTTCATACAATCAATCAGTTGTCGAACTGCTAATGCGAAACTTAGTGGCGCAACCAATGTCACTCCGACTGGGCTTGGAGATTGCCATACAAGGTCAAAAAGAAATGTTTTGTTGTTTATTTAAAAAAATGATAATTGCTAATTTTTTTAAATTTCATTGACAATTTAATTTAATTAGTTCGGAATTAATTAATATTTATCGTAATACTATACTCGAACGGGAAAAAATAGTGATACATTTTTCGCAAAAATTCAGTGTCTAAATGTCCAGTTATTTTTTTGAACTGCTTCTAATTTTTGCCTTGTACGAAAAATTATGTTTCCGGATTTTTTAATAATGTACTTTCAAAATAAAGGACCTACAAACAATGCATAAAATTCGTATAAACGTTTATAATAAACCTTTCAAGTGCAAAAACTTACTGCGACGCTATTTGCACGAAATTATCCGTTTCCAGTCAACGTATTTCAATGAAAGATTGGTCCTAATAAAAATATAACTCTTTCGCGTGATCGTCGTCATTATCGTCAAAACTGCACCTTCCACACGCCTCCCTTCGCTTCCGGAGTGCGCCGAAGTATTCCGACGATTTTTTTCTTAATCCTCTTCGCATAATTCCACATCTCGTTAAACACGCTCATCAATTTTATCCCACGTCAGCCTTCTGCAACTCTCGCGGGTAATTTGATTACCTTAGGTCACGCTTCGTGGCTTCCTTGTTCTCGCGATGAGCGCACCCGAGATCCCTCCCCCCCTGGTTATGCTTGCTTTGCTCATCGGCGTCGGCGATTCGACGGATATGTCTACTGCCATGCTTGTGCACGTGCTTTTCACTTCGCCCGAGCTAGACCTCAGGAATTGCGTGAAGGGCAGAAACCCCTTTAAACTTCACTGGCCCGAAATCGAACGCGCTTGTAAAAAAAAAAAAAAAATGACCGTGAAAATACTTCCATCAGTCGGGACAGGATTACGCAATGAGAAAATTATTCGACTGACAAATGAGTCCTCACATTAATAGGAAAAAAAATTGTAATAACCCATCAGCGATTCCTGAAGCTGATTTTTATAGGTTCCGGACTTTTTCTGAATTTCACGAAAAGCGTTACACAGGCGAGCGAAGGAATTCTTCACTCATGAGGTTTTAAGGCGATTTACGGCTATTCTTTAGTGTGACAAAAAAATGTATTCAACGATTTGTACTTTGAAATAAATGTTTATTAGCGCCAAATAAATCGCCAGATAAACGCGCCAGGTCTATTAGGTTATGAATCACATGAACATTTTTTTCGTCCTTAATAAACTTTCTTTGATTCGAATAAAACATTTTCTGGGTGTAACTGGTTTTGGCAATTTTCGACAAGATTCATATTTTTCATTTTTTTCAAAGAATAATTAATATTTTTTGCTCGCATTCGATGTTTCTATCATTCACACCCTGTCTCGGAAGATTCTTGCTCTAAAAACTGTCTCGTGTAAAAAATAAATAAAATAAAAAAAGGTGGCAATAATTTTTACCAATTTCTATGGTAACTCTACGCTATCAAAATGGCTTTAGCGGGTTACCAATCGTCGAGGCGAAGAAATTATCATCCGCTAGTCGTGAATTCTCGTCTCCGTAACTTAGCCGGGAAAGGCCTCCTCGCTATATCGTTTTCTCCGGTGAGAAACGAAGGACACACTAACGTGAAGAACGGTAGTCTCGCGGTAACTGCGATGTAGTCGTTGCAGCGCGATAGCAGTGGATTTCTCCGGGCGAAGCGAGGAAGAAATATGTTCTCGCTCGGGTAAGTAAAGTCTCGTGCTTTTACCGGCAAGTACCACAGCCGCAGCTCGGGCATAGAACATTCGTTATATCGTTGAAAACGTATGTACGAACGTCGTCGCTGTATATGCGGAGTGCCAGCGAGCAACGTGCGAGAACGTTTGAAACGCGTTTGAAGCGCGCTACGCGTCGTACCGCAGCGCAGCCGCGACGTACAGCTCGATTACGGCAAAACTCATCCCATGGAACAGCGCGCTTACCGAGTTTTTGAATCGAACGAATTCACCGGACGGGGGTGGGAAAAGAGTTAAGGAGAGCCAGAACCGCCGGGTTTCTCGACCCAGTTGCGTTATTTCGCAAAAGAGAAAAATGCTCCACGGAGAAAAACCTTTCGTCTGTTTCACAAAGGTTTCGCGTATGTCGCGGCTAAATGTAGGGTAAACAGATATTCATTATTTAGCATAGTTGCATCGATCCTTCCCACGACTACGACGGACGACTACACGACCGTAAGGACGGCTACAGTTTCCTTCGGGTGTGCGTTACACTTTGAGAATTTGCAAAAATATCGTGGTAGGTAATCGTCAAGGAAGCTCCTGAGCCTTTCGAGTTTCTTCATGGAACTGTGAAAGACGCGTTTGAACCTTTGAGCCAAGAGCGTACCACTGCACTGTGGTATATATGTGTAACTACACCTAATATTACGAGCGAATGGGGCGGAGAAGCGAAAGACGCTTTTGCCTTTGATAGACTGGTTTCTGCTGGCTCGAGAGAAAGAGAGGATTCCCGGAGAGTATTTCATCGATCCTCGTCACGCGAAGAAGAAAATCTACACGGTGATCTCGTCGGGTGGTCCTTGAAGCATCGCGCGTCCCTTGATATTAAAAAAAAAAAAACACAAAAAAAAGGAGGGATAAAAAAAATATCGTAGCATTTCAGGAGACGGTTTATTGGCAATTGCGAATCGGAGGGGCGGCAGACGGGAGACGGATTGAAGAACCAGCCAAGAGATAGGGGGGGGGGGGGGGGGGGGGGGAAGCGCGAGTCCTCATAAAATTGAACCCGCGAGGATAATAAAAAGGCATAGTAGACAAGCCGAGGATACACGTAGGAGACTCGCGAATAGCAGTTCGATCGGTTTTTCCATCGCGCCGACATACTGCATGCTTGGAAATTCGATATCGAATGATCCTGAGCGTACACCGTGCTTCACCGTAGTGCAAGTTTAATACTGAAAGCGCATATTTATCCGGTCGACGTACACGATGCCGACGATGCAAGCCGGGGATACGCGATACAACGGTTTTATATGCGAAAAACTTGCAATACACGAGATCCAATCATTTTTAAATAAAGTCGAACTGTGACGTACCGTGAAATTGGAATAGATTGGATTAATATACTTTCCGAACATCGGTATTTTTATTCTTTCATTTCAAAGGGGAATATCACATTGACTTTAGCATTTTATAAGTCACAACTTTTTCCCAATTGCGAGGTGCCGACATAGATACACGTCACCCCCACTCCGCATCCATTGGTCCTGTACGGTTTCGATGCGACTTATAAAGAGTTAGATAAAAATTCAACATTTTAGATTAATTTTAATGATCATTTTCAGTCTAAGTTTCCCCGACAGAATAAGGCGTAACTGATTTGAGTCCAATTCAAGTATTAGTACGCATAATTCCTAGCCAAAAGTGAGATTCGATGAGAATTTTGTATACCTTCCAACAGGACAAACCTCTCGAAAAATTCATATTTAATTTTTAAAAATTACCCAATTCATCGTACATACCTGAAAGTATTTTGATCATTTGTTAACATTTTTTTAAATCAATCTGTTTGGACCAGAAAGGTGGTCCATATTCACAACTTTTGTACTAAAAACTTATTTACCTTCCCGTAAATCAATGTCCGCAAATAAATTAATAATTTCAGTCAGCGAATTTACAGGCAGAATGAAAAGACTCGGCTTTCAAGGGGTTCAGGCACAGAGGTTAACATGTACCCGATAAATTTCGTCGTGCCCCGCTGCAGTGCACATATCCGTGCAGCACACTAACGCACATAAGTGTTGAAGCGATCTCCACGTATGCGCATTCATCGTCGACGTTCTCGCACTCGTTGAGAATCGAGAAAGAAAGAAATAAAGGGAGGAAGAGTGTGCCAGCATGTACGCGCACTGTTGGCTGTCGGAGCAGCAAGGTTCAACGACCCTTTGGGTATGTGCACGCTGGCTGGGTAGGACACACTCGCCGAATTCGTTGCGTTTTAAGGTTTATAAGAGCCCCGGCGAGCGAACGAAGGTGCTTGCGACGACGACGACGACGAGGAGTGACGAGGTATGGAGGAGTCGCCTCTGGGACGCCGGGACTCAATAGTAAGAGAGAGAGAGAGTTCACACGAGTGCGCTTGTTGTTACCGTTGCACATTGCTGCACAGTCTCGGGCAGCCTGTGTGGGGAAGAGTGGAGCACAGCGTGCAAGTTTTTTTCTTAAGTGGAATGTTCTGTTCCTGTTGAGGGGTATTAGCAGGTTTATCGCTATCGACGTACCGGTCGAAGTCTTTCCGACAAATTTGTAACATCATTTTAGTCGAAAACAATGGAATTCCCAAGAAAAATGGGAAATGTAAAATTTCTAAAAATATATGGACATTTGCTGATTATAAATAGTTGCCAATTGTGCGAAACTTGATTACTGTGCACGGTTAAAGGTCGGTCGAACAAACTGTGCCAAATGTAACATAATTTTAAAAAAAGCACAGTAGATATATAGTGTTGACAGCTGATTCGTAGCGAAACGTAGTAACGGTCAAAGATTTCCGAACAAATTTGTAACATCATTTTAATTTATTACTCGTGGACAAAGTATAACTCATTCAATAACTTAATGGCGAACGACAAGTTGATGTAAAGAAAAAATCAATTGCCATTTTCCAATGGAAAGTATAAAATCTGATAAAAATCGTTCGACGGATCAATCACGCTTCAATTAATGTATAGTTGTATCCGTTCGATTACTCGTACGATTGTAAATAAACATCGCGCAGGACACGGAGTCTCCTATTATTGACGGCCCCAATCAGTGTCTGCGCAGGGAAGGCTTTCGAGAGACACAATCCTTCGCCCATTGAACCAGAAGCGGAGAGGTCTTTAACGAGACCTCGGCGCACGGTGGGACATACGTACGCGCACTGTTGAGTGAGTACCTGACCTATATCCGACCGAGGCCAGGAACAATGCCAGCCCTTTCGCGTTTCGGAAACGCAATTAAAAGTGTCGTGAAACTTTAAAGAATTTAATTTCACTCCGACGAAGTGAACGAAAAAGAATAGGCAAAAAAAAAAGAGCGAATCACACAAAATAACAGCGAGAAAATTATTCTGCCCGGAGCGACGAATGAACTCGTAGTTATACGTGTCCCAAATTAATAACAGATTGAATTTTAATTCGTACAGACGCGAGCCGTCGCTCTTCGGACGAAGCGAACAATGGAAATTCGATGCGAACGGCAGCAAGAACGGCAAGAAGCTATAATGGAAACTCGAGACTAGTCCATTGCCTTCTTCTCTTTTTTTCCCTCTTCTTGTTCTTATTCTTCGTGCCGTTGACCGGTCTAGTGAACCTATCTACCTACTACATCGCAAGCAAAGTATCGAATTCTCGAGCCCACGAAGGTGGGTGTCGGCCTAGGCGAGCGAGCGGAGAACCCCCCGAGCTTTGTCGTGTCAATGCGGATTCCGTGGATTCGCGTTACCAGGGAAAATAAGATGGGACGAAAGACGGCGCAGACAAAACGACCTGCTGGTTTCGTCGCGTCTGTAGGCGGTCTACTTCCACTTTGATTTCATGTTACGATCGTTGAGAAGCTTTTCGAGTTAAATTGGGGCAGAATAAGCGGTAACATTGTATATTAACGCGATGCGAGACCTGAGCTCAGTCGGTAATAAAAACTGTAATCAATTTTTATTCAAGAGTGCTGAACTTTTTCCGGAAACCGAATTATTATTCGGTCATATCATTTTTTTTCGTATCATTTTTATCATCCGTTGTATGGACTCTGTTGTCATAACTAATAAACGTTTTTAGGGCTTTTTCAGGTTTACGGTCATTATGAGCTGTATCGAGTTGTGTGTTGCAGCTTTGTAAATATCACGAAGTTTTCAGAAAGAAAAATTTAGCTTGAAGTGAGGAAAAAGTCCTCGAAGGGTAAAACAGTTATTTGCCACTAGAGATTCGCGATATTTACGTTTCACCGAACGACCAAGAATTCGATATCACGTTAAAATCGTAACGGCGAATAAACTTGAAAGCCGTATTCATAGCCGGTACCTACATTCACGCAAGGCGTCAGGGAGGAAGTAAGCATCAGTGAACTTCGTGGGTTGTAACGCCCGAGCTGGTGGCTACAGAGATAAATTTAGATTGTCGAGAGGAGCGCACATCGGAAGGCACGAGTCGCGAAACAGCCAGCGCTCGTGAAGGGAAACCGCGTTGTGTCGCCGAGAAACGCGCGAGGATGAGGTCGAGTGGAAAGTCGATAGTAGTTATACCACGCGAAGCATGTAGTACACCGCGACTCGCTGCGAAATACAACTACGAGGGGTTGTAAACGAGGAAAATTCTCTCGGAAACATGGTTATTTCGCTATGCGGTATCTTTCGTTATTTCGCACGGTTCACCATTATCAAAAATTTTATTGATACTCGCAGTGAAATATCGTTTATCCGAATTCCCCATTGTCTTTTTACCGTTCCTAGTTCCCACAATCTCGCTCGGGGTTTTTTGCGACTGTCATTTTTTTAACTGTCATTTTTGTAATAGTCATTGTTGCCACTGCGACTGTTGTAATCGTCATTTTTATCATTATAAATCTTATAATAGCAATCGTTGCAATAGTAATTTTCGTAACTGCAATTTAACTTGGCTTCATTTGTCCAATTGAATTAAGGATGCATCACACATACATTCCCAACCAACAGTTTAATGCGACCAAAATTTCAGTATTTCGCGACATGCCAAAAATCCGAAAAAAAATCCGCCGCATTATATATGACAAGACCTTTTATTTTGAATAATGATAATGCCAAAAAGTTATTAACAAATGACTCGAAAAATTAATTGTTTAAAAAGAATCAGACAACTTTTTATTTTGTCATTTTAAATGAATTCCTTGATTCGTTTGAATTCACATGAATTCTTTCAGAATTTTCTATCATTTCAAAAGTTTCTTTATCTAAAATTTAAAAAATCTCTCGTTACGGCAACCCATTTTCTTGTTAAAGTGTTGAAGACTTTTTTTCTCCAATTAGTCGCGCGATCTACATTTTTCGCGAGATTTCAATACATGACAACGATACCCACGAGAGATGAAACAACGTGGAAATTCCATCAGCATCTTTTTTTATATCGATTTCCATTCGTTTCACGTTCGTTGGGTAGTTCATTAAAAACGTTTTGTGGCTCGAATCGTCTTTTTTCTTTTTTTTTTTAAGCAGCGGAAACCGAGTCGTATGATGCTTCGAAGTCTCGGGACGCCGACGAGTCGTCTCTGTGATATACTATTGCATTAAAGCACACCGGCAGCGCGCCCGCTACCAAAGAGCTGAGTGCGCGGCTCTCTAAACGCGGTAATGCTATTAAAAACGAGAGATCGGTGGCGTTAAGGTAAAAATAAGGGTTGAAAAGCGTTGAAAGAAGAGAAAAAGCGCGAAAAACTCGGATGGCGAGAGAGAGAAGGGGAAGAAAACGCAAACGACAAGAGAATCGAGTGAGGCTCGTCTTCGAAATATCGGAGAGTTAGATTTGCGAATCGTCGGGTGCTACTGTCGGCGGATAATTCGCGAAAAATTCCAACCGGACGGATTCAGCGGTGACGGGACGATCGAGGGTCGAAAAAAGGGACGTAAAAGAATTTTCGCGCTCTCGCCGCAATAAAAGTGTCGACAAAGAGGGGTTGCCTGGCGTGCTAGGGAAAAGAGAGGATTGGAGGGGCGCGAGGAGCGTGGATGGATAGTAGTAGAATGCAGCATGTAGAATTGGGGAAAAAAACGAAAAGAAAGAACGAGAAAAGGTGAAGGAAAAAAAAATTCTAGCGGAGCGAAAGGTTTCATCCATTTCTGCGTTCACCGTGATTCTCCCCCGGTGATGCTGCAGAAATAGTAACTCATCCTCGTCAATCGCGTCGTCCGAGATACTCTCTGATATTCCTCGTTGTCCCCTTTACTTTGGTTCGCTTTGAGTTCAGCGCACATGGGAATTGCGATTGAATTCATACATTCGGATATGGATGGGACGATTTTATATACGTACACCCACGGTCGTGGCTATGGCTGGCCGGATGGCGCGGTACAGTGGAAGAGTGAAAGAAAAGATTCTTGCAGTGCGGAACAAAAAAAAAAAAAAAAAAAAAATAAGAAACGATGAGGGAGATCGTTCAAGGGGGTCTCGTTCGCGGAAAGTTTTATTGTTTGCTCGATCCCCTATATCGGAAATGCTTTCCTAATCTCGCGATGGGCATGAGGGAGGGACACGGTGAGGAGGAAGTATATATACGAGAAGAGGATACCGAGACCCGGAGAATTTCTCGCAGGAAATCGTGCGACGGCATCTTACAAGAGGACGATAGGTTCGACGGGGACGTGCGCGCCTATACCCTCATTCTGAACGATAAGGAATAACGAATAGTCCGTGCGCCGAAGAATCGACGGGTGAGAGTTTAGCGGGGAAAAAAGGAAAACAAAAATGTCGATAACCTCCCCCGCACGAATTCCGTCACGTATTTATCCGCCGAACTCCAACGTCGCGGTAATAAAACGCGTTCCTGGATGATCCCTCTATCTAGGACAATCGTTATCTATCGGGCAACATGTGGATTCGCATTAACCCTTTTTCGGGGCGTAAAAATTAATGTAGTATCCCAAAATTTTCTTTAAAAGCTTTGTCGATTTTCCGATAAATTAGGAGAGACCGGGGCAAAACGGAGAAGCTAAGAAATAATGGTCATCCGGATGAGTCCGGAGCTATAAAAATTTTCAATTCATTCAACAATACTCAATTTTCAAACTGAAAGTGCAGCAGACTTTTCTCATCGAAGATAATTAGTTTATAGTAAGGTTTATTTTTAGTCTTGTTCTAATTTGTTTTATATATTGAAATTTTGTGTAAAAATGCAAACTGCTTTCTAATGCGATCTCTTCCTACTGTCAATTGGTTATGCCCGTGAATGTACGAATAAATAAATAAACAAATAAATTTTTCGGAAGATATGAAGAAATATTATTTTCCGTGGAGCGCATGGGCAGAAATTTTTTTCAAATACTGCAATTCTACCAAAAAAAAGTCTCACAAACCAATAATAAACAAAAATGTGATAATAAACCATAACAATCAAGTTTCATGGTTGACTGTTTACATTCAACGATGAAACTATTTTTATTTTACATAAGATACGCGGCAATTTTCAAACTCTCGCAGCATCTTGACCTGTGCGCTGTCTCAAAGCACGACAAAACAAACAATCGCGTGCGCGGAATCTGCGTTCCGGTGTGTAAAACGCCGCTTTTCGTTGTGGTATTACAGGGACATCGCCGAGAGTCACAACGCGAACGATCCGAAGAATGTAGTTATTGGATATTTTATTTTTGCATCCGATCGAAATTGAATTTCCGCGCTGTGTGGACCACCGTCTTCGATTTTATTTAAAATACCGGGAGGCCCCGCAAGCGTCGTCCATAGCCATCGCGAGGGATCCTGGATTCCTCGCGATTTTCTTCTCTGTACCGTTCCGCAAACCTTCCACGATCGTTCCCCACTGACTTCTAGTCACAGAGATTGAAAAACTTTCGCAGAAGCGTGCAGAGCTCGGACTCCCGCAGTGTCGAGATTTACGAGAACGAAGCTCCCCCCCCCCAACCTCCTGTGTAAGAAGACGAAGACGATTCTTAGCGATATATTTTTTTCTTTTGCAAGATTATTCATACAATTTTATTCATCGCGTTTCGCGCCCCCATATTTTTGCTTATTATTTGTTCGCATTGTTGTGCTAAATAAGTGCATGCGCGGGAGCTGCCGGAAAAGAAAGGCAAGGGAATGAAGGAAGCATCCGCCGACCGGCATCGCGGTAGAGCCGATCTCAACCTTCGTCTGGGGGTGGGGGTGGGGGAAAGGGGGAGGGGGAGGAAGCAACGCCGCCGTCACGGCGCGGAGCCAGCCGAGCGTAATTCTCGCCTCATTACGTTCGCCCTAGCTATAATATTTCCACCCACCCGTCCTACTCACCCCCTCGCGCGTCTCCGTCCATTATGTAAACATGGCTTTTTAAAAAAATCGCATCCCCGGAAACGCGACGGAAGTGAAAAACTACGATGAAACGTCCATCAGCATCAGAAGCTTAGTACCCTGCCAGTAGTTCCAAGTTTGTACGTTGAAACGAGGGAAGATAAAATTGCTGGGGAAAACAGAATTGATTAGGGGATCCAGTTTTTTTTTTCTTTTTCTTCTGCACCTGCTGCGCATGGGCAAAATAACATTTTGAAATTATTATTATGCAAAATCAATCTTTTCAGTACTTCCATATGATTGATTTTTTCAGATTTTTATCTCATCGAGAAGTGTTCGCAAGTTTTCTTTCAATTCTCTCTGAACTCACGTGGGCTCAGGCTGTCCGCTAGTACCATCTTAATAACGTTTTATTCCTGTAATTTTTTTTCATTCAAATATCGATTTCTGTAATCCGTGGAAATTTTTTTGTAATAGAACAAGCGGATAAAATGAAGCAACGGTAAAATAAAATCGGGATGAAAATCCATTACAGCTACTCACCGGAGTGCTTGAGAGCGTTGTTGGGACGTGATGTTTCGCGGGAAGCGTTTCTGGCCGAAGGTGAGACGGTGGTTTGTTGCCGGGTTTGGGGACGAGAAGGATGAGGTCAGGGCGTAAATCTGGCAAGGCCTCTAATGGACTGCCACAGTGAGTACAATGAACCCCCCCCCCCCCCCCCCCCCCAAACTCCGCGAGATATTCTTTAATGCCTTCATAAAATTCCTACTCGTAACTCGGCGTCTCTCGTGAAAGTAACATCGCGGGGCAAATCGGCGAGCATTAGCCCGAGAAAGAGGTCCGTCCGCTTTCGTGGTCGCGCTTTTCGTACCACAGCCCACCATCGTCGGGCATCGTGCTTACTGCACTCTTTCGCGTCTCTCGCCTTCCCTCGCCGTACCCTTTGCCTCGCGGGCAAATATTCACTTCGCTGAAACTTCAGTTTGAAACTGTGCTGGTCCCTTCGGGCTTCGTTTCTCTCCCCGGCTCATTATAAGGCTCGAAACCGATGTTACCGATGTGTGCACTTCGAATTAAAATTAATAGGCACGGGTTTGTGGGTCGCTCGCGTTTGCAAACTGGTACCTGGTCTAGCGTGCGAAAATACCCACACGCAGACGTCACGGACGAAATGTATCAAATGCGCGGAGTGTGAACGCTGAAGAAGACAAGAATCGGATCGGTTGTGAAAAAAAAAAGAAAAAAATCGAGAGGACTTTCTGCTACACGTCGCGATATTATCGGATAGTAAGTGAAACTCACGAGGCGTGAGACAGGGGGAGTGTGTCGGGAAAAATACAGTGCTCTGGCAAATCCAACTCTCGTTCGTGGATTTGAATACATAAAATTCGCGGTATGATAGAACCGGAGAAGGGGGGAGGGGGGAGGGGGGTTTCAACCGAAAGAGAATAGGGGATTCATCATGCATGCGGAAGCGGAAAACAAACAGAGCGAAAAGCTTGCGCACGCGCGCGCGGATTCGGAGGGTGTGAGGATGTCAGACCATTATCCCTGATGGGATCTTATTGATTCTTATTATGCGTCGAGGCGTGCCGGAATAATCTGTCTTACCTCGGTCCCGGCAGTCTCGCTCGCGATTCCCGCGTCCGTGCCTCGTTCACTATGTATCTTGGTACTTGGTACTCAGAGATTGTACTCGAATTTTCTTACATACGCCGTCAGACGATGTATCGATCGCGGGATTAAATTAATTTTAACGACCAGACCACGAGTCTCGATAAATCATCGTGAACTGTCACGCGGAGATTACAATAATACATATCATTTACCGTTCATCGCAAATTGGCTTTTCTTGTTTGTTTATCGTATAATTTATTTCGTTTTAATTATTTTATAATAGTTGCTTGCAGTAAGCAACAAAATAAATAAATAAATGAATAAATAAATAAATAAAATTGGAGTGCTGTCTGTCCATTTATCGCATTACTTTCGTATTACTTTCAATCGCGTGTATCAAAAAGCGTACTCACCCTAAGACTCTCCAGCTGCGAACGCACCGACTCGGCACGGCTGGCAATGTCTGGACTCGCCACTGGAAACGAACCCATGTACTGCAACAAAAGCAACGTCCGCCAAATTAATTTCTCGGCGAAAAATAAATGATCAATTATTTTTATTTTTTTATTTTTCGGCAATTATTGTTCGTTTATTTGCATTCCTGCACGAAACCTTGCAAAAGCTTTCTGGCCGAGTGCATTGTAAAACGAGAGAAACATCTGCACTCATTGAAACGACGATTTATGATCTCTCCGATAATTCGTCGATCGATCTTCGTGTATGCGCGAAACTCGCGGGAGGACGAAGGGGAGGGGCCGTGCGGAGGAGGGGGGGCGGGAGGGGAGCGGGGAATGATCAACGTATATTCGTCGATTAATCGCAAATGTATACAGGGTGGTCTTGAAACTTAAGGCACCGAAACGGCGTCTCTATTGAAAGAATACCGTATGAAAATAAACATGGACGTTTATCGAATATCGTAATACTTTTTCAATAAATCTCTTCTTTTTCAATAAGTCTCGCGCTGTTCGATAGAAAAAAAATTGAAGATTTTTTTTTTTTCAAAGATTGCACTCGAATAACCGATAAATGTCTTATCGAGTGCGTCTCCTTGAGATCTTCCACATCGATACCTTGATTCGCCTCTCACGATTATACGCGAATATCCGGCGCGTCGGTCTATGCAGATAATCGAGAATAAATGCTCGAGTGGTTTCGATGCTGAGAGAGAGCAATTAATTCTCATCCTCCCTCGAGGAGGCTGAGTCCTTGGCGATGAAGATCTCTAATAATATTATCATTTCGACTATCAATTAGCAGCTAAGATTTTCCCCTAGAAAGAAGAGAACTAGATAATTGGGGGACGGTCGGGCAGAAGCCAATTAGACAATTTACATTATAAATTTAAAAAAATAAAAATTGCTAATGTTGTTTCCGTAAAAACATAATTGCCGTGGAATAAAAACTTTAATTATAATTCCACTCTACATTAAATGGTAATAAAAAAAATTTAACTTTACTCATTTCCGGTATGGGGACAATTTCAAGGCTCCTTCTGCATTCTACCGCAAACGAGACTGATGTGATATTATTATTTTCCTATTCCGGCTTCTCGGTTTGACCGTTGAAATTCGTGATGTCCATGATGGACTTATCAAGAATTCGGTTAGGAATAATTCTGTGCAAGGTGTACATATATATATGTATCATATGTGCGCGTACCAACGAAATTCCATAAATAATTCATGTCGAGGAAGATATAGGGAGGTTTGCGTGTATCGCGTAACAACTGTTACGGGGCTCTAGTGGTTGGTTACGTGAATACGCAAGTACGCTCTCGGGGTTATTTAATTATAATAAATTTCCGCGATACACCCCGCAAGCTGGATGGCGGGCGTACAGGGTGGAAGCGCGTATGCGAGAAAGAGAGAGGGAGAGAGATAGCGGGGGAGAGAGCAATCTCGGCCTCTGAACCCACGATGTAACGTGTGCAGCAAGCCCGAGCGTCTTGTAACCCACCGCTACTCGCTTAGTCATTTTAATAGCATACCAACGACGTGTACCGCATTTTCACGAACTGATTGCATCTATTAATAGCGTCCGAAGTTTCACCGTAATTAATTTAATCGGCACAGACTTCGAACCGTTACGCACCGAGCGAAAATGAAAATTATTATTTTGTAAATACAATTTAAAAAAAATGCATTCATTAATCTAAAAAAAAAATACATGTTAGTTGGCGCGTTCATGGGATTCTGTGTCGATCCGATCCTCAACATCAGTCAGCTATCCATTCGCCTAACATACATGATCGATTTTTTCGTCGCTCGCTATCGCGAGTGTAATAAATCATCTATGCGGTTTGCGCTCCCGTGTCTGAACTGTTTCTAACAAAACGACTTTTTTTTTACATACATTTTTTTTTTTTAATACGCGTTAGTTGGTGCGTAGATGCGATTCTGTGTCGATCCGATCAACAACATCAATCGGCTATCCATTCGCTAACATACATGTGCGATAATACATTTTTTTTCCGTCGCTCGCTTTCGCGAGTGTAATAAATCATGTATACCGAGCGTTTCGAGCTCCCGTGTCCGGACTCTTTCTAACTCTCCCGAGGCGTGTAATGTGTCAGTAAAATAAATGGCCGCGATTTTTAATTCGAATAAATTATGCGGCCTCGCTGATCGGAAGATCCGATAATGATCGATGTGAGATTCGACGAGTGAACACGGCGAGAATTTAGTGTATATCGACGATACATTAAAGGGGAACAGCGAGAGAGAACTCGTTGGGATTCTTTTTTCACTCGGTAATTGCGACAAGGTATGAAAAAATGACGAGACTTCGACATTGTCACCGTCTCGGCGAAATTCGCTTGGATACGATGCGCACTGTGCTTGAAGGCAAGCCTACCTGGGATACGGCGAGGGCCTCGGCAGTTTCGTTCGATGAGGAAGATGAGGAAGATGAGGAAGATGAGGAAGAAGAAGGAGACGTTATATGTATAGCACAGGCGGAAAGCAGCCGGCGTCTACCGAGGCGCACAATAAAGGGAGTCTAGCCTAGTACGACAAGAATTTCATTTCCCTTTCTCGCTTCGTCTCCGTGGATGATGCCTGGTCGCTGCTTTTCCTGCCTGCCTGCCTCTGCCTACCCACTGAGACGTTGCGCTTCCTGCTCGAGCGAGATGAACGACGCTATTTTCCTTCTCCGATAGTCAATTTGGCACGATAGGTTTCCGCGGGCTTTGAGGAACGGGGGAATGAATGCGGAACGGGACGACGTCGAGTAACAATGGGCTCAATCGCAAATTTTATAACAAATAATTCTCGCGAAGGAGAGACTCTCGTTTACGCTCTCTTGAAGGTTTCGTCAAATTTGCAATATTGCAATATTTGTCCAATTTCATTTAACTTCGAAAGGTAAAGACTATAGACAAATGAAAAAGACAAAAAATGTGTTCATTTTGAAAATAAAAAAAAAAGAATCCGGATATTATAAACCTGTTTTTTTTTTACATATTAGTGTTAACGTGTGACTGACTCGATACGCAAAGTTAACACAAAGATGATCACTCCTGTTTCTCGATTTGTAATATCACTTTCAATTATCTTTGATACAAAAGTTCTGAACGCCATGGAAAATTCGTTAAATGAATAGATAAATTCGTTAAACAAATACATAAATTCGTCAAATAAATAGATAAATTCTGTTCGATAAAATCACCGAATATCTGGGCAAACGACAGTCGTCAAGACTTTTTTTCGTCTTCAGATTGCAGTCTTTCCCCATACCCCGTCAATTCTGGTGTATTCGTATCTCTCTACACTTGGCGAAACGCCGAGCGATTATATGGGCGATAAAAATGGAATCCCCTGGCCGGGCGAGTGTTCGAGATAAATAACGTCGCGAGGGAGAGAGGGGGTCGCGCGATACCTCGGAAAAAACTAGCAGTAAATAACGCTAACGCAATTATGTTTTCGCGGACAAGAATCGATAACTCAAGGAGCCCCAG
Organism: Amblyteles armatorius; assembly: GCA_933228735.2. Taxonomy (NCBI): domain Eukaryota; kingdom Metazoa; phylum Arthropoda; class Insecta; order Hymenoptera; family Ichneumonidae; genus Amblyteles; species Amblyteles armatorius. The sequence goes on along the minus strand of OW121687.1, from coordinate 21,104,792 downwards.
CCTTTCGTAGAACAATGAGTCGATAAACTATAATACTATACGTTCACGCTGCACACGGCCTTGTTCGATGATTCATACGTGATTTCTATTGAACTCCGAGGATATAAATAATTACCCTCCTATACGCGAATCTCGAGAAAATTACGTCGGTCCCTTTCCTCGCGCGAATACAGTCTCGCACAATGGAAATAAATCAATTCCAAGCTCCGAGGACTTTCACCGAAATACGCGTTATTCTCACACCCGAAAGAAAATTATCAGTTGGGATAAACAGGTAGTTGGAACAATTACTTTTAAAAAAATGGGCCTTTCCGACTAATTATTAATTCTAAATACGCATTATGTTGACGCAGAATAAAATTACGAGTAAGGATTAATAATGTGTTAGACAAATTAAGGAAAAAAAATGGTTCATTCCGAAAAATTATTAATTCTCCGAACTCGCAATTTTACTCTGTGCATCAACAAACAAGCTGGCGAGCCACGAACCGCAGCTTACTTGTATTGTTCTTCCAGGTATGTTTTTGTCAGGTACACGAATTACCTGAATCCGTGCGCGACCCGACTTTCCTCAATCCTTTATTTATCCAGCAAACATTGTCCTCCCGTCGCCTCAAAATCGGCGCCTGCGCAGAGGCATAAAACAATTACGGTCCTAATCCTCGTAATCGCTATTTTACGTTCCCATCGTCGTCCCTCGAGGGTTTGACGATTGGAGATTCGACGATGAATCACGTTCCGTCGAGTACTTCGACGGAGTTTAAAAATATTCGTCATACAAAAACAAGTTTCTCTTCTCATCGCCGCGTGACGAGGAATGTTAAACGCGGCAACGATAAATCAAACGGTCCAAGTTCTCGTACACTTCGGGCAGCGAGAGTGTCGTACTACTACCATGGGCGAGTTGGTCTACTGAAGGAGATGCGTTATACGTCCGATCGTACCGTTATATTGCCAAGTCGAGTTAAATTAATTGAGTTCGCGACAGGCGTCTAACGATTTATATTCCGTACAACGGATTCCGTGCGTTGGAAAACTTGGCGCCGATCGGACGTCCCGATAACTCTCGGTGCGACTCTTCCGTAGCCTTCGCTTCTTCAAAGCTTGTTTACGGCGGATAAAATTATTTTTTTTCCTCTCCCGACGCTTTTGCATGGAATACCGGAACTTTTTCTGGCATCGTTAAGCGCATACGGGAGAACAGATTTACGGATTTAAAAAAAAATGGTGAAAGACCCCCCAGAGTTGCTGCAGCGAATTCTGGCAATAATGGTATCTGCGTTCCACCGAAGAGCATCGTTAACATTATTTTTCTCTTAATTGGCACTGGTGATTTTGGTCTTGAAAAAATAAAACGGGTGCCAGAGAATAAATCGATGGTGAAAATGTGGGGGGGGATAAGGCTAGGACGATATCCCTGAATACGACAGTATGCTTTAGAAATCACCCCAGGTTGTCCTTGACAGTAGCCACCATGTTTAACGGCCCCTACACCGAATAAAAACTTTACGTATGTCGCACTTTTATAGTATTCAATGGCTCGACATAGGCCAGTGTCTGTCGTAAAATTTCTTCATCGGAACAACTGCTCCCGTGTTTTCGTACATGTATAAAAAGAAAAAACATCTTTACTGAATACATAAAGACTCGTCGGACTCGTTACGAAAAATATAAAATTAATTTTTGACAAAAATGTACTGACCCGAGTGTCCGGCATTGCCTCCAACTACCATACATTATTCATCGCGACTGTTCCAATCAGCTGGCCCGATTAGTGAATATATGAAAGAAACATGAAAAATATGATAGCATCAAACACACAACCTCACCCCCTCCCCGCCCCCACTCCGCCCCACGGCCCGTGTATCGTCCTTCCTGAATTCCTCGTTACGGCAGTGGACACGCGATGGTAATGAAGAACAAGTTTTTGCCTCGTTTGTTTCTCTCTTCGTTGCATCAACCTAATGATCGCCGCCGAGTGCGTATAATTTGCATTCGGCCAATTATAATGGAGAACGACGTTGAGGGCTAATGGTTATTATAAAGAACGAAGAAGAGGCGCATCTCCGAACTGATTTAATCGATCGTTATATTTCTCAATCCCCGTCGTCCTCGTCGGGTATAATCGGACTGAAGTAACGACGGCGTGTGCGCCACGGTGTCCAATGCGCATATGCGACTCTTCTCGCCGCTCGGGTATCCGTGAGTGCATTGCTTGAACTTATACGCACTACGAATACGTTAGCGACCGATCGGCAACTCTGAAAGCGCCGTTTCTCGCGCTTCTCTCTCCGGTGATACTTTCGCCCTGTCGCTGCGCAACGTCCGATCTCGGCGACTGGTAAGAGTGCCGTTTTCGAATTAAGATCGACGGTAACGATAATCGGCTTATAGAAATGAGAAGATGATGATCTTAAAGAGAGCTTCGACTCGAGTTTATTGAAGATCTTCATTCTTAAAAAAAATGCAAAAGAATATGATGAATAAATTTTGTAATAATGCGGTATTAGTACGTATCGGTCATATCAAATATGAGATTTTCTGAAGCATGAAAAAGATAAATAAAAATTAAATTCCACTTACACGAAACTGCGAATAGAAACATAACGAAAAGGACAATTAATTGTCGTCGTAATCCATCTCGTTAAAGTCTGTTATTTTTTATAAAATTATTCATTGAAATTAATTTTCATATTTTCATAAAATCGTTTTTAATATTTTGACGACCGTAGTGTTACAGAAGAGTGTTTTGTTTTTCCTAAGCGAGAAATCTTCATAAGGATGCGCGGAAAACTGCGATGTTGTTATTTATCGCTTTACCGTATTATGGGAGAAACTTGTTATTGTATTATCATTTTATTGAAGCTCTCGTAACGCGAGTGAATTCTCTCTGATACACACGCTGCCCGCTTGGCTCTGTTTTTTTTTTTCACCCTTTCCGCCTCGTATTTCATCTCAGCGTCAAACTTGTTCGCATCGACACGGGCCGAACGAATTTTCATGTTACCACCGAAGTTTCTCACGGAGTTTTACACGTTCGGTGTTTACACGCTGAAACAGTGCTGCAAAGTGGAAACTGGGTGGACATGGCGGACTACGCGATTTTGATCGAGATGGGTAGAAACTCGGGTAGGCGAAGAGATTCGCACGGGATAAAGTTGAATAAAGCCTATCCGATTAAATTGTACCGAGCAAAGTCCCCTCCCTCTTTCGAGTGGTTTTCGACCCGAAAACCCATTTAAATTGGTCTATCAAATAACTAATTTTTTTTAGAACGGTTTCCCGGACACGAAACATCCCTGCTGAAATTTCATAATTCTAACCTGACGGACAGAAAAAGAAAAACAAAATTCTTGAGCACCGACCTGAACGCCGTTGAATATCCTCAGGCTGTTAGCCTCTGGCATTGTGTCGACACGCTTGATGTAATCCGTAACTCTTTTTTTTCTCACTGTTACAAATAATATACAGCACGAAGAGATCTCGCTATTCCAACGATTTCACATCTTGCTTCGTGTACACTCGAAACTCATACAACAATATCCCGTAACTCCTTGGGATCGCTGGTAGTCCGGAAAACCATTATCATCAAGCCTGCTCGCTCTCGCCCTCGCTCACACTTATTTTAATTCGCCGCGCACTCGCCAACTAAATTAAAAACCGACTTTTTCTTTCGTTAACCCTTTCCCTCCGAACTTTCTTCATTCACCTGCAAACAATTACGCTAAAATAAATTTAAAAAACTGATCGTTTATTACGCAAAAAAAAAGAATTCTCTGGAACAATTAATAGTTCATACAACCCATTTTTTTTTTGTATTAAAAAAAAAAAAAAAATGAGTCGCCTCAACTATCACTGCCCCAACTAATATTTTTTTTCGGTGCAACCTAGTACCGATATTTCTACCGAAATTTGTAGAAACATTATCACACACACACAAGAATATTTTTTTCGATTTATCACTTTCACATTATTAAACTCTGGTCGTCGTGTCTTCGACCCGATGCAGCTTTCACGTGCGCGCACCTGCACTCTCGGGTGTGCGTGTATCTCGCTCTATCTCCGAATCGCCGAGGGAGGGATTACGTGCGGAGCCTCGCGCTGCAGCGAGAGTGCAAGCGGTACTCTCGCGTCACGAGTCTCTTGTAATAACTCGCGTTCCGTTCGACCTCCCTACACCTCGTCGCTCGTTCGAGTGCCATGCGTTCTGGAAGCCGCGTGGTGTAACGCCATCGAGGAGCCGCCAAGTTATACGCGGTGCACAACGCAGGTATACACGACGAAGGAGAAACTATGGGATAGCTTAGTCACGCCGGTAAAGGCTTATGCCCTGACAGCGACGGTAGCACTCGTCGGAGTGGTGGCGAGACGCGAGAAGTGGTCGCGGGACGTGCCGAGCTGTCGAATCCCGATCGAAATAAGTAGTAATGGCCCGCACCCGCTCGGACGTATGTTCCGCAGTCACGCGGCCGAGTCAGCGGCCGGACAGCCCGGAGACAGCCCCCGCGCTGTCGCATTGCACACGGACATTAAACGTTACGGATACGCTGGGAATGTTTATTTCGCGAAACCTCGGGCGCAACTACTACCGTTATCGTTCCGTCGCATCATTAAATTGCATGAGTGTGCTACATAGAGGACGGCACGCGGAAAGAAAAACACGGGTAAAAATCCCGAAAAATATTATGATTATGATGAACTTAACCGTCTCTGTTCCGCCAACCGTCACGACATTATAGTGCCGCAAGCCCACGTGGGTCAGTTTCTGAACGGAAGTATTTTTCTGTGGTGTTTTTTTTTTCAGGGTTTTTTTTCCGGGGATTTTTCTAGGGTTTTTTTCCGGTTTTTTTTTAATTCTGGGTTTTGTGCTATATGGATCCTTCTAGCACACTTGACACGGATATGAACCATTACGGATACGCAGGGAAATATCTAATTCGTGAACCTCGTGCGCAACCATTACCGTTCCCATTCCGTCGCTCATTGAATTATACAGGTACGGTATGTAGGACGCGTCGTATTTATGTATGCATGGATACAGATACCGATCGCTCACACCTGCGACACCGGTGGTTATTCACGAGAATTGACAATTGAATGGCTTTCGGAGATCGTAATCAGTGGGTGAACTATGCTGTGTCACGGAGTCGATGAACTTGATCGGTACCGATGTAGGGGAGAGCGGAGGAAAGCCGGCTATCAAAGGGATAACTTTAAAATATCTCGGCTGTAAAGTGTTTTCTCAAGAAAAATAATAATAATAATAATAATAGTAGGTACACTGCTGTTCATGAATGCCTGATTTTTCTGGTTGTTCTATCTTGCTGGATATATTGCTCCATGTCTTAACGGGGTCGAAGATACCGAACAAGATATCCAACGAGATGCAAGGAAACCCAGGCATTCGTGAACAACAGTGTAGAACTATGGGACGTCGGCTGGTAAGTACTTGTGTTTGACGGTACAAAATGCGTGTTTCAATTTTAGTTTCAGTGATTGCGAGTCGCTCCTGAAAATAAATAAACGTTAAATATATCGTTGAATTAACAATCTTCAAATGCCGTTTTCGAACTAACTGGGTTCCCATTTCGGTAGGAAATCGCGTTAAATCGTGCATGCACCGTTTGATTTTTTTTCTACTACCCTTTGCCCGTTCGCCCCGAAGCCCCGAGTTCGCGACGAGTCGCTGTCGCACTCGCGATCTTCGACCTTACAACAGTTGCATTCGCGTATCTTCGAATGGCACGCACCGAGATTAATCAAAAAGAGATGATGCACAATCTCCCCCGTAACGATCACGATCGAGTCACGGGCAACGAGTTTTCAGCGGCAACCTTTCACTTTTACGTATCCCTTCGGCATGCGCTAGCCGCAGCAGAAATCCATCGGATAGAGATTCCACGGGACGGAGACCACAATGTAACCGAGCGAAGCCGCCCCCCCCCCCCCTCCGTCCCCCCCGAGTCCCGTGTCTGAGGAATTACATAGTTATGCGTATATACGCTTCGCGCTGCAAGGAGATGTAAAGAACGCGAGTGCGGAATATCGAGAGTCCGCGAGTGATCGGACCGGAGGGGCCTCGAGAACGGCTTGGAGTAATCGAGTATTCACCGCAACTTTGTTTCACGGACATCAGCGACGGTGGACCGACATGTTCGGCAAGGTGCACGAGCATTCGGACGCAATAAAATCCACACCGCAATGCAAGGTGCATACACGGCATAGCACTGACCATAAAGTCCTTGACGAAGTTTATGTATTTTTTTTTTTTTTTCAAATCTCCTTCCACCATCGATTAAATCGCGGTCGATATTTTTTTCTTCGCGAAACCATCCACCTGATCGATTCCCGAGAGATTCATCGGAGTGGCGGCCGCGACCGGAGGGGGTGGGGGGGGGGGGGGGGGGGGGGGGGAGAAGCGAGGGAGGGAGCGAATCTATAACGATGAATAATAAAATCATTTCGAGCATATCGGAGAATCATGAGCGAACCCCGCCGGGACGGGACTGCGAGCCGGCAACAGGTTTTTCAGCGCACCTTTCACTTTTATCCGAGAGAACGAAAATTCGGCAAGATATTATTGCCGGGTCGCATACGTGGCGTTGCTTTTGTACGGCGTTTAATCGGCGATGCGTGACGAACGAGCTAACGAGTTAATTAGCGAGGTATATCATAAGGATGGAGGGAGAGATATGTCTCTAGCGAAAAATTGTAGCGAGATAAAGGAGCAACGAGGCCTGGCACGCCGGCTCGCTCGAGGATATATCTATATATATACATGTATATATATATATCTATATATGTATCTGAATCTCGCAGTGAGTGCCTGTCCGGAGCTGGAGGCCTTCCTACTCTCTAAATCACGTGTGTCTGCATTTCTACCTCGGGAGATCTCGAGGCTTTATTGTGATACGCAGTGTAAGAGGATTGTAGAAGGAAGCGGATCCCTCAGTCATTGACTCGGTAAGCGATGCACGCAACGTGCAACAAAGTTTAAACGTTCAAGGCGAACGTTCCAATTTGGGGTCAGTATACGTGCCTGCACTGTGGCATCTTTATACTTTTAATTTAAAAAAGAAATGTAGTATATTTTATAACACAATTATATAGTATTATATAATATATTATTATGGTATTATAATTATATTATATAAAATTATATACTTTAAATGTAATACGTATTATTAAGAGAATCTGATTGGTCTGAATCGTATTTTGGGAATTTTTTTAAAATCCGGAACCTTCGCGATTTCAGTTTTGTTGGGTTATTTTCCGCCGAGCGTCGAACCGTTATTCATCGAAGTTGATGACTCCGAGTTACCATTGACCGGTGGTAATTTAGCGATGAAAATATGTTTCCATGACAATAGGGTGAAAATCGATAAAACGATTTATATCGGCGCGAGTCGAGTGTCGGTACAGTGGTCAATGACTGGAACATCCATCTCGGAGTCGGTATGCGCTGACGCATTTCCCGCTGCCTAATCAACCGCAACTATCCACCGGTCGAGCACCACTGCAGCTACGATCACTCTTCGACACCTTTCACTTTTAGATCCACATTAAAAACCGATAGGAATATTCACGTACACCACGCAAACCAGATAATTACTCCAGATACCCTGAAGACCGTTATCCACAATCACATATCGTTCCACCTTCTATAAGTCAAGCGTAATTCAGTATCGCCCGCTGTCGATCGAAGCTAACGTATCAACTTCCGTTTCTTGTTTTTTTTTTTATCAACGTTCCCGGAACCGTCGTGCCACTTCCGGTTTCGTCTTTCACTCGTCCGGATTGTCGCGTTATCGCTTAACTCGCGGAACGTAGACGCGTCGCCGATAGCGGAGGAGCCGAACCGGGAACCGAGCGAACGAGACGCACGTCTCTCACGTGCCCGCGAGACTCGGATTACGCGCGTCCCGATGCACCGCGCCCGTTGTGTGCGGGACCACGACAGAGTGTAAGAGGTAAGAGGTAGCGTGCGTACGTAATAAGCCACTGAGGGATCTGGCCGGATGGCCGGGCTGCTGCATGGAACCTGCAGCCGGCGGAGGGCCTTAGGTGGAGGAGGCCCATTGGGACACGAACAGGAGAGGCCCCGCGTCTCCTGCGCGGTGCAGCTACTGCGGGGGTGGGGATGCACACGGTCCATGCCGCGCTCGTTCCACCGGCACTGCAGCACTTGTGTCTGCAACACAAGGTCGCTCTCTTCGTGTGCTGGAACATTGGCGACTGGCGCGAGTCGAGGACACTGCCGAGACCTATATATAATATCAGCGTAGGATGTCGATCTTTCGATACTTAGCTCTTGCTGAATTCGACGATTCCTTGATCGTCTTCAAATTTTTTCACGGTTGCGACTGACTTTTCGTAAAATAATTTTTTCAACTCTTTTTAGGATACCATCAAGAATATAGCATTTTTTTTAGTACAACTACAATTTTTTTTAGCAATATTTTTTATGGAAATGATTTTCAACGAGAAAACATAGATTGGATCGTTCGTGTGCTGAAACATTGGAAACTGGCGCAAGTTCAAGACATTGCCGAGACTTGTATATAATATCGGCGTAAGATATTGTTATTTTTTATGCTTAGCTCTTGCTGAATTCGACGATTGGTTAATCGGCTCGAAATTTGTTCACGGTTGTGACTGATTCACGGTTGTGATAGACTTAGGGCGAAATTTTTTATCGGAATAGTTATCCTTGATAAAATATAGATCGAATTGTGTGGTCCGGAACATTTTCGGGACCGATCTGACGCAAAAAAAAAATTGCACCAACCTTACTCACATCCAAAACGATCAACGATAGCATAAAAAAATTAAGAGTAAATCGTTTTTCCCGCCCTTGCGATATCAATTCCAGGGAGCGCCGGGGGTAATTTACCGACGTTACGCCGAACTTCCAACTCCTCCTTTCGATCTTCAATTTTTTTTCTTTTTTTTTCCTACTCTCAATTACAATTCGGCTCTCGAATCTCGTACTCCCGAGTGCGCGCAGGATGCTCGGGTACGAACGAGGTGTACCGTGTACCTGACTGGGAGTATCGCGTGACTGATCTCGCGTCGAAGAGAGTAAACAAGACAAGAGACGAACAAACGTAGCGGGGCATGAGCGTGCACGCACCTCGATAATCCCGAAAATCAATTCCGATCGATGGTTAATGGAGGTCGCGTGGAATGCTCACCGGTTATTTCGGTACATAGGTAGGTGGTTAGCCAGGCGATCACCGGGCGCCCCCCTCGCCCCCTCGAGACACTCAACGTGCTATTAGCGGACCGCCTCTCGATGTTACGGGTAATGATCGACGTCCATTAACTCGCACGCGGAACATGAAAATGAAAGAAATAAATATAAAGAGCGAGAACGAGGGAGAGCGACGAATAGCGCAGACGAAATAAAAAAATTGAGAATAAAAGTGCGCCAGCGAGGGGGGTAAAAAAAAAAATAAAACGAAAAAAAGAAGAAAGTGAACGGGCAAAGGAGGAGCGCGACTGGGCTTATAATACAGATGAGAAAGAGAGAAAAAACGATGACGCGCGTGCGATGCCGGAGGCGCGCGAGCTTTGAAAATGCGGATTTACATATGCAAATATGCCGAAGCGTTTAAGCGGGATCGCGAGGAGTTTCAACTGGAGCCAATCCATCTCGCTCTTCCCGACTTTCTTTTTCGTTTTGTTTTTTTTTTTTTTTTTTTTTTCCTATGCGTGTATGTGCGATGGTGTGTGTGAGCGTTAAGGGTGTGAATGCGTGAAAAAACGGGACGATACAAGCGTGAAATGTGAGGTACGACGTAGGACCGCGGATAGCGAGTACATCGACGGGGAGCAAGGACATGCGGTGACGTCGGGGTTTGCGTGTGGGATTACCGCGTCACGCCGCGCCTCCTCCGCAGTGTGAAGAAAAGTTAATCGGAAGAAGCGAGAAGAACGCGCCGTCGCGAACGTGACATTTCGCACCGAGACTTTACTCGCGACCATGCACACGTAGCTGTATCTTTATGATATACATTTTTTTGAATCTTATGTAAATAACGTGAAATTACTAAAATTGTAGTGTCGAAACTTATACAGGGTGATTTCAGAATAAATATCGAAACGATTACTGCGATGACTCTCGAGTTCAGACTCTCGACTGTTAAGAGACAGCTGCGCATGGGCTCGCTCGACCGCTCTCACAATTAACCCAACCTGAACAGAGTTGATGATTTATTTATTTTCTTTTTTTTTCAATTGAACAAGAGTTTATTAGCCATAGCCTCACCACGCGAGTTACCAGAGACTCTGAAATAAATTGTCCAGACTGCACGGTATACCAATCTACGCTACGCGACTGCAGTCCGTGTGTTCCCCCTCTGAGAATATTATTTCCTTCGATCGCCGGTCGCCTCCTTAGGGAGAGCAGCGGCGGGGCAAGACGGACCCGCCAGGGGGCAGCAAGGGCCACTTCTCAATTTCCGGCAAACCGGGCTACCGCATGGATTTTTATCTCATGCAAATTTGCTCATTACCTTTACACCTGTGCGAAACGTTGCTCGTCCATATTCGGCGCAACATCATCGGGTATGGAATACGAGCGATAAAAACTTGGGAGATGGCCGGTTTCGTTCCACCAGAAATATGAAGTGGTCCGTTTTGCCCCGGGGTGTCCATTATGCCTCGCTCTCCCCAACATCTTTAATTCACTCCTTTAGTACCTTCTTTATTCTTATGGTATACCTACTCCGCATACTCGCCGCTGGGCCCCTTTACCGGCTCAGCGTGAGCGCGTAACCACGCGAGAAAGGGACGTTTACGTTATTCATGTTGCACCTTTGCATGCTAGATTGCCGCCGCTGGTTACTTATACTAGTATCTCGGCGGAGCTACACGGCGAAAGAAATTAATCGGTTGGCAGACGAAATGCTATGGGAGATGCTGCAGCAGATACTCCGCGCTATGTGTAACTGTGACCGAGAAGCGAAGAGGGAACCCTCTTCTTTTTTGTTACTCTCCGAACACCCATCCATAAACGCTCGCAGCATACTGCACACCCTCGGCATGGATGACGAGTCAATATAACAGGCAGGTACGTATTACAGGGCAGTTACACGTATAGGAACGTGCCAACGCCTCGACATCATTGGAATTAAGATATATTATCCTCGTTGCAGTTTAATAGGCAGTCTCGTGCGGTGCGAAACATTTTGCAACATTTTTCCACTGAAAATACATCGCTATCTACTAAAGATAACCACGTTTTAAAATCACGTTATGATGCTTATATGAATCACTTGCAAAATGGACTTGGATTCGATGGTTTTGTTTTCGCCTAAGATAAAAGGGGTTAATATGGATAATTAAAAAATTTAGGTCTGTATCTCCGAGTCCCGGAGGTAAATCCCACCTCGGTTGAAGGTACAGGAATCCAAAATCACCTTCGATAATATAATAGTGCTCGATAATATGGACAACACAGGGATCGGCTAATAAAGGACCTCACCTACAAACGATTTGATACACGTAACATAATGTTGTAACGACCGAGCGAAATAAACAGGGATACGGATTATCAAAAGCACGAGAGGTATTCAACCTCTCAAACTCTCAAATTTCTACCAGGGTTTGATTCGATTAAAGTAACACGTGAATCGCAATGTCCCGCAATCAGAATGCATTAGATGACCCATAACGTCATCATATACAGATCGCTAACGACGAAACGGCTTTGACAATAACGAAGCGGCTTGCGTACCTTTTTCGGAAAGCCACTCCTTCGAAACACGTTATTCCACCCCTATCGTCACCAATAACGAATTTTATTATAATTAGCCGGAACGATCTCACGCACACTGCGCGCCTATCCTGTCGCTGAATTCAATTGAAACTCGATATCCCGCATATAATATTGCGAGGCACACCGTTCATTCTATATTCCCAGGATTCCATGTCTCGAACCTAACGGGCCGGACGGCGAAAAGAAAGAGCCGAAGAGTTCCCTCTTCTTTCTCCGCTCCTCGGATGTCCAAGGCAAATGGCAAACAAAGTTCACCAACGTATACGCAACGGTAGGTATAATTTACTCGGGAACGGCGGGCGCAGGGGGAGGGACGGGGGCAACAAAAAAAGAAGAAAAGAAGAAAAGTCAACTGGTCGTCTTCTCTCGTCGCGATGAGATTCCGGTCAAGACAAGATACTAAACCCTGTCCGAGCTCGTGATCGCCCCTAGCGCGTGCGGTCTCGTATGATTCTCGAAAAATCGTAAACTCCACGAGCAAATTGCCGTCGCTGATCCGACACTGTCTCGCTCTGTGTCTCGAAGACTTGATTTCGACGTAAAACTAGTCGTTTTTTTCTCTGTTCTTTTTTTTTTACGATCCCGAGACGTCGATGTCTCCCGGATTGTCAGTAAATTTCTCGCACAAATATACGGGCTGTCTCGACACGACTATAGCGGATATATCAATATCTGCGATGTAACAAAAACCTGAGTCTCCCATATTAATAAATATTCATGTCATCTCGAGAATATTTTTACAATTATTATCGCGGATTCTTAACATTCGTCTATTATTATTATTACTATTATTGTTATTGTTATTGTTGTTGTTATTATTTCGTGATCTTACCTTAGCCGTAACGAATCTCTTTGACCGAGCGGGTTCTGCCATAATAGGTAGACATCACTTCCTGTACCTCCTTTCCCGTACGCGAATATATTCTCTTATCACTTTTCTCGTTTCACTGTAAACCACTTAGGCACTCGTCTCCCATCGAACTTATCTCCCATCTACCGTTTCGCGTCCCACGAAGAAGCGATGTAATATGAAGCGTTCAAATAAATACATATTCTGTTACGATTATTATTATTATTACATTATTTTAATTTATTATTATTATTATTATTATTATTATTATTATTATATTATTATTATTAGTCTTCTTTTTTCGTCGACGGGGCCTCCGAACGTTGGTAAAGGCATTCACCCAGTCATCCTTAAAGAATGCTATGGTGACCAGAACGGTCAGACGGCCTTCGCGTGACGTAGACGCATCGAGGTGCGCGTAATCTTCGTCTTGAGCTATCTTCCGAAGAATGGAGAGAGCAGGAGGTGGGAAGACCCGCAGTAACAGCAACGGCCACCTTTGTCGACGACGACGACGCGATTCTCCGTTAGAATATATTAATAACACGTGACACTCTGGGTCGAACAGTTTTGGTGTAGCGTTACCGAAGATTTTGATCGAAAGCTCTGTCCGGGCTTACTAAATTTCACCGACACTGTAACACCATCGTTAAAATCCCCAGACAAATATTTTATAACCCGCGCTACGAGAGAAGAACCCTCGGTCATTCCTATTATCAATTTGAAAACGAATGGTGCAGCAAGCATGCATCATATTTTTTAATGAAAAAAACTATCTCCAATAACTGAGTTTTTTTAAATAGAAAATTCATGCAATCAATTTTTTGAATGAAAATTGAATCGGTTGGACATTCATAATAATTTTTAATTAAAATTCGACATTTCATATGAAATCGAATCGACGTAAATTTAAAAACAAAGTTTTCACATGCCGCAAAAAATTTAATTTAATTTTAAGAAATAAATTATTCGAATGCAATTTTTCAAGAAAAATTTGATTGCAGCCTATCGTGGCGAGCACTCGCTAGACACGACTCCCAGCGGAGATCTTCCTCCCCGCATTCCTCTCTGTATCTTTCCGAGGCACGGTCACTCTCAAAAAAAAAAAAAAAAAAAAAGAACTATGTATACTTCCCGAACTATCGTACCAGGATATAACGATCACTAGCCATTCCCCGCCACATTTCAGAAACAAGAGGAAAATAATTCAGTCCGGCAGGCACTCGGGAGAGACGATGCTTGATATTTCTCTTCCGTCTCTTCTCGCGAACCGCACTGTTCTACTCTCTCTCCGCGATCCCCTGTTCCTCCCACCCGTCGTTCCCCGTCTCGTCAACCAGACGACGAAACGTGTCCCTCTACTAAACTATATATATATATACATACACAAACACGCACACAGACACATATGTATATACATACATAAAATACTACTACCGCACTATACGTACAGTCTCTTCTTCCCGGCGAACAGAAGTCTCCGAAACGGCTCACCGCGTGCCAACTACCTTAAGGAGGAGCTTAAACAGGAACGCGCAACACGTGCGGCGACGCGTCGGAGAGTGAAATTTCCCAAAGATTCCGGATACCCGATTTTCCACACAAAATATCAACTTTGCCGAGAACGAACAAAAAAAAATGACGTAAATCGCGAAATCTTACATCGGGGCCGAGCTGTGGCGAGTTCGTCGGGCAGAGGATGCCGGTCGGGCACCTGGGCGACACTGCCTGATCCTCACCTCCTCGTCCGTCGCTTTGCTCTCCATGGAGCGGCAGCCACACCAGGCAACACCGAGACGCTATACTGTGTATATATGCGCTATATATACCTCTCGGGCTTCGAGGCCTACCCTTATAAAAGCGATGCTGTGCCGTGCTGCTGACATCGTGTGCACCACCAGCAGCAGCGGCAGCGCAAGTACCTACTCGCCGGTTGCAGTTGTGCAACGCCGAATGTGTATGCCCAGCCAGCATCAAGACCCCAACCGGCACTCTCTTGTCGCGCTGATTTAGTGGTGTGGCTGTGTGTGTACGCTGTAGTCGCACATCTCGGGACGGTGATGTGTTGGTTAGCCCGAGTCGAGTGCGATGCACGGCGTGCATGCGGGTATGTGGGTGTACGCGCCCGTTTAAGTGAGCGTTTGCAATCGCGAGAGTCGGGTTTCGTTGTGTGAACCGCTAAGAGTCCGCGCTGGCTATGTAACTACGAAGGTATATCTGTGGTACATAATGTACAATCTTTCGCGCTCCCTCGCGTTCGCTTCTTCGTTCGCGCGCTCGCTCGTCTACGAGGCGGGCGAGTGTGTGAGTGGGCGAAGCCGGGACCGAACGGGCCGGCACATTCGTCCCGCAGGTGAGTGTGGGACACTCACGGTTACTCGTCGTCGGCACGCTTAGGTGAGCTCGAGAGGGAACCAGCTGAGACACCAGGCAGAATGGAGGACCGCGAAGGACTTGTCATACCTCACATTCTAGATGCACTTAACAAACGAGGCTGAGTGTCCCAGTTTCTGACCGCGGATTGTTGGGGGAGAGACACAAAAAAGGGTACTGTCAAATATTTCGGTTGGGAGGTTTTGAGGAACGATTGGGAAATCTTCAATCATCAGTTTGATGATTTTTTTGAATTTTTTTTAGGGTAACCCTTTGAGCCATACATTTTGACACTATAGAAACAAAACGTCGGTATTTCGTGTCAAGAAATTAGTTCAAAACTTTGAAATCTAGACGAAATAAGGTGGAACACCATGTGTCCCACCGTGATGCGAAGGGTTAATAGAAGTTCTTAACGGACTTTTCTTTTAGAGCCCTAAATCGTATTTTTTTTTTTGTAGGATTTGAAAAAAAGGTAATTATGGTGGCGTTTACAGTATTTCCATGGTATTCCATGATAAAGGACATTGTATTTCCATACTAACACGGTAAAAAGAACTTTCTACATTTTAGAAATATTTATTTTCCGCAAACGACCACAATTTCTTACCTCGTTAAATTTATAATTTTTTTTCGTCAATAAATCAACTTTGAAAAAATGAAAAATGAACGCGAGAATGATTGTAGACTTTTTCCGACGCGAGATGTTTGTTGAACGCTAGAACCTTTCTTTCGCAGTGTTATCCACTGCGAAATTGCAAGAGGACGGTAACCCATGTCTAGCTAACCCGTTCCGAATTAGTCGAATGACCGATCATCGATTCCATCGTGACCCCGGAGCATGTTCTTTTTTTCCCCCCAGAGATGCCGGACCATCGACCGATTTTTCGTATCTCACGAGTACGATCCGATTTCTCCCCGACGATCAAAAACTACAGGCCGGAGTGCGTATAACGAAGACTATAAACCACGAGGTAAAAAAGAGGTCCGTCGTACCACCGGGAGGCGAAGCATGAGCGGCGAGCCCGGAGGACCCCGCGGACCACTGTTCGCGCCGGTTCCTCTTCTTTCCTTTCCAAGTTCTCGCGTGGCATCGTCCGAGCATTAACGCGAGCGGCTATCTTCACTCCTGGCTTCTTCGCGCTTCTCTCAGCTCCTTTTCCTTTCGTTTCCACAACGAACAAAACCGTAAACCCCAACATAAATACATACATCCATACTCCCTTTTATCCCTCCCCTTCCCCTCCCCCCCTCCCCGCCTTCCTCTCGGTTCCCAACAGCCCAACTGCTGCTGTGCGGCTGCTGCTTGCGCGCTGCTGTACCCAGGGTACACTCTTTTAGGAACCCCGGACTGAAGGTTCGCTGCCGGACGATGAAAGTACATAACCGGTTCGCAGCTGCAGACCAGCCAGACTGGAGACTGCTGGCCATCGCCCGGCGCGCAACGAGCCGGCACACACGTCACGAGATTCTCCCTCTGTATATCGCCATACACACAGCGCAAGGGTTTCGGTGAAGCTGAATCGGTCACTCGAGGATCTTGCAGCAGCGAATATAGCATTCCGGTCAGTTTTACAAAAAAATTACCGGCATATGATAGTTATATCGTATATCCTGTGGTATGTAATACACATACAGAGGAATATCCAGGCTTGCATCTCACGCTAAAACGTGATCGGAACATACAAGAGGCAGAAGGAGGCTCTCAATCGTTTACTCGAGTACTCTCGCCAAGGGTCAGTAACACTCGGCGACACACACTTATGACTGGGGATGATATAAAGATGTACGATATTTTTATTAAAAATTAATGAATAATGGTTTAGTGTAATTTAATAAGATTATTTTGTGATAAGGGAAAGATTGCATGATGGTTTGGTCTTATCAATGGAACTCCGCATTTCTCACAAATTTAATTACGAGTTGCGAATTGATGGGTGAAACTCCGTTTGAATGATCTAACGGTACGCGGTAAAAAAAAAAACGTTTGTACATTTGACACTATTTTCGTCACATTCGATTAATTTCCGGGCTCAGTCGGTATCAAAAATTGTAATCAACTTTTCTCACGGGTTCTGGCATGAAGGCGAAAATCATCTCGGCTGTCGATGAGACTTTACTTTTGACCGTACTTCCGAGAATTCGTAAAAAGAGTTGATTGCAGTTTTTGTTACCGACCGCGGTATTGCACATGCTCTTAAAAAGCCGACAGCAGAAACCACGCTTGAGAATCTGCAGCGGCGGCAATTCGAAAACTGTAGCTCGTCGTCGGCCTTTTTTTGTACCCAGTGTCGGTTAAATAGATTGTTGAAAGTTCGTAGAAAACAGAGATAACGCGTTCTTTCGAGATGTACCGAGCGTGGGATAGGAAAACCCACCTATGAAAGAAACGTCGACAATAAGAGCGGCTGGTACAGATGGAATCTGCTGTACCTACTTCAATCAAAATTTAGACTGCGATTTATATTTTACGCGAAGTACTTCAAGGCATTCTGATTTTTAGCGCATGCATCATTCCCACTAGGAGCTTTTCTAATTAGGGTAAAAGTTGTGGATATCGCCCACAACGATCAGTACGTGAATCAATGACGCTTAAAAAAAAATATTTTTTAAAGTACTTGACGAGACGCTACCGCGTCTCTTGATATATGCAATATATCACTGATCACTGATAACAAAAATTGTAAATTTAATGCATGAGACAGGAAGCTTTTATGCAAAAACTGGCACGTTAAATATAATGTACAATTGTGATGAAAACTTAATGGACTCTTACAGTGAAATTAAAGTAAATTATTGGATTCTAAGCACTTTTATAGTAAGATTGAAATAAATGATTAAAAGTAAAGTATTTTTAAAGATTTTAATATAGTTTACGTTAATTTTTCATCACAATTGTACATGTAATTTCATATACCAGTTTATCCATAAAAGGTTTCATTACCAGTACATTAAGTTCCATACGAATTTAGTGTTTACCAAATTTACTCCACATGCTGTTTCGTTTTTTTTTTTTTTTTTAAGTTCGACAACTTTTAATGATAATAAACGAAGACCCACTCCAAATCGTGCCCGGAATACAATTGAGTAAGCTAGTCCTCCATTCCATACAGCGCACGAAATTTCGAGGGACACAATACGAAGCACCTGTCTCTCATCGATTTTTTCCCCGTTGAAAATTGAGAGTCCCCGTTCTTTCGCCTGCTACGCGTTGTCTCGATTACACGTCACGTGAGCCAAGAGCACGCCGGGGTACACGCACCCGTACACTCAGATCGCATCCGTATGCCTACTTAATTCCACTCCGCACTAGGGGGCATCGAATTCAATGATAATTCGTCGATCCACACGACCGCGAGTTCGACGAACCTCGTCTTTTCGGGAAAAGAAAGGTCAACGAAGTTAACGATCTGGAACTTCCTCTTTTCCTCTTTCGTAACACCGTCAGGATGGCGATGATGCGAATCGGTCGAGAAACGACGATGTTTCTCTTTCTCGTCAATTCACCCAACCTCCATGAAAAAAACGTATACTCGAAAATATATTTTTCAGATATTAATTATACCTTTCGAAAAAAAAAATTAACATATATGCAACGGATATATCCGGGCAAAAATATGTCAAAGTGTATTGATATAGAGAATATATTTTTTCGCGAAGAATTGGTTTTTAAAATATATTTTTCGTATATACTTCTTTTCCGTGCGGAAATGCAGCATTATTTGGATTTCGAGGGTTTGTGAGGTTATCAAAAATGTTGCCCTTTCTCGTCGAATCGATACGGTCTTATCGCATTGGATTACCGTCGTTCGCGGTTGTTTCGGTCGAACAGACTACCCAACAACGGAACAGACGATCGGGATGCGGCGATATTAAATTTTTACGTCTCATTCAGGGAAAGGTCTCGGGATGTCTCCGAGGTGTCTTTACGCCGCGGTTTTGAGCGGCACATCGGGCCGCGGTGACCGGAGGTGAGCGACGGAGAGAGGGACGAAGGCCAGAAGTAGGAGGTACGAAGGAGCCACCAGGCGTGTTGCACGCCTCGTGGAACACGCCGGGCTGAATTCAGCTTGAACAACCGTATATTTTGTGGTGTTTCCGAGGCACGGTCAGTGCTCACACCGTATAACTCGAGCTGGCGGAGGGAAAAAAAATATATACAGCCGTAGTGTGGAAGCAGCGCGACGGCAGCGTGCCACGCCACGGGAAAACACTCGTCCTCTACTTACCCAACTTTCAGTTTACCGCGCGCGGCTCGAGCGCGCACAGGTGCATTTCGCTATCTCGGCGCTATTCGCGCTCTCAGGCCCGCCATTCACCCCGTTCTCTCGTGACACTGCGACGCGCGTGTTCGATTTTTCTCGCGAGTTCGAATCACGCCGGTTGTTTTTCTTCGGCGTCGAATCTTTTGAATAAAAGTTTTAAAAAATACCATTTTAATAATTTAGCAAAAATGTGAGTGAAAACGAAAAATCAAAAGAATGATTTTTAAATACAATAATCAATTAAAACCTGCAATACCAATTGCCGAATTGAACGAACGATTGCCTATGAGCGAGGATGGATTTAAAAAAACCCTTTCCGTGATCGAGTAACCATTCGGTGAGTAACGTTTACATACATCCATTCACGATCAGAAAAAAATATGTCGAGGATCCAAGGGAACGGATCGTGCGTCAATCACAACGATGTCAACGCGCCAGCGAGCGCCGCGTGTAATTTCGCAAAATCCCTCGGTGACGTGCAATTAGCGGGGACATAACTCATTACTCATCACTCGTTCGTTCGCGCGAAACTTTTGTGCAAACTTCGTGTATACGTATATATATAGACGCGTGCCGATCGAAAATTATGGTACGCTATACACATCGATTGATGTAACGATACTTCGAACTCCCGGAAAATATATGGAAAAGATAACAATAAATTTCCCGCTGGGTGCATTTCCATTATGCAGTTTTAAAGAATGTTCGTTTTGGGCCAGACTATATATACACGTATATATATATATATATATATATATATATATATATATATATATATATATCTCATATGTATATTCACTAATTAAACCAATAAATTGCCCGGAAATCTTTGGTACGTTTGCATTATGCAATTTTAAAAAATATTATTTTAGGGCCAGACTATATGTACAGATATATAGCGCACTCGGACACGTGAGCTACCGGAGATCCTGTACGTTGCATTGTCAGTACGAAAGTTTAGGGAGGTCGTCACGCAACGAAAATTTTCATGGGGTGAACGCTCATGAGAATGTGTCAGTGCAACGAGAATTTCGCATGTGTGTTCCGCGCGTGTGTGTGTGTGTGTGTGCGCGTAAGAGTTGTATGCTAGGACAGCCGGCATGGCATGGCTCGCGCGATGCGTCAGTAATCAGCGGGGCCCGACGACTCCAGGGGTAATGGTATACCCCGCATGGTGCTATCATTCGGAAACACGCATGGCAGGTGTAGGATGTGACGTCAGTGGGCACATTCGCTGCGGAGGGATTGTTCGCGGGGTCGAAAAGAACTCGGCGCTGTTCCCCTACGACTTTTCGCTCTCCTGCTTATCCCGCTTCCGCCGTGGAATTCTATAATGTAATAAAACCCGGTGTCCTTGAACGCTCGAAAAAAATATAACAAATAATGGTTGTTCGTCTGCAGTGATGCAATTGTTTGATAAACATGAAATGCAATGTACTCATGACAAAATTATCAACATTATTCTGATGTATTGTTACATCAATCATTTTATCATCATACATATGATAATGAAATAATTTTGATAAGTTTGCCAAACGATAATAATAGTCATCGAAATATCGGTTTGCAATTATCGATGGTTAATTTTCTTCGGCTATAATACTTTGTATTTTGCGATTTTTATTTCGTTTGAGCGTGGGAAATCGACGATTACTCGGAGCGTTTGAACTCCAAGAAATTCGTAAGCCGCGACCGTGTGCTCATTAACGGATATAATGTTACACAATTATTCGATAGGTATTCATTGTCTTCGGAGTTTCATCGTAACCTGACACGACATTTACCCGCGACTCTCGAACGTTCTTCCGCGCACTCGAACGATCGAACTACATTGCTACGATCGAAACGGCGGTACTCGGAAGAGACGCATTAGAATTAGCGGCCGATCTACCGGAACCGTAGAAAGAGGCAATTGCGCCGCGGTTCTCGACGGGCCCGAGATCCGGTACCACTTCTCGTTATTATAGTGGTATCCGCGGCGATAAAGATTTGCACCAATGGAGACCCAAACGCGCGGGTCAAACTTCAGAAAATATAATTAATCGAACGTATTCGCAATATGTAAAATCGATAAAATTGATCAAATTGATCAAATTGATATGATTGATATAATTGATATAATTGAGATAATTGATACAATTGATATAATTGGTATTATTGATATAATTGATATAATTGATAAAGTTTATAAAATTGATAAAATATATGATATTTAACCGATCGTACCCGAGCGTTTAGTTTTTCAATGCTCATTCATCGGCGCGTGCGAATTGCAGCCCTTTGTATTTATTGATCTCCCCGAAAACCGGAAGTTCGGGGTCGTTTCACACTAATACCGTGACTCGATGGGCGCATAGCATTGCGATGGAAAGGGAGGAGGCGATGGATCGAACCGAAGCGCCCCAAGCCAGCATCACGAGTTTGCCGCAAGAGCGGCGAGCTTCCGGTTTCTCCGGGTGCATTAGCGGCGTTGAAAATTCGACAGCCGCTTTATTAAAGTTATATACATCGTTTGAAGTTTGGAGCCTCGCGGTGCCCGATTATACGGCCGGGTTGAGTCATATGCACGCGAGGCTTGGCTTTGCTGCAACGACGAGACACGTAGACATCGATTCGTGTGTCTGCGACAGTAGTTTAATACGACCAATTATGCATTCCGTACCCCGAACCCGCGTCGCACACGACATCAGACAATGATACGGAAATAGGTTTGTTGAGCACGTGAGACGCGAGCCCGCAGCTTCTCTGTCTTCGAGCCTTTTCTTTTTTTTCCTCGGACGCCACACAACGTTGCGAGGAAATATGCGGTAAAATAAGGTGCGTTCATTTGACAACAATTTGTTGCACACGAGAGTCCAATTTTTTTTAAAGCTCGGTTTAGTTTAACTTCACCAAAAAAAGGGTGAATTATAAAAAAAAAAACAGAATGCCAAATTTCTGTGTGACAAGCTTATCTCTGTCGGCATCTTGATTCTACAAATTTATTTTTCACTGTGTACTGTGAGGTGACACGAAGATTAAGCTGAAGGTAGAATCGGGCTGGCAAAGGTGCACGCGAGTAGGAGAACAGCAGCAGCGTGGCCGATACACTACGTTGGTAACAGGAACACTGTGTGATAGCTATATGTTTATACCAATTTTTCATGAAATTTTTGGATACAAAGAAATTCAAAGACGATATTTTAAAAAATGACTATAGTCACCAATGTGGCAAATACGCTAAGTGGGCAGCTAGATAATGAACAATGTAATACAAGGAAGAGTGGCTGTCGACTCATTATCATGGTGAAGCAAGATCACACCTAGATCTGCCTCGATAAAATACGGTATTAAAAAAATAGCTACATTCAATGTAACAAATATGCTAAGTGGGCAGCTAAAGAATTAACAACGTAAGGAAGAGTGGTTGTCGACTCATTATCACGGCGAATCAAGATCACACATCTAGATCTGCCTCGATAAAATAGACAGTGCATAAAATTCGCAGGCATCTTATTGGCAAATGAAAAAAAAAAATCCTCTTATCTCCTTCCGTTCTTTCTCTCGAGCGCTTCTTCTCCCGTAATCTCGGTTGATTATCTCGTTTCCGGGCATCGGCCCTGCGTACCACCATCGCTGACCACACAGCCGGATGCTCCCGGCTTGTGCGTCGTCTGCCCAACGGAGGACGAAGGAATAACCAATGAGAAACGAGAGCGTGAGCTCTACCAGCATGTACCCTCAGATTCTCGAATACACAGTGTACCGACCGAGTGTGTTCTTTCGCTGGACACTCTCTCGACGTTGAGCACGAGAGTTGGTTCAACAACCCGGGACTCGGCGGCTCAACTCACTGAAAAACCTTGCGCATATTCCGCTATAATACTACATCACTACTATTCTCCTCATGTTTTTTTTTTATTTTGCTATATCGTTCTTTTCGTTATGCTGCTTGATCCGTGTGACAAGCGTCAAAATATTTTCCGCACTCACGGACTCCGTTTGACGGATCTTGTAAAACAACTGTCCGTAAGAAAAAAAGTGTTTACTGCTTGCTTTTATCGCAATGCGCTCGTTTCGCGATCTTCCCGATGAATCTGCAGAGTGATTAGTCACCAAATCGGCACATTTACTTCGTTAAGTCTGCTCGGATAAAAGGCGTCAAATTTTAATTATGGATATATCATCACAGTTGTTATCTGATGGCTGAAAAACCAGGACATTTGTACATTAATATCGATAACGAAAACATTGGAACATCAAAATTTCAATGTTTCATCAGTAACTGTTCGATCTTCACTGAAATAAACATAATCTTTTCCACATGGGGACTAATTTTTCCCAGCTCTATACAATGTTTACTGCTTCTTTTTTCCAAGTATCCAACGATAAAAAAAGTACATTTCTAGTACCAGAAAAACACTTTTTTTCTTTGCTGATTTATCGCTTGACTGACGCTTCACAAAAGCATCAATATTAATCTTTCTTATGTGATTCAGATACAATTTCGCAAATTCATTTATAACTTTGTCAGCGATCCCGCAACCGGTGTTTATTGCCACCGGCGTGTGCTGCTTTTCTGCACTTCGCGTGGGCATCGCGCACGCAAAGTGCGTTGATTGCGCACACTTTAGACCGGAGATGGGTGGTGCAAGGAAACCTGTAAAGTGTGTCGAAGAACACACACGATTCTGCTGTATTCGAATTATTATTATATACTTGTTTTCTTTCTTCTCGTCCGTTCCGTCGTTTGACGCGTCTCGCGTGTCACACGTATAAAATACCAACCGAAAGTCAGAATTAATGACAATCGTGTTTACTTCCCAACGGGATATAATTCTGAAAAACTTGATACCTTTGCAGTAAAAGAAGGTTTATACTTTTAACAAACTTAATACTTTCAACAAATCAAAAACGTCTACAAACTTGTTCCTGTTGATATCATAATTGATAACATACTTGATTTACGTTATCATAATTGACAATATCAATTCAAAAAAATGTTAAATTAAAAGCTTTTTTTTGTCAACTGAATAAAAAAATTATTGTGGACGTTTGTGGATGAGAATCGTCGGTAACTATTTTACTGTGTATTACTACAATGTATTCATTTAAATTCAAAAAAAGTATTAAAATTTTTATTACTAAAAATTTAACTTGGCGTCGAGATTGTCTCTTCATCTCCCTCCGAGAGACAAACGGTACAAAATATTTCACCCAGGTCGTAACCACGCGATGGATTCTCTAATTTCTCCTGCAGTCGACCGATGGATCGGCCGATCGATCGACCCCTCTCGTTCGCGCGCCAAGTCAGCTCTCCTTTCGCGGTACTCTCTCCCGTACTATGTATATAAAGTATGCCTGAAAGAAGTTAACTGCGTCGAAACGTGAAGTGCAGCGATCGATGTTGCCCAGCTCTCGCCTCCTAATGGCATCGAGGGAAATCTAGACCGCGATGAACACACTCCGAACGGGAACCAGTCGGAAGCCGACGATGATCTCGATGCGCTCCCGAGATGCGACAAATCATTGCTTCTCCCATTTCTTGCAGGAATGCGCGAATAATTCGAAAGTCTCTCGCCGGCTTGTTCGCTCCCGCGTCGACAAAAAAGGTCTCGCACAGTCGAGGATTTCTTATTCGTCCCGAGGAACTTCACGGGGAGATTCTCTTTCGTTTTTCGTCGTTGGATAATTATGACAGCAACGAAAGAATAGTAGTGGAATAATTTCATCGTCGAGTCGCGCAGCTCGACGAATCGAGCTTTATTGTTTCTCAATGTTACGCAACTCGTTGCACCAGTTTGTTGCGCTGCTTTTTTTTTTTTTTTTTTTTTACTTTAGCCTCTTTGTTCTCATTGGGAGTAGAATCTTTGCTCGACATACACTCTTGTCCTCGCGGTGTGACGAGTTCGTCCGACTGTGTGACTTACAGCGCGTGCAACATGCTCGTCCTCCCGTGTCTCCGTGAGATTCTCCCGCGGCAATGCGATAACGCGACGATATATTTTTCTTCTCTCTTCCTCTCTCATCGTCGCTCGTTGCCGCTGGCTTTCACTCGGCCGCAATTTCGTCCTGATTCTTGCTCGAGGACCGAAGACACACTTGGCTCTTGACATTGGCGCCGGATGGCCGACGGTGACGAGATCTCGACCACGGAGAAAGCGTTTTCGAGTTCAAAATCCTCTCCCGTACGCAATCGTGTCAAATCGTATATAGAGGATAAAAGTAATCCAGAACTATGGACGGTAAAACACGTTTGTACATTTGACTTACTTTCCTTGTTCACAAAGGTTGACCTTTCTCTTTTTCTTTTTAGTTGTACCATTTAAAAAAAAAAATTTTGGAACTTACAGTATTTTTCATAAAAAAGTAAAATTAAGAACAAAATTAAAAATTAATACAAAATTAATTGGAAAATTAAAAAGAAAATTGTGGACGTTTATGAACAAGAAATATTGCATAAAAGTACAAAAATTTTATCCTCATGTATAATTTAAAGTTACACTCCGAATGTATTGTTTTATAGACTTATAAGCATTTTAGTTTAAAAATAGTTTTATCGCGGAAACAATTATTGAGTCGTCTGCCCACAGAGAAAAAGAAAATGGAACCTTCATACGTCAAACAGTTTTGCGTACCGTCTATCGCGGGATCGCGAGATCGTTTGTTTTGATGACGAAATTGAATGTTTTGTAATAAACTTGTCATACGGCTGTACGTCTGAGAACCGCCACAATCTATGTTAATAGCAGTTGTCTTTCATGGGTAATGCACGTTCATTAAATATTCCTACTGCCCATATGGTTGCACACACGCAGGTGATAATAAGGACGAGCGCGTGCTGCTTGATCCTAGCCTCGACCGGCGGTGCACGGTGTGTGTGCCTCGTGTTAGACGCGGCGAAGAGTCGTATAATTCTTGCACCTCCCGAGGTGCGCAGGATAGGAGCGCTCACGTGCGCCAAGTATCAGGCGATCATCCGGAGCTACCGAAGAGCAGAATGCACTGACGCTGCCATAAAGAGTCAACTCTTTGTAGCATTATCGGCAACTGCTCAACGTAAGCTCTCTCGCGTTTTGCAGCATCTTTGCACAGCAGATTTTGAGACACGATGTCCGATGTTAATTGTTAATTGTTATTTGTGAATTCTTAATTGATATTCTTCAATAAAAAAATTCAAACTTCATAACACTGTGTAGTAATTGTGTGTAAAAATCCGACCTGGTCCTTCGAATACTCGTGTCAAAAAAATTGTTGAAAATTGACTTGTTTTTTGGACCACATCCTTGTGCCAGTGCCTCAATTATTGACATTACAGAATTTAAGTATTGAATCCTAAAAAACAAGACATTTACATTTTTTCATTCCTGTCTTCGACGTTGCATTACCCTGCCTGAAATCAATATGTTTTGGATGATTTGTAGTGAAGTCGGTGTGGGGTCTTTCAGGGTCGACGAAATAAATTCGCACAAAATTCTTTTAATCGCTCAGTCCCGTTAACGTTATAATGAGATTAATGCACGGTGCAGTGCAAATAAAAATTATAGATCCGCTCGCTTATTCTATTATGTAGATTTTACGGGAATGCTCCGCCGTTTCAGTGTATTCCGCACGATAAGTCGTACACATAAACGCGTATGGATGATATAATAAGTCTGCGTTAATTGCACGGTAACGAGTCGGCAATTACCGTCTTAATAGGATAAACTTCACGGTTAAAGGGTCGGCTTAAGTATTGAATGTACGGAGTTTCCGAACGAACTCGAGGAGTGCGTCGCGCATTGCAAAATCCGAACGCGGCTTCGAGCATCGCGGAAAAAAAATTGTTTTGGGATTTTAATTAATTGCCGGAAAATACATTTTTTCCGGCAAGTGTATTCCACCCCATCTGCGAACTTTTTTTTTTATATTTATTTTACGATTCACGATATTCATATTCGGTGTTTCGTAGCGGATTTTTTTTCTGCTTCGTGCCTTTGCTTACTTTCCTTATTTGTTGCGATAACACGGTTGTACTTTCTTCACGTGCGTTTGTGCCACACCGTTAGAATATCCAAGCTCGGTGGACAAGACTCCATAAGGCTGCACTGCAAAAATCCTCGAGGATTGTACGGAAGAGATAGTTTTGGAGTAATTATGGCGCAACATGCGACCATAACATTTTTGTACTTATTACTGTGAATTGAAAAAAAAAACAAAAATCAGCCTGAAAATAATGTGATCCATCAACAAGATGTAAAATTTACCGGTCATTTTCCTCTGAATGAAAGACGGACACTCGGTGTTTGACACAAACAAAAATCAATTAGGTACCGTTTACGTTATAAAAGAAATTGTCAATCCAATGCATTAATTTTTTTTCTGAATACGACAGTTTGGGCAAAAACTTAATTTTTTCAACATAAAATGTACCTATTCAGGGTTAATAGTCGGAAGGGTATTTGGTATCGTAAAATAGTAATTCCGATTCTGATCGACCATTCTCGTTCATTCGTCACGCCTCAACGGTTATCGTCCGAATGTAACACGCCAACCGGACAAAATTTCTAATCGATTACTTCCGGTGGCTTCGCCAGAGTTCAACTACGACGATTCGCGTCTTGCTTCTCGAACGATTCGAACGGGAATTTCTGAACGACGCTACCGGACTCGTCTTGCATCGATTAATGCAAAGTGATAGTTTTACGATAAAAATGGACGGTGACTTCCACGTTAAATTACAATCCATAGATGTCCACGAAGTAAAAGTATATAAAAACATATATTACATTAACTCGAAAGTATAAATGCGTTACGGCAATTGCAGTAAATGTTACGTTTGGGTAAACTTGAAAAGTCTGCAAGATATATATTTTCTTTAATTGAAAGAAGACTATAGGAAGAGAACTCTAACAGGTAGAGACTGTAAAAAAATTTCTCTCTGAAAATTGATGTACAGAATATGCAATTTTCATTCACAAGTCGGTAGATCAAGCGCGATTTACAATATCGAATCGAAATATGCCAACGCTTTTAATACACGAGAAATTAATTTTATCCCAACTATATTAAATTTAATATACCGAAAAATTTAATTTCCCGCAATATTCCGTATTAAATTTAATAAACCAGTAAACGCCCATAAACTTTGTAATTTTGTATATAAATTTCGAAAACATTCTTATCAGGGTACACAGGATTTTATCGCTGTCCAGATGAAAACCGACCAAGGCTCGCTTTCCTAGTGCCTCCCCGATGCAAAAACCCAGAAAGATCGTCATAGCGTCTTAAAAACAAAAAATCACATTCCAATAACGCATCTCGTCGTAAAAGCTGAGGCAATTCCACAATCCCATCCTAAAAGGATCTTCTCTGTTTCACAGGAGCCGCAGACGGTGCGAGTGACTGTGGCATCTGTCGGGGCATGGGAAAGAAGTGAGCTGCGCACGGAGGACTCTCTCGGTTAATTGACTACACGGTCACAAAGAGGCCCGGGATAATTAATCAGGAATCTGCTTTCCTCGCAACTGGTTCCTTCGGTTTTGTTGCTGCAGCAGCGTCGGCAGAAGTGGCTCAGCGATAATCGCGAACGAGAGTTCGAACGAAGAGTCAACGGCGACGTGTGAATTTAGCGGTGGCGCACAAAAGTGAGAAGTGAGTTTCGAGATAAAGGTCGTCACCTCAACTCGTGCTATATGAATCGATCAAGGGGTGTTACTCAGGCACTGGGTCGTCCGGGCGGCGAGGACAGAAATTATTATGTCTACGGTTAGATGAGGAATACATAGTGACGATGGTGCGAAGCAGCAGCGAGATATGCCAAAGAATGATCACCAAAGGAGCGATGAAGAATGGACAGCGGAAGCCGAGATCGGAGGCGACGAAAAGAATCTTCGATTCATCGAGACGAGTTCGATTGAAGAAGTCGAACGTTCTGCTCGCGATGATGTGCCTCGTGTGTCCGTGCATCGCGGGAAACCACCCACCGCGGTTTCTCATCGACGGACAGACGGAAATTGTGGTCAGACTCAAAGAAGGCCCGCAAACGCCAGTTGGCAAGTAGAACGCACTGACGTCCTAGTATTCTATTAGTATGAAGTTTACAAAAAAAAAGGGGGCCACGGACTCTCGGCTCGAAGCTGAGCAAAGGAATTCTTTGAGGATTCGCCATTCTGTTTTCTTTCTTCTTATCTCGTCGGACAATTATGTTTTTAATCTTTTCGTTTGAATTATTAATGAATTTCGTTGTTAACTAATTGTTGATCGTACTTTCAGGAAGTCTTATTTACAGACTCAGAGCCGTAGATCCGGACGGTGACAGCCTCGTTTTCAGCGTCAAGGATCAGCCCGGCAGCAACGTCATAAGGGTCGAAAATTTCAGTCGTAACGAGGCTAACATATATCTTAACAAACTGCTGGACCGGGAGGTTAGTGCTCGGAGAAGCTTTGTGAGAAAGATTCAAGGGGAAGTGGATGACGGGCGGCAGATAGTATATTATGCTACAAGGGAGAGAAGTGCGCGATTTTCGCCGAGTGTGAAGTTTTCTGCCCGAGCGAAGCGAGGTGAATCCGCTCCTTCCGGTGTAGCGTACGATACATTTTTCCGACTTTGTTAAAATAACCACATTTCTTGCGTCGCGAAATCGTCATATTCGCCAATGACTATTATTCCTCCGGGAAGAATACGGCTACCAGGGGGATCATGAGCCCTATTACTCCCTAGGGAGTAATAAAACAGTATTGCGCATCCGCACGGGCTAATAATAATCATTGGTCAATAATAGGCGATTTTCCGCACGTGTTGCACGCAAGGAATGTGGTTATTTCAGCGAAGACTACCATTTTTTTTATCTGCTCTAGAAAACATTTTAGAGTAGAATCTGCTCTACACTTAAACTACTTCTGTTTTATCCGAGCCATGGAGACGCTTTCTGACGTAATTACTGGCATTTAACGTAACCCGAGCTCTCAGTTATAGTAATTCATAATTTTCTCGTTCTTCAAACGTTAATTTAGCATCTTGTTTAGATATAAACATCGTTTCTGTGAAGCCAAATTTGCCAACCGGTGGTTTTAAATTTAAAGTTTCCTGCAATTGGTCTAAGATAAATTTTTCTCTACGTTTCTCAACCCAATTCAGAATTCGCGCACGAAGTAAACTTCTGTCTCTGTTACATTTAGCCGACTGGCTTTTCGACGGAAATTCCTTGCAACTGTTTTACCGTCGGAGGCTTTATCACATCACCTTAAGGCGAGGCGAAACACCGCGCTCGGTATCGAAAACTGCATATTTTTTTTTAATCGTGCGAATTTTTTTTGAGAAAATGTGTATTTATGCCGGATGCGCGCGATGATGTCGCATCCAGCTCGAATTTATTTTTTTTCCAAAAAAATTAGCACTATTGAAAATTTATTAGGAAATTGCGACTACCTCTCTAGAACACTCTCCCGATATCTACCTAATTAACTGGTCGACTTCGAGCTATTGTAATAAAATCGTCATTAAGTTTATCCACAGTATCTCGTGAACCGCGAAATCGTCGGCGTTTCTATCTTCCGTCGAGTTGAAAAAAAGAGCCGCCTTCGCTCGTCAACTTCAATTATACCTGCCACCGACGGTGCACATGCAAGAGCTAAAGAATAGTTCCGTGTCCGCGGGTGTAGCCTAGCGGAAAAGGGACCATCTGTCTCCTCATCCGGGCCTCACCAGTGATGCCTTCCTCTCCTTCTTCTTCCTCCTTTTTTTCTTCTTCTTTTGCATCCATCGTCTCGCTGACCGTTCCGCTTGGCCGATGGACTCGCTGCGAATCGAATCGGTTCCGCGACGCACCACGCAATAATAACACTGTCGAGTACATTAAAGTGAAACTCAGCTACGTACATCCGTAACTTCTGAACCAACCCATTAGACTGACGACTCGAATGTCACAGTAGTAGGAAGTTCTTTCACCGCGCGTTTCGTGTGACGAAATAAAATAAAGGAAAAAAAAACAAAATGTTTTTTAAGTGAATTCCTGTATGTATGTATATATGTATGAATGAATGTATGTATGTATGTGTTTGACCCGTAGGCAAAGGACGAATACGCTTTGGTGCTCACGCTGACCGATGGAAAATTGGGCGAGGGAAATTTCATAACTCAGAGTCTTCTTCTGCTCGTCGAAGACATAAACGACAATGTACCGATGTTTCGACCACATCCGACAAGCCTGACGGTTCGCGAGGATTCCGGTCCAGGTGTGTTGACCACCGTCGAGGCGATCGACGCCGACGAGGGCGCTCATGGACAGGTCGTCTATCATATTCAAGAATTGGACGGTGACAACGACATGTTCTCTATAACAACGGTGAATGGCAAAGGTGTGATCAGACTGGTGGGCGATCTGGACTATGAGAGGAAGTATCTGTACCAGCTGAGAATTCTCGCGGTCGATCGTGCGATCGATGAAAAGGTCGGTATTCGCCAAAACGCAATTTAGGCGCGAAGAAAGTCGCGTACGATTTGTTGTTATTTTTCTTAACATCAATTTTAGTTGAACACGGGAACTACGGCGATTCTGGTAAAGATTCAAGACGTCGAGGATCAACCGCCGGAATTCATCGCCATGACACCGGTGGCGAGGATCAGCGAGAACGTCAAAATTGGAACTTCGGTACTTCAAGGTTCGCGGAGTTTCCTCAACTACAACTTTTTAGAAATCGATATACAAATTATAAAAATATCGCTTTGATATTCAGTATTGATGTAAATATCCACATTTTGCTATAGTCTCAGAACCATTTTTCTCTATGCTGGTCCGTTTTGCCCGAAGTTTAATTTGCCCCACTGTCGTGAAGATTTAAGATTGACCTTAAAGTTTTTGTTAATTTTTACGAACTTTTATTTATTCGATTGCAGTGAGGGCGATCGACGGCGACAAGGGAATAAACAACAAAGTGACCTACAGCATCACCGAAGGACCGAAATATCTCTTCGACATCGATGCCACTTCCGGAGTGGTCTTCACGCGCGGACATTTGGACAGAGAAGCCAAAGAGAACAGCGACGGGACTTTCATTCTGGAAATCACCGTGAAGGAGGTGTCGAAAATCGTGCCAGCCCCTTCGGTGACAACCGAAGTTACGATTATTCTCACGGACGTTAACGACGAGACGCCAAAATTTCGCAGTCCCAGATATCTGGCCGAGATCAACGAGAACGTACCGCAAAACACCCCCGTCAATTTCATCGGCGATTGCGTGCCGGAAGTTTACGATCACGATTTGGTGAGTCGACGTTCATGCTTAGAGACGATCGAATTTTTTTGATATTTCGCGACGAACTATATTAAATTTTCTCTCGTCAAGGGAACAAATGGCACCTTTCGGATGTTCATCGACGGCGACGGGGGAATATTCGACGTTACACCGTCCCGAGGAATCAACGAGACGCCCTTTCTGATTCGCGTCAAAGACTCGACGAAACTGGACTACGAACGAAGATCAGGTAAAAAAAAATCTCAGCGACAAATTCGCCATTTTCATTTAGTAATTGATCAAAAAAAATTTAATCGCATTTTTTTTAGTAATAAATTTTACACTCGTGGCTCGCGAGGTGGTGTCGTTTCAACCTAAGTACAGCGCGGTACCGGTGACCGTCTTCATCAAGGATCAAAACGACAATTATCCCGAATTCACGATGGACGTGTACGAGGTGAACATTATGGAAAATGCCGATGTCGGAACAACCGTGGCTTGGGCCCAGGCTCTGGACGAGGACAGCGGTAACTTTGGGAGTCGTGGGATCAGATACACGCATTTGGGCGGAAGTATAGCACACGTGTACGTAAAATGATAAAATAAAGAGTAAAAGCATTAACTTCCAAAGATGCATGTTAACCAAGTCGTTTGCTACTCTTCAAGTTCAAAATTTCGGATCTGCAGATTGATGTTGAATTCCACGACCGGCGTAATCACCGTGAAGCAAACCGGACAGGGTTTCGACCGCGAGCTCGTATCCCGTCATTATCTTACGGTCGAGGCTCGCGACGATCTCGGCAAGGGAAATCGAAATACCGCTCAATTGATCGTCAACATCCAAGACGTTAACGATAATCCGCCGGTGTTTCTGCAGAACAAGTATGAGGCTGTGCTTTTGGAGAACAAGGATGATTTCGAGTCGCCTCTCGTAGTGGAAGCCTTCGACATCGACTTGAATGGTATACACGACATAGAGATTCATTCATCTCATCATCTAAAAAAAAATTATTTCCCTATCGAGTTCTCTCGATAGCCTGGAATGATATTTATATTTTGAAACTTTCGTCACAATAATCGAAAATTATTTGAAAATGATCCGTTAGGTCGGAGCAATAAAATTAAGTTACGGAACATACGTTGAACTTTGGCTGTAAAGCGCGGCTTTCGCCATTCTCGGCAGGCACGAAAATTAGCACTTTTTAGGCATGAGTTACAAAATATAAATAATGAATCGTTCGATGTCCACTCTGTTTTTTACTTCAGTTTTGAGTTTGACAAAAATGACTTTATCATCAGGAACGAAAAACAGTCAGATCGTTTATTCTCTGGTGTCCGGAGAGTTCTCGAAGAACTTTACAATCGATCCGAAGCGCGGAGTAATCAAGCCTGCTCATCCGATGGATTACGAAGCCTTGCCGATAAATAACGGCGAAAAGGAGAGTTCGGTGAGGCCGTTGAAACTAACTGTGAGAGCCCGTGACTTGGGTATACCGAGTCTCAGTTCCGATGCACCGCTGACGATTTATTTGAAGGACGTTAACGACAACAGGCCGGTGTTCGAGATGGGTTTGTACAAGAGGAATATACCGGAAGATCTCGACGGCGGGACGATTATTCTTCAAGTACGTTTTTTTTTTTTTTAACTATTCGTCGTCGTATTTGTAAATTGGATGTAGAAATTTTTTATTTAAAAATCGACAGGTAACAGCGTGGGACAAAGATCTGTCCTCGCCGAACAACAAAATCGTGTATAGAATCCAGAGCGGTGCCGGTGACAAATTCGTCATAAGCCCGGAGACGGGAATTATCAAAGTAGCTCCAGGCTCGAATTTGGATCCGGACTTGACGTCGCCGAAAACGACGCGTTACAGCCTCGACGTTTTGGCCATCGACAGTGGCACCGAGATCCAAAGAACCGCTCAAGTCCTCGTTAACATCACGATCGTCGATGTGAATAACAAACCCCCGGTTTTCATCGACCCCGGAACGGTCACTATCAGGGAGAACACCCAAGTACGTTTACACCCAAGTACCCCACAAACCTGAAACAAAGGTTCGCGATCGCGACGCCACCAATCACTATATTTTCTAGTAAGAACTCATATTCAAGCACAAATTCCGGCATATTCGTGCAATATTTGTGATAGCAAAAATGACAATAATTTCTAGCAAAATGTGTTAAGTTCAATACGAATATTTGCGAGGACATCGTTGCAGTTTCTATAAAAGTTCTGTCGGTTTTTACCAGATATATGGTAATTTCTATCCAAACCCTTCTCTCAGTGTAGCTACACAAATCAGTAGGATGAGAACGGAGGAACACCAACCCTTGGGGCAAAACGGACTACTTTAACACTTTTTTTCCAAACATGAAAAATATCTCATCTAAAATAGCGGAAACTGGTTCGTTTTGCCCCGGAGTTCCATTTTGCCCCGCGCTCCCATAAATCGAAACTAAGATACAATTGACCGACAAACAAATAAATTAATATTACGCTGGTAAAACAGGTTGGAGCTTACGTTCATCGTATCGTCGCCAACGATCCCGACATTTCGCCGATTTTGCGATACCGAATCGACCCGAACTCTTCGGAGGCACGGAACGAAGAGGGCACGCTGATACGCATCCAGGAATACGATTATTTGGCGGCATTGGAATTGAACCCCGTTGATGGTTTACTGAGAGTGATTAAACTGCTCGACAGGGAGAGGGTCGAGACGATCAGACTGGGTCTGATCGTCGAAGATTTAGCGGCTGTGAGAGGATTGCAGAGCGCATCTTGTACGTTAGAAATTATCCGTGCAAAAAAAAATCGAAACCACGACGAACGATTCATTATTATCGTTTAATTTGTTTTTATCAGCTGTCCTTAGTATTATCATAGAAGACGAAAACGACAACAATCCAAAGTTTCGAAGGCCATTCTATCGAAGATCGATAACGGAAAACAGCAAAAATGGAGTTCACATTGCTAGCATAGTTGCCGATGACGCGGACAAAAATCGTAGTATTACGTACTCGCTGGAGAGTCCGAAAGAAATCGGGGATCTCGTTCATCTAGATCCGGAGACCGGTGAAATGGTCGTCTCGAATAAAATAGACAGAGAAGTACACTCCTGGCTGAACTTGACCGTCAGAGCGACGGATTCCGGAATTCCACCGAGGTACGACATTTTTAAATACGACACATCTTTGTCATACCAAAAATACTATTGCAAGACCAATAGATATTTCAAGATATTCAAAATGAAAAGATTAAAGATAAGATAACATTAAACATATCAAAAGACATTTTTTAAGACCGTTAAGATTGTTTTTTTAATTTAATATATATAAGAGATAAATTATATTTTCGATTTCCACGATATTTATGTTCCATTTACATAATTTTGGGACGTCTATGGAATGACCTACGTATCACACATAAAATTAAAATAATTAGAATTACATAAATCAAAGGTTTCGATATTTTCAGGTCGAGCCTCTCGGAAGTATTCGTTCAAGTTTTGGACGAAAACGACAATAATCCGTACTTCATATCGGACATAAGCAACGTCACGGCCTTGGAAAATGCAAAGATCGGCACGGAGATCGCACGGCTCGAAGCCAAGGATCCCGATAGCGGGGATTTCGGAAAGATAACATTTCTTCTCGACAGAATGTCCTCTCAGGGAAAATTTGCTATTCACCCGGAATTGGGTTCGCTAACAGTCGCGGATACCCTCGACTGGGAGGTCAAGAGCAGTTACATCCTGGTTATCGAAGCTTGGGACAATTATCAGTTCGGATATACGGCCGGAGAGTCGAGAAATGCGTTCAAACAAATCGAGTATGTAACCAATGTCATAGTTAAAAAACATGTTTTTATCAAATCGTCGTAACTCAAGAAAAAAAAGAAATTCTTAACATAAACAATTTATTATTAAAAATGATTAAATTATTAAATTATGACATGTCGTTAAATTAGTAAATACTATTAAAAATTATTAAATGTTATAAGAAAATTAAAGAGAAATTGTTGTTTGTTGCAGAGTGATAGTTCAGGACGTAAACGACAATTCGCCAGTAATCGAGTTGCCTCAAAAATGCGTGACAATCTCGGAGTTCCACGATACCAGGGATGTGATCGCCGTCGTGAAAGCCAAAGACGCCGACGATCCAATGACCCCGAACGGTCGTGCGATGCTGCGAGTAGTTTCCGGCAACGAATTGGGTTACTTCATTCTCGAGCAAACGGATTACTGGACCGCGAAGATCAGAGCTACCGGGTCGCTGAAAGGAAAATTCGGCAACTATTCGCTGGAACTCGAGGCCCGAGATCTCGGCACACCCCCGAAGAAAGACAACGAACAATTGGAGATATGCGTAACGGATTACAACGACAATCCTCCGATTTTTATGAATCCTCAGCACAATACGACAATCAGAGTTCCGGAGGTACCCATTGCATTTTGGCAATTTTTGTCGTATTACAAAATCTACTTTATGATAGTGGAGTGTCATAAATTTAATGTGAAACTACATGAAAAAATATTTGCATTAGTCTTATCGTTGGAAATATGAGATAAATAATGACAATGTGATATTTGATTGTTATCAGAACGTCACTGTGGGTACGCCTATAATTCAAGTGAAAGCCCAAGACGCTGATAACGGGCTGAACGGTGAAGTTCACTACCGCCTCAAGCAAGATCTTGCTGGGCATTGGCGAACATTCCAAATTGACGATACAACCGGAGTTATCACGACGAAGCTGCCCTTGGATAGGGAAACTCAGCGATTGTACGAAGTGGGTTTCGCTATACGTTGTATTGAATCCCATCAATGGATTATTCATGCCTAATTCATTTTTTCTTAATTCTAGATCCGAATAGAAGCTCACGACCTTGGCACGCCGACCCCCCTTAGTTCCGATTTGGATCTCATTATCTACGTGCGTAATATCAACGATTACGAGCCCCAATTTTTACTCGACATTTTCGAGGTGAGGTTTACCGAGGAAAAACTTGCCGGATCGGAATCAATTTTATTGCCGGAAACGATAGACCGGGACGAGGTCGATGATTTGGACGATCCGCCCACCCAAGTCTGCTATTTCATCGTCG
Organism: Amblyteles armatorius; assembly: GCA_933228735.2. NCBI lineage: Eukaryota > Metazoa > Arthropoda > Insecta > Hymenoptera > Ichneumonidae > Amblyteles > Amblyteles armatorius. The sequence goes on along the minus strand of OW121687.1, from coordinate 21,067,219 downwards.
GTGGCAATGACGATGGATTCTTCGCTCTGGATGTCTTCAAGCACGAACTCAGTGTAAGCGCAACTTTTAACCCTTTAAATCCTCAACTAGAATGAAATTGCTTCCGAGTGCTCAGTTTTTAGACGAGAACGCTAATAATTTTCGATTGGCACAAAATGTTGAAGAAAAAAATGGAGCACGGCTTTTGTCGCTCAAATCTGTTTTGAGTATCTTTCACATCGCCTTAAAGTGAATTTTCCAAGGAACTTTTTTCAATGGTGACCTTTTTTTGCACGAAATTCTTACAATTGAAAAACGTATATTGCAGTCTTTAACGACTAAGCCTGTTTCACATCGCCTTAAGGACCGAAATCACTAAGCTCTACTTACAAAGGACGAATAAATAACAATTTCTTCATTGCAGACCGCAAAGACCCTGGACCGAGAGCAGCAAGAGGAACACTTGTTGCTAGTCAAAGCAACCGAGGATTGCAACACCGTGCCCGCGAACGAGAGTTTCTTCGACGAGGCCGACGACACTCTGCTCAAAGTGGTCGTAGCTGTCGAGGACGTCAACGACAATCCACCGAAATTTGTCAGCAGAATTTTTACCGGAGGTGTCACGACCGAGGCAGACTTTGGAACACAATTTATGAACGTGAAGGTGAATTATCCTCGCGAAATGACGAGATTCTATGAAAACTTATTGAAAATTATTCACCGCGTATGCGGCAGCGTAAAATCAGTTAATCTTCAATATATTATATTTCCGGTACTTCAATTCCATTTTTACACATATTTATTGTCCGTCAAAAATTGGTAAAAAATAGTCCATTTTGCCCCGCTCTTCTGAAGAAATTTTCGTCACATTCTTTTTCATGAGCGATTAAATTTCTATAGCTTTCGATTGCGTGCTAACTCTTACAAAATTATTATCCATCATCTACCGATTTCTCGCGGTAAGCTCGACCAATGTTCCGGACACAAAGTTTCTAGATTCGTGTTGAGCATCGAGGTCACGAGTACATGAGCATTTCGTTTTCTCAGGCTATAGACATCGATACCGGCGACAACGCGGCTGTGAGCTATTACCAGGTCGGCAAGATTCAGATGACGCTGACCGAGGGACTCGACGATATAAAGCTAAATCCGTTCCTCGTCGACAGACTGACCGGTGCGGTCAGCCTGAACTTCGATCCTCAGCGAAAAATGAAAGGCTACTTCGACTTCATGGTACTGGCCAACGACACCGAAGGACTACACGATACCGCGAGAGTATTTATCTACCTGTTGCGAGAGGATCAAAGAATTCGATTCGTTCTTCGGCAACATCCGCCCGAAGTTCGAAACAGAATCGAATCTTTCAGAGAGTAAATATCATGAAAATTAATAATTATTCTACTGTATGATTATTTCCAACAATTTACCATTAAGGGTGCGTTCTCATGTTCCAGTCTGCTCTCAGTTCAGGTCTTACTTTTACACAAATCTGCTCCGATAAGTGTTCTTCAATTATCAAAATGTATGCCGCGGAAAGAATCGGCTGTACCGTTGGCGATTTAAACAACCCACTACCAGTAGTTAGCCACAAATAAAAGACCGCATAGATGAGCAGATCTGCACTCATGAAAGCACCCTACTTGATTGATTATTTCCAATTATACTCAAATCTCAAAGACGCAGAAGTTTTTTAAACTTCACTAGAAAAAAAATTCCCTACTTTTTGGATGCCAATTTTTATTCGACTCTTATGGGATCTTTTAATTCGCAGAATTCTGGGTAACGTAACCGGCGCTATAGTGAACGTCGACGAGTACAAAATTCACGAGAATCACGACGGTTCCGTCGACCGTACGCGAACAGATCTCTACATTCATCTGGTGAATCGTCGGGACAATTCGATTCTCGAGGTTTCCGAGGTCCTCGAGCTCGTCGACCGTAACATCGAGAAGCTGGACACGCTTTTCAAAGATTTCAATGTTCTGGACACGCAGCCAGCTCAATCGCAGCCCGTCGTACAGTACGAGCAGGCTGGTACGACTTTTTGGCTCTTAGCGCTGACCCTCTTCTTGGGCGCGCTCTTGATACTCTGCATCGCCCTCTGCCTGTCGCAAAGGGCCTCCTTTCAACGTCAACTAAAAGCTGCCAATGCCTCGCCTTTCGGTACGACGGATTCCGAATTCATTCGCGGACCGGGAAGAGTTCCTAACACGAACAAACACAGCATGGAAGGATCGAATCCGATATGGCTGCACGCTTACGAGAACGAATGGTTCAAGAGCGACGAGTCGTACAGGTAAAATAAAACAAATTTTTTCAAGTAATATTAAGCACGATAAGAAAATAGAAGCTACTTTTCAAGCTTGAATTTTTCGTGTTCATTAAAAAATTTTAAAAAAGGAGAAAAAATTAGTTAAAAAAAAAATCGAAAAATTCAAAATGACATAAAATTTCAACGGTTCAATCGATTCTTTTGAAATTTTGATGGGATCGGCGGGTCATCATTTTCCGTCTGTGTACGCGTTTTTAGCTTGATGACTGAAAAATTGCGAGCGCTAGACCGCGAACAGACATTTTTGAAGAAATTAAAAATTGCAAAAAAAAACAACTGAACATTTTTGGATGAAATTTTGACCAAACATTGACTAGTCATCGCCCTTGGCAAAATGAGTGTGTCAGATTATACGTAGTGTGTCCATATACATTCACTGGTGCCGCAAGATCAAAATCTTAGTTTCCTGGCTACCCTCTGACTGGATACTTATCTCTACCCCTATTTATCAAAATTCAGTCACAACTCCGAAAGGGACTCCCTCGACGAAAATGCGTTGAACAATGAGGATATAATGAACGAGGCTAACAGCGACGAAAGGACAACGAACGAAAATCCCTACTACGTCAGACCGAGGCCTTCATCGATTTCCAGGTATGCGATAATTTCGCTGAAGAAATTCAATAAAAAAAAATTTATCAAGGGTTGTTTGCCGAGCGTAATTTCATTTATTTTTTTTAGTGTGGAGAGTGTGACGGACAATCAAATTGACTTTAACCACGAAACTCCGGTCCATAATGGACATAATCCAGTCGTCAACAATCCACTTGGAAAGAAGGTTGAAACTACAGAGTTATAGCCCGAAGAGTGAACGAAGACTCGTCGATACTAAAATTAATGTAATAGTCATGGAATTTCTTATGGCCGAATTTTTTATTCCATTGTCAGTACCACCTCGTATCCTTAGACCTATCGAACTTCTTTGTAAATAGCTAACCATATTTCGTACTTAGTATTTATTTGTATTCGAACGTACCGAGAAATGCCACGAATCGAGAAGATAATTATTTATAAAAAAAAAAAAACGCATCAAGTTTTTATACTTCGATCAGTTTAGGGAGGGATTGTAGTTTTCGTTACAAAATTAATTACCGTCGCCAAATAAATGTATTCGAAATGCAAATCATAGTTCGCCTGGCGTGATACCAAAAATGCACAGCCAGTTTTTCTACGTCAGTTTTGTAACGATTTTTATAGCGAAATACAGAATTTTCTTAAGTCCATATTTCCACGCTACGATAATTTCCGTTCTACTAATTCCAGTATCCATCTTCCACGCTCTTGTTATTGCAGTGGTCAGACGCGTAATTCGCGTCTGCGGTGTCCGTCCGACCGTTAGTCACATTAGAATTAAATACTTATTACGTTTAAATGCTAATTTCGGCCTCGCCCGGTCAGTCACACGAATAAACCAAGGTTGGACTCTGAATCGTTTTATCTGAATCGTTAATAACGGACATCTTTTGGACTTATATTTACGCTTAACCGGCACGCGAAGCCTCGATTAACTCACCAAAATTTTACGAACCAACTATTCCGAAAAGATTTTAAGTACAAAAATGTATAAAAACAGAGATTAAGTTCTCGAGTTCCCTCGAGCAAAAATACCTTCACCTTTAATTTCTTCCAACGCTATTGTTACAACGTTCGAGCTGTTTTACGCAAGGATTGACCTACAATGCACTAAAGCCCGATCAATAATTTCTTTATCCGATCATTCCGTTCCCTACGAGCGAGCTGTTTTATAATTTTGTAGGTTTAGATTTCTGAATCTAAAATTAATTCTCGCAAGTTTTTATGTGTCACTGAAAAATGTATATAAATGCATTCTTCATTGTTACGCTCATCCATGAGATAAATCCGAATCGATGTGCCCGCACTTCGTACGCACGGCGGCAAAAGTTCCACTTTTTTTTATCCCTCTATACATCTTAGTAGTGTAAGGTGTGCGAGAAGGGGATCGAGAAAACTTAACTGCCTTATTCTCTTATCGTCTTCCTTGACGTCGGCTTCGCGTGCTGCCGCATGGTAATTCAGGGGAACTCCGAGCCGCTGGTCAGCCCCGGACTCGGCATCCCCCCGACGTTACAACTGCCGACGGGCTAGTGACCCAACCGCTCACGAGGCAAATACACTCCACGATACTCCACGATAAACCGCCTCCACAGGTTCCACTCCTCTCTCCGATTGCGGACAGCAGTGTACATATTTCACGCTCATTTCACGATACAATCCTTCATCATTCGGTGGACAAAAAAAAATCCTAATAAAAAAAAATCGATCGCATTCCAAAAAAACGTTATTGCGAGTCGGGAGGATTCTGCAAGTTTCTTTCAGAAAAAAATAAATTGCTCACGCGTCTAAATGCCTGGGCGGAACCCCCGTACGAAAAGAGCTGACCGACCCCTCGAAGGCCGCGGAGACTACGATCTTTATTACCGCGGCCACAGTAGTCTCGCTCCTTCACAAACAAATCACACGCGACCCCTGCGTAGTGTAACCGTACGGGGCTATTGAGGGTGCCCGCACCACCGGGTCCCATACCGAATTATCCTGTCTGAGTCATCGGTACTGGATTACCTTTCACTTTCGGTATTATATCGATAAATTAACTTCACTCCAGTGGATTCGTCCTCCGAAGATATTTTTTCCATTGATTTCACACAACGACCTGTGTATCGTGCAACCGGCATTGCCCCGCGAGGAAGATTACCCGCGGGAAGAATTGCGGCACCGGGGCGATACATCACCCGGCGATAAAGATCGGCAAAGTTGATTTTCAGAAAATAAACCCCGCGGAGGTTTTTTTTCCTGAAAACCACGAGATGCCCCATTTACCTAGCTTGACCCCGCTTGACCCAATTAACCAAGTCCTGAACAGTAGATTTATGAAGAAAAAAACCAAGTACTCAAAGGTCGTGGATTCAGTGGCAAAAAGTCACGACGATTTCACGAAAATAAATTGCAAAGTGTCTCGAGCACCGACCGTTTGTTTCGCCAATAGGAAGCGGCCCGTGATTTTCGCAATCCGAAGCGCGGTTAAAGCCCGCTTGATCTAGGGTCGGATAGCCGCAGCCATAAAACATCCATACACACGGGGTCAGCCCACGGGACTCGCGACGCCGCTTCGCACAGTCTCGAGCATCGTTGAAGTAAGCAGCGGTCAGTCGTACTGGCCGACCAGAGTCCCGGGCTTTCGCACACGAAACGAGGCTAACGAAATGCATGTTTCGCTCTCCGCATTTTTTTTTTTTTTTTCAGCGTCAATGCATGTTGATTTTTTTGTTCCCTCCTAATAAACATTCCCGCCATGTGGGCCGTTGCGTGACACCAAAAAAATTCTTCGGCGCTCCTTGTCGGAGGGATTTACATCGAGTTATATTCTGTGATCTTCCTTCGCTACATCCTCATCAATTACCGCACCGACGGGACATTGTCGGGGGGTGGCTTGCGGTTTGTTGATCCAAGGGTGGCCAACCGCACACGTAGCCAGCCATCCTCCTCGTTACTAGCCCGGTGTGTGTAGGAAGTGGAAAGCGCGCGGTGGGGCGCCAAGTCAGCCCGGGTATATCGTTACGTGACGTTACGTCGTCCACGTGACGGCGCCCGGCGTCGGCGTCGAGGGGGTGACCGAGTCGAACACTGCGACAACCCCTTCACATGCCTCGGCGCGTCCTTCGCGACCACGTGCACCAGAACACCCGTTGCCTTGCGCTGCATTCGAAAATGTCGAGCCACGAATACGGTTGAAATAATAATAATAAATTATCTTTAAAAAAAACCATTTTGCAAACTATCGATACTGTTTGTTTTGATTTAATTAAAGAACAAATACCGTGGGTGAATATAAAATAATTATTAAAAGAAAAACAGTGAACTAGACAGGTAATCCAGAAACTGGTGGGACGACGGAATGATGAAGTGTTTCGCTGAAGCGCAACGAGTCTTCGTGGAGTACGCAGTATGCATTCAATCAGTCCTGCTGATTTTATACACTACAAGACATCCTGTATGTGAAGTTCGATCGATCGCAGAGTGTCTGTGACTGTAGTAAATGGATGTAGAGTCGCGTGTTTCCTTTGTTTTACAACAATCGCACGTGGAGAATTTTGTTTTTTTTTCAGTTTTTTTATTTTTATGCCGCTATTCCCGTGATTCTGTGAAACTCTTAAGGGGGTAGAAAATCGTTTGTGTACCGGGACCCCGAGGATGACGTCCCGATCGACGAAGTTAAACTTTTAAATGAACACGTACAGGTGAGTTAAATATTTTGTTTTGTGTAATTAAAAAAAAAAAAAATTATTATTTAAAATTAAAGATCCCCTGCGGCGATAACGCGCTCAAGTTTAGTTAGAATAATTACCAATTATGCAGGAACATAGCCGATTCACGCCGGCTCGGTCATTCCCTTCGCCGGGACACAGAGAAGCGTTAGCGTGGCACGTAAGCATTATGTCCATCGCAATTCAGATATTTGATCGCCCCACATTTGTAACTTTACGGGTGTTGGACAGGTGACACGAACAGCGGTATAGCGACCGGGATGTTTTCATTTCAAAAACTCGTCGGTGTCATGCACCTTTGGTATCTCAATTAAAATAATGATACTTTCTCTTTTTGCATTCTTCGCGAACGTTACGGGGAAGTAAAAGTCCATCGTTTTACTTTCATCTGTACTACATGTGTGGCAATTAATCTGTGCGCCCTTTTCGATCGCTTGTCAAAGTATTTTTTAATTCGCGATAGAAAAATCAATGGCGTTCGACATCGTTCCATTGAATTGTTCAGGCCAAGTGTACACACGTAATTGGTGTCTTTGTAATTGATTGTGGGAGGGCGAGAGTTACGGGAGGATTTTTTTGTTTTACAAACAATGTGAAATTTTTATTATTATTATTATTATTATTATCATTATTGTTATTATTATTATTAATTGTTTTAAAAAAAGTAGTGACTGTTAATATAATTCAGAATATTCAGATAAGCATCTAAGAAAATGGGTTCACATTTAAGTGGATCGATCAACATAAAGATGAGAAAATAATCTGACCCGATTCTGTAGAATCCCGGTGTGTGTACTCCCAAGTTAGTCACGCACCGGTCACCTCTACGCTAGTACTATATATCGCATCATTCACACAGCGAGCCCCACGGGTTTCACCCCTTCGTCTACGTATTCACTTGCGCAAACGAGACTTTCCAACTTTTGTAGTACAACGCACCCCGAACATCATTTTTTTTCTAATCAGGTTTAATAAGCTGTATTTAAGTGATGTCACATACTTTTAACCGCGCGCGAAGCGACACACTGTCTTAACAGGAGATCTTTTTCTTTCTTTTCATCTTTTTTTTTAGATCTTAGAACGACGCATGTGGAAATGATTCGTCGGGTAAATGCTAAAATCGAAAGTACCGGTCAACGTAATTTCCCGTGACTTCGAAGAACGGGAAAAAGACATATAAATTGTCAACACACGAACACACGCCACACATCGGAGGTTCAGTCAGAGCTGTGCAAAATACGTGACGACGACCTCGTTCCATGATTATAAAATCGATATTAAGGACTCTATCGATGCTCGAGATCTCTTGTAACGTTACTTTCCCGCACGAATAAAGTTGACAAAGGAACGACCGGTTTTATTTCCACGGCAATTTTTTAAAACCTTTATCGCACGTTCCCGATTTAACCTTTTCACTCCCAACGGCGAACATTTATATATGATAGATTGGTTTGCAAAAAAAAAACGATCTTTGCGTCACAGCATTACTCATCGAATTTTTCTCAGTTATTCACTAGAAATCAGAATATTGCCCGAGCCGAGGCTCATACCATTTTTTCTTACTACGTCCGCATCGATTTTAAAATTTTTACAGAAAGTCCATTTTCGAGAATTAAACAATTTAAGTATCGAAAAACTATTCGGTGTGTGTATAGTTATTGTGCGGGAGGTATTTTCTAGGGAACATATATGAATATCTCGATGAGCAATGCCGTGACAAAATGAAGGTTTTTTTTTATGTCGTAACATGTATCGCATGACAAGAAGGAAAAACTGTAACAGAATATTATGAACGCGCGGAAATGTTATGTACGAACGTCCGCGTCAATGATCGTTCATAATTTATGGCGGGCACGCACCAGTGCTGGATTAGTCGTGGCGAACGAGCATTAGTACATTAGAAAATCGATTTATTTCGTCCCGATGTTGTGTGCTCGAGCCCGACTGGACGATGGTGTAAAAGTGGACTTGCCGGTGGCGAGAGTCCAGTGACCTCGATAATCGTTCACCCTTGCGTTCGATAAGCTCACAAACCCTGATAGATATTTAATAGCTATTATATCGAACCGTGAAACACACGAAACAAGAGTTTCTAATAAATATTTCAACAAATGTCGATAAACGCACGAAACCTCGCCTTTTTTTAATGGTAAAAAAAAAATACGAGCGGGTCACATCGACGTTCGATTAAAATCTGCGATATTCTCGTTAAGTGGATATAGGACTTTTAGCGAGTTTAGGAGCGCTTCTGTTTGCCCTATCACGCGAGCTATTGACCACGAAACCTGTACAGACCCTCCGCCGTGTACAACGCGGTCTGCACTCCTCGGGAGCTGTAAATAATTACTGAATCGCTGCTGCTGAACCCCTTGCCGAATTAACCGTAACGTCATCGTCGACGCCCTCGCGAAAAACGAACGGTTAGCCCGCCATTCCTGTATCGCATGTATTCGCAGAATGCCCTTGGAGGAATGGATCAAAGTGTGGACGTACTTACTGCTGGGATGCCTCGCTCCTCTAGCCGAACGAGCCGCGGCCGCTCGGCCACGATTCGACACCTCCACCGACATGGGACTCGTTCTCGTACCTGCCGATGCCGAAGTCGATTCCGTTATATTTCGATTGCGGGCCACCGATCAAGACGCCGATTTTCCTCTCATCTTCGATATAACTGGTAAAAGCACACATCCTGAAAATAGAGAAATACAGTTGTAATTAATCGAAGTGTAATGCGCGATTGGGGCTACTTTGAAACATTGCTATTCTTTTCGCAATAAGCGAGTAAATGTTATTAAAAAAAGACCGTCACTCAAAGCTATCCAAAACGAACTCAGTCGGTAACAAAAGCTGTAAACGATTTTGCTTCAAAATCTTCAGCTGAACGAAAGTTAGCAGTGTCTTAATCTGACAATTGAACTACCGCTAATTATTTGGTCTTCAGAAAAATGCACACACTTTTCTTATAAAGTTTTATAATTTTTTTTTTTACTTTTCTTACGAACTTATAAACTAAAAAATAAAAGCGCGCTTGGAAAAATAGTGGATTACAGTTTTTATTACCGACTGAGTTGGGCGGGAAGGAAGTGGTTTGGGATCTTCCACGAAAGTGGCCTGAAACTCTGGGATCCAAAAGTGAAATCTAACAGAATGGGTAATTCGTTTAGCGACTGTGACCCCAGTTGTGAGGATAGAAAATCTTCCGTGCACCCTTTACAACAAGGTGTGTCAGGCCAACGTGATATTGACGAGACGACTGACACCTGGACGCCTCCACGATTTCGCCGTCAGAGTAAAAGACTCCAAAGGGGATTCCAACTCTATGCAAGCGACTATATCGGTCACGAACGCCACAACACAGAGAGATAAAATATTTCCACACATTCCCGCCATAATTATGGTGCCCGAGGTATGATGTACCACTGTTTTATTTTTTCACTCGGATTTTTTATCGACAACATTCAAACCGATTAAACATGATATTTCGTCTCGATGCCGCTCAGGATACGAAACCCGGTAAAGAATTGGATTACGTGCTGGTGAGATCGAATCAGTGGAGTGGAAAACCAGTTTACATCGAACTGTGGGTGCGTCAAAGTAATTAGTAATTGCAAAAAGACCAAATTAAAAGTCACCATTTTTTTCCAAAAAAATGTAATAGTCTTATTGTACCATAGTAGTATAAATAGTAGTAGTAATATTTATTTCGTGTAAACCCGTGCTGGTTTTTAAATAGCTCCCTCCTTCCCCTATACATATTTCCCTCTTACAACTGAAGATTTAATATACACTTACAACTACGATCCAATCGTCCACCATCAAAAAAATTTTTATATATATACATATATTACACATTCGTTATTTTACCATCTTGCAGCAACCCAAAGAGTTGTTCACTATAAGACAACGACAGCTACCGGCGGAAACTCGTGGAGTAATAACGTTGATAGGCGAACTGGATTTCGAGACTCAGTCGATGTACACCCTCACGATATACGCCACGGTAAGGCGGAGCTAAATTAATTTGCTCGAACAAGCGTTCCAGTGAATCAATTGCTTTCCACTCTGCAGGATCCTTACACCGAGCCGAAAAAGGACACTCGTAACATCGCGGGATTGCATCTGGTAGTCGTGGTTCAGGATGTTCAAGATGTACCGCCAATTTTTACCATGGCGCCGCCTTTGACGAAAATTAACAATACCGTGAAACCGGTGAGTTGAGGATTCTATGAAAATCGACCAGAAACATGCCGATTTTTTATTTTATATTTATGACAAATTTTTCAATCCAGGGTGACGTTATCCTAAGAGTCCACGCGGAGGACGGCGACAAAGGCGTTCCCCGGGAAGTGACCTACGGCCTCGTCTCCGAGGGCAATCCATTCACTCCTTTCTTCAACATCACGGAAACAACGGGTGCGTGAAAAAAAATTACTAAATCACAAACCAAAAACCCTGTAACTGCACGGACTGCGGGAGTAAAAATTACAGCGATGCTTGAGAAAAACTAACTAAAGTGAGCAATTGTTAGTACATATATAGGAATATTTAATGTTAAGTTTTAACCAAATTTTTCAATTGTGGTAAAAATAATTGTAAATTTCGCATTTGCATACTGATAAAAAAGTACAGTTGAATCAACTGAGATTCGGGCAGGGACATTCAAATAAATATTTAGTTGGTCGAACAAAATATTTTAATGACTCAAAAATATTTTGGTTAAATCACCCAATAAATTGTTGAACTAACCATTTTTTTTTGGTGTACCAACAAACTATTTAGTTGGACGTCCCTGCCCGAATCTTAGTTGATTCAATTTTTTGATCGGTGTAATGCGGCCACAAAGTGGGTAATTACCATACGTTCTATAACAATTTTTCTCAAGCGATACCGTAATTTTTTGCTCGACCCTTCCCTCCGTGTACCCAAAGAACAGCAGAGACCGTGAATCGAAGCGAGCCGATAGTCCGGGACCAGAGTTCCAAACGTTCGTGGAGATCGCGTGCAGGGCGGCCCGCCCGATCGCCCACGCGCCGGACATTACGCCATTGTAGAACGAAGATAAAATACAGGAAAAAAAAAACCTCACATGTATACATATAATTTTCTTGGCGTTGTCGTTTTCCTCGGCGAGCGGGCAATGTAACGGCCGACAGTTAATTTCTTATCGAGAACAACAATCGAATGGACAAGGGATCAGCCCGATGACGTTGAGCCTGCGATGAGGGGAAAGTGAGTCACGTAAAAAGCGTGACTGAGGGCTCGATGGCTCCCGTGCCTTTCGTAAAGAGGCGAAAAATTAGTGAGAACAGACGAGGGAGGCAAAAAAATGAAACAAGAAACAACGAGAAGAAAAGAAGTCGAGGCGCAGGACTTTGAGGGCAGACACGAGGTTGCCGGACTCGAGGACTATCGATCGTTAGTGTACGACCCGGCCGAGCTGCGGTCAGAAGTCTCAGCTTTCAGGGCGGTAGACCGCGATCCTTATCTCCTGGTGAGCGTGTAAGACGCACACGATCGTATCCCTACTTCGGCTTTGGTCTGCGAGTTACGTACTCCGCCCCGCCTCGTTCCGTTCCCTCCTCAACCTCGGATATGCGATGTAGCCACAGCCGAAGACCTCGGCGGTGTTACTGTGCGGCACATTGGTAGACCCGCGGTCTCGTTCGATATGTAAAACGAGCTCGTAATACGCCGCGGAGAACCTCGTGCGTTCGATGCACTTAGCGCCACGCTCTCGTTCTAATACGAGGCGAAATGCGTTTTATGCATTTCCTCGTAATGACGCGGATGAAAATGCTTTCCAATCATCTCGTTTCATGGTTTATTCATCGTCGCCGCTTGCCGAGTCCGAGAAGGCTCGTCGCCGATGATTGGCGCGATGACCGCGATGACGATGAGGAAAATAAAAGTACACGGTGACGGAAGCGCAATCGAGACGTGGAATTAACATGGGCTCGTATTTCACAGGGGAAATTATTCTGGCGCGACCTCTCGAGGAATTGACGCAGATCACTCATGTCGGAGCTCCGGTCGTGCTGACCGTCGTCGCTGAAGAAATAAGACGATCGACGATGGAACCACCGGCCCAGGCAACCGTCGTCGAAGTTGGACTGCTTCTCGGCGAACCGGGAAACAGCCCGCCCTTCTTCGAGAACGATAAGTACGTCCGGAAATTATACTCTTGATAAAGAATTCAAGGCGAAAGTCTTGAGGACGCTGAGCGGACAATGTCCTCGCGGACCTATCAAGCGGAAATCTTTGGGCAGGATTTGGGTTGTTTTCTAACAATCTGCTCCAACTCAACCTGCCGATTGGTGCGCCAAACCGACTCCGATTCCAACCTTCTGGAGGTTGGTTTTTGGTTGATATTGCATAAACCATCGTTACATGTGTTGGGTAGAAAGTTGATTTAAGTATCGCCGAAAAATCGACCTCTCAAACAATGGAATCAGAGTTGGTTTGGCGCAGCGATCGACCGATTGGTATTCAGTTTAGTTTCAGGTCGGTCAAAACGTGAATGGTGGCAAATTTGAAATATTTTGTGCCATAAAAAAAATGATCGTTTACAACTGTAAACAATTTTTTTCCACTTTCTTGGTTTCTGGAAAATAGTACCATTTTTCCACGTACTCAAAGAAATTTCGTGTGTACCTTGGCAATGAGTTGGATTTGTTAAATTTATTATTCGTCGCTCGTACAGTTACGTGGCTTGGATGGAAGAGAACGCGGAGCCTGGAAGTGTGGTAACTTTTACCGAGCATTACTCAACCAAAGTTCGGGACGAGGATATCGGGAAAGCCGGCGTATTCGCGCTAAAGTTGGATAACAACAACGGTACTTTTGAGATAAGTCCAGCTGTTGCCGAGCGCACGGCGAATTTTATCATCACCGTTCGTGACAACAGCCTCATAGATTACGAGATCCACAAGAGTCTGAGATTCAAGGTACGATGCACGGAATAATTTTTTCATTTCAGTTGTGTCGTGAATTTGTGATCGAAATACAATTTCCCATGTAGATAATCGCTCAAGAAGTCGGTCCGGCGACGAATCTTTCGGCAACTGTGCCGGCAACGATTTTCCTCAGAGACATCAATGACAACGCTCCGGAATTCGAGGTGCCGTCTTATGAAGTTACTCTCTCTGAGAACGCCACAGCTGGAACACGCGTTACTCAAGTAAGCGCCCTCGCGGAAACAAAACATATGCGAAAAATGCATGCATTTTCGACGCATAAGCTCGCGTCAGACTTGGTTTCAATTTTTCCGAAAAATACAAATATTTTAAAATGCCATAACATTTTTACGGTTCGATACATTTTCGACAAATTCAATAGCAAATGTCTTTACCAAAGATCATAGTATTATATTTTTATGCAATTTTAGGACGATGGCTCAAAATTTACTCAAGTTTGAGCTACAACACCTTTTTTAAAAAATGTCAAAATCCCGTAAAATCTCGATCATTTTTTTCATATTTGAACCTTTATAACTTTGGATTGACGTAGGTTCACGCGACAGACAAAGACACTGGATCCTTCGGTAGAATCCAATACACTCGGGTGATAGGTACGGGCAGCGAAGCTTTCCACGTCGACCCGGATACGGGAATAATCACAGTGGCGATGGAAACTTCGGCACTCGATCGGGAAGTAACTCCGACTCTCCGGCTGTCCGTCGAGGCGCGTGACGAGGACGGCAAAGGACTGCGAGGCACCGTTCCTCTGATCGTCAATCTTTTGGACGTCAACGACAATGCACCGATCTTCGAGAGGACGAGCTACAAATTTACGCTCAACGAAGATTTGACGAATTTTACGACCATGGCGATAATAAAGGTAAAACTTCGCGAAGCGAGGCTGGAGAAATTTAAGAACCTTGATAATCCAATTTTTAAAATTTTGTATTAATCTAAGTTCAATTTTTTTAAGGCATGCGACGCCGACTCTGAACCGCCGAACAACGAGATACGCTACGAAATAGTCCATGGAAATTACGAGAACAAGTTTTACCTCGATGAGGTGACCGGCGAGCTTTTCCTTCGCGAGCCGATCAACAAAGTCAGACGTACGAGACACAACAATTATCAAAATTTTGCCACGGTGTTCAGAAACAGTTTAGTCAAAGTGGAAAAGAGTTTCGAAGTCATGCAGCCATCGTCGACGGTCACGCCGGACGTGACGCGATCGCCGGAAACCGCGACCGACAAGAGTGCAAGCAACAAAGGGACTTCCGACGCCGAAGAGGATACTCCGAAGATAAGAAAGAAACGCGCGGATGAAGAAGTCCTATTTACTTTGACCGCGAGAGCTTACGATCTCGGTAAGATCCAAGAATTAATTGCAACTTGAAAAACATTTGTTTTAATTAGTTGTGCCTTAGGTTTATATACTGCCCTGCACTACCCTACTTTTACCTTTAAATTTTAGAATAATATTCAAAGGGCGATACCGACATTGAGAATTAACTAAGGTAATCGGCCCAGTTTCCGCTATCTTCAATTGTTAAAATACAGTTTATAAAAAATGTACGTATCACGGCATTAATCAAGAGTAAACCGCTCTTCAACATGCCGTCAATTTAACGTATACTGTATTTATTATTGGTACAAATTGTGATTAATGCCGGTAACTGGGACAGCGGTGGAAACTGGGCCGTTTTCCTCAACCATCTTGCAGAAAGATATTTTAAAAATATTACTCGATACATGTACCTGTAGAGCCAAAGAGTAAAAAATTCGAGTGTTTAAAAGTGAAAATGAATAAAATAATATCATTAATTCCAGGTGTACCTCACTTGTCCGGTGTAACCGAGGTGAGCGTCCTGAAGGGTCCCGTAGCCGGAGCGCGTATCGTTAGGTTCGTCGTATCGGGCGAAAATCCCGATCCCGTGAAAACTGCCGACACTTTGGCAACAATCACCGGTGGTCGAATAAACGTATTGGAAATTCGTCCCTACATAAGCACGGATGTTCCCGATGGAACTTCTATGAACGTGCCCAGTCTGGAGGGAGGCAAGAAGTAAGATCCGCCGTCGATGAAGCGCACTCGAACGAATCTGAAAAATGAAAATAAAAAAATGTTTTGCATAATTTTTCAGAAGTATAGTAGTCGCGCGTGTCGAGCCGAACGGCGATAGAACTTCGTTGGTCGATATCGAAAAAATTAGATCGGCCTTGGCGGCGAACGGGGTCGGAGTAATCGACAGCGACATGCCGATCGCTACCGTGAACCCCGTAACGACAAACCATAACACCAATACCAATATAAATTCGTCTATCAGCGTGACGAGCGAGGAAGTCGTGAGTGCAAAAGAATTATTTTTCTCATTTCGGTTTTTAATTTTTTAAATACAAAAGCGACAAAAACCTTTTCGATTTGTAATTTAAATAAAATGTACAAAAACGGCAATTTGTTTTTCAAATTTTTTCAGACTATATACAAAGCCGAGAACAGGCTACTCTTCTGGCTGCTGATAATTCTCGGATTACTCATGCTCATCGCCCTTATAGCATTGATTATTTGCTGCATCTGTCCGGGCTGTCCCTTTTACATGGCACCGCGAAAGAGGAGGGTTCACTCGTCGGAGACTCTGATAGCCCGATCGGATGGACGACCGAGGCGGCATCTTCATCGAAAACACGCCAGGATGTTGGAAGGTAAAAAGAGCAAACTATTAAAACTATTAACATTTTTTAAACGATTCACCGAGATGAGCCTGACGATATGTGCATGAGACGAAATTTCATTAAGTTATAACGGCCGTGTTTTCCACCGAACAAACTTAGCTCGGGGTAGTT
Source organism: Amblyteles armatorius (assembly GCA_933228735.2). Lineage (NCBI taxonomy): Eukaryota > Metazoa > Arthropoda > Insecta > Hymenoptera > Ichneumonidae > Amblyteles > Amblyteles armatorius. The sequence continues at coordinate 21,050,828 of OW121687.1, read as the reverse complement.
CACTTAGAGCATAAAATTCTACAAGTGAACAATTTCTTTGTTCCTAAAGTTTTGCATTGATAGAGACTTGTTAATGATGAAATTTGATGTCATGCATATATCTTCAGGGTTATCTTCTGATACCTAAAAATTTGATCACCTGCGGTAGAAGATGACCCGCTGAACCGATAAAAATTATTTCCTCTTACCCAGCATCCTGGTCGGGAAGGAAGCAAGCATGGAGCGCGGACCCGACGCGACGTAACTGGCAATTCAACCGACGTAACCAAAAAGCCGGTGGTCTGGCGTCGCTGCCCGGTGACGTGCGTGTCATCGACAGGGATAACGAGATCGCCGAAAAAACTGGATCCCTGCGTCTGCGGGACGGTCCGGTACCGATGTACTTCACGGACCCACCGAGAAGACCCGACGAACAAAGAATATACATGGAGGACGTCGAGGGTCTGAGAGGTCAGCCCTACGACCACGCGGACATGGAGTTGTTGGCCCAGCGCGACGTAGAAAGATCATCCGACATGGCGCGTCGGGCATACCTCAACGAGGAGGAACAACGCGCCCACGAACATGCGAAATTCGTCAGGGAGCAGCATTTCTATCGCGACGGTAACGCCGAAGTTTTGCGTCTCGTCACCAGAGGGCAAATCGAAGAGGGCGCTGTCGGCTGTCCCGCGCACAGGTCGCTCGTTATAGATCAATCGCAGTACGGCGCTTATCGGGTCGATGGAAAAGACATTCTGTTGCAAAGATTCATCGAGGACCAGAAAATTCGACACGCCGCCGACGTTGAACACGATCTGCACGACAGCATGCAGGACATCGAGCGTCGCAGCATGGAATCGCATCACCGTCAGAAAGAGGCTGTTAGCATCCAACAACAACAACAACAACAACAACAACAGCAACAGCAACAACTGCAGAAGTTGCAGCCGCATCAACAGCACCAACAGGTTTTATTGATTCCCGAACGATTGGAGGAAGATCATCGTCAGCACATAGAAGAACTCGGCCCGGAAGTTCAGAGGCTCATCATCGATCACGGTGGTTTCGAGAAAACGTCTAGATTCGAGTCGAAAGACAGCCAAGAAATTGTCCCCGGCGCGACTCTCTTGGTGCACGCTCCGATCACGAAACCATTGGGAGAAAAAATCAAGGAGCACGCGTCCAGACAGAGCGTCAATGTACAGCACTATTCGATTCACGATCTCGAGCTTGCCCGACAGAACGCTCTGTTGACGAGGCTCTTACTCGAGAGAGACGTTAGGGAGGTCGGCGCCGGGGCGATGGTGGACTCGGCGAGCTATCTCGAGACGCAGAGCTTGCCCGGACAAGTGGCCATTGCGACGCAGACCGACAGAACCGCGGCTACCCAGACCGAGCTGCCGAGCAGAAGCAGGAGCGACAACGACGAGTCCGAGGAGGAGGCGCGGATGAGGAGAAAAATGAAATCCAAGAAGCGACACGGCGACGGCGAACCCAGAAGGATAAGGACTCTCTGGATGAAGTCGCCGATACAGGAGGAAGACACCCAGTACTGCACGGAGAAGAGGTCGAATGTGTTGCGAAAAAAAATCAAAGACGTCAAGGAGTGCAGAAGAATTTCTCTGGAACCCGAAGTCTTGCAAGCGATTTCGGATTCCCTGGACGAGAACGGCGAGACGCCGATCACAGCGCGAAGAAGGGACGCTCGTCGGGACGACTCGAACTCGAGGGAGGAGTCGCGCAACGACGAGGAAAGCGGAAGACTGGAGGATTCGTCGTCGACGGATTTCGCCCTGCGAGACGGCAGGAGAATCGTCGCTGAAAAGCAGGACGAAAGAAGCGCGACCGACGAGGAGGCCAAGACGAAAAGTCACCGAGACAAAAATGTCGTCGAGCCGAGTTTCCGAATTTTGGAACGGGAGATGAGCTCGTTGAGCAAAAAACTTTCGAAACTCGCTGGGAAGAAGATACTGCAGTACGGTAATGGGAGCGAGACCGATTCGCACGAACAGACGAAAACGGTGACGGGGGATTTGAAGAGAATTGAGAAGAAGCCGGAAACGCAGGTCGCTGATGGTAAAATAGTTAGCAGGGGAGTCGAAGCGACGAAGTCCAAGAGATCAAAGTCCACATCGCGAACCACTGGGTCGGAAACTGTAGTGATTAAGGAACAGACCAAGATTCGTGAAGAAGTTGTCGGGGAACCGAAAATCCGACACTTGTCGAAGTATCGAAAGATGCAGACCATCAGCACTGGCAGCTCAGATTTCGAGGAAAGTGTCGAGAGAGTTAAGAAACAGGCGCCGACGGTGACGCACGCTGAGAAACAGAAACAAGCGGCCACCAAGGTGTCTCACATTAAATTGAAGCGACAGAACAAAGTCGAGCACAAGGAATCCACGAAAACCGCTCTGCTCGCACTCGCTCAAGAAATTGCCGAGCAAAAGGATAGTTCGGATAGCGTTTCAAAGGGATCCGTTAAATCTGGGAAAAGCGACAGAGACTCGATGAGAATGAAGAAATACAGCAGCGGGACTAGCGGCGGAAAAACTGTTTATGGCAGTCCGAGTTCGGATTATTCGAAAGACACTAAAGCCAGGAGGATGGGTAGACCCGCAGTAGATGCTGGAAAGAAGCGCTCTGCAGGCACTAGCGAAGCATCATCCGGTAAAGTATCGCAGGAAGAAATAGCTATGTCGGTTAAATCGGACGCGAAAAAATCTGGTGAATCAACTGTGATAGAAATTGAAGGAAAACGTCTCGCGGCGTCTGAATTGGGGATGAAAATTGTTCCAGAAGGCGTGGAAATGCAAAAAAGTGAACAAACACCAACGCCCGTACTCAGTCCTGAGGTGCCTGAATTGAGGATGAAAATTATTGCTGAAGCCGTGGAAATGCAAAAAGGCGAGAAAACTCTAACGCCCGTTGTGAGTCCTGAGGTGCCCGAATTGATTACGAAAATTGCTCCTGAAAGTATGGAAATACGAAAAACAGAGAAAATACTAATGCCTGTTTTGAGACCTGAGGTGCCTGAACTAAAGATTAAAACTTCTGAAGGGGTGAAAATCCAAAAAAGTGAGAAAACACCAACTCCCGTTTTGAGTCCTGAGGTTCCTGAATTAATGCTTAAAATTGCTCATGAAAATGTGAAAATCCAAAAAAGTCAGAAAACACCAACGCCCATTTTGAGTCCTGAGGTTCCCGAATTAATGCTTAAAATTGCTCCTGAAAATGTGGAAATACAAAAAAATGAGAAAATACTAACGCCCGTTTTGAGTCCTGAGGTGCCTGAATTAAAGATGGAAATTACTCCTGAAGTGGTGGAAGTGCAAAAAAGTGAGAGAACATTAACGCCCGTTGTGAGTCCTGAGGTGCCTGAATTAAGGATGAAAATCACGCCTGAAAGGGTGGAAATGCAAAAAAAGGAGAAAACAGTAACGCCCGTTCTGAGTCCTGAGGTACCTGAATCGACGATAAAAATTGTTCCTGAAAGTGTGGAAATACAAAAAAATGAGAAATTATTAACGCCCGTTTTGAGTCCGGAGGTGCCTGAATTAAGAATGAAAATTACTCCTGAAGGGGTGGAAGTGCAAAAAAGTGAGAAGACATTAACACCCGTTTTGAGTCCTGAGATTCCTGAATCAATGCTTAAAATTGCTCCTGAAGTTGTCGAAATACAAAAAAGTGGAAAAATATTAACACCCTCCCTGAGTCCTGAGATGACCGAATTAATAAAAATTGTTCCTCAAGTTGAGGAAACGCAAAGAAGTGAAAAAGCGCTAACGCCCACTTTGCGTCCTGAGATTTCCGAATTGAAAATGAACATTATCCCCGAAACCGGGCTCAGAGAGATCCCGCAGACGCCCGCTCTTAGTCCAGAGATTCCCAATTTGACGACGGAAATCGTTTCTAAATCAGCGGAAACACATAAAGGTGAGACATTGCAAATGCTTGAGCACGAAAAGGGGACCGATGAAGCATCCGAAACTAAATCTTCATCCCCAAAAACAATTGAGGATAAAGAGTCGCCAGAACCCTCTGAGCCCATTGAGAATCAAGCGCTGACGATGTCCAAAGAGGAACTAGTCGATTTTTTGCGTCACGAAATGAAAGACAGTATGGACTCATCACAAGATCATCAACACTCGGTGACCGATGCTGTTGGAAAAATTAAGGATATTTTTCTTGCTTCGACGTCGATGGAAAGCGAGGACACAAAAACAGCAGACGACCGACAAAAGGAAAAATCCTCCGAGCCTCTTAAATCGGAAAAACCCAACCACTTTGAAGAATGGGAAGAAGTTCCCACAGATATAATGAGCAATACGGAACACAAAAGTCAAGACAGACCAGTTATCGTTGCTCAGGAGTCTGACGACGCCGGAATGTTTTCCGACAATTTCGACAGTTTTTGTGGCACAGAAATGCACCCAAAGAATTCAATGGACACTCGAGGTACGGAGGGTGAAATTTCTTACGAGACTCTCGAATCAGAATCTTCGGAGGATCGAATTACAGAGGAAAAAAGTGCATACACAAAACACACCGAAGAGAAGGATCATGGACCTAAATCCACCGAAGAATCAGAAGAAACAACAGCTTCCGAGATTTCAGCGCTTCCTCGCGAAGAGGAAACGAAGAAGCAATCGGAAGAGTTGCCCACAAAACCAACCCCGCAATCTCAAAGCGATCAGGAGTCCGATTCTTCAAAGAAACCGATTAGTCCTACACCAACACCCATTCCTCTTGAATTAGGAACAGAAAGAGCAGAGACTCAAATTTCTTCCTCCGATATAATTGATAAAGTAGTTCCAAAATTGGAGACCGACTCTTCAATTCCTATACAAGAGCCGTCCGATGTTCCAAAACCTATAACCAAACCAGAGTTTCCAAAAGTGGAGGAAATCTCTTCACCATCGGTGAAAGCTCCCATCGACAAAGTCCCAAGAGTTCAACCACTAGACACAATAAAGTCGGATGAAAAAATAACGACTCCTAAAGAAGAACCGTCGGAACCAAAGCAAACGGAGTCTGAGATACGCATCGCATCTCCGAGGCTTTCATCGCCGAGTCCGGCAGAAATAAATCTGGAAACGCTTTCGCAAAAGGAATTCGGCATCGCTGACTCTCTGTTCGTCGATGCCAAGTTGCTGAAGGTATCCCCGCGATCGGAAAGGAAGATCGTCGGCGATACTGAGGTGAAAGAGTCGGGCGAGGAAAAGGTGGATGACATCCAGAAGCCAATTCATATCGAAGTCCCGCCGGTGAATCTCGTAGAATTATCGCGCGTCATGCTGGACGACGGGGATGACAGCGATTCCAGCGAGGCCTCCAGTAAAACAATGTTAACTGCGAGGCCGTACGGGACGCCTCGACATCGATCCGCATCACCAGGAACCGTCGACGCGCCGGAAGCGTCTGAACCTAAGTCTATGGAGTTGGAACCGACGAAAGATTTATCAGCGACGGACGTGCCGATAAAACTATCTCCAGCTTCACCCAAGACCGGCGAATCGATCGACAGTACACAAACAGTCGATAGAGAAACGTCGCCTGACAAATCGCACGAAACTGCACGAGAAAAGTCGCCGGAAATTGAAACGGAAACTGCAACGAGCTCATCCGGAAAAATCAACGAGGAAATTGTTGCGTCCGTGCAAGATCCAAGTTCAGCGATGCTGCCACCTGCGAAACCGGACCAAGCCGCGGCGAAGGCCGCGGAAACTCATGCGGATAAGGAACCAGAGACTTCCTCACAAATCAGCGAAGGTGAAAGTAAGGCGACGGACAGAACAGCATCACCGGAAGAATTTCCCAAGACGGAAGCATCGGACAAGGTACAGCTTAATCAAATAGCCCAAGAAAAATTGCCTGCTGTAGCTGATGGCTTCGCTTCTCTTCCAGAAATGGATGAGCCCTTGAAGAGCGCGGACGTATCGGAAGTGACCGAGGAAGCGATGGGTTTGCCCGTGGAAATGAGGAGAGGAGCTGTTATCGCAAAAGTCGTGAAAACACCAGGCAATGGAGCGAAGCATGCGCCATCCGCGGGGAAGGAAACGAAGAGAACCACGAAGAAAAAGGATCCATCTAAAGAAGACGTCCCCAAAAGTACCAAGAGGACAGCAACCGCGCCATCGAAAGTTTCGTCACCGAAGAGAGAAGTGAAACCGAAAACGATGAAAGAAGAATCTTCCAACGTTGGCAAACAATCGACAGTGACGGGCCAGTTTGTACGTTCTCGGGACACGAAACGCCAAGCACGTCCCGTCGAACCGCAGGTGGAAGAACAAACGGATGCGCCATCGCGGTCCGATAGAAATCGACGAACTTGGCGGAAGACTGACCGACCCGACAAAGACGTCCCGCAACACGACAAAGGGAAAACCGAAAAAGTGAAAAAGTCTTCGTGCGGTGGCGATACCGAAAAAATAAGGATCAAACGTCCGACCGAGATGCGTGCAAAGGACGAAAAGTCGAAAGACTCTGATGCAAAGAAAATTCATGAGAAAGCTGGAAAGGCAGACAAGAGTAAGAGAAGTGTTTCAGAAAGTAAAGTCGAACAGCCAGTAAAACCCGGACCAGTGATCGAACTCGACGATCATCAAACAGTCAAGAAACCAGACGGACAACATAGAAAGGACGACGAAGAACGAACCGTTGACTTTTCAAAAGAAGAAGCAGTGGAATCGGTGCCAATCGGGGAAACAGAAGAATCAATTATTCCAAGTCCAATTTCGAGTTACCCGAAGGCAAACGAAGATGTCACGAAATACGTGGAAGAAAATACATTTTCAGACGAAAGTACGGGACACTCGGTCGAAAAAGAATCCGCGTTCGATAACGTTGCAGATAAAAGGGTAGAAATAGAATTGCTGGAAGACTCGGGGAAGGATCCTCGGGAAAAAGAATCAACGATGACGGAAGGAATCGTCAAGTCCAACTCCGCGAGGGAACCGGACAAAGTACACGAAACGCCAGTGGCAAGCGAACAAAATATAGAATCTGCGGGAGCAGAAATCGTTGCCGAAGATCGAGCGACACAACCGGAAGGGACCGGAGACCAAGCTCAAGGAGAAACGGAAATAGTTGACGATGCAGAAGAAACGGCGGAAGTCGGCGATAGCCACGAAAAACCGTTGGGAATTGCGACTGGAAAAGCGAGCAGCCAGCGCAAGTCAACGAAGCCCCGAAGAGAAACCGAAACCGTGGTGATCGAGAGCCAATCCCGTTACATGGAGTGGTACAAGCAGAAGCGGGAAGAAATGGAGCGAAAGAGACGAGAGAGGAAAGACACCGATGAGGAAGAGGAAAGGCCGAAGTGGCTGCGGAAAAGCACAAGGCAAAGATGGTTCAGGGGTGGTCCCGATGACAGAAAAATATTCGATCCCAAGATCGGTGAAACGACACCGGGAAGGAGAAAAAAAATTAAGCCCCTCGTCAACGTCGAGTCCGAGCAACTGAAAGCGATAGTTCGTCAGGGTCGCAAGCTTCGTAAGGCTCAGGGCGAAACGGACGACGAGCCGCAGATAATTATTTTCGCGCCGAAAAAACCACCGACTCCACGGTCCTCGATTCCCGTGGATTCTCGATATCATCATCATCATCTCGTGCAGCATTCGGAATACGGTTACGAGAAGATGCCGGTGGCGCCGTTCTATCTTCACCCCCCACCGGAACCGCATCCGTCGCCCCAAAACTACGAAGACCTGGGACCCGAGCATTATCAGAGTCTTCCCGCGGACTCCACACGTCCCGCCGAGGGTTTCGACTCCGGGATAATCGTTCAGCAGCCGCAGGCGGGCGGCAAGCTGCGACATCAACAGATACTGGAAAAAAAGAGCGTCTTCGACATAGCGTACAGCGAAGCTGCGCCCTCCCATCTTCGAGCCGACAGTACGACACCACCGTCCTGAATATCCGTAGAGTAAACACATTTCCTAATTCCAATTACCTGTTTTTCCATTCAAAAGAAAAATCAATGAAAAGAAAAAAACTCATTTTTTCTATCACTTTTTTAGCTCGATGTCTCCTCGTAAGTAAAATTAATTCAGAACTTTCATTTTTGTACGCCAAAACTATATGAATACTTATACAAACTGTAATAAGCGAACAAAAAAAAAAAAAATCGCGTCCTTTTTAAATACGTCATATCGGTTATGTGAAAATATTATGTATGAATAAGAAAGTGTTCATCACTGCCGTCCGAACAAACAAATCGACTAATTTAACAGAACGAGAAAAAAATATATATAAAATCTAAAGAGAAACTGTGGAAATCGTATCGATGTCCAATTTTTTTTTTTCTAACATATTCTAAGCCTCTTCTAGATCGATGTACAACAGTGTCACAGCAAGTGTTATCAATATATATTGTAAATACAGATGTATAAAATATAAGCGGGTCCAACCGAGTATGTTATTCTGATACCTCCCGAGCGCTATATCCCAACCGCTGGTTTGCATTTAAACGTGTGGTGACCGCACGATCGACCCGCTAGAGACACGCTTTCTGGCCCATTCTGTTGCTCTGTTACAAAAGTATCCTCGTTCTCGACTTTACCCACTATCTTTCGTCCCAACCGGTTTATCTAGTGTGCGTTTCAGTCCTCACGATATTCGCTTCTGGCGAACAGCCCGAGAATCTCGGACTGAAACACTGACCGACCGAAATCCCAACGAACCGAAGACCTTGGAAGATCCGATAACAGGCTCCGTTTTATTCTCCAATTGTCTCTTTAATCCTTCTGCATCTAGGAGGAATTCTAAACTCCGATCGATACTACAAGAGGGTTTTTTTGTTTTATTACTAATAATTGCAACAGTGATCGGGGATTAGAAAATCGGTGTTAAAAAGTTCACAGTAAAAATTTCTTGTCGAAGGCACGAATTCCTAACGCCAAGCGACGCTACAAAAGTAATTTTTTAAAAATTACTAATAATTGCAACAGTAATCGAGCAAACGATTATTATACAACGGGAGCTAAAAATTCCATAGTAAAAAATTCTAGTCGAATGCCTAAACACATCTTCTCAGAAGGTACGAATTCCTGACGACAAGCGACGTCACAAAAATCATTTTATAAAATTACTAATAATTGCAACAGTAATTAAATAAACGAGCATTACAAAATCGGTCCAAAAAAATTAAAAGTCCACTGGCAAAAATTCTGGTCGAATGCCTAAACGCGTCTCGCCACGAGGCGACCGAGGCGTCCGCGAATACTCTCGAGCGTCTCGTCGTTTTTATTTCCGAGCTGAATTCGTGGGAGTGAAAGAATCGTAGAATTTTTACGACTGCCAGCGAGAGGTAGAGGGGGACTGGACTCGTTGGTTCTTCGGCTGGAGTGAGAAACGTGGCCGAGCATGGGGGCCGCTTCTCTCTCAAACAGTGACGTATTCGATCTCGCGACGCGCGTCGTGGCCAGATCGACGACGTGTGTCGTGACGCTTGCGATGCAACTAACCTACCGTAATCAAAGTCATAATGGTGCATCAAACATAACCGGAGACTGGTAAATCTTTGGGACAGGATCGCATGAGTTCGGCATTGGTGAAGGAGGCAGTCGAGTAAGATCACGCACCGTATCTACCATCTACGGACGGAGCCGCCGCTCCCCCCACCCTGCAGCCGACGGTTCGCTGCGCGGCCGTGCGTCGCGCGACGGAAACAACATGGACGCTCGAGCACTACCAACTCTGCAGTCATGTCCTCCCGATCCGAGCGTACGCCAACGGCCGGCCGTTTGCGACACATCGTGCCGCACAAACCGGGACCGAAACCCTGGCCCTGTACGAATTGACAACAGCTGCACGGCTCCGAGTGTATCGCATCTCCAACATAAGCTTCGTACACGACGCACGTAAGCGGTTCGGCCCGCGCACGGGCATCGCGGAGCCACGTGCAACGCGGTCTTTCCGATAGTTCGGAAGGCGGGCCGAATTTGTTTCAGCAAAACAATTCCCGGGGCAAACTTGTTCGATCATTCGAAAAAACTTACGTATATATTTTTTCGTTGTTTTCTTTTTTCTTCTTTTTCACCTCGATGCGCTGGTTACATCCGACGGTTACGTTAAACCTGCTGTTTTCCTGTTCGCCGTTGCCACTAGCGTATTTTATTTATGCACGCAGTGTGAGACTGTGAGGAATATTTGTGAGCTGGATAGATCGTATTCACGGGCCTGTCGCTGATAACACTGTACGTCGCCGTTCCCGGTCGATCCTTTCGCGGGTCGAAGCCGCTAGCCACGCTATCAGCTGGAGTCTCGTCGGTCTCCCCCGAGAAGCGTCCGCACACCGGTCGTTTCATATGATTTCCTGATGAAGTTCCGAGGCCCGTACGGAACCGATGGCTCGCACCCTCTAGCGTTCCCCCTACCCAACCCGGTCGTACCGAATCACCTGCGCGTTGCACATAACACCGACCGGTTTCCGTCGTTTAATTAAAATTACGCGATTATAGCTAAAAGTAGCGACGGATAAACAATGTATGAATGTTAATTGTTGTTAATAAAGAGCGTTGCATGTTGCTGCGGCAGCGGCGAACAGAGCCGCGAAGAGGCAGCGCATGTACCAACTCTACGTCGCGCTCGCGAGAGATGCAAGCTCACCTGAAATCTGCAATACCTCCCGGCGCTCGCTCCCCCCCCCCCCCCCCCCCCCCCCCCCCCCCCTCCCCCTTCTCGCGCGGTGCTGATTCTCTCACTCGCTCGCTCTCTCCCTCTGCCGGATCCACGCTGCTCTATTCGATACATATAGAATCTTTCGCTGCTCGCTGGGCGATATTGCGAGCCATTTTTCTTGCACTCTCGCTGATAACGGAACCACCGTGCAATCGAACACTCGACGCTCCTGATAAGATTTCGTCGACGTCGTGCTGCACATGTTCGAGCTACTTGTGCGAATTCACCGTGCGGCTTTGACGACACGTCACTCAAACTTTACAATGATGCTTTTTTTTAGGTTTGTTCGTACGGGGCGAATAATGCGAAATACAAGCACGCCATCGTTCAGGGACGATGAGTCCGATCGAAATTCTCGATGATGGTGACGTTTTTTTTTTTTAATAAAAAAATGTCTCAGCATCATCTAGATTTTTTTGCAGCTATGTTCATAGCTGTTATTTGGTTGGTACAACTAAAGCATTTTTTTGTTGAACGATTATTCGTTTCGGGCGATTCAAAATATTTCGATTCAAACAAAAAAAATTTTTTGAACCAACCAAATAACACCTTTGAACTTTGGTTAATCCTACCATTTGTGTTTCTCAGTGCAGATACCAGTCCTGTGAAAATTATGCAAACGAAAAAATAGAGTATGATATATCCTTAGAGATCAATTGACGCAAGAAAGAAAAGATGTAAACAACACGTGTCCCAACATGGGTTTAAGTACGAAACACGACGTAAAATAATAGGCAACGGAAACGTATTAGCGAAATGAGAAGAAAAAAAGAACTTACGACACAAGCTTCCTTCTTTTGATTGAGCTTAATGACCCGTCTTTCTCGAGGTAGCTCGACAGTGTATTAACCACACATTAGTACATAATCATACGTCATGACTGTGTAATATCGAGATCCAGAGAGAATTCAATCTTAAGATTTTATTCGAAACAGTTAAAAATACGTTATTTTGTGATGATAGACGAATGGAATAGATGATGAATATAAATAGAATATAAATAGAATAGAAATAGAATTGAAATAGAATTGAAATAGAATAGAAATGGAATATTCTAATTATTATCATTTCCCGAGTACAAAATACTGCGACACGCGCAGTTCACTAATTGCGTGTCCGAGCATTTTTTTAAATTATCAAATTATTGCTCCCAAGGCTGAAAGAAAAAAAAAGTTTGGTCCCTATGACTGACATAGCGAGATGTCATTTTTCTGCACGGCTCGGCCACCGAATGAGGTCATAATGAAATGAGCACTCTTCTCGAGTGGGAAACATCCGTGCGCGAATCTATAAAGTCACCTCTGTGGGAGCTCGGTGTCCACGTTAGTCCACAATTGCCGGTCGATTGGTGTGACCGAGGTGCGTCGTTCTCTCTTGGGTAGCGGCGAACGAGCGTACTTCCGTGCCAACTGTCCTCAAGCCGTCGCTGCACGGACTGGTAGCCTCGATAATAATTACGTTGCAATCGAACCGATCGGAAAGTAAAAAAAGCAAAAAAATTGAACGAATGAGCGACCAATTTGTTTGCTCGGTATTGACCTCCGTTACCTTCTCTGAGAAGACTGATTCGACAATAAATTTTGAAACTCCGATAGCCATGGATCCGCTGACGGTGGTGTTGTTGACCGTCGTTGTCGGTCTCCTGGGACTCATGTCGGCGATCTACCGTCACAGAACCTCCTGGCGCAACAAGGGAATCCCCTATATCGACACCTTCCCCATAATCGGTGCCATGAGTCCGTTGTTCTTTCGACAAAAGTCGTTTTCCCAAATGTGCCAGGATCTCTACTACGAGTGCCCCGGTGCTTCATACTACGGTTGCATGGACTTCAACTCTCCCGTTGTGGTAATCAAGGATCCGGAGATGGTCAAGGAAATCGGTGTCAAGAGTTTCGATTACTTTCCCAACCATTGTACCTTCATCGAGGAGGAATTCGATCCGCTGCTGTCGAGAAACTTGTTCTCGCTGAAGGACGATCGCTGGCGGGAAATTCGGACAATCCTCACCCCCTCGTTCACCGCCAGCAAGATGAAGTACATGTTTCAGCTGGTCTCCAAGTGCTCGACCGATTTCGTGAAACATCTACGCGATCATCCGGAAGTTTGGCGAGAGTTCGACATGCAGGACGCTTACACGAGATACGCCAATGACGTGATCGCCACATCGGCCTTCGGCATAAGCGTCGATTCGATGAAGAATCCTCGGAACGAGTTCTACGAGCGAGGAAAGGACGCGGTCGAGTTCGACGGTCTGTGGAGAACTATGAAACTCGTTGGTGGGAGAATTTGGCCGAGATTCATGAGGATGCTAGGTCTGAGCTTTCTGGCGAGAAAGACCGACAGATTTTTCAAGAAGCTCGTAAACGACACCGTGAGGATGCGCGAGGACAAAGGGATCGTCAGGCCCGACATGATTCATCTTCTCATGCAGGCGAGGGACAACGAGAAAGGCATTGAGATGACCACCGACGACATTATCGCCCAGGCTTTCATATTCTTTTTCGCCGGTTTTGACACATCGTCGCGTCTCATGTGCTTCATGTCGCACGTGCTCTCCCACGATCCGGACATTCAGGAGCGACTCCGCCGGGAGGTCGATGAAGTCTTGGCCGAATCCAAGGGCGACGTCACGTATGAGGCGCTTGGGAAAATGACATATATGGATATGGTCATTTCGGAGACTCTGAGGCTCTTCGCACCGGAGCCCCTTGCCGATCGCGTTTGCGCCAAGGCATACACCCTGCCACCGGCTACCGAAGGCGGCAAGGAATTCATCGTGCAGCCTAACACCTCCGTGTGGATCCCGGTTCACGGTTTTCATCGTGATCCAAATTTTTTTCCCGATCCCGAAAAATTTGATCCCGAGCGTTTCAATGACGACAACAAGAACAACATCAATCCCTACACATACATGCCGTTTGGCATTGGACCGAGAAAATGCATCGGCGCACGTTTCGCTCTCATGGAAACGAAGATACTCATTACTAATCTGCTGCATAATTTCGTGTTCCTGCCATCGCCGAAGACCAATAAGGACATTACGTTCAACGCGAACGTCTTTGAAATTGTGCCGGATTGTGGTTTTTGGATGAAATTGAAAAGAAGAGAAAAACAATGAATAGGGTTTCATACTGGAGACGATTTTTTACACGAATATTGGAATGAGTGTCATACGAATACGTCTCCTATTCTTGAGTCATTGAATGACTAAACTAGCTACATTAAAAAATTGCTAATACTGTGTAAAAAACACATGAATCGAATTGAATTTAATATTACGATTCCAACAATTCCAACAATTCCGACAATTCCAACAATCCGAATAATAGATACATATTCCGTTATATTCACCATTGTATCACGATTTCCATCATCTCATACTTCGACAAATACGAAAACATATACGCGAGGGAGAAAAGTAAATTCATCAGGGACAGTGGATCTACGCCGCTCCGACTGGCATGCAATAATTAGAGTACACGGCGTTACCGGTTTACCAAATTTCCGGTGTACTTTTCACTGCGAAGTGTTGTTAATTTTAACACCGGTTTTTTTTACCACTCACACCATCACAGTTTACACCACAAATTTCCTACAGTGTGCCTTTCGGCGTCGGGCCTAGAAAATACTAGGAATTTGTTATTTGTTCTCATTGTATTTTTGATTTTTTTTCTTCAAAATACTTAAAAATCCGAGATTTTGTGATTATAGAATCATTACAATCATAATAATAATCGAAAAAATGTTGGTACATGTGACTGATATCTCGAGTGAGTAAACAACAATATTTGTACATCGACGTGTACGACCGAACGACATCACTATCAATACCTTATCATTTTCCGAGTGCAAAATACTGCGACACGCTCAGTTCTCAGATTATCGTATAGCGACATTGTTTATTGTAAGATTATTGCTCCGAAGATTGAAATAAAAATAAAATAATCGGTTAGTATGACTGACATCGCGAGTGAGAGAAAAATATGATATTTTTCTGCACGCCTCTACCACCGAATGATTTTATGATCGAACGAGTACTCGTCTCGAGTGCGAAGCACCGGTGCGCGAATCTATAGTGCTGGAGATCTGCGTCGCAAGAGAATCGCGTCATCGCTCCCGGCGCTCGGTGCCCACGCCAGTCCGCAATTGCCGGTCGATTGGTGTGACCGAGCTGCATCTTTATCTCTTGGGTAGCAGCGAACGAGCGTACTTTCGTATCAACAGTTCTCCAGCCGTCGCTACACTGGTAGCCTCGATAGGAATTACGTTAAAATCAAACCGATCGTACAGAAAAAAAATTAAAAATTGGGTCAAATAGGCGTCGAATTAGTTCGTTTACTCGGGTTTGATCTCCGTCACCTTCTCTCGGAAGACTGATTCGACAAAATTTTTTGGGAATTCGAGAGCCATGGATCCGCTGTCGGTGGTGTTGTTGACCGTCTGTGTCGGTCTCCTGGGTCTCATCGCGGCGATCTACCGTCACAGGACCTACTGGCGCAACAAGGGAATCCCCTATGTCGACACCTTCCCCATAATCGGTGCAATGAGTCCGTTGTTCTTTCGGCAAAAGTCGTTTTCCCAAATGTGTCAGGATCTCTACTACGAGTGCCCGGGTGCGTCGTACTACGGTTCCATGGACTTCAACTCGCCCGTTGTGGTAATCAAGGATCCGGAGATGGTCAAGGAGATCGGTGTCAAGAGTTTCGATTACTTTCCCAACCATCGTAGCTTCGTCGATCCGGAATTCGATCCGCTGCTTTCGAGAAACATATTCTCGCTGAAGGACGATCGCTGGCGGGAAATGCGTACAACCCTCAGCCCCTCGTTCACCGCCAACAAGATGAAGTACATGTTCCAGCTGGTATCCAAGTGCTCGACCGATTTCGTGAAATATCTACGCGATCATCCGGAAGTTCGGCGGGAGTTCGACATAAAGGACGCTTACACGAGATACACCAATGACGTGATCGCCACATCGGCCTTCGGCATAAGCGTCGATTCGATGAAGAATCCTCGGAACGAGTTCTACGAGAGCGGAAAGGACGCCGTCAAGTTCGATGGTTTTTGGAGAACCATAAAGCTCATTGGTGCGAGAATGTGGCCGAGATTCATGAGGATGTTGGGTCTAAGCTTTCTGACGAAAAAGACCGACCAATTCTTCAAGAGACTCGTGAACGACACCGTGAGGATGCGCGAGGACAAAGGGATCGTCAGGCCCGACATGATTCATCTTCTCATGCAGGCGAGGGACAACGAGAAGGGCATTGAGATGACCACCGACGACATTATCGCCCAGGCGTTCATATTCTTTCTCGCCGGTTTTGACACATCGTCGCGTCTAATGTGCTTCATCTCGCATGCACTCTCCCACGATCCGGACATCCAGGAGCGACTTCGCCGAGAGGTCGATGAGGTCTTGGCCGAATCCAAGGGCGACGTCACGTATGAGACCCTTGGAAAAATGAAATATATGGATATGGTCATTTCCGAGACTCTGAGGCTCTTCTCGCCGGCGCCCCTCGCCGATCGCGTCTGCTCCAAGGCTTACACCCTGCCACCGGCTACCGAAGGCGGCAAGGAATTCACGGTGCAGCCTGATACCTCCGTGTGGATTCCGGTTCACGGATTTCATCGTGATCCAAATTTCTTTCCCGATCCCGACAAATTTGACCCCGAGCGTTTCAACGACGACAACAAGAACAACATCGATCCTTACACTTACATGCCGTTTGGCATTGGACCCAGAAAATGCATCGGCGAACGTTTCGCCCTCATGGAAACGAAGATCCTCATCACTAATCTGCTGCAAAATTTCGTGCTCCTGCCATCGCCGAAGACCAAGAAGGACATTACATTCGACAAGAAAACTTTCGCAATTGCGCCGGATTGTGGTTTTTGGATGAAATTGGAAACAAGATGAAAACAATGAATAGGGTTTCATGATGGAGACGATTTTTTTTGTACGAATATTGGAAGAAGAGTTGTAAGAATTCATCCCCTATTGTTGAGTCATTGAATAACTCAACTAGCTACATAAAGAATTGTTAATGTTGTGTGTATATAGTACATAAATTAAATTGGATTGAATATGACAGTTCCAACAGTTCCAACAATTCCAATAAAATACATACATTTTTCATTGTATTCACAATCGCATCCCGACTTCCATAATCTCATACTACGATAATTACGAATTAATGTACGCCAGGGAGAACAATTAAGTCAACAGTGAAAATGACTCGAACTTGGTCGCGGTTTCGATGTGTCCTTCGCATACGTGCGAGCAAGCTACGACACAGCCAGCGGTTTGCGACAATCTCGCTCATTACGTAAGCCTCTCGAACGCGAGTCCAGCTTTAGCTGATTGAAACCCCACTATTGAACGCCCTCTAAACTTCCGTTTAGAGTTGTTGCATTCGTGAAAGAATCTTTTTCTCCGAAGCTTTATTTGAAATCCCGGCGCATCATCACGCAGCCGGCAATTCGGTACTCTTTATACTATTTTATACGAGCAGAGGAAGGTATTAGGAACCGTTGCATCGCATCGACAATAACAGCGGTGCTGAGCTACAGGTGTAGCACTGAGAGTGTAATTTCTGAACGAAGTCGCCAGCCCAGAAATCTTGACAGAGTCAAGTTGTTGATTCGTCTACGCGCTCTTGATCAACCGATAAATAACGCTCTTGAACAATTGTCATTGAGTTATTTCAGTCATGCGACAAACAAGCTCTTGAACCAATTGATTATCTCAACTGATAAATCGTTCGCCATATATACGACTTACTCTCCAAGTCCAGTTTACTTCTACACTGTAAAAAATTTTTTTATGAAATTTAATGTACTAGCAGTCGAAGTTTTTATGCAAAAATTGGTATATCGATTTTCATGTACAATGACGATGGAAAATTAATGCTCAGTATATTAAAAACATTGGAAATACTTTACTTTCAATACGTTGAATATGCTTTCATTTTACCATGAAAGTACTTTAGTTCCAATAATGTACTTTATCTTCAATGAAGAAGTACATTAATTTTTCATCACAATTGTATATTAAATTGAATGTACCAGTTTTAGCATAAAGACCAGTCCGGTACATAATATCACGCAGACAAATTTCGCGTGTCTAATTAATAGGCAAGCAATTTTACCGGCAATGTCGCCGGTGCTGTGAAAAATTATCAGCAGGAAAATTCGATCGCAGCACGAACACCGGTACTTATTTCTGGCAAACAATTGCCGAAAACTTCGTTTACCCGCACAGCAGCCGCAGTGTTCTAAGTCCGGGCTCCTAGTTCAGCAGTCTACGGTCCTGGCGTCGGTTCGGCCCTGTGCAGGGTTTTCGGAGCAGCCAGACTTTGTTTTCATCCGCGTTCCGGCTGACACGCTGGTCTCGCTCGAGGGGTGTTCCGTCGCCGGTAGCGAGATGAGAGGTGTGAGGTTGGTTGGCCCGGGCTAATAGCCATCAATCATCGCCGAATTTCGGCAACGCGACGGACAACGCGGGCGGCAGGGTACCATCACCAAAGTAGAGTTCTCCGGGCGGGTCCACGCGCGCCAGTTTCACCCGCGGTGAGACCGAAAGTGGGACGCGACGAAACGGTGGCGTTCACTCGTTCGATACTCCCGAAAACGCGGGACTGGCTGCTGCGCCATGGCCGACGCCAGACTTTGGCAACTCACTATATATATATATATATATATATATATATATATATATATATATATATATATATATATATATATATGTGTGTGTATATGTATCGATATATATATATATATATCGACGCTGGTGCGTCTTTCTGGCAAGCGTACAGCGATAGAGCCGTAAACCGAGAGGAGGTTCATTGACAGAGAAATTGACGAGGAGTATAACACAAGGGACGACTGTGAGAAGACTTTTGTCTCAGTAGCATTGTACCGAAGACAGATATCGCGAATACTCATACAACATGCAGACGGAGTGAAAGGAACTTAATGTTCTATTTGATGTTTGAAACACTAAAACGTGTAATTTGGAATAATCGTCGTGGTAGCCAAAGAGTTTGAGAACTATAATGATTTAATGATAGGCTGCGGGACGCTTTGTACACTCCGTGCGCAAATACCTATTAAACGTAGGAACAGTTTGCGATTTTCCGAATGAGGCTTCGATTGCAAAGTTCGAACTCCATCAGCTGACAGGAATTTAAGTATTCTGTATAACATTGCGTGCCGATAAATACTGATAGTTGTTGAAGACTAATGAAAGGACATGACAAGTACGGTCTGCACTGTCCTTTGAATGTATAGGTAAAGGCACGTGGGAGGTCCGAACCAATAATGAATACCGGTGAATTCGAAATAATTGGCCTATAAATCATTGTATTATTGATGGAGCGTGAAAGTCCTCGGGGGATGGGCGTATCTGATGTCTCGGAGGGGTTCTCAGTTTCTATTCGACTATCGTCAGTTTCACTTACAAATCTTCGAATTTTCTACAGCCCGTAATTTCATTGTAAAAATGTTATCTTAAATTTTGCGTTAAAATTTCACGACGATGGGGTTTATCGTTAAATCCGAGATCAGTAAAGCCTCACTCTAGTAAAATGTAAGTTGAAAACATATTTTCAGTATATCTACTTTAATCGTTCGTAAAAGCTTTGTTAAGGAATTCTCGATATGATTCAGTTGATGTTCCAACGAATTTTTTGAGTGATCGATATTTTTTTCCATATACGGATATTTAAGAAAAGTAAATCCTGAAGGGTACACTTTAAATTTTTTTTTTAAATCTCAAAAGCACCTCTCAGGGAGTACAAGCTCAGGTCAGGTAGTGACAAGCTGACAAATAAAAAAAAACACACCTGAGAGGTCGACCGAAAAAAGTGGCCCAGTTGATAAAGAATGCCTCATGTACGATTTATGAGTCTTGAACGCACTCTCGCCATCCCGAGTATTGAGTAACTGCGTCACGCTTAATTATTATTTTTTAATTATACGAATGTGAAAAAAAAATGTTGCTGAGTATTCGGTGCACGCAGCTCTTACCGACACAGCTGGTACGTGCGCACGTACGAACTCCAAGCAGTATGACGTAACGCACGTAATTGTCGGGATTACATTCACCAGGGGAATATACAATATAAGAGCCGGTTAGCCGGCCGGTACTGCAAGTACACGCCGGGATACACGTTGTTTTATTTTATAAGATGACCCGCGCCGCGAGTCGAGAGTACGTGTACGGTGAGAAAGCAAGAACGGGATATCGTGAGGTAGTAACTTCTCTTTCGTGGCTGAGAAGGGTATCCTCGACGAGGACTCCTGTTACTTCTTCAATATAATTCTTATACGAATTGTAACTTTTTGCGACAGTTTATTGATAAAATCATTAGCGCGTAAATAACTTTTTTTTTTCATTAATGTTTTGTAAATTTATTGGTACTTTTTGGACCCGATATTTTCGTTATTGTATTAAAATCATTAATGCAGATCGCTTCTTTATGACAAAAAAAAATGGTTGTGTATTACAAATGTTAAGCGACGCAGTGACGTATCGTCTATTGTAACTTTCATATAATAAATCGGAAATCTGAAATTTGAAATAACACTCATGCGATAGTTTAATTGAACTCGAAACAATTGCAGCTTTTATCAGAGATGCCTTCGACCGACGAAGAACCCTCGTTCGAAACCTACGTAGGAGATCTATTGAATTTCATGAGATACTCGAAGATCTGGAGACCAGACACGTTCTCAAAGAGAAAAAATATTCTCGTGGTTGCGTCGGTCGCTATTCTTTTAACCTCGGACCTCATGCTTATAATCTCGGCGTGCATCGATTTCAAGAACGCGAGCAACGACCTCACGAGTTTCGCCACCTACGCGGGACCCCTCTGCTTGCAATGCATCGGCCTCATTAAATGGAGCTACTGCATCTGGAGGGTCAATGAAATATTCAATCTGATTGGAACGCTTGAGCGATGCCATTATTTTTCCATGAAGATCAACAACAACGATTTAGGCAGGTTTATTTAGGTTTTGGTCTATTGTTAATCTTATTTTTCATTCTTATTCTCATTTTCCATTTTTTTTTACTTTTGTTTTATTTTTGGTTGTTATATAGTTTAATTTTTATCATCATTTGTTATTTTCATTGTATAATTTTTTGCTGCGTCTTTCAGCTGTTACTCGTCATTGTATGTTTGGGCACGGTGTCCATAGGTGGCTTGCTTCAGGATACGAATAAAACATTCCATTCTCTTCTGTCTTAGTCGAAGTGATCTAATTTGTTTTTTTTTCTTCTCTTCAAACGCCCAGGTTGGGAAAAGTACAGAGCCGAGATGACGAGGACACGCACGCACTATCTGAGGTTCCTTTACGGATGGCTGTGGCTGTGCATGTACGGCGTTCTTCACTGGTGCTCGAATCCGCTGATCCTCGAGTTTCAGGAGAGGAATTTGGCAGCCGAATATCCGATGGACGCCAACGTCACGGATAGAAGGGTGAGAAAGCTCCCGTATCTCGGATGGAAACCTTGGGACGTCAATGGCGACATCGGTTACACGTTCATGTACATCGTTCAATTTATCGGCGGTATAAGTTCCGCCATCGGCTCGATCACCTACGATGTTTTCTACATCTCCTCGCTCATGATCGTTTGCGCCCAGTTGCGTTATCTGAACTACTCGCTCGTCGACGAGAGCGACGTGCAGACAATCTTGAAGTATGCTCATTAACTTCTCGTATAGATTGATAAATTAATCAATAATTAATAATTAATAAATATTAACAAACTGTCGAGTACAGAATTTTTCGTTAACATTCGGAAATTCGCAGAGCAGTGACGGCGAGTCTAGACTTTGAAAGAAAATTGAAGAATTGCGTGAATCACCATTCGGAAATTCTAACGTAAGAATATTGTCGATAAAATAGTCGTTACTTTAAGCGATGTCCGGTGTAAAAAAAAAAAAAGATCACAGTGTGGGTGAAGATCAGTGTCTGTCTCGGCACAAATATGTGCATGACCTTGGTATGTTTACCGGCGCCCATACTTAAGTTACAAATATCGAACGGATTGGTATAGATTCCTGAATTCTTTGGAGGTGCTGGCGAGTCCGGCGATGTTCGTGCAATGCCTCGAGAATATCATTGTTCTTTGCATGGTATCTTTGGAGGTCTCCACCGTCGAAGTTAATGTAAGGACTACGAGCGGTTATTATTATTATTATTATTATTATTATTATTATTATTATTATTATTATTATTATTATTATTATTATTATTATTATTATTATTATTATTATTATTATTATTATTATTATTATTTTAATGATTCAATAAAAATTATGTATATAATTATGTATATGCTCACTCTATTGTACTTTGTTTTCGGTGACCCGAACACAGACGAATGTGACGACCATTATGAAATTATGGAGCATGCTCGAATATTTTCTGAGCGTGATAGCCCAGCTTTTCGTCTATTGTTATTACGCCACGGAAATCAGGACATTGGTCGGTTCATCGATTCAACAATTCATTCAGATCAAAGCATAACGATTATAACAAACACTTTGTTTTTCATTATCCTTTCCAGGGTTTACAGATCGCAGATTCGGTCTATTTGAGCAGCTGGGAACAACTGACATGCGATTGCACGAAAACGAACGAGAATCATCAAAAGACAATTCAGAGGATAAATCATCTAGTTCAATTTTTCATTTTTCGTGCCCAAAGATCGATCGTTCTCACGGGCGGTCCATTTTACGTCCTCTCTCTGCAGACTTTTAAATCCGTAAGTGAATTTTCATTTCCGATTGAAATAACGATCGACTAAATCACACCTCACGTTCAATTATTTTCGCAGGTCGTTGGTATCGCTATGTCTAATTCCGTTATACTTCGTCAAGTCGTCCAAGATCAGACTTGAAGTAAATGTGTTTCAGCACACTGAGAGCCAAGTGAAAGCAATAAAACTAGTCAATTTTTTTCCAATCGTCGAATCGAAAAGAGTATTGCAACAAGAAATTTCTACTTCCCAAATCGTTCGGTCGACGAACGTTTGGGAAAAGTCGAACGAGCCAAGTGACAACTTGTCTCGTATCCATGCTATCCCGATACATTTGCGACGGTCCGCAGATGACTCGCGCAGTCGTCGCGCGCTTGCCCACCAAGCGCGTTTCTTCTTCCGTCCCCCCATGCTTGTTTGCTACGTAGGCTCGACGCGTGATGCAGTCGAGTGCGGTCTACGTCGTTGAGTCGTTGCCATCCGGCCGCACTTCGAACGCGATAAGCCAGCAGAGCCATACGATATGCGCTCCGCAGTACCGCGTTAATTAATTTCAAAGAGCAAGTGCACGCGTCGGTTTCATGTCAATGTCCAATAATCGGTAATTTGTCGTACACTATAAAAAAAATATTGGAGAAATTCAAAGTACCGGACTGGAAGTTTTTAGGCACAAACTGGTATATTAAACTTCATGTACATTTGTTATAAAAGATTAATGTCCAGTGTATTAAAAACATTGGGAACACTTTATTTTTTATAATTAACTTTAATTTTACTATGAAAGTATTTTAATTTTAATAAGTTACTTTACCATCAATAAAGACGTATATTAATTTTTCATCACAATTGTACGTTACATTTGATGTACCGGTTTTTACATAAAAACTTCCAGTAGAGTACGCTAAATTTCAATTTTTGTTTTTACAGTGTTACTCCAAAAAATAAACCCGAATTTCGTTCATCACAAGAGTGCAGAATGCAAAAACTTCGATAATACAGGACAAATAGATTAACCGTTTGTAACGATCGAGCATCAGAGTATCGCGAATTACATTACCGACTGACAAAATAAATTCTCAAATTAATTCATAATATAAATAATTCATAATAATAAACAGGATAAATTAAAATCCTGTGAAATTAATGTACAGAATAGAAAATATTGTTTGCTCAGTATTGTCTATTCCGAAAAATGGAATTAGAATCGAAAGCAGAATAACAAGTAATAAAATTGATGTCCCGAGGAATTACAAGTTACTTATTATTCCATGTCAGATATCGAATTAAAAAAAAAAAAAAAAAATAAGAAATTGGTACGTGCAGGAATTCAGCCTGTTTCTGGTGATTCTGATACTTGGCGTCGAGACGCTACCGCGTCTCTTGATTCGAGGGGCGGAGGGACTGCGCAGTGGTTCTTGCCGTTCGCTGGTATGTGCGATGGAGGGGGGACCCATCGCGGAGAGGAACGTTCGGCTGGTAGGGGGATCGAGTGAAAGCGTGCTCGGTCCACCTACAACCGTATAAGGAGCCCGCGCATATAACAGGAGAACATGCTCCGTAAGAGCCGTCCGTACAACTCCATCGACAACATGTTCCCCTGTCGCTTCGACCACGTGTTCCGATGAGGCATTTCGGTCGCTAATAATAATGAAAAAGATGGAGAATCCGTATACTCGCGCATATATGCCATTATATTACGATCATCCGTCGTCTCATGTGCCCCTGATAGCGGGAACTCGGGTTTAGAATGCACGTGGATACGATACTCGGATCTCAATGGGCGAGCGTCGAAGAGTTCCGAGAACGAGTGGCCCAAGAATCGAATGACAATTATTCAAATCCGTGCGTACGACAATGCACCAAGAATTTCCAAGTTTCCGTCAATTTTCATTCCGCCGTTATGAAAATCGCGTTAACATCGCGCGTCCAATGAGTGACGGAGCAAATAAAAATGTTCACGAACGTTTCTAATTAAATAAAAACAAGATACGAACTCGCAATATTAAGAGCACAACTTCTTTCCTCCGCCTATCATCGTTTCCTAATGTCTTAGGAAATATTTTATCGTCAACCCTCTTGCTCGGTGACGCCCGATATTCCGAGCACCTCCTCGCCGTTATGATTATCACTGATCGGTTCACTGTGTACGAGTTTCTCGCGGAGCGAGGGAAACTTTCTCCGCGCACATGATCGCCTGATCGAGAATCCACGGAACGCGGAGTCCTTGTGGAGGCGTCGACGCGGATCACGTGTGAACCGGAGGGTGTTCTCTCGGCGACGAGGCGAACGCCGACGAGGAGGCCGAGGCCGCGACCGCGCTCTCGCCACGAAGAAAAACGCGGAGGGGGAAATAAGCCGTAAAGCGGTTAGCACCGATCGAACCTCGATTATACTCAATACACATACGTAAATATACATATATATATCGTTGACACTCGCCAAGCTCCTCACCTGCCCATCAAAAGACGTAAAGTCATCCACATTGGCTAACGGAGTATCAGGAGAGCATGCGCGCGAGGAGCTCGGTTGCGGCGTTTTCGAATTGAAACTCCCGGGCGCGCTTACCTACTCGCTCTCATGTTACCCTTATCTTTCCTCGGCGAAATGTGGACGCCTTTCGGACACGGTTTTTCTTAGCACTCCGAAATGCCCGATCAGTAACCCCGCTTGTCAGCGTGAGAGAGCGTTCACGGCTGTGTGAAAAGCTGACAAAGAGCATTGCGGACCAGTCCCTGAGCTACGAATTTGGAACTGCCGTACCTATCTCCGGTTATACCGGCTGTCGTGCCGGACGGATCAGGAGCCCTCGACGACTAAGGTTATGAAACGGTGGATGAACTACTCACGTACGCTGCTCACTGAAGACAGGAACAAACTTTAGCCTTGAACTCTTCGACGATTACTACGTGAAAAAGTTTTCGTAGCCGATTTCCGATGGAATTATAAATGTTTCGATCACCTCGCACATCCGAACTGTGCAAAACTCTTTATTCACTGTTGACCGTTCGTACAACTTCCCCACAACTACATTGTTCCGCTGCGCAGATGGCGGTGACGAGGTCGCTCCCAATCCTGCTTCCCGACTGAACTGGACCGTGTGCCATGGCGCATGTCTATCTCTCGTCGGGTCTCTGATATAACTGACTGACTGACAGCGCTAAGCTGTCTCATTTTAACCTTTCATCACGGGTAACCCGAGGGCATTGTAAAAAAAAAACGTAGCGATAGTAAATTTATTATTCGAGTCTTGTATATCGAGCAAAATTAGTCACAAAATGGTAAGTGAACGTTGACCTCTCACACCGGTCTCTTTCCCCGTAATATTATTGAAAATAAATAATTCCTTAAGTCAACTTAACCTCTAATCCTTGTATTCTTCGTCGGGACACTTCAGGACGTCTTTCTGATGATCAGGCGAAAGAAAATGACGATTTTTACCGACGCCAAAGATGACACGACCGTTCTAGAATTGAAAAAAATAATCGAAGGTAATGAAACAAAAAAACTCGTTAGACGAAATCCGATGTTTCGAGTTTTCGTCCTAATTTTCGTTTATCCATTCGGATTTTCGATATATAGATGTGTATATATATATATGTAAGTAGGTATATTTTTATCTCGTCGAATTACAGGTATTTTGAAGATTCCGCCAATAAACCAACAGCTCTACAACAAAGACAATACCTTAATGTACGACGGCAGATATCTCTCAGATTACGGATTGACATCGAACTCGGCGAAAGCGCAAAATCCTGCGCTCATCGGCCTAGCTATACGTCAGGACAACGGTCAATTTGAATCGCTCGAGATGACGCCGTTCTCGCAACCTCCCGACCTTCCGGACGTCATGAAGTCCCAAGAAGCTAACGGTCAGGAGCAATCTCCTTGAATGATCGGTCTTACCGATAACGATCGGCGATGATGCGTCGCTAATGCACGTTATCCGTCGTCTTAACTGCAACTAGCGTGTGTCCGGTAACAAAAATCAGGTGAAGAGATTCAAACTAAATTTACAAGGATAATTCAAGCGCATTAATTATTCACAAAAAAAAAGAAAGGTACAGAAACACAGGCGGCAGAGACAAAAAGCTGCAGTTATAAAAAAAGAGAAAGAAAATTTGTTTATTTTTGTTTAGTTGATGATTGACACTTACCTCTTATATGTTGAAGCTTGAGTCGGAATAATTATACAGATATATTGCAAGAGAGAGAAAGAGAGAGAGAAAGATAGAGAGAGAGAGAGAGAGAGAAAACGCCAAAATTTTATTCGAATGGCAGTTTTTTCATGATAACTTATTTTTTTTTCTAGCAAATAAAAAGCGCTTTATTGATTGTACAAGCCATTCAAATCATTGTTATCGTATTTTTTTTTTCACAACGAAACATACATATTTGAAAACAATGAATTTGAGCACTGATACTAGCGAGAATCCTGAAAAAAACAAGAAACAACTTTTTTTTAGACAATTCTAGCCAAATTAATGACTATCGTTCATGTAAAAAAAAAACAAAGCGTGTACGTCAGATCGGAAAAATGTGTATCGAGATAATTTACGGTCGGACTGATAGAACATGCAGAATTTGTGAAACGGTCAACAGCAACGTAATTATTGCCGACATTTTGTCACAACATTCAAAACAGCAGTCATGTTCCTTATTTATTATCCCTGTTTCAAAAGGTCCGCAATAATCATCCAGTGCTTATGCCTGTGCCGGTAGTTTTCGAGAACTGTTTGCCAGAGTCTAATGAATGGATACTCATAAGAATTAATGGAATACATTTTTTTTGTTTGCAACAAAAAAAGATAAGAACGTAACTAAGGCGTCGAGGAAGTCGTAATTCTGACGTTCAGGGGTTGATTGTAAGGGCATCTTTGAATAGACTAATACTTGTTGCACGGATCTTCCTTGCATTTGCACCCACGCATATTATTGTGAAGTGTCAATCGAAACCACGATAAAAATATCATTCGAACCCTTTCCGTTTACAGCAGAAAAGAAAAAATCTAATCTTCCGATTACTTCTTAAAAATAAAAATTGCATTTATCATTTTTAGTCAATTAACAGCAGAGATATATTTTTCATTCTGTTCGCAGTTACGTGGATCGGTTACCTTGAATTCTAGCGTATCGTTGTTAATTTTTGAAACCTGTCCTAAGACTTATCTAAAAATGTCGAAAACAATTTTATTTTAGTCAGGTATTTGGAAAATTAGATTTTGTTCGTGAATGATTGCAGTCGCTTATCAAAGCGAGAACACGCTGTGATTTACCATTGTCCCTGGTTACATAGATTGATTAATTATTCCAATAGTTGTTTGCCGAGGGACGGCTACAGATTTTAGTCCTTGAAACATCGGCGTGCCTCACAATAATTTGCCCCATAATTGCAAGCTGTTGTTTGAAAATATCCGTGGCTACTCAATGACCGACGATACGATATGCCTCATAATTCCTGAAATCTAGTAAATTGGACTTTTGTAAGCACCGAGTGCGATGAAACAGTTATATCGAAAATGATCGGTGATGTCGGACAGAAGGGAGTTAAATATACAAATTTTGTACACATAGATCCATAAGGTCAATAAATTTAATAATAAAGGCTGAGTCTGGATGTGAATAAAAATGGACATAGAGTTGGGAATGTTTCGGATCCAAGTACACAAATGCTTAAAATATGCCTTATTCGATTAGCATGAAAATTATAGTTGGCCATTCCTGCTGAATATGATGACGAAAATTACTGGTCTTAGATCCAAACTAGTAGGATAATAACAAAAATACGTTTCCTTTTAACAAAATATAAGATGTGTTGTCCGAATATAAATTTCGCCAGTCAACTTTTGTGTCCTCGCGTATTTATAATTGCACAATAAAAACTTTTATTTTGTCACCAGCATATACTTAATACGCTGCAACTCGTTGAGACTGCAGTACATTTATCGTGGAATCTTTTTTCCGTAATAGCTTCTATGTATACCGATCGAATAACATAAAAAAAAAAACTTGAATGTTCCATCAAGGAGGAACGTTGTAGCAATCGTAATTAATAAATTGCCTCATACATCGATAAGCGGAAGGTGCCTTTCATGCTGCTACTACAATCGTTCTGTCAACTTTGCAGTAACATTCAAACTGGTCAAGATTTCAAATGTGTATATTAATGAATTTCGTAGGTTGTACATTAATCGTTGTTCAATGGCCCAGAGCAAGTGGCGATCTTATTGTTAATTCTTCGAACGGATTTCGCTTTTTCTTTTTTTCCTCGCCTAATTTTGTTTATACATCATACATAAAATGTATCGTGTAATATTTATGTAACACCATTTTTTTTTTTTTTTTTTTTTTTTTAACATACGCTGTCACTGAAATTTCTCAGGGTATTCATTTATACATGCAATTTAACGATTCCTGTTTCTGTAATCTTAATAAATTAGGTGACATTATTTAGATCTTTTACATTTTTAAAAAATGTTACGTTTGATCCATCCTGCAATAATAAATATTTTAGAGTTGTTTGCATTGTGACAATCGAGACTGCACTCGTGATCTATTATCTTTCCACAGTCGACTTCGATTCGAAAACTTCATTGATAAAGTCGGCGTATATTTGTTTTTTTCCCGGTATGTAGTGACCGCCCTCGTGAGTAAATATCTTCTTATTTTCAAAGACGTCTGCCAATTCAGTTGACATAGCTGCAAACAAATTTACTATATAGTAATCGGTGAACTGCAAAAGTACGAAATTAAATTGATAACGAAATTGTTCTTTTTTTTTACCCGTTGGAATAATTCTGTCTGTTTCGCCGTAAACGTGAAGTGTGGTCAAGCTCACTGGTTCATCGTACAGATACGCGTGAGGCTCGCACAAGGATTTAAAGCCTGAGATGATAACAGCGAAGTCGAATTTGATAGGAGTCACTGTAAGTGATTAATGATAAAAGTAATATGTACCGTTTCAACGCGGAGGAGATAAAGCAATAATGAAAATACGTTTTTTCTGCTGCATGGCACACAGAATTGATGCAAAAGCTGCCCCTTGGGAGAAACCCAGAATTCCATCGAATGGCCCAAAGTCGTGGAAAGTCTTTTCTATCAGAGCCACGCTGTCCTCAAAACCAACGGACAAATTACTTGGCTCTGTAGCCTTGAAAGTATGGTCCTCGGTATTGAACCACCATCCGTATCCTAAACAATTAATAGTCATTTATGATACTAGTGCGATAAAACTGGGCGGAGACCAACTGTAAAAATAAATTGTAAATCTAATGAACTGGAACTTGAAATTTGCTTACATTACTTACATTTATTTACTTTTTGAAAATAAAAATTTGCATTAAGAATAAAAATTTGACTACAATTGCAATGCACATGCGTTTGAAATTTCAGAAACAGTTGATGTAAAAAAAAACTTCCAATACTGTTAATTAAATTTCAAAAAAAATTTATTACAGTGTACACAAAGTATTGAGGTAAACATGTTTGACATATCAATGCGAATGTAAACCTTCGGCAACTGGTTCCTCTTGCTCATCGGATTCCAACGGCGGAACCAAGTGTGGTGCTCGAATGAATACGAAGTCAATTTTTTGTTTGAAGCTCTTCCTCAAGGAGCCAAGCTTTCCACTGAAAATACTATCGGACTGACGATAGCCATGTATCGCCAAAACCTGCAATCAACACAACATTTATCTCTTGTCTGATTGCATAGTAAAAGAAGGAAACATATATCTATCGATAACAATTTATGGATTAATAGTTTTTACGACTGTACCTTTAATTTCTGCTCTACAACTGGCATGATCGTTCCGTAAAAAAATCTCTAGGGTTTGCGACGGCTCATAAATTATCAACTTGTGTTACTTCGCTGAAATGTCGAACATCACAGATGCAGGCCATTTAACCTGACAATTATCGACTCTAGCTAATCTTATTTAAAGCTAGTGTGGATATAGGGCGCTAATGCGATTTAAGGTACGTGACCACCAAGTAGTACGTAATAAATTGACGTACTCAGGAATTATTTTTTATATTTATTTATTTAAGAAAATTTGCTCTGAACACTCGTGTTTTTCCAGCGTACTTTTTTTTTTTTTATTGCCCGATGCTGGCTTGACCCCTGGCGGAGATCTGTGCCACTCTCTTCAGTTTTCAGCGTACCTTAGAAAATTCAGGGGGCTCGACTGTTTTGGCCGGTCGATGATTGATTGTCGATCCGGGCCAAAATGGTCAGAGCCGGCTGCTGCGAAGTTCAGCCTACCTCAATAGCCAATCAACGTTGCAGTTCGGAGAGTTCCGAACCGAGTTCGACCAACGATTGGTCAACGAACCACGCCGAAATTTTCGGTGTACAGAAAATGTGCCGTTTCTGACAATTCTGAGAAATTTCTTTAATAAGTACTACTCAAAGTTTATGCTCAATTTGTTAATCATTGACATTAATCAAATTTGTTAGTACTTTCTTCACATATCGAGCATTTGCCTCTAAAATTATAAAAATATCATGTTTAACATTACAATTCGAAATTCGTATACAATAATTATATATTTGTCAGGGCACGATCTTTTTTATTGTCGTCAATTACATTGCATGTTATTCCTGATAACCGATAAGCATGTTTTTAAATTTCAGACCGTCGAAACGGAGACGATTCGTCGATGAGTTGTGCGCGTTACTTCGTCACGTGTGCAAAAAGTATGTCTACAATTCGATTACTCGAAAAAAATTAAACGAATCATTGCGTGACATTCGGGAAGCGCAATTCGCTTGATAACTTAATGAACGATGTGACGAGAAAACGTGAAGTGGTCAGATGAAGAAAAAAAAAAAAAAAATCACAGATCGCTCAAATCGACCGCTTCGACGCGCTCAGTTATCTCCTTCTTGCTGTCGTCCTCGCGCGACTCGATCTTTTTATCACCGGACCGCGGGAAGCTCAGCTGTGCCCAAGATCCGGGCTCAGCTTTCTTGAGCTTAATCTCTACTTTGGTGGGAAGCATCGATACTGAACTCTTTTCAACATCCACGATCTGCAACGAAGAGAATAACAATTAGAAATTGGCCGATCATCGTACGGTCGACTGAATTAATGATTTAGCCGGCAAAACTTACCCCTCTCAGTTCGATATCGAGATTGTACCGAGAATTCTCTTCGACGAAGAAGAGATCCACCGACAGTCGTATGGGGCTCAGCTTAACAGTTGACTCACTGGGTTGATACTTTTTGGCAAAAATCGATATTACCACGAATGATCCTGTTTGGTGCCAGTCCATTCGACAATTTACTTCCTTGTCTGTATTCTGAAATATCAATAAATGCTTCAACGTGGTAACAAGTCACAGCCAAAGTTGTATGTCCTCATGTTCTTTTTTTTCTTTTTTTTCAAACAATTTTTAAGCAGTATGGGTGCGTTCTAGAAAGCAGATCTGCTCACCTATGCGTTCTTTTATTTGCGAATGTCCACTGTTAGTGGATTTTTTGAATTGCCAACGGTACATCCGATTCTTTCCGCGGAATAAATTTCCTCCGTTTCGATAACAAAAAAACGCTTTTCAGAGTAGATTTCCGTCAAAACTAAACCCTGAACTGAGAGCAGACTGTAATATGCGAATAAATCTCGAATATTTCTAGGTTTACCCAAACAGTGCAGAACTGCATTGAAGAACACACCCTGTGCTCATAAACTCATAGGCTCTTCACTGCAGCAAGTTCAGCTGAGAAGGCTCTAATTTTTTTGTTAGCTACTTCTCGACCTTTGTCTAGCACATTTTTAAAGTGAAAATCATAGAAGTGTTATAATTTTTTTAAATATTTTAAAAAAAATGGATTTTGCCAAATTATGGGTGCGAATGATTGCATAGCGCAGCGTCGATGAAAAATCTCTATTTACTTTCGCCATCCATTCGTGCAATCCGTGCGTGCACCCAGGTTGTTCGAGAAACACAGAAAAATCTGTGGTTTTCTTTTGGCAGCAGGACCAGTATTTGAGGCCTTCGTGAAAGATCGGCACGCCGGGATGATGAGCGCAGACTTCCGTGTCCGAATCAGGTCCTCGGTAGGTGGCTTTGCACGATTTGTTGTGGCAGCTCTGTCCCATAGAAACCACGCTACCATCGGACTTGTCCGGAGCAGTCGCGGCGAGTCCTTTGATTTGTTCTAAGAGATTGGGCGACACAACGGGATCCATAGTGATTTGTGGGCTCTCGAAAGGTGGCCTCTTCAGGCTGGAGGCCCTGAGAGGTTTGACCTCTATGACTTCGTCCGCCATCGATTTATCTACCGGCGGCTTTTCAGGCTCCGGAGGTTTCACGCTGCTGTGCGACCCTCTCGTGCATCCTTTTATGTTCAAGAATTCCGTGAAATCCGTACATTTTTTCTTGCAGCACGACCAGCCTTTGTACGCGTCGTGAAACACCGGCTCGCCAGGATGATAAACGCATCCTGTGACAAAACAACAAAGAAGAAAACAAGACGTCGCGCGAGTAACAATAACATTGAAAAAAAAAAAAATTGTAAAAAAAAAAGATCATCCGAATACTGACCATCCTTTTCGGCGTTGGGATCGAATTTCTGTCCGCAACCACGATTGTAACACGGCAGTAGAGACGTTTCCTTCGACATTTTGTTCGTTAAATACACGGAGGCAATGGAGGCTGGAGAACAGGAGACCGAGGATACCGACCTGAGGTGACAGGGGTCCCTCAGTAATAAAAATAACTCTGAAACTGTGTCGAGTGACGTTTTCGAATTCAGCCGCGAGCGGCGCTGAAGCGAATAAAATTTTGTCGCGCCACCACGCACCGCGTTGGATGTCTCGTGAAATTCTATGAACGTATCGTGTTTATATAGTTACGCGCGTTTTATTCGACCACTAGGCGTCTTCTTTTTGCAACGTGTTTCGAAATAATATAATAAAAGTAAGCGAAATTGTGTACCTCCGGATTGTACGTAACATAAAAAATATATATAATGTATCTTCCGGTCGAAATAAGAGACTTGGAAAACGGAATTCCGATTTAAAACCGAGACTTCGAAACCGGAAGAGACATATTTCGGTAATAATTAATATAAACAATTTCATTTGAGAAATTATTGGATTTACGAATTATTTACAGTTACAAAAAGACTTGCAGATGTATCAAAAAACGTTTCGATGAGATTTGGGATCGGGGAAGGATAATAAATACAAAATAGTATGTGTTGATTTCCGATGTAGATTTTATTATTCCTAATAATATTATAATTGTTGAACGGTTGCAGAGTAACAAGAGTATTAAAAATATGTCTCTATCGTTCGTAAGAACGGAACACGGGGATTCCCATGTTCTATACTATATATGTCTGTGTAGTTGTGGCACCTATGGAAAATACATTTCCATCATCAAACAACACATATTATATATATGCATGTCTCGTATGGTGATGTTACCTGACGCGCCTTACAACAAAACAAAAATTCATTTAATTTAGTTATTGTAAGAGAAATCAACAAGAAAATATTTATATACTGAAACTCCCGACCCGTATATCGCGTTTCGTAACGTTTCTTTTACATTCCTTTTTATTAATGCCGCGGTGAACAGAGTATAATTATTGTAAAGTTATATTGATAAGACTTGAAGATCGGCATTCTTTTTTGTAAATATTTTTTGTAAATATAAAGCTGCTGTCCGCCCATGATTTTTGTAAACGGCCTTTTATGGCCAATAAGGAAAAGAAGAATTCTTCTCGGTAAATATTGCGATATTGAATGTTAATTAATTTTCCATTAAAATATACAGATTCGTTGTCAAATTCAATAACGTTAGATCGAATGAAAAATTTAGTATAAATAAGTGCACACGTTAATTTGCGCTTTCATAGTTGCCTGCATCAAAAGTTTCTTTGTACTATAAATGTACACGACACGAAAGTTTCAAGTTATTTCTCGTAAGTCACTCGTGGTATCGGTGATATTATAGATATACATATATCTACACGTATTCGTTTATTTGCGATTCGATTAGATTGGTAGCAATCTATATACTGATGTAAACAATAAGAAGTACTATACTCCGTAATCAGATCTTCATACAGTGTTTAGAAAAAAAAATCCAAATTACTTTGCATTGCTGCTAATAAATGAAATATTGCCACGATATCCTGCACGATGATAAAGTACGTGCTAGCGTTGAAATGAAATGTAGTTACTAAGTTAAATAGATGCAATTTTAACCGGAGCATGAAAAACTCCAACGAATTTTTTTCACGAATTGGACATGATTGTTTCTTTTTGTTTTTCAAATAGTCACTAAAGTATCTATTTAATCGCGTATCTACGACGTGAGTATCCGTTCACGCACACGGGGGTAGTCACGCAATGACACATTCCTCCAACGTGTGTTCATAATATAATCATCTTTCATACTTTTAACAGTTACGTACAATAATAAAATATAATCCCGAAAAACGATTCGGTGTATATATATATTTGTATATATATATATATAAACTTAAGTAGATTGCAGATCACTCTTTTATGCATGCCAATGCTTTTTCGATGCTTTAAGCATGTATATACACAAAAGACGAGCTACCAAAATTAACAGCGAATTATTCCTTCCTCGATTGACGGTGATTAATCTTTTTTCGCAAAAATAATAAACAATGGTCACAATACGGTGATACCATTAAATAATTATACACATAAACATATAACTAAAATTCCTTATAGTTACATATATGGCAGATCTAAAAATTATAACGAAGTGCGTTTAATGTTAAATGTTAATCAACGTTTAAGTAAATCAATCTCTCACGCAATCGCTCACGTCCACTTGCGAACAAATTACATACAAATTATCAATATCTATGACCTTATGAAATAATAATTTCGCGGCGACAAGTGTTAACAATAGATATATCCCTCTTTTCATTTTTTTTTAAATCCACCGTTGATTCGCCGATAAATCCGTGCTTGTCTAGTATAATATAATTCGTTTAGGGCCAACGGATTTCTTTATCTCTGCTTTATATGCTCAATATACTCTTTATATCATTTTGAAACAATTTTTTTTAATTATTTTTTTTAACAATAGAGGCTATAGGAAATTCATCGAGCTCGATCTAATTGACTGATTGCGCTACGAAGAATTTTTTGCGATGTATTGCACTTTATATATTAGTTCAGCATGAGATATGCAAACGAACCCTATGCTGACGAGTGATCTCTCCGTTCGCGTTATTTATCCTACGCATAATTAGTCGAAAGAAAAAAAGAAGAGAAAAAAAACGAAGAAAAAGAAAGAAATGTTTAGAAATGCATATTGCTCGGCTAATTATATCTTACCCTCACAACTATCGCACTAATACGGACTAATAAATCTTAACGAAAAAATACCTCATTGTCGCCAGATGTAATATAGCTCCTGGTTGTCAGCGCTTCGCACGTCGCAGTGTTTCCCTTTTTTTTTACGCGCGGCGAACTTTCTTTCGTTCGGTAGAAAAATTATTATAGTTCGAGATTATTTGACAATGTATAATGCTCCAAAGGTTGCACTTGGTTGACGAAAAATAAATTGTTGTGCTGCTGCGTGTTATAAGTACTATGGAAAACCGCGGTAATTGAAAAAAAAAAAAAATCTATATATAATTCGCACTTGACGATCGATGCGCAATCATAAATAAAAAATAAAGAATTTCGACGCGCGGATTGTCATAAATTGAATTAAACATAGAGTTTACGGTGTGCATCGATGCGCGACGTAGTCGTAGTAGGTGGTAGTAGTTTTCGTAATAGAGTGCCTAAAAAGTACAATCCTTTGGACATTGATGGGATACAGGATGGATAAGCTTGACGAACAGGGCTGGTGACGCGGACGGCGAAGACGCTCGGCTGGGTGGTGAACCAATCATACGCGGATGCTGTCCCAGAGTCCAGGTGTTAGCACGGGGCGAGTGGATTCCATTGTTAGCACTCCAAGCCTACAGGCCATGGACAACCAGGGTTAA
Source organism: Amblyteles armatorius (assembly GCA_933228735.2). NCBI lineage: Eukaryota > Metazoa > Arthropoda > Insecta > Hymenoptera > Ichneumonidae > Amblyteles > Amblyteles armatorius. Next base: position 21,014,408 of record OW121687.1, on the reverse strand, counting down.
CAAGAAAGAAAAGAAAAACAGTTTTTTGTTAGTATTTTCGATTATGATTGATCGACGTTAACAGTATTATTATTTTTGTTGTTGTTTGTTTGTTTTTTTTTTCTAAGTAGCTTATCAGCTGAGAGAAAATATGGTTAATGAAAAGCAATGCTTTTAACGATAAATTCATGTTGCAAAAAAAAAAAGAGAAAAAAAACTTAAGTTATTAATTAAGTATTATCACATTCATATCGGACGACCAGCGCCCGGACAAAAGTCGACAAACTACTTGACGCGTCATTCGAGATATGTTAAAGAAGAATACGAGAATTGCATTGCTTTACACAGTCGTACATTGAATTTTTTTTAAATATTAGTTTGAAGCAGTTGTCTTTGATGTATACAAATGAAATGTAAACGAACAGAAATTTCTTCTTTACAACAGTTACGAGATACCTGCGCTGTATTGTTGTTATATCTATAGCAGGCAGCTCTCGACAGAGATTCGATAAGTATAATATCAATAATTTGTTTTAAATATGGCTCGTGTACCCTCCCCGCGCATAGGACAGGCAAAGAGACTAAGAATAATCTAGGTATGAGAGATGTTAAAAATATTAAAGTTTCGTGATTGAAATTGAAAAATAAAAAAAGAATATTAACTGTGAACGTTTGTTGCGATTAGAACGTAACATTGTCTTTTTTTGTATGGGCTGCGTTCAGCAGCCCATTGGATGCATGTATGAACGAGATCATTGATTTACGAACACCGGAGGCATTAAGAACCTTTTGTTATTCATAGTTATTGCCATTGCGAGTAATTTATGGTGAACCCGTTACTCCGAAATTATCCACCGATTTTAGAGGCAGCTTGGGGTGTGCACCTGCCACCACATAGCAATGCTAAGTAAGTGACATTGTTTTTTTTTTTTTTTTTTTTTCAAGGACCTAATGCACAGTTGTTTTAATGGCTTATATCATTCGTAATGTGCTTTCGTATTAATTCGAAATAATATTTATTAATATCCCATCAGCAAGCGGGTGTCAGAGGCTCATGAGTTACGCACGTGCCATATAGGACAGATCTATCATACAGTTCCAGGCATTTCAGAAGCATATTATTTAACAGTATTAAAAAAATTATAATAATAATTAAATAAATGTGTAGACGTTAGTGTCAACTTGGCCATGTGGAGTATTTTTGTTAGTTCAATAAAAATTATTAAAAAATTATTTAAAAAATAAAAGATGGTGCTCGGTGTGCAGACTATGTGATATGGATGAAAAAAAAAATATATATTGCGTCTATGATACGGGTGTCAATAATATATATAACGTAAGAATGTTAGTGGTAATACGTGAAAAGGGTGTGGGACGCCAGCGTTTTTTTTTTAAAGGCAGCATTGACGCTTTGCCGTGTGATACGTCGTTCGCCTGAAGAATATTTATTTGCTTTTTCTCTTCGATAGTTTTTGCACAGTTTCATTGTTTAACCGTCGGCGGACGAGTAGAATCAACTGTTGGAATAACTATGGTAGCGTCAGTAACGAACAAAAAGATTGTTAAAGCAAAACGATAATAATAAAGATTTCGAAATACCACTTTACATTGCACGTGGAAAGTCAGAAATTAATTTCTTCGATACATTTTCTCGCGATCGATGAATAAAAAAAAAAAAAAAATGGTTGTCTCGACGCCGCACGGTTAATCAATTTTGACTGAACTGATTCGAAAGAAAAAGAAATCTTCCCGTCGCACCGCGTTACCACCCCTGTAATTTATTCGTGAACAAAAATTGTATTTTCTTCCTTTCATTTATTTTATTTCTTTTTGTATAAATATTTATTCAAATCATATAACATAATGATATACTGTATATAAACTTATATACATTTTTAAATGGAAATTCGATAAGTGTTCCACAGGCACAAGTTGCCAACGAAAAAAAAAATGATAACAAAATGCAAAATATGTATATAATGTCCTGGAAATTGTTGTTTTTTTTTTAAATCCTTTTCTTATTCTTCACTCGAAACGGTGATTGATAATTTTATGGATACATTAAGCACCGCTTCTCAATTCATTTTATGCCTTTGCGCCAACACCCACACTGCCCCTAATTTGTTGGACGTCAGGATTTTTTTTTTTTAATACACGTAGTGTATCGGCAATATTCATTTCGTGGAGCACATATTTTGTCGCACATTTTTTCAGATGGGCAGTGCTTCGAATACGAAATACAATTGATTTTTTTTTGTTTCTTCTATGAAGGAGGGAGGTGCGCACCCACACCGCGTGCTCTCCACGTACAATATTTGACGGTGGGCAGCGCGAAAAAAAAAGTAGACAAGTCTAATCGAATGACCTCTTTCTCATACAACTTCTCATACATCCTGTACCATTTACTGTTGCTTAGACCTAGGAGCGGGGAGTTGCGCCAACGTATTTACGATCAAACAAATAATAATAACAACATCAATATAATCCTTCATTTTCCTTCATCGATATTCACTGGAAGACATACTCTTTTCCAATATTTTTCTTTTTTTCTCATACGCTTTACGCTGTTTGCTTTCCCAATGTATGATTTTGCTTTCCATTGATTACTCGTCGAAGTTAATGCCGAAAATAATTGCAGCGACGTCGAAACGGACGGGAACTCGAGCGAGCTTAGTTAAAAAAAAAAAACGAGGAGCTCGTACTTACGAAAAATAAAAGAGAAATAAAATGAACCGTGTCATGTAATACTGCAGGCGCGTATCTCCCGGATAGAGACTGTAAAACGAACCGAATCGATGTCGTTTATACCGGTGAACGATGGCAATTCGTGTTATTTGATTGTACGTCGAGAGTGATAGAATAAAAAAAAAGTTAATCAATCGAACGAACGGAACTTCGATGAGTTGCCGAATCGATGGACGTGGCGTGTTCAGGTACACAGTGCGAGCCCGCACACATCGTTCGTCAAATTTTTTTGTTTCCATCGACGTACCGAGGCGTGTGGGCTCTCGCATACATTGGTAAGCGATACAGATTCAATATTGTATATTTTCTATATACGAGAAAAACATATATATATTTAACGTAATTGAAGGCTTGTGCACAACTAACCTTTCCGCGGAGGCGCGACTGTAAACTCTGTATTCACGAGAGAGCGCCGGCCCTTTGATAAGGGTGCTCGCGAATCTGACCCAGGTGCCTACGCTGCTTCGCAGCGGCTGCTGCACCTGTTCCCCAACATAGAAATGTGAGTAATCGACTCGCATACGGCTTTTTGCCAATATTCCATAGCCGTTGGCAACCACACTGTCGTTTCTGCCACTATTGCTAACATTTTGTTTCACTTCATCGAAAAAAAAAAAAATCGAAAAAAATGATAATGATAAAAATACAAAAGAAACATTATTTTCGTCACTGCATTGTTTACCGGGCGTGAGTTGCGAGAAAATCTCATTTTTCGTTAACGATTCTTATTCGTAAATTATGCATTTTTGAATATTACAAATCTCGCATTGCACGCACGGTATAATGGCACACGTGCTTACGTTCCAGAATTAGCAAACTTCATCGGTGTATCGAAAATATTAGAATTTCTTTTTACTCGCGACGAAGTTAAGCGTTTCGTTTTCTCTTAAATGCACAATGTCATTGTCGTCGTGCCTCGTCGAGCTATCGCTCGTTTTTATCGTGATTTACGAATCGCAAAGTCGATTATCGAGAACATTGCGTCTTCCAATTAACGTGTCCGTTGCATTTTAATTCTCGTTTGCTAAAACTCGGGGACGTATACACGAATTATAATATACGTCAGATAAGTTTTAAGTCGTACACGATCGATTGATTATTACCTAGAGTTCGTAATAATCGGTAGAATCCCGCCGGAACGGATCTCATATACATATATATAGATATATGGCTGCATCTCTTTTTCGTGTTTGATCCTCCAAGGGAGATATCAGGTAAAAATTCTTTAACTAAAATGTAACCAGCCATTTCACTCATTCAAAGTCACAATGAGTATTAAAATTACGATCTATCCTGCGCGCGCTCTTTACCACTCGCATAAATATGGCTACATCTTTATAAAAATAAAATTAAATAATCGATATAAAATAATATAAAATAATGTACATGATTCTGGTAATAGCATATTTAATCGTCGATCGAAGACTATTCGTTAAAAAAGGATCCGTTGTTATGGCATGTCCCTCGCATTGCCCTGGGCGATAACCGAGATATTTAAAAAAAAAACACAAGTAAAATAAAATAAAAGTATAAAACATTCGGCGTCATTGGTGAGCCACGATCCCTTTCACCCTAGTTTCCCCTATCACTTTACTTATGTTAAGCAGTCGATTTAAATTGGATCTTTTTCAACGTGTAATCTTCGATACCCTTAAACACCTACAAGTATACGCTAGAACCATCAGTCCTGAAAAAAACACGGTTGTTTGGTCCCTGGGTAGTTTTTTTTCCCTACACCTACTCTCTGCCTAAGATCGTACGCCTACCTATCACCGGCCAAGTTAGTTGACAAAAAAAATATATAAACTTGTTACGGCAAATATAGAATTGACGAAACTAAACTGACAAGGAAACATCCCGAAGTGCTAAATCCCGATTTTTCCAGACGATATACAACAACCTACGGTAACTCTACATTTGACTTGCCTCCAGTACTGATTCATCGATCGATGTATTAATCGAAATATATTGATTAGATTTGTTTGTTTATTTTTTTGTGCGCACAGCGCTACGTTATCCGGATTAAGGTATAGATCGAAAAGCCGTCCCAGTATCGCCAGTAGTTGTGCAGAACCACATAATGAACACTTTGAGATGTCTCCTCGTCGAAGTTATCTGTCGGATTAAAAGGAGGCATTCACAATTTGCATGTTTTCTTTTTTCTTCTATTCTTTAAAAAAAAAATTAAAAATCGTTCTGCATGGAAGCCAAAGGGATGAACGAATATTTTTAGTGTCGTTGTTGTTCACAAATTTCATTTGACTCTACGTTTTCGGAACGAGTTAGCAAAAAAGAAGAAAAAAACGCGAGGTGAGCGAGTCTCATGGTAAGGCGGGGACCGTTCGTGTTACTTGTTATACTTTGCGTTTCTTTTTAGTTCTAGTTTTTTTGGACCAACCCTAGGGATATCCACTCGAGATTCTGGTAGTACTTTGTAGTGTTAACTGGTAAATTGCTTTTGCATTGGATGCTAATGATCGAAAAAAAAAAAAAAACGAAAAAAACACAACATAAATACAAATGCAAAAGTACTAAAATTTCATTAATGACCCATCACCGTATTATCGATAAATAATTGAAAGAGAAAGTTCGAGCATTTAGTACATATAATTAGTAACGTATGTAGCAAAAAAAAAAAAATTATCTTCGCGTCGAGGTTACATCTCGATAAAACTTGCTAATCGCGTGCTCGGCAAAGATACGAACGTTTGTGTGTTCTTTCGAATTCCATATACGATGGGGAGCGAGATAAAAAAAAATTATATAAAAACTCTGCAAAAGCTAATATTCTAATACTCACTAACCTGCTACTTTTTTTTCTCAATAAATATAAATATAATGTATATCTCTATATGTGTATAATATTTATATAAGATTTTTATAAACTACAACAATTGAATGGCCTTTGATTATTGCATTGAGTAATGCACGAGAATGTGCCACACGACTGAACGCCTCGTCACAGGGCGCGTCAGCACTCCGAGCCGAGGATCCGTAATAGAGAGTATATTTCCGTTTGGTATGTAAAAACAACGTTACTTAAAAGTTACGGGTAAGTATGCGAACGCATGCTTATTATGTAATAATAGCGATGATAAAAAAAAATTATTACGCGGGTAACCGGAATACTATGGGCTATCGCGGAGAATACGGACTTTTTCTTGTGTTATCCCACTGCCAATTGTGTGATGCGCGACGTATTGCTGAAAAGTGTTCAACTGACTTTGTTACCATGCCACTTTCAATACTGATTAGCATTGAAATTATACAGTCTAAAAATATAAATAGACTCAAGAGAAAAACATAAAATTTATCTTTGAGTCTATCGATTGGATCACACACAGCTCCCAACCCGAGTTCGTTAAAGCGACAAAACTACGTATATATAAATATATAAATATCTGTTCTCAAATTATTCTCAATTACTGAAAAAATTTCACCACTGTGCAGAGTCGAATGATTTAAAAAAGGTAATTTGTAAAACAAAAAAAAAAGAAAAGAAAATTGTGCAGGCGTCGTGGACGAGGCATGGCAACCCCGAGGATAAATTCGAGAACGTCGAAGTTAGTACGTACATATTAATCGACATATAGGCCATCCCGTTAAACGCAATTATGTTCTCTCGTCTCGGTCCTACATGAAAACTTTTTAGACTAGTATATAAATATATATCTCTCTATCCTCGTTTCTTCCGGTAGCACAACTAACGTTTCTACTGTTCTGTCCCTGACGCGCAAGCACCTTAAAACCTCATTACGGGCACTCTGGTCACGTTTTTTTGCTAAATTTGTAAATGTAAAATTGGAAATAATAATGATAGAACGGATTCTCAAAGTAACAAAAAAAAAAAAAAAAAAAAAAATACAATGAAAGAATAAAAGAAAGATTGTGAACGAAAAAAAGAAAGTAGAACCCTAACGTTCTGCGACCAGTATTATCGTCAGCGAAGAGACGCGTACGTGAACGAACGTTGCATAACCGCTAACGATTTAAATGACGCGACTAGTAAAACATGACTGATTTCAGCTATTTTTCCTTAAAATCCTACGATCGCCTACACGCAATTAACGCGTGGAAGACTGCTGATAATTGTTGATCGAGCGACGTTCCGTTAATACCCTTCATCGAACAAAACAATTGTAATCGTCATAGAAAAATAATAATTAATTATAATAATAATAGTAATATTGATAATCGATAATAATTTGACTGCCCGGTTCTTCGTTCAAGGCCTAATGAAAACGGTTCGATAGTGACCGTTAAATGTAAGCAATATAAAGAACTCGGGCTCGAGCCTAGCGTCAGCGAGCAAACAACCCACCAGAATGGTCAGCAGTGGCGTACTCGGTGAGCAGTGGAGATGCCGCCAGGGCCGCGTAGTTGGCATAATCGGCGTACGGCGTGTATATGAGACCATGGGGATCGCCGGACAGTAGAGATCCTGGAGGGCCCGAACCGTTCAACAGCGATGCCGCGGATGTTGGGACGGATATTCTCGGCGAGAGGATCAGCGGAGCTCCCAGCGGAGCATTTTGAGTCCGCATTTGCGTACCCAGTCCTGGTAGAAGACGCTGAGTCTCGGCAGCGGCCGCTGCCACGCGCCTCCATTCCTCGTCGCAGGCTGCAATGTCAAAGGCTATACTGACTCTTTAGACTGAACTCAATTTAAGTCGATGGAATGTTAATATAAAGAATCTGAACTCAATATTTTAGGAAATACGTCACATGATCGCCGTTCCTTAAGGATGCATCGCACATACATTTTCAATTAAAAGTTTAATTCGATAACAATTTCAGTACCTCGCGATATGCAAAAAATCCGAAAAATAATGTGCCGTAATTATGTCGTATTATGAACTTCGATTTAGCATAATAATTATGTCAAAAAGTTATTAACAAATTAAGGAAAAAATAGATTGATTTTTAAAAAATCAGAAAACCTTTAATTTTATTATTTTAATTGAATTCCTTCATGTTTTAGAATGTATATGATTTTTTTCAGAATTTTCTTGTCAGAAACAAATGTCAGAAACAATTTATATAAAAAAGCTTCCAGTACCGTTAATTCATATTTGAACAAACATTGTTTACAGTCTATATCACTTGGGATTTTTAGTTTAAAAAGTAGAAAAGTCGTGTGACGTATTCCCTCAAAAGATAATCCCTAAAAAAATGTTCTGTAAGAGGGCAATTCCCTTTTACAGAACATTTTTTTTTAATTCGTCGTCGAACTCGGTTTTTATTAATTACCTGCTGCAGCTGCAGCCTTGGTGTTGGAGTCCCTGTACGTGCCGTTTATTATGGCAAGCTCCATGAGCTGCCTCTTCTTTAGTTCGTCCTCGCCATCAGCCTGCTAACAATCGATATCACCGTCAGGATCTTGGCAAAAATTACTTTCGCCGCTGGACTAAACTTTATCACGTATAATTTGTTAATGTCTCAAAGATTCGGTAACGCTTAGTGGTCGAGAGATTTATTGTCCCATCGTTCAGTTTGAAAAATCGAGTGAGTGAGTTACAGAATAAGCTTCGGACGAGGAAAATTTATCGAGGATGGGAATAACGACATTAGTTGGAACTGTCTCACCACGGGCACGAGAAGCTTCTTCACTTCCTCGACGGCGCGGGCGAGCTTGAGGGTCGCTCGGTTCTCGGTGTCCTCAACCGTAAGTAACACGTGCAGCTCGTCTGTCAGGTGTTCCCAATTTGGCTTGCCTCGATTCTGTTCCTCCTGTTAAGATAATAACGATACAAAAAAAAAATCACGATTAAAAACAATCTTCACGAGCAATTCCACCATCGTCACGTTTACGCATAATTCTACACATCCTTATCGAAAAAAATTTAACAACTTTGATATTGCGAGCACAAAATTAAATATTTAAAAAATCTACATATGTGTAAAACAGTAAAACAAAAAAAGGAAATTGTCCGACAGGGCTTATTTGACCATTACACTCGTACTTACAAGGGCCCCAGTTCAATTTCCAATCGCAGCTTGAAAAAATCATCACCATATGTACTAAAACAGTATTTAATTTTTTTTTTTTTTTTTTGTGCAGGCTCGTCAAGAGAATCGTCTTCGATGAAATACGGAGGGAAAGAAAGTCGACGAAAATATCCTTCTCACTTTCGTGAGACGGGAGAATTTTCGAGTGCACGTAGCGTTGCGACGATTAGCGCGCTCATTTATTTGCCAAGAGGCTGTCGAGGATAGTTATACGCGTATAATATACGAATTTTAACGAGTGTCGCGGAGACGTTAGAGCCGCGCGGATACATGTCTGGTCGCCGCTTCGTGCCTCGCGCCAGCTGCCCAAACACTTGTCGTCGAGTTAACTTTATTATATTGAAAAAGTGACTGCCCAGGGGGGGGGACGTGGATTAAATTTCTTTCTGTGTCTATTAATATATTCTCGAAAGCGTACAGCAAACAATATCGAAAGGCATTTTTTTTGTCTTTACGCAACACCCACAGCATTTTTTTTTCTTGGTTTGTCACGCGAAGTGAATAGCAGTGTAATTTTAGTTAACGACACGAAGCAATCTCTGTTGCACTCATTAAAAAAAAGTTCTTTCTTCAACGTTTATTTTCTTGCGTAACACCGTTTTTTTTTCATTTTTATCAGATTAAAAGTAAAGTTTCTTGGTATTTAATTTAAAAAATTTAAAAAAAAATTATACGTTCTACCGTCAGTTGTCCGGCAATTCGCGTGTAACGAGTCGTCGACCTTCCACAGAGAAGGGAAGAAATATTTAATCTTGGAAAAGCGATTCTCGACCCGAAGGCGCTCGCTCGCGCTCGTGTGACCAGAATCGCGATGACTCTTGTCGAGAATCTTCCGAGCCACGCCGATACACCGCGAGGTAAGCGTCAGCGACCACGTCCGCTCGACGACGTTCTCGCGCTTCCCTTATTCCCTCTATTCAACTCGATCATACCTTAATCGGTATGAATCTTCCTTCTCGGCGAGGAAGGTACGATGGCTTCGAAGGACCCGAGACCGTTCGCTACGGGCCATCACGACGCGGTCGCGGAGAATCCTAGTGGAGAACGCGGAGAACGCGAAAGCCCGTAGAAAACCCGCTCACTCGGCAACGCGAATTAACCCTTTCACCCCTGTACGGTAAACTTGTGCCGGATCTTCCGAACTTCATTTTTGAATTGCACAGAATATTCTTCACGATTGTACAATAAATTTCACTCGAGGGACGAAAAATCGTTGATGGCAAAAAAGTTTTTCTTTCGTTCGCCTAATTTCGGATCTTCGCACGAACTATTGTCATAATTTTTTGCCGAGGGTTTCGAAGTGCCGTTCAATCGTAATCGATTCAATGAAGGCGAGATCGATTGATCGTGTTTACCTTCTTCTTGTCTCGCATCGATCCCTTTCCTCGGACCATGATTTTGCAGCCGGTCTCTTGCTCCAACTGTTTGGCGGTCATGCCGCGAGGTCCAAGAATCCTTCCGACGAAGTTGAACTGAAAGTAAAATAAAATTCGAGTTATTGATATTGAAGTAAATAATGATTGTTTGCTACTAGTTTTTTTTAATTCTTAAATTGTATTACTTTTTATTTGCAAAAGCATTCAATGAAAAAATTAAACTGTAAAAACGAAACTGATCGGCTATCGATTGGTCGGGTTTCTCCCTTTCGGTCCGTAAATGGGCATTGCCCGTCTATGTAACAAATAAAGAAATTAAATGACACCGGCCGATAAATCCCGCAACCGCAACAGCCAATCGATACTCAAGATCGTCTCTTCGGTACAATATCTGTACAGATACCGATAATCGCCAATAGACGTTCGAGAAAACGTAAGTGGATAGATGCACGACGCAGATAAGTTTAATCTACGACCAACTGCCGCAACTCAATGACTATCTCCGTAAAGTAACTCCCGATAACAATACGAAACGAGAGTGGACGGGTTTGTTTCTCGCAATTGTGGGTGGAGTCGGTTTCAACCGTAACGCTAAAAAAGTGTTCGCACCTAGGAAGAAAAAAGAGTAAATCATAAAATTCCCTGTGAAACTTGACGACGTGATTTAACGACTCCGAGAGGATATTAGTTATTGCGCAGCTGGCAAATAATGGAAAGAGGAATGAGTTCCGGCCAAATAGTGCAAGTTATATGAAGGGCATTCCACGTCAAATTGAATGGTTCAAAAACCCGACCTTCTTAACCCAACCCATCCTAACTCATTCTGAAATTTTCGCATGTTGTATAACACTAATACAAAAACATTCTGTGAAATTTTTCACAGAGAAAAAATGCACAGAGTCATACTTGTCGAAGCTTGAAAAAAAATAAGTATTCTCTTTTTTCAAAATTTTTTTAAAAAATTTTCAAAAATTTACTATGATAGTAAGATCAAAAACAGAATCTTTTTTGTAGGTCACGTTTTTTTGTGTACGATTATATCTCAGAAACGACCCAAAGTTTCTGGGATACTATAATTTTTAATATTAACACGCCTATCTGCTAGCTTGAAAACGAGAGCCGATAAAAATCTGAAAAAAATATGCCAGCTACTCACACTACAAAATACTGTAACATCACAAACTTTCAGCTTGATCCAAAACTGTCAGGGCTTTGAACCGTTCGATTTGACGTGGAATGCCCCATAAATACGTTCTCCTAGTGCATAAAGATATCGAAAGAATGCGCCGGATTTTGCGGAACTGACTCCGCAGTAACGTCGATGAATTCTGCAAGTGCGATGACGGCATCGAAGCGATTTAAGTATTCGTCCCGACAAATATCGTTCGTTTTGCAGCAACGAGCGTTCGCCGCTTCGGAGGTTCCGTCACTAGGAATCTTTCTCGTGTACACACTTAGGGGAGCGTCGATGCGCAAAGTACGTAACCGCGTTTCTCGTTCAGGATGTGAAGTAATGCTCGACGGTCCTCGAAGGCTCGTTGTGGCTTCCCCCCTCGTCCGGACACCGGAGAGCCATCGAGGATAAGAAAAAAAAACGTATTCAAAGACAGAGACTCGAAGCAAGGCGCGCCCGCGTCATTATAATAGGTGCCGCCCGAGAGAGATCGTGCTCCACGGCGCACTGCGTATAAATCAAATAACCCGCTGCCGTCGTTGGCAACCGCTGTTACTGCGGATACGTACCGGTAACGCACAACCGGCCCGAGGAATATACCTCGAGTCAACCCGACAGCCACTTCCCGTTCGGCCGTTCTTGGCCACTACGTAACATAGTTTGACTGCGCACCTAACCCGCGTTGCTTATCGCATGTTGCAGAATAATCACTATTTGCTTGACCCTTTAATGATTTTTTTTTTTTCAATTTGAAAATATCGTTACATTTATATTGGCAATTATTTTTCTCGCCGAAAAGTACCTTAAAAAAACGGATGTTCACCAACATTTTTAATAAGATAATAATAATAATGATCATAATAATGAAAACACGTAACATAGTTTGACCGCGCATCGCACGTTGCAGAATAATTATTATTTGTTTGACTCTTTAATGAACGTTCTTATGGTGAAAATATAGTTAAATTTATATAATCAAATACAAATTATTTTCTCAACGATAAGTAACTTTAAACGACGGATAGTCACCAAAGTCTTAAATAATGATATTATTTATGATAATGATGATAATACTATTTTTCGCGTCCCGACGCTAAAATTTCGAAAAACGGAGTTTTTCGCAACTTTCGGCCTGGTTTTCTCGCGGATCGAAAAATTCCACGAATCCTCGGCAATTACCGAGCGAGCGACAGTCATTGGCGGCCGCCTCGCGAATACTTTCCCGATCGAGATCCCGTACACGGGATTCCCGTTATAGAGAGCCGAGCATTACGAGCGAGCCTCGTGTTGCAAAGAGTTACTTCGCAGAGCCGATCCTCCCTCCCTCTGCCCCGTTCGATCTCGCAAATGCATGCGAAACTTTCTAAGATCGAGGTTGTGACGTGCCGCAATATCTTCCAATCTCCTCGAGAGACGATAAACACGGTGAAGAAACTGCCGTGACAAAGGAGATCGAGGAAAAATACGTGAACGCGAGAGAATCGAATGGAAAAATAAAGAAAGACGTCTCGCTGACGAAAGCTAAGAGGGCCGCGGTGTATGCGTCCAAACACTAACATCCTGCTGCCAGAAGCTTGCACAGCCAGTCGGCCTCGTTATTATAACTCTCGGGCCGCGAAGTAACCGGCGAGTAGCCGAGGAGAGCTATAGAGTCGAAGTCGGCTACAGGAACGGAGCCGAGGGCTCGCGATCGTCGGCAAGTGCGTGTTCCACCAGTGAAGCAGAAGCTTCTATTCCTGGCCCGGACCGAAATAGCCCCCCCACCCCACTCCGCCGACTGTACACATTTCGTGCTGCTTTTCCTCCGACTCGCCGCCCCCCCCCCCCCTTCTCGGCTTCTTCCTTTCGCACCCTCCCTCGTGCCAGAGATACGCGAGAGATACGACAGAGGCCACCTTGGACCGGCCGACCAACCAGCTTCGACGAAACGGCTCCCTCTCGATTGCTATTTCTCATTTCTCGTTTGTTTCCGTTTTTTCTGCACGCGGATCGAAGATCTGCTGTACCACGAACTACCGAAACGAATGCCCCGATAAATTGACCATTGACTCTCTAGATAGTGGTGCATTTATAGACGGTGAAGATTGCAATTTATGTCGTAATCATCGAGTGTTCGACGAAATTTTTTTTTTTTTTCTGTCGAAATACCTCCGAGAGATACCGAAATGTTGAATTTACAACGATTGTTCTTAACATAAATTTTGTATTCCATTCGGCTACGGCGACTCATCTCTTCAAGAACCCGATTCTTTTTAACGTTCAGCGGAAATTGTAAAAAAAAATATATATGTATTTTGTTTTCAGTCAATCTCCTGCTGCTGATTTTCCGAGGCTGTGACCGATTTCGTATGTGGGCTACGACATGACTTTGAAATAGAAGGTGTAGTAAAAAAAAAAAAAAGGAAGAAAACAAAATTAGTGCCCTGCCCGCATTACGAAACACAAAAGGCACGAGGCGTCAGCCTCTTAGATCATCGGCGAGCGCAGCGGAGTGCGTCGAGTGAATCGCCTTCGCAACGATCGCTCGTTTGCTCGCTCGTTCGCCCGAGCATCTCGTCATGATATTCCTCCCCGCCGCGCGTTAGTGTAGGTCTCTTCAACCTCTGCGAATGCCTGCGATACAATACAATTTGTCACATGAATTTACGTGTGTGGTTAGCCATCTGCGGCAACGAGTCATCGAGTTTTCGAGTTTGAGCCGCTGTCCTACTTGCCGCTCTTTACAATACTCACTACCCTGCTTGTACATATATCTGTATACGTTCGGTCTCCGCGCTGCCTGTCTTTATGCATCTCGAGACTGGCTCGACGAGGCGTGTCGAGAGTGCGTGGGCGGACGAGCTTCGACTCTCTAGCGGCTCTCCGATCGCGTACAGTACACAAAGTCTCCGCACGGAGTTTTATTCCGCTTTTTATTATCATTTATTTTCCATATCGTTGACGCAACAAAGAAAAGTCGGAAAAAACTCGACACGGTTTTTCTCGTCCAGTCTTTATTCGCCCGATTATCCTCGTGTCGTCTCATTGAACACGTTCTCGAAATAGAGAATAGTGATGGACGAGGCGAGGAGCTTGACGGACCAAGGAAAATGACCACCTCTCGCAACGAATTCTTCGCTTGTATTTTTTTTTTTTTGTTTTTTTTTTTTTTTCGACTGTAAGGCTGTGGTGGGGCGAGGCTTTAATGACGATTTATGTGAATTAGACGATGCTTTGACAAGCAGACCTTTTATAGGTTGGCTGTCCCGAACGGCGGCCGACGAGCGTTCTTCTTCTTCTATGCGCACGAACTTCATATAATTGCTTTACGACCGAACTGCGCCAGTGCGCCTCCGATGGAGGCTAAATAATTCCATCGCGCCGCGTTACGCAGAAGGATAAATCTCTCGGGAGACCACGCGTATTTCGCTACGATCAAAGACTATCAGCGACGTTATTGGAGCGTTGATGCAATCGGAGCGAACGACTGGTTTTTGTATTTCGAACTAATACGTTTCAGGCTGGAATCGAGCGAACGACGATGGACAACGGCGAGAAATTGCGCGAGTGAGTAACTTAGCGAACCCTGAAAAAAATTAATGAAAACGAAAAGAAAAAAAAAAGAAATTTTCTTACATCGGGATGTTCTTTGACGGGCACGTAAACTTTTTCTGTTAACGTCATGATGTCACCCTCGGCTTCCGGAAGTATGAGTGGCTCCTTCTTGACGCCGCTGATCTGGAACAGGCTCGCTCGCACTTTGGCGATTTCTGTAACGATAAAAGAAAATAACAATAATTAGACGAGCTCGAGTCGAACGGTTCATCGCGCAGAGTCGCCGCTCGAACGAGTGTGCAACACTCAAGGTCGCACACAGGGTCCCGTTTATTGTACTCGCGCACACTCGGATGTCGCTGATTGGCGAATTCAGCGCTCAAGGGACCGAAATAATTAACGAGGACGCGTAAACGTGGGACTACCGCCCACTCTGTACAGTTCCTGGACAAACTTCTGTTTTCCTCTGCCATCGTGCAATGATGTATCACAGCACTCAACACATTTTTCATCTATAGAATTTTAGTCTATAAAAATGTTATTTATAAACATTTTATCTATAACATTTTTATCTGTAAAATGTTCATATGTAATATTTTTATCGATAACATTTTTACCTGTGCAATTTTTGTCTATAGAATTGTTGTGTGTTCAATTTTTATCTAATATTCGCTGCCTTTTTATTCGCAACTGTATCGCGTTTGCCGAGGGCCCAGGGAAACTGCGGAAAACCTGTGCAGATACAGCCAGTGCCAACCTAAGTCCTCCGATAACAACGTGAGTACACTCAAGCACGGTCACCACAGGCGCTCAAATAACAACCTCCGCCTCAGTGATTAAACTCAGAGGACCACCCGCCCATCACTCAGAGGTGGTTTTTCGGGCACATATTTATCAAAGGTGGGAACCCAACCACGGAGATCGCAGAAAAACACCTGGAAAAAAATTCTCGTGGTGAGGGCCGGAAATTGAACTCATCAATTTTATTTTCGTATTACGAACGAATAAGTAAATGCCAAGCCAAAGACGACCTTCGTTTCGTCTCAGCTTACTTAATAGTCTTTTAACTATTCGTAAAGCCGTGTTGATTTTTTTTCCAGAATCGTGAGTGATGAGGCAAAAAGAATCATTACGGAAACGCGTAAGTACTAATAAAAATTCGTTGATGATGGAGCGAAAGGCGCTCCCAAGCCGTTCTGGGCAGACTTAATCATTTCGTGAGAGATCGGCGAGAGATAAGGGATTTAACGTGGGACTGGCTCATCGGGTAAGAGAGCCATTAACGAGACTCATGCGTAACGAGCGTTTAAGATTTTAAACTTGACTGTGTGAATCGAGACTCGGAATCATTTCGCACGGTCAATAAATTATTTTTTTCGTGCAACGCACTGTTTAGCGCTATCGTGTTTACACAATGCGTGCATTATAGTTGTGGCGGCTACCGTCGGATATTTTTTGTCGTTGCGAGACTATGACTAATCCGTCCTTGACACGATACCGTAATTTTACGGTCAGATTGTTCGCAGTTATTTGCTAACACATCTCTCAGTGTATCGTCAACGTGTGCCTCTCTTTTTACGATCCACAAATCTCACGGAAATTAAATATAAGTTGCTAATTCGTACAATTTCTTTCATCAATTTTGTTTCACCGTATAATTTTTTTCCTTTTCCAAATAAATTATCTATCTCTAATCGAGATTTGACATTTACCAAATCAACCATAGTTTCATTGTTTTTTTATTAATTATTCTCTGCGTCTTTCGTAGGCTGAGGAAACAATTATGAAGTGTTCCAATTTTTCTCGTTTCTGGATATAAATTAACGCAGCACAAAAGTAGACAACGATGTTGAAGAAAGCCGACTGTTCGCAAAGTTCGTAACTTAACGTTGACCGACGACGCGAATATTTTTGCCGTTTAAATATATAATCCATGCGAGTGGGCATCTTTCCCAGTCGGATAATCAGATGCAGTGCTGATTAATCAAAGCCGGGATTGCAGTTTCACACGTGTCGGATATGTTAAGCAAATAACAGGAGATAAATGTATACCGTTTGATCGCCGTTTGGCTTGGAATCGTAGGATGAATAACGATTTGTTGAAACAACGTTGGTATCGCCGTGCGAGTCCGGCGAAGGATCGTATGTGACGCTCGAACGGTGTAAAGACCTCTCCACCGTTTGAAATAGCCACGCGTCGGGCTCTAATGGCTACCGGACTCCGGTGCATTGTCTCACGTACAGACTCTGATAATAATAATTTAATTCTATGGTTTATTTCGTGTGCCGAGGCCGGCCGGTCAGGCGCCGTTTATCAACGTTTATTCGCACTCACGTGAAATAATTCCGCGCGGAACACGCTAATTCGCCGTAAGGTGATTTGGCATAACTCCCCGCCCATTGGTAACAAATACTGTACTGAATGCCTTTTTGAGACCACAGAACGGCGAGAAAAAATAAAATAATTTAGGCTTAAACTTTGTATAACTTTTTTCTGTGCATCGTAGAAACGATTACAAGTGTCAAATTGGATACTTAATACTTAAATTCGGAATAAATCAAATCTGCAAAGGAGTGCCCGACGACTGGGACGTGTCCGAGCATCGGTACAATTCCCTATTGCCAATTTGATAATTCGTCCGAAAAAACGTCGGGTCCAAAACACGAAAGTTTCTCGCCACGTCGATGCGTCGAGGAAAAGTCAACAGCGTCTCGATGGTCATCGGACCGAAATGCCGTGTCGATGATGAAGAACACAGAAGAATTTACACGGGTATAACCGATAGACCGGGCGCAAGGCGAGATTGAGGAACATCGGAAGCCTCTCGGTGACGTTGCTCAGCCAGGTACGGAAAGAGATGCCCAACCCACCACTTAAAACCCTTGTAGATGCGCTCACCGAGACGGGACGGGACGAGGGACTTCTCGTTTCTCGGCGTGGCAGCCCCGCCGGGGTTCTCTCGCACGGAGAGGGGTTTTTCCTATTGCGCGGTTGGCTACACAATGTCGTCTCGGTTCGTCAACGCGAGTGCGACGCGCATACGAAGATGTAGAAGAATCGCACGGAAGGAGATAAACATTGACTCAGAACTTGATCCTACGTTCGATGTATTTCCAACTTGCGTTAAGAAGAACTTGCCTTACGTCCGAGCAGATCGCGTCCTCCATCCAAGACGAGACTTTTTGTACCTCGCGAAAATTTTCTGACGGTTCTTCTTGCCCCACTCGGCCGGTCGAAACAAAACGGCCGAGTTCCGTTGCACGCATTGGTGAATGCCTTATTGGCAAAGAGACGCGCGGAGGTGTGAAAAATATTCGTTTGTGCGAATTGGGATACGCGGGTGATGCGCGTAACGTCTCGATTCTGAGACAGTCTGTACATCGGGTGGGTGCAAGACGGCCGGAGGCCTTGGGTGCGTTGCTGCAAATCTAATGACTGGGCGTGGCTCGCGTTCCACCTAACCGTAACCACTGTGGAAACCTCAACGCACCGGGTTGAAAAGGAGCGACAACGAGGCAGACCCCGCGCGTAAAACACTCCACATCGAACCGAGTTGCCACAACGTAACTACGCTCCAACTGTTTCCCTTCGTCGCTGTGTGCGTGCGTCACACGCGCTTCGCGCGAACAGCGAAGTTTTATTCAGTGTCTGATGTCACTCGAATACCTCGTGCACCGGGGCGCACCTTGTCGTCGGCGATCGTATCGTGCACTCGGCGAAATTCACCTCGAGAGACGCAGCATCCGCAGTATTCTATAAAAAAATTAATTAAAGCCCAAAAAAAAAAAAAATGCCACTATTACGTACCAATACGCGCTTCGTCTCGCGACATCTTTTTTCATTAACTTGGCGTCGAGACCGTTTCTCTCGATACCTTAGTTAAAAAAAAAATAGTTGTTGGTTTACAGTAACGAGAATCTCCGCTCCGTGGTTTTTTTAATTCTCAAGCGTTTTCACGCACGAAGGGATAATATCGACGAGCATATAATGTTAACTACTGCCGCAAGGTCATGCTAAATGGTGCGGAATATCGAGCCAGAAGTGACCGAAGAGGAAGAACCGGCTCTCTCTTTCTCGAGTTCAGATCAGAACAGCTCATTCCACTTCTCACCCAGCCTAGATTTATCCTGCACGGAGCGCTCCCGACAAGTTTGTGATAAAAATCAAGTCTCTCGACGGTCCCGCCCGGTTAACGGGTTATATAGCCACGTTCGGCAGATATACCATATATATATATATATATACATGCATACACATATACACGAGCCTGCATTAAACTCGACATTGAGTCTCTCCGTGAAACTATAGTCAGATATATTACCATACGAAAGACTCGACTGAGAGATATAAAAGGAAAGTGCAGCGCCGAACTCTGTGCACACGGGATTCGCGCTGTTTATTCATCCTCGTTGGAGCTCGCGGTCGGATTTTGCGGCTGAGGCAAAACGGCTCCCGGCGCGCCGAAGACGAAGAAGAGGAGGCAACAGAACACGGCCCGGTAAAGGTTAACGTTCCCGGTGTGCCCCACTTTCTCGCATGCCTGACCTCTTCGCCGTCGGCGTCGTCGTCGTCGTCGTCGGCGTCGTCCCGTTCCGAACACGTGAATATCACCAGCGAAGAAGTCCGCAACCGATCCTCTCGGTGTACGGACGGTTTAACAACACGAGACGCGGACACTGAGTGACTCGCAATTTTCCTCGCAGAAGCGCATCGAAGCAGTCGGAGATAGAGAGAGAGATAGGGAGAGCACATCGACAAGCAGTCTGGCGGCTCTTTCAGCTCCCGATTGCTTCGGCCGATTGCGGCAATATCTTTCATATAACGTTACTTTCCAAGATTCCGCCTAGTGTGCGAAAGCTCGTACCCTTAAGTGTCTCGTCAAATTCTGCGTACGTGCCGCGGCGTCCAATAAGCTGTGTATATATAGGATGCGCACCGGGAAAGGGGCAAGTGGGAGCCCTGCGGGTAAAATTGACTAATTTTCATATCGAATGGCGTACATTCCATAATGCCGTCGGCGTTCCATTTTACCCCCCACCGTACCGGCGAGAATAAGACGGCAATCTTAAGACCCGGTTTACTGGAATTCCTAACTTTGAAGTATTCGTCTACCTCATTTTCTAGATAGGACTGATAATACCAACTTAATAATGATAATATCCATAAGGTGGGGCTAAAGATCAAGACAATCTCAAAATTGATTTGAAATTTTCACTTTGTCTCTCCTGCACTAATGCGTGTTTAGCCTCTCCTTAAGTGTCATTAAATCCTGCGAATGTGCCGCGGAGTCCAATGAGCTGCGCATGCAGGATGCGCACGGGCAGAGTCCCCTTGGTAAAATAGACTTATTTTCATATCGAATTGCGTGCATTCGGTAATGCTCGCGGTGTTCCAATTTACCCCACTTTCCCGCCGTACGTGCGAGAAGAAAACCGCAATCCTAACATGCGGTTCGCAGAAATTCCCAACTTCGAAGAATTCGTCTACCTCATTGCCTCGAGAGGACCGATTATGGGCAAAATCGGAAAGTTGTTCGGGTTTGCAGTTTTTCTGTACGACTCCGAAGTAACGCGGGGCAGGAAGGCAAGCAGGTACGCGTACGGTTAGATTACAGAATCTTTAAATTCTTTTTTCGCCAAGCCGCTTGCGCGCGCGCGTTGCGCAAGAAGAGCCGAGAAGACGTCGAGAGTTGCGACGGTCTTGCGCAAGACGATGGTTGGTTCTCTCCATCGAGACAAAAAAAAAAGAAATTAATATTGGAAACTCGCGCTAACGTATTTATGTTGTAGCGGTACAAGGGCGCGAGGGTCGTTCCGCCGTGCCGGAGAGCGTAACAATAACGTCGAATAATTTAGGGACGACAGATTTACGACGTCAGTTGTGATGCAGCCGGTCAACGCCTCCGCGACGAAATATCGCTCTCCCGCGTGGAATTGATCGGAGACCGAGGCTCGCGAGGCCGAAGCGGCGCGCGAAAGCTTCGGCGATAAATCGTTATTGTTATTTATTTTTTTATTGCTCGCTTGACGAGTAGAAGAAGGATTGCGAAAGGCGATTGCTAAAACGAGAAACCGAATGAACGAAACTCTTTCGAATGTTTGCAAATTAAAATTAATAAAATTAATTTTTTGATAAAATTAATAAAATTAATAAACTTAATAAAATTAATAAAATTCATAAATTTCATAAATTTCATAAATTTCATAAAATTCATAAAATTCATAAAATTCATAAATTTCATAAAATTCATAAATTTCATAAAATTCATAAAATTCATAAAATTCATAAATTTCATAAATTTCATAAATTTCATAAAATTCATAAAATTCATAAAATTCATAAAATTCATAAAATTCATAAAATTCATAAAATTCATAAAATTCATAAAATTCATAAAATTCATAAAATTCATAAAATTCATAAAATTCATAAAATTCATAAAATTCATAAAATTCATAAAATTCATAAAATTCATAAAATTCATAAAATTCATAAAATTCATAAAATTCATAAAATTCATAAAATTCATAAAATTCATAAAATTCATAAAATTCATAAAATTCATAAAATTCATAAAATTCATAAAATTCATAAAATTCATAAAATTCATAAAATTCATAAAATTCATAAAATTCATAAAATTCATAAAATTCATAAAATTCATAAAATTCATAAAATTCATAAAATTCATAAAATTCATAAAATTCATAAAATTCATAAAATTCATAAAATTCATAAAATTCATAAAATTCATAAAATTCATAAAATTCATAAAATTCATAAAATTCATAAAATTCATAAAATTCATAAAATTCATAAAATTCATAAAATTCATAAAATTCATAAAATTCATAAAATTCATAAAATTCATAAAATTCATAAAATTCATAAAATTCATAAAATTCATAAAATTCATAAAATTCATAAAATTCATAAAATTCATAAAATTCATAAAATTCATAAAATTCATAAAATTCATGGGACATTTTTAGAAAACAAAGTTTGCCAAGCCCGACCAGGTCGTTTCGTCGGTGATGCGAAAGAAAGCGGGTCTCCATTTAGGATACACGTAGAAAATTTTCTCGGGGAATTATCACCGGCAGGGTAAGTATGTTCTCGCCTCTCGACTGCAACCTTTCTCTTTCGCCGTGCGCGCGCGGAGATTACTCGCCGACCGCAAGAGGCCGGGGGATTGTCTTCGCCGCATGCACCGCACGAATATCCCGTTGCGTGGTCCAGCACCGGCAGCATCGGCGCACGGGTATAGAAGGAGAGTGGAAAATATGAAGGGGGCAAGTAGGTCGGGTTAGTAGCAAATAATAGAATCTCCTGAATGGTTAATGGGTTCTACCGGTTGGCGCGTGCCGTCAGACTCGACGATGCACAATAGGAATTGCTCACTCTCCGTCTTTCACGTGTCTCTTTTGTACACCTCGCACGCTCCGCTCGTCGTACAATCGTACGGCGTAGCTTGCCAACGCGTGCCAAAATTGTCGAGAGATCCTTACAGTTCGAGAAAAATTATTTTTTTAAATAACTGGCAAGGTCGCGTAATCAGTTAACTTCTCCCACTCCCCCTTAAAAAAATAACAATAAAAAAAAAATAATAATAATAAACTCAAAAAGGAGGAATTCAGCATATTTATGGAGAATGCAGTGAAGAGGCAAAAAAAAAATGGAACAAAAGGTATTAAAAAAAAGAACAAAATTGACGACGAAGAGGAGTGCGAAACATTTGTTCAATGGGCAGTTCAATGTGGCAGAAACGAGGAAGTTCAGCTGCGCCCTCGGTGCAGTGGCCAATGCTGAATATATACACACGTGCGTATATATATGTATATATGTATATACACGTTGCTGTATGCAGTTGTGTATAAGGCCTGCCGGGTGCGTGCGATAGTCGGCCTATACCTACGACTATTTCTTCATACCCGGATAAATCTAGTATACACATAGATGATATACGACGTGATTGTGGAAGAGTTAGAACGGCTCTTCGCCATCTCGTATTTCGAGGTGGTGCTGCGCCCGGAGTAGGTCGGTAAGTTGGAAGGAATCCATGGGCGTAGCCGCGCGTCGAACGATAATTATCTTTAAAATGAGACTGTCGAAAAATCGTCCGCGATAAATCGTACCGCGATAACTATAATCCGAAAAAAACTTTTCTCGGCGATCGATCGAAATTATTATCGTGTCTTAATTTAAATAAATATATTACCTTTTCATAGTTATACAAATAAGGCTTATAAACATATCACCTTTTTTCGGCCAATGAAAATAATTATAAACGTGACCTTGTTCTCGATACACCGTTGCTACTAAAATATCCGCCACTGTCGATTTTATTTTGCATCAATCTTTCAAACGAGCCAAACTTTGCGGAAAAATTTATTGTTTGCCTCCTCACAAAGGAAGAGTTTTCTCAAAGCGGTTGAAAAGTTTATTTACCTTCGAGATGCATCGCAATATATACATGTAAGTACAATTTTCGCTCGCACCTTTTATTAAAAAAAAAAGTCCCCCCATAACACAATAATGTACATAATTTTTTTAGAACTTTATTAGGACCCGGTAAATGGGTGAACCGCTTGATTATTATTGAGGAGGGTTCCGTGTGGAAGCCCTTATCTCGCTTCGGCGTCGGCGTCAATGGCCGCCGGCGTTCGCCAGCAGCGCGGAGAGAAGCACACGCGCAGCGAGAGAGAGGGAGGATCATAGCCGCATTTAGCGCCGCGCATGAGCTGCCCGTTGCCTCGCCTCGATCGCGAGAGCACAGAAGCTTCAGCTCCGGCTCCACCACCAGCAGCACCAGCAGCAGAAGCGGCAGCAGCATGAGACCGCCTGCATGACATCAGCTGACTGACGCTCTTGGCTCTTCGCTATCTTGGCTCGAAAACAAGCGCGAGAGCCGGCCTCGCCGCACCACGACAACGCGCCACGACGTTTTACGATGTCTCGTTGTGTGCTCGGTTACTCGCTCGTTCGGCTGATTGTGACAGACACCCGGTGACCCCACCTACTCTTTAGCCGTGGAGAACGCTTCGCGACGCGATACACGATGACTACCCACACGTCCTCCGTGCGTATTATATATTTTCATCTTAACGTATATCTGTATATATTTATATATACATCGGCGTATGGAGCGCTTCTCGTTCTCCGCAGTCGGCTCGTCTCTGCTTGGCACGAACGGCGACAACGACAACATACCGGTTTAACATATGTGGGATGATAGCGAGAATGCAAGTGGCGCGTGTTATAAACCAGGCTTCGATCATTACCGACGGATTAAGCGCGATAAACCGATCGGACGAAAGCTCGGGCGGCGCGCCGAGCGACCGAAATACGAGGACGAGACGGACGAAGCCACCGAACCGAATTGTGCGCGGCACGAGCGCACTGTAAATTCCATTACGGCGAGGCGTACCGAATTACGTCATTGTCGAGGGGGCGCACCGCGTGCGACGATTCCGACGCCTAGTTACACACGCCGTTACGATAACACTTACTGGTCGTCATATTTTTTTTCTCGGGGGGGGGGCCCATTTGGACGATCGGTGCATGATTTTTTTATCTGTATCGGTGAAGCGACTGCGAAAAAAATTATGGGATTGGGTGGATACAATTTTTTCTTTTTTGTGTGCAATTTTTGTGTATTACATTTTTTGGACAGCGGTGGATGCGCGGTTGGCGCACGGCTCCGGTGGTCTTCAAAGACAAGCGAGATCGTTCGCGATCAGTGCTTGGATGGGTGACCGCTTAGCCGTGCGCTAGCTGGCGCATCGACCGTTGAGCGGGAGGCGCTTTCTTCTGAAACTTTGGTGTTTCTGCATTTTACTTAAAGTGCAAAAATACCGAAGGATTGGTAAAATATTGCCGTCCGTACCGGCACGGGTTTTCCGTAGTTTCCCCGTGTCCCCGGCAAATGCGGTACAGTGTAGCTAAGTCGGCCACGGACGGACTGGAAGTTAGGTAGCTTAGCTGAGTGCGGGTAGGGAGTGCTAGGGGGGAATCGGGATGGGGTTTCGTAAAAACCCAGAAACGTATACGGTGGAAAAATGACAAAAATATGAAAAAAGAATATATATATATGTATATATTACATTTTTTGAATTTTGATAATGGAAGAATAATTTGATGTTTCGTGATCTCGGCAGCTCGATGAATTCCTGGTGGTTTGAGCGGGGTGTGGGCAGAAGCAACATTCGAAAATAGAAGCTGGAGGCTAGGCAACTTCTTCTCCCTGGGATTTATATCTCGTAACTGTCTTGCCGCTTCTCGTGTTTCGTCACCATCGACCCTTTCCCCTTCTCGTGGAAACACACACACGCGCGCTCGCACGCACGTCTCTCTCGCTCGAATTCTCGACTCTCGGGGCTCTCGATAAGGAGCTTTGCGAGCTCCGCGTAGGAATACAGGCTGGCCTTAAAAGGATGAGCGATTTTTTTTCTCCTTTTTTTAAAAATCTTTACCAGAGCAGTAAATAAATAACATTACAACTGTATCGCTCTCACTGTTCGTGGAAACTGCAGAAAAGTATACGAAACAAAATTAGCGGCCGTAAACATTCGAGCAACGTGCTTTACGATATATTTAACAAAGGAATAATCCTCGCCTCGCTCACTAACGCCTCGTTCACCATATCGACGCGCGGCAAAAGTCCTCCGGTCAGAGAATATAAAAATTAAATGTCAATTCGCCAGTAAACATTTAAAAAATATATATATGTATATATGTTTTCCAATATACGTATACATACATATATATATGTCTTCCTTCGTAAATTCCGGTAATCCAAAAATAAATCGGTCGACGCTATGGAGGATCGGTGTTAAAGCCGAGGGATATTTTTGTCGGCTCCACGGTTGCGGGAAATACGACGAGGATAGTTGTCAACCGACTTAACGGCGCGCTCTTGTTTGTCCTCCCTCCCGGTATCGAGGGAGGCGACTGTTAGTTTTAACTCTCGTTTGATTCGTCATCGGGTGTCTCAGGGATAAAACCCTCGAGAGCGACGCAGAGAAGTTACCGTTCCGCGAGCGAGCGGCGAGCGTCTCTCGGCGATCCCAATTGTTACGCGTTTTTTGGCCCGGTACATCGAAGATAAATCATGTATATAATTTTAGCCGAGAAATCAACAGCACACGGATATTATTTCCCACGTCTTTCGCTCCGCAGCGCACTTTAGCGATTCGTTCCGTCTCCGCGAGTTGGAAGGTTTTCCGGAACGGGAGCGCGACGTTCCGCAATAACGTCGCTGGGCGCGGATCTGAAGATGATTTTCCGATTCTGGCCGACTTTGTCGCATTATCTGTTTGGGCAGTTCGGCTCGGTCGAATTCTCTCGCTCACGGCCACGATTGTTAACTCCCCATGTCCACCGACTCCGACTGACTTCT
Organism: Amblyteles armatorius; assembly: GCA_933228735.2. Lineage (NCBI taxonomy): Eukaryota > Metazoa > Arthropoda > Insecta > Hymenoptera > Ichneumonidae > Amblyteles > Amblyteles armatorius. The sequence goes on along the minus strand of OW121687.1, from coordinate 20,988,192 downwards.
TCTTCTTCTTCTTCGAGCACTCGAACCAGAACTAGAAAAATACCCTGAAGGTCGACTTTCAATTCGTTGGTTTGAACCGTGTCATGAACCGAAGTTCGTGACACGCCTGAAGAAGAATTTTTTCCGGAATGTCTTCCGAGACGGGAGCGCGACGTTTCGTAATAACGTCGCTGGGCGCGGATCTGAAGATGATTTTCCGATTCTGGCCGAGTTTGTCGCATTATCTGTTTCGGCAGTTCGGCTCGGTCGAATTCTCTATCTCACGGCCACGATTGTTAACTCCCCATGTCCACCGACTCCGACTGACTTCTTCTTCTTCTTCTTCGAGCACTCGAACCAGAACTAGAAAAATACCCTGAAGGTCGACTTTCAATTCGTTGGTTTGAACCGTGTCATGAACCGAAGCTCGTGACACGCCTGAAGAAGAATTTTTTCCGGAATGTCTTCCGAGACGGGAGCGCGACGTTCCGCAATAACGTCGCTGGGCGCGGGTCTGAAGATGATTTTCCGATTCTGGCCGAGTTTGTCACATTATCTGTTTGGGCAGTTCGGCTCGGTCGGATTCTCTCGCTCACGGCCACGATTGTTAACTCCCCATGTCCACCGACTCCGACTGACTTCTTCTTCTTCTTCTTCGAGCACTCGAACCAGAACTAGAAAAATACCCTGAAGGTCGACTTTCAATTCGTTGGTTTGAACCGTGTCATGAACCGAAGTTCGTGACACGCCTGAAGAAGAATTTTTTCCGGAATGTCTTCCGAGACGGGAGCGCGACGTTCCGCAATAACGTCGCTGGGCGCGGGTCTGAAGATGATTTTCCGATTCTGGCCGACTTTGTCACATTATCTGTTTCGGCAGTTCGGCTCGGTCGAATTCTCTATCTCACGGCCACGATTGTTAACTCCCCATGTCCACCGACTCCGACTGACTTCTTCTTCTTCTTCTTCGAGCACTCGAACCAGAACTAGAAAAATACCCTGAAGGTCGACTTTCAATTCGTTAGTTTGAACCGTGTCATGAACCGAAGCTCATGACACGCCTGAAGAAGAATTTTTTCCGGAATGTCTTCCGAGACGGGAGCGCGACGTTTCGTAATAACGTCGCTGGGCGCGGATCTGAAGATGATTTTCCGATTCTGGCCGACTTTGTCACATTATCTGTTTGGGCAGTTCGGCTCGGTCGAATTCTCTCGCTCACGGCCACGATTGTTAACTCCCCATGTCCACCGACTCCGACTGACTTCTTCTTCTTCTTCTTCTTCGAGCACTCGAACCAGAACTAGAAAAATACCCTGAAGGTCGACTTTCAATTCGTTGGTTTGAACCGTGTCATGAACTGAAGTTCGTGACACGCCTGAAGAAGAATTTTTTCCGGAATGTCTTCCGAGACGGGAGCGCGACGTTTCGTAATAACGTCGCTGGGCGCGGGTCTGAAGATGATTTTCCGATTCTGGCCGAGTTTGTCACATTATCTGTTTCGGCAGTTCGGCTCGGTCGAATTCTCTCGCTCACGGCCACGATTGTTAACTCCCCATGTCCACCGACTGTGGTCGACTTGGCTCGTGGACTCGCAATCCGACCGGCTATACAAACGACCCTGAAGATATCTGCATGAGACGAAATTTCGTCAAGTTACAGCGGTTGCGTTTTTCATCGCACGAACTTCACTCAGGGAAGTTCACTCAGACAATAAAATTGTACAAGCGATCGATTTTTTTTTCTTCGCTGGACGCGGGGCCGCCGATCATTTTCCGATTCTGGCCGATTTCGTCACATTGACTATCTCGGCAGTCGGCTCGCTCGAATTCTCTCGCTAACTGCCACGATTGTGAGCTTTCCATATCCACCGATTCTCGCTGGCTTGGCTCGGCGACTTTCAACATCCAACCGGCTATATAACGACTTCTCTCCCCGCCTCGGCCCGCATAAACACACGTACAGGCTCAGCGCCCGTCCAAATGTTCTTTGTCAAGAGTTCCAAGAGTTTCAAGAGTTTCAAGAATTATCAAGAATTCGCGTTCGCAAATTGGGACGTTTTCCGGAGAGGGGGCGCGACGTTCCGCAACGATATCGCTGGGCGCGGGTCTGAAGATGATATTCCGATTCTAGTCGACTTCGTCGCATTATCAATCTCGGCAGTCGACTCGGTCGAATTCCCTCGCTCACGGCCACGATTGTGCGCTCCCATGTCCACCGAATTCGGCTGACTTGGCTCGGGGACTCGCAACATCCGACCGGCTATATCACGAGTCCTCGCATAAACACACGTACGGGCTCAGCGCGCATCCAAACGTTGTTTATCAAGAGCCCCCGAGCCACAGCGCTCTGCCCGGCGAGCTGGCGATTGGTGTCTTGGCTCCCGGCCGTCTTTCCACTCTCGAGAGACACGACCAGTTTTCCCGAACACGTGACGTATATATATATATATATATATATATATATATATATATATATATATATATATATATATATATATATACATAGACACATGTGTATCTGCGTGTATACACAGCAAAAAATTATTTAAATCGGAATACGAAATTTCGGAAAAATAATTTTGTTAAATAAATAACAAACTCGTTTCTTCGGATTTGAAAACACAAACCTGTCCTTTTATTTCCGGCGTCATTAACAATTTTAGTTCGTACTTTTGTTTGTAAAACTAAAAATTAACAAAAACTGTGGACCTCTGTGGACAAGTGTTGTAAAAAGTGGAAACACTTTTTACTGTGTAGTGTTAAAACAAAAAAAATTTTATTCAGAAACATCGACGCAAAGTTTGTCGCGTGACTGAAATCGATAATATTTTATTGCTCTGATAATGTTGTTATTATTGCCAACGCGTGAGTGTAATAAACCACGGGTAATGGACATTGCATGCGCAAATAACGTAATTAACGAAACACGCGCACCTCGGATGTTAAACGAAGCTCGGAGTTCACCGGGACGTTTCAATTCCCGAGACTCGATCGTCTTAATCACGGGGGGGGGGGGGGGGGGGGGGCATATCGATGGACGAGAATAATCGAGAGCCATTAGATACATAATCGAGGAGTCGGTAAATGCCTAACGACCGGTTGTCAATCGCGGAGCCGCCGGTGGTTTGGGATTGTCCGATGATGCGCGTAAATGCTTCTAATATATTACACCGCGCGACGATACGATATCGTCGAGGATGCGAATGATAATTCCGAGAACGCGAGTGAAAGATCGCTTCGCGGATGGATGTGTCGTGATTAGGAGAGAACAAAAATTAACATAGAAATTAACGTCGTTCGGCGAACTTTGATTTTTTTTTTTTTTTATTCGAGAGAAGATTTTTTTTTAATGCGTGAGAGATTCTTGTAGAACCGGAGATTGCCGGTGTCTTTTTGAAGGGCGTAAATGGACTTACTCAAACTATCTCGGAATCTTGTTTTTTTTTTTTCATTTCCCAGTGTAAATTATAATACATGAGCACCGCAGTGAGATCACCGTCGATGTCGTAATCGCTCGAGCGGCGTACCGTGACACAGATGAAAGACGGAGGAACATTGGCGACGATCGAGCCTTCGAGAGGCTCGGCCTATCCTGCAGGAGGGACGACCGTTACGCATGCTCGCTTCTTTTTGTTTCTCGCACGAGAGCATCAGCTCTATGCACTATATACATGTGTATATCTATATATACATGTGATACAATGAATGCTGGTTGCAGCTGGATAAATTGGCCTAATCGGATATCAGCCGCATCGATCGCGTTAATTGGCCTAACGCGCGCTATTACCGGAGCGGAGAGCTTTTACTGGGAAAAATTTGTAACGCACGCGCGGCAACGACGAACACCCGTTAATTCCACACCAGCCTCGTGCGATTTTTTTTCTTCCCGATTTCAATTGTCAATCGGCTCGTTAAACGATGGCAAAAATTTAAACCTGTTTTTTTCATATTTATTTTTACAAGTCAATGTAAATTTTTTTATTTCATGTCGCAGATAAATTGTCGTCGGTAAGATATCGATCGGAGAGTCGGTTAATTAACCAGTCGATTACCGCGCTGCGTGACCAATTATTTGCCGAACCGCGTCACCGCCTGCACCAACGGACCTTCGATGATTCGGGCGGAAGGCCGCGCGCGAGATCGGCCAATTCTTTACGAGCGCAATAAAAAAAAAAAAAAAAAAAAATTGTTGACCGTCCGTTCGCGGAACGTGTTATGCGGTCGGGGTTCTCTTTTAAAATCGGCGTTCACAGTAACATACAAATATCGTTCTCGCATAATGTTCGCGGCTCGTAGGGAACAGGAAGCGTTTCGAATTCCTGCGAGGAGAGCCTTCCTACACGGGCTCTCTTCGGCCGTGCCGTTGCCGACCATCGCGGTTCGCGCTCAACGTAATTCGACGAGCGATCGCCAGTTTCAATGCCCGACTGTGCAAACTCATCGTCCCGCTGTTCTTAATTAACCCCCGGCGATATCTCAGCTATGTTATTACAAGCTCCACGGATCGATGATTTCCAAGAGTCCGAGGTCGCCGGGATACCCGTTCAGCAAAAGCTCACGTTCACACCCCCCCCCCCCCCCCCCCCCCCCCCGCCGCTCATCTGTTACGCATGTTATTTTTAAATGCCTCTCACGTTATGCGAGTCACGAATTTTTGTTGGGCTCTTCCGGTCCGTGGAGTGTACCTGAGAGCCCCCTCGAGCTCTCCCGGTGATCTAGGGAAGAGCGGGGCAAAACGGACCACTATAAATTTTATTTTATTTAAAAACAAGACACGAATCCGTTTTGCCCCACTGTTCTTAATCGACCGCAAGCGATATCTCAGCTATGGTATTACATACTCCACGGAATCCCCGTTCGACAAAATCTCACGTTCACAAGCCCCTCCCCCCCCCCCCCGGCGTTACGCATGTAATTTTTAAAAATATCTCTCGTGTTATGCAAGTCACGAATTTTTATTCGGCGCTTCCGGTCCGTGGAGTTTACCTGAGAGCTCTCTTGAGTTCCCGGCGATCTATAGAAGAACGGGGCAAAACGGACCACTGTAAATTTTCTTCGGGACATAAAAAAACAAGACCCGGCTCCATTTTGCCCCGCTGTCCTCCTACATATTAAAATTAATATTTTTTACTCGAGTACATTGTCGGTTTGCTTCATGCAATCCAAAAACCTTCGAAGACGTAAAATTCGGGGCCTCCAACGACGTCGAGAAAATAAGTAAATATAGAAATAGGGGGCCGAAGTGGAAGGGGCGGGTGAGCGAAGTGGCCGGAAACGAGCATCTGCAAGTTCGATCGTCGCCTCGTCGCGACGGGTAAAGGCGAGAAGTCCGTGTAAAACGGAACTAGAAAAAAAAAGCGACCAAAGAAAGAAGCTCGAGTCGGTCGTGGGTGTCGAGAAACTAATCGAAAGCCCAGATGCGAGATTTTATCGTTAAGCGTACGGGGGGGCGTGGGGGACTTCGAGATTTAATGCGCGGAGCCGAGAGTGTCGGGCGTAATAGTCCAGGGGCACGGAAATTGCACTCCGCTTGATCTCGATTAAATTCGCTATTTCCATTTTACTCGTCGGCCCGGTTGCAACAGCAATAAAAGAAGAAGAAAAAAGAAGGTCGTTTGATAATTACGATCGCGAGCCGCCGCTCGCGGTCCGTTGCGAGGGCGCGAGAGAGCGGCGAGGGAGAATCGGAACGGCCGAACCAGAGTATAAATACAATGATCGCTGTACGATTCCTCGGGTATTATTTTTTCCAGCTCGATTAAGGCGATATATTGTTTACGCGCTCGGAAACCAATTACGCCCGGTTCTGTCGAGCCCGCGGCGGTGAAAAATCATCGGACTCCGCGCCACACCGACTCGGAAGAACTATAGCTATATATAGTACGCATACAAAATATTCCCTACAACCCCGCGGGCTCTGACATAATCTGCGGATACGCTTAGAGCGCCATTTCTCGCGGATGAGCGAGTTGCGAGACCTGCTGCAACATACTTCTACATACTTGCTGCAACATATATATATATATATATATATATATATATATATTTATGTATATGTAGTTGGCATATAGATGTTACACCGGTCGGAGGAGCGTCCTACTCCCGAGGCGATTAATTTATAGTACAGTATGATAACTCGGTCGTGACGGCCAACGTGAGACTACGAGAGACTCGACAGAACCGTGGTTATATGCGCCGTGTGCGCAGAAGGAATATCTCGAACGCTCGGAACCAGGCACGTCTTCTCGTTTGATAATTCGCCGAGAGTTTGCTGTCTCTTGGAGATTTTCGGTACGGTCAGGAGGATACACACGCGCCCGGTGGATGTTCCCATTTACCCGGACGTACGATCGGGGCCGAGATTTTCGCAATTTTCCGTCCGGTTTATATACATACGTTTCGTATATATATATCGCTGTGTGCGGGTGGCTGAGGATATAATGCAACGGCGAAAATTTTGGCGAGTAAAATCATTCGGAAATTCCGGTGAAGAGGGATGAGAGTGAACTATATTTAGGCGCGATGGAGAGTCATAGCTGCTCGCGGGCGGAACCGAAGGGCCGGAAGATATACCGTGGCATAATAGCAATTCGAGATACCAGTGCGGTAAAACTTTTTCTGACAAGTGTTGCAATGACGCGAGTTCGGAGATAGTTTTTCGCCCGAGTTTTGCACGAAATTGTACTTCACAAAGTGCGCGAGTAGGGGTTTTTCGCACGCGTGCGTGAAACTGTCCTTTTCGCACCGAGTGTAATAAAATTGTACCGACGGAAAGACACTGGGGAAATAAAATCGTAAAAATGTTCTCGAAAGGTACACGATAATGAAGCCAGTCTCCCGATTCTCAGTTCCGTTACCGACGCTCGTCTTCTCGTTCGATGATTCGCCGAGAGCTTGCTGGCTCTTGGGGACTTTCGGCACGGTCAGGAAGAGAGATACATGAGCGCGGAGGATGTTCCCATTTACCCGGACCTACGAACGTGGCCGAGATTTTCGCAATTTTCCGTTCGATTTATTCACACGCATTTTGTATATACATACATATATATGTATATTTAACTGTATGCGGGTGGCGGAGGATATAATGCAACGGCGAGATTTTTGGCCAGGAGAATCTTTCGGAAATTCCGGCGAAGAGGGATGAGAGTGAAGTATATTTAGGCGCGACGAAGAGATTCATCCCTGTCCGCAGGCGGAACGGGCCGAAGGGCCGGAAGACGAACCGTGGCATAAAATTGTATTTACCGACCGAGAAACACGGGGGAAATAAAATCGTAAAGATTTTCACGAACGGGACGATGTCGCGATAATGACGCGAGTCTCCCGATTCTTAGCTCGGTTACTGATGCTTGACTCCGGTGAAGTATGCATATTGCCTCTACGTATATATATATATATATATATATGTATATGTATACATAGTATAGTGGTGCGCAAAAGAACGGAGAAGCAATAACACGCGGGAGAAGCGGCAGAGGCAGCAACATCGAGCGCCATAGCTTCCGAGCGGACGCTCGCTCGCTTGAGCAACTCGCTTATTTTCACACTGTGACTCAAGCCTCGTATTTATAAATCTCATCTGCTGTTCCTTCTCTCTTTCTACTTTCGCGAACTAACGTCGCGTTTTCTTAATACCGACGTGCGAGGAACTCGATCGATTATACGAATTTCGTATCAAAATGTAGGCAGAAAAAAAAGAAAAATTTAATAGACGAAACTAAGCAGCTACAGCCTAATCTGAACCCTTTGATGCACAGTTTATGACGGATGATGCACCTCTTTGATTTTAGAAAAAACGCGTTAATGACCAACCAATGTATTTAAAACTACACGCTTGTAAAAAAAAAAGATTTTTTTTTTTTTATTATCGAGTCAAATTTTTTTTTCTCACAAATCAGAAAAACGTCGAAAAATATTTGGGCGAGAATATCTTCAGCCGCAGGCTCCGACGAAGCTGACCGTTCACGGAACGCCCGGTATAGTTTTTTTTAAACTACCCAGCCAGCTTCGCCGCGAAGGATTCCAGACTCGAAGGTGTAAGCGACCAAAAAGTCTGACTTCTTCGGTGGATACCTCGAGCGTGACACGCCTCGATTGCTGACGGCCCGAACGACCTCGAGGGGTTGCGGGACTAGTACGCGCCGGTGCGAGAATAAGCGAGACAAAAAAAAAAAAAAAGAATCGTTCTGGTCGCAGGTTCTTCGAGGGGCGCGCGCAAGTGAGCCACGAAACTCGATTCCCCTCTCGCAAACACGGCTCGCTCGTGGTCCGTCCTCCCCCCTTTGGGTCCCCCTCGTGGAATCGCCTCAGGTGCGTTGGCCCAAGCCAACAGGTTCCATTCATTCCTCCGGGGCATAATACCGAGCCGCGCTATTCAACGTTGCACAGTCAGCGTAAGAATACCTACACGGATGAGCGAAGGGCCGAGGGGGCCCCCGTTGGGCGCTTAACGATATCTCGAACCCATCGAACGTCAACTCCGGAGCCTCGAGGGGAATGACGAGAATCGAAGGGGAAAGAAAAAAACATACACACCCACAGCCGGAGAGGCAGGCGAGAGAAAACATTGACTCCGAGCACCAGAAACCTGCCGGACGAAGGGGGGGGGAGCTAGGACGGTGAAAAAATAATTTTCCCACGAGAAATCTCCGTCACGAAAAAGAAAACAACTATCGGTCGAAGAAAATTATAGGAGGGAGTTTTATACTCTCGATTGTATCGGGAATAAAACGAGTTGTCGGTTCGAGTAAGAGGAATCATGCTGGTAGATTGTGTTACCGACTGTCGGTGCGGCTAAGGGAGGATGACTCTATGCTGGTACCGGCGATTGATTTCGATCGAATTTTCCCGTGCGAACGTTTCGAGATTTTTTTTTTAAAGCCTCTTTAAGGCGCTAATGCTGAAACTTTGATGCAAAAAAGCGTGACCAACGGTAGCAACGCGGACGTCGTGAACGTATCTCTACGACAAATATATGTAATGTGATTTGAAAGTTTGCCGAGAACGATTGGGTTCTTGGGCTGTTGATGTTATCTCTAGAGTCTATAGACACAGTGTCGGCGATGGGCTACTAATGTTTGCGGTTTACAAACGTATCAACGACAATCCTGTGATCTCCGACGATTATCCGGCACTCCCGGCGATGTCATTAAGCAATTGTGGTCATTAGTCAGATAATCGCGAGTAACCGTGTAATCAAAAATCGTCTGTTTCAATGACGTATTTTATTCTCTATTTTTATTTATTTATTTATTTATTTATTTATTTATTTATTTATTTATTTATTTATTTATTTATTTATTTACGGAGCAAGTCCTTTTACATAAAATAATTCAGATAATGTAATAATAGTATGAGATCAGATAACTTCATTACGAATCACGATTACATTCCATTTAAAATTAAAAAAAAAAATTAATTTATGTTTATTCGTTCTTTATTTTTGGTTAATTATTTTTTTTAATCGGTATATTTTTTCTACGCGACCCAAACAGGTCGAGAAGAGATTCCGGAATGGATTCGATATTTATTTTAATAATAATCAGCTAACGGGCGTGTGCGAGGGGAGGGGGAAGAGAAGCATTTCGAAATGTTGGCTCGAACGCTGCGTACGGAGATATTTCGATGCGTCGCATCCTCGAGGTTTTACGGTTAACGGCAGTTTCAGCCTTTTCTTCGTTCGGCGACGAACTCTCCGTGTCTCTGCCTCTCTATAATCAACGAATGGAAATATATATATTGCGCGTCGTGAGTTGACTCCGGGATGAAGATATTCGTCGGAGGAGCTCCGTGGAGAGGAAGCGTTCGGCGCCACCTCTTACGCTGCAGAGGTCGCTTACCCTCGAGCCAACCGTCTGTTATTAGCCTGCGATTCTTTCACGCACGAGCACCGTTATTAACGCTGAGGAAAAGCGAAGAAGCACTCGAGGCTCGAAAAAATTAAAAAAAATAAACATAAAAAAAAAATTAAGTTGCTTCCAGTTTGAGAATAATATTATTGAGATCATTAGCGATAGATCATTCAAAGATTTATGCATTTTTTTCCCGGGAATTTGAACTTTTCATCAACTGAGCCTCTCGAAGATCCACACAAATTTTTTAAAGTTCTTTTTCAATTTTTGTTCTATTTTTTCTTTTTTAGTGGGACACGTGATAGTTCAAATGAAAAGTAGGTCTGTCTATTTCCCTTCGGTGGCTCGACTCGAGCGTTGGCCTCTTCTATTGCTGGTCGTAAAGTAATCGGAAACCGAATAGGGCTCTCCCCCGACTGTGTTCGTCCCGTGGGTGAGCGTCTCAACGACCCGGTACATGTTCCGACTGCAGTTTGTATTGTGTATACTGCGGGACACGCGTTGAGCACATGCTGGCGTTTATGCGCCGCGCCACTTCTCGCTTTCGGTCTGCAGGCAAGTTCGAGCGAACCGCAGTCCCGCGAGTACGTTCATCAAAGCGATTTCAAGAGTTTTCGAGACAACGAGAGCCAAAGGAGAGCTTCTGTGCCTCGCATCTCGCGGAATTAAAGTTTCTTCTTTTTATTTTCCTTCGTTAATTTTTTTTTTAACTGGTCACAGTGTCTTACAAATTCCGGTGCATATCTCGATATTTTCCGTACACTCAAAAGATGGATAATAAGTTTTTTTATACTATCTAAAAGGTCCTAAAAAAAATATTCAGATGATATTTTAATAGTTCGTAAATTTTAAGTTACAGCAAATCTAACTTAGGAAAATGCCAAGTGTAAGAGATCAAGGATTAAATATCGGGACGAGAGGTGTTTCGATGGACGACGCTGAGGAGAAAACGTTAACCCGAGAAGTCGAACCAATCCCGCGGGAGAAACTCTTTAAACGCGTTATGCTTAACGGGAGTCCCAGTCTCCTCGGCCCTTTATCATGATGCTCGCCCCGGCGTCGCTTCTGCTCGAAGATGAGCACCAAAGATAGAATATTTGGGCGCGTCCCGTGGCTCTCCGGGGGAGCGGAGAGGAAGGCGCTGCGGGCCCTCGAGTCTCGGCAGGGGCCACACCGAAAACCGAGGGGCCCTTGCAGCCAACGACCAGGGACGGGCGAGATCGCACAGTGCGACGTCCTTATGGACGATCACCATTTCAATCACTCGCAACTTCAAAACTTTCTTTCTACTTTCGAGCAAAAAAATGTATGGTTAAAAAAAATTGAACAAAAAAAAATGTTTTTACGTCATATTATAAATATTAAATATCTCGCGAGCTGTAAATCGTCCGTAGAATTTGCGAAGTTTCACTCCACATAAAACGGAAAGATGGAACGAATAAATAGTAAGTTTTTTTTACTATCTAAAAGGTCTAAAAAAAAATATTCTGATGCTGTTTGAATAGGTTGTAAATTTTTAGTTATAGCAAAAGTAAGTTAGGAAAATGCCAAGAGATAATTAGACTAAAAAAAAATTCAATTTCATAAATATTAAATATCCCTCGCGTTCCGAATAGACCGAAGGATCGGCGAGGTTTCACTCCACATAAAGGGGGAAGATGGGAACGAAAAAAAAAAAAAAAAAAAAAATTGATGTAATAAAAAAATAAGACAAAGATGAGCGGAGAGAAGGCTCCTTTCACCTCCCACCGCGAGAAAACATCGGCGCACGTTGCTCTGCGGATGGAACGGAGAGCACAGGAGCGAGAAAGCCGCTCCGCGACTGTGGCTGCTGCGGCACGAGCTGACGGAGCCGTGCGCGATGCTATATCGTGTATACATGTATATATATATATATATGAATCGTGTAGTGCTGCGCGCTACAGTACTGTGTACGTACAGTCGTTGTAAACTCTGCGGCGTGCGAGCGCATGGCGAACGGCGGCGAAGCGCGCGGGAAAGAGAGAACGGGTCAGCCCGGTCATCGGCCCCCACGACGACGAGAGCCAGCCCTTCGGAGGGCGGAGGGACGTGCGCTCCGTTCGTCGTCATCGCCTTCGACTCGCGCCGCGGGCGCGACCGTGGTCCACGCCACACGTGCGCCGATACGTGTGCACGATCCCTCGATCGACGGCTCGGATTCACACAAGAATCGTGAGATTTCCGGTTCGACTCTCACATTCATAAACAATTAAAATAAAATCGCGCGTTAGGATAATTAAACTAATTTTTTTTATTTCCGCATTTTTTTTTCATCAACCACAAGATCGATGTCGATAACTTTTTTAGGCAAAGGACATATCGAGCTTGTACTGAGCGAAGCCGAAGAAATTGAAAAATTGACACAAAGCTTGATTTCGCGGGCAAATCGTGAGATTTTCGGTTTGATTATTATATTAATAAAGCAATTAAAATAAAATCATCCTTAAGGATAATTAAACTGATTTTTTTCTTATTTCCGCATTTTTTTTGGTGAACCACAAGAAGCCGCAGAAAAAAAATTAATATGTAGGTGACTGAAAAAAAGTGCCCGTCGAACAAAAAGATTATAAAATCCAACGGTGCGCATTTTACGAGTCTCTTTGGCATGTCCTTTTACGAATATATCGTTTACGACGATAGGGTCGTGGAGGTGGAAGCGCGCGCTACGATTGAGTAGGTATCAAGGAGTCGATCCAGCGACGCGCGGGACACGGGCAGTGCGTTCGACCGGTGCAGTCACGAGTCAGGCGCGTTGCGGCATTCCCTTATTTAGAAGCGAAGAGAAACGTCTACCGGTCTGTATGAGAGCCGGATAAGACCGAAGGACCGATAAATATCTCTCGGTCTACTCGGGAGAAAGAAATAAAGAGAGTACACAACTTATTCTCGTCCCGATGGTTGAGAACACGAAAAATCAGCTGTTCGCGACCGGAAAGCGTTTTTCGTGATCGACTTACATCATAAAAAAAATTCGTATGAAATTTAATGTTCCGGTACTGAAAGTATGCGTAAAAACTTATAAACTGGTATGTTAATTTTCATGTACGACTGTGATGAAAAATTAACGTACAGTATATTAAAAATTTGACTTTACCCCACAACAACCTTAATAGTGAAGGCGAACGGCGAAGGCGCATTCTGTGACCCTAATACATTTATGATTACGGATTTTCCCAGCACGTCTGAATTTCGGAGAACCCGAAATAAATTGTACCTTGAAAGACGAGGACGGTGAAAGGAAAATACCGGAGAAAATTGTCCTATTATCGTTATTATTTTTTTGTAACGAAACCCCGAGTCGAGATTCGGTGAGCCAGAGGCTCGCGAACTCCTCATGTGAGTAATGTAACGTCGAGGCCCGGAGCGTGAGGCGTTTACCGAACAGCTTTTTTTCTTCGTCGGGCCCGATTTTCTGTACGGCGAGCGATGAATTTCAATGACTCTACGCGTCCGACTGACGTCTTACGTTTGCATACACATACGTGAGAAACATTTGCGAGACTCCTGTTTGGCCCTCGGCACTATCGGGCTTGGTAACGAGAATATTAAAATTAAATTATGTTAAAAAAATATTCAAAAAATAAGAAAACTAATAAAATATTCCTATAAAAACCAAAAAAGGTTTGTACGTTCGAAAAGCATTTTTTGTCTACAATCAGTTACAACTTGTATCTTGTTAATTAAAAAAAAAAAATTCGATCAGCAAACCGTACTTTTAACTTTAAAAAAAAGAGGAAAAATTGTGATCGCTTGCAGGCAAATAATGTGTGGTAAATGTACGAGAACGATGTTTCTTTATTTTCTTTACCGCGCAGCCCTGACGCGTTATCGGTCGCTCGGGCCGAGTCGCGGAGCGATAGTCAATAATAAATTGCCGCGGCTCGCCTATCCGCGACTGATAATCGTATATCGAACGCCTTCGCAGGCGGGCGCTTCGGAGAGGGTCGTCTATGAATTTACACAAGTATCGACCGTTAAATAACAGTGGGCGCCGAGACGTACATAAATTAATGAACGGAGCGAACGTGACTCGCGTCCTTTTGGTAATTCAGAGCAGTCGATGAAACGAGTCGGAGCAGAGCTTGCAATCGAACTCTGGATGAAAACCCATAAGCCATTCGATGACGGGAAACAATTGCGTACGATTGAGCCGTCGATCGTTTCGGAATGATTTTGTGCCAGATCGGTGATCCGTGGCGAATCCAATAGGGGGACGAGTGCGCAACGACGAAAACTCACAGAATCGCGCGGCAGTTGCGATTCTATACGAGAGACAAACGCAAGCTTAGGAGGACAAAGCTAAAGAACAAGACGAAATGTGAGGATGAAGAGGAATAAAAAGAAAAAACAAAGGAAGACGCAACGAGCAAGAATTCATTCAGGCTCGTTAATATTAATTTCAGGCTGTGCCGGTTGGGTTCAAGAAGGTTGTGGTGGCGTGTACGTGGACGGAATACGAGAGTCACGATCTCGATTACGTGGTAACGAGTACGTATGCAAGTTACACTCGTACTCCCATGCGGTATGTGAATTTCTTTCGTGGATTCGTACGAACAGCTATCCGGGAAATTAAAAATTAAAAATTAAAAATTAAAAATTAAAAATTAAAAATTAAAAATTAAAAATTAAAAATTAAAAATTAAAAATTAAAAATTAAAAATTAAAAATTAAAAATTAAAAATTAAAAATTAAAAATTAAAAATTAAAAATTAAAAATTAAAAATTAAAAATTAAAAATTAAAAATTAAAAATTAAAAATTAAAAGCGATCTGTAATGTACGAATGAGAGTTACATTTTATCTGAATAAAGTGTCGGCGCAGTCGCGCGGTTCGATTTATCATTTGTTCGACGAGAGCCGCACAAAGAAAAAACAAGATGAAAAGCTAAACAGTAATAATAACTCGGCAGTGAAATGTATCCGAAGCGTGCCGAGCCGCTGGGCGGAGTACATTCGAGCCGAGGAGGATCGTCGAAGAGGCGTACGTACCGGTCGAGAAAACGTAAAGAGATATTCGAGGTCTCTCGGGGCGCAACGGTGCTCGCCGCCTACTCTCGAGCATCCATTCACGTCCTCATATTGTTAGCGAGAAAAGAGGGGCGCTTCGACGAGCGAGGACGATAGCCGAAGAGTATCATCGCTCTCCGGACCTTGCGGATGCGCGTCGTATAACCCGCGGGGAACTCTCGTTGAAGAAAAAGAAAGGAGAAGAGAAAAACAAACTTGAAAAAAAAAAGAGAAGTAAAAAATTAAAAAGGAACGAGACAGAGAAGCGCGCGACTCCGAGGGAGAGTATCGCGCGCGCGTTCTCCGGCTATATCCTTTTAGGGAAAACTTGGCGGCATCGGTCGAGAAGCCCCGTCGTGACTCTCTTCCATTTACCAATAAAACACAGACGCACAGGTACGAGGTCGGCCGAATTTACACGCGAACACCGATGCACACGAGTGACCGGGTAATTTCCTCACATACCTCGCATTTTACGAGCTATGCGTCCTTTTTTTCAACCTCTCGGCGACGCGGATGGCTTTCGTAATTAGCGGTAAAAAAAAATATTCGCGACTATCTGTGTACATTGGACGGATAACATTTTTCATTGAGCGCACGCGACTTCGATTCGATAAATTTACGTAACTTAGTGAACGAGCGTTCACTATCTAATAAAATTGTAAATTTGACGAACCGGACTGGAAGTTTTTATGCAAAATCTGGTACATTAAATTAATGTACAATTGTCATGAAAAATTAATGGACTTTTCAAGTGAAATTAAAGTAAATTATTAAGAGTAAAGTACTTTAATAGTAAAATTAAAGTAAATAATTGAAAATCAAGTATTTGTAAAGTTCGTAATATACTGCACGTTAATTTTTCGTCATGATTGTACATGAAATTCAATATACCAGTTCACGCATTGTTTTAACAGTGTTTATAGAATCCTAGTATTAAGTTTTCATCGACTTTCTTTTTTATAAAAATTAAAAAATTAAAAAATAACAACTCTCATTACTCTGCTCGTAGATTTTTTTTATTTGCGCTCCAGGTCAGCATGCGCCGGTGTTGTTCTCACGTGGAGACAAACACGGTAGGCGGGTAACGAAGAACTCAGGCGGGCGCGAGAATGGGCCGGGTAGCGAACGTTTTCAGGACGGTTGGTGCACGATTCTCTCGGCGAGATCTCGCGCCCGTTCGTGCAGGCTGTTTCTCGAGTTCGCGGGAAAAATCGCTGTCCCTCCGTGCGCGTGTCTCCGCGCGCAGACGAGTTAGCGGCTCGGGGAAGTAGAAAACGGTGCCGATGTACGCCGCCCACCGCGTACACACATTATCATGTCTTTCTTTAGCTCTCCCGCCTGCGTTCTCAAGAATCTCATTATCGTCCTGACGGAATGGAGACAACGCGTGTTAACTGCACCCGACAATTACCAACGAATCCGTTGCGATATGTTCGCATACCTCGGCGTACAATGTAATGCGGTTTTGCGGGCGTCGATTGTGCGGCGCGCTGCGCACACGGTTTTGTAACGGGGCGCGTGGAAATGCGATCTTCCATAGGGAACGAGTAGCTAACGTGGGTTTCGAACAAACGGTACAGTTCTCGATTCATCGCGTCCATATATATATACTGTGCTCATGGTAGAAGACTTGGAATCCTTCCCCCCTTCCGGTCCTTCCTGCCCCCCCCCCCCCCCTACACGCCTCTGCAAAGGGACTTAAAGTTGAATTTGA
Organism: Amblyteles armatorius; assembly: GCA_933228735.2. NCBI lineage: Eukaryota > Metazoa > Arthropoda > Insecta > Hymenoptera > Ichneumonidae > Amblyteles > Amblyteles armatorius. The sequence goes on along the minus strand of OW121687.1, from coordinate 20,971,620 downwards.
AGACATCAGTTTCAACTTAACATTTCTCTTGAGATCGAACTTAAGATCAAACTTTGACGCGAACTTTATTGCGTGCTTAAGATCTATCTTAAGTTGGGACTCAATTTTGTCCTTAAGTTTTATCTAAAGTTCAAAATTGAGTTCTAACTTAACATCAAACTCGAACTAGAATCGAATTTGTGCTCAGACTTAAGTTCGAACTTAAGATAGGTCTTAAGCATGGAATGAAGCTTGGGCCAAACTTCGATCTCGAGTTCGACCTCAAGAGCGACCTTAAGAACCTAGAATGGGCCGACTTAGAATATTTCAGCCTTGTTGGTGGGGGTGACGAGGAGTTCAGCTTCGCCAAACGGGGAGAGGCTCTTTGAATAATGAAGCTGACCTGTTTCCTTACAATAAGGGGGAAAAAGGTCAACTTCATAAAAAGAGACCGCCCTCTCCGTATGGCGAAGGCCCCTTCGATTCTTGACACGGCCGCGAGACTTTTATATATTATAGAGACATATATATAAATAATGCAAGCTTAGGAAACGGAAATTCGCTCTCAAATCGCACTACAATCCATAAAAAATATTCCCTCCGGTATGATCGTACTTTCACAAAAACTTTGTCTACCCAAGTTCAGTCGAAATATATCGGTTATTTTCGTGTCCATTATCTTTGAGAAAATTTGTGTCGAATTAACATTCCAACGAGGCAAATGGTGTGGAGTGGCCAATGACTGTGCCGCTCGGGCCGTACACGCGGAAAGAACGGATCACGTACGGTGTACAGTGAGAAGGATGGAAATAGAGAACTCATGTTTGGTTAATACTCGGTTGCGCCCGAGAGTTCGCGCTTGTGGTCGTGGACGGGACGAGGACTGAGCGCGGTGCACGAGCGATGCCGCGGAGCACCGTTGAGCAGCCGATGGTGCTGCTCGAGTACGGTGCGAGCGAGTGAGACGGTGAGCAGAGGCGAAGCCGGTCGTCGGCAAACTCGAGGAGAGCGTTGCGGCGGGCCTCGGCCGTTCACGAGAAGGAATGCGGCCGCGTTGGCCGGCGGCACGCGGGGCGGGGAGCGCGACGGACCGCGCGCAAGGCCGGGGAGAGGGCAAGCGAACGGGGTAACGGAGGAGAGAGAAGGAAAAAAAAAAACGAGTTGGCGCTGTTTGGCCGGCAGTCAGTGAGTGAAGGGGGCCGAGGGTTCGGGGGGTGGGAGGGGTCGAGGACCGACTCCTGCGCTTGACGCTGCTTTTGCTAGTCTTTTCCTCCGGACGATCACGCGGTCGGTACGAGACACGACGATATCCAGAGCTAAATGAACCAGCTTCGTTGCAATTCGGCAGTCGACTTTGAGAAAATAAAAAAAAAATTTCAACTGTGCCCGAGAGGATGGAGAAACGTCCTTAATTTTTGTCGTAACGCTGTAAAAATATGTGTCTAAAAAATTAATGAATGGCATTGGCAGCTTTTTCGCACAAACTGTTTCTGAAGTTCTCAAACACATGTGCGTTGCGATTTTACATGGGATTTTAAATGTACACAAAAAAAGTACGTAAAAAAAAAAGTACGTAAAAAGAACGTAATAAAAAAATACGTTCAATTAGTGTAAGTGATGAAAGCAAATGTCAAGTTCCAGTGCATTAAATTTACAATTTATTTTTACAGTGTATTATTACTGTACAACATGTCAAATAAAACTTCATCACGCGTTGCGTCAACTTGACGAAAAATTTCTTTTTTCTTCAACTTGAATTCTACCCCTGGTTTTGATATTCGCGAAAGAGCGGAGAAACCTCCTCAATATCAGTCATTATTATTCTCACCTACAAATCGAATTTACGAATTAAACCGCTAATTAATTCGTCTGCGAAATGCAAATGTTGAATCTTAATCCACGAAAGGAAGTCTCAAGGTCGAACGAAAAAAAAAATCAAACAAATTGAATTCTCGAGAGCCACAAGAATAAACGAACCCGATAGAGTTCGGAGTTCTTTCCCCGCGAGCCCGACGTGTCACGAACTTACGGTTGTTATACCGGTTAATGCGGCGCGTCTCTGCGAGTTAAATCTTCGAAGAGCGACCACTTGGTCATCCTGTTATCGAGCGGAGGTGGATATGCACTCTGCGGTATGTACATGTGCAGCGGGCTTCGTTGATGGAGAAATTACAGCGGACCCCGGTGAGAGGTTGTAGGAGTCGTTTCCTCGGGGCGACTACTGGGCAGGATGCGTCGAAAGAGCGAGCCAAGAATTCGCCGTTGCGATGAGTCGGGAGGGAGCGAGGAGGGGGGCGAGATTGAGATTTCGAACCGTCGAACCTCCGACGACGCCGATGAGCGACGAGTTTTATCGTTCTCTAAAACTTGTTCGCCGCGGCGTCGACACGTTTCGAAAGGACAATCGAACGAGACATCGAGCGTTCACTGTGCACGATGAGAAGAGTCTTTGTAGTCCAGTGCACTATGAGCGCCCGACGGCGAGTTCTATTCGCGCCACTAGGTCATCGAGAAAACTCGGTACCCTCTAGTCGATGGACGAAAGCCCGCCTCGCGCCAGATCCCAACTTATCTAAATAGAAACCCTTGGACGGGTCCGAGCCATTGTTCGAAGTCATCGCGACCGCTCGAACGGAGACATCGCCGTAAAAAAATTAGTCCACGGGTGCGTGGACTCATTATGAACTTCATTTTGCCATCCCCAAGTTCTGTCGAGTGAATTGGACGAAAGGACGATCGCACCAGTTCCCAACTTATCTACATAGAACCCTTGGACGGGTCCGAGCCATCGCGGCCGCTCAAACGGCGGAATCACCCATGAACTAATTATTTTACTCCCCGTTTCCCTTCCCAAGTTTTATCCAGCGAATTTATCCTATATTAATTACTATTTTTATGTATATGTAAATTATATTAATAATATAATTTATTATATTAAAATATTAATTCATTGTATGTAAGTATAAATTATATTGATTACTATTTTTACAGCTTGATTGAAGAAACGATGATTTTGAAATGCTCGTTCAGCCGTCTGGTTCGACGCGAAGTATAATCTCGTGAGCGGGATAATTACCGGCGAGTGTAATTGCATTTCGTCGAGACGAGGGGGAAGGGGCGTCCCGTTAATTGTCACTAGGCAGGGAGAACAAGAGCAAAAGCTTGGACGATCAGTGAAGCGTGGAAGTGCCTGGCTAGGTTTCACGAGCACGTGGCGCGGTCGCCAACATGGGTGGAGCAGATAACAACGGCTCGTTCGCACGAACAGACGCACGGAGTGAAAAAATATTTACAAACATTTTTTTTTTAAACGCGGCCGAACACGTTGCCTGGTGAGCGAGACACGGAGAGAAGCTCAACTTAAAAAACAAAATCGTTTCCCTCGCTCGAATTCACAGTCCAAGTAATTATTTTTTATATTTTTATTTTCGTTCCCTCGTGCAGAATTAAAGAAAGTACATACGAATTACGATTCGGTGATCCGCGCTCTAACCCGTAAGTATATGTACACTGCCACTTGTTGCACGAGGAGAAAGAAAAAAAAAATCGCGAGTGAACGCGCTCGCCCATACTTTCACCTCTCGGCCGTTTCGCTAAAGTGGCTTTCGAAATATACGGATGGAACGTGTGACCGATCGATCGTTCCTTCACGCTCGACTCATCGCTCTAATCTTCGGCTTGTTGATATTTCACTCCGCGAAACGCTCAAAGAAACCATTAGAAATTCTCGATTTCTGTGACGGATATTTACTATTCCGCGGGGACGAGTACTGTATTTTAACGGCGATGGTGTACGAGAAATGACGCAAGCCGAAGCCGAGACGAGCACTCGGGAACATTCGAAAACACTCGAAGTTCTGCCGTCCTCCGAGACAAGGAGATAATAATAATAATAATAGTTATGATATTAATAATAATCGTTACAATAATAATAATAATAATAATGATAATAATAATAATAATAATAGTTATAATATTACTAATAATAGTAATAATGTTTCCAAAACCGTGTTTCAGATGAAACGGAGGAAATGTTGGAAGGGCGATAAAACCAATTACCCAAGTTATTTCGATAATATTTTTCGCCGAAATCGAAATTTTGGAATGCCCGGCACGAGTCTGCATGGACGGAAAGGCTATCGGGATTCCAGCGAGTCTTCGACCGCTGATCAGTCGGCGGGTCGTAGAGATTTCATTGCCTAGAGAAATCTACGGTCCTAACGGGCTGTTTCTCTACACGCGACAAGGCCGTCGTCTGTCTCGGCTCGTATGGCTTCGAGCGTCCGTCCCGCACATCGCAGCGGTCACTCGATATAACTCAAAGCTCGTGGCCGCAGCGAAATTTTCGTCCGGTACTTTTCGCGAGCTCAATGAACTCGCGACGAGTGAAATATTCGCGCAAATTCCGCATTTTCTTTTTCCGTCGACGCACAAGAATTATACGAACGCGCGCGTTGGCTCGCTCGAGCGAAAAATTGCAAAATCGTTTCGATGTAAGCCCGAGGGTTCGAGCGTCGCCGCACACTGACGCCAATTTCTATCTTATTTATCTCTCAATGAAGCTCGACCGTCGAATGCAAACTGGCTCGACGGATTTCATGAAAGAAACGTGCGAAAACGGAAGAGAAACGAAAATAACCATTTACTCGCGAGTCCCAAAGGTCATTCACGAGTCACCTAGATTGTTTTGACATCGATGTCCTCGAACTTCGACGAATCGTTTCTGCACTTACATTTTTTTTATCATTTATTTATTATTAACGTATACGAGACAAGCCCTTTCAACATCGATACACGTGTGCGAATAGTGTACAGTCATGGTGGCCGTTTTTTCCCCGAAATTTTTTTTTTCCCTGCCTAATTAAAAAAATTCCCTCATCAAACTTCTAACGACTTGTATGTATATATTTTTTAATGCCTACTTATTGTATTAATGGTTAATACCATTTTTTTTTTTTCTCAATTTTTTGTTTCAAGGCTTCCTTTTATGTACTTTTTATTGATTTATTATAGAAGGTTCGGCGACAATTTACTTTTTCCCTGACCAATTTTGAAAGTTCCTATCTAAAGCCTAACTAAAATTCTCGAGTCGCAGTTCCGTAGAGTTTATCATTCGAGTCGAGCGATGTTTCGGTTAGCACGAGCACGTCATACCGTTCTCATCACCTTTACCCGAGAAATCGCTCGAGTTATTTTGAGGCTGAAACTAATGAGATTTTGAAGCAACCGTCTTTGTCCGGGGTGGTAAAGAATACCGTTATATCTCGACAGCTCGGTTATCAGCTGTTAGCTCGGTTGACCCGTCGCTCGGGGGTCCTCGACGCGACGCGACATCTTCCAACTGGCTGCTTCTACGAGAGCGCAAACTCCGACGCTAACATGGAAACGAGTTCCGAGCCTCGAAAACACCTTGCCCAGGGATTACTCGCGTGGGCGCATTATATTTCGTGTTTACCGTGCAAACAGCCTCCTGCCTCGCAGTGAATACCGGCGAGAACCCCCCCATGCGTCTATATATAGTACACGGTGTATACCAATCCTACCGTTAGGCACACCGAAAAATATTGCGGAGTCTTTCAACGTTGGCCGATGTTCTCGGAATTGTATCGAATGTCCTGTTTCTTTAGATAAAGATCGAGCGGTTTATTACATTTTGTAAATTGCGCGTGCAACAATTAATCGGGCTGCTCGGATCCGAGAAAGGAAGAGGGCCGAGCGGGCGTCCGGTGCCGGGGTTCTCGCGCGCAACCCGTGGAGCGAGACAGAGAGCTCTATATTCGCCACACCGCAAGAGAGCCCCTGTTGCGCGTTGCACGTGACACACGCGGCTGGCGAGGCCAAGGTTCGCCGCGGAGGCCGACGCACGGACCCGCGCTCGTCTCCGAGCGCCGAGGCACGCTGGAGCGACCTTGTCCAAACTCAATGCTGGAGCTCTATCGACACGTCGGGATCGGCAGCGAAAAATATTTTACTCCGGACCGGATTCACTTTTTTTTTCAAATTTCTACTGTATTCCGGCGGACGACGACGCGAGCGGAGGTTACCGTATCGTTCGCGGAATTTATCTCTGACGTCGATTCTACGAGAATTATTCACAACACCGAAGGCGAGAAGGGACTTCCGATGTCAAGATGGCAGACACTCGGTAGAGCCGGTTTTGTCGCGTTGCCAGTTGCCAGGCGAAAATTTGTAATTTGATTCTCACGATAAATCGATCGAATTTGAAGAAAAATGCCTGCGCTTACCCTCGTCCAGTAGTCGTTCCACGTGTATGAAGACGTTCGGCAAGGCTGCGAGTTGCTTCCTGTCTTTGAGTAACTGTGACAGGTAGTCCGCTATACTTTGCGTCGTCGTGTTGGTATTATCACACATTTTGAACGGGCGTCGCTAACGAACTGTTGCAAGTTATATATATATATATAAATATATATATATATGATTTTCTATGCAAGCTCGATAACGAGAAATGCTCTTCGTTAGATCGCGAAGAGACAAACTCCTTTTGTTTTTGGCTTATGTTGTTCGATCGCCTGTCACTGTTTTCTCATTACCCGAGTCACAGCGAGTACGTATATATCGTATATAGATACTCCTCTTTAAATTAGTGTAATCGGCAATAACGGAGCTCGCTTTTGCGCGACGATCATACGTGCGCGCTGGCTCGCGTTTATCGCTCCCGTTGCCCGTGTCGATCGTTGTTTAACGTACGATAAAACTCTACTCTATACGTTTGTTTTTTTTTTCTTTTAATATACGTCTCTGTATCCGGTCGAATCGCGTCGTACTTGTTGTCTTTTCCGTTTTTCTCTTTCGTTCCGTGTTCCAATGCTTCTTCAAAACTCGGAACTTAAAAAACGCGCACGCACTACAGGACTCTCGGCTCGCTACTGAGCTGATCCGCGCGTGCTCGCTCGTTCCAACCGTTCACCGGATTGGGACTCGCGCATGCGCAGACGGGGATCGGCGCGAATACGATGCGCCGAGCCCGGCTCCTCCACCATGCTTCCCGCCCACTACCATATACGGCCTCCGCATACGCGAGAGCATCGAGATACCGCGCCATACCACCAGCCGCATGGGACATACCTCTTTTTTCTCACTTCATTCTCTACGTCCTCTCGCTCGTCTACTGCGTTTAACGTACTGCATTCTACGTACGCACACGCAATGATTCGGAGCGGTGTGAGAAAAACTCGTTCGTACGTACGAACGCGCGGAGTCGAAGTGGTGCACGAAATCCACTGGAGTATATGGACAAACTCGCTGCCTAACACATTAACAGTCACATTTATAGTCCAGCGCTATATACTGTGCAGAATGCACTGTGCGTTATCCAGAATTCTATAGACGACAGAACTGACTTTCACATGTGCTTTAGTCACACCAGAATCTTATTGCATCTTTGTGTTTACAGCGATTCAGTAGATTTTATTGAAGTCGTTGCAATACGATTCAACGCTTCTCTTCGCTGCGGTCGTATGATTTTCAGAATGCGGGGATGATATTCGTTGGAAATGTCATACACAGTTCGATGGGATTTTTTATGGGCTATGTTAATTTACTGAATTGAGTGCGTTATAACTGTTGGTATATTTTATTATTTTTCAATAGAGCACTAAAACATTCTTGTCAAAGTAAAATAAAATTGGCCGAGTTATTATGTTTGTAGATTATATTACATTATAAACTATATAGGATTAAAATGCTATATAAATTTGATAAATTGGGTGCGTTATTGCTGTTGTTAGATTTTGCATAGCTTCAGCGTTTTATTCATTTTTCAATACTGTACCTAAATACTGTTGTCGAACGATTAATAAAATAATAAATAATAAATAAAATTAGCCGAATTATAATTTTTATCGATCTATTTAAGACTTTTAAATTAATATTATTTGAATAATGATTTCAACATTTATGTAGTCACACCCTCACTCTCGTGACACACTTGCACCGCGAGTATGGCTGGTGTGCGAGTTTGTAAGTGGATACGTCTATTGCATGCGCTCGATCGTATCTCTACGTGAGAATCTCGGACGCAATCCAGCGGGGCTCGCGCTGCTCGCCTCCGTGTCTCTCGATCGGCGAGCCGATCGAACGCAGTTGCGTGCAGAATCTCGGATATCATACTTTACAAGCGTCGGCTGCGCAGGTTGGGCCGTTTCGCAGTCTTGCACTCACCTCTTTCTTCTACTTATCCATTCGATATACCAGATATACCAGCTGCGCGACGTAAGCTACGTGGCAAAGCCCCGAGGGTAAAGCATGCGTGCATCAATTAGTATACTCTGGTGCAAATAACTGAATATCGCATAACTATAGAGATTAACGACTAATATGCAGATACCCAATTTAAAAAATAACGATAATAATTCAATAAAAAAAAAAAAATTAAAAACCTGTAAATCCAAGTTGTATCAAATTGATTCTCCAAAATCTTGCTTCACACTTCTCAGGCCACAGTAAAAGTGGTACCGTTTGTTAAGAGTACAAATCCATCTGACTGTGAACACTGTAAAAAAAAATGGTAAATTTAATGTACCGGACTGAAAGTTTTTATGAAAAAACTTGTACATGAAATTTAATATCCCAGTTTTTGCATAAAAACTACCAGTGCGGTACATTAAATTCCATACAATTTCTTTACAGTGTACTTCTCACGGGTCTCCTCGGAGAACGCAATTAATTGTTCAATGAATTAATTGTCACGTAGGCCCTCCCGGTAAGACCCTGACCAGCAGCAAGAAACTGAACGCGTATTTTCGCTCTTCTCTTTCGCATTCCCCAGGAAGCATATCTCACGGTTCGCCGTTGCTGACCCAAATCCGAAAGAAGTCGCAGCTTCCTCGGTCCCGGAGAACACGCGAGAGTTCCACCTGCGCGGAGCGTAATAACGCCGAGGGATTCGCAATTCGGAGCGAGCTGCGGGCGAGAGACGTTTCTGTGCGGCGGAGAGCGCGAGGCGCAGAGGAGATCGTTGCGTACAGAGCTCTACGCGATCCCGGGTAATTACCGTTTCGTGACCCGACGAGAAGCCAGCGTGAAAGAAAAAGAAAAAGAAAAAAAAAAAAAACGCGGTTGCTCGGGGATACGCCCTCGAGGCGTGTGTTACAATGCTCATTCCAGGGATATTACGCTCTCGCGAATCGCGAGATTTTACGCGCGGTCGTTAAAGCCCCGCGAATAACCCGGAACCGACGGTGCGCGCGTATAATAAGAGTGGCGAGCGATTTTTTTTATATTCCAGCGAGAGGAGTACATACGAAACACGGGTGTGCGAGAGCCACTAAATTCACCGTGTAGATTCTCGTCAGAGGAGAGTCAAAGATTCTCGGGCAGCTCGGGGAGCGAGAGAGAGAGAGAGAGAGAGAGTGTTTCAGGTTTCTCCGATGGAAATATACATAGGTGCGCGGTGTGTGTGCCCTGCCTTACCTCAAAACAAGAAGAGTTATTTAAAGCGAGGGCGGACGCGAGAGGAGAGTATATTAAGGACTCGCGGGTCGGCTCTATATAGGACACCTACTATAAGCGCGCGCCCGAGCTCCACTTTGCACTATTATTTTCAGTTTTACCTATGCGCGCGACTGACTCATTTAATAACAACCCTTCCAAGGCTTCTGAATCGGACAGAAAAAATTGTTTTATGCTCTTTTACGAAATAAAATAAAATAAAGTAACTATCGCCACGACTCTCGAGTTAGAACTGTAACGTATGATTACGCTTGTAAATATAACTGTTAGATAATTATAACTATACAAGGACAACTGTAAATATAATTGAAGAACTGAAGAATAGTTATTTGTACGGCAGGGGCGTAGAAAGGGAGTTCTTGAGGAGTGCGGCATTTATACGTGTCAGGACTCTCCTTTCTACGCCCCTGCTATTTATATAATTTTTTCTTACAAATTCACGAAAATCGGGCTTTTCGTTTTTGAAAAGTACGCGCAGAAATGTGCTTTCTCGCACTAGTGCGGCAAAAAATACCATATTGCGTTTGCACGCATGCGCAGCATTTTTCTCGCACGCGATGCGAAAAAGTGCCTTTCTGCGCTCACTTCACAGGAACGGAAAGCGAGGCTTTACGTGCAGGCGTCAGGAAAATACCATTTTTTAAATATAATATATATTTTTTTTAATTCTCTCATAAAAAAAAAGAATTTTCTGGAAAAATCTGTTGACTAGTTTCGCGGAGAATCGATTCCGATATTATTCCAATTACGCCTACATGTTTATCGTAATCGAACGTACATTAGCTGCGGCGAACTGGGCGCGAGCGCGCCGCGTGCCAGACTCCTCCGTCGAAAACAATTGCCTCGGCTGGAGCACTCATTCGAATGTATAATTCATAATTCTGCCTACATCTCCGTTGCGCTATATTATACTCACGTTATGTACGAGCGATTCCCCCTTCGGGCCTATCTACGTAACACAATTTGAATGAGCGCAAGGTGACAGAGATATTCCTACTAAGTATAAAAAATGTGTGCATTTGATCAACTTTTTTTTCCAATAATCCACAATTATTGTTTCGTTAATTTCACAAAAAATATTGTTAAGATTAACAGAAATTTTTTTAATAAAATTACCAAGAAAACAATTGTGGACATTTGTCGACGAGAAACGTTGGTACTTATTTTACTGTGCAAGTGCGCGTGTTACAAAATCGTTATCATATTCTACGCATTAGCGCCTCGCTCACCGGACACGGTGGTTAAATATATAATCTTCGATTCGTTTCGCGACTAGACTAAGCATTACGTCGGCGAATCGCGAGAGCAATAGTTTTCCAGGTTTGGTCGCATTGCAGCGGCTTGGTGACCGACGACTCTCTCGCTGCGTCATAGAAGCATACGATATCCTCGAACGGGTGAATCGACGCTGCCCGGCCGGTTCGCGTTCGTCCGAGTTTCCTAGGAGATTTCACCTTTTAAAGCGACGACGACTAAACGGTGGGAGAAAACTAAATTAATGCGTGGGTTATACGGCATACATCTCACATTCTCTCGCGGCTCTCGCGTTATCGGCGAACAGCGAGAAGTGCCCTGGCCATGTGTGTCCGAGTGTACCGGCGTCGAGAAGGGGAGGTAAAAACAGCTCGAAGCAGCGAAGTCTTAAGGTAGTCTTGCGGTACAGTCGAGTCAATCGGGTACCAGGATTTCAAAAATGGTTCGTACACATTTTAAAGGGATAATGAGTGCGAACTAAGGTGGATCTAGATGAGAGTTCCTACTTTATATAGAACAACATGCACAACAATGAATGTACAGAGAAACTGAACTTACGCCAATAAATTCACGCTCATATTTTTACGAAGTTTTTGTGAAGTCAAATTTGTCATTTTCGTTCAGCTTTGACGAGTGAAAGCTCATTTTATTTCTTGATAGATGCTCTACGAATTCACGGGAAAACATCAATGATAATATTCATCGTTTACAAATTCGTGTCAGTTGTTTATGAAAAAAAGCAGCGATGCAACGTTAATTAAACTTTTCTTCTGATTGAGTTACTCGGTGAATTCGTAAAACATAGTTCAACAAACAAAATAAGCTGTCACTCGTCAAGATCGGACCAAAAATACGAATTTGAATTCACAAAAATTACGTTAAAATATGAAGTGGGTTTATTGGCGCAAAAGCTGAGTTGTTTTTCTGGAAATTCATGGTTGCACATTTATTCTACAAAAAGTAGCAACTCTTTAATCTAAAAGAAGTGTACAACACATTTTATTGTAAAACGTCTACAAAAAACAGTTGTTGTAAAACGTGTTTACATTTTTTTTTGAAATCCAGGTACCCGATTGAGTTGACTGTACCGCGCGGACTACCTTAAACGGGCCCTTGTACACCGTTCGTGCCTTATATCTACAATCGTGAACCTGACGCTTTACTCGTTTCACTGAAAACAAGCGGAACGAGCCTCCGTTACACGCACGCAGCGCACCCGAGGATTATTGGCCTCTCTTCGTCTGTGATTAATCCCATCCGATAGAACAAAAAAAAGCATCGCGTCACATTGCTTTTTTGTCCGATGAATCTCACGGTGACTTCCGGTCAATCCAGTCTGATACAGAGAATCGTGGGCTTCGTCGGGCCGCGTTCCTCTGTACCTGTTCTCACAGATCGCTGAGAAACTTAAAGAAACGCCGTTGGGTCTTGACTGGAAATTAAAAAAAATATATAATAATGTTCGCGAAGATGTGTGTGTGTGTGTGTGACAAATTATAGAAAAATTATAGAAGAGACTTTCAATTATCGAGATTCCGAGAGTAGAGTCGTATCATTATGTATCTTTCTTTTTTCCCACTCGAATGACGAGCTCGGTTACGCGGAATATCTTTACTAATATGCCGAATGGGGTATGTCATGGTCGCGTAAGCGGCGAGAATATAAAAGGATCATGCGCGCGGTCTGAGATCATCAGCCGCGGGCTTATCCGGTGTGTCTCGAGTACGGGGGACGGCGCGTTGTTGAATGGAAAATATTCTTTTTTTCTTTTTTTTTCTTTTTGCCGTCGCAAAATTTACCGATAATCGCTTGCAATTATGTTGTCACGCGTGTTGGCTGCACTTATGGCTATTATAACGCGACCGCGACCGCTCTTGTGAGTCTCCTGCCGTACGAGGAGAAGCCGAACGACGGCGGAGTCGCAGTAGGCACAAGTGGTAACCCAAGGCCCGCTTTTACGATCGCCGTGTCGTCCGAAGAGAGAGCACAATTAGAACTTCTCTGCCAGGGATTTTCTAATGAAGCGAAACCTCGGTTAAGCCGCGCTAAAAAAACCTCTTACTGGAATTATAACTCGACTACCCAGTGTGTTTCTTCTCGCTCGCCGAACGGCGCGTCAATTAGTTCGGGTAGAATTCAAACGGCAAACTTTAGTGCCCCAGCTCGACTCTAACTTCTATACGGAGCAGCTTGTTCTAAGATGCAATTAGTTTCGACGAGTGCTGCCGCTCGTCGGCTACCGAACGATCTTTTTGCTATTCTCGCCAATAATATCGCTCGAGCGTGAAAAGTCAAACTTATAAATACATTCGCAATAATTTTTTTTTCAACTATTTTTCCAGTTAAATATCCGAGGGAATTAAAAAAAAAAAAATTTACTTATCCTGTCGCGGTGAATGAAATTATTTTCTTGCGTCAATCATTCACCGGCTGAGCAGTCGACGATTGTCTATCGTAGTACAAAGGCGATTGATGCAATCAGTAACAATATCGGCGGGCGTGAAAAGTAAAAATTATAAATAAATTTACAATAATCACTTTTAGTCAATTATTTTTCCAGTTCTAAACGTCTAAGGGAATTGAAAAAGTGACTTTTGCTTATATGACCCTGAAGATATCTGCATGACATCAAATTTCATCTTTGGCAAGTTTATCAATCCACGGCTTTGGGGAGAAAAAAAAATTGTTCACTTGTAGAATTTTATTCTTCAAGTGAACTTCCCCAAGCAAGGTTTGTGAGATGCAAAATGCAGCCGTTATAACTCGATGAAATTTGATCTCATGCAGATATCTTCAGGGTCATTTGCTTTTGCGATCGCGAAACTCGGTGAATGAAATGATTTTCTTGCGTTAATCATTCACCGGATGAGCAGTCGGTGATTGTCTATCGTGGTAAAAAAAAAACGCGATTAGTGCAATCGGTGAGCTCGTTCGTAAGAGTCCATCACCGGCAGCAGCACTCGTCGCTCAGCGGAATCGCAATTCCACCTCTACCGTCCACCCAGTCGCTAGTATGTGGGCATCGATTGAGCCTGTTGATCCTTGGTGGCCGTCCGAACGACGCTGTGATCCCACGGGCGTTACCTTCTATGCCGTAGACGGGACCACACGGCGCCTACACACATATTGGTTAATGTAAAGTAACGCTGACGTCACGTCGCGAGCCATAAATGGCTACTCGGTCTCTCTGGATAAAACGTGGGCGCGACGAACGTTATAAATTATATGCCTATTTTACCTCGGTGTAACATTCTATTCCGCTTCAACAGAGACCTACAAAAACCCTCTCGAGAACGCGTTACGACGAAATGCGTATAAAAAAGATACTATCTCGACGATCGTCGGAGCGTAGGCGCGAAGGGAGAGCGCTCGTTGCTCGGCGGAACGCAGGAGGATTCTTTATCGCTGGAAGCTTTTGATTTCGATTAATTTGCCTTTTTAATTCGCGTTAAACAAACACAGTCATCCGAGGCACAATTTCCTGCCGGGTTCCTTCTTCACAATCTCACACGAATGTTTCTCGCTTGTCCGCGAACTAATTTTACGATACGCTCAGTAGGAACGGAGAGAAGGAAACGGCGAATGGAAAACAAACGGATAAAAAACTTTTCGTCAACGTAGAATCATGTCTCCATTACACATTCGACTGTACAATAATCGTAAATAATTCGACTGTACAAAAATCGTGGTAAATGCAACATTGCATTGTAATCTATGTGCAACGTCGGATCAGCGTTGTCGGGGCTTTCCGCGTCGTTCGACGCGCACCGAGTACAACTTACCGGATCGTCGTCCTGCCCGAAGTCGCGCATGTTAACGCACTCCGACGGATCGAAGATCGTTATCTCGCGAATTGTCGCGAGTCCTTGGATCTCTTGCCCACCTGCCGAAAGGTTTTGCTCCGCTCGATCTGCTTCCCACCTCCGGTGTTGTTCATGTTTTTGTAGTAGCCGTAACCGCCTCCGCCGAGCCTCTTTCGCGGTCGTGAATCCTTGCTCACTCCCACTTCTGCGTTGTTTCTCGTTAAGGAAGAATAAATAAGTGGGAGACGAAGAAAACGGAAAAGAGAAAATAATATAATTTATGTAACTGCTCGAGGGGGGAACACGACCGTCATCGCCCGGCAAGTTCACGGAGACCGGGCCAAATTCGGCTGTTGTAACCCACGCGCGCCTGTGGCACAAAAAAAAAGAAAGGTTGACCATACAGACTCGGGAGATCGCTCAATAAGTCTTTCGAGAAGGAAATGAAAAAAGAAAAGAAAAGGAAACGGGGCCGAAAAAAAAACAAGAAAAGGAAACTCGTATGGTCTAGAATGCCGAGTGGGTGGTTTCTTCAAGGCTATTATTTATGTACCAACGTGGACTCGAGCAGTTAATCAATTATGCCGTTCCAACTGGTATGACTCGGTCGATCGAGAAGCGCGTTAAGATTGTATACCAGAGAAAAAAAAGGATACTCAGATCAATCGCAGGTGGCACGGTGAATCCAAACGATTTGCTAACTTGGACGAGATCCAACGTCCCGACGTCGAAGATCTGCTTGAGGTGATGCGAATCGTACGCCCTCACGTAGGCCTTGAACGCCTCCTTCGCTGACATGTTCAAGAAGTAGTTCTTCGAGATCAATTTCTCAAGCTGCGTGACAAATAACGTGTTGTAATTGATTATTGGCGCGACGACAAATTGGAGCTCTTTGACGTCGTGTTTTATTTTTTCAGAGATTACGGTGGAGCAGGTTCTTTATTGTACACGCGAGATACGAGAATAAAAAATGAAACTGAAAATAATGTTAATCGATCGTCCACGACTCATCTTCATGAAATCACAACTATGTATCTTTTTTCATAAACTCGAACGTTAATGATCCGCAAAAAAATAATGTATTTTTATCATTTTGCGCACATAAAATATACCAGAGCTGGGAAAGGTATCAAAAAATACTCCAAGTACAAAGTAGAAAGTATCGCAAGTACTTGAAGTATTTCGCAAGTACTTTTCGCGATTAGGTTCATGGCGTTAAGCGTTGTCTGTCCTTAAAATTATATTTACTGAAAAGTCTAGATAAATAAACATGTATTAATAGAAACAGGATGTCACTCATCGAGCTACTCATCGGGTATCCGTAATGCGAGCATGTACTCAAAAAGTACTGGTACTTGAAACTTAAAGTAGTAAAAAGTACTTGTGTACTTTTTAGTACACAAGTACATTTACCATGGACTATGCCGAGCCGAAGGCCTTCCTTCATAGTTTACATTCGATCCGAGGGATCAACTCTGCGGATGAAAAATCTCAACGCGGAAGTAATTTCAAGTCCGAGTGCGTCTCTGCGCTGTATAGCTGACAAGCTGAGAGTGTTTAAGGACGCGATTGAAATACGTAATGGGCGAAGAAAAATCGTAGTGCGACACGACTTTGTCGGAGATACGAAAGAACTTACGGAACTTGGGACTCTACTCGCGACCCGATTATCAGAATAGGATCTTCTGTTTCCGTTTGAAAATTATCGAGCACCGAGGTACAAAGAGAACCTCACGCGTGTCGCTCCGCGGGTTCGCGCTGGAATGTCTGGCAAACGGTATAATGGTTAATATTCGAGACTGTCTTGACGGGAATGCCAACTCCGACAAAGTGACACGCGGATATATAACGCTACGCTCGGGGAGGCATAAATATCTTCGTCGCGCTCGACTTAGATTAGCATCGTCGTGTGCCGCTGCTTCGCGCAATTCATAAATTGGCCTTTCGCCGAGCAATGGCAGCCGGTGAAAAAAAATGTACTCGCTTCTCGCGTATGCAAGGCGCATTAAACCGGTAGCGATGAAACGGTCGGGTCTCTGGGGGCCTCCCGGGGATCTGAATGCCTCGGATCGTGCTGGAGCCTTTGCGATATATCGCGTGACTAAAATCCGAGCGTATTGTCTATGCTCGTTCAGATTTAAAAATACGACCCTATTAGTCACACGATACTGTAGTCTATGATAGATACAGCGAGTGCGGTAAGCAAAAACGTTTTTCTCTTAGATAAGAAAATAATAAAAAAATTGTAATAAAAATAAAGAATTTATCATTTTCTCGACTCAAGCCGCGATTCGTCATAAAACTTTTGTGTCATCTAATACAATCGAGAGATTGTGTGTTCAGAACGTATGTTCTTTCTCGATTGAACGAGGCCGCGGCCGGAGCGGTGGCATGGTGTGAATCACGCGTGTGGGCGCCGATGCCGTCTCTCTGAACGATCGACACCTCTCTTGGACTTAGCGTCGCAGCCTCGTCGTTATCCGGCTCGGAGATACGTCGAGACAGCGACCTCCGTCCTGCCGAGACGCGAACTAAATCGCCGGCTCGACTGCCGAGGGAGACACAGCGCGATGCTCCATTTACACAGTTGCTCGAGGGAAACTTCTCCGGTTTTTGTATGGCCCGAGACCGCTTCAACAGACGAGACCACTGGACTACGCAATTAGTTTTTTATGTCTGTAATTAAAGTCGTGTGAATTAATAATGTTGTTTCTTGTGTGTGCATCTTTCTCATTTGTGTCTTGAAGAACCATTTTATAGTTTTCGTGTGTTTTTTTCTTATGTTTCTATTTTTTTGTGTTGATCAATTTTGTAGAGAAGATTTTTTACAGTCACAAACGTTCTTGGCTCAGCGGTTGAGCCCACGCGTGGAACATCGTCGTCGATGTATTTATCCAATGAAAGGATCGATTCACCCGTTCGAACCCCCGCGCAATTAACGTGTCCGGGCGAGTGGCTTCGTTTCAATTATACACTATCGTCTAATAAGGTCAGCTAACTCGGCGATTAATGGACGGTGCCTCTTCATTTGTTTTTCAATCGCGAGGGCTTCCTGTCCCTGCAAAACTCGTGTGTTAACGTCGCATCATAGAAACAATAGAATCGCGTACATCGATTAACCGGCATCATCTGCATCGTTTTTAGTCTTCAAGGGTAAAGTATGCATAAAATTTTGCGGCCGACCAGCGAATGGATCGTTATGAATCGCTGACGAAGGACGCGCTCGGCAACACTTGTTTAAAGCAGCGTCGCTGATCATTCAATGTTCTTTTTTTTCTTTTTTTTTTCACGCGAGATATTTCTGCCACGTGAGACAAAATAAGAAGAATTAAAAAAAAAAAATTCAGAATAGCTTGCATTTACATCGCGCACAAGCAATGTCTTTGAAAGACGAGCTCGTGTCAACGAATAAAGGCGCTCTGTTGCCCGATAGAAATGTTCTAATCGAGGATGCTGTAAATGCGCAACAGCTAGAAGACTCTTACAGCTGAGTGTGCCGTGACTCATGGATATATGTTGGTCGAGTGCACACGACGACGAGCGCGAGCTGTCGCGTTGGATGACGGAAATTGCACTTTGCGCACATACTTTTCAGGATTCGTGCCAGAGAATCACGGTTAATAGGATGGTCGGATGGGATTTGTACGGATTATCAAAGTGGTCACTCACTTGAAGCTGTATGTCGGCGATCTTGCTCCACGAGAAGTCAAATTCGTTTACGGGAACACGAGATTGCTTGAGATATCGGAGAAAACCGAGCTCCTCGGGTCTCAGAATCAGAAGGGCGTGGCCGCTGCTGCCCTCGCCGCGAGCTGTTCTGCCGACTCGGTGAATATATTCCTTCGGATCGTCGGGCGGGTCGAACTGGACTATCCAATCGACGTCGGGAATATCGAGACCTCTGGCTGCTACGTCGGTACACAACAATATACCGGAAGTCGCGTTGCAAAATTGGAAGAACGTTGTTGTTCGCTTCGTCTGTTTTTGTTTTCCCTGTTCAGAGAATAGTTCGGTTAAGCGGCTGTTCGGATACTGCTTTTGTTTGTTAGTTTGTTTGTTTGTCTGTGAGAGTACATACGTGAATGCTCATGACCGGTAGATCGATGTAGTTGAGAAGCTCGTGATGATACTTTACGGACATGCACGAACTGAAGAAGACCATGACTTTTTTCTTGCGATTCTTTTTCAGGAAGGTGAACAGTAGAAGGAAACGTTTCTCGCTCGGGCAAACCACGTAACCCTGCTCCAGACCCTCCACCGTGGCTTTTTCTTTCTCGTCGTCGACCCCGACGTAAACGGGCTCCTTCTTCAAGGCCAGTGACGTCAAGGTTTCGATCTTTTGCGTCTGCGTCGCGCTGAACAACATTGTCTGTCGCCTCTCTGAAAAATAAAAAAGAATACGGATTAAAAAAAAAAAAAAATACATGGATATCATGTTGAATGGCCGTAACGTTATTGTTGCGGTGAATTTCTCGAACAATCCCGCTACCCAGCTCGAATAAATATAGCACGAGGCTCACGGCGTCGACTTACTGGGCAAAATATTAATTATCTGTTTCAGTTCTTCCTCGAAACCGATGTCCAATATACGATCGGCCTCGTCGATTATGAGACACTGAAGATTCTTGAACAAAAAGTCCGGAGTGTTTTGAAGATGATCCAGCAGTCTGCCGGGAGTCGCGACGACGATGTTGACGCCTTTGGCGAGTTTCTGCGCTTCCGTTTGTCTGCTCGCACCGCCCATCAGCAGTCCGTACGTGTGATAATGATACTTCATCAATTCCTTCAAAACGCCGAATGTTTGCATCGACAATTCGCGGGTCGGCGATATTATCACGCAGCCAGTGCCGTTTCGAGGCATGAATTTCAGTTTGTAGATCAGCTCCACCGCTGGTATCAGAAACGCCAGAGTCTTGCCTGAACCGGTTTTTGCGGCTCCCACCAGATCTCTACCCTCCAGCAGAGGTGGAATCGATCTAGCCTGGATCTCGGTCATGTTCTCGAAGCCCATGTCGGTTATGGCTTTCAGCGTGTTCTCGCAAACCGTGTCTTTCAGTGATGAGAATGATGCATTGTTCATTATTTCCAGACCCGTGGCTGTTCCGGGCACTGAAAAATTAATTTTGTTTACATACGTTTACTAGTGTTGGTCCGCGCGCTCGCATGAATCGCATGGTTCACAGCATATGGAAATTCCTTCCATATGGAATGGAATTTCAAATTTTCAAACTCAATTTAATATGCTATGAAAACCATAATTCCGAAATTATGGCATATAGAATGGAATTGCGGAATTTCGAAATCCATTCTATACTCCATGAAAACCAGCGGAGGAAACAAATCCACAATTTTCCAAAATATATATAACAATAGTGAAAATAAAACGTAAAAACCTGAGAAGGGTATACAAGGAATAGAACGAAAAGGAAAAATTCATTCTCCGATAATAAAAAAATATGTATAATGAAAAATTAAAAGTGCACGGTGAAAAAAAAAAGTTAAACATCAAAATCATTTTTAAAAAAATGTCAAATTAATATCAGTTCGGACACAATCCAAGGGAAACAAATTTTTATAGAAACATCTTTAATGTTTTGTAGAATCTTACAGCCCGTCGAAGTTTCTGCCTTGACATTCTCATCTCTGGTTTCTTCGTCGATACTGGACTCTTCGTTGCTATCCAGGGGTTCGTCTTCGTCGATTTTGGGTTCCGTCGATTGAGCCTTTTTCTTTTTCTCTAAAAAATTGGTATGCGGTTAATATCGTAGTTACAGAAAATACTGGTGTTCCACAATGTGGCGAGATAGAGGATTAGCCGCTTACTCTTGGCAGGGGCCTCGTCCACCCTTCCACGCTTCTTTCCGACTTTATTTTTGTTCAATGTTTTGTCGTGATTTTTCGACGCCTCGGCCGATTCGGTGTCCTCAACGGCATCGACAACTGCAAAGCAAAAAACACATCAAACACGGATCGATCGAAAAGTTCAACAGCTATTTAAGGTTATCAACACACGTTGTGCGTCTTTCGTAAACGACTCACCATTTGGCTTTTGCGTCTCTCGTTGTTGCAATACTTTCAATTTGTTTTTCTCCCGCTTCTTAATCTTCCTCATCAACACTTTGTCCGGAACCGACATATTTCTTTCATGGGTGTTCGATAACTAACAATTTGAAAATATTGTTCGGTTATGTGTCGAGCAACGTGCGGAGACTGGCGGAGACAATATATATATAAATCTGTCTCTGCGGCTCCCCGCCACAGAGCGCAACCAACATCAAGAAATATTAACGTAGGCATGACGCTTTCCATCCAGTCATGAAAACGATTACGTATAGATTTGATTGGTCCGTTCTGCCAGATGATTCTAGTATCTGACAGAACCGACCAATGAAATCAATCCGTCATTTGAACGCAATCTGGATGGAAAGCGCCAAATGTCGGCTTTCGTCGGCCGTAACGTTGGCAATACCGTCGTAACTATGAGCAAATTTCATGAAAAATTTTAAAGAAAGGCTTAATTAATTAAACATCGACTCTTGGAAAACGTTCTTCCGATAGATTTTCTATCAACTTCCGGGCGACGACGTAAACTTAAATTCCAAGAGTTCGGAGCGGGAGATAATTTACAAAAACAACCGGCAAAATTACCGGTAAAAATTGTCATTGGTAAATCAACAACACCGTCGTCGAATCACAAGCGCTACCACGAAATGTCTCAACGCGCCGGACGCGCCGGACAGTCGGCGTTGCTCCGTTCGAGAAATGGCGATCCACGTGGTTTCGAATAACAATAGTTTTCCAATTTCGCGGGTTGTATAAGAAATAATCAAAAACAATAAAAATAAGTCATCGAAAATTTACCACGTATCGTCGAATCGCCGTCCGTCCGATAACTCGATAAATCCCGACGATGGCGCAGAGTAAAATATTCTCGAGGAATCGTGCTCTTGGTTATGTAAGCAACCACATACCTCTCGTGACAAGATACATTCAGAGGCGAAAGGAAAATTTGATAGTGACCTGTGTCGGCAGGTCCTTTCACACTTACGGATGTTCGCACTTCAGTCTGCTCAGCGTGTCGGGAGCTCATCCGGGCGACATAAACTGTCTTGCTGCGGACACATTTCACGTTTACACTGCGAGCGAGAACAATGTTTACGCCTGGCGTAGAGGCACGGAGCTCAAACACACTTACACCGGTCACGAGAGTCCCGTTCATCTGTTGCTACCGTTCGGAGCGCACTTGCTCTCCATCGACGAGAGCAGCGTCCTCAAGGTATGGGACATAAAGACGGAGGATGTCTTGCTGGAGTTAAACTTTTCCAACAATATCTTCAAGATCACCGCCATACTTCATCCAAACACGTACATGAACAAGATTCTCCTGGGCAGCGAAATCGGCAGCCTCCAGCTGTGGAACATAAAAACCTCCAAGATGATTTACACGTTCGACGGCTGGAAGTCTTCCGTGACTGCTCTGGAGCAAGCGCCGGCTATAGACGTGGTCGCCATAGGATTGGCTAACGGCAAGATAAAGCTTCACAACATAAAAATGGACGAGACTGTTTTCGAGCTCGTTCAGGATTGGGGTCTGGTGACGTCCATCTCATTCCGCAGCGACGGAAATCCCATAATGGTAACGGGAAGCATGCCGGGACACTTGGTATTTTGGAATCTCGAGGAGAGAAAAGTCGAGAGCCAGCTAATTTCGGCGCATGGTGGCGCTGTTACGGGTCTGCGATGTTTGCCGACCGAGCCGCTGGTCGTCACTTCCTCGCCCGACAACACGCTCAAACTTTGGATATTCGATCAGCCGGACGGTTCCGCGAGATTGCTGAGGATTCGCGAGGGACACTCCGAACCTCCGAGTTTCGTAAGATTTTACGGCACGGACGGCAACAATGTGCTCAGCGCCGGCGGGGACTCGTCGCTCAGGATATTTTCCACGATAACTGAAACTTTCAACAAGAGCCTCGGCCGGGCGTCCTTCGACCGGAAAGCCTCGAAGAAGAAGGGTAGACTCGTCGAGGATCCGCTGATAATGCCACCGATAGTCGAGTTCGCGGCGGAGAAAACGCGGGAAAAAGATTGGGACAACGTGGCGGCGACGCATCTGGGACTCGGAGTGGTAACTACATGGTCGTACGATAAATTGAAAATGGGCGAACACAAGATTCTTCCCGAACGTTTTCGCAGAAACCACAACGCGACGGCAACGTGTCTCTGCATAACGCAATGCGGTAACTTCGTAGTTATCGGTTACAACACCGGACACATAGATAGATTCAACATACAATCGGGTATACACAGAGCAACCTACGGCGGCGAAGAGGGCGGACACAAGGGCCCGGTCAGAGGGATAATGGTAGATTCGCTCAATCAGACTGTAGCGTCGGCGGGTCAAGACGCGACCGTCAAATTCTGGCCATTCAAGACCGGCAAAAATGATCTGCCGCAAGCCGCGTTGACCCTCGAAGAACCGGTGAAATGGCTGAGAACCCATCGAGAAAGTTCCCTCATAGCGCTAGCCTTGGAAGATTTTACGATCGTTCTTATCGATCTCGATACGAGGGTCATTGTGAGACAGTTCGAAGGACACAGAGGTCACCTGACCGATGCTACCTTCAGTCCCGACGCTAGATGGCTCGTAACGGCTTCCATGGATTGCACGATCCGGACTTGGGACATTCCATCCGCTCAACTTATCGATGTATATCAGGTAAGTGGTGGAGTTATTCATTTATTACAGAGCTGGGCAGTACTTAAAATACAGGATTACCACTTTTCGTAAATAACGTTTTTAAAGTCTTTCAATTTAATTTTTTAATTTTGTAACTAAATTTTTATGGTTTTTTTTGCAATGATAATTATCGATATTTGTCGTTTGTTCAGGTATCCGAGGCGTGCACCTCGCTCCATTTCTCGGCAACGGGAGAATATCTCGTTACCTCTCACGTATGCAACTTGGGAATCTACTTGTGGTCGAACCGGACGTTGTACGCTCACGTGTCCCTAAAAGCAGTGAAAGCCGACTCGGCTGTACCGATGGTAACGCTTCCGGGCACGACTGTGGAGATCAACTTGGAATCTGGCCTGGACGAGCTGAACATCGAGGAGGAGGAGGAGGAAGAGGAAGAAAAATACGTTTCCCCAGATCAGCTGAGCGCTGATCTCATAACGATGTCCTCGCTGGCGAATTCACGTTGGCAAAACCTGCTCAACATCGATATCGTAAAGAAGAGGAACAAGCCTAAGGAACCGCCCAAAGCACCGGAAGCCGCGCCTTTCTTCCTCCCAACGATACCCGCCCTCGACGTTCAGTTCGATCTGTCGCAAGTGAGAACCGAAGACGACAATAGTAAAATGTTGATTCATCCGGATTTTCAAAATCTCACGACGTTCGGAAATCTCTTGCAAAAATCAAGCCCGGCGAACGATTTCACCGAAGTCATCGAGAGGCTCAAGTCTTTGGGTCCGAGCTCGATAGACTTTGAAATACAGTCGTTGACGCTAGATCTCAAATACACCGAACAACTGATGATGCAATTTATGAAAATGATAACGCACATGATGGAGAGTAAAAAGGACTTCGAATTGGCGCAGGCGTATCTGTCGGTTTTTCTGAAGGTTCACGGCAGCTCTGTAGCGGAAAACAAGCGATTGCTGAAGTGTCTAACGGCGCTGCAAGAAGTACAATCCTCCAGCTGGAGCACGCTGAGAGAGAAGTTATTTTATAATCTAAGCGTAGTTCAACATCTAAAGAAAATGTAACATAATTTGATAAATAACTGTACAAAACTCATTTATTTTCATTCATTTATTATTACT
The DNA here is from genome assembly GCA_933228735.2 of Amblyteles armatorius. Taxonomy (NCBI): domain Eukaryota; kingdom Metazoa; phylum Arthropoda; class Insecta; order Hymenoptera; family Ichneumonidae; genus Amblyteles; species Amblyteles armatorius. The sequence continues at coordinate 20,947,285 of OW121687.1, read as the reverse complement.
GTACACAAATAGATCTTACAAAAAACTATATTGACCCGCCGGGACATTCAGTCGACGTTTCACAAATTTATAGAGTACACGAAAATATTTTTTATCAAAAAGGTCCTTAGAAAATAATAACCGTTTCAACTCGTTCGTTATAGGCAAAAAAAAAAAAAAAGATATCTCCAATGAAAGATGCGCCCGTCGCTCTTATTCTCGAATTAATGCAGTCGATAAATCGGGGAAAATAAATAAGTGATGGAAGTTGATGAATTTGGCACGCAAGAATCGTCGTCGTTATTCCCTGTAAGCTAGAAAGCTCTGCAGCTGATCTCTGACTTGCGGCTCGAGAGCCAAGTCGTCGATGTAATCCCGAAAATTCGAAACGATCCTGTAGATGCTGCGCCTCGTCGCCATTCTCAGCGAGGTCAGTATCTGCCTGACAGCTTTGTCGTCGTTCTGTGGTTTTCTCATCAAAAAATTAGTTTTCTGCAATTTGTCCAACGACTGTTTGAGCGACAGGAGAGTCTCGACGATGGACGGCACGTCTTTCTGAACGACACCGTAAGGATCCTCCTTGAGGGACACGACGGCGAGCGACGATATCGCGTCGGCGGCCCAAACGACCGTTTGCCCGCTCAACAGCGAATGACGAATCTTACTGTCGTTTCGCTCGCCGAAGAAATAAAATATGAGAGGCTTCGACAGCAGATAGGAGACGAAATTTTCCCACTTGTTCCTGAAGTAACCGACGATCAATTGTTCGCTCGGCGTTTCCGCTTTCGCGGTATCGTTGTCGTTCCGCGAATCTCCGCCGTTCTGGCTCGCGACGAGATTCCTCATGTGATAAGCGTAAGTCTTGTCGAGAACGTCCGCGGTGGTCTTCTCGTTCGACGAGGCACGGACCTCCTGCTTCACCGAGCAAACGTCGTTTATATCGGCGGCGAAGCGTCTGACGAGTCGGACGCATTGCTCCATCACGCAGTTCCAGTTGTAGGGATGACCGCCGGGCTGGCTGAGAGTGAAGAGGCAGGCTCGTCGCGTCTTGTCCTTCTGCGCGAGATTTACGAGATCCAGGTATCCCAGATGCTGCATTATCGGCACCTCGTCCATGCCCAGAGCGTCCGAAAGAGTTACGGTCTGAGCCTCGTTGTTGAACACAGCCCGCTTGCTTACGTCGAAGGGCGTCCATTCGGTGAGATAAGCTTGGAAGAGCAGATGCATAGTGTTCATGGTCAGCACGAACAGCGCCGCGTACAGCCAGATGTGGAAGATCAGCGAAGGGTTCAGCAGCCTGGATATTCCGTCCAGAGGCTCGCCCTCCAGGGCGAGGAACAGAGTCGAGGCGGCCGCGCCTCTGAAGTAAGTACCCAGAAAGTAGTAGAATCCCAGCAGATAGAGAGCGGGCCACACGGCGCCGAGCATAGCCGACGGCAGGATGGCTCCGATGCCTCGCCTGACTTGGACGAACTTCGACTGCGGAACGACGGGAAACTGCAAGTACCGAAGACCCAGGAAGTTCGTCTTGGCGAAGTAGTAGATTCCCGTCCACAAGCCGCCCAGGAGTAGAAAGTAGTGTTCCTCGACGAGGCACGAGCCGCCTACGGTTTTGCACTCTTTGGCCAGAGATCCGTACTCGCCGTCCTCGAGGGAGAGATGCAGCCATACGAGAACCACGCCGACCGCTACGTGGAGACTTCCGACGAGAACATTGTGCGGCGTGAACATCGCGCGGAAGGCGTCGAATCTGCTCTTACGATAGATCGGGGAATTGAGATAATTCTTGCTGCATATTATTCCCTGTAGCAGAATAACGGCGGCGAGTACGAGGAAGTAGCACCACATTCGCAGACACGTAACGATCGACCAGGTGTCGCGTATCCACGAGACAGGATGAGTTACGCTGAGATTAGTTATCAGAATGGCGCAGCTCATGAAGAGAAATTGGGCGACGACGCTCGACGCTATGGCCATGAACATTCGTCGTCGCAGGAGCTCCTTGCATCCTGCATTAGTCGATTCCGTCATGCTCGTGTTTTGTTAAATGTTCGTCTAACCTGGAGTTTTATCGACTGTATCGGCGTCTCGCGGCATGGATATCTCCGGAACACAAATCCGAGGCGGTTTTACTCTTCATTCACGTTGGATTTTCATTCGTAAATCGGAAAAGAGGACACTCGGTGATTACTGTCGTTGAGATCGTAAAGTTGTTGAATGCCGGTTTAATGTTATAGACGGTTATACAAAGACTGTTCGTCGATAAGGCTTTGTGCCGGGGAACGTGGGGAGTGTAGGTCGAGAGCGAGGTAAGGCGGGACGGCGATCGATACATTGCAGATACCTTCTTTATCGCCGGTCGATGATACCACATCTTATTGTTTGAGTTTCCGTCGAGGTGAAACAGGCTCAGTCGGTAACAAAACCTGTAACGCATGGCATTCGGAGATCGTAGACATTTCGCGAAAAAGCAAAGTATTAGCTGATGTAAAATTCAATACCACGTACGATGATACTTCAACTCACTTTATGTCCAAGTTACTTTTTGGCCGGAAATCAGTTCGGCAGAGGTACAAGCCTAGTCCGGCGATATGATACCTCATCGTTTGTCATTCGATATTTTGTCCTAGTCACTTTTTGTCCAAAAATTAGTTTGGTCGAGATGTAACCCTAGCCCGCCCATTATGGCGTTCTCCATAATTAGTGGCTGAAACAATGTAAACACCTTGAACAGGTCGATGCAGGTTTGGACATGGAAGCACAGTCAGTGAATCTCGACTGGTCTTGTTTGGACCAGTAGTTTCGAACGAGAGAAGGCGCTGGAAATAAAAGCGGCAGACTTACACCTTTCATGAGGGATTAACGATCAAAACGAAAACTCTCGGTTAGTGCAATATTCATTTAATCGATTTAATATATATCACCCATTCAAGCATACATATATAGTCTTGTACCTCATAATTTTTTTTTTAAGTTTGTTATACTTCAATCTGGCTAATACGAGGCATATATTTATTTCGCTTGCTTCGGCATATCCTTCTTCGGCAAGCTAACACACGAGCGTAGACAAGTAGTATTCGCGCGCCACAGTGTTACGCTTACTTCGGAGACAAAAACGTTGTTCAACAATTAACATAAGTTCAGAGATCGTGATCCAGTGTGTCGCGTATACATATTTAACTTTTAATATGTGTACTAAAGAGATCGACGTATTGATTAAAATATGTACGAGGTATAAACCGACGGGGTGTTGTGTTTCACCTTTCGACAAGAAAATTTTACCGTACAAGCGTGGTTCACGAATCGAAAGCAGGATCAACAGGTAGATCTCCGATGAGAAGCTAGTATGTATGGTTATTCTTTGTTTTCTCTCCGTCGACATAACCATGCATCGCGCAATTGATCTCGGCGATGACATTGAGCCAGTCGCTCGGTATACGATTCATCGTAACCATAACCAATGAAAAATACTGAGTAATCTCTCTCTCGAGCCTCGGATAACCGTACGAATTGGTTTTTTTTTTCTACGATTCTTGGAGGAATGACAAAGCATAATAATCATGTGAAAGGTTCATTGATTCGCGCGTAAACGAGTGAGGAGTAAGTCAAATCGTTTGTGATGAATGTCGGAAAGAATTACGGGACGCGACGAAAAATAAATAATGGGTTCCATCTTGAAAATCCAAACAGAATAGTGTCTGTATCAATCCCGAAAACTTTCGCCTGCTCGCGGAGGCAAAATCTCTCTCTGTTCCCGCACTCTTCGCCGATAATGCTATGTGTGAATAATATACCCAACACGGTGAATACACATTTGCGTACATTAGAAGATTAAGAGCATATTGTTGCACAAGGGTATCCATCAAGTACGAACGTTTTTAAACATTTCTCTTCCGTCACGCTTTTATTGTGATCATCACATTTTTCTTGTGATTACCGCGTGATTTCCGTCGACATCCAAAGCCTTTGTTCTCATTGCGTTCAGTCCCTCTCCGAAATTTCCTGAATATCATCGATTAGACGCAGTAATTTACGTGCTCCCTAGAACCTCTTCGTAACTTCTGCTTTTTTTTTCCTTTAATCATTATCATTTTTTTTTTCATTACACGATCTAATGATGAATAAAATGATGTAATATATGACGTAAACCCGCCTAACACGATTGTAAATATTCAATATATTTTGTTGTTTTCTTTATGACTGCTACCCTACCAGATGCCAGGCTTACATAATTAGCCACCGAGCTACATACGAGAAATACCCTCTGATCGCTCAGTATTCGTGACTTGTCGTCTGCAATACCCCTACCGAAGATTTTCTTTTAAATATCTTTATGTTTATTTTTTTTTTGTTATTTAGTTTTTTTTTTTTTTTTTTTTTAAATTTCCGGACAAGTAGTGTATATTCGTTCTATTTTGACGAACTAAAACACAGAGTTTGCCGCGCAAGCAATATATGCATCAACGTAATACACTTCGTTGAGAGTATAATAATAATAATCAAATAGTAAGAAAATAATAATTTTACTGTTTTCTCGGAGGTTGCGTGCTGTTTGTCGTCGCGTCTCTCTGCTGTTGGTCCTGCTTGCTTTCTTTGAAATCGCGACGATGCTCTTGCGTATCCGCGTCTCTCTGGGATCTCTGACCTCTGTACTTACGATATCCGCGCTCGCGATAATATTCACCGACCTCGTCCTGGCAACCCCGCGATCGGAAAAACGGTGGATAACTGGACGAGTCGGGTTTCGCGTTGCTGTTACGAAGCTGCGGCAAAGACGTGCCGTCCGCACCGGAATCGCGGTCCTGCTGTTTGTCCTGCCGTCTTCTGCCGTTCCGGTGATACTCCGTGTTGTGGTCGAAACTGCGGAGAACGAGATGTCTTAGATTTTTTGGACACTTTGTTTCACAGGAAAAAAATGCATGCGACGTATATCAAAAAATTTCTCTTATATTGGCTTCGGACAATGGCCGGTTGGCAATATGCAATATGCATGATCAAATTCAAGTTTAGTAGTTATAAAAAACTGGTACATGTTATGTATTGTCAATTAATTCACTACTACTGTTACTTTCTCTCATAATATTAAATATAAATAAATTTCACCCAAAAATATTTATCTCTTTCGCGAAGACTAAATATGTTTAAAAAAATATATTTGTTTTGTGTGGAGGGGGAGGGGGAGGGGGAGGGGGGGGGGGGGAAGGGAACGTTAAGTGAATTTTGATACTTTGATAATGTACTCACATATTTTTTTTTTATCACGCAGGTTTCAGTGGATGTTGAAAAATTGACGAAGATCTCACCTGTGATTTCCTCTGGCTCCGCCGTGCCAATAGCTCTGGGTCTGGAGGGGTGGAAATTTGTGAAAATGCGGTCCCGGTCCCGTGTTACCCTGGCCCCCACGATTGTGATGACCATTGTCGTGGCCGCGATTTCTGCCGCTACCGCTTCTGCTTCCGCCATTGATCGAAGCCGCCTTCATCGTCGCTAATTCCCTCTGCTGATCCTCGTTCTCGCGACGCAAACGTTTCACCATCGCTTCCGCGTCCTCGAGACGCGCCGCCAGATCTCCCTCGGTAGCCTCGGCTGTTTCACCCGCTTGAACACCCACGTCTGCCATTTCCGACTTTTCTTTGCGTTTTTCTGATTGTTGTAATTTTCTGCCGAAAAAGAAAGAAAGATTTTTCGATCAAGAACGATCTCGATTCCGTTCCGAGTCGCGGATCTCCGTGCACGTACTTGTTTTGCTTGTCGATTACTTCGAGCAGATACTGATTGTGCTTTTTAACTTCGTTGAACGAGACCTTTATCTCGTCCAAATCTCTCTCGAGGAGCTCGACCTGTAGAGGCGTGACGTTGACACACGACGGGCTTCCCTGTGCAACAGGCAATTCGCAATTTCGTTAATAATTTTGTCGCAGAAATGTTCAAAAAAACAAAAGTCACTTCAGAAAAAAGCAGTTCTTCGAATTGTGGCATCCAAATGAAATTTTTTCTGTAAAATGAAAAGCTGGTTGAAGAAAACATGTGCAACAGGCACTTCGTCATTTCATTAAAAGTGTTCTCGCAGAAATTTGTTTCAAAAAAATTCAGTTTGGAAAAAAATTCCGTTCTTCGAATCATTGCATCCAACTGAACAGTTTTTTGACGATTGACGCAAATACGCCATGTCGGCAGCTAAAGGGCTAAAAACTATGGAAAACTATAGCCAACAGTCCCAGAGCTCACCGTACCTTTGTTTTCACAAACCCGTTTGAATTATCCTCCGGCGAGGAAGGCGTGCTGCCCTGCACGCAGTTTGTGCTTTTAGTGAAGACCAGTTGAAATTGCAAATCTGAAGACAAAAAAAATATCATAGACTGTAAAAAAAGTTCGTATGAAATTTAATTTACAGGTGCTTGAAGTTTTCATGCATAAACTGGTATATTAAATTTCATGCACAATTGTGATGAAAAATTATCTTGCAGTATATAAAAAACTTTGGAAATATTTTACTTTTAATAATTTATTTAAATTTTACTTTAAAAGTACATTAAATGCTTTTATTTACTTTAATTTCACTGTAAAAGTTAACTAACTTATCATCACAATTGTACATTAAATTTAATGTGCCACTTTTGGCATAAAAACTCCCAGTCCGATGCATCAAATAAAAAAATTTTTTACACTGTAGCCATAAGAAACACCCGAAGTATTCCCGGGTGATTTCTCTTACCCCTGTTTCTCTGACGAAGTGTCTCGACTTCTTGATGAAGAGCAACCAGCGTGGCCTGATGTTGTTCCTGAAGAAATTTCATGTTCTGTTCCAGCTGAGCTGTTCTGTCACCGTTGACGGTCTGGTGTGGCCGAACTGGTGCGGGACCATCGTTCTTCGTCGGCAATGTCATCAACTCCGGTGCTGACTTTTTACCCTGAAAGGTAACAAAAATAAAATAAAAAAATGTGCCCAACAAACTTCCCATTGCATTTCGATCGTCGATTTATTTGCGTGTTTCGTACGTACTTGAGAGAACGGCACCGTCGGTAGTTTAACGAGTACCTTCGAAGTCATTGTCACACAGTTTCTTCAACACCGTCCCGAGCCGTTCCGAATCCTCCCTCTGCCCGCCACCCCCCCGCCCCGATCGAGTCGATTTTCCAACGGGACGAATCTTTCACTTGATCCAAACGATTTATTTTGCAGGTTTCAGTCGAGGCTCGTGCGAAATGCGTCGCAATATCTCTGCTGCATGCTTCGTCGCTCCGACTGTGCTACCGGAATCCGCGACTGGACGGGGTGGCGTGTTACCGGAGATGTCGCAAGGGCGGCCAGGGGTGTACGGAAGAGTTGACTCACCGTTGCGAACTCCCCCACCTCGACAGACACCGAGTCACCCTTTGCTTTTCGACCGGCCGAAAACTCTATCGCAAACACGAGCTCCGTCAGGATTGACAACCGGTCGGATAACGTTTAACGATGAACGGGACACGACCTCGATCGAGCTTGACACGCCGGCGATAAGCCGCACCAGCACGAGGTCGACTACGTCGCGGCGAGTAACGTAAATCTCGCTGTGGCTCGTACCGAGAAGAAGCCGGGAGAGTATTGATCCGTTGTGGGCCCACGCTCGGTCATCGATGGCCGCACCCACCGCTTTCCTCACCTGTTCGAACTTTTCTCTACCGGCGTTCGAACGATTTTCCTCGTCGTCGCTGCAAACCCTCGACGACTCGCGAATTTCAAGATGAGGTAGATAGTTTTTTTTTTTTATTGTTCTTTCGACTGGTTGGATCGCTCTGAACATTGATGGTTTTGCCGTGGATATTTGTTTAATAATATAGGGGGTAGAGAGCAGGGATCGCGGATTATGGTGGAACAGTATTCCGTTGATTGGTCAGACGGCAACGTTTTTTTTTTCTTGAGCGTATTTATCGTTACCGTGGAGCTGCGGAACCGCTTTTCGACGGGTAGACATAGGGTATGTTACATGACCGCTCAAGCGCATGTACGACTCGTACGTGCGATGATATATACGTGTACGATACACGTGTATGGAAAGCTTCTGTGTACAATTAACTTCAGGAACGCCGTTGTTGTATCGAAGCGGTGTATACCGTGAAACCTTTTTAATTGGCGCTTGTTGCGTAATAGGTGGTAGCGTCCTTGCATGATTAAAGTAAATGTCCTCGACCAGTGAAATTCTCAAGGTTGCCTCGAACGCACGAGAGTCGCTGCTCTTTGCGACTGCTTCAACCGGCGATTTAGCACTTTTTCCGTCATGTACGACGGTAGTGACTAATTAATCAATTGCGTAATTATACATCGGTCGCATTCATTCCTATTTGATCGTATATCGTATCCCAGCTATTTGTGGCAATCCTACCATTCAGGTATATAGGTATAGCAGTTTTTGATGGACAGGGGGATGATTAGCAATTTTCCGATAGCGGAAGTTGTTAGACGGCTTAATTACTCTTGTTGGAGTTGTTTCATTGATTAGCCAATGCTCGTTTTACAGTAGCCTAGGTGCGATACGACGAGACCTCACGTAGTAACAATATCATCTTTCAACGAACAATTATCTAAACGCTACAGACAATTTTTTTAATAGAAGTAATGGGAGACAATGAATTACGAGACGAACACAGGACCGTAGAGAATCGAAAGTTAATCCATCGTTATCACAGCGGTAATGGTATATTGTGTATATCTTATCCTAGCTATTTTTCGCAATTCTACTGTACAGGTGTATAGTTATAACAGTTTTTGATGGACCGGCAGATCGAGCAATTTAAAGCTAGTTCATTGATCAACCGATGCGCATTTTACAGTAACATAGGCGCGACAAAACATGACCTCGCGTAGTATCAACAATCATGTTCAACGATCAATCAGCCAGAGTCTACACACCATTTTTTTGAACGAAGTAGTGGTAGACAATGAATCACGAGACGAATACAGAACCGTAAAGAATGGAAAGTTGATCCATCGTTATCATAGTGATGATGGTGTTGGGTCCGGCTCTGAGATAATAGGGTAGGAGTCCTCGCCACAGGCTGAACAAACCGTCGGTCCTCGCCATATTTATGATAGCCCCCGCCATCCCCGGTGGTCTCGTTGGCGCGTGCCAACTCTGTATTCTATCGCAAATACGTGTGAAGACACATTTTTTTTACTTTGTCATTCCATTTCCGAAGATTAATGATTACGTACTTGGTCTTGGCCAGATCCACAGGCATCGACGCGGTGCAAGTTGCCACACTCGAAATCATCGAAGCGCAGAACTGCAGGAGCATGCCATCGGCGAAAAAATCTTTGGACGAACATTTTTTTATTATTATTTTTTTTTTGTTGTGAAATCTTGGATAGAGATTTGTAATTTACTCGTGTCTCGGAGTAGCATCTTCGTTCTCGAATAAGTCCCGAGTTGAGCTCCATTGACGATGGCAGCTCTGCCCATTGTGGGAACGGCTCCTCTCCACAAGCTCGCGAAGCCGTCGTTGCGTATTATCCTCGAGAGGCCGGCCACAGCGTTCTTGTAGTTTCTTCTCTTGTCCGGGCTTTTCTTCACGTCCGATATCATTCGTACCATCACGAGATCAGCGGGCGTACCGACCAGAGCCCCGAGAATGCCGGACGTCATTCCCAGGCTCACCAGAACCGGGTAGTTCAAGCGACCGTAACGCTCGCTAGGAGTGACGAATAGAGGAAGAGACAAAAAAAATGAATAAATTACGAGAATCATGAGTCTCACGGTTCATCCGGGGAGATCGATCGATGTAATCGTTGTTGAATTACCGTAAAATTTCCAGCATCGTATTGTAGACGCCGAGTCTGGTGGTCGAGTACGTAACTTGCCGAAGCAATCCCGCGGTTAGGCCAACATAAAAACCACGCCAACCAGCGTTGTTCACTGTCCGTTTCGCCGTCGCGCACAACGATCTGTTCGTCATGTGCATATGAATTTTAATAACGTCCATGGGATGAGTCGCTATTTGGCCGGCGGTTCTGTAGATGTACGGATAAACATCGTAGGTATCAGAACACGAACGATCAACTTATAGTTCGTCGTTGACATTTTTAATTCACCCGGCCAATCCGCCGATCACGAATTTCGCGACAATCGGCACTTTGGGTCGTTTCGGGGACTTTGGAATTTCGGTAGACGAGGACGTTGATTCGCTTTCATTCTTCGAGGACATTGCCCTTTTTAATTTGCAACAAAAATTACCGATTGAATCGATCGGTCGTGGAAATTGTAACCCTCGGTGACATCGAAGGGTTAGAGAAACCTATCGTTGAATTAACCTTCGATTGTTTGCGGAGAAGTCAGAGAATTCAAGTCGTGGTAAATTTTTTTTTTACTGATGAGACGATAAGACAACAATTTGACTGTATCGTGATCGTTTTATTTTTTGGATGAATTAGAGGAATCATACATAACAGATTTCTTCGGGCGGTGGAGGTTTCGCGCAAAGGGGCCTTTTTCGTCGCCTTCTCTTCGGAGGCGCGCATTCCTCGTAAGTCTTGGGCGGTAAGAGGCCGCTCTCCTTTTTAAATTTCTACAAAAACAAACGGCCGTCTCGTAAAATTTTTTATTACACTCGCTGCGATAGTCACGCGAAAAACATTTTCTGAACTCGGAAAAGCTTATTTTTTTGAAATATTTCTAAGGCAACGTGAAACTTTCCCTCCCGCTCGTAAAAAATAGGCCACTTTCCACCCCCGTTTCAGGCATGAAAAAGGGGCTTTTTAGCGTAGTCGGGGAAAAAAGTTTTATCGCACTAGTATCGTAACAGTAAATTACGACACTAGAAGGCGAGTGTCGCAATCACTCTAGTTAAGAAAATGTTTGCAGCACGAGCATCGTACAAAATGTTACGTCACAAGGTCTAAAAACGTTTGAAGTGAAATAAAGTACTATTAATCGATCATCTATATTAAAATCGATCATCTACCTCGATAGCCTTCAGTATAGGAAACAGCGGTCTTGCCGGCCCGGTTGGATTCGATTCGTTCAGGGCTTTGCATTCTTCTATGACTTGCTCGCCGTAGGCAAGAACTTTTTCGTTGGTACGCTGGATGGCCGCCCTCATCCGAATTGCATCCTCTCCCGTCGAATCCTCGCGCTTCCGTTCGGCCTCACGTTCCTCCTGCTCAAGCTGTTCCTTAGCTTTCGAATAAGAATGGAAAAAAAAAATTAAGAGTCAATTTTCCATACCATTTGCTTTCGAAGATATCGGGCCATTTCATTTTTCTTCTTCCAATCGCGCTTCATCTCTTCCTGCTTCCATTCCTCGTTGTGCTCGTCTCTCTTGAACCGCTGCAAGAGCTCCCAGGTCATCATGTTCTTCTCCTCGCATGCACGACGTTCATCAATCGCTGCTAGTTCGGCTCTGTACTTCAACATATCGCAGCGCACCTTCTTCTGGTGTTTCTTCTTAGCTTCCTGCTTCTCCCTTTCCAAGGCCTCTTTCTCCTCGGTCGCTCTTCGCAAACTCTCGGCTTCTTCGGCCTCGCGAGAATGTCGTGTAGCAGCGCATCTTCTGGCTAAATATTAAATTAAGTTCTCGACAAAAAAAAATAGGAGTATCGAAGCTTACCGAGGCTTTCCGAATGGCGCAACTTCTCGTCTCTCGCCTCCTTCATCTTCAATTTGCCAATGTTCTTTATGCGATCCTTCGATCTTGCGAATACCTCCATAGCTCGATTCTCGAATTCGTCGTCCCGCTTCTGTTTCATTTCGTGAAGTTTTTTCTCCTCCAGTGCATCTGTGAAGATTTTCTTTAACTCCATCTTCCTTTTCGCAGTTCGCTCGGCCTCGCGCTCCTCGATCGTCTGGATTTCTTTCGATAGGTTCATCAAATCCCGTTTTCCAGTTTCCAGCTCTTGGAGCTCCATTCGCTTCATGCCATTAGCCATGACTTCGATCCTGCGGAAATATTAGTTGCAGTAATAATGACGTTAATTGAGATATATGCCAGCCATCGAACGATTAAAATTGATTAACCATTAATCAGTAAATGATAATCGTTAATCGCACTGTTTTTTTAGTTGCTGTCCGTAGGCTCGATTTTTTTTTAATCGCTCTTCGGTCCTCTTTTTCTCTTCCTGTGCCGAATTCTCGGCGTCTTCCTTGATCATCTTCGCGTACTCCGTCTCGCGTTCCCTGTCGATGCCTTCCAACGTCTTTTGAAAGGCCAGTTGTGCATCTAATTGCCTGTAACACTGATAATATTTTGGTTAATTGTATGCAGAGTCAAAATTGCGAAAAATTTGACTTACCTCGGCTGTGAAGAGAGCTCCGTTTATCAGTCTGCACTGAGGTGCCTTCCAGAACAAAAGTTTCCTAGCTTCCTTGACAACTTCGGCTCGTTCCGCGGCGTTTCTTGCTGCCAAATCTTTGACGAATTGGGCTCGGGAGGCGTCGCCGCGCGTTTTCCTATTCAGTAGCTCCTCTTTCCGTCGTTTGGTGATATTCTAACGAGAAGTTCATATTCTTTGGTTTTTTAAATTTGGTGATTAAATTAATATTTTATTGTTTGGCTGAAGGACTTCGGTCAATGGCTTATCGGCCCACCATATGGCCATATTTTATGATTTCTAGTAAATCGATAGAGTCTCACTGCGATCGTGTTGTCCCAGGATTTAGACATTTCGTAAGTGGCTTTTTTCATCGCCGCAAGCTTCGCCGCTTCCTCCTCAGCCGCAGCGGCGAGTCTTTCATTTTCAGTCGTGTAGTCGGTCAGGCGATCGAAGGCGCTCTTCGATACCAGCAGAGCAAGTGATCTATCCGCGATCTATGTGAGAAATTTTACGTTCAATAAAAATCATAAATTTCGTGTCAGTTGGGCTCGCTCACCTTTGTATTTTGCAGGGTCTGGCCTGGTTTCAGATGATAGGTAGAACGCATTTTTGGACTCGGTTCGTCGTTATAGTACCTGACCATTTTTATTTAATATTAAAAAATTCAATTAGGGTCAACAATCCCTTTATTAAAATTAGTTGAGATAATAAAAGTTTACGGGCACGTCAACTGTCCGAACTGGGCTGCGAGACTGGAGGAGTTAATTTATTGACAACAAAAGTATCGGTTACCAAGGTAATAATAAATTGTACGAGTTTCCGTACGGACGGCAATGCAGGGTCATTCGGTCTCGGCGAACGGTACATGCGCCTCAGCTTCGAGAAAGCGAGAGCTCGAACGCCACGTTCCACTCATTCGCCTACCTGCTGTCGCTAACAAAATACTTCGCGGGTCCTACGAAACAGTTACCAGCGTTTAATAAACCATTGGGATCCGAAAGGTTGAACAATAAAATCTTTTCATTCATTCATTTTTAAACTAATTTTAAGGATGTATATATATTTTTTTTACTCGATACTAAATAACTGAAAAACTTGAACATTTCTCGAATCTTTCGAGTTTCTTTAATCGTACAATAGACTAAATAATTAATAAAATTACTAAAGCAATTTATAATTTTATCTACTCAATGCAAACTCGGTATTCGTTTTTCAAGTATTTGAATATGTATTCTTTTTCGCGCGCATTATTGTCCCGCACAATTTTCGTGTAAATCGAGTTGGAAAAACTATTGCAAACATCCTTGCACCGCGCAGTTGTGCCGTGCGCGAGACACCGGTAATAATAGCACAACGTGTTTGTCACTCGTCGAGTATTTAGTTCATTCCTGTTACAGGTTTATATTTAACGCACGCACGATAGTCCACGGACAAATTGTGTAAGGCGGCAAGGGAGTTTCCTATCTTACGACACGTCTTCCTCCCTTACCGTCGGAGAGATGCGCGCGAGCCAGTCGCGCGCCGCGTTGGGTTCGAGAGTTCGCGATAAAAGGCGCAAGATGGCCGCGGAGCGCGATGGTGCAGCCGTACTGACAGCACGTGCTACAGCTGTGCGCCGCGTTCGTCCTCGTAAAAGTGAGTATTATTGAGTTCTAAGCATGTTTTTCGGCATGTGTCCGTCATCCGCGAGTGTCCAAAACGAATTTCATTGGTTCGGCGTCGAAGGAATAACCTCGGAGGGCGAATAATATGTGCAAGCGACACGTAATAACGTAAGTTCGTGTTTACTCGTCGCACGCGAGACCGTTGCTTCGGAAAACAATTTTCGGATCGGTTACGAGGTTCGAATTTCGTTCGCAACGATTATTTGTCAAGCCATCCGCCTTGACCCGCCACTTTGAGGTGAGTCAATTTTTCACGATCGCTTTTTTCCCCGATAATTCTATAACTCTTTTTCATTTGTCAACGGAATTTTCGATGCTATTTCAAATTCGATGTCGCGCAATCTTCCGATGAGAGAATGCGATTGCAGGGGGGGGGGGGGGGGGGGGAGAGAGAAAATGACCGTTATTTTTTCAAAGTCTCTGCGAGGTTCGTTTTTTTAATCCTCGCTCGCGTACGTGTTTATCCGACAAAGTTATGGACGGTTAAGATTCGCGTGTGTTCCGAAACTCGTGTCGATTTATCGGCGTTACGATGAACGCACCCGTTCGACCGGTTATACGGATAAATTTATTGCCTATGTAAGCAGGAGATATACAAGTCGTGACGAGACTCGGGAAGTCGCACGAGCGAGCGGCGCGCTCTCTCCCTCGACACGGTAGTAGTTGGTCGCTAAATGCGCTTCGCAATTCATGATCGAAATTTCTTCTTTTTTTTTTTTTTTTTTTTCTTCATTGATAAGCAAATGAATCGAGTTCTTTTGACTGCAATTTTTAGTGAACGAAGTGGTTGGTACATGACTAGGAGAGTGGTATCTTAAGGGAGGTGTATTCGTTGAAATGACGCAGTCACGTGTTATCGACAAATTGTGTGTTTTTTATTATCATTAAAAAAATCTAGTATCAATTACTTTCAGCTCTGTTTACATACAAGTAAATATCACAGGTACACGTTTCTCTATCACAAGATCCTCCCCGCTCAGTCGGTTTAAAAATGTTTCTCATATTTACTCTATATATCGTATTGTTAGAGCCGTTACATAGAATCGTCGCGAATCCTCGAACTCTTATTAATTATTATCTCTTCTTCATTTAAATTCAACGAATGATCTATCCGATCGTTTCGAAGGAGGTATACAAAAAACTTCCGGCGCCGCACTCAACAGCGCAAATATTCAATATTAAATTGCACAGTTAATAAAAAAAAAAAACGATCGCCTCGAGAGTTTCGGCGTAAAAAAAAAATTAAATGAACGAATCAAAACCTCGCGTAGAAAGTTACATGAAATAAACAATAGAAAAAAAAAAATGAAAATAATTACGACTCTCGAGATTGATAAATTAAAGCTTCGCACCCGTCATTGTTATAATATCATCGAGACCTGAGATTAGCTCGATCGGAATTGCCTTCGGATTTCGGCTATATTAAGAACACGCGATATCCCCATCGCCTCGTCAGCGATTTGAGCAACTTGAGTGTCTTAACAGCTAATTTTATATCGAAGGTATCTCTTCTCTCTTCTCTCCCCCACACGTTTATTTTTTTTTCCCTCCGGCCGTTACCGGCGGAGATCCAATGGCGCGCACCTTGCGCACGATATCTTCGGTCTTTCTTCCTCGTTCCTCAGCGTGCAAGGTTTTTTTTCTTCGGTTTTGATTATTCTCTTCCGGCTCTTCGTGAGGCCACTTTTAACTGATTCCCTCGCGTCCTCGTGTGGGTAAAACGGCCCCCCCCCCCCCCCCCTCCCCATCAGATCACAGAAATTGTTCCGACGACCATGTCTCCCCGGGCGTTCAGCGGTTCGGCAGATTCGTCTTCTCGTTTCTCCCACCCTTATCGACGGTTGTCCTCGCCGACTTCATATCCAACGAGTCATCGTCAAACTCTCCGTCGGTGGATCAAAAAAATATTTCCCCCCCAATCGGTGTCGGGCGAAAAGAAGTTTACCACGGTCTCCAGACGGACTCGGAGGATTTGGCGACCTGGAGGAGTCCCTGGTGAGTCTGGGTGCCGGAATCGATTTCGGATCTCGCCGCGGGCGACGGTTGGCTGGAGGCCGGTGTTAGCGGCATCGAGTACTCGTCGCCGGAGCTCATCTCGCTGCCCGACGGTGAGGGCTGCGGTGCGGCGACGTGGATCGTCAGCGGTCCGGTCTTGTCCATCGAGTTCAATTTGTGGCCGAGATGAGTCATCAGCTTCGTGCCGAGAGCCACGTCGACGCCGGGTGTCGCGGCGAGGCAACGGCTCACTTCGTTCGCGCAGTGAGTGTATCCGGCGCGGAAGCGATCGGCGTCGATAACCGGATTAGCCGACAATCTCTGCTGACGCTGAAGCTTGTGCAGGTGACGTACGGTCAGCTCGAGGATGTCGGCTTTCTCGAGCTTGGCGACGTTCTCACCGTCGCCGGCGAGGGCGGTCACCATTAGGTCTTTGAGCTCGTCAAGACACCGGTTGATTCTCGCACGGCGTTTCCGCTCGAGCATTGGTTTCATC
The DNA here is from genome assembly GCA_933228735.2 of Amblyteles armatorius. NCBI lineage: Eukaryota > Metazoa > Arthropoda > Insecta > Hymenoptera > Ichneumonidae > Amblyteles > Amblyteles armatorius. The sequence continues at coordinate 20,930,865 of OW121687.1, read as the reverse complement.
ACCTGCAAATTGAAAAAAAAACAAAACATTATAGCTACGAGTCTTCGAGGAACAAAAGTTAGATAAACAATTCTTTTTTTTTTTTTTTTCTTGCAAACAAATTTTCGTAAATAGCACGATGCCTACCTTTCTGTACTGATAAGTTCTGGATATCGGCTGCTCCTGTCCATCGACAATGATCATCTGCTCGTGCATCTGCATGTCTGCCGATTGCTGTCGAACGATACGTAAATCCTCGTGGATCGACTCGCTTCGATTCGTTCACTGAATGATTTTTGGTGTATCACGGATCACTGATATCACCAAAGTCCTTTATTATCTCACAGTGAATAATAATATTGCGCGTAAACACTTCGTGAATCGTTAGATCAAACACTCTTGACAATCGTGTCGTTTGGTGTCCGAAAACGTCACTCGTCGCCAGTACAGTTTTTCCGCAAGTGTGAAGGAAAAACAGTAAACAAATGCTGGTACGGTTTGATAGTTTCGCGTTGATAGACCGCGTGGTATTTTTCGCTCGTTGGCGATGCGTGCCGTACGAGAATCAATGTGAAATTGTGGTGTAGAGGCAGGAGTGGTGGTCTTATATAGCGGCCGAGCGGCGGAGGGGCGCGGCGAGGAGATGGCAAAACCGGGGCCCGTGATGGGGAGGGAGGGAGGGGGGGCGGGGAGGAGCGGGGGGGGGGGGGGGGGCAGAGAGACGACGGGCCTTCCGTGGGAACGCTCCGTAGAGCTTGGTTCCCAAGCAAGCACACCACCTGTAAGCGGCAGCTGCCAGACACGCGCCCACACCAAGCCATCGTCACCGTTTCACCGTCCTCGTTCATCTCGTCCGTAAGCCAGATAGCAGTTTCCTCGTCGAGTATCCTCGCTCGGTGCGAGGGACCGACGGAGAGAAAGGATCGAGCGAGCGAGAGGGGGAGAGAGCGAGAGCCGAACCGGCGGCAAGCTATACGGCAGCCACGCTACGTGCACACGCTCGACTTGCGCGAGGCTCGCTTTTGCCTCGATCGTTCTCTTCCTAGCCCGCTCGGGCCGCTTTTCGCTCGCTCGCACTCCCCGTCCCAGCGTTAAACGTATCATCCGTATTACGGCTCGCCGGAGTTCTCTCTCTTTCACTCTTGAATTATTCTACCCTCGTTGAGTTTTCTTCGTCGCACCGATATCGGGCCTAGCCGTAACCCGAACGACACACATAACAACGCTCGCTCGAACGTTCCTCGCTTTATCTCCGTACCATTGGCAGATAGCGGACTCGGCTTCCCACCGGCGCATGCGCGGACGCCTCCGCTCACGGTGAAACGAGCGTTCGAGCGATTTGACTCGCACTCCCGGCATGGAAGTAATTCACGCGTATCGTTCGAGTTTTTTTTTTTTTTTTTTTTTTTTTTTTTTTTTAAGAGGGTTCGCGACTCGCGCGTCTCGGGGCAATCTATATCCTTCCCGAACGGCGAAGCGTGCTGGGCACAAGTCCGCCGGCGCTGCGCCGCGCACGGCTTGTTTTCCTTAGCCACGATCGCTATCCTCTCCCGCGGGGCTCTTTGCACCTCGGCCGCTGAATCCTCCGATACACCTGTGTTACATAGACGGGCGGAGACTCGCCTCGTAAACGTCGAATCGAATACTCGCGAGCGACGAGTTATTGTCGGCAGGATCGTTCGGTTAATCATTCACGGGCACGCGCATGCGCTCTGCCGCGGCAGTTTCCCGAAGCGCGGAACGGAGACGACAGAGCTCCGGCGATTAAAGATTATTTTATTGGATTTCATGAACGGCGACTGGATGGAAAATTCTCGAAGACCGGACGTTGCAGAATGTTGTCTGAAAAATCTTATCGGGGTTGCTTATAGTCGTGTTTTTTTACTGGAATCGTTAAACTCTTGCGAGCAGGCGAATCGGTCGATTTTTACCGGATCTCGTTCAATATTTTTATAATTATTTTTTTTAGTTGTGATTTTTTTTTTTGCCACTTCTTTGAGAGCTTTCCGATGCGCGGAACGTAGGCGACCGAGCTCCGGTGATTAAAGATTATTTTATAGGATTTTATGAACGGCGACTAGATGGAAAATTCTAAAAGACCGGACGTTGCAGAGCGTTGTCTGAAAAATCTTATCGGAGTTACCGATAGTCATTTTTTAAACTGGAATCATCAACCTCTCGCTGCGAGGAGGCGAATCGGTCGATTTTTGCCGGATGTCGTTTAACGTTCTTTTTTTTTTTTCTTCGCATAAAACGTGTTATCGATGGTGTCGAGAATTTTGCCGGGGACGAGCGGGTTTCGCGGTGGAAAACGACGAGTTCCGGCCGAGAGCCCGATTCACTTTATACGTATACATGCATGCTCCCTGCGTTGCTCCCTTATTCAACGATCCGGCGGGGTGTGCGGGGAATCTGTTTCCCCCCTTTTTTTTTGCGAGCTATATCTTTATTTCTCTCTTTGACTTCTGGAACGCGGTTATTTCGGCGAAGCAACTCTCGCGATGCGGGAATTGCCATCATCCTCCTCGCGTCTCCCCTTCGAACACTTTTCTCCCCCCTTCGATCCGTTGGCTCGACTCGTCGGTCCCTCGTACGTTTTTTTTTTCTTTCCTCCTTTTTTTCTTTCTCCTTGCTCATCTCTCCTCGACTAGCTGCCGGGCCGGGCATCGTGCAGCATCGCGAAGCGCATCCCGCCAATTTCACGAACCCCGCCACTCCTGCCCCGCTCGCCCGTTTCGCTCTCGACGGTAGTTAAACGTCGTTCGCACCGAATAATTATACACACGCTTCTACCGTCTTCCGCTATATCACGATATTAACGTCAGCTCGCCACCGGCGCACACCTCGCCGGATACTCTTCTCTTGCTGGGTTACATTTTTCTTTTGTTTCTTTTTTTCTTTGTTTCTTTTTTTTTTTTTTTTTTTTTCGAACTTCGCCAACGGTTCGGTTCGCGCCGAGATTCCACACTGCGCCGCCACGCACATGTGCGAAACTCTCGAACCGCTCCTGGAACCGCTACAAGGATTTCCTAAAATTACATACTCTCGCTCCCACGGGGTGAAACCTTATAGATTATATAGCAGGGTTTCACGAAACTTTGTTCGGGCTCCTCTATACGTTGAACCCTCCGAGAGGGTTAGCGATAAATGCCCCGAAAAAATATTTTTCAAGTCGGCTCGCTGTTCTCTTCTCGTTTCATAGAACGGCGAATAGCTTCCATAGAACCTTCGCCGAACATCGTAACGATGCTGCGCGTCATTAAAGTGGTTCCCACATATTCGCGTGTTGCCCGATTTCCTAATCGCTTCGCCGCTCGACCTTCCGAGATAGAGAGTATCTCTTGTAAATCACGGCATTCGTATGTGTCTACGGTATTTTTTTTTGATAAATATTTTTTCAACCGATGTCAGCGACGCGACAGCGCCTCGCGCGATCACGATTAATCGAGGAACGGTGACGACCGAAAATGTGTAAATAATTTTTTTTAAACTTCTAACGCAAGTTTTCGCAACGAATATCGAAAGAAAAACTTGGGAGACAGGCCTGCGATGAGTGACGAAATGTAATAAATTTGTTAGAAAACAAAAATATGGCCATGAAAGATTTCGTACTGTGAGCACATTGGATGATCACTTCCTGTTCGACCTTCCGAGATACAGAGTCCCCCTTATAAATCATAACATTCGTGTGTGTCCACAGTATTTTTTTTTCGAATTTTTTTCGTCAATATTAGAGCCGCCCGAGCGCTTTGCGCGATCACGAATAATTGAGGTATGGCAATGGCCAAAAACAGCTATATTATTTTTTCAGCTTCTAACGGGAGTTTTCGAACGAATTAAAAAAACAAATACGCTGGATACAGCCTCGCGATGAGTGACGAACTATAATAAACGAATAAGAAGTTTGTAATAAATTATAGATTATTATAGATCTAGACAGATATAGATAAAGACAGATTATTATAAATTATAGCCAATAGATTTACGGTTATTGTAGCTAAAAAAAATACGGTTTTGTAGGACTTCCTACCGCGAGCACAATGTTCGATCGTACAGTTCATTAAAACGATATGAACCCCGACCGAATTCGAGCGAGTCACGTTGGCTCGTGTGCGCGCTTCACTGCGAGCTGAATTCCCGACAGCGAACGCGTGTCTCGGAGTCAATTTTCCCGGGCACGTGCCGCAAATCTCCAGCGTACAATTGCGCGTCAGGCTACACGGGAAATCGTGATGGCATCGAAATCCTCTGTGTTTCGTGGCGGCGCTAGTACGTAAGCTCGTGTGCAAAGTTCGATATATATATATATATATATATTATATATATATATGTGTGAACAGCTGGGGTTTGGGGGAGGCGCCCGACACGTGCCCGCGAGTCTAGCACGTGTCGCGCTACGGAGCGTTAATATACAGTTCGCGCATCGGGAGGTTACCTATAGAGCTCGGGCCTCGTGTCGGCTCACGCCATCGTCGGAAGGAAGGAAATGACTCAAGACTCCGGTCCGATCGATGTTGCGTCCGTTCGAAGGCCTCGTTGTGTTTCTCGAGGTTCACGTTTATTTAACGTAACCGAATGCACGTATCGCTCGTATCTCATGAATATTTCACGTTCGTGGAACGCCTTGTAACACGCGCCTCGGTTGTAATCTACAAATTAACATAGAATACCGTTCAAATATAAATAACCCGATAGCGCAAAAGATAATTCGCACGAGCAGAAAGAACGGAAATGAAAAAAAAAAACCCGCACGACAATTAATCGTCGTTCGATTATCCGAATAACAAGATTCAAAGATTGCATCTGTTTTTTTTTTTTTTTTTTTCAAATAAAATCGGACTGGTTAGTAGAACCGCGTTTCGGGCTTGTCGGAAGAATTAAGCCTGTTAGTTTCATATTTTTGCGCAGAGTAATAACCTCGACCACAGAGTCGAGGACTTTATGAATTAATCCTCCTATCATTCGAGCTAGGTATGTCAATAGAAATAAAAAAGAACAACTTTGACGCAAGCATATTTTCGTGTCGTACAAAAAAAATCGGGTCGATTAAAGCAGCATTTCGGATTCGTCAGAACAATTTGAACAAACATTTAAATTGTAAAAAAAAAAAAAAGAAGTTAAACACACAATTTTTTTAACCGTGCAACTTTATCTCGGTAGCTTCATATTTTCGTGCAGAGCAGCATCTCTGCGCAGTAATTAGATCTCTAGAACCGGAGAGTCGAGGACCGAAAGAATTTTCTCACATAACTCGACGCCTTTTTTTATTTCAATTTAATGCCTTCCCATCGTTTCGTGTAGGCACATCGTGCGAATTGGCGAGGCAAAACGTCATCCCTTCGCACACACGGAATGTGCGTGTGTTCACTCTATGCAGGCTTATTAGTACATCAGCTGTCCCGATCTTTTCCGTAACATATGTCGGGCGCTGTCTTTCTCCGTCTCGGCTCGTGCCACGCTCGCACGGAATTATTCTACGTGCTATCCGACTAGCCGTGTTTCGACCCCCTTTCACCCCTCGCCAGCGCACGCGGTACGAACCGCGTGTGTACCGTCCGGGTCGTTTCCCCCCTAACTCTCGACACACCTAAGTTTCGAACTGCGCCCCTCGTTTACCCCCCACGGATGCGGCCGCGGTACGATCGGTTCGCACGCGTCGATTTACCCGCGATCGGGCGAGCGTGTGCGCTCCGTCGTGCCACGGAGACTCGCGGGAATAATCGTCATGCGGGTCAAACGCGCGGGACGGTGGGGAGAGAAACGTGGAAAATTGAATGATCGCACGAAATCCGGAGAACGGATCTGCGATGTGTATCGTACAATCGCTATATATATATATATAGGCATAGCCGGTGCCGCGTGTTACGAGGCGTGAGAACGAGTGGACATTCGATTGTCGTACCGATTACTCGATATGTCGGCCAGTGGGCTTCGCTATCGCGATGCCGCTACTGTTCCAACGATCCTAATATCGTTCGGGGCCTCGCGGAGGGAAACTCGATGGCTGAATGCCGATTACTTAATTTCAATTCATTTCAAAGTTAATAAATAATAACAATCGCCGCATTTTTATTATTTTTATTTTATTTTCTTACTGATGTAATTTATTTTTGTTCATGGTGTAATATATTCCGCAAAGTTGAGATATTTCTCAATGAGTTCGATTTGAGCGGGGCAAAATGGACCAGTGTCCTCCATTCGGGATGGGACATTTTTATTCAGTTTATTTTTTTAATAACTGGTTAAAAATTGTTCTGACGTAGTTCCATTTTGCCCCGCTCTCCTTAACCGATTGAAGATAAAAAATTATCGTCCGTTCGTACAGTTAAAGTCGAAGGATGGTTGGCGCGGTGAAAAAGTCGGCGAGTTGACTCGAGGCTCTCGACAAGAGAAGCGGTAATACTTCTCGGATCGCGCAGCTCGGTCAGACTTCTAGGTAGTTGACTGCTTGCGAATGCATTCCCACGGAGTCGTGTTCACCTGGCGCGCGCGCTCTCGGGCGCACATCAAGAGCACATGCTGCCGGTCGAAGGGGCACCACACGCGGCGCTCCTTCAACGGCTGCGAGACCCCCTCCCCCTCCCCCTGCCGCCCTGTTTTTTTAAATACACACACATATATATAATGTTTCTGCACCCTGACATGCCCTCGCAGCTTCGCCCCTCGCGGCTTTTAATTGTATGGCGCCTCCACGCTGTCTCTCTCGCTCTGTCCCGTATGCCGCGGCACGTGCGCATGGATCTTATCGATTTCCGACCCGTGACGTAGGCAGACAGCTAGTCAGCTCGTTTTTTTTTTTTTTTTTGCTTATTTTACTTTTTAATCTTAGCACACATTGTAACACGGAAGAGTCTCGAAATTAACCTATTTTATCGTCATCGGCGCCTGCCCCGAACCGAAAGGTTTGAATTCCAATAAACAATCGTTTCTCTCTGTCTCACATGCCGCGGCACGTGCGCATCGATCTTATCGATTTCCGACCCGTGACGTAGGCAGACAGCCAGTCAGCTTGTTTTTTTTTTTGCTTATTTTACTTTTCAAACTTAGCACACATTGTAACACGGAAGAGTCTCGAAACTAACCTATTTTATCGTCATCGCCGCCTACCCTGAACCGAAAGGTTTGAATTCCAATAAACAATCGTTTCTCTCTGTCTCATATGCCGCGGCACGTGCTCATGGATCTTATCAATGTCCGACCCGTGACGTAGGCAGACAGCCAGTCAGCTTGTTTTTTTTTGTGCTTATTTTACTTTTTAATTTCAGCACACATCGTAATACAGAAGCGACTCGAAATGAGCCAATTTTTTATCGTTATCGTCGCCTGCCCTGAACCGAAAGGTTTAAATCCCAATAAACAATCGTTTCTCTCTGCACGATGTGCAGCGGCACGTGCTCATGGATCTTATCGATTTCCGACCCGTGACGTAGGCAGAAAGTCAGCGTCTTTTTATTATTTATTATTTATTTTAGCACACAATTTAGCACAGACGCGACTCGAAATGTAACCTATGTTGACGTCATCGTCGGCTGCTCTGACCACAAAGTTCGGTTGCTCTGACCCTGATAAACAGGCACATTTATATCCCTACCAGTCACAACTCTGCCAGATAGCAACTCTACTAGAAAACATCTCTGCCCAAACATCTCTACCAGAAAACAAGTCTCCCGGATAATAACTCTACCAAAAAAGATAATTCTAACAACTCTACCACATAACAACTCTATCAGAAAACATCTCTACCACATTACAACTCTACCGTATTAGAACTCTACCAAAAACTCTCCCGGAATTTAATAAAACTCTCCCCGAATTGAAATAAAACTCTCCCCGAATTTTAATACAATCGAAAATTCATACAATTTAAAATTCACTCTTACACACTCTTCTCAAAATCAAAATGATCAAAAAGTAAATTATGCAATCATTTTTAAAACAAAAACAAACCTTCAATCGCCTTTCGCCGGAATGAAATGTTTCTTCAACGTACAGACATTTTTACCGCATATACTCTTTTTTTTACTCGCCGACCCGAGGATAGTTATTTTTTCGCCTATTCAACGGATCAGATTAGTCGTCGGCAATTTGCGCGCTCGAGTCGGAGATGCCGTCCGCGCCGAGGCGGAGTACAGAGTCGGGGAAAAATCTCGGGATGTTTGAGTTGGCCTTCGCTCGGGCACGTGCTCGGCACGGATTGCCACTTTGCCCGCGCACTCGCGTTTATATCTCGCCTCCTCTCTCTGTCTCTTGCCGCAACACCGGGTCACGTGCTGGCGACACTTGCTGTATCTCGTATGTGTACGGATGTACACGCTTTGCGCTGTACGGAGGTAGACATTAAGAACCGACTGCGCCGAGTACCGCACGTCGCACACACCGGCGCGATATCTTCCTCGGAACTCTCGCAATCGGCGATGTCGCGGGGGCGGGGCGGTTCCGAGAGGATACGATACGTATTTATCGTTAATTGCCGTGCGCGCGCGCACGTGACGCGTCGGCTCTCACGTGCCGCGGCCACTCGTGTTCTTCCTATTTCCCTCACATGCGCGGCTTACTGCGTTTATGCAACGATAAGTCCAAAGAATAACCAGCGACGTTCCTTCCTCGGCACGCTCGCGGGAGCGATTAAGGTAGTCCTTTCGTTATGTCAGACGCCGCCTAAGTTCGAGAGAGAAATAAGGGAGAATTGCGAATACTTCCCAATCGGAGAAAAATCTGGAAAAAAATCAAACGTATGGAAAGTGCATAATGGATTGTTTGTGCAGAACAATAATTCGAAAATGTTTCGCTGGCACTGGGTTGAAACGACACCGGTGATTTGCCTGGCCGCGCTCGATTATCGTACGCTCGCGTGAGAAACGAGTCAGTTACGGGAAAAACTCGCGGTAGAGAGTGGGCGTGTGCCGGTCACCCGAGAACATTAATATCTCGGCTGCAGAGGCGAGCTCCATTGAGGGACTCCTCATGGGTATCACTTTGGGACGTCGATCAGCGAAGACCAGCGATTTCGCACCGTAAAATTATGGGGGACGGTTATTAATAATTGAAAAAAAAAAATTAAATAAAAAAATGATTGATTCCGCAAAACATCTGTTCTCTCCTGAGGCGCATTTTTTATCGACAAGATTCCTGAGCTTTGCTGATCGGATGCCAATCGGACGCAGCGCTGTACGATAAATCGCTTCCGACAGCGAGCCGACGAAGAAACGTCATTGATGATTCTGTCGACTTAGCAGTGCATAAATGCAGTAAGCTGCGCAGTGAGGGAAATCGGAAGAACACGAGCTGCGGCGCGCGGGGAAATGTCGTAGGGGAGAGTGAGCGCGTGCACCGCTAAGTCGAAAGAATCATCAATGACGTTTCTTCCTCGGCTCGCTGCGTCCGATTGGCATCCGATCAGCAAAGCTCAGGAATCGTGCCGATAAAAATCGTTCCGCGCATGCCGTACGCGCCTCAGGGTAGAACAGATGTTTTGCGGAATCAATCATTTTCTTATTTAATTTTTTTTTCCAATTGTTAATAACAGTCCCCAATAATTTTACGGTGCGAAATCGCTGGTCTTCGCTGATCGACGTCCCAAAGTGATACCCACGAGGAGTCCCTCAACGGAGCTCGGCTCCGCAGCTAAGACATTAAGGTTCTCAGGTGACCGGCACACGCCCACTCTCGCCCGCGAGTTTTTTCCGTAACCGGCTCGTTTCTCACGCGCGCGTAGGATAATCGAGCGCGGCAAGGCAAATCACCGGTGGCGTTTCAACCCGGTGCCAGCGAAGACGCGATAATTTTCTCGTTAGTCACTGGCGAGCAAACCGCGGCTATTCGCCGCCCGCGGCTACGATCGGTAGTAACTGCGGGGAATGGGTGAGGAGGAGGCAGGCGGGAGGTGGGGGGGGGGGGGGGGGGAGGGAGGGCGAATATAGTGTAGAGTTTAATAATACATATAATAACGCTCCGGAGCGGTAGCAGCGTGAAGCAGTCGCGTATTGCCACGTCGAACACGGGGGGGATTTTATGTACCCGAGCGATTATCGCTGACGGGGCATGGCGGCGAGGAGTTGCGCGTGTACGAGCGAACGAGCCAGCGAACGTGCACGATAAAATCGACCGGATTATTACAAAGCCCTACGAGGAGCTATGCGAGAAGGTGGTTGCGGGCTCCGGGAGCGAAGATCGAACACGCGGCTGAGCCCGAGTCTTCGCGATCGGCCGACAATCATTGGCGAACGAGCTTCCCCGCTCGATCATCGGATCCTCGGGGTCAACGAACCCTTGCCGATCGGCGGCCGCGCTCACAGCGCGTCACAGCTTAGTCCTGCTGTTTTCCTCGCTACCTGGTCGCGCAGTTACTGGATAGCCATAAAAACCCTCATTATCGTCGCGGAGACTCGCCGATAGGACGCAACCTTCCCTATACTTCACCGCGTCCGGCGATCACGTCGCGCTAATCGAGCGCGTCGGCGCCTTCGGAGGCGGGCCGGTTGGACCTTACCGCGCCGCGTCGGCGGCGCTTTCGGTAATACTCGGATCCGATATTTGGATCTAAATTTTGGGACCTAAATGAGACAATAGCGATTCCCCACAACGACTCTCGTCTCGTCTCGCTCTACGGAGATATCGGAGCCGAAGGGAATTCGGTGAAGCGGACTCGCTCGTGTTCTCATCCTATTCTTGGTTTTTTTTTTGCCCTATCGTTTTTTTTTCTGCTTCCCGCGCTCGTCCGAACGTCACGACGTTTTGACCGGTGCTCCGCTGGGACGCAAGCCGGCCGGGTTTCGGTCCCTCCGAGCGCGTCTTAGATTTCGTTCGAGGTCCTCATCGAGACGGGAGAACGAACGCGAGGGAGCGAGAGGAGAGGAGGAAAGGGATAACCGACGACGGTTGCGTGGGGGAGGCGCCTTGGGGGCCCGGGGTTTCGCACGTGCTCGGTTTTCCCACGAGTCCGCAGCCGCAGCCGGCCTGCGCTCTTCTCCGAGCGGGCCCCACAAGACTCGCTCTCTCGGTCTCTCCTCGGCACTTCTTCCTCTTCTTTTTTTTCTTCTCGTTCACCGGCTCGACGTTTGCCGAACGTGGAAACAAGGATCGGGGCCTCATGCCACGGGCCCATTGTGTCGAGCACGAGCAGGCCTCGAGACACTCCGAATCCCGAAACCTCTCGCTCGCTCCCGCTCCCAACGCTCGGGACTTCCTTTATTTTTTTTGATTTTTTTCTCTCGTTGCGAGAGAAACCCCGACGAATTAAATTCTACCACCGAGCTATGGGCGCCCTGGCCCACGAGAGAAGACCCGCGCGTCGGCGGATTGTCCGACGTTGGACCGCGAAAGCCGAAACCCCACCCGACGACGGTGATCGTGCCACTCGGAACGAAGAGATTGTACAAATTACCGAAAATCGCACCGCGAAAGGAACCGGGCGGAAGCTACGGTTCGCGATTACATTGCGGAATATCGACGAACTCGTTCGTTTACGGTCAACTTCAATGCCGAATTCAGTCGTCGCTGTCGACGCGCAATCGATGGTTCATCTTACGTACCGGAGATTAGGAAATTTGATGGAGAGAAGTTTGTCTTCCAAATATCGTCTATTCGTCGCTTCATGGATAGAGTATAAATGTTTAGACTGTAAACGAATTTTGCAAAGTAATTAACACTATTGAAAGCTTTTTTTACATAAACTGTTTGTGAAATTTTAAACACATTTACAATTAAAATTTGGTAATTGTTGATGTGATTTAAATTTCTCACCCATTTGATTAAAATAAATATTTACTTAATTTAAATAAATATTTCTTTAAATCAAATAAATATTCAACTTAAACCAAATAAGCGGTGGCTGTCAACTATATATATAAATTTTTTTGGTGAACATTCGCTAATCTCAGTCCCTTCTCCTAGTCTTATCAGTCCTTCGTCGCTGTGTGCGAAAAGATCGCGCACGACAAGGTCCGGCCACGTCCATCTGTTCTGACGTCACTATGAAGCGCGGGTTGTTTCCAACACGTATTTATTCCTCGGTCAAGCATGTATGCATGTATATACATATACGCTTGTTTCGAGAATTATTTTTTTCGCCCGCGCACGTTCGGCTTCGAACGAATAGATTTCGATGGAAATTTGTTTGGTCCGAAGCTCGGCGTTGCTTGGGGTTCGCCGTATATTTATTTTGCATGTTTTATCATGCAAAATAAATCCACATAGCGCGCGTGGAATCTTCAACGAGACACGTGTATGGATAATACGCTTTCCGAATGAGGTTGGTGCGCGTGCTCCGCCGATACACGCTTGTCATGCTGGCGATGTATCATTGCGCGCCGGGTCGACGACAAGTTGGCATAATGTTAAGCGCACAGTGTAACGGCTTGCGGGGATATTAAATTTCAACGGAGCGATTCGATTAACATTGATGGCCGGTCGATGTTTGACGCGGCTATTACGATGTTAGCCTCGAGGTGGGTCAATCACATGCTCGTTACGTGTCGCGCAATGATGATACGTTCCATAATTCGCCCCTTTAATGGTCATTCCGAAGAACACATTTTTTTTTCACCCGCAATTATCGAGTCCTTTCGCTTTGTATTCATTGTGTGACCGTCAAAGGGTTAACGCACCCTTCCATCTAATTATTTTTTCCCCGCTTAAGGAAACGTGAAATTTATTTACCGAAGCGAGAATAAAAAGCATCACGCAAAATTTCCTTCACCTTCTATGCTTTTTCCCCAGCGCGACCGTCACATGGAGCCAGTATCGTCGCGGCGCCGGCCAGTGTTGGCCCAACGTCGGCCGGCGACGCTCCTGTGTGTCCATTCCCACTAATCTATTGTCGTAACACAACTAAACAGGAGCGATAATTCATCGACCTTAAAATGAACGATGTTTCGATCTTATCTCTACGTCCGCTAGCTTAGGTTCCTAATCGATCGAGAATCGAGCATGACGATGAGTGTCTCGTACTTCGAGATCGTTAATACCTAATATCCGTTGCTAATAATGATAGTCGTTAATAATTTACTCGCCTAAGGAAATGTAATTTACTCAATTAATTAATTCAGTAATTAAGGCAACATTTTCCTTCGCTTTCTATGCTCTTACCCCAGTGGGAGCGCCACATAGGGCCAGTATTGGCGCGGCGTCGGCCAGCAACGCTCCTGTGTGTCATTCCCACTAGTCTATTGTCGCAACACAGCTAAACAGAAACGCTAATTCATCGACGTGAAAATTAACTATGTTGTGATTTTATCTGTACGTCTGCTGGCTTAAGTTACTAATCGGGCGAGAATCGAGCCTGGCGATGAGACTTTTAGTATATATCGGGCCCGCTGCCGGGAGTCGGCACAGATGCGGATCGTTAATAGCTAATAATCGTTGATGAGGGTTTTCCCATCAGGGCGTGCAGTAAAAACCATCGGAGCGTTGAGAGAGCGAGAAGACCGTCAGCGTCGACGGCCTGCTCGTGTTCTCTATTAGTCTCGCGACTATTGAGCCGCTTCGACGATTATGTAGACCGTCGTTGCCGGCAGAGTGAGAGCCGAGGCGGCGCGTTGTAAAATTAATAAGGGTCTCTCGGCTCGTTGGCGCACAATCGGGTATACCTGAGTCGTCAGCACGAGACGACAGTGTCATTGTCGTCGCGCTTCTCTACCGTCTCGTCGCACCAGCGATGACGCACAAATAATGTACATAACCACGGTGGCCAAACACGAGCCCCTCCAAGGACGACGAAAAAACAAAAAAATCTTCAGACCTCCACCGAGGCCGAACGGCTCGTAAACGTGAGACTTTCCACAAACAAATCAAAATTTCATCGGGTTAATGCCTCCGGCCCGACGTCTCGTCGTCGTCGACCTCACGACGGATTGTGCAATCGGTTCTTAAAAAAAAAAAAAGGAGGAAGAAATGTTTGGACGTAAATTCGGAAATCCTTGAATTATAGAAACTGGCAAGAAAATTAATAATTCAGCGAGAGATGTATCTGTGTGTATGTATTTCGCAACATGATTCAAAGTATCGGATAGAAATTCTAGGATTATTATAACGAGGCAAGAAGATCGTTAATCGATTCCCGCTTGAACGTCGCTCGGACGGATGACTCTCCGCCGAAAATTCCAGACTCGTGAAAATACATCGGTCCTCGCGTGTATTCCTCGAATAGAATTCCCTCGAAATTGCTTCTCCCAAAGTCCTCGAGGTCCGAGCTCTGATGGTGTATAATGAAATAAATATTTATTCGAATGAAATAAATATTTATTTTTATCAAATAAATATTTATTTTTATCAAATAAATATTTATTTTTATCAAATAAATATTTATTTTAATCAAATAAATTTTTTTTCTGGGTGTGCGATCGGAAAATTAATAAAAACAAACATTTCGGACGTTTGTCGACAATAAGTTGTTGTAAAAACTACAAACTTTTTTTTACTGTATGCGCGCATGGGCCCGAGATTTCGCGCCAACCGCTCGAGAGCCCCGGAAGTCCTCGTTAAAGAGCAGCCCGTTAATTGGCGAGGCCTCGTTCCGGCAATCGGTCAGAATCAAACAAAAGTAGATAAAGATACACACACACACACACACATCTATAACATTATTACTAAGGTACACATTACACGCGTTGCCCTTCCGCGCGTCCGTGAACGTCGTGCCTAGGTCGGAAGTTTATGTATCGATGCGTGTATATCCGCACGCTCGCGTGTAGATACACACACGTACTCGATGCAGAGCTGCCGATACACGTGAATGGCTCACGGGTACCGGCAGTGTTCCGCGCCTTCCCCGAGCGAGCCTCGCCCGTTCTGCTCCGGCTCACCGGGGAATCGGGATCTAACTACCACCTGCCTCATTTTCCCACGAGCCTCGCGCGAACCACTCGAATACCGATGAGATAGACGAGGACGACGAGCCCGTGCTGCTCGCCAGCCTCTCGCACCGCCCGGTTCGGCTCGTGTGTGCGCGCTCGCGCGCCTCGGTCGGGGCCTTCGCGTGCTACGGAGTGAGACACGCACGCACACACACGCGACCCGCGAGGCCGGTTCCCGATAAGCTCCTGTAGACACACGGCCAAACCCCGCCCGGTACGTAACGCTCTGTTACCACGAGATCGAGCGGTAACGGAGAGAGAAAGATTTAACATCGTCGCGGTGCGTAGTTGTCGAAACGAAGGCAGTTCACGTGAGACGCGGAGAACGACGGGAATAAAGGGCGGTGGGACGGAGAGGAGGGGAAAGATCGGTCGATACCGACGGACGATTCCTCCGAAAGAGTGACGAGAGACCGGTTGAATTTTGCACCGAGAGGAGAAGGGGGGCAGAACTCGGTGCACAGCGATCGCCGCTGCTGCCGGCCGGAACGCGGAGGGGCGAAGGGCGAGCGGCGGAGAAAGGGGTAAGAGATGCGAAAAATGGAAAAAAAAAAAATTCGAAGATGGAAAGACAAGTAGTGGCTCGGAGGCAGGTAGAACACGTGCTGGCACGGGGTGAGTGAGTCAGTCAGACACAGCGCGTCGGCTCTCTCGTACATCGAAAGCCGATCGTTTCTGCGATTCTACGTGCACGGGCAGTTACCCTGCTATTCCTACACGTACTAGATAACTTCCCGATTCTATTTTTTCGTAATTCGAACTCCCTCTCTCTCTCTCTATCTCTGCCTCTCGCGTCTTTGTTCGAACGTTAACGGCTTCGTTCCCGCGGCACGGCCGCAGCTTATTCTGTT
This sequence comes from Amblyteles armatorius, assembly GCA_933228735.2. Classification (NCBI taxonomy): domain Eukaryota; kingdom Metazoa; phylum Arthropoda; class Insecta; order Hymenoptera; family Ichneumonidae; genus Amblyteles; species Amblyteles armatorius. The sequence goes on along the minus strand of OW121687.1, from coordinate 20,915,183 downwards.
ACCATCGTATCCCATTTATTACTCACTGAGAACAAGATTCGATTATTGGTCATTAAAAAAACGTACAATTACATAGCATAATAATAATAATTTTAAAAAAATATAATAATCATAATAATAATAATAAGAATAACAAGAATAATCGGCCACTCTTCTAGTGCTTTTAATAGTTTCGGGTTTAGGTGTGAGAAAATTTGCTCGATCTGGAGTATGGCGATTGTCGTTGGCTTTACGTACTTCGCATACGCACACAGGCAACTGACTATCGTCATTTTACCTTGCGGCGTTTGTTATTCCCGACGCGTTCCCGAAGACATCACAGTATAGACATCGGCAATCGTGCAAAATAATGTTGTCTTCGAGGCTCGTTTATCGGAGCCATAATAATAAATTTGATCGGGCGTTTAAGGAGAGTAGTAGAAAAAAATTAAAAGCGTGTACGCATTCCGGACGATCAAGGCTCGATGCATAGATGCGGGGTGCGAACGGATATGAGGTTTTCATTAGCGGCGATAAGATCCGATATCTTTCAGGCGCATCTCGCGCGCATCTGGAGTAATGAGTATATTTTTTTCTTCCATACGCAATTATGTTAATTTTATTGAAGGTGATGAAGTTATCAGGAATTTACTATTAGCGATGGACTCGCGACGTACGAAGTTTTTATGCAAAACGAATTTTTTTGTATGCATGGATTAAATTTTGATACACAGGTACGAATTGAAGTAAATGCTCGGGACCGGTTCGATACACCGAACAATTGACTTCACCAATATTTTTTATGCGCCAGCCCACACCCAGACAATTTTTTTATTTGACGGCCACCGTTTGTTTGGTTTAAGTAAAATTTTTGTTTGATTTAAATAAATATGTATTTAAATTAAGTAAATAGTTACTTAAAAGAAACAAATATTTATTTAAGTCAAATAAATATTTTACTGGCGGTCAAATAAATTTTTTTCTGGGTACGCACGCAAACCTAATAATTTTTGTATTAATTTAACAAAATATTGTCCGATTTTTCTTTCAAACAATACGCATTTGTACTTCGCCAAATCGGCTCCGTTCTCTTCGTCGACACGTTTAGCAAATCGCCCCGGCGAGCCGCATTACCCGCGCACACAACGGTCGTGTTATTGGGTCAACACGTTTTTTGGATTAGACGGGAGATCCCGGCTCGCCGGAAACACCGACACGTCGTTAGCGTTCCCGGTCGGAGAGCCGGGAATTACGTGGTCCTTTGCGGAATTACCAGAGGAGATTCTCGAGAGGTTTCCGTGAGGGACGCGCCGACGGGGATAATGCGGGAACCTCTCTCTCGCCTAATATATCCGGGAGTCGCGGCTAATAGCTGTTGCCGAGCGGGTGAGAGATCGGTAAGCAAAGTCCGGAACGACAAACACTCCACACACTCTCGCGTTCCTTCCCGCAGGATTACACTGTCCCGAGGGATATTCGTGTGGGATTAGACTCGACGGATTCATTCCATCGGGACCTTTCCCGGCTTAAATCGCCTCCCCCCTTCATTCTCGTCATACCGATTCTTCATAATTCGTGCCCGCGACGAAAAATACTTGAAAGAGTTCGTGCTCTCCGAGATTTCTCCTCGCGCGCACGTGTTAAAGTTTGATATACACATGTGTGTGTGTATAGAAGGGCCTGGGGGGCCGTTTTGCCCCCCCCCCCCTCCAGCACGTGTTATCGGTTCCTTTTACAAACAGTGAGCTCCGCGACGAGGCATACTAACACTCGCGGGGGCGGTTGACAAAGGCCTCTTTCATTGCCTAATTAGAACACTTCCGGATCGTTCTTTCGTTTTTTTTTTCACTCGCATTGCCGGGCGTCAAGCGGTATTTCTCTTCGACACCGCGCTTCCCGCTTCCTCATTACAGCGTGCTATAGAAAATAAAGCAATCTCGTCAGGAGAGCCATTCACACTTGACAGCCGAAGCAATTACTCTCTCAGCCTGTCCCTTGTCTTCGGACAATTATGCGACAATTGACAAAATTCCTTTGGGAACAAGTTGCTGTCATTTTTTAACGGAAAATACTATCGAATATCTAGTCGGTGATTTCGCAGATCTTTCAAGAAAAAGAGCGAGCCGTAATATATCAAAATCGGCAAAAATTCCGTATTATTCTTTGAGAAAAACTGAACGAATATTTACCCTTTCTAAAATTAACAGAAACCAGTTAATATTTTCGCAAACCCACTGCAATGAATGTTTACTTACGTTAAGAACATTTGCTGTATCACAAAAACTATCCACTACAATCGGTAGACGGGGAAAAGTTTGTGTAAAGGACTTGAAAAATGTAACACTCATTTGACTAGTGTGAAGCGCTGCGACGTCCTCAAGGGGAGAAAAATGCACTCGAGAAACAGTTGCACGGTTATATTTTCGGGAGCCGTTGCGAGTCTTGACAGATTTTTCTTATTAGTCAACTCCGACAGTGGCAATGGGGCGTAGGGTAAGGGTGAAGCCCCGGGGGCAGGACGATGGTGAAGAGAGCAGCAGGAGCAGCGTCTTAGCGCACGAGCCCCTATAAACGTAACAGGACCCCATACGGGTGTCCCGAGGGTCCGTTCTTCGGTGCTTCGTTCCCACACTCTCCTCTCGCTCTCCGGCCACGCCGCCCATTGAAACGTACACCATAAGAATTCGCCCCTATACAGAAATGTCCGACGCAGCCTTAACGCGAGTCCCCCGGCAGCGCTGTAAGCTCCGCAGCCTCCCCCTTTCTTTCCGCATAGAAATTAAAAGCGCCTCGTCCTCCTTTCAGGAAGTTTTTCCTTCGCCGCCGCTCACTCGCTCGAAGAATCGTCGTGTGCAACGACACGAGCTCGAAATACGGGAATCCCCCCGTGTCCTCGTCGTACCGCGTCGCTCCCGTTCCGCCAGGCCCGGCCCGGCCCCCCCTGAAACGGTCAACCCGGTTTCCGCGTCGAACCCTTTCCGCCTCCCCTTCAACTTGACCCCGATAGACCGCACTCCTCTCGCACCAAGGCCAAGGACCAAATTTTTGAGGAAAAATAAAAATAAAAAAGATCCATGTCTTTGACCCTTTCTCAAGGCTGCGTGGTCGAGGTACGGTTTGATCTCCCTGCATCGGTCAACCCGGTTTCCGCACTTTGTCCTCCTCGTCGCCCCTTCGACTTGACCCCGATCCGCCCCACTCCAGTCTCATCGAAACCAAAGGACTGAAAATTCTGAAAAAAAAGAAACGCTGCGTTTGACCCTTTCTTAAAAAGGGGCAAAAAAGGTGAAGCCCTTTGTAAGCGGCAGCGATTTCTCTCCAATCGCACCCATAGACATCGCCTGAAGGCGGCGAATCGTGTCGAATTTCTCGAACGAATTATTTTTCATCCTTTCGCATGATCGATCGAATGGAAGAGCGGTGTAAAATTCGATGCCGCAGGGCGATCGCGTTTCCCCGAAGAAAATCTGTATTCGGGATGAGAGGAAGAGCGAGAGAGAAGAAAGGGGGCGTGCGAGTGTGACGAGGGAGGGAAAGGCGGATGGGAAGCATTAGGGTGGTGCTCATTGTTTGCCCGGCAACTTGTCGTTTCCACCGGATAGGCGGAAAAGCAGGTGGTCCGTCAATCCCTGCGCACTTGACCGTGCCAACGGCGCGACTCGCTCACACGCGTCTCGCGTCGATCGACGCACGTGCGAATCATTCAAAAAATTCTTATTATTTGATATCCCCCGTCTTTGCCAACTGTCATTACCTGATTCCCCTCGCCCTCGGTTTCACACGAAGGAATGTCGAATAAAAAAAAAATTCCCACGTGGCTAATTAGGTATTCCCGATAGGTCGCGCCTCGCAGTTTAACGACCATCTGTTTTTTTTTCTTTTTCACCTCATTCAGTCCCAATCGTGCATTACCCCGAGAGAACTCGTTTATCAAATAAAAACCAAATTACGAAACTCTACGAGCGAAATAAGATCGACAGCTCACGCTTACCAAAAAAAAAAAAGTCCAGCGCTCTATTTAAAATAAAAATCCCCCGAATCACCCCTAGCGCGGTTCGCGCCCGGGGCGCGACTCGTGCAGGGCACGAGGCCGGCACACGAGTCGTCATAGACGTTGATATAAATTCGTCGTCGCTGCCATCACGATCGGTGTGTGCGTGAGTGCGTGTCGCTCCGGGAGGATCCGGGGGTCAGCCTCAATCTCCTCTTCCCTATCCCGTCCTTTCTCTCGGTCACGAATTTGGAAGTCTTCGAAGCGGGAAAGACTCGGAACTCGGGGCCGCGCGGGCCGGAGGAGCAAGGGGGGGGGGGGGGGCTTTCGGGCAGAGCACTCCACTAGCATACTTATAAATCGAAAAAAAAAGGAGTAGTATACTATATCGTGTTCTCGATGCACGCTTGTACACGCGGGCCGAACGCGCGAAGATATCGGCAGCTGGCCCGGGAGTCGTGAGAGACTTGGGCAGATGGCCCATCGTGCCTCGCCGGTCCGACGTCGACGATCGCCGAGGGGCCCTCCTTCCGCGTGTACGTACGCGCGCGCACACACGCGGGCCCCGCACGGATCGTCTGTGTTAACGTGCGCCGGTCAGATTCGTGTGCGAGCCACACGAATCGGGCTATATACGCGGGGCCTTCCTAAGGAAGGAAGAAACCGGCGTCGAGGTTTCCCACGGGTTGCGGTCTCATCTGTTCGTGCCTCTACGAGATACCGTGTGTGTCTCCTTCACGACTGTCCGTTTCTTCCCCCCGTTCCACTTTCCGTTCCCTCATGCCGCGGAGGACCGTTTCTTCCCCGCTCTCACTCTCCGCCTCTCGCCTCCGCTATTCTCGATTCACGCACCCTTCCGTCTATCCGTGGGCCCGTAACACGAGAACCCCCCGAGCTAACGCGCTGTGTAACTCGCTCCCTCGCTCTCGTCCTCTGTTGTGGGTCAGCCCCCTCGCAGCACAAGTGTGCAAGCTCATCCTCGCAGCCACTCCGCTATCGTGCGGCGTTCACGTGGCCGGCGCGCGATCGCGACTCCCCATTAGGCAAATGGACATCCCAGGACTCCGGGCCGGCGGACCGTGAGAGGAGCTTCGAGGATTCGATGACTTTTCGCTACTTTGCGCTGATGATGCGCAGGTGCGCCCTTGTCGAGGGGGTGAATTATCGAACGAAACTTTCTCATTTTTCCGAAGGAGATTTCTTCCTCATCGACCCGATTCTTCTATCCGGAAGTCGGTTGGGGTTGGAACTTTGCGTGTCGCGACCCCTTTGGACTTTTGTTTTCAGGTCAAAGATCGCCGATCAGGTAGGAAAGTTCAAGCGACGCTGAAGAGCCCCGACTCGTCGGGTCCGGCGTTCGAGTCCCGCTTCACTTTTCCTCGTTCCCAATTATTCTTCCTCTTGTTCTCTCGTTTGCCTCTCGACTCTCGGCCGCCCCCGCACTTAAACACTCTCGTTCTCGTTCTCGGAGCGATGTTCGCACACTCTTTAAATTCGCTGGGAGAGAGGGAGTGGGTGGGATGAGGATGCTCGCTGCAAAGTGCTCGGTTCCACGTAGCGTTACGTGTTACGTGAAACGAGTGTGTACCGTCATGAACGGGCTCGCGGGAGACGGGGACGGCGGGAGAGAGGGAGAGCTCGGGAACGACCGGCGTACATGCGCCGCGCCACCACGTGTAGATCGTGAATGGCCGGAGCGGAATCACGCGGCACGGGCGCAATCAGTGAACCGAGTTTACTCTTTAATATTTTTTTTTTTTTTTAACACCCACGCACGAAGCGAGGAGCTTTTAAAGTGGCTCTTGCGACACGCTCAATACCTACACCTAGACACGTACACCGTGCTCAACTGTACTTGTACACTAGTCTCGCGAGTACGAAGAGAGACTCGAACGGTCTATCTCCTCGATTCCTCCTCGCGTGTCTCTCTCACGGTTATGTCTGATTGCGATTTTTTTTTTTTTTTTACTACGACCGATAACGCGGAATCCCGAGTGATTTAGTCATTGAAATAATGTTATTTAGTATATCGTTTTATTTCGCTACACGACATTATCGCTATATTTATATATTGAATATTCAAACATAAACGTATACAATTTATATGTACAGAAAAAAAAAAATGGTATGGAAAATGTCTTGCCCAAGTGTACTTCTACACGACTGGACTCGCAATTACGGGGAGAGACTCGAACGGTTTATCTCCTCGATTCCACCTCGCATATCTCTCTCACGGTTATGTCTAATTACGATTTTTTTTTTCTACGACCGATAACGCGGAATCCCGATTGATTTAATTATTGAAATAATTAAATTTAGTATACCATTTTATTTCGCTATACGATATTGTAGCTATATTAATATGTCAAATATTTAGACATGAAAAAAATGTATATATTTTATATATACAAAAAAAAAAAAAAAATTGTATGAAAAAATTTGACGTTCCCCTGGTAATTTCGTCTCGAGCGGTGGCGAAGAAAAAGGCGCGGGAAAGTCGTGGGTACGCTCAAGCACGCGAGCACACGTGGTCGAACCGTGCTGCGAGCGTGCGAGGGGGCCCGGGGGGGGGGGGGGGGGGAATACGAAATTTAACGGGGGCGAGAGAATGCATCGAGCGGGGCATTCCCGTATCCGCGTGTGTGGATCGTTTATACACACTGACAAACACACGGTACACGCGTTTTGTCCCGCAAGGTGGTGGCATCCGTGAAGATCTCTCGAGAGATCGCGAGTGAAAGAGAAAGGGGCGGGGGTTCCGAGGGGGAGTCGAAGAAGAGCGCCGTTTGAAAAGAGAGGGGCGATCTCTCTAGACTGTGGGAATTCGGGACATGTGCGTTCCAACGCGCGCCGAACTCGTGGTCCGCACACGAGCAATCCTATGCCATACAGTAAATGCCGCAAGGGGGTGAGTGTGCGACGATGCGAGCGAGAAACGAGCCCCCGAAGAGAAATCTTACGGTGTTTGGAGTGAAAGAAAAAAAGAGGAAAAAAAACTAGGGGGAAAGGAGAGAGAGCGAGAGAAAAGGGAGTTCGGGTCGTACGAAGGATGATAGAAGATGGGGGGCAGAGGAGAAGATGAAGAACGAGAGGCACGAGAAAGGGGGGCCGGACCTATGCCCGGAGGCCCATTCTCGGCCACCATAAGGCAACGGGGAATCCATGGGAATATCGAGCATGTGCATCGGTTCGGGAACTTTTAAGCCCTCCGATTTCTTCCTTTCTTCCTTTCGCCCTTTTAATATCTTTTTGCCCCCCTGACCAAAAATGTTTTCCCTCTCGTCCGTGCTGTGCACGAGTCCCGGACCTCACGACTCTCCGGGCTCATTATAGCGTTACATCCGACGGGCTTCCGTGAGCCGGCTGGACGGAATTTTTCGAACCCGTGAATTGAGACACACTCCGTCCAGCATCCCTCCGCAACGGCCCTGCGCAGACCTATGACGATGCATACTTTGCCTCCGGTTCGGAACCGCAATTGGCTCTTACCGAGGGGGGCCCCCCTTACCTGACTCCGCTCGCGCTGGACGAACGAGTCACGCTTCATTTGAATTCCAATCGATCCTAAATTTTTTTTTTAATTTTTTTGTTTATGGTTCTTATTTAACCCGGAAATTTTAGCTATTTATAATCGAAGCGTTACTTATTCGCTTTTTTTTTACATTATCGGGATTTTTGGATGTCAGTAACAGTCGCTGGAGTAAACATTTTCGAGCGTTCCCCGACGACAACGCTCGAAAATTTCTACTCGGGCGGCGTTCTAGGTTTGCTTCACGGCGCCGGAGCTGCGTCACGTGGATAGCTGGCTGTAAACATTGAACGTCTGCCGACACATATATCGGCTATCGCACGAAAGATGCCAGGATCTTCGTCGCCTCACAACGTTTTTCTGCCAGCAAGACTACGGCGCAGGGATTAGAGCCCGAGACCTTCCGATACATTGTTTGCGAGGCTAGAACTCTAATCACGAGACCAAAGTAATCCGTTTTGAAATTCTTCTGTTCGATCGCGCTATTGTGTATAACCGAGAGGGAGAAACGTCGCCATGGGACATGTACAATTATATAAATTACGTACAATAATTTGACCGCCATGCGGGTTCCGGGTGTTTGCGTGACGATCGGATCTCTGTCTCGGTGGTGGTTATAGCGACAGCAACGAGGCCGGAAGTCGTGAGAAATAATCACGGAATAATCGGGAGATGAGTTCTCCTGACAAATTCTTTTTTTTTTTTTTTTTTTACGTTCAATGAGGAAGTGAATGATTAGAGGAGCATCGGCAGTCGCGAGCTCGCTCTGTCGATGCGGAGAACACCGTTCGTGTTGTTACATCGGTGGACCGGATGCTGCCTTACCACCTGCGAAAGATGAGACCGGGCTCGCTGGCGCGTTAAAGGAGCCGTTCAATCTGTGCTCTCGTTTCGCAAACCCGTGCCAATAACGCGGATGTGTCGCTCATTGGGCAGAGGTCGAAAACAAGATTTTTTTTTTTTAACCCGTCAGCGTTAAGAGTGGACGAGATGCTCATTGAATCTTTACGCAACACTACGACGCTATCGGGTGTCGGTCATTCACTGCGTTATCGTCGCTCGGTTGGAGGCTGGGACGAGAAGGACGGGCGGACAGGATGGGATCGCGAAAGAGTCTCATTGACAAACACCTGACGGATGTTTTCGAGGAATCAATTTGCACCTAAAAAAAGGGTTGCAACTAAAAAAAAATCCACATTCATAATTAATAAAAGAAAATATTTCATAAATTTAAAAAAAATTGACGTTGCCTAACTAATCAACGTCATTGGCGAACACTCGACGGACCTTTCCCAGGAAACAATTTTTAACCAAAAGAAAATGCTCAATCCATTTTCATAAAAGAAAATAATGAATTAATTTGTAAAAAACCATTACATTGTTTATCTCAATTTTTTAAATTACCACTCGCGACGAAACAGCCATCTCATATTTCGCGATCGCGTCACTTTTGCTTCATAAAAATAAAAAATAAAACATTAAAATCCTACGTGATGTTTGGCAGAGTTTCTTATCAGTTCGTCCAACTACTCCACGTGCCGGCGACAAAACAATTCAGACTGCCCGATCGACGGCGAAGCCCAGCGCCAACGTGCCCATCGGTGCGCAGAAATTCCTCGACACTAGTTAATGCCGGGGTGTCGGGGGGGCGATAAAGTGCGACTGCCAGGATCGAGAAGGTACAAGAGAATAGTAGCGGCACGCTTCGTGCACGTTCCTTGCACGCTCCTCGCGATCTCCCTCGCTCTCCGGACGCGCGGATATTGTAATGTCGCAGGATCGCGCGGGGCATGAGCGGCGAAAGGAAAACAGGACGAGGAGGCGAATCGAAAGAAAAGACTGACACGAGGTACAAAGCGGTTTATTGCGATGTGCGGTACAATGCGGCGTGATGTACACAATGCCATCGGTACGATCCGCGAGCGATCGTGTATAGATCGGGGCACGGAAAGAGCCGTCGTTCATCGCGTCCGTACTGCATACCGAAACGCCACGAGTTCGTTCCTCCTGCATACGCGCGTATAAATACAGCGATCGCGAAGAAGTGCCTCGGCGCACTTGAGAAGGTGCGTAAGTCCGCATCTGCCCGAGATTCTCACGCGCGACGCATCTGTCTCAAGTTCCCACGCGAGGAGAGAGACCAGGAGAAGCCACCGCCGAGCGCACGCGGAGCCACGAGGATACCGAGAGTCTCCGCGCAGCGAACTCGAAAGTATTGACCGTCCTCGTTCCGGCTCCGGCGAGCCCGGCTTACGCGCGCCCCGGGACAAAATTTTTAACTTCCTGGAGCCGAGATTCCGTTGTCCCTCGGCGTTGGGCCACCGCCACGCGATCCAACGGTCAATTCATTCGCCGCTCGGAACCGGCGACGATCGGAGACACGAGACGACCGGGCGCGCGAGCGTGGTTTTGTATCATTTTTTTTTCCGGATCTAGGACGAGCCGCGAGACGATATCCGACGAGGACGGCGAAACGGGGAGATATGTTTATTATTATTGATCCCATATTCGTTAGCCGCGGAGATTATGTGGCAACCTTGTCTGGCTTCTCCGTGCAGGAGAGTCGTATTGCCTGCATTAAGGCGAGGGTAATTCTGCGGGTTGTAGTTTTTTCGTTTGTAATTGACTTTTTATTTTTGCGCCGGACGGTAAAAAATCCTTGGTGCGCTTACCGTGAAGCGGGAAAGGATTTCTACTTGGGACATTTTTTTTTACATTAAATTATTATTTTGCAATGGTCGGATCGTATCATCGACACTTTGCATTTCTATAGTAATGTTGATTTTTCTCCGTCTCTATCGGACGGACGTCTTATATTGTGTACGTATAAAGGTTATACAGCCGGGACGCGTTGGCTCACAGTTCGGTCTTCACGGGAAGAAGAGTTGATTATTTTTATGGGACCGTGAGGCGAGCAGTGGTTTCGGGCCTTCAAAAAACGAGCGGGCAAAGCCTTTTTTTTTCTCCCCTCTTCTCTCTTACCCTCTCGCTCGCTCTTTACCCTTCGGCATGTTCGTCCGAGACACGCCGGACATAATAGTTCGGCCCGAAGTCGCAGGTGCCCCGCGAGCTCGACCATGCCAAAGAGTATTATACTACAGTATATATATAAACTCTCGTCTCTCTTCTTTTTTTTTTTTGTCTTTTTTCTCGGCTTCGCCGGATTTACGACACGGGCTCGATTTAATAATCACGAAGAGCGCAACGGTAGCGTCCGCGCCCTCTTTCACTATTACACGTTCTCTCTTTCTCCTTCACTCGTACAGTTTTTTTCCTTCCCTCTCGTTTTTTCGCCCGATCGGACGCTATCAACGCGCAAGGCCTTTTGCCGTTTATTGCGTTCTTTTTTCCGACGCCTTCAGCATGTGCATATATATACATATATATATATATATATGTATGCACCAACTTCATGGATTTTATATAGTATAATAACCAAGAACGAAAGATTTCGCTAGAGATAATCTTCACACGTGATAAAAAGAATGTATTTTTTTTTGCCCTCACTTAATCCTTCGGTCGGCAATGAGACGAGTGCCGATAAATTATACGAGAGAGATGGAGACGAGACTGGAATAACAGAGTGTGCGTCTTAAATTATTCATGAATGAAGAAATTTCTCGGGAATTAATGAACTCCTTCATAGAATCAAAAATAAGAAATACGCGAGAGCAGATTGTGTTACATTAACGCTTTTAAGGTGGGGCTAAAGATCAACATAACCGGAAAATCTTTTGACACCATTTTTCTCCGAAACGATTTTATGAAGCGAAAAGAAAATTGCGGGACGCACTGCGTGTTTGATTGACGCAGTGCGCATTGCAATTCGTTTTTCATTTTATAGAACCGTTTCGGAGAAATATTGATTCAAAAATTTTAGCCCTGTCTCTCATAAGCGCCTTCCATTAAAGTTAATCTTGCCTCTGAGAATTTTCATCGTCCAATTTCGACGATCTCTGCTTCTATCCATTACATCGCTGATACGGCGATCTACAGATTCCGTCGGAAATTCCGAGACGTTATCTCCCTAGAGATCGCGTATTTATCATCGCAACGAATAGTTTTCGATACAAGCTCGCGCGCATGAGGTATTCCGGTAGCGCATGCTGTTGCCGTTGAGTTTCAGGATTGTCGTGAACTGATAATATCGTTCGAGAATCTGAGCAGGGCGTATGCAACGATATCCTGGCGCCGATGATCTCGCTGCTCGCTGACGCGTGAATCCTGCCGGGGAGCATTTATCTCACAGGAATTTTAATTTCATAATTTTTATATATATTTTTTTATAGGATAAAGTTGACCGAGATGCAACGAGACAAAAGTGTCAATCTCACCCGAAAAATGTAGAATCCAAATAGCGTTAAAATTGCTCAGGTATAAAAAGTCGGAGAATACGAAGTCACATCATAGATGTTATCATAGCACTATTATGTGCTATGATAACATCTCTTAAGCTATGTAGTCGTATTTACTAGATCCTTATCTCAGTCTATCAATGCAATACTCCAGACTTCGTACACGCCGATTTTCAATACATCCGCAATAAATTTTTATTTTTAATTTCGATACTATAAAACACCTCGCGACCATACATAATCGCGGAGTAGAAAAAATTAATTACGATCACAACGAATGTAGCAACTTGATTTTACTCCGCTTGACTTTTATACTCCGTCGTAACGGCGGCGGCGCACGGTTGATTCGGATTCGCTTTACCAACAGCACGCGCTTTGCAAACTTGCTCTTGTGTGCGAGCCCCTCGTCTCCGATGCTCCGCGTCCGTGGTTCTCGCCGCAGCCTTCGTGCGGTGTACATAAAATAATCCTAGACACGTTTGCGAGACTCCGCAGGCATGTTCCGGGGCAGAGCCGGTGGATTTTATGGGCGCGCGCTAGGCACGAGCATGACGCGAGCGCGCCGTCATTATCGTCATTATCATCATCATCATCATCGCCATCGTCGTCATCATCATCATCATCATCGGGAGCTCTAGCCGCTCGGAGCCCGAGGCAGTCGCGAGTCTCTATCGCGGCTGCGCGACGATCAAGCGCAGTTTTCAACTACAGACCCGATAATTATTCTACGGCGGAGTCTCCGTCCTCGTCCCGATATCACATATATTTTCCGCGAATGAAAATCACGGTCTCTCGTAAACGTATCCTTCAAATTAATGTCGCTCGAGGGACACGTGCACCAGCGGACTTCGTCCTTATCAACACGTGACGAAGAACGCGCGTTCCGCGTATTCGCGTCTGCACGTGGCAAACTCACGCGTGCTTATCGTTGTTTCTCTTTCGTAACTTGTCGCACGCCGGTCGGGACTGGTTATCGAAGCGGCGAGACACCGAGCTCTATTACGATTACCTAGTCGATGATTTTTTTTTTTGTTCGTTGTTGCTGATTAATCGTTTAACGCTCGACGGATATGTGGACTCGCGCTGAATTGCAACTTTCAGGTCGGTATTATTTGTTTCCATGAAATGATCCCGATATTCTGTATATCGGTGATCAGAAATTTGCATCGGACTCCCAGAAGGGTCATGAGTCGATTCGAATTAAAACAAAAAAATTATTTTGCATTTTTTTTTCAATTCCCAACTAACGCATCTTTTTAATACGGCGAATTGCTCCCTGTCGAGCATCTGATTTATGAATTTGTTTTGCATGACACGCATGATTTCTTTTTCTTTTTTATATTTCAAAGTGCAGAGTCCTCCGTCTGAAAAACTTGTAGAAATTCGAATAAATTTCCTTCATTAAAAATAAAGCCCAAAGGCCACGAAGGAAGATACACGATAGCATACGGTCGCGTTTCTAGTGCGTGCCGCTAGGCGACACGCGTCCCGATGTACTTACGGTACCCGGTCTGTACAGTTCGCGCATAAGTTCACCGGGCGACGGGAGCCGGTCCCTCGTTTGTCTCCGCATTATACATTCTCGTTGGCGTACCGATAGGTGTACACGTACCGCATATGTACGGGCGCACACGGGCATGCATCAACCTCTCGCGCGCGTATGGGTACGTGTTATGTGAACACGCGAGTAGCGCTTCGTGGATCGGGGCCGTGGGAATGAGCGCCACGGCGCTGCGCGGATATAGACGAGAGAGGCGAGCGAAGCGAGTCGCGCGCGTCCGCGACGTCGAGACGTCGGTGTCTATACGGCACGAGCTCTCGGCGAAAAGGCGCAGCCACCACGGCTCGTACACACGCAGAAGGTAGCAACGGAGTGTACGGAGAGCTCGCGTGCCCCGGCACTAACCGGCGCCCGCCGGAGAGCGAGAAAGATCACTCGCGGAACCGGCTCGCTCGAACCTATCGAGTCAACCCGTTCTCGCTCCCGAGACGACGACGACGACGATGATGCATCGGGCACACGCTTCCCACCTATAACACGGTGCAAACATTTATTTTAATAATTATTAAGGCTTCGCGCACCTAAATGATTTATTTATTCACAAAGTTACAACCTCGATGGTAATTGAAACTCTTCGGGAATCAAATAATGTAACGTTTCACTTTCGTTGCGCAACGTTCGGCGATCTTAGCGTTTTATTTTTTACTTATTAAAAAAATTTTTTCTTGCGGCACACTTCGATATTCGATTGCTAGTCATTTATGCGATTTTATTGCGGTAATGCAATACTTGATGCTTGCCGAATTTCGTTGCCAGGCTGAGAGCCGAGATAAGAGCTTCGTTTCTTTATCAGCGAAGCGAGACGGGTCTTTAGTATGGTTCTCTCGTTGCCCAAAAGTACATTACACACGGATGGAAACGCATACGAGGGTGTAATTCGCCAGGTAGATTTTCGTTTACGTGTCGAGAGAAATGGAAATTAACGTGCGTCGGGCGGCCTCGATTTTTTTTTATCGCATGTTTGAGCGCGTGTTTAATTGTGCGGTTTAACTTGTGCCCCCCTCCCCCTATCGTCGGCTACCGTATACGAGCCTTCGGTTACGCTCGACATTCCACGGGCCAAGGCGACGTGACGAGGGCGCACCGCGAAATTCGACTCTTTAATTGTTTATTTGATTAAAGCATTACGAGCTCTCGGCAACGCGAGGCTTTGTCAACAACTTTCATTTCGTTTGTATTTTCGCGTTGATTCCGAGTTATCCGGTGAGATGCAATTTGCCGTTTATTTTTATTTTCTACTTCCTTAAGTTTGGAAAAAAAAAAAAAAATTCCGACGTTATCGAAAGTGGGTTATTCGATAAAAGCATATATTTTACTGTCGCCGAATTTATTGCCGCGTAGTTAGGTAGGCAGGTAGTTTGTACTCGTTTCTCATTGTTCTTTTTTTTTTTTTTTTGAGCCGTTATTTCGCCGTGTTTGGCTCCCGCGCAAAACCACATCTGGTTCACCTCATAAATTCGCCAATAACATGTATCGGTATACGAAGGAAAGTTTTTCGCCTCGGTTGCACGAAATCGAGACGATTGGAATCGGGCGAGCTGATCACCGTAATTATGGCGATCATCGCCCAAAAAAATTGCCAGCGATTCCCGCGGCGTTAAAATTCGTGTACGTAACGGTGTACACATCTATATATGTTTTTACGCGTGTATACGTCTACTGTGTGCTCAGCGTGCTGTCGGGAGGCTCGCTGTGGGAATTCAGAAAGTCCTCTGGGCACCCACAGCCAGATGAAAGAGGCGGAGTGACGAAACGCCATGGATATCGGTAAAATTCTCCGTCGGAGCCCCGGGAACCCGCTCCGAACGACTTAATGAATCAATTTATTTAATCGATTAATTGCACGTTTATCGAGAAAGTGCAATGCGCTTGTTTCATGTTGACGCGGGGAAACGAACTCCCCTCCATTATTTCTCATTAAATTTTGACGATTTCATCGTGACCGTCTCGCCGAAATGCCCCACGGGCGCCAAGGGAGCCGGCCCCTTGCTCCTACCACCGTCTAGTTCTAATGCACGGCTGTACGGAGGGTCGTCCTCGTGCAGGAGGCCACCGCTGTGGTGCCGAAGGGCTCCATGCTCCATGCCTGAAATTTTTTTCAAATACTTATTTTGTTTAAGCGGCGGAGACTCTAAGACATTTTCTTGAAATATTGTTAAAAAAAGTTAGTAATCATTTCATTGTCCTCGCCGATTAATTAATGAATTGCGAATGGTCGAGATTTTTTAAATTATTCATTCTCTTGCTACATTGGTTACGAAAAAAAGTAAAATGAACGAGAAATTGTGAACTTTCGTCGACAAGAAATTTGTATTTTTAATGGACATTTTTGGAAATTTCAGGCAAAAGATTTGCAATTTTAATATCTCGTATTTTTATTTTACAATAAAAGTACATCAATGTTCAATTAATGTAAGTAATGTGAGCAAATTTAAATTTCCTGTACATTAATTTTACAATTTATTTTAACAGTCTGGACATTTTTGAATTATTCATTCTCATCCTACATTGAATAAGAAAAAAATATGTCAAAATTAACAACAACAAAAAACATTGTGGGCCATCGTCGACAACATTTTTTTGTTAAATGTCCAACCAGTTATTTTTCCTACTGTGTAACATTGCAGTATGAAATAAGAGAACTTCGTCGAGAACAGCATTCTCGTGGTTACCGTTAAGTACACACGTCCTGTTATTGAATTAACCCTATCGTGCATGAACCTTAAATTATTCACCCTCCGGCCACTTTGATTCTATTATTGTCCGATGCACGGTCAGTGCGCACCCCCCCTCCCCCCCTTCATAGTTACATGTAGTATATTTTATTATTTTGCCATATGATGGGGGGATTCCCCGGACGACCCTAGGACGGGGTCGCATGGAAAATCATGTGAACTTACCCACGTACACCGCAGCCTGTCTCGCGTAGGTGCACATGTGCCGATGCGCGTCGCGCATATGGGCCGCACGTGTGTCCCGTTTCTCCATATACCGACCGGCCTAATGCCGGAACGAGTTTCCGCTGTCGAAGTGTCCGCGCGCCCTTCTGGGGGTCCCGAACTTATCGTGCCCTGCCCCATTGTCAAATCATCGACAGACTCGCAAAATCTCTCGTACTCATTGTACTCCACATCCGTGACAATAAAAGTTGCGGTAAAAAGATTGAGCCCCGTTGAGTGCGATACAAGGCCCGGGCTTGGTTCGCCCTCCTGTCAGATTTTTCGGAGCTCTCGCGCTGATTAAATTTAGCGAGGTAACCCGAGAGCAGCAACTCTCTAAATGGTAAAAATTTATTTGTACATTTAACAAACGTTTGTAATGCACTAACGACCGGAATATACTTCCGGTTAATTTAAAAAAAAATTTAAACAAAAAATACGGTTCTTTAAATAAACAAAAATTGTGGAATTTGCAGGCAAGAAATGTTTGTTAAATGTACGATTTTTTTTTCTATGTGCGAAATGTAGAAGAAATTTCTGGAAACTTTTCCCGCCAATCGATGGTAGTCGTGTCTTGAAGTATTGTCCACAATCTTCGAGCGTCTCCTCTGCGTTCTCGGTCAAAACTTTCTCGGCTCCCTTTTGGCGCCAATTCTCGGTAGATCTTGTACTTCGAGCTCGAGACCGCTCGGAAGTTTACGATGGTGAAAGGGAGCTCGAAGGACCCCCGAAGTTTTTCCAACGAGCCCCCAAGCCAGTGGTGGTCCCCTCGCAACGGCCACATCGCTTTGTCGAAGATCCTCGTCCGTTAGACGAAATAAATAGAAATAACGTTTTTTTTCCCCGTAGATCGTTAAACGTTTTCTCTGCAGCCAGAAATGTTTATCGCAGAGAAACGTTTGACCTTTAGGCTGGAAGAGCTCATTATCGCAATGTCTTACGCAACTAAATTGGGTAGGTTTTTTCGTCGATTGATGAGAGGCATGTTTATGTTTCAATATAAAATGTTTATTATAAAAATTGGAAGACGTTCGATGAGGTGATATCAGCCGAATCGGGCCGATTTCAATTAAAGCCATTATCACAATGTAACAATTATTCTTAATCATCTATATCGTATAATCTAGGTTGTAGGTACAATTATCACAATCGCGTATCGTTAATAGCGACAAAAAAAAAAAAATTACAATAGAACATCTAGATTTCTTTACAAAAGAAAAAAAAAAGATTCGGTTCAACATTATCTCTAAACCCTTAGTGTTCCGAATTCGTGTTCGTTGTTCGAGTGTTTACAAGTATCGCGCCAAAAGTATCACGAGTATCACTGAGTATACTTAAAATCTTTCGCGCCTCCATGTCTCTCCGAACAGGTGTCAGTTGAGTCGGAAGTTAAAAAAATGTTTTCTTTTTTTTTCGTTAATAATCTAAACTATAGATCACAGTTTTTGCGGATTTGTGTGTTTTTCGTTTCGAAGGCCGGAGACCGCAGTCTGGCTGTTGCAGGAATGCCCTCCTCTTCTCGTCGATCGGGTCGGGTTGACGAATCGAGAATTCCATTAACTCGGAATTCTCGGACCACTCGAACGACTCTTGGTCCTCTTCTTCCGTCGATTCAGTCTCGTGACGATGCTGTTTTCTGGACGATGACAGCTCGCCGGTTGAAGTCCATCGCGTACCATCGCGAGTCCCCTCCGTAGTCTTCTCGTTTTCCCGCCCAGGCGGATTCCACACTGAGGTAGATCGTGCCGGTAGAGTCTCGGTCACTTCCGTGGATGTCTTCGTGATTCAGGCGACCTGCATCTCGGGAAGCTGGTTCTGCGAGTACGCGCGCTCCTTGTAGCACAGGTCGCTGTCCGCCATCGACAGGGTCGTCCAGTAGAAGTCGCCGGCGTGGGTGTGAGCGAAGTGCACGGGAACGTAGCACTGTCCGGGAACCACAGGCACAACGGTCATCTGTCCGTCGAGGCACACGGTGATGGCCGCGCCTTCCTCGGCATCGTGGAGTCCGGCGAGAAGACGCTGCTCGAGCGCCTCGTTGCAGTTGTTCTGGTTGTCGACCTCCTCGGTGAAGACCTCGGACTGGGCCTCCGGTTTCTGACACTTGCCGATCTTCGAGCTCCTCTTCTTCAGCAGACGGAGCAGAGGCTTCAGCATCTTCCTCACTCTCCTCGCGCTCGACGTCCTCTTGTTGTTCGCGCTGCTCGACATCTTCAGGTTGTAAAGGTTGTCGTTCAACTCGTTCTCACACTCGAACACGTGGCTCATGGTTGCGGCCATCTTGTCGGTATCGATACTCGATGAATTACCACAAAAACGAAACTCTGCGAAACTCTCGCAAATATGCGATATCGCTCGGCGAGCGAAGAAAATAAAAACAAACGAAAGAAAATCAGCGAACGACTTTTACAGTGCACGTGGCTAGGATGATCTCTGGAGAAAATTCTAGTCGTGGCCGGTGGATTTGCAAAAGTGCGTTGACGATTTTTTTATTTTCGGATATCGTTATATTTCTCTTCTTCGTATGGTGCTATGGCTCGAAGCGCTAGTGAGCGAATGATGTCTCGGTGAAGCAACCCCGGTGCTTATATACCCGGCGAGGACGACGAGAGGGCGTCGGAGTGGGGAAGGCAGGTGCACTCTGGCTGTGGGAACTCGGAGAATTCGGAGCTTCCCACGTTGGACGGGGTCCACGCCGACCATCTGCCGTTCTCCTCGTTCCTTCTGCACACCCCAGCCCTCCCAGCTCTACCCGGCTAACCCATCCACCCCAACCACCTCGCGCCACTCTCGGCGCTCCCCCTCGGACACCCCCGCTCTCGCTCTCCCGCCCGAGCTACCCTCGCTCGGCGCTCCGAGGATACACGCTCCGTGCCCGCTCGCTGTGTGTGCGAGCGACCCACAATGCGAGCATCCTTAGCTTAGGTGCCGGTGGAGGGTCTCCGATTTCTTTTTCCATCGGCGTCTTCGACCCACGAGGATCCTCTCTCGCATCCTACATTTTCACCGCTCTCTCCATTCGTCGGCCTATTTTTTTTTTTCATGTCTCTGCCTCGTGCAACTCCGGAACTCCTCGACGCTGCCGTGCACCGGAGGCTCAGGGGGTTGTCCTGCAGGTTCGTTCCTGCTCGCTTCCTTGTTCTCATCCCCCCGGAATCGAAACGAAAGAACGAACTTGTTACGACACGATCCGTCCCGATCCACCCACTCTTGTTCCACCGGCGATGCTCTCCTCTCGAAATTGCCATTGAAATTGCATGGTCGCCAGCCGCAGCCTCTTCCCTCCGAGATGACCAGCCTCGTCGATGGCTCGTATCATTATCCTTCGAATGATTACCGACCGCGGCTCATTTTTCCCCGCGCATGGCGTTTTGCCAAATTGGGTTGACTTCGATTACCAGTTGTTTTTTTCTTCTTTCTCTTCTTACCACAGGGGGGAAGCCTTCGAGATACTTTTTGTTTTTTTCTTGGGACGTGGATTTTACTCATTTCGTCGTACAATTAATGATTCTGCGGTCCGAGTTCCAATTTACCGCCGACGACATGTGGAGGAGCGGTCTCGTTTTGTCTAAGCTGTGCGTCGTATCGCTAGCCGGTTCTTTTTTATCGTTTCCGAGCTCCTGCGGTCTTCCGCCCCGTTGGGGGTCGAACGTGACGAGGGACTCGCATCCGAGAGGTCCGGACGCTACGCGAGAGATACGCGACCCTGTCCGCTCGTGCGTCGCTGCCGCTGGTCATTAAGAATGCGTCCTCGGGCTTGAGTTACTTCGGGGAGGTTTTTTTTCCCCTCTTTATCTCCCTTCGCTTCTCGACTCGCCACTCGAGACCCCAAAAACCCATGAAGACCCCTACGGGGTCCCCGCTCTCGTCCCGGGGCAACGACGGGCGAGCGGAATGATTTTAAACATTCGCTCGCACACGTCTGGACCGTGTCGTCTGACGGGGGTGCAGAAAAACCGTACCTTCGACGAGCCCCGTCGACTCCTCGTCGACCAACCCTCCGAGAAATCTTCTCGCCACACGTGAGCTATGTTTCAAACGCTCTCTCGACTCCGTGTTTTTTTTTTTTTTTTTTTTTTGTCACGAACCCTCGACGATTCTCCCTAATTCTTCACATATTTATGTCATGATTTTTCCTACGACATGCTTAATTGGAGCTAAAAAAAAAAATTTCGGCTCGTTTCTCCGAGGGCGTGTCATCGTTGGACGATCTCGGGCCGGGGCTCGGTAATTGATGCGTCAACTCGTAAACGGCAAATGGGCGAGGATTTTATTTAATTTTTTTCTTCCCGTCGAGCTCACGTAAATGCACTTTGCGCTGCGTCCTTCGAGTATTCACGATGTACCGGAGGTTCGTGCACCTGAGCCGGTGGTTAAACTCGCTGGCTGGGCGGCTAATGGAGGGAACCTGCTGGGGATCGAAACAGGGACTCGACCTCGCCCCGTGCTCTCCCCGCTCGGCGAGAGAGGCTCGGGGATGATGTTTCACCCGGCTAACAGTGCCAGGTACGAGTCTCCTCTCGGATCCGGCTAGCCCAGCTAGGGAGGACGGGCAAACCTACCCTGCGCACCGAAACAGGTACACCTCCGGCTATTTGTTTTCACTTGCTGCCGAAGCCTACGGAGCACCGTCCGTTTCCTCGCACACGGAGCAGGTGAAATTTATGCGAACGGTGTCCAACCTGTACTCTGAACAGTATTGCACACCGACTGGGAACGTGAGCGGCAATAATTTTCAACTTTGCTCCTCGGGACCTGTCCAGTACGTGACACTGCGGCACCGACTCTAGTTAGGAGGGCTGCTTTGCCCTCACTGCATTTCCGGTCAGTGCAGTCATGGCTGGAACGAGCTGCGCACGGTGCGAAAACAGGTTCGCATGCTCAACAAACATTTCTTGATCACAAATTTTTATTCGTGTAATTTTTTTTTCTTTTTTTTGCTTGGCACTTTTGCGATCTCTTTGGATAACGAAGTACGGTTGGTTTGAAAGAATAAATCATGAAATTAACGAGACAAAAACATTCGTGAAGATGGGTGGACAAGACTGGACTGTTTGTCAAATGTAAGACGTCGCTTTTTTTGTTTTGCTTTGTACCGCTTCGCTTACACAGTAAAAAAAGTTTGCACTTTTTACAAGAACTTATTGTCCACAAACGTCCACAATTTCTTATTTGTTAATTTTCTAGTTTTACAAACGAAAGTACAAACTAAAATTGTCAATGACTAAAATTGTTAATTATATAATTTTTTTCTGGTTAATTATATAATTTTTTTCTGGTTAATTATATAATTTGTTTTCTCGTCAATTTTACATTTTCATTGGGTAATAAAATACGGTTCGTTTGAAAGAATAAATCATAAAAGTAGCGAGACAAAAAAATCGTGAAGCTTCGTGGACAAGAAATGTTCGTCAAACGGACGAACCCGCTATTTTTTGCTCTGTACCGGTTCGGTTTTATTTCCATCGCTCTCAGGGGGGTTTCCTCGTCCCGCCGCGCGCGCGGAGAGTCGTATACAAAATATTTCCGTACACTTTTGTCTCGCCCCGTTCCTTACCCGCTCGCCTAGTCTCAGTTCGCCGGGATCCGACGAATCGGCAAGTACTTTTCTCCCCGACCGTCGCCCGGGCGAGGAACCACCTTAACGTGCATCCTTGAGGCGTCAGGAATGTGAGTAAACACCCGTACACTCGATAATATCATTGTTATTGTTGTACTCTCGAAAGGGACACTTTGAACTTTGTCAATGGTTGCACGCGATATTTGTATGACCCGATAAGTCATGCGATCATTGGGGGGAGGGGGGGGGGGGGGGGGATACGAAAGAGAGCTATCGCCATTGTCTCGTTCCTCCGGGGCATGACGTGTAATATATATTTTTGTTTACGAATTGCACATTTTTTTTCGTACCGACGTTCATTGATATGGTACTTAAATATCGGCGCGCGAGAAACACGTGGTCGGGATATCGCGTGCTCCTGATTGCATCTCTTTGATACATCTCTGGGTCTCTTTTTTTTTTTTTTTTAATTTTTTTTCTTTCGCGAGACAGGAGAGTGTTTCGGTTGCATCGAAAGAATCACGGTTGCAAACACTGTACACGAAGCATGAAGCATGAGGGTACGAACGGGAAGAGGGAGAAGGGCGAGAGTCATTGTCACGTTTTATTTCACTCGTGCCCCAAGGCCGGCGGGGATGAGAGTCAACGGAGCGATCGCTTCTTTTTCACTAGAACTTCTTACCTAACCCCTCTCCCCCCCTCTCCTCTCTGATCATTAGCATATAAATAATACTTGTCCGGGCATGAACGGGAGCGCCGCTCGCCAACGTCCTCCGGATATGCTCCGGGCGCTTCTGCGCACACGTGTGCGTAAGCCTCGTACGCTGTGCAAATCCCCGTCTACGAGCGCAGCGCGGGCAAAAGGAACGGAGAAATTGAAGTACAGAATATAGCAAAAAATAAAAATAAAAAAAATAAAAAAAATGTCCGAGTAGGAGAAGAGCGAACGAGAGGGAGAGGGAAAAGTGGAAGCCGAGTTGAAACAGTAGTGGTGACCCCCGGGGCTGCGAAGCGCAGGTCCAAACAAGAAGTCCCCTCTGACGTCAGCGGCAGGTGCAACCTGCGCTCCTCTCTTTTTATCTGCCGTTCTCCCTTTATTCCCTTCGCTTGTTTCTTTCTTTTAAGTTTCTTTTTATTTTTTTTTATTTTGCCTTCTCTCACTCTCGTTCCTTTCTCGTCTCATCGCCGGAGCGAGCGAGCTCTTCCCCCCCCCCCCCCCCCCCTCCTTTCCTTCACGCTGGCGCGCATGTAATCGTACCGATTTTCAGATCTAGATACACGCACCATGACTACCGCGGATTCGGTTACCCGGGACTCTGTCATACGCCTCGTATGTTTCAGCCTCTAAAATCCTGACTGATATCCGGGAGATCGGGGAAATCTGGCGGTGACGATCTTTAGGGTGGAACTTTAGGGTGTTCCTTCTCTCGAGTCGTTATTCAAGGGAGCCCGATCTCACGTTCGATCGTCGGTGTCTGGCGCGTTCGATTAGTCGGTGATTACGGCTGTTTCGCCAGAGCCGGGCCTGCCTTTTTTTTCCGGTATCATGTAGAAAAATAATTGGTTGCCTCGCCCAGCGTATTGGAGGTAGTTAAACACTATCCAAATGAGTGCTAAATTTTTACTTACTAAAAAAAAATCGACTCGGTGAATTCGTAGAGCAACGCTTGATGAACAAAATGAGCCGCGATACATCGAAATTGGTTGAAAAATAAGGATTCCTCTTTGAAAAAACTCAACGAAAATGTATCGTCATCGAAATTTTCATTTATCAGTTTATGTATTTGCAAAAACATCGTTATCAATAATTTCCCAGATTTACCCGTGCGGTAAAAAAATCACAGTAGCCACCTCAAGCACGCAGTTGGTTGGGACAACCAGTTGCTTTTATCCCCGTACAGTTCCGTGTCTAGTTGCGGTTTAGGATCAATGTTGATTCGGCAATGTTTTCTCTGCGACTCCCTTGGTCTCTGTTTGAGGCGATAAAATTGTTGCCGTAGATCCGACGCGAGTTTGGATCGTGAGAAATTGCATTCTCTATCCGAGATACACTCGTCGAGCACACATCTCCATACGACGCTGAGCTTGTCTTCTTATCGGGGCGGGGAAGATAAAGGTTTGCCTCGGCAGATAGGAGAGAAATGGGGTACGCGGCGGCTCCGCGGGTCGTTTCGAGGAGATAAAACAAGTTTTTACGAGGTGGCCGCGGAACGGGGAACACATTACAATGTGGACGGAGTAGCGGAGACCAGAGGCTGACGGGAGATGTCGAGAGACTCGGTGAAACGGAGATCGGAGAGAGAAAGAAATGAAAAATCAAGCGGGCCCCTCAAGACCCTCCGGCTAAAAATAGTCTACGGCTCAACTGACTACCGTATTCGTTTTTTCGTTACTCACCCTTTTTTTACGACTCGTAATCGCTCTTCCCGCAGGTAGACACCGCGACTGAATCTCGCAAGATAGAGATCTTTATAATTGGAATTTCATCTTTCCTCCTCACGATTCACGCACGAGAACCTCGAGGGAGAATGGTGAATTTATCGGACTAAGCTCCGTCCGTCATATGAGGTTAATCGGAATCGGGGAATTTCTTTGGAGA
Organism: Amblyteles armatorius; assembly: GCA_933228735.2. Taxonomy (NCBI): domain Eukaryota; kingdom Metazoa; phylum Arthropoda; class Insecta; order Hymenoptera; family Ichneumonidae; genus Amblyteles; species Amblyteles armatorius. The sequence continues at coordinate 20,890,673 of OW121687.1, read as the reverse complement.
TGCTCCTCCGGCCATAAAAAAAAAAAAAGAAGGCATTCGGGAAAATTTAATTGACACATAAATTTGTGTGCCCTCCCGCGCGTATACAGAAAAAAGATTTTATTCCCGATCACCATCTACAGGATTTTATCCACGAGGCTTATCATAGTGCTGCCATTTCCGGACGAACCCACCGAGAAAAAATGACATAGTAAAAGCAACAATGCTGACTCTTTACCATAAAAAATAGTTCCGAAGGGAACTATTTTTGTTTTAACTATAAAACGTCTACATTTAATTATAGTTTAACGAATTGAATATATACTATCAACAACTATCAATATACATTGATAAAAAAGTACGGATGAATCAACCATTCGTTATAGCAGGAGATACTATCATTTTTCTCAATGCATTTTTCCGACAGTTCCAATTTTATCATTTTGCGCCCCCGCCCCGAAATCTCCAGTTTCCAATGTATACGCTGAGAAAATGCGTCTAACGAGAACTCTCTAATTTAAATTTTTCAGTGAGCAGCGAAGTGTGCAGTGCAGTGTCCAGTGCCGCATCTTCGTGACCTAGGAATCATCAGCCGAATTTTGAGCATCTTCGAGGCAATTCGGTGAGTTACTTCTCGAATCATAAATCCAGCCGGAAGCACGAAATATTTTTTTCGCCTCTGAAATCTTTGAAAAGGGGGAGATTGAGGTGGTGAGCGGGACCGTGAACCGTTTCTACCACGTGCACGGTTGTCCATCTCGGGGTTCCGGTGGAGCATCGACGAGAGCACGCGGAACCCCTTTGTCAGTGGTCGAACCGGTCCGGAGCGAGAGATTATCCGGACGCATGAAAGGATCGGACGTAGGGCTATATGTAGCGTTTGTGTCAGGAAAAAAAAACCGGGGGTCTCCCTCGACGCACCCCGGAGCCCTTTCGATCCTTTGACCCGCGCCCAACGGACCAAAAGGGATGCAATATTATTCAAAATCACGAAAATCTCCGATGGAATTTTCGTTATTTCGGTGTGTGTCTCCCCATTGAAATACCTAGATGCATATCTTACGCGGGATCACCCGGGAAGGTTGAATAGACTTTTAGTTCTGGTCCGGAGTAGCGGGCGTAGGGGGGAAGCGGTCTTTCGCCCTCCTCGAACCCTTGTGCATAAACGAACAAGGAAATGCGCCGAACCCCTTGGTTAACGCACACACGATCGTGTCGAACGAGTGAAATTCAGGTAAAAAGGGTCAAGATGGCACAAAGGATTGTGGAGAACTCTGCGCGACGGTGCACGATTCTATTGGACGCAATCGAAAATAAAAGGGGGGGGGGGGGGGAAGGACGCCTATATATCCACTCATCCGATATATTTCGATCCGAGGAAAATTGAATTGAAAGAGTGCGGGCGGCATTGAATCGACGCGTCCCGCCGAAACGCGAGGGACCGAGGGAAAAGATTCAACAATTTTTTTTCGTCCTTTCTTTTTTTTTAACCCCACATGCTCGAGTCCACCGCATCGGACACCGCGTCCAAACACGTGCAGGGAAACCTGCCGTCGAACGTGCGGAGCGTCTGCGATCTACGGAACGTCGGTCGCGAGTTTTCGGGGCGAAAACGCGTTGAAAAATCCACTTCTGCAGCTGCTCTTGCACGACACTTGTATCGTCACTCCGTTAGTTTTCTCCCTTTCATTTTTCATATATTTTCACGCGGCCGCATCCTTTGGCGCACCTTTTCCGTCCAGGTGCACTTTTCGTCGTACTCGGCTGACGTTTTTTTATACGCCATTTCGGTGTTTATCTAAAAAAAAAAATTTGTTTAAAAAAAATCATCGCTGGTTTTTTTTTTTTTGCGCGAGACACTTGTCGCGAGTCAGCGTTCCGGTCGCGGTTCCCTCTATTCCATTGTCTGGCTGCCGCGAGGTCTCAACCCTTTCACAGGTGAATCCGTCCCACCGCGCGCACCGGGAACACCCTTTCGCCTATTGTTCGTCAGCTTCCGCTAACCCTTTCTCGGTCCCAGGCACCCGCACACGATTCCCGCAGCTCGGAGGCAGGTAAAGGGTTGGATTGTGGGTCAGCGGATCAAAGAGTTGTGGAATTACCGCTTCGGCTGCGCTGGGCCGTGCGGGTTCGTTTAACGGAGTGCGGGGGTGATTGCGATCGGAAAATATTACGTGTAAATCCCTCTCTCGGAAATTGCGGACTTTCATGGGCAACGATATCAATTTTTTTCCGATCGATGTCGATCATCCTGAATTACCAAGATTCAATTTAATATTTTTCATATCATTTAATAAATTTAAGTGAACTAAAGGGGAAACGAATTACCAACTCTGATGGGCAACAATATCAATTTTTTTCCGATCGTAGTCGATCACCCTGGATCATCAAAATTTAATTTAATATTTTTAATATCATTTTATAAATTTAAGTAAAGTAAAGAAGATACAAATTGCGGACTTTCGTGGACAACGATATCAATTTTTTTTCGATCGATGTCGATCGCCCTGAATCACTGAGACTCATCAGAACGGAATCACGATGAGAACAAAAATCAACTGCCGTCGACGAGAAGTCGCCGAGCGCCTCGGAGGATCTCGCGGCACACTTCGAGTCTTTCTCGCTGCACGTGCGTTGCTTCTGCAGGCTCGAACGAGTTTCTTCCGTTTCGTTACCATCAGCCTCGACCTTGCCGAGGTTTTTTCGTCCGCGCGATCCCACAATAACTCCGAAAAGTTATCAAAGACGCTGTCTCTCGCGGGTAGCCAGCGCGAGAGTTGCACCTGGTCGCAGGTTCGAGCCTGCAGAGCGAAGTCCTCGCGCACAGTGCGACGCTGCGACCGAGCGAGTTTCTCACGAGTTCGTGCTCCGTACAATTTCAAAGAGTCGAACGCGTTCGAACCTGCACGAGTATCTTTCTTACGCGGGTTTTCCTGTTGCATTGCCTTTTACCTTGCGTCGAATTGAGCCACTGCAGGTACAACGCGCTCTATCCGGGTCTCTCTTCCACCCGTCCCAAAAGTATTTCGGCACAATGGAACGCGAGCTCGCAGTAATGCAAAGCGTGCCGCAACGACCTGCCGCGGCTTTTCTACGAACGCACTCGGTTTATCCCAGGATGAGCGAATCTTCACGGTGGAGCTTCGACAAAAAGCGTAAATAGCGGGAATATCTCTCGGAAGTCGGAACTGGCTCCAAACATGAAGGCGGAAAAATCTAACTCTGAATTTTGATGCTCAGGCACGTATCGCGCGCGCATCTCTTCTTTTTGTCCTTTTTTTTTGTTCGTCGATACGCATCGATAGAGAAAAGCGCACGAGGGAAACATCTTTCGTCGCGCAAATTATGTGACGAACGGCGAAATCCTTCTATTATTTGAAAAAAGGAAAATGTACGGGACACGAAAGACTCTAAAAAAAACAACAATAATTCCATCCACTTTAAAGATAGTTTTTACCGTACATTTTACAAATATTATATTTCATAAATATATTTTATTTCCCGTGGTATCGACAATTTTAGTTTGCACTTTTATTTCCAAAAATAGAACCTGATATCCTTATTTACCGTGCGGTTCCGGAAGGGTGACAAGCTCGTTCGCCGCGGAAAACGGGATTTCCCCGACATTACAAATCGATGATCCGCAAAGGAGTCAATCCCGGTGAAGACTCAACGACTCGGTGCAAACATTCGATAAAATTGTCGTCGCGATCCACGCGCAAGTGTCTTCAAATAATCCACTCCCCGGTAACCCCAGTACCAACACGCCAACGCATTGATCCTCGAACGCGATCATCCCAATATCAAATATTAAACAACTCTCAGGATCGATGTGAAAAAAAGGGAACGATCGCCGGCCAAGAGCATCCGAACAAACCATCTCGAGATCCGTGCAAGTTTGTACTCCGGCTCGCCGTCTCGTGTAATTCACAACATAGTTCGCCCGGCAAAATTCTTCGGTCCTTCCACGGTCTCGAGCAACGTTCCCTCGGTCCTTCTCAACCGAGCGTCGCGCACGGCACCGTTTTGTGTGCGGACCGGGCGTAGATCCGTTTCCATTTATGAAATTCCATTATTCGCCCTGAGTAAACATTGCCCGGACGTGTATACCGTCGGAGCTCTGTGCCGCGCTTCGCGGAGAGTGCATCCTCGGTTTCTGAGCTCGCACCTAAGCAAACAAAATGAAGAAACAGTCACGGCGGCCCCGCAGAGCTCGCAGTGTTCTCCACCTCGCGTCTCGGCCCAAAAAGCGTCTCTACATGAATCGATCCGAGATTCATTCGTCCCGCGACTAAGAGGGTTCGCGTAGGCGACTTGAAAGCGAGAAAAGGAACGGGGGAGGAATGGAAAGGAAGAAAAAAAAAAGGAAAAAAAAAAGTGGCGCATACGGAGGGTTCGCGGGGAGATTGGTTCATTGACGATCGCAGAACCGTGAATCTCCGCATGGCTCCGGGCCTTCCAGCGGAATCCATTCTCAAAGGATTATCGTTATAAATTATACATTTCTTCTCCCTTCGTACGCATCTCCCGTCTTCTCGGACCCGTGACGCACACGTGTCTTTAACACTGCCGCTGCGCGCAGCCTCTCCGAACCGTGCGACGGGGTGACCGGTAGCTATCCGTACAGAAACGTCGAGAGCTTAGAGATTTCTATCGGTGGATTAGTCGGACCGTGTCATCGCGGTATCCTGTCCGCTCTCGGTTCTTCCCTCTGGTATCGCGGCCCGGCGGAAGAGAAGAGACTACGAAGAGAATGGTCCGATTTTTTTTTTTTTTTTTTTTTCGACCCGATCGAAACGAAAGCCGAAGACACTGACGCTTTTATGATGAAATTCGAAACGTCCTACGAACGTGCCGGACCGGGTTTCATTTTATTCCCTTCATTTATCCCTCGATTTTCCGTGCCGAAGCTGCGGTCTTGGCAAGCGAAAGTTACGGAGAACGTTCGATCAAACAGCACGCGTTTCTGTGTACCCTTAAAAAAAAAAATTATTCCGACTCATGGTGCGAGTCCGCCTCGTACATTTTCTCCTGGTCTCGTGTGGGAAGTCCGTAGTGTCGTGCCCACAAAACGCCCGATTCAGCCCCTTCGTTATTTCCCATTGCGAGACTCTCTCGATGGCTCTCCGGCCCTTCGATCTCGAGCCGACAATGCGCTGCCCCGTACATAATAATTTCCAGCTACGAATCGACTTCTCGCCACGTCCGTACGAGCTCGAGCTTCTCTTTGCAGTACGCGCCGGAGAAGCCCATACAATCGAGCTACGGTAGACCATAGAAGAGCCGATGGTCGAGAGCTGTCGTTGCTGCCGCGCTTTTTAAGAAGTATGATGGTTCTTTCTATCCTCGCCTCGGTTCCATTCTCTCTTCTTCTTATTTCCCTCCAATATACACAGAAGTATACACGAGCATTACAGTGCAGACGAACGTTATATTCTTCTTTTTTTTTTTTTTCGAAGGCCCTTCGTTGCATAGTGGAAGCCTCGGTCGTCCTGTGGGCGGAGCGGTGAGCCGAAAGGGCGAACGCGGACGAGAGCCGGGCAGTCAGAAATTTCGGTGGTTCGGTTCGGTTCTTTCTTTGCTTCTTCTTCTTCTTCGTCTCTCGACGGCGTCTCCCGGCGAGACGCGGGGGATAAGAACGAGGCTCTCGGGGCACCACCGAGGGGGCTGCGCACAGAAATTGAACACGTGCAAGGGTGAGTCAGAGGCCCTCGGTGGTCGTCGCGCCGTCCGAGACGTGGAAGAGAGAGACGAATATTGGGGCCTCGCTCGCTCCTCCGGCGAGCGTCGGAAAAGGGGCCCGAGGGAGGCGCGCGGACCGAGAGGGCGCAAGGGGTCCTACGGAGATTACTATGCCAGATAGCGATGCCCTTTCAGGGCTGGAGCTTAAAATTTTCATTCTTTCACTCTCTTCTCTGCTCATCCCCGCATCACTGGCTCGCTCTATATGTATATATATATTCATATTCTTTGCTTTCGAGGACGCTGGGGGTACCGGCCTTTACCAGAGAAATATTTTTTTTTTTATCGAAAGAAAAATCTAAAAGCACAAGAGCCCTGCTCTGATTCGGTATTAAAAAAAATCTATTCGGTCGCGCAATTGTCGTGTTTTTGTGTACCAAATATGTTTTTCCATACACGGAGAAAAGAAAATGGTTGGGACAACAAGAATTTTGTTACATTAACCGATTTACCTGGTTAACATAGGGACAACAAAATATTTTGCTGTAGCAGAGAAATATTTTTTGCCACCATAACGATAAATTATTAACGATCTACATTTTGTTGGAGAAACAGAACGATTTTTCTCCGTGTAGATTTTGTGGAGATCGGTGTTGATATGGGACAGGATGCGTCGTAAAAAATATGGAATCCCGAGGAAGTCGTTGAGAAACGGTCAGCGCGGCCCTGGGACTGTTTAATCTCCTCTGTCTCCTCTCCTAAGATATACTAGTTGGCTCGTACGAAATACCAGCACCTAAAACCGAGAAAGCAACCACGCCGGGGACTCATAGAGATTGATCGTTTTTTTTTCTCTTGTTTTTTTTTCCCTAAGCTTCTTTCCTTGGTCCTAGTTGATTCCTCGTCCCGGGCCGCGGGACGGGGAGAGGAGGAGATCCCTCCGTATCCATTAGAACACGTGCATCCAACACCGTAACAAGTGCCCCATCAACGCTGCGGAACCCTCGAGGGTCACAAAAAATTGTACACCGTACCCCGGAGAGGCCTCGGTCTTCCTCCCTCTCACCGATCTACCGACTCTCATTTCGTACAGTCGCGACTAATGATTCCAGGCTTTTCTCCCAAATTGGTCGCGTTTCACGAGACGCAACCGAGGCGGCGATGGCCATTCACGACGGAGAGTAAAAAAAAAACGTTTCTCCGTGTCATTACAGGGTGATTCTTTCGGGAAATGGTGTAAATTGCTGGGGCTCCGGAGAAACTGTAGTCCCTGCGAGGCTTTTGGGACTTTCATTTTTTTTCGGTTTTTTTCTCGCGATGGACGACGCTTTTATGCGTCGGATTGTTCTCATTTTTTTTGTTCTTTTCCTGATCTCGCTCGGATGATTTCCTTGTACAGTTTAGAGTGCTAGGGCTGTATCCGGAATGGAGGGTAGACAATGGTTTTACGATTGTTTGAGAGTTGCACAGTCACTGCTGAGCTTTTTAGGAAACAGTTTCGATTAACGATTTTGACGAATTTCTGCGTTTCGAGATACCTACATTGCTGAAAAAAATTGTACATTTGATGTACCGGACTGGAAGTTTTTATGCGAAAACTGGTACTGGTGGAAGGTAAAGTAAATTATTGGAATTAAAGTACTTTTACAGTAAAATCAAAGTAAATGATTAAAAAAGTTTTTAATGTTTTTGCTCGTCGTCTCTTCCGATACCCGAAATGCATTTATTTTTATATCTCTCAAGGAAGACCCGTGGGCACATTCGAGATGAGTTTCACGAAGCACCGAATTTCTCGAAGACTTTAAAGAATATACGGGGAGCGTGAGAGGGCTCTGGGTGGGCCATTTCACGGGACGATGATTCTCACTCTCTTCCGAGCCCCCTCGATCCTTTTAGTTTACTAAAAATTTCTCGTACGGGCGCTCTCGCCCTAATCTCGGGGTAATTCTCGTGTTCCGCCTATACCCACCCACCTTGCGCCCTTGCCTCGCAAACGTCATCCAATTTCCGCTCCCGTGACGACGACGCCGACGAGGACGAGGAACAGGAAACGAATGAACTGTGCAGACTCCGCTTCGGTCCGTTGAACCTGTCATACGACGTTACGATTTATTTTATTCAAGCTCTTTCGATATGCCTGATCTCTGTCGGAGAATAAAAAATATTCGAGCGATCGAACCTTGTCAACAAGCGGTGACGATGAAAAACTTTTCCGCTAATCCCTCGGAGGCTTCGTGCAATTTTTATTCCCCCTTCTGGAGCAGATTTCCATATCGAGTATTAAGCTGGGGGTAAAATTAAGCCGCAAATTCGCAATCTGCGGGAAATATACACCGGATGTAGAGTTATAGAGCAGGTGAGACACGACGGTCGGTAATAAAAACTCTGATACATTTTTTTTAACCATACTTTTTTTCGTGGCCGGTGGTTTGTAATTTAACATAGGGACAACAAAAAATTTTCTGTTGCAGCCAATATTTTGCTGTGGCAGGAAATATTTTGTTGTGGCAGCAAATATTTTGCTGTGGCAGCAAATATTTTGTTGTGGCAGAAAATATTTTTCTGCGGCAACAAATATTTTGCTGTCGCCAAATATTTTTGTTGCCACAACAATAAATTATTAACGATCTACATTTTGTTAGAGAAACGGAACTATTTTTCTCCGTGCATCAGATAATAAAAAATGAAAAAAAAATTAAGAACATCTCACGGTCCGGAGTCTCCCTCGTAAGATCGCGATAATTTCGTGCTAGTGAGAAATTACGTACGTCTCGAGAGCGTTGAATTCGCGTAACGAATTCCCGCGGTTATTTGACGCCTCGTTGTGCGCGAACACGCGTTCAGTTACGGTGCTCTTCGACTTTCCCATCGGCAGCGGTGGAACACATATTTTACCAACTGCATCGTCCGGTACGGCGTCGGATTCCCAATCTCCGATGTACCGCGACGGCTGCACCGAGAAATCGTTTTCTTCTCCGACACCCTCGGTAACCGCTTTGCGTTACCGTGCGCCGAACGCGTACCCGCCGCACTATCGTTGACTTCGCCTCCACAAGCTTCCTCGTTATAAATAACGTTTAAGGTTGACAAAGCGTCGGCGCGCCTGTCCGAGCAGGCCCGGCCGGAGCTCGTCGAGAACGCGCCGAAGAATGAGAATACCGGCGAGAGTCAGTCAAAAGCACACACAGGAGTGACCTGTCGTCACGGAATATTAGGGCAGTGCCATTTATACCGGGCGCTTACTCTCCGCGCCAAAAAGAAAAGCGACAAAGGTGTGACCGGTGCCGCCTTCCTTCTTCTCGCCGCGAAGCATTCGCGTACAGTGCGAACCCTACGAGCCACCGAGCTCCCTCTGCCTCCGGGCCATACACGAGATCGCGACGAGAGAAGAGAAACCCTAGCCGAGAAACTAGAAAATCGGCGTATCGGTGACGAGTCAAAGGGAATAATGAAAGCCGGCCCCGGCCCGGGAACCTCTGTAACGCGCCGGAACGGGTGGTCCTTTCGAACTTCAATTTTCCCTCCGATTCTTCTATCTTTTTTATTCTCTTTTTTTCCCTTCACTCACCTCAGAGTCGCAGGACTGACCCGGAGTGCGTGGAGACCGCGGAAATCGGCGTGACGCGGTCATCTTTGGAAAACGCGGATTTTTTTTTTCTTCTCCATCGATATAAAAGTGAATTCGTTAGGCGAACACCTTGAGCCGCCTCGAGCTCATTCTATGCCGGAGCGCAACGGGACGGAGGTGTAAGAACTTCACAATGGGAAGATCGCGATGCGGCTGCGCGCAGGGATAAATGCGGACGGATAAATCTCGTGTGTACGATGCGGCGGCACGGAGGGTGCACCGTGGATAATTGTCGACAATGCGACACAACCCGGGGCTGAAAGCGTCTCTCGTAGCGGGAAGAATTTCGAGGATAGTTTTCGATTGGCCGCGAAAAATCGGCCGCGGAAATCGCGCGGCTTACCGTGTCGCGACGCGTGGAAAATTACTTTCGATCTAGAACTAACGCCGCGGGTAATTTCTCGTTTGGACCCCGTTTGACTGCGGCAACGACGGTCCTGCGGACTCTTGCGGTGTGTGTACACCGCTGCGGGACGCACAACTCGGGCTGGCTCTCGAATTAAACGGTGCTTCGAATTTTCGAATGAGATTCGAGGGCTCTCCGCGGGCGCTGGATCGTCACGGATTACACGGGGGCTACTGGAGAGGATATTGCCGAGGATGATTCTTCGCGGTACTCTATACTCTCGGTCAGCCACTTGGTTATATAGACACCACCACCGAATATCTCCGTGATGATGCTGGTGTGCGTATGTTATACAGTAGAACCCCGATTATACGAACACCCATTATCCGAACCCTCTGTCATTCGAGCCGCCGCTGGTTCGGATAAAGTTTCTACTATCCGAACTACAGTAGGACCGCGCTTATCCGACCTTCGATTAACCGAAGCACCCAACTCGTCGGAGTCCTCCGCGTTAACCGCGGTGCAGGCTCCGATAATACGGAAAACTTGGATGAAAGGGATAAAGCAGCATGTCCGCGTGCGGAGTAGAATGTAACTACTACATTGTTGCATACGCGCTTAAACTTTTACAAGTTTGCTGTGCGTCTTTACATTGCGGGCGGTAAATACATTAATTCTGATTCTAGAGTCAATGGTAGAACAAGGTGATGTCTCAAAAAAGGAAAAAGTGGAGTGATGTGTTATTTTTTAGATATATTATAGTAGTACAAGTTTGAATTGAGTATATATACATATGTATTCATGTGTCTGTGTATGTATGCAATATATATGTATATATAGGTATATATATATATATATATGTTTTCTTTTGTTACTTTGATCCTCTTAAGTCGCCGCAGCTGGTGTCGTATAATAATATAATTTCGTATCACGAGGGGAAATGAAAGACACGAGATCCACGCGTAGCAGTAGCGAGAGCTGTTGTAAACCCGCCGCGAATATGCTTCACAGTAATATAAATAATTTTGTAAAATCGGAGCGTTGCGTTTCGTGGAAATAATATTGTCGAATTAGTGACTAATCCGGTTTTCGGTCTAAGAAAAAGAGTGGTGCTAAAAATTTCCAACAACCAACTGCTGATAATTTGAAATTTCACTAAAAAAATTGAGGAATACAATGAAAAATAAGTTACTCGAAAAATTGACTCTTCGACAGTCTGCAGTTGCTCTGTATAATTGTGGACATTTTGGACACTTGTGTTGACCATTTAATTTATTTTTGTATGGTGTTCATTTTATCGCGTACGCGTAATTTCCTCGTAGTTCGAGAATCTCCGATTACAATAATTCGACTACATACTCGAGAGGATTCGAGACGTCTTCGGGTCACAGAGGGGATAATCTCGAACCCGACCGCACTGCAGCGTCGCCTTCGCGTAGCGCGGATCCACTCGAGCGTGTTCATTTTTTCCCCCTATCGTCCGCGAATGAAGAGTTCCCGAAGGTGCTCTAAACACCCTGTAAATCCCATTCAATCGCGATCTCTCGAGACCTAATCCAGATCAGGCTTGCGCCTTTATGGATCATCCCATGCGTGTCCCTCGTCTCGCGCGCGCAACAAGTCCGCTACGAAGTCCCTCGCTCTCTCTGGATACAAGTTTCTCTTCTTTTCCCTTCGAGCTGTGCCATATAGCGCAGAGCTCGAAGATTATCTCGTCTCGAGATATTCAACCATGCGTGCAGCGCCCCGAAACTATCGCCGAGAAATACAGCCGTGGTTACACTGCACCGTTTTTTTTCTCTCCATACTTCGAGCTCGAACCCGGAGCGAGATTAGCTCGAAAAGTTGTAAACGTTTCGATGCAGGTACACTTTTTTTTTCTTCTCGATTCGGTAAGCTATCGGGATGCGTGCAGCCCCATAGAAGTTTCGCAGATCCGTGCGAGGATTCGAGTGTTTGGGCAACACGCGTTTTCCGCGCCGACGGAGATATTTAACGATGCGATTTTCGCCGAGATTTTCCCGACGATTCCGCGTAGGTGTGGAACACACACGTCCGGCTCGTTCGGTTTCTCTCCGACCCGGGAGAGGCGAACGCGTGAATCCTCCCGAGGGAGTCGCGCAGCGAAAAAAAAAAAGCATCGGCGATTCTGCACAATGGGCAATGCGGATAAAACGACGCGGGATCATGCGGGTAGGTGCGGTTTCTATGAGAAAAAAAAATCTTGGGTGTCCCGTTTCTCGAGAAATCACGAGGCTCGCTTCGTGCACTCCACTGCCATCGCTCCGGGGAATTTATCTCCTCGTACGATTCTCCCTTGGGTAATAAAGGAGAAGGAATGTGTCGGACGGCCGGCATAATATTATTATGGACACGGGAAAACAAACGAGACGATTTGCTTTTTTTTCGCGTAGTGCAACCGCACGCAGCGACTGTCTGCCGAGAATAAATGCGGGTAATCCGAGGATGAGCCGGGGGTTATTGCGATGCCTCGGGGGATTAGAAAGTTTGATGGATCGCGGTGGAATTCAGCGCGGCAAAAAATCAACGTAATATTTATTCATCCGCGCGGAAAAAAAGTGATTTATCCTTCAACGAGAGGTGAATTGAAATTCTTGTCTCTCGACAAAATGTTTTTTATCAGCTCACGGAGATGAGTGGCAATTTTTGCGACTACTTCAATGCGCCACATGAGTCACTACTCCTTTTCGTAAATTCATCGATTTATTCGTTTCGAAAGAGGCTCGTAATCCTCTAATCATCGACCACCGAATCGCTCAGCCCTCGTTTAATTTTTCTTATTCTTTTTCTGCCTCGCTCATTTTTTTTTCCTATTTTTTCTTTCTAAATCTGGAGCACCTGCTCTCCCTTTCTCTCTCTCTCCGGGCTAGTTAGCTCCGGTACTATTTAACCGTGAGACTCGAGAAACGCTATACACCGTATAGTAATGATGGCAGAGGTGAGCAAAGGTATATCTTCGATCTTTCTTTCTTTTTTTTTTTTTTTTTTGTTGTTCCTCTCGTTGCCGAGGGGTAGCATCTATGGGCTACCCCGCCCACAAAACCCGTGGGGCCTTAGAATAGAATTCGTGCCCCGGTCCCAATTTACCCGGCGAAAGGACCCGAGTTCGTTCCGAATTTCTTTCCCCCCCCGCCCGACTCGCCGCTGAGGAATAACTCCCTCGTAACGGGGGCGAGAAGGACCAGGAAACGTTTCAACACTAATTTGATGCTTTCCAAACGGTGCCCGGGGTCTCCGGAAGCGCTGGGTTATACCGCTCTGTAGCTGCTTTTGATGATCGCCGCGCGTCAGCACAGAACCTCGAAACAGGTTATCCCGACACGAGAGTCCTTAATTAACGAGCGAGAGGGAACTGAAAAAAAAGAGGAACCATACAGATCGTACACACATCGATGGAGAAGGCATGATGAACCCTCCTCGTCGACCTCCCTCACGAATCCTCATGTGTTTCTAATTTTCTCTTCAAAGTGGCTTTTCAGATACGCCCGTCGACGAGCCTTAATCGGTTACGATGAAACACCCTTTTGTGTACTGGTCTTCCATAGCTCATTCCTCTATTAAAAAAAAAATTGACCGGCTATTCCTCCGACGATTTAGATTCCACCCTTTGCCGGATACTTATTTTCAAAATGCTGAGTCTAACGGCGTTCGAAATGATTTTATCGCCATTAACTTTCCCGAAAAAAAACACGATCGCTCGTCTCTGGAAAGTAACGGCGGAGAGCCTAAAAAAAAGGATAGAAAAAGTTGAAAAAAAAATGCCCACCTCTCGCCGCAGGCTTCGGTGAAACGCGCGGTTGCGATTCACGAGGGATAAATGCACGAGGGGCACGAAGTTAACTCGTACTCATCGTCCCCGTCCTCCCCTCTCGACATTGCGAGTCAACGAAGCGCCAATATAATCCCCGAGAGAAACGCGCGGCAAAAGAATGTCCCTCGCGCCGCGCACACCTACCTCATTCTCAATTTAAAGAGGCACTTTTACGCTTCCGCCGTTCCGAGAGTCTCGGCGCGGGGTGCAACAGCGTCACCGTGGCTAATCGCGAGAGATGCGTCAGCGTCGCTGCGCAACGTCTCACTATCCAAGTGGGTAATTGGGTCTTCTTTCTGGTGGATAAAAAAAAAAAAAAAATGACAAAAAACTCTTGAACGCACACGGACGAAGCGGGAGCGTGTACAAAAAAAAGTTCCGAATTTCTGGCGGCGCAGTGCCAGAGCGGAGCTCTTTCACTATCTTCGACGGAGTGTTATGTGTCCGGGAGCCCGTAATAATCTTCCCCATGGACCATAATACGTGTGTACCCTCCTCCGCCCTCGGCGGATCCCGCTACTCCGTTGGATTATTTTAACGGGAGTGTTTAACGCCCGAAGAAGACTGCTCGGTGAGTTCTCGGCGCGAGCGATATCTCAGTGTGGCCGAGAGGTCGGGGCGGCGAGGGAGGCAGGGCCGAACTTCCATCGGTGCGAGTCAACGTCATCGAGGATATAGTTATACCAGAAGGACCTTAAGCCCCGCCGCAGGAAGATATCGCGGTGGAGGCGGCCTGTTTTGCGGCGCTCGAGCACCTCAAAGGAACTTCAAAGGAACTTCGAAGATCGGGCGCGGCCTGGTCTCTTCCTTTCGGCCACTTCGTATTATAAGGGAGCCGGTGTGCTGTTTACGAGGCGGCGTTCCGAGCGTCGAGGATCCTCGACGAAGCTTGTGGAAGCGCTTCGCTCTGTATGTGCGAGGGTGTCGCGTTCTACCGGATCTTTCAACTTTCGCTCGCCGGCGGCGAAACACAACCCTAGTAGGATCGCTCTTGCGCGGCAGACCCGGAATTAAGGGTGCGAAGATAATGCCCTGGCGGAACGTTCCATGTCACGTTTCCTCCGTCGGAAAAGCTGATGGCGGACTGATGGGTAGCCAGTCAGCCGCTATCGTGTAATTTTCCTGGTGACGAATGAGGGCGGATAATCATGCAGCGCGGGAGGAAGATGAGGAGGAGAGGTGATCTTGGCGCGATCGTCGACACGGGTCGTAAAATTATCTCGCCGACGCTTCAAAGGCCTCGACGTCCGTACGTCACCTTACAATTCTCGGTAATTGCGAGGGTTCTTTATCCATGACAGAAAACATGCAAACTCCACCCAGTTTCGGCTGCTTACGTTTCGAAGAGCAAAGCGATTCCCCATCAACTTCGCACGTGCAATTTCGGCGACATTCTTCGTAAACCGGCGACACCTTCGCCGGTTTACGCAGCCGGCTTCCGCGGCTGATCCGAATGCCCAATCGCGATTGATGCGCGCCAGGCAGCAGCGCCGTTACTTCGCACCGGGGCGTCGATAATCGCGAGCGTCTCGAACACCTCGGCTCAAAGAAGCCATCACCCAGCGGCCTATCTCGTTCTCTCCTTGGCACACAAGCTCGCCGTCTTATTAGCCGGTCATCCCTCGTGAATCCCGAGAAGTTTGTTTGCCGTTGCCGAGGACGCGCAGCGCGATACTTTTATAAGCAACCAAAACCCGAGCCGCTTCTCCGCCGCTGGAGCGTTCCTATAAGGCATCACACTGTGCGAGACACGCCGAAGATAATGCGTAACATCTCTGTGTACCGATTGACCGGTTTCCTCCGGGACTCCGCTCGGTCAATGCGGCTCTCGCACCCGCAGTGGGCAAACTTCGGTCGGTCGAGACAGCGGGCCGTGACAGCATTGCCGGTACATCGAAGCGAGCGATCCCGGAGCTAAATGGCCCACCCGAGGTGGTCGAGCGAACGGGAGATGAAAATATGTGCACTGTGGGCAGACACCAATACGGCCGTACAAACGTCTTCGTCGCCGACCGAGGTTCCTGTCTTCCACGGCAAACTTCGGAGACATTCAACGACACAATGCCGTAATTTCGCTCGGATCCCGGAGGCCCGGTGGATCCTTCCGGATGAATGACTTCTCCATCGCCCAGCTTCCCACCTCCGCTGGAAGCCAGCGCCACTCCTTCGGCTACCATGAGGACGAGCAGCCGATTGTTTGTTAAATATTTTTGTCACCGGGGACATCTTTGTGAAGGCGAGCCACGTCGTGGTCCTTTATTTGCTTTTTCTTCCTTTTTTTTTTTTCGACGTCCCACCCGCTAGCGCCGCGTCAATGGACGTGTTCCGGACTCGTTACGTCCAGCGACACAATTCCTCGGAGCCATTGTATCGGGCATACGCGTTCGTGACACCCCTAGGAGATCTTTCCCGTGACGTTCTTGGTACGTGCTCGAACGATCGCGGGAAGAAAAGGAGGAGGAATTGAATTTAAAAAAACTGCCGAGGAGCGACGATCGGGAGGGAAAGAGAGCAGGCTGACTCTTGACGGGTCGGATCTTCGCGCGGGATCTTTCGCTCGAATTTATCTTCGGGGAACGGCGAGGCTCGATCGGGACTAATGCGCCCGATGGGTCGCCACTCGCGAGCCTGCACGTGTCCTGTTCTTTATGGGGATCTTGTATTCTTCCTCTTGTCACGCGCTGGGCCATCCTCGGGCCTCTCCTCGGACACGCACGAACCCTGAAGCACACCCTAGCTGCGGGTAGGAGTTTAGCAGCTTGTTCGGTGCCCCGCGGGAGCGAATTCGTGTACGAAATATTATCCATTCGCTCGGTTACTTTCTTTACCGGGGTGCTAGCGAAACCCTCGTCGTCCCGCGTATAAACGATTGGACCGAAAAAAATATAGAACAACAGCTAGATTTTTTTTCGTTTTTTGTGTTTTTTCTTGCGTTACCGCTACGGATTTTATTTTAGAAACTTATCGTGTTGGAACATTGTAGAGTAACCGTAGAACAACTCAGAACAACCTTTACAATCTAGAATTTCTGAAAATGGGAGGCACCTTAGAATTTAATACGTTTTCCAATGGTTGAATTTTAGTTCACAAATACCATAATTTTTTTTCTATTTTTTTTTTTATTTTAAGAAATTACTTTTGTTTATTTGCAGAACAGCGCGGTTGCGTGCTTGGATACTCATCGGCAGATTCGAGCGTTGGGCATAATTCGGCGCTCCGGCATTTCGGTGAGTCTTGAGCAAAATGATAATAAGCGAACGTCTTTTTTTTTATCGCCTCCGCCTTCGTAGTACACGCTTGTATATTCGGTGTGAATTAACGAGATTGCCGCCTTATAATTGCGAGCCAATTAGTCGTTGCGCTTTTGGGCAGATCGAATTTTTTTTTTCTCCCCGTTGCTTTCTTCGTCTTTGCCATTCGCGGCGCCGCCTCGGTATGTCGGAGGTATGCAATTATTCGGCCGGGTTTCAACGAACGGTCCTCCCTCCGGTTATGCTCGGTGCGCCGAGAGGAAGAGGTGCCGATCGCGGTCAGAACTCGCGAAGGATTTGGGCCAAACCGCCGAGAGACGAGAGATCCAATGACGCGTTGGCTCGACTCTGACGACTCTTTCTCTTTCCGGCCCTCGGGGGGGAGAGCCCAGCGCATTCGTTTTATCCCTTGCATCATCGTGGCGACAGCGCGCTCGGTGCGTGTTCAGTAATGAAGAATTTCACGAGAAAGGACACGGAGGGGGCCTCGGGGCGCGCGAGATCGCGTACGCGGCGATTTCGATGCCGAACCACTGCGTATAAAGCTATAAACTTTCGTTCGATACATCGGGGCCTCTCCTCGAATTACCCAAGCGTCAACGTCGCGCATGACAAACTTGAGAGAAAAAAAAAATTAAATACGGTAAAAAAAAAATAATCAACTCTCGTTCCAGACCCGAGAAAGATTCCGTAATAGATACTCGAATTCATTACACGCGAGTGACGAAACGCGGCATATCGACGTCGTCGCACGTGACATTTTATCCTCCATTGGTCGCGCAATAATCTCTTCGTCTACGATTATTCTACGATTACTCTTCGAGCAATCGTAAAGCTTCGATTGGTTTCTCTAGCGCCGCTAAGAAAATAAATAATTAAAATAGTTGCCCTTTGCCGGATAGAACAAAGTTCGAACGGTCGGGTCCCAGCGGGACTTCCTTCCGCGAGCGATACGAACGAAATGAAGCAAAGCAGGCAGGGAAGCCGAACGAGCACGTACCTAGGCAGGATATACGTGCAAGGGTGAAGAGAGCGAGTGCGGAGCCACCGGCTTGTATCAATAAGCGTGTTCCCTCGTCGTCGTCGTTGCTCCGGCCGCGAGGGTGGCGACGGGTACGGATGAAGTGTGCCTGCCCACGATTTGACTGCGTTACACAGTTCCGTCCCGTTCGAAGACCCGTTTTCGCCCCCTCGGCTTCGGGCAGCAAACGGGACAAGGCCTCGGCGGGCCCCACCGATCTTCGGGTAACCATAACAACGCCGTGGGAGCCCACAATAGTTTTCCTACGAGTTACATAGGAAGAGAGCATCTAGGCACGGGTGCGCGCTGTTGAGCCACCAGTCCAATGGATTTTCCGCGGGCATGCCCAAACACAAGCAAACATGGGCCTACCGAGGAAGCGAGAGACCCGAAAAATGGGACGGTCCGCCCTTGCTCTCCTTCCTTGCGCCCTCTTTTGCCCTCGTCTCGCCCAGTCGTGCACACCCTCGCATCGGCCCTCAGAACTAATGTATAATAGGTACTGTAGTATAATATACACTCGTTAGAAAATCCCTGATCCATAGAAGGTGAAGAAGAAACGAAGCCAGCTCGCGTCTATGAAGGTACGCGGTAGCCGTTGTATGGTACACGGCACTATAATACCACTGTGCGCGGACAGTGGTATTATATATTATATATACATATATATATATATATTGTGAATGCGTCGTCTCGTCGCCGCGGTGCCTTCGGGGAGCTCGGAAGCGTTTTGTACGTTCTGAAGAAGGGCCCGAGGGCAACACCGTCGCATTGTCCGGTCGGAGTTTGACGGACTGACGAGACTATTTCACGATCGCTCGGTCATACACGTGTAAAGCTTGGAAAATCTATTTAACGATTTTACCGCGACGGCAGCTATGAGATACGTGTGTGAGCGAGGCGGATATCGGCGGAGGATGGAAAGTGTCGAAGTGGTGGCGGGGGTGGGGGAGAGGGGAGGTAAAGCGATCGGATATAATGCACGGAGACGGACACCCCGCCGAGTTGCGTTCTCGTACACTGTGTATGGGAGGGCCTGCAATAATAGCCTGTATCGGGACTATGGACGATACTCTCCGATTCTCGTATTATTCGAACGGATGAAAGGCGAATTTTTTCGCGCTGAACCGTCGAGAGCATTACGCTGGATTTAACCTGATATATGGGGGTGCTGTTCTTCTTGCACCCCGGTGGGTTGCCGATTGTCGGTCGTCTAATCGAGAATGGAAAAAATATATATGGGCTCGAAGGCTATGTTTAGCGATCGGTAGAAAAAAATTTACTTCATTCAGCTTTGCGACGTATAATTTTTGTAGCGAAATTTTCATTTTTTTTTTTTTTGACGAGATCGTTTCGGCTTAATTGAACATGAATTCAGATAAATTATACATGGGCTATGTTAAGATTATCAACAATGTATATGGGCTTAATATATATGGCTATATTTGGCGATTTATAGAACAAAATAATAAGTACATTCAAATTGTGCGAAATAATTTTTGTAGCGAAAATTTCATATTTTTTGTCTGAGATCGTTGCAGTTTGTTTCTATATAGCGCATTGATAAGTTCATATTCGGTTTAAGGATGCCAGGTGTTCGGGAAGTCAATTTGTCGACGAGCTATCTTAAGCGTTAAAAATAAAATCGGAGATTGATGCACGGCAAAACGCGGAATAAGTTCGGTTCTGCTCATTAGTCATGGGCAAACGGCGACGGCGACGTCTAAACGTAAACTGAAAAACGGCAGACAATAGGCGGAGAATCGGCAGAGTATACCGGGCAGAGATGCCTCTCCCGACGTTATAAGGAAAGACGAAACCGGATGCTGGGATTAAGAATCCATTCGTGAGATTTCCTAAAGAATAACACACTCTCCTCTTCCTCGGTGCAGCCAAGTGGAGCGAAATAAAATGGTTGAGAGTCGAGGGATGGGGGCAAAAAAAAAAAAGGTGTATTGTAAGCATTTCCTGTCCGGTGCAGAGTTGCATCGAATGCTCGGCATAGGTGCACCGGACCGTCGTCGGATTAGTCGGCCACCCGAACGAGAGATCGAGCAAAGGAAAAAGGGAGAATAAAAAAAAAGCTCGAAGAAAAAAAAAACGAATTGTAGTAATTTGAGTGCTATAACTTAAAATGGTTGCGACGCTACTCGGGAATCGGTCCCGGGGTTATCTGTCCGGGTCGCTTCCGCTCCCGTCTGACAAAGATTCACGAGAAGCGTAAAATAAGAGACGATGGGAAGTTGAGCGATTTTTTTCCATCGGGCAGGTGCTACCGTATAATATTTCGCAAAATCTTCGAGAGGTCTCCGTGAAAGAACGGAGGGTGTAACGGCGGTAGCGAAGAATCCGTATCGGGTCTATGCGGGTCTAGCTTTCAGACGTGATCAAGAGAGCTTGAAAAAAAATAAGACGGATTATTGATGTAGAAAGAAAAAAAAAACAAAAAATCAGTTTCAGAGGGTCGAAGCTCTCCCATTATAACGGTCCGGGGCACAGGTGGGTTTGTGCCGGATTGATTAATTCCAACGCCGCTCAACCCTCGCCGTGCCCCCCGAAGATGTATTATCTCCCTTGATTACGGAGCGGAGATACGAGTACCGTTCGAAATGGAAGATCGGGCCAATAGAGTCTCCCCCTTTCGATACACAAATAGATAATTCTTCATTAAATCGGGCCAGCATCGATAATTCATGAGCCGAGTTGCCGTGCGCCGCGCCGTAATGTTATACTATCTCGGGCTTACGGATGTTAATCCCGATGTAATTAAATATATACAAAAGCGAGATCTTCGAGTGAAGAGAAAATTCGATCGCAGGTATGACGGGTTTCACGTTTAAATCATGTCTCCCCTACAATATTTTTTGTTGTTGTTTTTTTTTTTTAATGAAATATTCTCTCCCCGTGTTTCTCACCGTCGCGGTCACAGGTTGAAATTCGAACGCAATCGCTGCGGTGCGCTCCGCACCGGCTTTTAAATTCGTCCGGAATATCGTGTTACATCGGTTACTAACTTAAATTGGGAGAAACCTTTTTGTTTCCTCCTCAAATTGCAATAGGCATCGGGTAAATATCGTGTTTCGGGCGACAGGAGTGCGAAGAGCGAGGAGCTTCGTCGCGTTGCCCAGCACCATAGGTGGGGGGGTTTTTTAATCACGCGAAACCCCCTGTGGTAAAACCCCTTTGAAATACGACGCAGTATATTTGTCACCGAGGGCGATCGAGGGGAGAAGATAATGCACTCGGCGCTTGACCAGCAGAGATCCGCGGCTTGTTTATCATCGTTCCATGGAAAATCAGCCGCGATTGTGCTTAGATCGGAGAGAATGAACGAAAAATAAGCTAGCAAAAAAAAAAATTACAATCCTATAATTTTTTTCCAACACCGACAATACTCATCCCGATCCACCTGTGAGCCCTCGAGGTCGTAACAAGGGGGGGAAAAAAACTCTGGCTTTACCTGAGCCAAAAAAAACAGGCCGGTGAAAAAAACTCGACGCCCCCTGCAATCGCCGAAGTTGTGGGTTCCTTGATGTGTTACCGAGTCCCCCAAATACGTTAACCCGGCCTTACGCTGCTTCTCGCTTCGCTCCTCATCTTCATCTTTTTTTTGTACTCTTTTTTTTCACCGTACACAGAGAGGCTTCTCGCGTTTCCCACGACATCACGTGTGCGGCTGCACGTGGTCAATTCTCCTCATTTTTTTTGCTCTTTTTTTTGTTACTTTCTCTCATGCAACAAACGCGAACGACACGCGCACTATCTCGAATTCATTCGACTCTCAACTATTCTCCGATGCTCCCCGGATGAGAGAGATTATCTATTAATAGACGCGTGCTCGTTCATCCCCCGACAATAAAAAAGAAATAACAACCGCAATACTGCGAGCGACCGCAGAATTCTGGAATTCTATTGAATTTTTTTTTCGTCATTTTTTTTTTAATGATCGCGAGGAGAGTCAGCTGACAATTCGAGCGGTTCGCGTGTCTGCGGAGCTCCGCGGAGAGTCGTCATCGCACGTGCAGTAAAGTGCACCCGCGATGTGCACGCTCTGCACAGCAACGCGTCGCTGTCGGTTCACTTCATTTTATTTATTTTTTTCATTTTTTTTCCGTCCCTTCCCTCCTCGCGCGTCCAGGCCGGCCGGCCCGTTGATGGACCGAGGCAATTTTCAAACTCGTTCCCGCGTACGTTTCTCTCAATGATACGGAGGAGTTGTACGCGTGAGCCGTACCGGGCGCGATGCGTTATTGCGCTTCAGCGCGAGGGTAACGAGCCGCGTCGGGCTGATGGGTTTAAAAAAAAGACGGCGCATCAGCAGCGCAACAGAAGAAGGTTGAAGAAAAAAAAATGGAAAAACAAAATAAATTTAAAAAAAAAAAACGCGCAAGAGCGTTATATCGAGTTTCGCGATCGAGTGCGGATATTCCTCGACGAGAGCGTAGAGAGATGCGCAAGTCTGCTGGATTTCTCTCGTCGAACGGAAGTGGTCACTCGAAACCGAGGCAATAATTGCCGGAGCATGGAGTGCGCGAGGGACGCGAAAGGGGAGGCTGTAAAAAAAAAAAAAGGCTGTACGGTCGCTCACCGCTGACTCTCCGTCGCCACTTGACCACCGTGCTCTCCGATCGGCGCTGCTGCTGTTCGGTGTCGATCGGCATGTGCGCGAAATTCGGGCACCCTGAAAACAGCCTCTCCGCGTCCGTAATGCGAGCCACACGTGGTTGAAAGTCGAAACGTGTACGAGACCCTCACCCTGCGAGACGCTATTGCCATATAGGAGAGCGAACGAAGGGGGCAGGGAACCGGGAAGAAACGGGGGGGGGGGCAGATATATATACTGTCGCCACGGTGGCCGCCACGGAACGGCGGACACTTGCTTGACTGGCCAGAGATTTTTTTTTTCATTTTTTTTTCTTCCCCTTCGAGCACTCACTCGTCGAGAGGAGAAACAAGAGATGAGAGTTCTGGGGCCCTTTAGATTTTTCAGGACCCTCGATCGCCCCCCCCCTCTCTGACCCTTACGACACAGGATATATTTAGAAAACGAGAGACTCACGATGCTTCCGTCTCTCTCTCACGTGAACACGTGGACGACAGACACGAAGATTAACGATTGCTTTAGAGAAAGAAGTATCCGAGAGAGAACCGAAATCAGGTTACAAGTTGGCCACTTATATTTTTCTAGGATCGCTCGAGGAAGAGAGTCATTAGAGCCAGGGATGTAGGATTTTTTTTTGTCTTTTTTTTTCGCAAGAGTAAATTTTTTTGTTACGTGACTGTGTATAATTTCTCGATTCGAGGACTGAATTTGAATTTTCGACTCCGTCATCGTTTATTTTATTTCGACGTGAAAAATATGTTTTTTTTTTTTTTTTGGAAGATTTTTCTGGAGTCTTTTTTCAGTCGACGATATCGGAGAGAAGTGGGAGGATGATCGGCATATTTTTTTGCGTCGAGTAGTGGTATCCGTACTTCTGGCTTTCGAGGGTCCTCTCGAGGTTCGTCTCGTTTCGAAGATTTTCATTTCTCTTTCTCGCGCCGGAGGACTGCGGTGTCCGCGAAGATACAAATATTTCTATCATTCTTTCGGATATAATGGCGGAAGGACGACAATGGGGGGGGCGACCCTTTTCGGCCCATTGACCGAAAAGTACCTTGGAGAACGCACTCGGTGAGGCAGGTACCTGTGCGAGGGCTCCATTGGCGTGGATGCTGGAGACTCTCGGCGCACACGGGAATTCACTGGTGGCTGAGGGTTCGAAAAAAAGGTATCGAGTCGCCAGTGCGTCCATTATCCACTTAGTGTAGGTTTCCGAGCCCTCCGAGGGTATATTGGAGACCGGTAAAAACCCAATGGGGCTACCTTTTCTGTGCGCGCACTTTCTTTAGTTAGATTTACGATTCCTCGTGCACGTGTTCACAAAAGATCAGTGGCTCAAAGGCGTCCCGTGAGCCATTCTCGGGACGCGTGTGTGTATACGTGTATAGTATTACATACAGCGCTTGTGTCATTGTGTCGTGAATGTGTTGCCGCTGCTTGTGAGAGAATCGCTTTGTACCAATTGGCCGGAATATGTGGGAGGGTGACTGTAAAAAAAAATAAAACGAAATAATAAAAGGGCTCGGCATGGTCGTTCTGGTAAACCAATTGCCGGGAAACGGGAGGGAAATCGAAACGTAAGTGGAAAGGACGAACCGTGCTCGCCTCTATCGTTCGACTGTGAAGAATGCGTAATAGTTACGGCATGGAGGCCCCATTGGAGAATTCAAAGTCATTGAGTGCGATCGTATTTATCGGCCTTGGAAATTCTATAACCGAGGGACTCGCCCGTTTTACGCCGATAGGTAGATAATTGGCTATTGATTCGAGACTAGTGTGGAGGGTGTGGGGATCGAAGGAACAGATTTTAGACGAGCAATAATTTTATACTCTCTAATTAAGATCAGACACAACGTTTCTTCAAATTTTAATAAAACAATCAAATTTTGTATTGTCTTTTTTTTTTAGTTCGAATTTGATAATCGAGTTACTCTATCGAAAATCTGGATGATGCGATATGTCGAAAATATTTTTATTTCACTAGGGAAAAATGTAATTAAAGCTATACATTTTTTAAAAATTCGAAGCTGTTTTCCTGTGGACTTTATTCAAGTGCGCGATGCCTCACCTTGCTGGCGAGCTGAATAAACGGTCGGGATAGTGCGAAGAATTTATTCGTCAGTTTGGAATCGAAATTGCTTCTCGCCAGTGAGAAATGTTATTTTAGCTTTCGTGACCGTCCGAACTGGATGTATTAGTAAAACTTAACGCTAGAATGAGTTTTCTTTGTGCCGTTCCATCGGTTATGTTATATCTTTCGCTCGCGTCAAAATTGAAATACGAAGTGGGAAGTAGAGTTCACCTGGTCGCGTCGGGCTCGCGAGGACAAAAAGGGAGTTTGACGTAGAGGATTGACTTAATATGTCTATTATCGAAGCCAATAAGCCATGCGGCACCTGGAAGGTCCATAGGAATGGTATAAGCGACTGCCTCGAGGTCCTTTATCTCGAATGATATTTCCGTAGGATTGAACCAAGAATAATATTCCGCACGAATCGACAAAATCTATTCAGAAAATTTATCCAGAGTCTACGAGATCCTTTCACCGGGTGATCCGAGGCGTGGGAGTCGCGCTGTGAAAAACCGACTGCCAGAACTTTCTCGCTTTTCCGAAGCTAAACGGCGTCAAATAATACAATAATTGTCCCTTTTAAGAGTCGAAAAGGTACATTTTTAAGAAATTTGTCTCCGTATAATATTGTCCTCGGTGACGGACCGGTGAACTCTTGGGGACACAATTCTCGAGACTCTATTCCAGTTGAGATCATTGGCGTATGTACCTTAAAATATTGGGAACATAGCAATATTTTCGTACGCGAATAAATTCACCATTGAATGCATGAATAATTGGCTAAAAACTAGAATCGTTACTGATAGAATGATCAATTTTTTGTCCAATTTGGTGCACAAAAAACTTACGGGCAATGATTTTTTGAATTTTCATTTCGGCTAGTCGGAGTCTGCGCCACTGGCCGAAAACTCGCACAATAGACGATCTGTTGGCGAGGCCCGCTTTTGAAAGTCGAAATAACTCGGGAAGCACTCCATAAAGCTCGGTCCTTCGACAAAGCCAACCTCCTTCAAGAACTCCGGGAATCGAAACTGTTTAAAACGAGATGCGAATAACATTCCGAGGAATGGCGAAGAAAAAATTTGAACGCGATGCAAGTTGAAAGTCTTGGAAATGTGTTTTTAATACTAATTTTCACCGAAGGAATATTAAATTTACGATCGTTTAATCAACTTAATGCAATTGTGAAATAAATTTCCGTGGATTCCGGTTTTTCTTAAACAAAGGTATTCTTCGTTTATAAAACATGGCCTAATATTTCGGTCGACAGTGTTTGAGATATTCGATACGATCGCATTTGCTAACCCCGATAAGAAAACTTCTTTTAATATTTTCTTCGGCTGGAAAAAGGTCGCGATGCAGTACATAAAAGCTTTTCGCGTGTTCACTAGGGCCAAATATTTGACAATATTTTCCGAAGTTTAGTAAACGTAACCCAATACTCTCCACCACTTTCGGGCGAGATTAGGGTTCCCCCGTGTAAAGAAGAAATTCTTTTATGTGGCGTAAGATCTTCGAGGCAAAGATGTTTTTCTATGGCTCCGGCACACTGGTGTCGTGTTGCATTCCCGGGGTTGCATGCGAGTGCACGTCAGGGGAGCCCCGTGAAGATCAGAACGATAATCTTAATGGAAAATTGTATTGAATCGTATATTGTATTATGAAAGAACCCAGGTAGTTGGCTACCCATATAATGATGGTTAATGTACGTAATCTGATCTCAAGGAATTTCTTTTTTCGATCCTCAAAAGAAACTGTCTTTTGCTATTTCGTCCCCATAGCCTCTCTGTCTTTCTCGATTAAGCATTATTGAGTCCGAGATTTAGAATTTTGTTTATATTTTTTTATTTATCAAATATTTATCCATTTCCTAAATATACATCCGTAAAAATCAAAATTTACGAGGTAATGTATGCTAGGTACGAGGATTTTTTTTTTCAAATTTGTAATGCCTCGATTATGTCGGAAGAAAAAGATTTGCTTCCATGAATCACACCCAGAAATTTTTTTTCTTTGTCGGCAACCGTTTATTTGGCTTAAGTACAATATTTATTTAATGAAATAAATATTTTACTCAAACCAAATAAACGGTGGCCGTCAAATAAAATTTTGTTCTGGGTGCATAACGCAAAATTTCGTGAGCTATAGATTCGGACTGCGAAATTTGAAAAAAAAAAATTGATCTTACCGCCCTCTCTCGTGAAAGTCGCCAAGGTCCTTTCGCCAAGAGGGTTGAAAAGTTCTAAGCCAGATGGTGCGACGTCTGCTGCTAGGGGATGTAAGGGAGGCCCTTTTCACCCCATAAATGGGTATTACCTGTTTCTTATTTGTCTGTCCACTTGTACATGCTTCAATTTTTTTCATTTTTTTTTACCTATTTTTAATCCTCTGCCTGTCTTCAATTTTTTGATGTCATTGTAAATTCTGTCGATTCCAAGGGGCGAACTCTGTATTTATTCGAAGACTTATGCATGCATTTATAGTACCTCTATTTTTCAAAGTCTGTCGCACAAATTTGTTCGAACCATCAAAATTACTACTTCGATCAATTGCGTGGCCTACTTTTTTATTTTTTTATGTTACTAATATTGTAAATTACTGTCGATTGCAATTGGCGTACTCTGTATTTATTCCATACTTATTCATGTATTTACAGAACCTCAATTTTTCAAAGCACAAGTTTGATCGAACCATATAAATGATAACTTCGATCAATTGCTCGGCCTTCTTTTTTTAATTTTTTAAAAATACTACGAGTGGTAGGTCATGGAATGAGAAGGTACAAGATATATTTTTTTCACACAGTTTATTGATAAAACATGATTATAGGAAATAACCTAGAGCACACAAATCGAAAATTAAATCATGCAGTGACAAAACGATACAAAATGAAAACGAAAATTCAAAACGATTAGATACGAGTGCGTTAAAATTAAACATACGAAAAGTGCGAGAATAATAGTATCCCTATAACGTATTAACGATAAGAGAGTATAAAAAAAGGAATGACAATTTTGACACACAAAATGAAATTTAAGCCCTTTAGATTAGGTTATAAACCAGTCGTACCGTGAACAATCGGCACAGGCTGATTCGACGATTTATGATCTACATATCACAATGCATCGCTCGAGCCGTGATTCGCTTACTCTAAAATTATCGTCTAAATTACGATCGTATGTTTATCACAGTTTTTTTTCGTTTCTCATCGCTTAGCTATGTTATCGATCTAATATTGCCACTCGAACGCTTGGAAGACGCGTGATTTCTTAATCTAGATATAATTTCCTATATTCTCTTCGCTGATTAAAGCATTAATTATCACGTGCATATCAATGCAATTATCACAATGTTTTCCTACAACTATGAGATCACATTTTTTCCTTCTCTTCTCTATCACAGTTTTTTTTCCTACGAACTAATATAATAATTTGTTTTCATCGGTATCACAGATGTTCACATTACATATATAATATGCACTGGGCGGCCTATACGTCGAACGAAGTTCGATCATTTTTTTTTTAATTCTAAAGATAAATTCTAAACTTGGAGCATTAATGCCCAATTATTTTTCCAAAATTAATATCACAGTTTTCAAAATTCAGTCTCTCTGTCTCCACCTAAGTTATTCAACTTAAAACGATTATCTGTCCATACGATCTAATTAAAACTCGATTAATATTGCCACTGATTCCACAGAAAAATAAAGAAAAAAAAAATTAAAAATCCAAACGATTATCTCTAACACATTATAAACGTAAACGCAAACGTATCAAAGTTAAAGCTCCGTACCCGGAGTTACATCGAAGTCGGACAAAGTCATTTAATAGAATCATTAAAAAAAAAATTAAAATCGTGTCAAAGTGACGTATGGAAAATAAAAATAATATCGTAAAGTCAAAGTTAAAGCTAGCGGTTATTTAAATTTTCAATTATCACATCAAAGTTTCTTAACGATCAGCCGTCTGTGTATGCGTTACCTCGTGGTGTTCCTCGATGCGTCATCCCGACTGTCACTTGCGTGGATCTTCTCGCGGAAACTCGCGGACGTCATCCTCGACCTCCCCCCTCGTTTCTTTTTCAAGAAGTCTCCTATGCCGTCGAGCCGTGGAACTCGAGCGATTCCCATGACATCACGGGAACGACCGGTAGTTCCGGGTAGCCGACAGAAATTCCTCGTCAGCCAAGCGAGCCAGGATAGTCGACGATCGTTGCGAGTAACTTCTTCACGTACAGGTATCGGCGATCAGTGTCAGTCATCCCGATGCCCGGGACATCAGTTCCCTCAACTCGTTCTCCAGGTTCTCGTTAGCGATGTCCCTCAGTTCGTCCTCGTTAACCGCGAGGATCGTTCTCTTCCGTTCCTCCGCCTCTTCCTCCCCGGCGACTCGAGCCTCGTTGATCTCGTTCTCCCGGTTCGCCGATCGATCGATCGGTATCTCGACACCGGTTTCGCCGGTGTTCAACGATCCCCGAAACTTCTTGAACCATCGTCGCAGAGCGATCAGGGCGGCCTTGGCCCCTCCGTTTGCCACGAGTAATTCGGTAGCGCGCACTTTCTTACCGCTCATCGGGATCTTCATGGCGCCTCTCGATCGTTATCTCGGCGACGAGTGACGAACGGTGGATGCGCGAATTGCGATCAATGAAACAAGATAGTTTCCGGGACTCTTCCTCGGGCTTCCTCAGCGATGCGGAATCTGGCGATTGCGTTATCGGGTGTCGTGTACCAGCGAGAATCGAGAGAGGACGACAACAACAACGGAAAGAAAACAACGAGAGTCTTCCGTCGTGCCGATCGAACACGTGCGGTGTGGCTCGGGGCTCGAGTCGGAGAGCGTTTGACGGCAGCGCACGAGGTTCGCCGGTAGGACTGGTTTCCCTTCGTGGTGCTCGCGTACGAGTGGGTGTGATTGAATGTGGGTTGGGAAGAGATCTCCGAGTCTTATATACCGTTTGCCGACGCATGCGCGTTCACTGTCCCTTGTCGGGGGAGCTTGCACGGATAGAACCGCTCGGGGCGTTCGTGGCCGTTCCTCCGTGTGCGCAGGTATATCGCACACGTGCAAACCGCACGCACCCACACAAGAGTCCTGCGGACGAGAAAAGCTACCAATGATACTGTGGGATGGCATACAGTATCCGCGTCGTCCCCCAACACCGATGCACCGGCCATTGAGCGTGGTAAAAGCGTGCGGCGCACACGGACGAACGAGGGGTGCAAAGAAACGTGCGCTCAACGGCGCGCACCTACACGTCAGCGGCGCGTCGATGGTGGTGGAACCTGCGTGAGTGTGAGGTGGCATTGCCGGTCGTTCGAGCGAGAAACGCAGCGGGATGGCCGGAGAGGGAGCGAGAGAGGAAAAAAAAATGTTTCTCGCTTGTGTAGGCCGAAGGAGAGAAAACGAGCTCGCGCGGCGCGCGCACAGCACGAGCAGCGCACAGTAGCCGAGTGGCGCATGCGCGGCGCATGCCGACGAGGACGCCGAGGGAAGGAGCGGCTCGGCGCTGAGAGAGGAAGCGAGAGGGCGAGAGGAGCGCGCTCTCGCGACGAAGGAGGAAGCCGATAAAGAGCTTGGACTTGTGCTCGAAGCGAGCCGGGCTCGAGCGCGGCAAAGCGCTCGGATAGTGGGGCAACGGGGAGGGGGAGAGATAGCCGCGCGCAAGCCACCTCGCTTGTGCACGTGTGCGCTCGCGCCCGGCTCGCCGACGAGGACGGCGATCGCGTTTGTATGCAACCGACGTCGAGAGTACGATAGAACAGGTTGGGACGTTGTATAATGCGCGATCGAGAGAGAGAGAGGAACGAAGAGGGAAATATAGATATGGTACCTTGACGATGATCTCGCGGTAGAACGGGATGGAGTAACGAGCCGGTTACTTTAGCCGAGAGAGACAGAGAGATGCAAGGCGCGATTTAAGGTGGAAAAATTGAGAGGGTGGAGTAAGCGGGAAGTAAAGGGGTGAGGAGGAGCGAAACTTGGCGGCGAAGGGGCTTCGATTAGGTCTCGCAGAAATTCATAGATTTCTGCGGTATGTAAGGCCAATAGGTCGATCGAAGGAAAAATCATATTTCCTGAAACGTAATCTCGTTAAAGAGTGGTCGTATAATTATTCAAGCCTACGGATGAACAATTGTCTCTATTTCTGCCCCAATTGTGCGAAGATTTAAAGACCCTCCGATTCTCTTTCTCGAAGCAGCCCGAAATGCCCTCGTGTCGGACGGGTCGTCTTCTTCCAGGCGCCCAGGTAGCAGTGATTCACCGATCGTTTATTTTTTTTCCCCTCTCAACCGTAGCCTTTCCTAGGGTACGAAACTTCCATTAGACTTTTAGCATCGATAGCCAATTTGTGTGATTACGAAAGCATCAAAGCTTCGTCGCATGCGCTTCCGTGCCTATCGATCACCGACCCTCGTCAATTAACTCGATCCGGGGTGCGCCTTTACCCGCGCGACATTCATCAGTCGTAGAACGCCCCATCGGGCCCCGAAAACGGCTCGCCCGGAGGGAGAACCGTTGTCGCGGAGAAGGCCCTCACCCCGGATATCCCCGTACGGAGCTCGTAAAACTGACCCTCAGCAATGAGACTGACGAGGTCAGCTCGGGGGGCTCGGGCGCCGGCTACGCTGGTCAATGGGACAGCGGAATGGTGAATGGGGAGAAAGGGTGTACCGGAGTAGCGAGGCTACACCCCCTTCGGGGCTGCCGGTAGTCGCCGCTCATTTACAATATTTAGATTCCCGACCCACCCCGGCAACACACATACATGTTCCACTTCGCGCTCTCGCTACTTCTTCTCATGCAAATGCCTTTATTCTACCCACTTCTGCACCTCCCTCCCTCCCTCCGGCCTACGCGCGTAACGTAGTGGCTTCGTCGCACACTACGGAGGAATTTTCGTCCGTGGAGCATACGCGTGTCTTGAGTGTGTCGCGGGTGTGCCTGACCGCCGTGTGCTAGGAACGGGCGAACCCAGCGAGAGATAGGGTGGAACAGCAGTAACATAACAGCTAACAGGCAGTAACAGCAGAGGCATCGTTCACCACCACTGATGGCTCCGGCTCACAGTTCTTCACGTTGTGCCTCGGCCTCGTGGCAGCTGGAGTTTCGCGCGTGAGAACTCGGTGGCTTCGAGGTTCCCTGGTTCCGTCGCCACCTGTCCTCGTGCCGGTCTCGAGGCAACTGCGTGCTCGGAACGGCGCACCCTCTCTCACCTCACTCGGGGCTTCTCTTTACGCCCGCGCTCTCTCACCCTCTCTCGTCTTCCGCGCCGATCCATCCAATGGGGGATGCTCCGCTATTACTATTTTTGTATTTTTACTGCTACCACCATTGGGCCGCGTTTTGTATGGCGTAGGAAAGATTTTCATCCCTCCACGTGGTTCTGTAATAGCTTTTTTTTTTGCCTCTCCCTCCTGGAACTGTATCGGCATGCGGGAAGGAAGCGTGCAGGGAACGTGGGGGTCGTGTGCGAGGAGCGTGTGCGTACCGGGAGAGTCGAGTATGCCGGCTAAAAATCGCCCCGCACGCCTCCTCTGCCGACTACAATGAATCGATTTATTTGGGGGATAAAATTTGAAAATGGGGCCTCGATCGGTCCCAGATCACAAATCGGTAAATAGATTTTTTATTTTATTTTTTAAATTCAATGATTAAATATTAATCGATAAATATTTGAATTTGAAAAACTTGAGTGAAATAAAAAAAATCTGTTTTGCATGTGTTGTAACATTTCGCTATTTCAAGTACGACAGCTGTTGCACAGTCCAATAGCCATCGTTACATTGCAACAAAGTACGCGTGCATAATTACAGGCGTTTGTATCCGAAGAGTCTGGCAGCCTGTACTTCGAGGCCGTGCTTCTTTATTTTCTCTACAGTTAGCTAAACTTTTCTGTTTTTTGTTATCTTCGAACTCGTTCCACTCGCGATCTACCTCGGTCTCGCACCCTCGATAATTTTTTTTTCTTTTTCAAACGTGCGGTCGGCACCGAGCTGCGTTGGAAACTCGTATTTATCGCGAACGTTCGGTACGAACCCGCGCGCGTTGTACGGTAAATTACGAGGTGCCTTGGCGCGCGATCGACGTATCCGCAGTTCTCGCGAGCTCGAGCGTTACCGGAGAAGAAAATTGGAGCTGCTAACGGTGGTGCGAGAGAGGGATTCTCCGTTGTCCGGTACATTCTCGTTGGAACAAACTCGCAGATTAAACGCTGCCGTGGCTGCTGGCTTTTGCTCCTGGGCAGTGGCTGCCGTTTATCCGCCTTACGTACAGAGAGTAACTACACAGCGATGAGCGTGTTTACAGATCCGATCGAAAACGAGCCGCGCCCGCCACATGTGCGAAACACGGGCTACCTGTTGCCGTTGTTATTGCGTTATAAACTTCTTCTCCTCGCCTCTCGGGCAACTCTTTCTCGACGCAGCATCTCCCTGACCTCATCTCGACTCTCGCTCCTTTGCATACGCAATTGTCCGGTCAGAATCGACGGCCATCTCGGACTCTCACTGGCATAAATATAACACATTTCCTCCGTAAAACCAGCTCTCGTTTCACCACTCACTGAGTCATCAAATTCGCGATTGAAACGTCCAGGCTAAAAAGAATCTTGCAAACAAATTACAATGGTTTTGTTACAAAAAAAAAAAAAAAAAAAAAAATTAATTTTCATAACGCTTCCTGATAAAAGTTGAAAATTTAATCTTTCATATCGTTTCTCACAACAGTTGAAATTCGGAATTTTCATATCGCTTTCTCACAATGTTCCTTTATCCGCAAAGCTTCTTCTATGAGGAATCAAAATAGATAAAAGTTTGAAAAATCACGATTGAGATGCATGCGAGTGTCGCGGGTTGCTCGAGAGTGCTGGCGGAGCCGGTTGGATCTATTTAAAAATCCATCCACGTCCCTCCGAGCGTGACTTTTGACGGAGGCTGGCCGAGAGAGTGGTCCATGCCCGCGAACTCGAAAACGACGCGCGGACCAGTCTTCTCGTCCGACGGAGACCGAGAGATAGAATTTCATGCGTAATTTATGAGACATTTTTGTGGAAGACCAGGGAGTGGGGGGGGGGGGGGGGGGTGTGATAGAACGACGACGATAGAGCGGATAAAGAACGAAAGAGATCGAGCATGGAGACGGTAGTGTAGCGTGAGAGAACGAGTGGTCAGCCACGTGGCCATTCAGCGGGCGAGCATACGGGTCGCGAGGCTCGGTCTTTTTCGTATAAGGAATCCCCTGACACGCGTATTGCGAGTAGGAAGACAGTTTAGGGCCGATGACTCGGTCGTACGCGTCCCGCGTCCTGCATGTCAAACCCGATCGGACAGCTTGTCCGATAGCGGCGGCGGAGAACTGCCCAAGACCGGTAGAACGAGGCCTGCTTTTATCCCCCTTCGCTCGATCTTCGTCGGTCCGACGACGAGCGCTCGGTCTCGCCCGCGTTTCATCGCTCGCCCGGTAACTACGCGCGATTTTGTACCCGAGCGCGGAATACACACCGGACGAGGATCCAGAACGACGAGGATCTCGCCGTCGGCATTCTACGCGCCGTGGTTGTTCGTCCCACACGCTCGCGCAATAAACGGCGCGTACGCGAATAGACTTTCGGCCTTGCACGATGACGCCGCGTCGCGATGGTCCGCAGACGTCGTTGCTCCGACACCGGGAATGCATATCGCGAGACAGGTAAATTGAGAAAATAAAAACAAAATTGTAACGAGGCTGTTATTCAATTGTCGTTTACCATAATGGGCCGAGCCCTTAACTCAGCGCAATTCAATAAAGGGAAAGGGATCCTCCGACGGAATTCCGTACTCTCGCGACGGGAATACGGGAATGTGCACGCAGCCCCGGTGCATCCTGCCCTTGAAAACTCCGGAGTCCGTTTCGACGTTTGTCGTTTCATTCGACCTCAACGCTCCGTTCGTGAGGAGCGTCGAGCGCGTTCGACCGAATTTTCTGGCACTGCAAGTTCGCGAGAGTTGCTCTTGGTAACCGAGAGGTATCGTAACGAGGTCCCGTCCGGATAACGGGGCACCCGGGCCCTCTCCGCCGATCCGAAGCCCCGCACTCCGGCGCACACGCGCTCGCTCGTCCGGACTTCCAAAATGCGATCTTTTTTTTCTTGCACGTGTGCGCCTCTTTCGGCCCCTGCGCGAGCGTAGGGGCGGTGTTACGCACTCCTTTTGCGCATATTCGCCGGAGACAAAAAAAAAACACGTGAAGGAAAAGAGGAAGATGAAAAAAGAACACGGCGCGCCGTACAATGCTGCAGTTACGGCAGTTTCGCGTCTCGTGTGTGGGAATGCCGAAAAACGAGCAGCCCCATAATTGGGCCCTTGATTACTCTACTCGTCCTCTCGCGGTCCGGCCCGCAATTCGCAAGTGGAGCACAGCGCAAAAAAAATAATATCTCAGCCTCGCGCTCTTCGAGTATTGTCTGTATGTTTCGCTACCCGGCCACACATGTGCAGCATCTGTGTGATTATTACACGCACGCCTCGCTTCGACGGAGCGTACAAACTCAGAGCGCCGCTGCTCTATGCATTGTCGGTAGGTAAAAATAAAAATAAATAAATATAAAAACTATCGGCGGTATTTAGCATAAGGAATTGCTGCAGCGTTTTCTTCAGCTTCGCTCGACTCTCGATCCGACGGCGAGGCGTCCGTACGGTCGGTTCTTACGCATCGTGGCACATACAGACCCACCTATCTCGCACGATTAATCTGTCGAGTTTATTTTGCGGTGCGCATAATTAAGTTTATCGAGGCGGATAGAGAGGAGGGTGGGGGGGGGGGGGGGGGAAGGAAGTTCGAGTGACCATAAGGGGAGCGGCTCGACGCTTATGTAAACTTCGTTTTTCCCGCCACCATCCCTCTATCTCTGGTCATCACCCCGACGGGACATTGGCCGCGCAGCATCCGGATAAATCGGTGATTTTATTCTGTAAAATATAATTACCCAATGAGCGTAAATTACAGGCAGAAAAAAATGTATTTGACGGCCATCGTTTATTTGATTTAAGTAAAATATTAATTTGATTAAAATAAACATTTATTTAAATAAATAAATATTTTACTTAAACCAAATAA
The DNA here is from genome assembly GCA_933228735.2 of Amblyteles armatorius. Lineage (NCBI taxonomy): Eukaryota > Metazoa > Arthropoda > Insecta > Hymenoptera > Ichneumonidae > Amblyteles > Amblyteles armatorius. The sequence continues at coordinate 20,855,164 of OW121687.1, read as the reverse complement.
ACGGTGGCCGTCAAATAAATTATTTTTCTGGGTGTAGCGATGTATGATTTTTTTTTAAATCAAATTTTTCAATGCAATTATCACGAATTCACGAGCTCACATTCTCGGAAAGAAATTATCTTCTTATAATCATACGTCGGTGACGGGTAAATAGGATAAACAGACGTGTGTGCGCGCGCGTACGTACGTTCATTCGACACGGGCACAGAAAGTGGAGGAGGGAACGAGAGACGAGTAGACTAAGCAATAACACAACTCGGCGTTGCTCCTCGAATGCAGAGGAACAGGGTATAATTCATATTCGGTAAAAAATGAAACTTCCCCTCTGGCGTAATCACCCGAGCGATCTCGTATATAAACGCCCTTGCTCGATTAAGCCTGCGCGCGGGCGCGAGAGCGTGAGTTCGCCTCCCTGGCCCGACCGGGTTCTCTACTTCGTTCCTGTAACGTAGGCGGTAACCTGTTGCGCTCGCTCCTCTCGCTATAAATAGCCATCGGGGAAAACGTACTATTAAGTCGTTACACAAACGCCATTGTGGGATTGCCAAACGATCGGCGCGATCGTGTCGGAGGGGCCAAGATATATAAAAAATAAAAATAAAATATATGAAACGAACGAGGAGCGAAGATTAGAGGCTTCCGGTGGATGAATCTGCGAGAAGATTCGGATTTATTCGGACCAGTCAGTCGGATCGTACTGCGTCCAAATTACACCCGTTATCACGGGAATCAGATAGCGAAGGCGGAGCTACAGGAGTTACAGGGGGTGTTTTACAATTCTTACATTCTATTTTTTAGTTCCACTGTTGTTCGACGAATCAATTTGTCCCTCTGCATACGTAGGGAGACGATCGTTATCTGTATGCAAAAAAAATCCTGAGATACCTTGCCAGTCGCAATCCAATTTCGTGACACAAGCAATGTTGCAAGAAGATGCCATTTATTTTTACCATTCAGTCGGATCGTACGGTGTCCAAATTACAACCGTTATCGCGGGAATGACATAGCGAAGACGGAGCTCGGACTTAAAGGAGGTGTTTTGAAACTTTTACATTCAAATTTTTAGTTCCACTGTTGTTCGTCGAATCAATTGGTCCCTTGTCACACGTAGGGAGACAGTCGTTATCTACATGTAAAAAAAAATCCCGAAATCCCCGGCTAATTCCAATCCAATTTCGTGACACAAGCAATGTTGCAAGCATTCTTCTAATTCCGACAGTGTCCGTATCTACGATCCGGAATCTCGTATTCCTTCAGATCATATCTCTCGGATATTCGTCCCAATTACACCGCTTATCGCGCCAATCGTAAAGAATCTTCGTGAAAATATAACGACGTTTTGGTCGGGGGAATACTCTAACGGGTTAGAGGCGAGAGAGATTCCGGATGAAGATAAACGCGGTTTGGTATATGGGCTCGAGTCCCTAAATCACGCGGGACAAATCGTTGATTAATCCGCTCCGGGGATAGATACGGTGGGTAGCCGATAATAACGTACAAGAAACCCAACGGCTAGAGCCAGTCCAGCTTTCATTCTCTTTCTCACTTTACATCCCCCCCCCCCTCCCCCTCCGCCCCCTGTCCACGATTCCTATGTCTAAGCATGCCCATTATATCGGTTATCTCGCTCCGCTGTAAGTATCCTCTTTCTCTCCTTTCCTTTCTATCCACCTTTTTTTTCTCCCGTTGAAGAGCGCTCTCTGCCGTCTATAAGGCTCTCTCCCGAGAGCGCGCGCAGCTAGTACACAACCTACCGATCTCCGTCCTCTCTCCTCGTTCTATCTCTCGTCTTTTTCATTTCTTTTTCTCTTTCCTTCTTTCTTTCTTTTTTTTTTTCCTTTTCTCTCTCATTCGAGCACGCCCACTGCGGCGTGACCACGTGTTCCACACGCTTCTTGCGCGTGTACGGGTGTGCGTGCAGCGCGTCAGGCCCCGTCCAGGCCTCCTCGCGTATCTTATATCGTTTCTCCTCCTCTCTCTCGTCGGTCCCCCCCGCTTTTCATGTTTCTCTACTCTCTTTCGCTCCCTCTCGCACGTCTTCGCCCGTGAGGCCGCGTTCGAGGCTCAACCGAAGTCTCGGTCGAGTCACACCTGCTCCTTTTTCCCACGAGATCGCTCGCCTCGACAGCATCCGCGCGCGCGAGAGCGCGAGGGGCCCCGTGGGCTCTCGCGCGTCCTCGGTGTTGTGCCCCCGCGCTCGGCCATTTCCGGCGGCGATTTAAGGCCCCGCGTCACCACCGCCTCCCCCCCTCCGGCCCCCTCCTCGCGGGTTGTCAAACGGCGTTCAACGATCGACGACCTTTCCGAGTTTCTTATCGTTCCTCTTTTTTTTCATTATTTTTACATATCTTTTTTTTTTCTCTCATCCTCTCGTATTTTACCTCTTACGCTTCTTACCATAATTCTTACGTCCCGGGGCTTACTTTATGGCCTCTCATTTTCGCCGTCGAGACAGAAATTAATTTAACCGAGCCGAATGATCAAGCGAACGGAAGTCGCGGTGATGAAGAATCTCGCGGGATCTCGGTGGGCAGAGGAGGGGGGGAGGGGGGGGGGGGGAGATGCTGCGAATAATGTGCGGGATAATGTGCGCGCTGCCGAAAGAAATCCGAGTGAGTCCGCATAAACAGCGAGTCCGCCGATTCGCGGACCGAGTAATACGTACGTCGTGCCCGCGGGGATCTCCGTTGCCTCTCGACCGGAAACACAACGGCGCTGATGACTGACTTACGAGGGAAATCGCCGATCGGGCATACCGGCCCCTAATGGCGGCGAGCCCGAGACGCCGCGCGCGATACCCCGTTGGTTTTTCGGTTTGTGTGGCCCGATCGAAAGTCACGATAAAGCCCGACTCGGGATAGGATCTCTGGGGCTACCGTCTTGAATACGCTCACCGGAGCGGGAATCGGCTTTGAGGTCAGCACGAACGAGGGGCCTCCTAGGATCTCCGCCTCCCGCCTATTAGACACGCGTTGCATGTGCCACGTCCTGCGCGGAGCTGGCCGCGGCCGTTCGGTCGCGTCGCGTCTCGTTGAATTACGCGCATGCAAAATATGCGTACGACTTCTCGCTCTCGTTCCTCATGTTTTAACGATTTCCATAAGCCATATGGATGCGCGGCATGGCGCGCGGCATGCAAATCCCGTCGCGGACTCCGCCGTTCTTGTTTTAATGCGCGCATGCCCGATGGGGGTTAAAAAAAAAAAAACTGTGGATTCAAGCGACCGGCTCACCGACGATAGCCACTTATGCGTCCCGGTGTAATACCGGGGAGCAACCAACATTTGAGAATTAAGTGTCCTCGCGATCCTCGCGCACTCGTCGCGCGGGGCCCCGAAGAACGCGGCGCACCCCGCACGCCGGTCGCCTATGCAGAAAACCATACAGGACTTCTCCTCTCTCCCGGCAACGATCGTGGCACTGAATTTAAAGCAGGAAAAAAACACATGGAACAAACGACTCTGCCAGCCATAAATTGGTTTAATCAACGACCGCGCTTATAGTTTAATCTATCCGCGTACCTCCTGCCGGAGCACGCAATACTCGTTAAAATCGAGCAACGGGTTCTCCTTCTTCTCGTTTTTTTTTTTTTTTTTTTCAGTCGTCTCTGCGCATATAAATCAAATGAATTTGCGCGGCTCCGAAGCGCCGTGTACATTGTCCCATTCCCATTGACAACAGCGGGACAGCACGATCGTCGAATGTCCGCCGGCGGACGGCAGGTGTACCGCCGATCCGAAAGAAATCCCGTCGGATAATTGATTTTATAATGCGCGGGCAATTACGCGGTACATAAACACATACGCTCGGACCGTGCAGCATCGGTGGGAATACGAGAAACCCTCTTCGGCCAGCCGGATCGCAAGGGAGGTCGCGGAAAGATTGCCGGGGGGACATCTATTTAGCGAGAGGATTGCGCGACCTTGTCGTACCGATATCTCTCCACCTCCTCCTCTCCCCCCTTTTTTTTTTGAAACGTATTAATGCGTCCTTGGCTGCAAATTTACGACAACAATTAAATTCCACCTTGGGGCACAGGCGAGTAGAGCGCACGTTGTGCACCTGATGCCTCGTGGTTTTTTAGTTTTTTTTCTTCTTCGTAAACTGCGCTCGAGACAACCACGGGACTTACCCCCCTGATATCCTTGACCTCGCCTCAGCCCGAGCCCTTCTTTATTCGCTCCGACATGCATCCACCGCGCGCACGCCGCGGTAGTCGAAGGAATTGCAGGCTTGGGGGCCTTGCCAGTCTCTCTCTCCTCCCGGCTTACATTCACCAACGTTCATGTTCGTGAAAAAAAAAAAAAAATAATCATGATAATACTAAAAAAAGGAATATTTTTAAAAATTGCGTGAACGAAAAACGTACGAGGGAACAGGGTCAAGGCGAAAATAATTTATTTCACTTATGAGCCCGCTCGCTCCGAGTGAAGGAACATTGAAATAAAAAGAGGAATGTAAAAAACACTTAAGGAGAAAAAAAAAACAACAACAAGCGTCGATTACGATTTTCCGGTGAAGGTTGACGACCCGCCGATAGGCTTTATGCGCCGAGCCACCGATCGAATTTACACCTGCAATACCTTTTGATTACTTTATGAAGGTATATGGGCTATAGAGATTGGAGTCGCGCAGTGTGTGGTTGTTCTGTTATTTTGTGTTGTGTGCGTTGCACTGCAACGACCAAGGGAGGCAGCGAGGTGCAAGGGGGAAGGGGGGGGGGGGCGAGAGGGGGGCAAAAGGAGCGGAGAGCTATCGGGGGCCTTGCCCCCCTCAAGTGGCTCCCCGGTAGCGCCGTCGCGCACCTGCCGCTTATTCCCACGCCGAGACTCACGTTCGCCTCATCTTTCCTCCGTTCATCCACCGCTCTCGACCCCCCCCCCCCCCCCCCCCCCCCCCCCTTGCCCCCGCTCTCTTTCCACCGCTCGTCTCACTTTTCTCAGCTCTCGTTCGCTTTCTTACTCGCTCTTCCCTCATCGACGTCGGCGTCGCATTGCCGCCGACTCGGCGTCGTCGCGCACACGTGTACCATATAGGGGGGAAAAACCGTAGGGGGGCACTTGTTTATTTTTGGATATATTTTCGTTTCTCGTTCGGTTGTGTGTATGCGTCAACCGATATCTCTTCGCCCCGTGTGCGCTGACTCAAGATCCTCTCCCGTCCACGTAGAGAACCTCGACTTCGGTACGGGAATACGCGACGCTGATATCGATAGCCTCCGGGAATTCTGGCCGCCGTATCTGCGCTGAAAAAGGAGTATGATGAAAAGGAAAAAAATTAAAATTAAATGAAAAAAAAGGCGTATAATCTGAGCTGAAGGGGCTTAAGATATAATGCATTCGGCTCGGGAGCTCGGGAGAGAAATGTAATTGCCGCGGATGCGTACCAGCCGGAGAGGCGCAAGTTCGTGTAAGACGTCCATCCTCACTCGCGGAACTTTACGATTACCGATGCGCGGGACTGCGTATACCATTCGAGCGGATAGAGGGAATGCACCGGGAAGCACAAATGAGGATCGCGTCCCCGAAGGGCTGGAGGAGAAAGAAGAAATTTAATTGCCACGAGGTATGAATGATACAAGCGAAATTGCAGGTAGAAGTGCATCCTCTCCGATCGCTGAAGATACCCGAGAGCAGATAAGAGTGTCGCGACACTGAATAAGGGGTGGGGGGATAATTTGTAGCATACATTTTATTGATGGGAAAATTAATTGATCCTCCGACTCAGTGTACGGAAATTAGTTTATTTCCATTATTTATTTATATATATTTTTTAAGGTCCTATCGATGTCGAGTATCAGCGTTCTTGAACAAAAAAAAAAAAAAAAATTATAGAAAAATATAAGATGCGTCGATAAACGAAACTAATGGATGGGAAATACCTGAGCCGTGCGATAGAGTGTCGGGTCGCCGAGGGGGTGAGACGGGGAAAGGCAGGGGTTGAAGCCCGCGGAGTATGCGGGACGCGACATAATGTGTGCGGAGGACCCACCCCCGATCGCGTGAGGCTCGTTCAACGCTGACACATACACACACCACTCTATTGTGTCCCGGCCTCTGGCCTTTACCGTTGAATGCCTCCACGTGAGTCTTCGCCCTTTGGAGGCATCGCTTGCCCTCCGATCGGGGTGGACATATCTGCGCATAGAAATCACCGGTACCGCACACCGTTTTTCTATTTACAGGAGCCCAAAAAAAAAAAAAAATTCCGTATGCATAATATATACACGGAGGCCCCCTTGTGGAACCGTGAGCTCTCACTTTTCGTTTCTCTTGCTCGTCCATTCTCCCCCTTTTTTCACGAAAGGACCGTCGAAATCGTGGTCGAGTTCGAGTTCAGGGGGGCTCGCGCGTAGGGGGAGCCGAACAGCGGTGGTTCGTGGCCTGGAAAATCTCGAATAACCGAATGCCATTGTAGGAGGGTTGAAGCCCCCCCCTCAAAAACGTTCTCTCGTCCTCGTCGTAGTCGTCGGGACAAGTGGCATTGTTCGTGTGTGTTTTGAGGCTCCAGCCACGCAGGTGCACAAATCACTATATGCGCCTCTATGTACGGTTCCATAGTGTGTACAAAACGTATACGGGCGCGAGAGGGGGAGGGGAACCGTACAGATGAATTGTGTGATCCGAGCGTAAAGTGCATAATGGCGGTAGGGCCGAGGAGGGCCCTTTCGCCTCTTCGGACTCAGAGGACAGCCACCTCAAAACAGGAGGGACAATTCACGGTGCATCTTCTCGATGCGCAGGAAAATCATAGTTTTCATTTCTGTAACCCTCCTTTTTTTCTGCCCCGATAGCCCGCGGTTACGAGTTTTCTGATCTATGGAGGTTGCGAGAACATAAAGGGGTCGCTCCGTGTCTCGAGAGGTTTTTTCCTCTCCGACTTACCTTCTCGTGGGATAATTTGACTGGATAGTAATTCCTTGATTTCGGAGGATCGAGCTTGTGGTTGCGTTTAAATTTTGATTTTCTTTTTTAGCGTGAGACTTTGAGTTAATCTCTTTCCCAAAGGAGCGGACGTCACGTCGTATATTTTATACATTGCCCGCGAAGTCGCTTCGGGGGGAAGCGCTCGTTCTCTGCGACGCTCAAGTTTCGGTGAGTTTCTTGGAAATAAAAAAGTCTCATGGGCCGCGCATCGTCGTATAGGTGTGTAATTCGCGAACCGGTGCGTTCTAGTTTGGTCCAGAGACGAAAAAACGCAACGAATTTGAATGCCTCGAGAGTCAGTTCAGGGACAGGTGGGGGGGGGGGGGGGGCAGAGGGGGGGGGGGAAGACGAGAGGAGATGAGACGCAGGAATAAAGGCAGTTCTTTACGGCCGGACACACTGTGTGTTAGTTTGCTCCGGGCTCAGGCTCCGCAAAAGAGTGACCGCAATTGGGAGAATTCAGGAGACCGTCGAGGTACCATCCACCGCGGGGATTGGACGTTCGTGAAACAAGCGAGGCTCGTGTCTCGTACTTTCGCCACGCCTTGCCGATCCTCGTGAGCTCGCCCATTGGCTCTAGAGACCATTTCGGTCGATTCACGATCTCTCTTAACGATCCTTGGTGTGTTTTTTTTTGTTCTTCGTTTTGTTCTTTTCAATTCTTTTTCTCGAGTCTCTGACTCTCCCCGCACGATTCTCCGGAGTCTCTCGTTCCTCCCGCGCGGGTCTCGCGGGAACGAGAGAGCCCCTTGGCTACGAGGCATTTTTATTCTCGATTCAAGCGGGAGAGAAAGGGAGTGGGGCCTCGGTCCCGCGTCGTCAGTCTTTCCCTTCGAGGCGATTTCGCGTTCTCGCCTTCGTCCTTTCGCTCGTTCTTTTGTCCTCGCCATAGTCCACCTTCTTCAACAATGTTGTTCTTTTTTCCCTCCTCTTCTGATTTATTTTTCTCCACCTCCGTCTCCCGGTTCGGTTGGAGTTTTTTCGCGTCGATTTTTCGTCATGTAAATTCGAGCGCGTCGCGAGCCTCACGGCTCTTCTCCCGAGCTCCCGTGACTCGTTGCTACCATAAATTTAAAAAAGAAAAATATATACATACATCGCGAAATGCCCCTCTGCCGGAGAGCGCGCGCCGGAGAGAGTAACACGCGCCCTCGGGAGTTGGGTTGCATACGTAAAAAAGTTTTTTTTTTCAAAGAAAGAAAAAAAACACCGTGCCCGCCACTTCCCATGTTTCTTTAATAATATACGTATGTATAATACTCGACACACCGTTCGCTCCCGCTTGTTTTCCCATCCGTTGTTTTTTCGACCCGGCCGATGCATCGCGAGGCAGGAGCCAGGCGTAAGTATACAACGAGAGCAAGGGGTTTTTTGCCCCGCGGTATATTTATCGCATCGCCCTGCCGAGCGGCCGAATCTCGTGAGTTTCGAATGGGACGAATAAAAAATATACATATTATAAAATAATATCTCGAGGTCCCGTCGCACGTCGTATTTCATTATTCACGAAGAAAAATTGCGGTTACAGTGGAGCATTCAGATGGTTCGTAAAGGAACGACCGTAAAACGGAATTTAGTAGGACAAACGTGGTGAATATGGACCGGGCCATTTTAACCGATTTTGTTCTATATCATTGCAGCCGTAAATATTCGGAATCGCTAGTATCAAAATATTTCGAATAAAAGATCTTGTTATCTATTTCTCCTCGCACGACTTTCACAGGTCGCGCGCGAGCCGCCCCTTGTGTTACCGGTATTACGATTACGAAATAAGAATGATACAACCGTGGGATCGATACCGTAACGATATGTAACGTTTTATTTTTTCTTCTCTTGGCCGTGCGACAAGTCCCGCATGTACGCGCCATACGCGAACCTATAATTACCGCAGGAATCTCACGCGAGGGACCACAAGCCCGCATATGTTCATTAACACGTGCTGCTGCTGGCTGGCTGGGATGCTGCAGGGGCCGTATTCGCGTTTGCTCCGAGATCTCCCGATCCCATCAAAGATAGCGAACTTACGACGAGCCATTTATCCGGATAAATATCTCGTTTAGGCTTAAGCGTGTCTGCGATAATGTTGCGAGGGAAGCTCTCTCTCTCTCTCTCGCTCTCCCTCGCCGATTAATAATTCGTTGAATGGCCTCGATGCGACATTAAATAGGACGTTAAATCGGAACTACACAGAATCGGCTACGGAGCGTAACACGGTAAGCAGGCTACCCGCAGCTCGAGGATGGAAAGACGGGACGGACAGCCGGGACGCACGGAACCCGCACACGTCTTTTATCGAGCAGGTTATTATAACGCGAAGCTACTGCGACGATATGCGACGTAAAAGTCGCGCATCTGGCCGGCATAACGCTGCCTACCGACATTGTATGAAAGTTAATCGATTTATTCATCGATACGTCAGCTGCTTGAGATTGATGATTCTATTATACCCAAGGGTAGCGCAAACCGCCCGATGATCGTAAAGCCTTGAGCCGCAGAGGCGTTACTGTCGCAATTAGATCGATGAAATGAGAACATGGCTGGTTGAGGTTCCTTCGTACTAATGTCTATTTTTACTCGTACTTTATTAAAATTTTATAATCGCGTAGGTTTTAAGGATAGCGTGATCGGTGCAAGAATAATTGAACAGCCTTGAGCCCCAAGCACTTACCATCGCTTTTAGATCAATGATATTAAAGCAAGGCTGGTGGGCATTCCTTCATAAAAAGTTCTATTTTTACTTGTACTTTTTTGAAATTGAATAATTGGTAGTTTTTAAGTATAGCGTGATCGGCGTAAGAATAATTCATCAGCAATGAATACCTTGGATACTTTAGGTTTCATTTTCTCAAAACAAATTTTGATTTTGAAGTTAAAAAAAAAAAAACTTAAAAGTTCGATCGTACTAAAGTGTGTAATTTTCACGGAAGATCCGCACATTGACCCCGGTACTGGCATTTATCTCGTGGCCGCTTCGGCCCGTCCGCACGCGTTGCTGGCATCGGGCCAGAGCGTCGACGTGGCACCGACGGAAAGCTGGCGGAGTGCAAGCTCCCTCGGGGAAAGCTTCGCGCCGTTCCTGAGCTCTTGGTACGAGGTTTCGCGGTGGGCGGATCGCGCCCGCGCTTTGTTTCCACTGGCAAGTAGTAACGACCAGGCTTCGGACAGACCTCTCACGCGCCCGATCCGACGCCGCGCTCTCCCGTCCCGCCGGCGAAATCATTAAGGTATTGGCCACTGCCTACTCCGCACGGCATACCTGCCCGTGATGTACAAACCCTTTCCAAAATGAGTTACGGCCGTTTCGCTCGCTGTCCGAGATTCCGTGTATACGTTTCTCTCCGCATCCTCTCCCAACGATTTCATTCCAGTCGTACGTAACCCACCGAACGAAGGCAGCGCGATGGTCGAGCCGCTTGGACTCGCTCGTTTTAAAGATACGATAAATTTAACGATCCGTTCTCTCCCGGGTCTCGGACAGCCGACGAAGTAGCCAGCGGGGTAAATCATGCGCAAACGCCCGCAACTGCTTCGCCGCCTCGCCGTGCCTTAATGATCCGTCGCTCGATGTTCCTCGAATAACCTCTCAAAGGCCATAGAAAAATTTATGTGTAACACGCGCAACACCGCCGTGAGAGAAGACTCCGCGTCGATAGAAAACGCTCTCGTGGCTTCGCGAGTGTTTCGCGGTACGGTTATTTACGATGCGTCACCCCGAGCGAAATAGCCTTTCCTTTCGCGTCGTACACACCCGGACGAGCTTTCCACGCCGATCATTGGCTCTGCGTACCGTCCGCCTCGTCGTCTCGTCGAAGCTCCTCGCGCATCCTGCCCGCGGTCTTCGCGGCGCTGAAGCAACAAGCACCGCTTTATCCCGCCTCGACACATACACAAACATCGGAGACACGGAGTGAGTTTCCCTCGTTATGTTCCACCCCCCGCGGCGTTCATGCTTTCCTGGTACAACGGCACCGTCAGAAAGCTCCGAAACTTTTGGTTCCGAAGGGTAGCGGTCTCTCGACGGAGACGGAAAGCCGATACGCCCGTCGGTTGCCCGACCTGGTATCGGCGAGCACCACAAGCGAGCTTCACCGCAGCTCTGAGCCCGCAATCTCGGGACAGTCGCGTTCTGTTTTTTTTTTTAAGAGAGTGGTAAGCCGGAGCCACGGTGGCAGAGTCAACCCTCGCACATGTTCCTCTGCGCCGGATAACGACTCGCCACAACGAGGAGCACTCCCGAACGCGCGACCGTAGCGTCGAACCGCGCAGTCGCCGTTCTATTTTCATCCCCTTGGCCGAGAGCCGGGGGAACTCGTACGCCGCTGGCAACGCCCGTGGATCTATAATCGTACCGAACACGTGTCGTCGTGTACACGCGTTGGGTCGCCACCAGCATAGATAGCCGGGGCGCGCAGGGGTGGAGGGCGTCGCGACGCCGGCTACCGCCTCGCGCCTTCTGCTCTCCGCTCACCGAACTCCGTTATAACGACGCTTGACGTCGGTCCCGTCAAGACGTCGACGTCGAAGCGTTCTCACGGCACCTCCGTAGAGACGTCGACGACGTTGTCACGACGCTGAGTACGACGACACTCCCACGCGGGTCGTAACGTTAATCGGGGTTGTAGAGCCGCAACCGGATCCAACGGGCGAGTGGAGCGTGCGGGAGGTGAGCGGAAAGCACCAGGGGCGCTCGGTGCAAGCTCGACCGTCGACGAGAGAGCGCGTGCAGGACAAGCCAGGGGTGAATCGGGCGTCGCGACGCTTTCGACCCTCCTGCAGCGACATGTTGTCCTGACCCTCTGGTACGTCAGACGACGTCTTCCAATTGACGGGCAGCTCTGTCAGACGTCAGAGCGGGGTCCACGTGTACGCGCGTTTCGGGCACGACGATGCAACCGACGAGACTCTGGCTCGGCGTAGCTGCACTCTGCTACCCGGGTAGGAGTTCGCGATGTTAGGGCGCCGCAGCGCTTCTCCAGGGGCGTTCGGGCCGCGTACGACCGACCCGTACTCTCATACTACTTGACCGGCGAACGGACTCCGTCGTGTCCCGATCGAATCCCGCGATCCTGGGACGAATGGTTGAGGGGTCGCGATCGCTGATTTCCATCCTTTTTCCGATGGTACTTCGCGGTGCTTGGATCCGCAACAAAAAAAGCCCTTCGTTATCGATCAGTCCACGCGGCCAGAGGTCATGTACAGAGAAAACGCGCGCCAAAGAAACTTCAAACTATCGATCGCCGGGTAGAAAGAGTGTTCACCGTGTCACGGACACGAGCGGACGTTTCGGGTATGGGTTCATCTTCCGTCCAAGTGGGACGGCATGAAGGTTGGTTCGGGGATTCCCGGGGCGTGTCGGCGGGGTCGCGCGCACGTTGGGAAGCTTTCGCGAAGCTTTCGCTACCGGTCGCGCTCTGCTGCCCTGCTAGCTCGCAGTGAGTTCAGAGGACTGGCGCCACTAAGAGTGTGCTATCTCGCCGGAGACGCTCGAGACTTCGGCTTCGTGGCACGGGAAAGCTCCTCGACCGCTGGGAGCGCGTCGCTGCAGCCCTCCCGCTTGCAAGTCGAAAGCGTCCGGGGAAACTTCCGCCGTTCTCATGAACTCCGGATAGGAAAGCCCGCCGCAACCGAGCCGCGACAAACGGTGAGCGACAGATGGGCAGTTCTCATCGAATTCGCTTCCAGGGGTCATCGGCAGCCGAGCAACCTGGCCCGCCCTCGCTCCGAACCGCGACACACGTCCGGTGGGTTCGACGTTGCTGCGACCGACGTTGAACGCCGGCGAGGCTTTCGGATCTGCCCCGCCGCGGGGGTGGAGGAATCCTCTCGGTCGGAAGCGGAAAGCTTCGCGAGGGAGGGGGTTTCCGAGAAGCCTCCGGGCGGAGGAGAGCTTTCCCGGAGTTCCACACCTGTGCGAGATCGAGTCGCAGGTCGAGAGACGCACTGGCGCCGCACCAGGCGCCTATCAAGAGGTGCTGGGCGTCGGGACCCCAGGAAAAAGCTCAGTGCCGTGCCAACACTGGCGTCTCTCGCGGCCACCACGATTCTTACTCCGGGTGGCGCAGCACACGGAGACGCGCTCCTGAAAGCTCGTTGGACTTCGTGGTGTTGTGTCGCACGACGAACTCTCGGGAGCTCCCCGACGTGCAAACTGCGCGGTCGACCGTCGTCTGAATTCTCGATCAAGAGAACATGAACACTTCCGGGGTTGAAACGGGTAGCGATGTGTACTTTGGTACCAGTAGGCAAGCTCGATTCCATCGGCCGTCGAACGGCGGAAGGAGCTTCTGCGCCTGACGGAAGTGGCGGAGTTCCGTCGCTGCCGAGACTGTGCACCGGGAAAACATCCCGTTGGAGGAGTGCGCTTGTCATGAATCGTCCAATGCCGCTTACGACACCGTTCCAAAAAAGTTGAGCTTTTTTTTATGTAAAAAAAGGAAAAAAAACAATCCCAGTGTCGGAAGTTGTCGATTCGATGCATTTTCAAGGTCCGAATGTATTCGAGTTCCCATCGAATGATCAGCGTCGTAATACATTCAGCCCGACGAGTAGATCGTCGGTGAGCGAACGGGGTAGGCGAATGACAGTCTTATCACCAGTGGAAATGGTTCATCGAGGTCAGACGTTTGCGGCCGATCCTACGCGAAACGTTGTCACTTCGTAGCAGCGCGACTTACCAGGAGAGCAGACAACGGCCGTCGGCCCGGTCAAGCTTCCTGGTCTAGTTTCGAAGGATCGAACCGCATAATAGGAGAGAATAAAACGCTCGCCGGAAAACCACCCGATGCGTCAAACGAACCGCATCGACGTTTCTCATCGAGGATACCGCAAGCTCTCGTCGAAGTCCCGCCGGACTGTCGAGACCCGCAGGTGTATTGTGCGCTCGCGACACCGACGTCGAGTATAAAAATTCGGTACTAGGGAAACATGCGGCGTTGTCGGGATTGGCCTCTTTTTTTTCAACCCCGCGTCGAGCTTGCAACTTTCGCTGAGCCACGGAACCGTCAGCCTGTCCGAACACCCTGGCACCGAAATTTCTTCACTTTAATCCATTTCTCTCGCTCTCGGATTCGTAAACGCTGAGAGCTTTCGCTCTTGTATTCGTCAAGCTTCGGGTACAAAAATTTGGGGCGTCGGCCGATCGTTGTCGCGACGCGATATCAGGAAATCACGAGGGCGCAGCACGCTTCTCCCGCGCGTTAATAAAATCCATCGGTTATGTCGGCGAGGGATGAACGAGAGCTGTCGATACCGTGTCCCCTCGTGAATTTTTCATGTTCGTACGGTGGGGGAGTTATCGATTGGTCCGGCAGGGCAACCGCATTCGTGGCTCTGCTGTGTATTTATTTCCGAAGCTTCGGACTCTTTTCGTACCTCCGGAGGCCGCCGAGGTTAGAAGAAGAACCGCGTTTCTTTCGTCGGGCGAAGGAAAGCTCGTTAAGCAACGCGGGGGCCGAGCAAAGGGAGCTTTCGGTAAGACAAAGCACCCGGCGGTTGCTTGCGAACAGCCCCCGACACCAGGGGAACATCGGGAGGGCGCAACGTTCGGACAAGCGCCGAGAGAGCTTTCGCGGTCGATCTATTTCGAGGGGCCGAACGAGCCGAAAAAGCGCGGGCGTCGCGAAGCCCGACCGGGAGAGCAGGAGGCACTCGCGGTCCTCGATGCCGACAGACGCCCCGATGCTCGGAGCTTTATTCAGCAGCTGTTATCGCCGGAATTCTCCGGAGTGACACCGATTGTTTATTTTCGAAATTTTTTATAGCTCTTTTTTTCAACGCATTTTTAGGTGAAACTGCATTATCATACATAACCCGTTCGAAGCATGTTGCTCATTATAAATAATCATTGTCTAAAAAAAAAAAAAATCAAACGCGTAACGAAGTGCATTCGAGATCTCATCAGAGTCGAACCTTCAGATCTGCCAGGGTAAACCGGCCAGTGACTGGACAGTTGAGTAGACGAAAGAGCCAGTGAATAGACGTTTTACATGCACGTGCTCTCATGGAAACTGTCCATTCACTTGTTCTGTCCATTCATTGGCTGGTTCACCCTACGTGCCATTTTTGGACGATTTAGTTTCCAATTTTTATCGTTTAACATCTCGTCAATAATTCATCCGTTCGCATTGAAAAAACTTTTGCATTTAATGGACCCGAACCGTTCGTACGGAATATAATTTTATCGCAGAACATGACCGGGACTGCACGCGAGTATGGCGAAGCGGAACAGCAGGGTTAACCGCTAATGCGAGGCTATCGAGAAGGAGCGACCCTTTTTCCCCGGTCATCCGGACTTTCGGGGCAGTAGCCCAATTTGGCAGTAGCCAGGTGTTCACTGTATCACACTGCGCGTTCTTTCGTATAAATATCTGCTGAACATCGTATAAATACTGTTTAATTGGTATACTACCAGTAGTTTTAATTGGGACTTCAGTCAGGATCTCCTCTCGTGGCCGGTGGAAAGGAGGACGAGGCGAAGGGATGCGCCTCGCGACGATAATAATCGGCGTCTCGGCGGCGGTGTTCCGTCGACTAAAAGGACTCTGAGGGAATTCGACGGTTCCCGAAGTCACAACATTTGTCTGCGAGCGTATAATCGTTGGAAGGAAAAAAGTAAAAAAAAAAAAAACAACGCGAATATCTCATGCCATATATCCAATGCAATTTTATTTTCAATTGCCAGGGTGATATTTATAAATTTCGCCGCCTAATCGACGCCAATGTTTGCAGCAATTTTGGCCAAACTGTCGAACGGTTGGGGTTATAACTTCGCGTGCTTAATTGGTCGTGCGTGCCTTAGAAAATTAAAAACGCCGTGCAGTCGAAACTTTGTGAATTCCCGTGTGGGACTCGGTGGATTGCGCCATTTCCAAACTGGTTATAGTGCGCATAGGGCGCGAAGGACATTGGAGTTATAAAAAAAAAAAAAAAATCGCAGCGCGGAATGCATTCGAGCTCCGCGCGGTCGCTTCTTTATAGGATTCAGTTCCTCGTGGAAATATAAATGCCTTGAGCCTTAATTGGAAGCGACTCCTCTATCGCTCGCCCCCCAGCCGTTTTCCTCCTCGCTGCGCTCTACGCGATCTCTCGGAGATTCGAGCGTGAAAATAAGCAGCGAACCTCACGCGTACGCGATACGGAGATACTCAGTTAAACGTAGCTCGTGTGCACGCCCGATTAGCTTCGCCGAAGTGGATCGCTCCGTCGTGATTACACAGCTAGTTTCCATGAAAATTGCCTTCCAGCTCAAAGATTTTCTCGCCGTGGAAGAGATAAAATATTAAACGTTAGAGAAACGTGCGCGCCGAGCGAGTCAGGATTACGATAACCATTTTACTGTGGCTCGCGCTCAACGTCGCCTCGTGACGTCACTTCCGGTTTGAAAATCTCTCGGCGACCGGTGAGACCGCACCAGCCGCCGATGGTAGAATCTTACCTGGTTCCCCATTGAAACACAACCGAGGTAGGCAGTGACGCACAGACAGTCGTTGCTGCGACGATAATTTCCGTTTTCCCGCACGGAGAAAAAAAAAACGATTGCGTCAACAAACGCGTGCTTACGGGTGGCGAAACAAACGGTTCGTCGATCGAACGAAATAATTGTCGTAGTAAGTAAAGAGACATTTGATTCGACGGCCTGTTCGATCAACGAGCTATTCCTTTCGATCAACCAAACATTTGTTTCGTCACCCGTAAGCGCACATTTTATTGACTCAATTGATTTTTTTTTCTCTGTGCGCCTCCCTGCGCTGGCCCTGGAAGGTCACGGGACAGGCGGCATTTATCTTGTAGTTTCTACGATCGAATACTCGGAGTCGTGCGAAAAATACGCCTCGATCGTACAAACTCTCGTAGATCTCGCGCATGTGTCATGAATGTTTTTATTTTATTTTCAGGTGAAAGAAACTACCGTGCAAAAAGTAATAAGCGCCAGCCGTACGCCCGACGAAGATAACATGTTCCTCGAAGTCTCCGTGGGAGATCAGTCATAATTATGATTACCTGTAGCACTGTATATTAGACTAATAGCTCCGCCGTATTTATAGTTTCTGGCTTCGACTCTCCCGGTCCAATTACACCGCGAAGTAGCAAGAACCTCGAGTGGTTTCTCGGCGATTTTTGCGCCACCGTGCGAGCGCAGGGGCCCCTCCGCGAAATCGAAATAAAGCAAGTATCTCGGAGAGTGGAAAGCGCTCATCATCAAAACCCTCCCCCCCCCCCTCCCCCCCGACCTCTCCCCCTCGACTCCTCCCGAGACTTATTCCGTAATTGGTCAAATTGCGAGTTCTGCTTCCCTTTCGGTTGCATCCTTTAGGAGGATGCGGCAGAGCACGGTAGCAACGAAATTCGTTACACATCCCATCCACTCTCTCCGGAGTGCGATACGGCCCTCGGATGTACTGAATTCATACACTCCGGACCATATGTATATTCGCGAATGCTCATGAGCATTAAGCTCGTTTTACAGCGCTCGCGCCCCGACTCGGCTACCGCTTTCAGGCTTCCTGCGTACACTTATAAATCCCCTGGTTTATCCGCTCGCCGACCGAGCGAGGATCTCGCCCGCGGCTCGTTTTCTTCCTCTTTCAGCGATTCCGAACCGCGTATCGAGAGGGGCCCGGTTTCGTAATTGCGGTATATCGCCGTTTCTTTTAATTCTTTTATTCGAGCCCCACCGAACCGGGGATAACTCGGGGCCTCGAGGGCTAAAACAGGAACGGCGTAATGCGAGAGCAAAAATCAGAAAATTGGTCCCAAAGTAACAAGTGTATGATTGCAGGGTGGCCGGGAGTTCCGCTAATGACGACGAATGGGCACTCGGTGTGTATCTCGTCTCGCACCAATTCCGCCGGGGATACGTACAGCTGTACAGTAACTCGAGGATTTTACGTTTCGCCGATAATCGAATTTATGGCGCACTCCCGCTTCCTCCATTCATGCTATCTTCCGTCCCTTCTTTCATCTCCGCTTCTCCGACACATGCGCATAAACTTTTCGAAACTTCTTACTCCATACGTCGCCAATTCCTTGTTTATATTTGATAGAAATTAATGGTAGGACTATTGTTTTTTTTTTTCGCTGGGTTCTTGTAATTAAGAAAAGAGTTATCCGTATTCGAGCGATGGTCGACAATATTGATGTTATTTAATATTGAACAATTTATAATAATGTTTTTATTAATTATAAAATTAATTGTTATTTCTTCTTTCTGCGGTGTTTCTACCGTGAAATAGGGGCGATATCCATTGGGCACACCTGACGATCCGTCTCGGAAGCAGCGACTGTACAGCTGCACCGAGACTCGTTCAATGTTCGCAGTAACTCGCGTTGTGCAGCGATGTATGCATGCCCGTGCATGAATGGAGTAACGTCGCGTTGTCACGTGAATGCTTCGTGATTACGCGTTAAATCAGACACGTAGCTCCTCGTACACACGAGGCTCCGATGTGTGGATGTACGGGCGACGGTATGTGGAGTACGTGTGTACGTGATGAATGTACGTACATCGTTCTCTCGTGTACCGACGGACAAGTACAAGACGCAGCCGTGCCGTATATGCAGATACACGAGTCCGGAGAGTCCGCAAATTTGCATACTTTTTTTCGCTTGTACCGTACCCTTCGGGAGCGGTCGGTCATTTATCCGTGCGAAGTTCTTCGAGGACCGGAATTTATCAATCGAAAAATATGATCAGCGACCAACGTCGCGCTCGTAGCCGGATGCTGGCTGCGCACCCAGAAATTAGATTGATTAAAATCAAATACATTTCGATCTTCAAATGACGTTTTATTAAGATAAAATAAATGTTTAATTGCATTAACAAAATCCTTATTAAATTCAAATAACGACTATTCTTTAGTGTAAGTAAACAAATTTATTCAAAGATTTGTACTTTGAGAAAAATGTTTATTCGCGTGAAAGAAATCGGGTATTTGACGTCAAGACAAACGCGACTATTATCCGGTAGCGCGCATTACCGAGTCGTCAACGCGTCAGTCAATGCGCAGCGTTACGGAAACAAAAATAATTTGCGCGATCGTTAAACGTTTAACTCATCGACATTCGATGCGACACGATACTGTTTATATTTGTTGAACGTTATGAAAAAAATAATACGTATCCGCGACCTCCGGATGTCGAAAGATCAGCTTGCTTCAACAAGTGTTCAGGATTATTATTCGAACGCGCTCACGACACGACCTGCATACGCTCATTATGCACATCGAAATATCCCAATAAAAAAATAAATAAAAAAACATCGATTCAATATGTGTAATAACAGTGAAACGTCGTCCGCGTCCTTGTAACAATTAATCGAAATAACGCACACGTGTTGCCAACCGAAATAATCCCCGAGCGACCCAAATAGTTTCACACGCATCCCTCCCCGTGCGGTGGCCGGGCGAACAGAAGAGTGGTAGCCCTTTCACTCGGCGGGGTAAGTAATCCGTGCGTCGACGCACCTCTCGTCATTTCGAGAAGCAGTCGTAATCTCTCTCGAGGCTTCTCTCCCTCTCGCTCCGGCGCGAACCCTCCCGAAAAGAAGGAGGCCAGAGGAATGAGTAAAAAAAATATATATATATATAAAAAATATATAAAAAAAAAGATAAAGAATAAAACTTCGGAAAGAGAGAAGCATACGCTGGGCACGCCTAATACACACGCCTAACGCGTGCGTGACGCACTTACACGGCGCGGCCCTCGTGTGCGTGCGTACGCGGGAAGTGCGCGACGCGTTCGGCGTGCGCGAAGAGCGTGGCAGTCGCGCGTGTGTCTGTGCGTCCCTCACTCACACAGCCACGCGGAGGAGAAGAAGTGTGTGGAGCGTGCGTACTGCACGGGTTCCACTTTTCTGCCCCCACCCCGCCGTTCTGCCCGGCGCGTCGTCCCTCCCGGGAGATCCCCTTAGGATCAACGGGTTGGACGGAGCGAGGATCGTCGTCTCTCCTCTCCCTCGCTCCTCTCGTCTCCTCTCTCCGCTGGCCCTACTGTACTCTACCTCCCCCCCCCCCCCCCCCCCGGCCCTCCACCTCGGCCACCGCGCGACCGACCCTCAGCGCACGATCTCTGACTGACTCTCGGACGCGCACCTGCCGCCGGTTCCCACACTCGTTGCGGGGCCCTCGCGCGCCGGACGTGACGTCACGACGAGGTCCTGCTACGAGCGCTGCTGCCGCTGCTACCTCGTACACACGAAGCAACCCACCGGCAGTGGGGCCTCGATCTCCGGGTACCCCTCTCGATAATGTGGACGAGAGCGAGACCGACCGAGCATGAGAAGAGGCCGCCCGATATATCCTCGGCGGCGATTCTCTCGCTCCTCCACACGCGCGAGAGTACGCCGCGCGTCGCCTCTCCTCGACGCGACGACCGAAGCTCACCGACACGCACACTTCCACACCATCGCACGCGATAACTCGGCTGCGTTAACTCGACCGCCGCGCACTTACACATGCAGATATATATTGGGCGAGTTTACGTGACATTTTTTTTTTTTGAAAAATGTATATATATATTATATATTATAGATTATTTATGTTTCTTCTTTCTTCCTTAACATTTTATGACTCCGCGATGCTCCCGGGCAATCGTTGGTGGCGGAGCGCGCATGCTCGCGACGGTACGGCTCGTAGCCAGAAAAATAATTTATTTGACGGCTACCGTTTATTTGGTTTGAGTAAAATATTTATTTGATTAAATAAATATTTAAATAAATATTTATTTAAATAAAATAAACTTAAGTGGAATGAATATTTATTGAAATCAAATAGATATTTTACTTAAACCAAATAAACAGTGGCCGTCAAATAAATTTTTTTTTTTGGTGCGGTGGATGCAGCGGAGGGATGCGCTGGACCGTGAAGATACGTAGATTTAAAAAAATTGCATATAGGTATTTCGTATTACAAGATGCATACTTTCATTGGATTCGAGTCGAGAGAATTTCACTGCAATTGCGATGTGCGCGATAACGAGTTTTTCTCGCTGTGCACGGTGTTGGAATAGAACGACGCAGAATGCATGTAACACATGCGATACAGGCTTTTTTTTTTTAGACGAAAGAAAATAATGGAAATAAGAATGTACGAAGTTCGCGCGAGTATGCGGAGTTAGCGTCGGATGTTGCGAGAAGAAACTGGTCCCGGGGATCGTGTTCGCGTTACAGTAAAACCGGGGGACTCGAGACTCTCTCCCCCGATAGTAATTCTATCGTAATGGAGGCTGAACTGGACGTTCCGGCGAGGCCCGGACGGGAACGCTTGTACATTGGCGCACCGCGTGCCAGCAAGATTGTACAACTATGTGCACGCATCCCCCATAACGCGAACACATATAGAGTAAATGGTCCTGGCGCACGCAGCGAACCAGCCAAGTCCATCTGTGGTATTTTACTCTCTCTGAATGGGGTATTATAGGATACATATATATATATATAGAAAAATAAGAAAAAGATCCCTGGCTAAAGATTCCGCACGAATAGATTGTAAAAAAGAAGAAAAGAAAAAAAAGGGTAATCGATTGACACAGCGACAATTCTCGATACATTTTTCTGTATAGGCTGAAATTTGGCATATGTTTGGGGGACGGATTTGCAAAGAATAAGTTCGTTGAAAAACGGGCAATTGCCTGGTTGCACGAATGTAGTAGCCGACGTGCGTCGTCGCGACAGGATCGCTCGTTCACTTCCTCCCGTTCGCTGCTTTACAAACATTCATTATATCTGCATAATAGACTCTCGCGAGCGGCAGAGAGATGTCACGCGACCGGGCATAAAAGCGTATGGGTACATTGAAGGAAGATGAAAAATATAATTCTCTTCTGTTGATCACGAGAGTCGAAGGAAGTGACCGCTCGCGCGAGTATACACACACAGAGCTATGATTATGCCTCCCGGCTTACTTTTTTTAATTCTTTTTTTTTTTTTTTGTATCTGAATAAGAAGCGGACGAGAGCCAAGTCTCAGGCGGAGTTCGCTCGCGCGAGGGCGATTGTAATTTCATCGTAATCGTTACCGAGAACGGGGCGTGCGGGCAACGTACGGCGGGTACGCCACACTGTACGTGGTCGACCGAGTACATCTTATACAGGTATAATAGAACGATGCGAGAGTAATGGCTTTGGATCACGCGAATTTCAATAATAAAAACAAAAAAATTTCAACCACAACACGATCGGTCCGGACGGGAAAGCCTTCAAGGGAATAATACACTTGCCACCCAACCGAGACCCAGTCTTTAGCATCCCAAATATGCCCAGTGACGTTTTCACTAATCATCTCTTTTGGAGTATCTACATAATAATGAAGTTCATTTCGATTGGATACTCACACCTATTCTCACAGATACTCACACGGGTACTCACACGGATACTCACGAATGCTCACGAATACTCATTATTTCTCATAATTTAAACCTCATTATTTCATTGGTCGTGTCTGACAATTTGTTATAATTTTTTTCTTTAAAGTTTCCATTTTGGCATTATTATAAAAATAAATATCTTCCATGATGGCATACAAGCGTCAACGATTCATCGACCCCAATTCGCGTGCACGTCAGGTGCTCCGGCACAATTATACCACCGGGAATTCCGGTGATGTTCATTGGAACGCGTTCGAGATCCCAAATGAACAGGTGAAGGTGGACTCCCCATGGGAATGAGGATCTGTTCGCGACCCGACGGCGGTAACCGATATCTCCCGTCGGGGAAAACTCTGCACGGAACGGGGAACACGTACACCGATCGGCACGTCACGACAATGACTCACTCGGACTGACTACAATAATTTTCCTCGTTTCTGCTAAATTCGCAAAACAACTCGCGCGATAGTTGAGCACGTGCATTTTATCGCGCAACGTTTCCTCGATACGTGCGCGTGCCTTCGAACCTTCGGCACTGGAAGACGCTTTTCCTGCAATCCCGTCTCTGACGACCGTCGGGGAAAAAGCGGCGCGCGATTATGCAGGCACACAATGCGTGCTCGGATGAGCTATTAATCATTACGATAATTGTACCAGCCGACGAGACGCTCCGGGAAATCACCGCAAGCAAGATCCGTCGCTGCAGCTCTAACCAATCACTATTAAATTTAATTGTTATTCACTACCGGGAAGTAGCCGAAGAATTGACTATTTCCGTCGAAACAATATTAACACCGTTAACTGCGGCTCTGTGAATACTGATTTGCATATAATTGCCCGAAGACGAAGAAGAGAATCCTCCATAGCGGCGCGACGCCGAACAATTTTTTTATCACGTCGAGCTCGAGCGATAAAAAAAAAAAAAAAAAAATCGACAAGACTCCCCTGCCGGTCGCCAAACCGGATCTCCTATGAAATTGTTTTCTCGAATTTCGTAAGGGGGCGGGGTGTGCGGGGGGGAGCGGTGAATGCCTTTCACGAGCTGAATTCCAATTAGCCGAGTGATCGCGCGTATTTATGTACCTCCGTGCTCCCAATTGCCCGCGTAAAAGTTTGCCGTGCAAGTTCGGTTGTGCGAGGTTGTGGCTGTGGCGAGACGTTTATATGATTCGCGGAATGATTGATCAAGCCGCGAGAGCGGGTCGAGCGAGACGGGAGGCGGCGGCCCATTAACGCCGAACCGTTCGCCCGACGAGATCTCCGCGGGAAGTTCGAGGGCGACATCGGACAGCGGTCTTAACTTTGTCTCGCGGCGTGCGCGTACGAGCAGGCGCAAGCTCGTAATTACCTCGTTTTACGCCGAGGCCCGAGAGTAAACCGAGCAACGTTTTGTGCAACGGCTATTCGACCGGTCGCGAGATCGTCGTCAATCATATCGAACTTGATCCGCTGCATCGAACCGACAGTATCGACACCGCGAGAAACCCAACCGTAAGTTCGAGGATCGTCGATTCTCGAAATATCGTCGGGACTTTTTGGCCGAGGTCCTGCTAATTACTGTCTCTCGCCGAGGGAGACGGCCCGCTCGGTTCCTCGAGATCGGCCGGTCGACGATCGATCCACTTTCTTAACGCCCCCCTCCGTATCTGTCCCATTGGTGCGTTTCTCGCTCCGTTCGTTTCCATCGCCTCTCGCGCGCTCCCAACGAAGATATCTACACCGGCATCTCTTATCCGCCCGATGATCGCGCGGGCATTCGGGAGCTCCGACAAGTTCGCTCCCCGACGTCGCTACCGGTATTCGCCGACTCGCCCGCTTCTCGCTTTAAACATTCCTCTTTTTTTTTGTCCCATGCCTTCGATAAGAGGACTAATTTCGGAGATCATTTTATTCAGATCTACTTATCTCGCCGGCTCGGACCGTCGATGCCTATCGACGAGATGTGAAGTCGGAGAACCGAACGAACGTCCGTTCGCGGAGGTTTGCTCGATTATTTCTTTATATTTTTTTGTGATTTTTTTTTTTTTTTTTTACGTGCGGAGAGGAGGCACTAATTAATATCTTTGGAAGCGATACGGGCTTTCTCGGATCGGTTCGTTTCGGATCTCGGTAACGGATTTCGCCTGTATCTCTCATACCGATCGGCTTTTCGGAATCTCCGACTCGCGCGAGATAAATCTTTCGTGCCGCGCGATATAGGTAGCAGATATGTGGCCGGTGGTCGTTAGAACTCCGAAATATGTCGCATGGGCTACTGGTCACTGAACTCTCCGGCCACGTCTCTCGTAGTCCTTTCCATTATTAATCTGTCGTACGAATCTCGATGGAGCCCGCGCGATTAGCCGCGGAGAGCGTTAACACGCTCGTATCCAGCGGCACCTCCAGGCCCGATCGAACTTCTCTCTGTCTCGTCACCGGCATTATGAATAAAGGGGGAAAAAAGAAAACCCACGGAACCACGATTTTATCGCGAGGTATGATCAAGATTTCTATCGCTTAGAATTTAAAGAAAGAAAAAAAAAAGAAAACCGATAAAAATTCATTCGACGTTCAGAAAATATTCGAAGGTGCGTGCGTTTGATCGGTCGGCCACAGTCTGCGGAGAAAAATATTCATGGCGCATGATGGATAACGTTCTCGAAAAGCCAAAACGTCCTCCGGACTCGTTTAAGAGACGGAGGCTCTTTTATGTCGACGAGCAGTTTCCGTGGCGAGATGAGATCGCGTCGGCAACGATTAGCTTCTCGGTGATTGAGGATCTTTTTAATTTTCTTTTTTTGCCCCGTTCGATCGGCGACGCTGGCATCGCCTCGCCGGCGTCGCATGGCAGATCGATCGGTCTCGATCGGCGCGAACGGCAAAGTACACAGCGGATCGACGAGAGGAACTCCTCGTGAACCTCGGCTTCTCGCCGCAAGACGGAAAGTTAAACATCGGCGCACGCGGCGTGACCGGGAGAGCTCGGGACGAGACGAAACGCGAGAACGAGAGAAAATAAGCGATCCCATGTCCCGAACTGTGCAGAGACGGTGTTGCCCGGTGGTTAAAAACCAACACGACTTCGAGCACTTTGCTCTTCCGCCGCTGTGGGAACCTCGTCCCGACCGTGCATAAACGCGTTTTCCGCCGTCTTGAGTACAGAGCGTTGTAACAAAAATTAAATAAAGGTAAAAACGGGCCGAGGACGACGGAGCGCGACGATCGTTGTTGGTTCAGGAAGGAGCGGGAAAAAAACGGGGAAAAAAAAAACAAAAAAAACAAAAAAAATCGTTGATTGTGTACGCGCGCTGATGCCACGGCGTGCCAAGTATCGAGCGAGAAGGAACGATCTCTTGATCTTCGTAGCCTCGTCGGAGAAACGTGGACGCTCGCGTAATACCGGGAAGGTCACTGCCACGAGTCCTGAGAGGTTTTTCATTTGCCACCTCGTCTTCTTCGTGATTTGAATTCTCGATCGGGCACGAAGCACGCGGAGATACGCTCGCTCAGCTGCAGCGTTCAGGCTTTTAGACTGAAACGCCCCGAACTCTCACGGGCGGCTTTAATCCGGATGAAACGGAGACGAGGGACGGGGATGAAAACAAGAAAGACAGGGTTTCAATTATTTATTCCCACTGTTCATTCATTTATTTATTACAACTTATATTTATGTTTATTAATGCGACACATGTATAGCCATTTATCTCAAGTTTTACACGCACTAATACGTTTCGAAAATCTATAAATCAAAACCAGCCACCTCGGAAAAAATCATGAGAACAAATCGTGTATTTTCTCATCGTTAATGTGGCCCTATTAATATCACAGTAATAATGAAATAGCAATAATTCTAATGCTTAATGGTTATTTACACAATAACACAATTTATAAGTACATTAAAATAAATTCGAATAAGAATATTAATATCAATCAATAATAATTTCCTTAATTGTAAACCGAAACGATGAACCTTACTTTCGTCCGAGCATCATTTTTATTTAATAGCTTCGAGGTATTAAAAAAAAACCTTTTTTTCAACGCTTCCGTCAGCCTCTACTAAAAAGGTTAATTGTTGCTGTACGAAAGAGTAACAGCGCTGCCGGTATGCTGACCGCCGGTCCTTTTGCTGTTTACTGGCTGTTTTTATGGGTATGCGAGACGCGTAGCCGCGGCCGCGCGTACGTCCGCGTACATGATCGACCGGGGGGGAGAGAAGAAGAGGAAAAAAGAAGAAGATACGGAGAGATACCACAAAGAATCCGATCGACGTGGAAGCGCGATCGTTCGCGGCGGAGACACGACGGATACATACGACAAAACGTCCACGTAGCGGGAAGGCACGAGCTCGTTCGCCATCAGCGGTGCGCCTTACATGCGAGCAACGGGCAATGGCACCGCGGAGAGTCAGCCGCATGGGAACTCACGGTGTGAAGGCATGCGCCTCCGCTCGAGCCCTGTCCGCGTTCGCTAATGCTAACGTTCTTTCCTCTTTATCGATATTTCCGTCTCTCTCCCGAGGCCGTTGGAGGACGTATCGCGTCGCGCATTTATGATTTTCACCCCCCCCCCCCCCCTCCCCTCTCCCTCCCGTCAGCTTGCAAGCTGACTCTATACACGGGGCCATCTAGCCGGTACGCAAGTCGGAATGAGCCGCGGAGAGGAAACGATCGTCGATGACCAACGGCCAGTTACGATCTTCATAGTCATGCGGACACCTACGCGCTCGCCTCTCTGCGGAGCACATGCCACGACTGTAACGTCCTACGTGGACACCCGTACGTGACCGAGCGTGAAAATTCGACGCGTCACGAGGATACGTCTCACGAACTCGTTAGACGTCGGTCGTAGGCTACCATTAAGTCCTCGCCGTCCGATAAATACCGTCGTGGGATCCTTTCATCGATCCCTCTTCCCTCGACGAATGACGGTCGCTATGGAAAATTTGAAGAAAAAAAAACAAAAAGTTAAATACTTGCTCGCGAGGCGTGTCCTCACCGTCGGACGACAATGTTGCGTGTATTTCCGTCGGAGACAAAAAATCACTCCGATCGCGAGGACGGAGATTGAACACGGGAAACCTTTAATCTTCCGCGTTACGTCCCGTTTGTTCAATATGATTCGTCCGTTTCTAGAGGAGGGCGCGCGGTGTTTTTCGCAGATATCAAAGCAGTCACGTATCCCGAAGCGAGATTCCAAACCGATGGAGCGTCGTTCGCAGACACACACGATCATTCGCTTACTTTTACGACATAAATCTTGACGATTTATTAATGAGTTTCGCAAAATGATGCCGTTGATTTCCTTCGAAGTGGGCGTACGTTGTTATTATTATTATTAATTTCCAGGGCCGTGTGAATCCCCAAGAAATGTTCAACATGTACTGCCATTCAATCGTAATTGTAGATTTTTTTTTTTACTTTTTATGCAAACCGGTTCGACACCTGACCGTCGCTTACCAACATCTTTGGTGCGATAAATCTGAAGTTCGAAGGAACCTGCCATAAATCGAGTATTCCGCGCGTAACGCGAATGTTACTTTGTGGCAAAGTCAGTGAGCAACGTCGAAGCCTATAATTATTCTCGTAATTTACACGCATTACATACCGCGACGTGGGGAATCTCGAATTTTATTGGCCGGTTTAATTAGTCGCGCAGTCAAACTGGGCAACTAAAGTGCACTTTACTTCGTCTGTTTATGCCTGCACGTATCCGCGGCACTGCCATAAACGGCAAAAATTATCAGCTTGGCACTTGGATTATGCGGAGTAAAGCTGCAGAGCTAAGGCATTACTTTTATGACGTACCCTATGCGCGCACAAATTGAAAAATCAAAATAAACAAAAATCGAACTTACGATACCGGCGGGCGGACGGCGTATCTCCTCTAGCGCAAGGTTAGACGGCAGAGTCGTGTGTGCGCACGATTATGTACGCTGTAAAAAAAAATTGTAAATTTAATGTACTGGCACTTGAAATTTGCTAACATCACTCATATTAATTGAACACTAGTATACTTTGCCTGGAAAATAAAAATACCAGATATTAAAATTAAAAATCTTTTGCTTGAAATTTACAAAAATGTTCATGAAAAATACAAATTTTACTGTAAAATTCTACACGTGAACCCTTTTTTTTCTTCCTAAAGCCGTGCGTTGATAGAGACTCGCCAATGATGAAATTTGATGTCACGCAGATACCTTCAGGGTCATGATTATGTCTGTGATATATTTTTTATCGTTCCTTTTTTTTGTTGCGAAATCGTACATACTGTGTACAATGTCTGCAGCAATGCAAACGTATTTACCGGCCGTACCGCTGCTCGTTAAATCGACAAGGTTAAATACAATCGGAGCAAGCGTGGCCAAGGAGAAATTCTTCGAGCGCTTTGCGCGGAGGCAAAAAATCGCAGGTGCGACATGAGGGTGTGTCGTCGAGACGGCGTCTCACCGGCGGTATAATTTCAGCTGCGGAAACGCATCCCATACGAGGCACGAGCCGCGATTCTCGAGGTCGCCGAACGAGCAGCGACTTTGTAGAGCGTCCGGAACCTCCGTACATTTATCGAGGCGTCACGCCAGCGGGTCTTTCCGTTCGCTCACGCACACACCATTTGACATGTGCCATTTTCCTTAATTTCAGGATCACCGAAGACCCGTACCCGCCGCGCCATCAACGCGTCGCTAATTACATACCCGCGCATCGATCAGTCTCATTTGTTGCGACTCGATATTCTTTTCGCGATTCCGAGAAATTATTCAAATTACTGAGATCGAATTCTTGTCCATTCACGGAACGTTAAAAAGCGACCTTCTCCTGACAGCTTCGTTTTTTCATCGATGAGATAAAAAAAACAAATTATATATATATGTATATGTATATATATAGATGTATGTATCGCACTTCGTGAGATCTCTGTTCGGATTTTCTCGCCGGCTTGTCCGGCTCTCCGCGTCGGGACGCTCGAGAAACTTAACAGGGCCTTTGGGACCGTTTTATAAAAGTTATCGCCGGCGAGGGTTTTTATCTCCGCCCACGTTATTCGGAGACCTGTGATAAAACGGACCAGGCGCATCGCGTCGCTGGGAAAAGCGAGAGAACTCGGGGGAAATAAGAATGTTAAAAACCCGATAAATTCGTCGATTCGCATACAAACGACCGCGAATTCCCGGGCCGGGCGTCGCCGTCGGTTAAAATGAAAAACCATTCCCCGATAACGTCGATAGCCCAGCGAATCCACCCGATATCGTGCGCTTGACCGCGAGTGGCTCTAGCTAATATCCGCATTGGAACGGGGGCTGTGAACTCTCCGCACTCACCGTATCGACACTATCTCTACGCTCGCGCAATGTTAAATAAATGCGGTAATTTTTTTTATTTTTTATTTATTGTCGAGCTACCGGGCTTGAATTTTTTGTTTCGTCCGAACAAATTATCGAGAGGTTCCTCGACTGAAGATTCGGCAATTACTTACGCGAGAGCCTCGTCCGATAACCGTTGCGGGCTGATGTCGAGATCGATCCGGTTTTCGGCGTAAAATACTGGATTATCAAGAACACTAGCTAGACAAGCAAGAGGAGGGTTTTCTTATTTTCTTTTCTCGATGAGTGATTAACGAAAGTAGCGAACTCAAAACCTTTTTTTAATATATTTTTTAAATATCTTTTTCATTTCCGCCCGGTCGTCCCTGCATTGAGTATAATTAAGAGTATAAAACCAAGCGATCGGTTCCTTACTCTTGATAAATGCTAAATAAAAACGGTAATTTTTTATCATCGGGCTACCGGTCTCGAATTTTTTTATGTCGTCCAAACAAATTATGGAGCGGTTTCTCGACTAAATATTCGTCAATTATTTACGCGAGATCCTCGTCCGATACCCGTTGCGGGCTGCTCTCGAGATCGATCCGGTTTTCGGCGTAATATAATGGATTCCCAAGAGCCCAAGCTAGACAAGGAAGGGCGCTTTCTTAATGATTATTTTTTTTCTCGATGAGTGATTAACGAAGCATCGTCCTAGCAAACTCGAAACCTTTTCTTCAATATGTTTTTTTTTAAATATTATTTTCATTTTCGCCGCATCCTCCCCGCGGAGAGTATAATTAAGAGTATAAAACGAAGAGATACGGATGGTTAGTTTCGATCGGTTCTTACTCTAGCCGGGACGTTCGCTAGGCATATATTCCATCAGCGTCGAGCCGCGCGGTAAGTAATTAACCGGTTCTCTACGGCAAACTGGTTATTTCTACCGGAACAGACACGAGAGCTACGAGATAGCCACGGAATAGCGTGCGTTTCGAAAATCGAGTGAGGCGCGATCGAAGATACGAGAAAAATCCGAGGGGGGTGCTCAACGCCGGTGGTCCGTCGTCGCAGCTCCAACCCTTCGGAGATGTCTTGGGTGTCGAATCCAACGAACCCATGGAAATTAAAATAGAATGAAAAAATCAAAACGACAATAAGTTTCGGAAGCACATCGCGAAAGATCAAAAAATCGATAGTGCCTCAATGAAGATTCGCCGCGACCTCCCTGGGGAGCTCCAACCCTTCGAAGATGTCTTGGCCGCCGAATGCAACGAACCCATGGAAATTAAAATAGAATAAAAAAAATTAAAACGAAAATAAGTCTCGGAAGCACGTCGCGAGTCGCGATCGATAGTCCCTCAATGAAGATTCGCTGCGACCCCCTGCGGAAGTTGGATCTATGAGAGCAGGAATAAAGTTCAATGGCGCGATAAACGAGAAAGATCCGAAGCGGCGATGCGTCAGCTCGAGGGGCCCCCAAGCCGGGGGTGGGGGGAGGGGGAGGGGGAGAGGAATGGGGCTTGTCGAATGTGGCCCCGATTCCCAAATCGCGGCTACGGCTGGGAGCGCACTCCGTAAGCGAGCCATGCGTGTGTTCCTAAGGTCCCGCAACACAAGCACGCCAAAGTCCGTGCCAGTCACGAGGCAGTCACGAGAGTACGGGCCGAGATCTCTCGTTCGAATCCCCTAAATAGCGAATGCCCCCTTCGACCGTGCGCATGTATGGGTTCATCGGACTATGCAGGCTCGGGTGGAAGTTCAATGAGGAGCCAAACGAGGCTCGTGACGGAGAGGGAAGAGAGACCCGAAAACATCGAGGGGCCTCCATACAGGATTCCTCGAGGTATAGGTATGCTCGGCGCTCGCCTATTTACCGACACCCGCGGAGAATAGGCCAATCCTCAGGGGGGTGGAGCTGACACACTTGCACGGCTTTTCTACCGGGACCGCTGCTTCTCGTTCCTTACGCTTTCGCGTTCGCGTCCCCGTATTTTTCTGAGGGGGTACGGCGGAGGACCACGGGAAGATTCGGCTCCGTGAGTTCCCACGAGTCGCGATACCACCTGTGCCTCGGCACGACGACAGCCAACCCCTAAAAGACGCGAGGGGAGCGAGCGAGAAAGGCGAGCGCGGGCTCTTCGGCGCGCGCACACGCGCAGACACACACACACACACACGGACCGGTGTGTGTTTCCGTGAGCGGGAAGAGACTGCCCGGCAGGGTGTACGAAAGGGAGACGAGGAGAACGATAGCCGAAGGCAAGCTGCCCCGGCACGATCTTTACTACTGGGGCATATGGAGGGTGTTAAAAGATTCGAGGGTGAGCGACGCCCAGGGAGACAGAGATTGTATACGGTGTTCGGTAATAAGTTGATGCGGGCGGGATAGAGATGGGAAACGGCGTTTGGGAGTGATGCGAGTTTGCATCGGTGTTCCTGGTCACGAGGGAGGGGAAGAGGCGAAAAAAAGAACCTCTCTCGGCCACGAGGATCTCTTAACGAGTCTCGATCTCGCTTCTCATATTTTTGGGGTCTGCTCGCTGGATTCTCGACGAGCCCGTGCGACGGGGGGTGCGCAACGGTTATGCGTGAAAGGGCGGGGGGGGGGGGGACGAGCTATGAAACAACACAGACACATTTGAGTGGACCGTTCGGGGATAGTTAAAGCTTTTTCGGAGTAAGTTTTTGGGTGTTTGGGTGGTGCACGGTTGAGTGACTGATAGGAGAGCCACATCTGGTGTCGAAGTTTCGAGGGTCTTAGGCGTTTCGTTTTGGCTCGAGGGACGAGGGGGCCGAGGGACACGGCTGTTTGTAGGGCCTGCAGTCTCAGCGTTAATTAGGGATACTTCGCGCTGCTACGTTCCTAATCGTTTGTCATTCTCGAATTACGAACTCGAGACGCGGCGACCGAACTTATCTTAATCTTTGCTTCACCATCGCCAGTTTGCGGGTTCTTTTTTTTTCGGGCCGACTATGGCCGATTGGTTTTGCAGTCTGCTAGTTTGATGTAAAAATAAAAAAAATTGTAAATTGAAAATTATCGATTATGAATTTAAGTGACGAGCAGGTGATGCGCATTGTCGGTTTGTCGCACGCTCGACCGGGCTATTCGGGAACGTAGATTGGGACGATTGGGAGATCCAATACTGTGAGCCCAAAGTGGTTTAACTCGATCCTAATTAGAGGATACCGTTGCTTATCTGGGCGAGAGGGCTCCCGGGTTGGGGAGCGAGCGGCAGAGGCAAAAAAAAGAAGGTCTCATCGCCGCGTTCCCTTCGGATAGCCACGTAGCGGTCGCCGAATCCCTTTTATTTTATTTTTTCCATCAACGTCGAATGTATCTCGCAGCCGTATCCTCGAAGGAATGGACTTCATTGCCAGCCTTTTTTCGTTTTAATTACTTTTTTGTTTTTGTCATCTTCGATTAAACCTACAGTCCCGCGAGTGGAACCGATCGAGGGAAATTTTTGCATGCACTGAAAAAAAAATTGATTGCACGCTGTCAAAGAAACATTTTTTATTTCAATACTACTTTTAATTCTTACAATTTCATATGATATTGAAACGATGACCGCAAGACTGTCAAGGTGACATGTTATCGTTTCAATCCCGCACGACATTGTTAGAATTTAAGTAGAATTGAAATCACACATTTTTTTCATTGGCAGCCCGCACAGTAAAATAGGTACCAACCATTCGTGTCCTCAAACGTCCACAATTCTTTTCTTGTTAATTTTACAAAAAAATCTTGTCCATTTTACAAAAATGTCTGGCAATTTTACGAATATTTTTTGTAAAATTAACAAAATAATTATAGAAGTTTGTGAACAAGAAAAGTTTGTTAAATCTACAAATTTAGTTTACTGTGTAAATCTACAAATTCAGTTCAGTCTCAAGTCGCGGAGCCAGATACCGCCCTTCGAGTTGTCGAGATACGTTATACCGAATATTGTCACCCAACCATTTTTTTACATGTTACCGGGAGCTCCAATAATTATCAATCTCTTCCATCGCATACGAACGTCAGTTCGACGACTGATCTGCCTCTCCTCGCACTCGATCGTTCGGCACTGGTACTTTTTCCTCCCAACGAATTGATCGTTTCTTCTCGTGCGTTTTTATGTTTGTATTTTTTTTTTCTTACACGCTTCGCCGCGAGATTAGCGGAAGCGACGCGGATCTCGTGCCGTGATCCGATGTCGGGTACGTAAGTTAGGTTGGTACTTTCACTCGGATGGATTGAGCCGTCGCCGGTTTCCGTTGCGCAACGACAATCGAGACGAGGAGACCGCGAAGCTTCTCGGCGGTGCGGCGTCGAGGCTCACGGGTCTCGCGTACGCGAAGAAGCGGTTCCATCGAGGCGCGAGCGAGCGCGGGCCCGCAAGTCCAATTAATCACTGCCCGAGCGTGCGAGCGGCACGGGCACGCGGCCATATACACGGATACAGAGACACGCACACACGCCCAACGGCGAGATTTTCTCATCGCTTTAATGCTCACTCGTGTACACACAAACTCGCTATTACGCACGAGGTGTACATTGGAGTTTCGCGCTTGGCGTGATCGTCTGCCGTGGCCTCGGGAGCGATATTTACTCCGGCATGCGCATTACACCGGCGATGAGGCGTATCCTCACGAAGAATAACCGATTTTACAAAAAAATACATGGAATAATGAGCGCCTGAATTTTTTTTTTTTTTTTCCCCTTCCGATTTGTACTCAAGAAATCCAGATGATACCTCTTCATCTAGCTTCTTGAACTCCGTCATATCCACTAACTTGTGAATTTTTTTCCGTACGACACGGCGAGTTACAGCGGTTTGAATTTTTCGCGTCCGATTCACACACATGCACGTCCGTACGGACATTTTTTCTAAATGTGATTTTTCGATGTCTTGGAAAATTCTGAACCTGTTTTCATAAAAATCTCGAAATGTTTTTTTCACCACAACAAAGTTTCCTCTATGAGGAAGCAAAATTAAAAAAAAAAACCTGCAACGTTCCTGACGCACTTTCTGAGTGAATCCAAAATGTCTCATTCGCGCAGGCATTTGCACCTTCGATTCGCGGTGAACACTCTTCAAGTTTCACACTAGCGCTCGCCGGCACTCCGATGTACCGTTATCGACATGCTGGATGTCCCATGTAAACCCATTAAGAGATCCTTCCTATAAAAAAAAAAAAAATCACCATCCACACGGCTTCGGGTAGGCCGCGTAATTGTCCACGTGCTTTCACACATGCTCGTTCTATCCACTCAGAAATAAATTAAAAAGAGAAGAAAAAAAAAAAAACAAGTCGACGTCAATTCATTAGAGAAACTCGTAGAGCGGCCCGTGCGACCCGACGCCGCGAACGGAAGCGTGCGGATAATGGACGAATCGTAAACACGGCAGTGCAATAAAACAAGACCGCGACCGGCGGTTATGCTGATGATGACGTTGGCGAAGAGCTAAAGGAGGAGAACGAGCAGCGTGGAGGGAAGCAGCTTTGGCGAGGCTGTTGTAGATCCTGGTGTACGAGGTCACGACGTCGGAGCCGAGGTCGAGTCTCGAAGCTGAAGAACAAGGGGTACAAGAAAAGTAGAGAGAGGCGGAGAAAAAAAAAAAAAAAAAAGTACAAAAAGAAGTTTTGCGCTCTTGGGGATCCGCTCCCGGCTTTGGTAGCCTCGGGCGATCCCAGCGGTGGATCGCTGCAAGAATAGCGTGGCCCGTGCTACTCACAATGGTCTCGCATTATGTGCGCGAGTCTCCGTCTCGGTCTCCTCCCTCTCCGTCCCTCCGGGTAGCTAAGGTTACATTACCACCGATGGCGAAGGCGAAGGCGACAATCTGGCGCATCAGAAGCGGACGAAGATGAGGAAGAGCGTGAAGCAAGAGAGACACGGAGAAGCGTGTTCTCTTCTTGCTCTCGCACGATATAAAGGAGGACGCACGGTTGGGCGCACAATAAATCTCCCTCCGCGTGTGCGAGAGATCCGGAAGTCGAGGCGGTACCATTTATCGGTCACCGGACCGTCGGCTCTTCTCTCTCGAGACCCTGCGCGCCGAACCGCCTTGGATGACGAGAGACGCGGAGATGCCGGTCACTGGACATAAGCCTTTTTTTCGCGACGGGCCAATCATTGCACCGTGCGCTCCGGTATCGAGCACACGGTATCACACCTCATCGTCGGTCCGTGTGCGCGAGTCTCTCGGTAACCAGCTACCGCTCGTACTCGCTCACAATAGGCGGCACAAGTACGGGTGCGAGGAATAGGGAAGGAGGATAAAAAAAAAAAAAAAACCACGAGCGAACATCCCGTGTGTGCGGTCGTGGTCGTGGCCCTCGTCTCCGTCGGGGCGGAACGCGGGGCTTCTCCCGGCGGCCTCCTCGAAGGAGAGCCTGAGAATGTTCCCACGTTCAACCGTGGCGGTCGGGCGTAGCACGAGCCAACGGAGTAAACCCGAGGAATTTCGGTGGCCGATGCTCTTCTTCTCCACCGTCTTCCCGAGCACACGGCCGTACTCGCGCGGCCCTCTCGTTCCTTCGTGCAGAAAATTTATGCTACCCTCTCGCTTTCGGCGAAGAAACAGCGAGAGGGGCGCGGGGCTTTCTCGCAAGGAAGCGAAACGAGCCGGCGGTTGGGCGAGCGAGACGGGCACAACAATGAAGCGGGTCGAAGAGAGAAGCGGGAAGCGAGCGGGAAGCGAGCGGGAAGCGAGCGGGAAGTCGTGTTAGCGTACGGCTCTTCCGCCGACTCTTTCGCTCCGGCTCGAAGAATAATAGGCGACACTCCGGGGAGCGAAGCCGAGAAAGAAATTCGCTGACGGCCAGAGGTGTTCGCCCGGATTTTCGGGCACGTTCCGAATTAGCATTCGTCCCGTTCGCGCGAGGACGGGAGAGAGTCGGACCGTTCGCCGATCTTCCTCTCTTCGACTTCCCATCCGCAAGGTGCGCAAGCGGGACCGCGCTTTGTATTCCGTGCTTCCGAACGACAACATTTTTCCCGCGCTAATCTGCGGTTCTACCGGTCGGTATTGTCGGCCGGTCGGGCAGAACGATCAACTCCGCGCAATTTTTTCCTCCCGCTCGACGAACCGATTCAAGTGGCCGAATCACTGCGCGTCCCTTCCGCTCTCTCTCAAGAGGGTGCACGCAGCGGTTCGTCGACGCACCGCTCTCCGTTCGTTCGATCTCTCCTCCTCTCCCGTTCCAGCCGAACCATCGAGTTACGGCACGTCCGTAATAACGCGGGCACGCCGCCACCGCGGAGGCCCCGTTCTTCCGACACCCGTGGGGCACCGACATCGGCGAATGCAGGCAACGTACAAGGCTTGTTTTATTGCCGGTTACCCACGTGCTCGCATCCGGCGCTCGAATAAGCGATCAATGCGATAATTGCAATGCCAGCTGGACACTTCCTCCGGCACAATACACCCTCCCCCATGTCCGTGTGCGCAACTAGCTTAA
This sequence comes from Amblyteles armatorius, assembly GCA_933228735.2. Taxonomy (NCBI): domain Eukaryota; kingdom Metazoa; phylum Arthropoda; class Insecta; order Hymenoptera; family Ichneumonidae; genus Amblyteles; species Amblyteles armatorius. Next base: position 20,818,148 of record OW121687.1, on the reverse strand, counting down.
ACAAGCCGCGGCGACTCCGGCCGAGCGCAAACATTCGACTGGCTAAATCGACACGCGAGAACTTTCGCGTCGCGATACGGGTTTTGTTATTCCATTACCAACCGCGCGAACGAACCTCTCATGAATGAATTGCGATATCGGAGATTGGTATGCTAATAACAAACTATAGGATTTCGTTTCTTTTTATTTTTTTTTGCCTCCCTCCCCTCCTCTTTCAAACTCCTCGATAGGGTACCGCATGCCTCTCGACTATTTATTATTTCCTACGAAGCAATTATAATACGCGCACGTATAGCCGTACACACGTGGGCGAACTACCTGTCGATTATTCGATTTATCGCACGGTAAGCATCGAACCGTTAATACCGTCCGACGAGAGAATCCAGTTAACGAAGCTATCACGCACCCGCTGCGAAAGAAACGGGTACCAGGGACGTTTTTTTTTCTTATTTAGTTTTTTTTTAATTTTATTTTTTTATATAAACCTCTCCGTTAACGGGTACGTGTAATAATCGAAATTATGGAATGTCCGAAGCGTTAATGGCGATGCTAATAAAGAATAACGCCCGATGCCGTATCCACCCCGGGATCGTGTAATTGCGGAGGTACTCGGGGTATTACCGACCCGCGCGCGTAATTGCATGCCACATCGATAAGGCAATGAAAGAGCGAGAATAAATAATATCCCATGGGCTCCCGGATAATTAACGATTGGTCGGTTCTAAGTTTGTCCTGGGTTTCCCGTACGCGGGATCTTCCCCTGGCTCGCCACCTGCGTCTTCGAAATAGAGTAGAAGTAACGAGAGAAAAAAAAAAAATTTTAAGATTCGTGTAAAATTTAGTCAAGGGGCGATAAATAGTCGGAGAATTTCCGATGGGGATTTCCATCGTCTTCGCGTCCACTCTCGTTCCCCGCTATCTGTCCCTCGTTATATTATACTGAGCATGTTGGGGAACGAGTGACAAGCCGCTCGTAATTTGGTAGTTGTTGTCCGGGGGCTCCGAAAGCATCGGAGCCGTCGGCGATATCGGGAGGAGTCCCGAACGGTCGTAAATACGCTGGTGGCTTTGGCGGACCAGACGACGAGACGGCCCACTTGTTTCGGGTGTATCGCTTTTCAAAAGGCCCTAAACACCTCGTTAAGTCCCGCAAGTAAAAGCCGTCCCTCGCGCGGCGTTGTTCGCCCTCTCTCGCAGCCAGCGTGCATAAGTCCGGCCCGGCCGCGGGACTTTTAACGAAAGGGTTGCGAGTGGGCGCCCCCTCGACGAGGTCATTAAAAGTCCACGTTTAATTCGTAAAGTGGAGTTCCTCGCGCCGTCGGCCCGTCCGGCAGTCGCGGTCCTCCCCGCCGTTCCCGGTCCGACTCCGCACCGACAGAAACTCCTATCGTCGCCGAACCGGTTGCAGGGATTATGAAGATTCGGGTTTCTTCACTCCAACGGCGAAGGAACTCCGGTCGACCCGAGTCGACTTCACTTATAATTCGACACCCATTGACCCGACCTAGGAATAAACCACCGAATCAAGGAGACATCGACATCGACAGCCTCCTTTTTTTTTGCGGCCTCCAATGTCGCGCCGTTCCCATCGAAGCGACTTCCTACGATTAAAAGCTGATACACAGATGAAAAGCTTCGCCGAACGGTTTCGACATCCCGCCTATTGAATCCGTCCACTCGAGCGGGCGGCCGTGCCGCGGCGTTCCGGAGGCTGCGTCACAGAGTAACACAGCCGTAGAGGTTCAACGAGTAGCCGGTGCGCACGAGATCGCAATTACGCCGAGAGTGTGCACGTGACTCGGGCGCGAGGCTACGTACGGCAGGCTTCGGGGAGCGACAAGTGTCGGTGGCCAAGGTTCGTTCTCTAGCCGCGAGCGCGAGCCCGCGATGCCATAGGGAACTCGTTGCTGGGTGTCCGGGAAGAGGCGGAGGTAAGAGTTCCGCCGCGGCGGTGAGCTCTCCGAGTCTCGGAGCCGCGAGGAAGCGGAGTGAAGAACGGGAGGCGAAGGAGGGCGAAGGATGAGGACGAGGCGGTGGAGGAGGACGCGCGAGACGTCCTCGTGTTGGTCGCGCGTCGTGGCGTGTGCTCGGCTGTGCGTCCACGTTTTTCCCCCCGGTTCCTCGTGCCCCCCCCCCCCCCCTCCTTCGCCCCTCGAGTTCCCGGTGAGCCGCGGAGCGATCCTCGTGGGCCTCGCGCGGGCCTCGCGTCGGAGAGGGTGCAGGTGTGTCGCTCGAGAATCGTCCTTCACCCCGCGCCCTCACCGCTCCGCCGTTCCCGCAAGCAGCCAACCTGGCCCAGCAGGCCCGACGCCGCTTGTTGGGCTGTGGGAACGCTTCGGCCCGCGAGCTTCCCACGATACGCTCCTCCGGCTGGTCGCCACCGCTGCCGCTGCTCCTCGTTCTGTCCCCGTCTCGTTTCCTCGCTCGCTCCTTCCCCTCGCCTCCTCGCCTCGCTGCACCCTCTCGCTCTCGCGCAGCCGGTGGTGTCCCGTCGGAACGTTTTCGAGGGGGATCTTGCGAGCTCGCCGCTGCGGCGCGAAGGTGGGGGCACCGGGCTCCGGAGTATATATACCGGTACGAGACCCCCTCCAGAACTCAGATCAGCCACAGATCAGCTCGGCACTCCGAAGCACAAGCATCTAACAGAGCTCCGATAATCGTCCTTCCGACTCCACAGAAGACTCACCGGTCGAACGGTGTTCGATCGATACCAACCCGAACGAGGCACGATTCGAGTTTCACCGAGGATCAACAGTGGTGTTGTAATCAGTGTGACAAGTGTTTCGAGATTAGATTTTTTTTTTGAAAAATCGAACTTCGGGTTCTTTTTTAATCGACGTAAGAAGCGAGGGAGAATCGTCGCTGTCGAAATGGCACCGCACACGACCTACACGTCAGTGAGCGGAGGGATGGAGTACGAGGAGCCGGTGTCGAGGACCTATCAGTACAGGAAAGTGATGAAGCCGATGCTGGAGAGGAAGAGGCGCGCTCGCATAAATCGCTGCCTCGACGAGCTAAAGGACCTCATGGTCACCGCGCTCCAGGCCGAGGGCGAGAACGTCGCCAAGCTGGAGAAGGCCGACATCCTCGAGCTCACCGTTCGTCATCTTCACACACTGAGGGCGGCGCGGAGACTCACCCTCACCCCGGAGAACAGTTACGCCGACAGGTTCAGGGAGGGTTTCACCCAGTGCGCTCAGGAGGTGTCGACCTTCCTGTCCACTCCGGTCGCCGCTGCCGTTCATCCGGCCGCCGGGGCCCAACTGATGCGTCATCTCGGCGGATGCCTCAGACGTCTCGAAGGACCCGCCAGCCCTCAGACCGCCAGCCCCGTCAGCGCCAGTCCGAAACTCCCGGAGAACGTGCCGCAGAACGTCTACACTCCGCCGCAGAGCCCGATGAGCGTCGCGAGCTCCTCCGGCGACTCCTCCGAGTCCTCCTCCGCCGCACCTTGGCGTCCGTGGTGAAGACGAACACACTCCGAAACGACTGGGATACGTCGCTGATACGGATGGAGCATCGCATGGAAAACTCGACCATGACAAAAACGGGAACCGATTCCCCGCACCGAAGGGGCAGCCCTTGAGAAGAACGATCCTCGATCACGGGGGAACAAGAGGAGAATTTTCTCGCGGTGGGCTCCGCGAGAGACGAGAGAACCGAGCAAACAAGAACGACAAATCAATGTCTTCCAATGTACTGTTTATCGCATCTTGAGCTAATTCTCGCAATCGGCAATTTTTATTAAGACACTTATATTACATATACACAATGAAACATAAGCATAGACACACACACGCACACACAGACCTTACACACACGAAGTATAATGATTGTTACACGTTAACGAATAAACACGATATTTTTTAGATTATATAGAAAGAAAAAGAAAAATGTTTGGGTGATCAAGCTTTAATTGATGTCTGTGATAGGGATGTTTGTTTTGTACCTGAGATTAATATTTTCTCATAAATTATCAATATTATTATTATATCATTGATAGTTAACTTGTTATGTTTAAGAATATGGAACCATTTTTTTTTTTCTACGAGATTTCACGAATTAGACGTGTACCTTACTTCGGCTGAATCCGAGATGGTGTCACGGTGATCGCACGATTTTAATGAATAAATCATTGTTTGAACCATAATTCTGCTGCATTCTATGTTTTTGTACCACCTTGCATGCCCTTTCCCATGAACTTCGATCTTCGACTACGACGATAATTATAATATTTGGAACAGAATATTTCGTCTTATAAAAAAAAATATACATACATACATATATATTGATAAATTCAAGTCGATTAAACTTCGGGCATAAATACTCCGATAATTGAAGAATTATTTTAAATTTACGGCACACGCGCGGGCTCTCTGTTTTCACACGAGACGTTTTATGCGATCACAGTTAGGATTAAGTATCGTCATTCGATATTTACCACCTTTATATTGTTGGGAAGCAAACTATGCCGTACATCATCACATTATAAAGCTACGTTGTTGTTGATCTGGAAACGCTTGCGATATTTTGTGTTTCGTCCATTTCATTATCCGTTATGACACGAGTTACGTCGCATTGTATAACGTCTCGACATTTTTTTGTTCTGTTGCAGTTGGATCATCATTAATCGAGGCGTTGTCGTAATGCTGGAGTCTCTGATGAGCTGAGATAGGTACGGTTCGCATACATTAAATACAATGTTCATTAGGGAAATGACCCAGCCACTAGCGCAGCAAAGAATGAATTGCAAAAAAAAAAATTATTTTAGATTACATACTTTCTAAAAAAAAAGGTTAAAAAAAAATAATAATCGCATTGAAAGCATTTATTTTGGTGGTCTGTCGAGTGCTGCCACGTGAGCTCTCTGGCACATGCACCTCTGTAGAATAATACATTTTAGCGAATTCGCGTGTCGCGTTCAATTTGAGTCGCATCCCAAAACGTTGAACGGCCTCTCATTAACCAGTCCTGCAATTTTTATTTTTCATTTTTCTTCAAGTGCCAAAACGTTTAAATTGGACGAGCCCCGTCAAGGGCAAGTGTGAAGGGGCCCTTCCGACGAATTTGCATCGCGACCTTGGCTCACAAAAATCGTGTGTCATAAGTTATTTAAAAAAATTTTAAATCTTCAAAATAATCTTTAAATTATCGACCGAACCGTCGATAAATCTGAGCACGAAAAAATCATGCGAATCTTCGCCGGTGTGTTGCAGAATTTCGACGATGGACGTAATAGCTTACAATCATCACGAAATGGTGCGCATCGCCGAAGACATCGACAACGTCGAGGATCTCGACTCTCAATACGAGGACGACAACGAGGAGTTGTCATTCACAGACGGTGTCGTAACTACCGACAACGAGGACACAAACGTCGACAACGCCGACGTGATTTTTACACTGCCATTGAGACGTAGTCTCTTCGAGAACGTGCCACCGTACGTAGCCTTCCAATCGTACGATTGTATAAACCGACCGAATCTGCCTCGTCCGCTGCGAAAGCATCTGAAGTGGCGATTAACGACGATAACGCCGGTGCTCGTGCGCAAGACGCTCGTCAACACTGGCTATCGTCTAGTTAAAAAATCCCCCGACTGGTGCGGCATTTGGGGTAAGCACATGAAGTCCGTGTGCTTCAAGACCGTCAAGGAGTCGCAGAAGATCAACCACTTTCCGGGCACCTTCCAGGTCGGTCGGAAGGATCGACTCTGGCGAAGTCTCAGTAGAATGATGATAAAACACGGCAGAAAGGAGTTCGGTTTCGCGCCTCGCACCTACGTCCTCCCGCAGGATTTCCGTTGCTTCCGTCAGGTGTGGGAGAAGACCGGTGGCAAGGAGAAGTGGATCGTGAAGCCACCCGCATCGGCTCGGGGCACGGGAATCAGAGTCGTGCACAGGTGGTCCCAAATCCCGAAGAAGAGACCGGTCATCGTGCAGCAGTACTTGTCGAAACCAAAGCTCATAGGCGGCGCGAAATTCGACCTTCGCCTCTACGTCCTCGTCACGAGTTTCAATCCGCTCCGCGTCTACATGTATCCGGACGGTCTCGTCCGCTTCGCCTCGGTGAAGTACACCGACGACATAAACTACCTGAGCGATCGTTTCATGCATCTGACGAACTACAGTATTAACAAGTCGAGCGCGACATACACGAGCAACGATTGCGCCGATTCGTGCAGAGGTCACAAGTGGACGGTGAAGGCTTTGTGGTCGTATCTGGAGAAGGAGAACGTCAACACGGAGAAATTGTGGGCGAAGATAAAGGACGTCGTCCTCAAGACGATGATAGCCGGGGAATCGTCGATAAACAGCCTGACCAGAGGCAACACGACCTCGAGGTACTGCTGCTACGAGCTCTTCGGCGTCGACATCCTGCTCGACGAGAATCTCAAGCCCTGGCTTCTCGAGGTCAACATATCGCCGTCCCTCCAGTCGTCGTCGCCTCTCGACGTCGCGGTCAAGGGACCGCTGATACGAAACGTCTTCAACATCGCCGGATACCAAGTGCCGCCGAGCCTCACCAATCGCGAGTCCTCCCATCTGGCCAAGAAACACGACGTCGAACCGCCGATTCGCATGGATCTCAGGATGCACAGCACATCGCTCACCGAACAGGAGAAGCTCAAACACTCGCTCTACGCCGATCTCACCAGTCGCGAGGACTATCTCTTCGACATCCTCGAGGATCTCACGCCCGACGACGTCCGACATCTCGTCGCCTACGAGGACGAATTGACCCAGGTCGACAAGTTCGAAAAAGTGTTCCCGACTACGACGTCCCACGAGTACTTTCAATTCTTCGACGTTCAACGATACTACAACATGCTGCTCGACGCGTGGGAGGACCAGTACGGCGACAATCGCGACAAGGGCATTGCGAGACTCCGGAAACTCTGCAAAACGAAGTTTCATCTAGAAACGGCGGCCGACACTTAGGAACGTCGCACGTCGCGAACTGCCATCGACATCAGCGTCGCCCATCGAACGCACCGACGACAGACACGAAAGACACACACACACTCTTAAGGACAGTCAATTTATAAAGATTTATTACAATGTACAAATTTTTTCATGGGTGATCCTTTTTTTTTCGTCTCTTTTCGAACGATCGCGCATCCTCATGTTTGTCGTATTTTCTTTTTTCTCTTGTTTTTTTTTTTTTTTGTAACAATTAAGGATCGACAATCGTTGAGAGTGTCGCGACGTCGCTATCGTAGCCCCATCGTGAAATCGTATATACAATGTAACGAGTTTGCGGCGCAATTTTTGTTGCGCACGCGATTCAAGGTATGTGCCTTCAAAACGGTTTCACGATTTTACTTTTTATTACCACGACATTGTAACGAAATCTTGAACTTGAATAAATAATTTTTTCGAATTTCTTTGGCTCTCGGTTTCTGGTTCGAGCCTCGTCGACGGTGAGAAGAGTCCGGGTTCGTTTGTTGGGAGAGGATTCAGGTCAGCCGGAGTATTTTCGGGCGTCACGCGACGGCATTAAAGTACGGGTTGTACCTGCACGTGTTCGCTTTTTATATTCTTGAAGAAGAGCGACGCGGGTTCAAAGTCAGTTACGGGCTCTCGCTACTGTCTCCGTTGAGGAGCTATCGACGTTGGAGCGTCGTCGTCGGTTCTGTTGCTGCGCCCGCCAGAACACAAATTGCAGGTAACGTTAGATTAATATGTTTTCTCGGCGCTTCGGTAGGGCCCGGAGGAATGAAAAAAAAAAATGGAAATTCGAACGGTACGTTGGGACGGGGAGAGAGGGGGAGGGGCGGGATGAGCGAGAACGTTCACGGACACCTGCGGTGGCGAATTTAAGATGACCCACTACCGGCAACGCGGCGATAATGATGATATGTTTACGTATGTCGAAACTACCGAACGAGTTACATTTACAGGCTTGCCCACGGTACACGTGAAAAATAACGGCGCGGTCATCGCGCTCGAGGACGCAGGTGGCGATACAAATTATTAGACTCCGCGAGCACTCGAACATACACTGTTTCACGAGCTTTTCGATCGATCGACATCGATGCTTCTCACATTGAAATTAATTCTTTTTACGCACTTCGGAGACAGCCCATGAAAGTCTCGGTTCTGCGTGAAATCTTTACATTACCTTGAAAGCTGTAATTTTCGTGCACTCCCGTGTAATCCCGAATAATAACTCGTCTCCTTCCTGCTGCAACGACACGAAAAATGAAAGTAGTTTAATAATAATCGCGTTACAATTTTAACGTTACGGCATACGCTTGTCGATTAACGGTTACTCAACGCAAAAAAATAATGTCGAGCTGCTCAATTCCGCGTAAGGCTTGTTTTCTTTTTTGCAATATTTTTTTTTTTCAGTCAATATACTCGGCTAAAATCTTGTCACAAGAAGTAACGTGTATCCACTGATTCATTCGTTGCTGCCGCGGCTACATTCGAGATGCCATTCCAGAAAATATATTTTTTCAAATTCTGTAACGTCACCTCCGGTTTCAAAGTTTCAGCTTTTGATCCGAAGTGACGTCATAACGGAAATACGTCACTTCCGGCAGAGAAATGAGATTTTCAAACCGGAAGTGACGTTCCAGAGAATAATTGTAATTTTTATCTGAAATGTATCTCGAATGCAGCCTATGACAAAAACTTTTGAATTAGCGAACACAGAAGTGGGTAAAAGAACACATTTGATATGGCTCAAATGCATTTGGGCTTCATCTCGAATGTAGTCAGCGACGGAAAAGGATGAATTAAGGAACACACGGATATTTTTTTAATATACATTCGTTCGCTCTTTCGCCGGTTCGCATGGGTGATGTAATAACAAAACAATCAACGACCTTGTCATTCGCGATGTAGGTCTCTGTGGTCCCGGCCGTCTGCGCCAAATGTCCAATCCAAAACACAAAAATAAAATAAAACAAAATAAAATAAAATAAAATAAAATAAAATAAAATAAAATAAAATAAAATAAAATAAAATAAAATAAAATAAAATAAAATAAAATAAAATAAAATAAAATAAAATAAAATAACCTGCAACAGCTTCTCTCATACCCATTGGCCCATTGTCCGCATAAACGAAATTACCAAATTCCGAAGTCTCCGTGGATTACGTAAAATAAAAAATAAAAAAATAAAGCAAATGAATAAAAACCGCGTAAAAAAATAATACATACGTGTAACACAACACACGTACAAACAGTGAAATATATCATGCACATATCGACTGGAACATGCGGTGGCAGAATAACCTGCAATTTATCAAGAAATTACAACGACGAGGACGAATACTTGGAAGATCCTTTATATCTTTACGATGAAATTACGGCGTTTCTTGTATCGTCGCGACCGCGATCGCGACCGCAGGATCGTACCGTCGAGAGCGATTCGATCGTGGCGAAACTTCCCCTCAGAGCGAGCCTCTTCTCTCACGTGTCGCCGTACGTCGAGTTTGAGCTCAACGCCGCGGAGGGAACCGGTTTCCCGTCCGAATTGTCGGATCACCTCGGCTGGGAGCTGACACCGACGACACCGAAAATCGTTCGTCAAATCGTCGCGAGCGCCGGTTACCGGCTCGCGAGCCATTCGACAAATTGGTGCGGCTCGTGGAGCGACGCCCTCTTCGCGTTCGCGTTCAAGGGCCTCAAACGATTTCAGAAGATAAACCACTTCCCGGGCGTATACGAGATCGGTCACAAGGATCGTCTGTGCCGGAACATGAGGAGGCTGACGAGGATCCACGGCCGGAAGCATTTCGACTTCGTGCCGGAAACGTACGTACTGCCTCAGGATTACGGGAAGCTGCGCGCGGCCTGGGAGGGTCGCAGTCGCAACGAGTGGATCCTGAAACCGCCGGCTTCGTCCCGCGGCCGGGGCGTCAGACTGGTCAGCAAGTTCAGCCGGATAGCGCGGATCGACGGTCGCACGATAGTCCAGCGTTACATCTCGAGGCCGAGGCTCATAGACGGCGTCAAGTTCGACATCCGTCTCTACGCCCTCGTCACCAGCTTCGACCCCCTCAGGATCTACGTGTACGAAGAGGGCCTCGTGCGCTTCGCCTGCGACCGGTACGAGAACAGCGCCGCCAACCTCGACAACCGATTCATGCACCTCACCAACTACAGCGTCAACAGACTCTCGTCCCGCTACGAGAGCAACGACGACGTCGACTCCTGCAAGGGGCACAAGTGGTCCCTCGCGTGCCTCTGGTCCCACCTCGAACGGCAGGGCGTCGACACTTCGGAGGTGCTGAGGAAGATCGACGACATAATCGTGAAAACTGTCGTGTCCGGTGAGAGGACCGTGAACTCCTTCTCGAGGGTTTACCTAGCGTCGAGATACAGCTGCTTCGAGCTGCTGGGCTTCGACGTCCTCCTCGACGAGAACGCGAAGCCCTGGCTTCTCGAGGTGAACATCTCGCCGAGCCTGCAGACGCCGTCGCTCCTCGACACCGCGGTCAAGGGTCCTCTGGTGCGGGACGTCCTCAACATCGTCGGTTATCAAGTGCCGGCCAACCTTCCCGGCGTGTCCCTGCGACGATTGGCCGCGAAGTACGGCGAGCTCGGCGCCGCGCGCGTCTGCCAGGACTTCCGTGTACACGACAGAGAGCTCGGTCGGCGGGAGAAGATCAAGCAGATGCTCTACACTCGGAAGCCGGATCGGCGGGTCGAGAGCATCGTCGAGAGTCTCACTCCCGACGACGCACGACAACTCATGCTGTACGAGGACGAACTGACGAGCGTTGGAGGTTTCAGGAAAATTTTTCCCACCAAGGAGACTCGCAGATACTTCAAGTACTTCCATGAAGTTACTTACTACAATCTGCTGTTCGACGCGTGGGAGAGGACTTACGGGGCGGGCGAGAGCAGGGAGGACGGGATTCTGCGGCTGAGGGATTTGAGCGAACGAAAGTATCACTTGAGTCGACCGGGACAGTGATACGTCGATCTAAAATACCGAAAATTGTTGTGGGTATTTAACTGTTGACTATACTTTTTTTTATTAGACTCGTAAGGCGTTACTTTCGCAAGTGAGATTATCGGGTCGCGTGTTCTGCGTCTGCGGGATTTGAGCGAACGAAAGTATCAATTGAGACGACCGGGACAGTGATATGTCGATCTAAAATACCGAAAATTGTTGTGGGTATTAAACTGTTGAATATACTTTTTTTATTAGACTCGTAAGGCGTTACTTTCGCAAGTGAGATTATCGGGTCGCGTATTCGCGAAAGTATGACTTCAGTCGTCCCGAAAAGTGATACATAAATTTAAACCCCAAATTTAACTGTACATATACGACTGTCGTGCGTAAATTTAATCGAAGGGTTATTAAAATTGTACCATATAAAATAAATAATAAAAAAAAGCAAAAAAAAATGTTTCTCAACCCTACGAGCATGAGAGACTTACTCGCGATTCATCCGAAGTCAGAGGAGATGGTATAGCGAGACGTAGTAATTTGAGCCAAGAAAACTATCACTTGATTCATCAGACTTGACGATTCGTTGATTGTCGCAGAGCATCGTTTAATTCCCCATGATTGATTCGATCGTTAAACAAAGAGGAAATCAAATTAACGTATTGCGAGAGGGGGGGGGGGGGGGGGGAAGGGATTCCGTGCGCAATGTCTTAGGATGACCCGTGCTCGATCCCTCGAAGAAGCATACGGGGTTTCACGGTCATAAAACGTGCCGGGGTTAATAAATGTGTACTGACAATTTAATGTCTCTATTGTGTGTACTATAACTACAACGGTATAACAGTGCTCCCGGACAGACGACACCGACCCACGGAGCGAGAGAGTCTTGATTCGTTTAATGCAAAGGGGGGTCCAGATTTCTTGGCTTCCGCCCTTCGAATTCAATTAATCGACTGTTCGGCCACTTAAAATATAATATATCAGGCATAAGCTGAAGAGGAAGTATATGTAAAGCGCTGGAACGAGCTCGGTGCGGCGTACGTAGCCGAGGGGATTCAGCGCCGACGAGCCGGACATCGCGCGAGGTGCATCACGAAAATTAATGGACATCGTCGTCATTCACGACGGCAATTAATCGTCCCGCGCACGATTAGACGTGACAACTTTAATTTGTCACACAACCACTGCCTGTTACAATCGACTTCCTCATAGAGAAATCTCGTTATGAAATTATTAAACGTATAACGGTATCGTACTCAACAAAAAAAATAAAAAAATAACGTCACATAAATCAATCGTATGCAAAAAGTATATTCGCACTGTGAAATTTTGAAACCAGAAATATAGATTTACGAACATTTATCGAAAATACGTAACTTTCTCATTTTTCGAACGGAAGTGACGTCATACCGGAATGACGTTATTTCCTGTCGAAAAATTAGATTTTCAAACCGGAAGTGACGTATTTCTGGTCCGAAAATTAGTTATTCTTTTTTGCACACGACGATTGATTATGAGACGCACCAAGTAGAACCAGAATAGCATAGGGGAATAGTTATCGGGGCTCCTAGGGGAAACGGGATTCTCCCTAGGGATTCTTGAAAGTTTGGCCAAACAAACAGATAAACAACTTCCCAAAACGTATATATAAGATTCGGTGCTTTTTGTACGATCAATATACGTGAAGCATAAGTTGATAAATTCGAGGAAATATGTTCGCAGAAATATAAGAAATAAAAAAATTTTCCGCGTGAATGTATTTCATATACCATCGAAGATTTAATTTGAAACATATGCTACACATACCTCGCCGTTCCATGCGGCGCAGGAGGATGCATCGAACAAAGACGAATTACTTGACACGTAGCTCGTCAAACTCGAAGCGCGCACCTAACTGTCGTTTGAAGACAATGGGGGGAGACCTCGGAGAAGCGGGCATCAACGGTATAGAAACAGTGTGTCCACGACAGTCAATGAATTGATATCGTTATTGTAACAACATAATAGACATATTTTCTTATTAAGATTGCAGTCTCGTACGTGTGACGTGCGTGCCGCGCGGCGTGCTCGCTGCTCCTCCGTCGGCGCACCGCCGAGTCTTTGTGAACGTATTTCATTCATGAACGAGAGAGCGAGACACCGTCGGTTGTACCGAAGCATAAATGCCGTCGTGTGTGAATATGCTCTCGGCGTTAACTTACCAATATACTCGAGGAGAGAGCCGGGAGTGGAAGAGGCTAAGGACCCCGACCGCTTCGAGTTATCGTGAGACCGGCAGAAAGATCGCGGAGGCAGGGTTCTTACAAGTATAATGGCTCGTGTACTTTCCGTGTCTTTCAATCGATCAAAAATTTCGGCCGTTCGGACCAATTTGTCTGAGAACAAAAAAATCACAGCGACCGCGTTCGGACTCCCCTATCATTTGCAATTTTCGCAATGATGCACTGAGAGAAGGATATAATAAAAACTACCGGTCATCCAAGAAAAAATTATTATAGCCCATCGTTGTGGACAACTATGTCGCCACCTGTGGCTGAAAGTCCCAGAATTTTCAAGAGTTTTTACCATAATATGTATGAAAAATTCTTTATGTCACTCGGGGAGAAAACGGCCGTTTTGCGCGCACTTCGCGTGCGGAAATCGCTATTTTCGCACCTCGTGAAATAAAACTTTGTACGATACTCGTACGAAAACCGTCTGAGCTGCTGTGATTGTAACACTCGGCTTCGGCTCGTGCTGCAAACTCACACTCGTCAGAAAAAGTTTTCTCGCACTCGTATAAAAATGTACCATTTCCTAACGCATGCATGTAAAATCCTGCCTTCTTTTTCTGTGGAGTGACAGTAATAAATAAAGATATTCGCTGATCAAAGTGAAAAGATAATAAAAGAAGTCTCATAAAATGCCTACATAACAAAAATACGTCTCGTTACAATTTTTTTTTTATTACTTGATGACAATATGCGAATTATGTAATATGTCTCTAGCAAAATAGCCATATTTACTAGATTCTTCTCCCACCGCAGTCGACACTCCCGTTTCAGATACCTCCTCCCCTATGTTCCCGCATATCGTTCGACTCCTCCTATCGTTACGTTAAATAACGATCTCGCGTACGAGACTCGCTCCGAACGAACGGATATAGTTAATCGAATCCTCCCCAGTGTGCATAACTCTCCCCGTTACACATATTGTATTAATCGGCATGTAACGAAACTCGTTTGGTGTACCGAGGAAAGATCGGTGAGCGAGAGTCGCGCAGCGTCTCTCCATCCGGTCCAGCGTCGGTGTGCTATCTATCTGTAGTAGCCTCGTGCCAGCCACTGGGGCCGCTTGCGGATCCGGAGGCAAACGCGGGGGCGTGCTCGAGGAGCCGACGTAACGACTTAATAAACCGTTCGCCGGTCGCGGAGAGGAGGAGGAGGAGGAGGAAGGCCGCGCGCGGGACGCCGCGAGAGCGTTCTCCGATCTGCCCCGCGATAAAAGAAGAAGCAGAAGGGACAGAGGAGACGGGAAAGGAAAGGAGCGAGGAAAGAAAGCGGGAAGAGAGGAAAAGAAGGGGTTAGCGGATCGGAGTGGTCAGGTGCGTCGCGTGCCCGAACGCTCCTTCTTTCTTCAACTCCCGAGACTGAGGTAGCTTCGTGCACGCTTCTTAACTCTTTCTCGACCCCCCCACCTCCCTCCTCCCCCTCACCGACCTCTCCTCCCACCCTCCTCGTCGTCGGCTCGTGTTTTGTTTTGGGAAGGCTCGAACGCGCTCGTTCCCACGCTTCCGAGTGACTCGTGGCCGCACACCAGCGGCTCGCTGCTCTCCTCTACCCTTTCCACTGGTTATTGCGCCTCGTGGACACACGACGTGCGCGCAATAACGATATACGTGCCGCTACGGAGAGACCGGCGCATAACGATGCAATACTTGCGTCACCCAACACATCGCGTGGACCTCAAATTTTTTTTTTATTCATTTTTTTTTTTTTTAATTTATCTTTTTTGAAAATAATTTTCTTAAGACACTCCGAATTGATTCGATGGAGATTGGAATCGCTTCGGAGTCGCTTCGAATTGATTCGAGCATTGCGAGACAAGGAGACCGGGAAAGAGTCGGTGGCGAGCTCGTGCGCGAGGCCTTCACGCCGGTAGCCGGGCGTGCAGCACGCGGCGGCGCGCGAGATCGAGAGCGTGTGCCGCACCGAGATACGACGGGACGGCGGAG
Source organism: Amblyteles armatorius (assembly GCA_933228735.2). Classification (NCBI taxonomy): domain Eukaryota; kingdom Metazoa; phylum Arthropoda; class Insecta; order Hymenoptera; family Ichneumonidae; genus Amblyteles; species Amblyteles armatorius. The sequence goes on along the minus strand of OW121687.1, from coordinate 20,803,025 downwards.
AATGGACCACGTTGGAAGAACCGAAATCGATTTTCTGTTTTTTTTTTTCGTGCTTTTATCTCACAATCGAAAGAATGAAGACTTATTTGGGCTTTAAAAAAAATTCTTATGAAATTTAATTTATTGCTAATGGAAGTTTTTATGCATAAACTGGTACATCAAAAACTTTAGAAATACTTAACTTTGAATAATTTTACTACAAAAGTATTCTAAATCCAATAATTCGTTTTAAATTTCAATGTAAAAGTCCATTAACTTTTCATAAAAATTGTACATTACATTTAATGTACGAGTTTTTGCATAAAAACTTCCAGTCTGCTACATTAAATTTCATACGATTTTTTTTTACAGTGATGTTCATTTCCAAAAAAAACCTTGGTCATTTTACAAAAATGTATGTTGATGTTCCGAATAATTTTTTTTTTTCTAAAAGGAACAACAAAATAATTTTGGAAGTTTGTGGGTAAAGAAAGGTTGTTAAATGTACGCATTTTTTAACTGTGTACGGAGAATTCGACGCACGGCGTGCGTGCACGATTAGAGATGAGGGACCCTGGTTTTTCCAGAGGCACTCCCTCGAATCTCAAACGCTATTTATCCTAAAGCCTTGTCGCATACTGTCACGCAGGCAGCTCGGTCGTACCGATCGGCTTCGGCTTCGAGGGGGGGCGGGCAGCGAACTAAACTGCGGTATGTGCTTCCGGACGCAGGACTGTCCGACGAATATCGTCACGCACTTTATTCCCATATACACGGCTAATGGGAGGCCGGCGAATGTTAATGAGTCGAGGGCGAGGGTGGGGACCGGGAACGATCCTCCGGCTCGTTGGCCGTCCGCACCGGCCTCCGTGACGGCCGGTGTGAGAAGTCACAAACTCCCGGTTAATTCAACCTGCCGCTTATCCGCCGCGGACATTATCCTCGGGCTCGGAGACCGTCACGCGCAGAGATTTACACCGATAGTCCATTAGGAAAAACATCAATTTACGAAAACTGCGCGAATGTTTATTTTTCTTCGTTAGCCGCAAATTTTCTGCTTAAATTAATTGAATCACTTACGCGGTAATAGCGATACGTGCCTCATTTCTCGATATCCGGTAGGCAGATCGATCACGCCTCGCGGTGCATCGAGAACGATGCACTCGACTTTTTGGCTCTCACGCCCCTCTTTCAAAATTAATTGAAACTTTTAATGAGAAAAAAAATAATCATTTCTGCGAGAAAAAAAACCGAAGAAATTTGATGGATAATGATTGCATTCCGATAGCTCGCTCGAATTATCATTAATTTTCGTGGACATGTTAATTTTTTTTTCTCTCATAATGAGTTACATCAATCACGAGACCCGGCTTCATACCGGTTTCCATAAATCGGCTCTTTCTCCCTTTCGGGTGATAATTTAAAAAAAAAAGGAAAAAAAAACATAACGTCATCGAGCACAAAAACCAGGGGAAAAAAATCTGTGAGAGAAAACCAGACGGGGGTCTAACGTATGCGCGTAGTATATCTTTCACCCTTATACGTGCCCGACGTACGCTCACACACCAATCAGGGTAGTCGACGCCGGCTTTCCGTGTGTCGTATTATAAGCGTGCTCCCCACGCGAGCGCGTGTGTACGGGCATGCGAGTTGCACGTGGTGGATAGTCATAAAAGGTTTAGCTCGGACGAACGGTGAAGAAAAAAAAATGAAAAAAAAAATTTAAGAGAAGGGATTCGAGGATTCCTCCACAGTTGGTTTTTTCGGTTCCCACGGACCGCGCCGTCGGGGTGCGTCAGGTGGCTAGCGTTAAAACGATGTGTTGCTCGCTCTCGCCCTCACTCCCTTCGCGATCCCCTTCGTCCTCCCGCGCGCTGTCTCCCTCCGATCCTCGAAATAGAACCGCGGCGAATCCCCTTCCCTCGCGCACCGAATACGTCCGTGGGCATTTCCGAACACGCATCGTACCCTCCCCGTCTCCCCCCTCGCTCACGCGCATAGTTTAGCTGACAAACGCGCGACGATGGAAAAGCTCGACGAATCGTAAGAATTCCATTTCGAGAATCCTTTTTCCATTTATCTGATCGACAAAACGAGCCGGTGCGCGACCCGCGGCGATCAAACGTTCTTCTCTTATCTGCTCCGTGAACGCACACGGACTTTTTTCACGCGGACTCGATCGCGGACGAGAGGTAGAAAACTCCTCGACGATTATTCATCTTTCGGGTAAAAAAAATGAAAAATTATCGGGATCTTCGCGGATTCTTGAGATAAGAAAAAAAAATTGATCACCGGTCCTGCACCCAGAAAAAAAATTATTTGACGGCCGGCGGTTATTTCGTTCTAGTAAAATATTTATTTGATTTAAATAAATATTTATTTAAATTACATGGAAAGATCGTTTCCGAATATTGGCTTCTCATTCGCGATTTCTAATTAATTCCTCATTAGCGAACGCTGAAATTCGGCACTCCGTATTAACAAACCTATCAACAAATAAAATGGTGTACAAAAAAAAAAAAATAACGTACATTTTTTTAATGAAATTTTGTAGATCCGAACATTTTTTCCAAATGTGATTTTTCGATGTTTTGGAACATTCTGGACACGCTTTCATTGAAATCCGGATTTTTTTTGTCAAAACAAAGCTTCCTCCACGAGGAAGCAATAACAAATTCTGCATCAGCAACGCAGAGGGTTCCGAGCAAAAAAGATTGACTCGCCGCTCGGCTTACTCGTCGTTACGTGCGTTAAATTTTGTTTCTTTCTTTCGTGCTTTGTTGCGTGCCACTGTTCCTCTCCGGATAAACGCAGACGAGTCAACACCGAGCAGAAAAAAAAGGCACAAAAAAAAAAGAATAAAATGGGGAGCGAATGGAGGATGAGTATGAGAGAAAAAAAGCGAGCGGTCCCACGACTCGGTCGACCAAGATGATATACCTATACATAGTTGCCGCTGAAAGTGTGCTGCTCGCGTGGCGGTTACGCACACGCGTTTCTTACCTGTTTCTCCGTTGCAACCCGAGTTTCATCTCGAAGGGACGCTGCGAGAGAGCGAGCGAGCGAGCGATTAAACCGCCGCCCTATGTCGAGCAAAGCCCCCGCGCGCCGCCCGAACTTTCTCACGGTGAAGACGTCAGGTGCAGGACACCTCCTTCAGGAAGTATACAACGGTTCCTTACAAGGATTCGCGACTCGTGGCCCCTCCGGGTCGGGCAAGGGCTCGACCGAACACGACAATCTTCCCACGCTTTTCTTAACCCCGCCACTGGTTTCTTCCTCGCCCCTAACGGGCGCCCGCAGGAGTGTACGACGTTGTCGTCGTGTTCCAAAAGAATGTAAAAAAAAAAACGGAGGATCGAGAAGAACAAGAAAGAAAAAAAAAAAAACTATCGACAACCTGTTTCACGTTAATACGGTAGCTGCTTTGAGAGACGAACGGAACGACTTGCTGCTGGCGCCATAGCGCGATTGTCGTCTCTCTTGTGCAGTGTATACACACATATGTGTATTCGTTAATGGTAGTAATTACCACGGTAGCTCTAATAATATAATGTAAATTTATTCAATAAAGTTGGCGTGCGAAATTATCCTTCTCGAAAGGCCAGCATTCCTCTTTTATTCGTTTATTTTTTTGCCAAAATTTCGTCACTAATTCGACCCGGGACGCTCGAACGACGTCATATTTTTCATCGTTCTTTTGACCGCTTGAGAATTACAGCTTTTTTTTCAAATAGTCTCGGGTCGCGATTAATGTCTTAGAAAGTTCGACGATTCTTGTTTTCCAAGTTTCGCAGGATATTGTAAATAATTTTTTTTTTTTTTTATGTACGAGATTACGGGTGAATAGAGTGGGTTTCGAGAGAGACGAACCTGAGAGGCGAAAATCATCGTCGGTCGATCTCATTCGTAACAGTCGATTAGTGGAGGGAACGAGAGGGATCGAGGGATCGTGACCGGCGCGCGCCCGGACAGATCTTTTGACGTCCATGGGAAGAATCTCACGGTAACCGTAGTGAAAGATCCTTTGGATATGTATCCCTTCGAACGGATCGACCACCTGGTCCAGTTTCCTTCGAGAGCCGGGCAAGAGACGAAGCCACGCGACGGACACGCTCTCCACGCTTTCAACCGTAAATTCGCTCTCCTATACGCGTGGGAAATTTTTTTTCGTGCTACGTCGCTACAATTTTTCGGACGAGGACGAAGCGAAAAAAAAAAAGATCGGGGAACCGCTCTCGATTTTGAGAGAGGCTGCGCGGCGCGATCCATCGCGGCTACCTGACCACGCGTCTGCCACGCTCTCGACCATGTATGCAGATGTATTCTAGACTTCTTTTGCCTATTAATACAACCAATTTCTCGCGCAATTCGAAGCTATCAGCTATCAGCGAGTGTACAAGGCCAGTGGTCCGATCAAAATTTACGAGCAGGGAAATTAAATGAATTTTTTTTTATCACAAATCATCGGTCCGGCAAAAAAGGACTATCTTCTAGATCTTAATAAATCTTGTAACGGATGTTGGGGCTCGAGCGTTTCGCATAAATTGTCGTAATTAAGCGAGGCTCGTTCTCGTACAAATTTCCATTCCGGGAGCTAAAATTATACCATTAGAAAAATTTTGACTGCAGAATGATATTCACATTCCATTCGGTGAGGTCAATACACGTTAAAAACGATTTTCACATTTAACCAACCTTTTTTGTCCACGAACCTCCACAGTTATTTTTTTATTAATTTTACAACAAAAATACTTGTAAAATTAACAAACAATTTTGTAAAATGGCGAAGATTTTTTGGTGAAATTAACACGAAAGGAATCGTGGACGTTTGTGGACTAGAAATGTTGGTACCAATTTTAGTGTGTAACGCAAGGCGTAATTTTCAGCTCCTGTAATGGATATTTATAAGAAAAAAGAACGCGTATTCTCGTTAATCGATAATCAACCAAGAGAACATACCATGAAGCTTCGCTCTTCTCGGTACTTTCGGTTTCTTTCCCGGCTCCGAAAAATTTTCGTTCGAACGAGATTTTTCTCGCGAATTAATAGCACCGGTAAGTGATCGTAATTAGCGAATCGAGCGCGGTGGTCGTGATCGTCCGGGGTTGAGTGGAATAAAGCAGCGGTTGGGCACCCGCCGCGGTGCCGCTATGTTTGACCACGTGTCTGCCACGCTTCCTGCGGGTCTTCGCGTACGGAGGCACGGCCGGGTCGGGACGAGCGGTCGCGGCGCTCGTTGGACGTCGGGTATCCGTGACGGCGTGATGGAGCTGGGCCGGCCCCGGCGGCGGGTATACGCGCGCCGTCCGTCTCTCCCATCGAACCCGAGTCGGAAGGTGCTCGCGGGTGGCTCGGGGATGAGAGTGCACACCGACGTGGGAACGACGCCGTTCGCGAACCATTGCAGGAAGCGTTGCGCCCGCGTGCATAGCCCGTTCCGGTCCCGCTGAGCAGCCCGCACGGTTTTAACCGCGTAATGCGCCGAACGGCGGAACGCTCGGCATATCACTCGCGCACGCCCTGCTTGTACTCCATAGGTCCTCGTAAATACACGACGGGAATCTCCGTACGCTAATACGCGTACTCCGAGAGAGCGAGAGGCTCCTCTTCGCGCTCCAATCGCTCCGACACCGCCCACGCGTCTCCCTCGATCTTCAATTTCACGCTGGCAGGAAAACGCGGGGCAAAATGGAGCATGGAAACTTGTGAGACAAAAAAAACATAATACTTTTTTTTTTAAGCTCAGTGTAAAAAAGATTCATATGAAATTGAAAGTAGCGGACTAGAAGTTTTTTATGCAAAAACTGGTGCATTAAATTCCATGTACAGTTGTGATGAAAATTTAACGTTCAGTATATTAAAAACATTGGAAATTCTTTATTTTTAATAACTCACTTTAATGTTACTATAAAAGTACTTCAATTTTAGTAGTTTACTTTAATTTCATTGAAAAAGTATGTCAATTATTCATCACAATTGTACAGTACTTTTAATGTACCTTTTAATACTTTTAATTTACACTTTCTTTTTACAGTGCTGGGTAGTTTTATTTTTTAAAGTTCCATATTTGACTTCGATTAATTGAGTGCATACACAATTGCTTGAAGATCACAAAGTTTTACTTTGTATCAAATTTCATGGTAAAATCTTTTTTTTTATTCACGTATGGCAAGTTAAAAAAAAAAATATTATGTTTAGTGGCTCAACGTCGAAAATTTTCAATGGACTTTGCGCATTTTGCCCCGCTCGCCGGTGCGCTATAGCAAATGCAGTATCACCGTTTCTCTCACGTGTGTCACGGACTCGTGACGCCAGTGGTAACCACCTACGCCGCGCGAGCGAGCGGGCACGTTCCGCTAGTGGAACAAGTCGACCATTCGGCTATAGTCAGACGCGCCAATCTTACGCAGTTCTCTCATTGTCCTCGATCTCGGTCTCTCCCCCTCGCAGCGTGCGTCAATCTACCGTGGCCGCAGCACACTTTGTACCGCTGTAATAAAATTCTATTCTCGGCGCTCGTCGTGCAGTCGTGTAATTATTGTTTTACAACTCAGTCGATTACACAGGCTTGCGTACGTGCAAAAGGTAAACTCTTCGTACCTCAAGTTAAATTACTGAATAAATTATATCCAAGCGCATGCGCGAGCGCAATAATCATATGAAATGTTATTGCGATATCGCTCGCAGGATTGAGGGAGGGGGGCGAGGGGAGGAAGGGGTGCACCGAGGTGCGCCTTGACAAACGGTTGAAGCCATAAGGCCAATTATATGTAGATGAAGTGCCCCGCAGCTTATGCCGCCGCTTCTGCCTGTTGCAGTTGGACGGTGGAGCGACGTGAGTTTTAAGCGGTGCATCGAATACGAGAGAGCCACCCGACAGATATCCATTGCGTGATCTCGCCCGGCCCCCCCTGCGCATACTGTACAGTATCTCGTGCTCGCTTCTCGCTCGTTTTGCCCCCACGGTTATAACGCGTGTACCGTCTACCTACATACACACCGTGCATCCCAGGCAGCTTTACCTCCATTTAACATCCACGGCACACGCATATATCTACAGATGTTCTCTCTGTAGCTGGCAAAAAGCGACGCGAGCGATTCGCGGGAGAGAGGGCGCCGCTGATAACCGGATGTACGGATTTCAAAAGTTAATTCGCCGCCGGATACGCGCGCGTGTCTCTTCTCTCCTGTGCGCGCTCGCTCCCGTTGAACATTGAAATTTTCATCGTGCCCCGTATGGCCTCTGCGTGTGCACGCGCGAATCCAATACGCCTCTTGGATTCTGGCGTCTTCTGACGTTAACCCGTCGATATAAACATCGAGTAGCGGGAAATAAAAAAAAAAACGTCGTTAAGGGTACGCAGAGTTGTTGCGATAAAATGAAATTTCCATCGAGATTTATGTCGAGGTGAGATTTAATCATCGGCAAGGCTACGTCCGGACATACGTTACTTCCGGTTTGGAGATATCATTTTGCGAGCGGAAGTGATCGTCATACCGATAACTGGTCACTTCCGGTGTGAGTGACCAGTTATCGGTATGACGATCACGGTAAATTAATGTAAGTAATAAAAATAATTTATAATTTATTTTTACAGTGTTTTTACAGTGCTTACTGCAGAATCCCACCAGAGCAGTCTTGTAAATCAATGTTGACAATCGCCGCGTGACTAGTGTGCTCAGAGTCACACGCTCAGTTTAAAGACAACATAGTCGACCATTATTGTACCTTTAATACCGGAAAACAAGCGATAGTTTATAGGCCAAACCTGCGCCTGTGGTTTGTGCGCTCTCGACCGAGTACTTGTTTTTGTTTTTTTTATTTTTCAACGGGGTGTGTATCCGGTAATACCTCATCAAGTAACAGGGGGACAGCACAAACTGTTGCTGCCGTTTGTCCCGAACGCTCGCTCGCGTTCGGTCAGCAAGCAAACCGTGTGAGCGCTCGAGAGAACCTCGTGACTTCGCGGGAGAATTTCCATTCATAAAATCCTGACCATTATGCAACCAACTGTCCTCCATTCAGCGCTACCGATTTCCTATAATTTCATATTCATATGACCGAATCGTACACGTTACACCGTATACACACGGATACCTGTAGAATGGTCGGTCGTGCACCATTGAATAGTGTTTTTTATTCTCTTATTTTTCGTCGGAGCTACCGTGCCGACCGACGTGGTTCCGTACGACTCGAGCCCGTGAGCCCGCGCGTTCGCCTCTACAACCGCGTTAATGGACCGGAAATTGAAATTTTGCGTGCGCCCACCATACAGTTTCATTCAGTACTCGGGCGGGCAACACGACGCCGAAGGATTTACACTGACCGACTGTTTCGGTTGTAAAGTGGTTTCGCTTCGTATCGCGGAAGTGATTCACAGACCGGGAGGGGACCGTCCATTTTTCAAGGCACACGAAATTTGTATACCTTAATTTAAAGTCACTCCACATGAAACTCTTCCACACCGCTCTCTTTTGTGTAACGAAAAACCTTTTTTTTTTTTAAATGATCCAAACCTCCGACTGTCTGCTTTTGATGCAACCACTACGGAATCGTTGAAGATCGTCGAAAGGGATTGGAGCAACAGGTGGCTGATCGTCTTCTTGCGATAGATTGCACGAACAATACCCCAAGTAATCGTCTAACATCTCGCCCGTTCTCATCAATAAATATTTTTTCCTCCGATCCAAAGCGCTCCATTAATCACATCCGATTCCTTATCAAAGCTCGCTTCCGGAGAAGACAATCCGGGCTCCGATTAACCCGCTAACGGAGCTTACTTAAAAAATATATTAATCATCGCCACGCAGCCTCTTTATCGGATCGCGATAACGCTCGGTAAAAGATCTCCAACAAAGGTCGTCTCTCTTCGCGCTGATGTAATTTCCGTGCAATACCGCGACGAATCCTCCGCGGCATAATATCGGCCGTTCGCATAAACAAATCCCCGACACGCCATGCATGTATCGATAATTATTTCGACGATTCGTGAATCGACGATCGATCGAGGAGGAGAGGTACGGATCTCATCCTATCTATAACCCGCCTCTCAGCTTGTCCCTTTCGGTCCCTCCACTCGCATCTGCCCGATGGAAAAGGGCCCGAGGAGCGCGCCAATTGGAGATAGAGCATCGAGCGAGAAGGATCTACCCGGGACGAGAGAGTGGGTAGGCTCGATCGTACGCGTGACTGTCGCACCGTACGGTGGGGCAGGAGGGGGGGGGGGGGGGAGGGGGCCGTGGGGCCCGTCCACAGGAACGGAGCGAGTAAGCGAGCGATCTCGAGAAAGAGAACACGCGAGGGACCGCGTTGGCGCGCGTGTGCGTGCGCGCGACGAAGACGAGAGAAGAAGAAGAAGAAGAGAGCGTCACGCCACAAGCAGCAGAAGCAGCAGCAGGAGCAGCGGCTTCGATGTGTACGGTGTACGTAGGTAGTCGTGCGACGAAGACTCTCCGCATCGGTGGTTGTGCGACGACGAAACGTACGAACGGAGGAAGCAGAGGGCCCCTCGGAGAGGCTACCGTGAGAACGAGGCGAGGCATCGCGTCCCACACGGGCCCTTCAGCCGGCACGGGACCCGAGCGAGAGGAAACGATCGGGGGCCCCCGAAGGCGGAGGGGCCTCATCCAGGAGGACCGAGCGGGAACGAGACGGAACGAGGCGCGAGCCCCACACGCGACTAGCACACGTCCGAGCTCGAGCCGCGAACACAAACCGCGTTTTCTTTTTTTTTTTTTGTTTCTTTTTTTTTTTTTCTTCTTCTCTCTTCTCTGCCCTCTCACCCTCCCACTGCGAGATCTTTCCTTTCCGCTGCCTCTTCGCAGTCTTCTTATTCCTCTCTCCTCTCCCTACCACTCTCTCCGCCGCTCGGCGTTGCCTCCGTTCGTTCGCTCAGGCGCACTCGATATCATCTTTTTTTTATTCACGTCAGTATCATCCGCTTCGGCGTTCACTCTTCGTTATCGCTGACGGATAACGTTTTATTCTGCCGATTCGCACAGATAGTTTCCTCGACCCGTGGCGCATGATCGATGCGTCGGTTTCTTTCGGTCCGATCGATTTCTAGGACTGTATTAATAGATGTTCGTTTTCTCGAAAGAGTACGATCGACGTTTCTCATTGATTAATCCGCTGGGATAGACTTCGGAGGAAGTGATGAATGAACGTTTTCGCACGTTATCTTTGTATCTTCGACTTATCTCCGTGCAGACGCCTTCGTGCGGATGCGAGGAGTGTTTGGACGATGGCAGCGGCTCTCGGACGTCAAAGGGCTCTCGTATCGTCCACACAATTCTTATCTCGGCTGTGCGGCCGTACGAGAGGGAGAGAGAGACGCGATTACGTGACAGCGCCATTCATGCGCGCTGGCGATTCTCATTGACGCCTTTTGCCTCTCGGCTCTTTTCTTCGCAGCGGCAGCAGGCTGATGCAGAGCATTCGCGCCGTCGATGACACGAGTCGTAAACATTCGCACGCTCTCCTCGTAGACACATTCTAACCGCAACGGGCTCTTATGTAGTGTATTACGACGACGGGTTTGCTCTCCGTGCGATAAAGAGTCGGCGCAGCTCGTGCGATAAGCTCGGATTCGAGTCCCCGACCCGATGACATCACTAATTATTGTTTTTCTTCCTGGTAAAGCGCCTCGGTCGTCGCACGTTCAGGCGTCGGTTAGCCGGCCGAATGTCACGCGAGACCTGTGGGACTCGGTCACTTCGACTTACAACGAACACGAGCCGCAACGAGCTGTGGCATTGATAATAATGATAATTGAAGAATAAACAATAAAAAAAATTAAACGAAATGAAGTCGAGAAAACCGTCGTCTGGCATCGGCACGAGTCGCCAGCCCGACGGCCTTCCCATGATGCAGAAATCGTCGATTGAGACATTTCACGCCAAATTATGGAAAATTATGCCGCGGAAGAGAAATCTTGTTGTACCGAGACGGCTCGAAAATGAAAGGCGAAAAAAAAAAATGAAATTTAAGAAATACGGATCGGGTGATGCATGAGAGAAGTGCACGTGTGAGATGAGATCTGCCACTCGCAGATAACTCGTCGAGGCTCAGGAAAAAAAAAAAAAAAACCTAGTGCTCTTCGTCCGTAATAAAAGGTATAGGAACGGGAGGGAAAGTACATCGGGCTGCATCTACGACGAATATGATGGCGAGAGGAACGATAACGTTAATGGAGCGAGGCTGCACTTACGTGCCTCCTATCCGTCGCAGATGAGACGTGAGTGGTGGTGTGCAACCGAAAATTTGATAGCCGAGTGACAAGAGGCTCTCGACTCGCTCGTATAATCCGGAGACGCCTGTTGAGTGCGCCGCGGAGCTCGGAGCCCTGGCACTCCGTAGCGTCACGGCTTAAGGGCGACTGTACTTCGTCTGGCCCTTAATAACGACGTTGCACAGATAATAAAATTATTTTAAAAATATCTGGAGATCCTAATAATGAAATGAGGGAATATATATATATATATATATATATTTTTTTTAAATTAATCTTTGACATATTCTTGCGTCACGGTTTAAGGGCGACTGTACTTTGTATGGCCCTTAAGGCCGGGCTAAAGATCAACATGACCTCAAAATATTTTGAATACATTTTTTTCCGAAACGGTTTCATAACATAATTAAACGCTATTCATTGTGTAGAATCGTTGCGGAGAAAAATGGTTTCAAAATTTTTTACTCTGTCCCTCCCGCACTCATACGTGTTTAGCCTCCCCTAATAATTGAACGAGAGAATATGTATATATGTATATATATATTTTTTTTAAATACATTTTTCTCATATTCTTATCGAAGCCTCGATGAGAATTCCATGGGAGAGAATTTGTGTATCCACGGTCGAGAATGCATTACGCGTTCGCCGCGTGTACGGCATTTGCGGCCATAGGTGGGCGTACGATTTTAATCTAAGGAATTCAAAACCAGTAGTACCGGTGTGTTTTCATTTTTTTTTTTTTTTTTTCCACGATGAGATCGAAGTGTAAACTCTACCTTTTTTCCCCGTCTCCCTCTCTTCGGATAGTACTAAAGTATATCCCACCCACGGTATTTGGAGCGAACGAACGACGTCGAAGGAAGAAACGAGGGAACGTGAGGCCGGCCTCTGCACGGTGCCGTGGCGCGGAGCAGCACCCAGTGAATAAAATGGTAAAGTAGCTTTAGCGGAGGGTTTTGAAGTGCAGAGTGAGGGGAGGGTCTGCCGGAATGGCTGCCGGAGCAACGAGTCAGTTGGTGTAGGGACTCCACCGAGAGCACCCGCTGTCTAATGTCACTCAATGTTCAACTGTCAATTACGAATTTCTTCGTTCCGTTTTCCTCGTTCACACGACATTGACACAGTTCGAACGTCATTTGTGCATCGATCGACGAGAGAAAATTTTATTTTTTACAAAAAATAAAATAAACCACAAAAAATATATATATATATATTTATTTCAAATAAAAAAAAAACGTGCAATGATGTCGTACGATTATCCGCATCCAGTTTCCAGGACCTATCAGTACAAGAAGGTAAGCCGTAGATCGAATTAAAGTGCATCGATTTTAAAACTCATTTTTCAAATCTAAAAAAAGAAAATTAATTATAAATTTGCAATAACATTTTTCATGATACTTCGGAGTGGCGCGTATTAATATGAAGATATCTCGGTACGGAACGCCAATCGATCCGCAGATCATGGATTACACCGAATTGAGAATTATTATTGCGTATTTAAATTTAATTATTTTTCATGTACCTTCCAATTTACAATCACATTCGATTTATTTTCTGTCGTCAGATAACGAAACCGCTGTTGGAGCGAAAGCGGCGGGCCCGTATAAATCGTTGCTTGGACGAACTGAAAGACCTCATGGTCGATGCCCTAGAGGTACGTATGAAATGTTGGGTTCGTCAGCATTCGCTGATCTCTCGAGCGTTCCGCGTATCCGTAAAATTTTTGGCGATTAACCAAAAGAGCAATTCGCTCCTAGAGTCCGCGACGGTGCGACGGACAGAAGTTAGTTTTGGCAGCGAACGGACGAACACCGATGTTTTGCGTATAACATACGTCGTAGTAGCCGCTGACGCATCGATCGCCGGTCGTCGATCAATGATTAACCGTTCGATCATCGAAACGTCGCACATCCGGTGCGGGCGCGTGATCGCCGCTCGGGTAATCGATAGTTTTTGCTAACGGGCATCGATTGCCAACGCGCGAAGATCAATCGCACATCCCAGAGTGCAGCGTCCGCGAGTTTGCAATGAGCAACTAAAAAGATCGAGGGAATTCGTTTCGCGCGAACTTCGCGGCCGCTCGGGAACCGGAGAACAAACAGCGGGACCTTCGGGGCTCGGGTAAGTGCGCCGACAAAAAATCATCTCCCTCTCCTTCGAGGATATTGGGCGGTCGAAAAAGAGCGCGTATTTTGCGCCTCGGTCGCGCACGACCCGTGCGATCGACTCGCGCCGCCGATGATCCATGAGAACCGGGATCGCCGCGGAGCGCCGGATATCTATGACCGAAGAGGGACTCTCCGCGCGGGACCTTCGATCGACGGATATATCGCGCGGTTGTCGAGTCAACTGAACCGTGGAGAGATTCAATTTCATTGGTGGAATCTGGACGCAAGAACGTCCCGAGCGGTCGGTCTAGACGCGGGCGTTCATCGCTGCTAGCCCGCTATCCAATAAAAAGATCGGCCGCGACGGATCGAAAAAAGATCGACCGCGATGGATAAAAAAAAAAAAGATCGACCGCGATAGAATAAATACATTTAAGATCGGTAAACTATCGGTTCCTTCGGACGCTAGCCGGAGATTGTAAAAAAATAAGAACCAAAGGATGGCACAATGCAACAGCGAGAAAGACCGGTTTTGCGAAGAGTCGGCGAGTGTACAATCACGCGTCGCAATTTCACGAAGATGTATTGTAGAGGGGTTGCTCATAGCTGACCGATGATGAATCATTTAACGATGATGGCACGAGCCCGTCGGGTATGCGACCGCGCGATCCCGCGACATTGCCACGGTCAGTTCGCGAGCTCATCTAAATCAAGAACGGACCTTGAATTCTAAACAATGATCGACGGCGACTCTATTTCTGAACGATGCTTCGACAATTTATTTATAATTTAAACGAGACGCGATTCATCGGACGATCGGTCTTGCCATCTAGTGGCGCGAGGGAGTAGACACTCGATCGTTTTAATCGACCGCTGTGTCGAGACTACCTTGCTGACTGCTGAAGAAAAAAAAATTGATCGTTGGTTGATCGAGCAATCAATTAATCGATCTACCATCGCGGACTCGTATCTCTGTACATCGTTAGTCCGCGGCGGCGCTTGTTTTCTCGAGTCATCGCTGCGATTACAGCCAACGCAATGGACTTGTCAAGCGAGAGATCCAATATGCAAGATTTTTTTATTTATATATCTGTTTAATGCTTGAGCCACGGTACATGAGTACCTTATTGCAACCACCACACGGCGCCCAGTAACTCCCTATATAACATATAGCTATAAAAAAATTGAACGATTGATAAATTGACGACTGTGGGTGTTGGAAATTATCACAAGTTCGCGACGAAATATCAAGTGATTTGTTCCAGGGTAAAATTGCCAGTGAAAATAAAAAATTTGTTATTTTTTTTACAGACCGAAGGTGAAAACATCAGTAAATTGGAGAAAGCTGACATCCTCGAGCTGACGGTGCGTCATCTCCAGAGACTGCACGCTTCCCGTCCGTCCGGACTGTCGTCATCGGCATCGCCGGACGAGGATGCCTCCTCGAACGAGAGCCGATGGCAATCGGGCTTTGGCCATTGCGCGGCCGAAGCTTGCAGATACCTGGCGGAGCTTCCCGGGGAGTCCGGCGAAAGATTGGCGCGACACCTCGCTTCCGGATTGCAATCAAACCGACAAATCAACCCTTCGGTAACGCCGAAGATCGAACTGCCCTCGCCGCTGATCGCTTCGGAGAGAACCGCCAATTATCCCGAATCGCACTCGCCGCATTCGCCCATGGAAATATCCACGTCGATTGTGGATTCTCGTGAGTCCGAGTCACCGATCGACTCTTCGCGATACTCCGTCGTATCCGAGTCTTCGGAGAATCAGGAAGTCCCGAACACAGCATCGATTTCCGTGCATATTTTCGAAAACGTTGATCGCGAATCGAAAATCAAAAAATTTGGCCGTGGGTTCGGTGTTTCCGGAAACGAGAGCAACGACCAATCGGTCGACGTTAAAATGCCGGAAAATAAAATTTTTAAGAACGTTGTCAGCGTCGTCGCGGCCGACGACGAGGAAGAGATCGACGTTGAGGGGGTCGACGAAGGCGATCCTATGTGGAGGCCCTGGTAGGGCTACTTCCGTGAGATATATATACGATAAAAATCGTGCTAAGATACAGTCTAAGAGATCAATTTATTATATATCAATATTATCATTATTATTATGTTTACGTACTAGATACGAAACTTTAAATGTGATTTCTTTTTTTTTCTACGAATTCCGAGTGCAACTGTGCGATTGAAAAAAAAAAACTTCCAAGCAGTTGGTGCGCACACTGTTCGATTACTTATAGATTTATCGAAGTATACAAGATTGATAGATAACGTTAATACGTAAATGTTAAGAATCCATGCATGGATAAATATTTTAACGAATAGATTTTATACGATACCGTTAATTGTTTTGGTACATGGCTTTAATACCGTAGATTATATATAGATTTTCAGATTCATCTAGAAAATCGTTATATCCTATAAGCACGCGCGTGCCCACAGTATCATTATCGTTAAGCTTTCATTATTTGTTTGTTTCTCATGCACGAAATAATTGATCACTTCACTGTCCGATAGGATGGAAGCTAATTCGTTTAATCTTCTAGCCTAGTTTAGATCCATTCGGCTATTAGAATCATTTCAACGAATTATGTGTAATATTTATTATTATCTTTATCATCTTCTCAACATTCACCCGTGATATACCTGTGATAGAAGTAAGAATAAATTGATACAAGTTACTGCTGAATAAAAAATAAAATTATTTTACAATAAATTATCCGTTTTCGATTATTGCATTCAGACCCGCTTTTGGAAAATATATTATGGTGGTAATTATGATAATTATCTTATTAACTATTCAATCAGTTTAGCGACGAATCGGTCTACTACCGTTTAACCAGCAGTATGTTAAAAAAAGTAACATCTCTGTGAGAGACAGAAAGAATTTGCTCATAAGGGGTAACATAGAAGGCGCTGTTTTTGGGAACTACGTGCCCATCAAATTTGAAATACTATTCAAATGGTAAAGCAGATTTTTGTTGGTTATCATGGGCAGGCTGATCGGTATCCACCTTCTCGACCGAATACCGATTAAACAGATGCTTTATCTATTTTGAAGAAAAAAAGTAAACATTGTGAGAGAGATGGCGTTGGGATGCGCTGTCCTGTCCATCCGAAGATCAAACAGATCCGTTAGATCTCTCACCATTGAGCCCTCTGGCGGAAGATCTCGCAAGGCCTAAGCAGTCGGACCGTTGTTGGTAAAACAGTTTCCTACAATGGTAAAAAAGTTTCTATCCTCCGAAAGTACCGCTGCAGCGAAGAAGACTTCCATGACGACGGAAACAAGCTTCTACCATACCACCGATTCCGACTGGTAAAGCAGATCTTTTACCGGGCAAAACGGCCGAGACGGTAGATGGCGTAGCGGTGGGAGATTTCGATCTTCACGCATCGATCATTGGCATCTTCGCTCACAGCATCCGGCACCCGAGGGTGAGAAATCGATTCGTTTTAATGTGACCGAACGATTTCCACCAGGAAACCCGATTGTCCAGAACTAAAGCGGTCGTATTTTTTGCTCCTTTAGCCAGCGCGACTAATCCACGTTTTGCTCCGTAGATTTCTGATCATCCGCGCTAGCCACACGGATAATCCTCCGCTTCCGGCTAACGGGACGTTTCCCTTCCGGGGATACCTATGGACTTCCCAACCTTTGCTTCCATTAATCGCCGATGTTTCTCGCCAGTAATCGCGCAACTGATAGGTACTCATTAGATACAATCGCTCCACATTAATCTCATTGTAACGCGATACCATCCTCCCCCCGTGACAGGCTCGCCCATATCTTTGATACCTAAACCGAGAGTAATACGAAATAAAAAATGGTCAACGAGGGTGGCATTTCAGTGGGGTGAGTCGCCGGGTCCGCGTGGCTTTCTTTTCCCTTTGTCACCGTCATTGTCGGCTCCGTGTTCGAAGCCACTCAAATCGTTCGACGCGACAATAGCGTCGGCATGTGCACAAAGACTTAACAGGCGAGCCGCCATTTTGATGCCTGCCGACAAAGCCGCCGCCATCTTGATTTACTGACCGCAATTGTCAATGGCTTGATTGTTGGCGAACGGGCATGGGAGTCAGCATCCTTCCGTGCGGTCCTGCGACGAAGCACACTGCCTATGTGCGTACACCAAGGGCTCATAGCGGCGGTAGTCGAGTGTACGGTTAACCCCGCTCGAGAATGTCCAACGTTTCATGAATTACCTCTACCTGCGTGTGGTCCATACACCCGCGCGAGCGTGTGATGCATTGTGGGAAAAAAGGGCAGTGGTCATATATATACGTATATATGAATGGATATATATGTATACGCACGAATGAGTGAGCAGTCGGTGCGTGTGCGGATCGAGCTCTCATAGTTGTTATATTATACTGACTTTTGCGGCCTACCACCGTGGCACACCCTCTGGGGCACTGTATACCCTCCACGTCAAATAAAATAAAGCTCGTCTCGTTTGCCAAAGATTATTGCCGCCCCGCGGCTCCGGAAGCACTTGCTCGAGAGACGAAGCGGCAGAGTTCTCTTCCAGGTGTACACCATTACGCTTTCTTGCGCTCTCCATATCACCGCCAAAGTCTTTACACATACGACCTTTTTGTTTTGTTGGTTTTTTGTTTTGTTTTTCTACCTTTCTTACCTTTGATTAAAGGTTTCTCAATTCACTCGCGTAATACCCGCTCAATTAACCCATAACGAATAGTTTATACGACCGAGGAGTTTATCCTCATTTAATTGCATCCAATTAGCATAAATCTCATGGATTTCGCTGGAAATCCTGGAGTTACTTTTTCTTAATAATAACTCGAGTACGTGTAGCACCACGAACGGAACCTTACGCGTTACGGCTTTCCTGCTTAACGTATAATATATTGCGCACGCGATAAATCATAAAAGTGCATCGTTGCAATTTTAATTTCTTTCGAGAATCGTTGAAGATAAAACTTTATACAGAAAATCCACGATTCGCGATAGTTTCACTGGGAGGGACACCTGCAAGAGGCATTATCGTGTACCTCTCTCCGGGTTTTCCGTTTGGTGATAGGAACATACGTTCCGGAGATTCAACAATTACTGAATACCGCATATATGTATACACGTATATATATAAACGAACGGGAAGCAAAACGCTCTTACCGGTGCGCCTGGCGGTATGCGGCACGTCAAAGAGTGCTCATTAAATGCTGGCAATTAACTGCGGGCCAAGTTGGGCCTTCGCGAGTCCCCGCGCTGCGGTTCTCTCTTTCTCTCGGTGGCCGGGCTCTTCGCCACGGAGAGAACAGAAACGGCACGGCTCGCGCCTTCGCCTCGTTCATCGGCCCTCGCGCGGCTCCGCCGTGAGGGCTCAGGTGTAAATGTGAGCCCGTTCGTCGGGGGGGCCCACGCACTTTAATGGGCCTTGCCAACAGGAACGATTGGCATGCAACCCATCTATCACCTCTCGCGAGTTGTTATTTTAATGGTTTACATCCTGCTTTGCCAATCCGCGTCTTCTCGTACCCATGGCACTGTATCGAGAACTTCGGGCGAGGGTAGCGATTTCTTCAGCGGCGCTGTCTTATCTTGTCCCAATGTAAAATTCCGCTTTTCTTTTTTCATCTCAATTTTTCTCGAACCGCGAGAGGATTGGATGTCGCCTCACCTGGACGACAACACCGTCCGGTATTCGAGGCGAGAGGCAAACATATCCCCCGAAGGGTTAAAAAGCGTCGAGGGATTTGGCGAACCGACCGACAGCCGCGGCATCCCTCCTCGTTCTCCGGCAGCACCGGCAGCACCCGTTGAGAGAAAAATTAATCATATCCGCGCGCGAGGCTGGCGGAGTCAGGGATCACGCCCACTTCTCGACGCGTCGATTCTCTCACCTCACCGCGAGCAAATTGTCCGATGTTCGACTCCTCGTAGGAGGGTAAACTCTTGCCACTGTGATTCCTAACTGACTTGTCAAAATACGTCAATGCATGAGTAATAGTTACGGCGCGGAGATATATGGATAGAGAAATTCTCGCAAGGTACGAGGTGGATAAAGCCCATCGCGAGAGTCACCAAACACGCCTATCTTTGTAGCTTTCTGTGTCGACGCTGTCCCGCTCGTTCGCCTCCTCTTCGCTCGTCGTTCCTCCTCAATTGCCGGCGCGCGAACGCAAGACGAAAAGAGGTGAATGGGAAACAATTAGGTGGATCGAGGTCCTCGGGGAATCCGCGGCACTTCACGCCCAGGGACACTTCCCTCCCACTATTTCCTCAGTACAAGTTAACTCGCTGGCTGTTAGCGAGATGGTTCATTGAATTTCGCCGGGAGTTTCCTGACCGGCCGACCGGCCCGATCCCTTGGGCAATGCCCGACGAACGATACACCGAGAACCCCGAACAATCGCATCCGATGGAACAGTTTATAGGTGGAATCGACCAATCTCTCGCGTTCCTCGGGAAAATAAGAGACCCGACGAATTTCTCATCCCTTCTTCGACCATCCACTCCTCATGCTCGATTCACCTGAGCAGAGGAGTAAAGCGTCTTTTTTTTTTTTCTTCGCGTTTCCTTCGAAGACACGCGGGGGAATCAGCGTATAACCATTCGTAAACGTCAGTTGGGACGGGCCGATTGATCATCCGAACAGCGGGAACTCTCTTTCAGCTCGCGTTCCTGCAGCTCGAATCACCATCAGCGGAACACCAATATGCGGTTCTCGCTTATGCGTACACCCCGTTCACTTTGAAAATTGCTCCTGGGACTCGAAGCTCGCTCGAGCAGAGATTGAGATATCCGTTCGGTTATGTCCGTTGCGTTACAAAGCGTAGCGATGGTAGTCGGTATACACGCCCGTTACACCCGGTGCTCGCGGGTTGCATACGATGGAACTCGCTCTTGGGACGGCAGCGAGCATTGTGCTCGATCGCACAGCGATCTCTCTCTCTCTCTCTCTCTCGGCTTGGCGATGAGAGATTCAACATTTACTAGCTGCTCGCATGCCATCTACCGAGACCGAGATAACGTACGAATTAATCATTCGTTTCATTTTTCTTCCGCTATGCGTCAGTGACAAATTTCTCTTCTGATTCTAACAAGTTCTCTTCTAACTCTATACTGCGAAAAAATGTTGTTTCGAAATTAATTAACGGTATTGGAAGATTTTTTTTTACATAAACTGTTTCTGAAATTTCAAACACACGTGCGTTGCAATGTTACAGTGAATTCATTCTTTTTAATAAAAATGTTTGTAAATTTCCGGCAAAAGACTTGTAATTTTAGTATCTAGCATTTTTATTTTACAAAAAAGTACATCAATGTTCAATTGATGTAAATACTGTGAGTTAATTTCAAGTTCCAGTGCAATTAATTGTTTATTTCTTTCTACAGTGTGATGAATTGTCTTCTAATTTTAATGCATTTCACACATTACACTCATGCAAGATTTTTTTTTTTAACCCGAGTGAAGACTTTCTTATTCCCAGTTTCATTTATCCATAGAGAAGAAAAATAAAACAATGATTGCGTCAAATCGGTAAGTAAACAAAAAAAAATGAAAAAGTTTGATGAAAATGGTATTACTTCCGAAGGAACTTCGTCACAATTTATTGAACGGAGATCCGAGCTCAACAAAACGACACGGCTCGGGTTCAATGAAATATCGATGTCGGTAGTAGATTAAATTTAGAACGTTAATGAATCAACGATGAATATACTTCGGATATCATTGGGACTTCATCGGGTGTCGTGTCTCGACCGCCGCAGAATGCAGTTGGGCATACGCAGGGGCGTTTTGCATTGAATTTATGCGCGTTCCCTTGTGTTACCGGTGTGGTGGTAGTAGCTCTCGAAGCGAGCGAGCGAAGCAAAGGCAACGGCAGCGAGAACGGAGAATCGGAGTGCCTGATCGGTCACGGCATGCGCCGGCCGGCACCTCGTCATTATGGGATAATGCATATCTTAATGATTACTAAATGAAACACTGACATGGGAATGGATACGTATACGTAATTGTATCGCAGTATGGTGCGCGAGAGGATTGAACGCGTTGGCAGTCTCGACGGCGACGACGACGACCACGACATCCAGATATTGTATAAGACGCTTGGACCGGCAACCGGGACGGGGGCGACGTCGGTCCGCACCCGTCCCACGCTACCGCAATCAGCGTCCCCATAAACTACAATCACGACACGTGCTATCGCAATGTATTTACCGCCAACGGGGCATAAACGCTCGCACGCTCTCCTCTGCGGAATCACCCATTATCCATAGGCAGCCAATCTTGGATCCGGCGAGACTATTCGACTTTGGAAGATGGTGAAAGGCTCTCGAGGCAAAGGATTCCTATCGCGCGGTGAAAAAAAAATTGTTGGCTTAACCAAAAGTCGCGGTGACATACGCTGTAAAAAAAAATTTATATGAAATTTAATGTACCGGTACTGAAAACTTTCGTGCATAAAACTAGTATATTAAGTTTCGTGTACGTTTGTGATGACAAATTAATGTGGCGTATAATTAAACCTTTAGAAATACCTTACTTTTGATAATGTACTTTAATTTTACTATAAAAGTTCTTTAATTCCAATAATTTGCTTCAATTTTACTGCAAGAGTACACTAATTTTTCATCGCAATTGTATATTAAATTTAATGTACCAGTTTTTGCGCAAAAACTTCCAGTCTGGATAGTCTGGATAGTCTGAATAGTTTGGATAGAGCCTCTATAGGAAAACTGTCGAGCCATTCATGAATAGCAGTGTTCATTAAATTTAAAAAAGAATTTTAGCACTGTACGGTCAAACCTGTTATTTGTTTGGTACAAATAAAGCATTGTTTTGTTAAACGATTATGTGCTTCGGGCGATTCAAAAATTGTTGGTTCAGACTAATATTTTTGTTCTACCAACTAAATAACACCTTCGAACGTATGTCACAGCGCCTTGGTTAATCCAATCATTTCTTGTTCTCAGTACAATGTTTTCGCCAAGAGAGCTGATACGAAATCATCGTAGTGTCAACATTTTTGAAAATTTGCATAGAATCATTGTCCAAAGCATTGTTGATACCAGAATTATTGTTCTTGAGGGAAAGCAAAGAGGAGGACATTGAACAAAATACGAAATTTCTTGTACAAGAAATTTCGTAATTATCCTTATCGGCGCCCAATCACCGCATCTTCGAGAGCGCTGACAGCATGAAGAGGAATCCGAACTTTGTTTCTATCCAAGTTTTCGCCGTAGTTACGCATCGACGGAACAAATTAAAAGTAATAATTCACGAGTGTAGACAATACGAGATGCAGTTTTTGGCTCGTTCACGCCCGACGTCATGCATTAGTACGCGTCCATTGTGCCGAATTGCCAATGCCCATTTAAACGAGTCGTCAGCGTCGTCGTCGTAGCCGTTGGAGGTTTAGGAATCCGCTGATGTGGCCAACACATGGAAACAGGACGACGCCGTGGCGAGTGATTACACGCGTGTTAGACGAACTCTGTGTCGGTCGCTACGGGGAACCTCTTCTTAAATGTCTGAAATCTAATGCCGTACCCTTAAAAATTAAAAAAAAAGGATATTCCTCCATACTATACGGGAAGACGTCCTCACACGTCGAAAGCCATCGAAATTACGACAACAACAAAAAAAAAGAAAAAAAACTACAAAACAGTAAAAAAAAAATCACAGTTTTAAACGTTTTTCTCAGAATTATCAGTAACGAAAGCCAATCCGTTGACGACCAGCGGCACGAGGCTAGGTTGGCAACACCCTCGAGAAGAAAAATAATCGATTAAGAGGTAAAAGTTAATGAGCGAATTTCCAAGGTGCGAAAACATGAAGGTAACCTTTAATGCGTCGTTTGTTCGAAGAGGTATGCATGTGGGATCGGAGCGTAGGTGGAGAGTCGTGTCGAGCTGATTCAATCGGGCGCAGGCGGAGTCTTGGGAGAGGCCACCTCTCCTGGAACAAGTTGCCGTCTGCGAGGCACAAAGCGGCCAATGCAGCTTTTGTATCTTGGAAGGATGGTCGTGCCGTGATTTTCTTCGCGGTCGGCGACGAGGAAGGCGGAGCCTGTCTTGATCTGCTCTCTCCTTTCCACCTTCATCTTTCGACCGCCGCTGAACAGTCTGGCTTCGCCTTTAAACGCGCCGTTGGCCCCCGGTCACGGATATTACACGAACAGCAGCAGCCGGAGCGTCAGTGTATTCCCACTTCTGGAGTTGGCTCACCAGTTCGAGTCGAGACCCCGAGCACAACAGGTCCACGCTTGACACCCGTCACGAGAGAAACCAGATCGTTTTCGTTCGCGGATATTGGCACAAGTTCGTCACTCATCTTCGGCTCCGACTCCGTACGACATCGACCGACATCGACCGGCAGCCAGCTGAGTTACCGATCCGATCGACCGGTTCCACCGTCAAGATCAGTGTTATCGCGAAGTGCTTGACAATCAAGTTCGAGTCGCGCACAGTGTTTAGTAATATCCGTAAAACTTCATCAACCACATCGGTGACCGCTGCCGATCTGTCGTCGAACAGTGAGACGGAGAGTGTGCGATTGTTGAGAGAACCGGCAACGCTACAGCTCCGATGGCAGTCAGCACTCTCAACATGCCTCCTTACTTCACTGGATATCCCTTCGCCGGTAAGTCGATACAGATTGTCCGTTAAAGTTAACCCGCTGTTACCCGCTATGACAGATCAACGCTCCACATTGGCTCCAACCGTGCACGATCCGATTCACGGTTGCAACGAGGTCCCAACGGGCTTCGAGCCGAAATGACCGAGCACGCGAGTGTACCCATAAATCTCACGAGTGTCCGATATTACTCCGACTCTCGAGAAACATCAACGGCGGCAAACTCGGGGCGTAACGAATCTGCAAAAACAACCGGTAACGCGCCCACGTTCATGGTCGATTAGACCTCGAAGCATCGCTGCGCTCGGTGTTTAAGACGTTGCTGATGCAGGGTTGCGTAGATGTCTCTTCGGCAACCTGTCTACCCAAGACCATTCCGGAGCTAGAGTTTCTGGGAACACTGACGGCCCGGGCATGGATCGGCTGGCTGGAGTTCCATCGGTTTCGGTGCCTTCCTCTGTGCCGAACTGTCCCAAGGCGTTGGAAGCGTATACATGTGGCCCCCCCCTCATAAAACCATAATGCGGAGTCGTAAACGACGTCGCATCGTCAGCCCCGACTTTACCGAGTCCGCTTGGTTCGTTTCTCTTTGAAAATGTATTACCTTCGATCTCGCGAGCATCCCTCGAAGCAGCTATGACGTATCGGTATGTAGGATTGGAGGAAGAGAAGAGGAAAGAGGTGAGGGCGTTCTAGGAAGCGAAGATGAGTCGAGATCGAACGGCAGGTAGGTTCTTAGGGATCGTAAGGACGCGGGGATGGTGTACCGGTGTGCGCGCTCCGGTGGGCGTCGGTGGATCAGAATCCCGGCGCGTTCGGACGTGGGGTACCTAATGTCTGATATCGGATCGGCCCGGGGCGACGGCGGAGTTGATTGAAGCCTTCGCGGGACGTGGAACTCACACCGCATATACAACAAGTATACATCGGGAGACGGAGCGGAGGTATTGCCGAAGAGTACCGGCACGATGCATTCCCCGGCTATCCGCGGCGAAGGATACATATCTTCGCGCGGTGCAGCTCGGTACGGCGATGCGGAATCGTCCTCGGCCGCGCCGATCGAGCGTCATTACGCTCATTGCGGTCGCGTCACGTCTAGTCGAGATCGCCGATCGAGAAGACCGGTTCGAATCGACTATCACTTCTGCCTCTGCATCTATCGCTTTTATTTGCATCTTTTTTTTTTCTTTTAGGCAGTCGTGAATGGAAGGACGGACAGAAGTGCATTGAATTTTGCATCGAGTCATTCATTCGATGTTTTTTACCAGTTTTGGATTCATTGATATTCGCGAGACTAGCGAGGGAGGATTAATTTCTTTGCCCCATTGCCGAAGTTCCAGAACATCGGAGAATCGCGATAAGAGGGCGATGACGTTTTCTGGCAAAGAGGGCACGTCCGAAGGATGTCCTCTTCGCGCTGCTCATGTTGGCGACTCGTCGCGAACGGCAATCGGCGAACCGATAATATTGGGTGCGACGATTTATCGGTGTAATTGGCTAACTGGAAAATGTCCCGTCAGTCGGGAAGATGATTTTCCGCACACTATATCGCCCGTCCCCTCGTCCTCGGCCGATCAAGTACACATTAAACCTGAAACGTAAGTAAAAGCCGCGATGCCCTCGGGGCCGCGAAGGGAGCCTTCAACGTACACAGCATCTCGGCACCGAGGCAACGAAAAGGATCTTCGGCGGGAATTCAAATCAGAGCGTGTTTAAAGGCGGAGAGGGAGGGGGGGGGGGGGGGCGGAGGCTATCGCGTCACATCGGCTCGATCATGGGCATTACCGTGATCGCTCAAAATCAATTGCCCGTAATCAATAATTCATGCTCTAAATTATTTTCTCGGCTCATTTTGATGCCGAGGCGCGCCTCTCGCGCGAGCGCATGTACATATATAAGTTTGGACCGTTGCTCGATTCCCGTCTCTCTTCAACCCTGCCGTCTCCCGTGTCGTTGCACGGGTGGTCCCTCGCTAGACGGTACTCGTTTACCTCTCACCGGCGACAGGTGTATGTATATGCGTATTAAATATATATAAACGTTCGGCTGTGTACTATGTACGTAATATAATTGCGGAAGGAAGCGGTACCTCTCGCCGCGGCGAGCACCGAAATATCGGACTCTTCGACGCTTGTAAATTTCACCTCCGTGTAATTTCATACGTGAAAACCCATAATTATACGTATGTGGTACGCGCGTTGAGTTATTTAATGGATGGCTGAGAGGGGCGCTTCCGTCGTGCCAATTTGTGCGCGTTCTCGAGAGTCTTTGCACTTTTTTGACGATTTACGTCCCGGGTGATCGACGATAGTTCGTGTTTTCTCGATATGTCGGAGCTTTGCTTTTGAATTCTACGTCACGATCGTGGACTCATCGATGTCGGGTTAATTAACGTTTGTCAATGTGTCATGTTTGCGGTTTGGAGAGGCATTAAACTCCTCGAATAAATTTACTTTTCCGCACCGAGTGCGCTTTTTCGCGCCTTGTGGGAAACACACTCGTTAGAAAAAGTTTTTCGCCCACGTGGAGTAATGTACTATTTGTATATGTACTTTGTATATGTACTCAGTCTTACGACCAAAGCGAAGCTAAAGACGTAGGGAAACTGCAGATAACCTATGGCGATACAGTCGGTGTCGGATTCGCTTCACGACACCTGAGCTACGTCGAGTTGGGGTGATCGACGACGATACTGCATGTTCCTCGATAAGTCGGAGCTTTGCTTTTGAATTCTACGTCACGATTATAGACTCATCGATGTCGGGTTAATTAACGTTTGTCCTTATGTCATGTTTGCGACTTGAAAACGCATTACGCTCGTCGAATAAATTTACTTTATCGCCGCGCGTTGAGTAGCCCGCCGATGTATACATGCGGCGATAAAATAGTGCTTAGATAAATATAGTAGTCCGTCGCCGACCCTGACGGGCTTTCGCACACGGCTCGCGCGAGCTGGCCAGTTAATAATATTTTCTCCGCGTCTACGCACGGTCGGTGTTAACGCATCGGCACGACGCGAGCATTTTATATCGGCACGAGAGTTCGGTACGTACAACCAACGCGCATCGGCGATACCGACGCTGCACTTCACCAACCCACCGTGCACATACCCGAGCTCGACTCTCCCTTGACCCGTTCGCATCGTCGATAATTACAAAACAAAGCAAAGAGTAAAGTGGAGCTTTAATTTAAAAAAATGAAAAAAAATTGTAATAAAAAATCACGTAATTTACTGCAATTGCGCGAAGTAAACGCTCGTTCGCCGATACCGGTACAGACCTGTTGCAGAACATTTTTGTTTGTGGTCTCGTAAGATTCTGCTACAAAAATTTCGCAACTATCAATTATCGTTCGGTAATTTTTTTTGACATTTAGGATCAAAGTGGCGAATATGACCTCATCCATATATCATTGATCGACGCGCTAATCGGAGCCATATCTTCTCTTTTACCCTGAAACGAAACGAATTATAATTTTTTTCGCACAGATTATCGCGTATCAATGATTCTTCGATAAAGTTTTTATTTCATTAATTTTCGACCGGACGATCGATTTTTTTTTTTTTTTTGCATGTCTGGTAACAGTGACGAATATGGCTTCGTGCATACATAATTTATTTTCGCGCTAATCGGAGCAGGCCATGTTCATCACTTTTACCACAAAACGAAACGAATACTCATTTTTCTCGTACAGTTCATCGCGCATCAATAATCCTTCGATACAATTTTTATTTAATTCATTTTCGACCGGAAGATCGGTTTTCCGTGTCGAAGCTGAAAAAACGAAGGGTGTCGTACCGAGAGCACACGTACCCGTATCGACCAGAGGTTACGGAGCGCACGTAGAGGGGTCCGGGTCCATGCGATTTCGCTGCGGGTCCGCGCTTTGGGACAAGCGAAGAGCCGAGGAGCCTCGCGAGAGGGGAAAAAGGAGAGTCCGAGCCGAGGAAGCTCGCGAGCGAGTGTGTACGGCCGAGCAAGCCGAACCAGCCGGGGAGCTCTTGGACCGAGTGTGGCGGCGGCGGTCGGCGCCTTTTGATCTTGCCTGTAATCCCGGCGGGCCCCGCGGCCTGACTGACGTCATACCCGAGGTGTCCGAGCCCTCTCGGAGTTCTCTCTCTATGCATGTATGTATGCGTGAACGATATGAGGCGCAGCGTTCGAGCTCTTGCCTTCGCCCATGTTATTCTCCTCGTCTCGAGCACGCGCCCCTCTCCGTGCTGCACTCGTATCCATACATATATATATACGTATATATACACCTATATAGACACGTTGTGGAGGAATACGATGTGTAAGTATAATACGCACGCGTGTCCGCGCCGTCCCGGTGTACGTTACACCATACGTCTCCATAGGGTAAAAGTATGAAAGACGATCCAATCCGACGAGTTATCGAGCAAATCTGACTCTTCCCGTAACGCTCGCTCGAGTTTTCCAGGATACGGGTTGTGTTTAATAAAAAATAAAAAAAATGTTACAAAAATGAAAATAAAGTAAGGCCGTACCTCGACGGGACAGGAGAGCAGATCGATGGCGATTCGCGGCATTATCGGGGTAAATCGAGTTATCGGACCGTTCGATCTCCCACCGGGTGAGGCCTGGGAGGGCGCATGCGCGGACCGCCTGGAACCCCTAGCCCCGAGGATAAATTAATACGTTCCCTCCACCCGGATACCCTCCGGCTCCGACGTTACGTCGATCGCGGCCGTTATCTCGAGCCTCTTATCTCAACGGAGGAATAAAGCATCGGAGCTTGCCATTAACACACCATTTAAAACGTCGTGGTTTTATGTGTACGAGCTTTGAGTTTGCGCATATCGCGGGTGATTATATCCGCGTAACGCGCGTGCTGTCCCGTCTAATAACGCGTACGGGGCTCACCGAGTGCACGAGAGCCGGGTCGAGGCGAAACCGAGCGCACAATGGGCGTCGGCGGGGCTTATCGCGTTCAATTATAACCACGAAGATCGTAAAGTTAAATCATTGCGCGATAGGGTTTGTCTGCCTTTTGCTCTGCTTCGGCCGAGAAGCGCAAAAATTTTCTACGCCGAGAGAACGAACCGGCAAACTCGCCGTATCGCTTCCGATGCGAAGACATTTTTCTCCTCTTCTCGAAAAAAAAAGAATCCAATTCAAGCGCTGAATAGTCGAGGAAGATAACTACGACGATGTTTCTGAAACGACGAACGGAGACGCGTATGAAAAATTGTTCCGGGGACGAAGGGAGAGGCGATTCATACGTAAATAAATTCGTGTCGCGCACGCGAAGCGGCGCACGGAACGGCGCTCTTCGTACCCTCGGAAGCAGCGAGAGGGAATCTCGCGAATGCGCTCTTTTGATTTTTCTTTCCACCGCGACTCCTCGGCAGTCCGTCGCACAGTGAGACACACATGCGCGCCGCCGACGCGGGATTATGTAAATACGCGTAAACGCGGAATGACTGTCTTCCACCGACTCTCATTGTCCATCCGGCGAACCGCCTTAGTCATGGTTAACGCGCGTTTTAAGATCGTGCGAGAGTCGGTCCAGGAGCGCGCGGCGGCGGCGCAGCATCCAGCTCGGCGAAGTATCCCGATGCATCCCGCGAAGAATAAACCCGCCGGGACGCGGAGGGAGAATAAAGGCTCGCGGTGGGCAGCAACGGTGGTAGTCGTTGTTCGCGGGAGTGGAAGAACAGAGCTAAAAGAGTTTACTGCTCGTAGCAAAACCATGGCCGTAACTCCAGCCGGACAGACGCGCACAGCCCGCTTTCGTATGTGATGTCCGTCCATCCGTCCGGCCGTCCTTCCGTCCGTCTCTCGCACGCGAGGTGCGCTTCGCCTCCATGCTTTTCCCGGTCCCCGGACACACCGTCTCATTCGCTTCTTTGACCCAAGAGACGCGCAAACCCACGAGAGAAGGTCTACCCGCTGGAAACCAACCCGCCAATTCTCGTCGTTTCTCGTCGCTGCTGCGTTATTATATTTGTTTGAGTTCGTAATTATAATTAAGTTAATTAAGAGGGTCTCATTACCGGTAATTAGGACGAACGTTTGCGAGCGGCACCTTGCGTGCCGATGCAGCGGACTCGCTCCCTTATGTGCTCTCCTTGCCGCGCTGTCGTTTCTGGAGCTGGAGACATCGCTTTGGGACATCCAGCGATGTCGTGTTTCCGTTCAGCTGGAAGCGATCTCATTTCCTTATTCCAGTCGGAGCTGGCAACTTTATTTAAATTTAATATATTTTTTGGTTTTTTTTTTTTTATGGTAAATGACTGACGCGTTTATTATTTTCTCATTACAGGACAGGGCCGCGTCAATCAGCTCGGCGGGGTTTTCATAAACGGACGTCCGCTGCCGAACCACATACGCCACAAGATCGTCGAGATGGCGGCTGCCGGCATAAGACCGTGCGTCATATCGAGACAACTGAGGGTGTCGCACGGTTGCGTCTCGAAGATACTGAATCGTTATCAGGAGACCGGCTCGATAAGGCCCGGCGTAATCGGCGGCAGCAAGCCGCGAGTCGCCACACCCGAGGTCGAGGCCAAGATCGAGGATGTTAAAAGGGAGAATCCCGGAATCTTCAACTGGGAGATCAGAGACAAATTGATAAAGGTCTGTTGATAAAGCAAGACGGTCGTCGATGTTGATCCTTTCCTTTTTTTAAATATTTTTTTTAACGAAATTATACTAACTGGTCCGATGGGGTTCTGCCAGCAGGACGGAGTTTGCGACAAGTCGTCCGCACCCTCGACCTCCAGCATATCGAGGCTCCTCCGCGGCCCGATCAACAACCAGATCCGACCCAGCGACGATCCAAGACGCAATCATTCGATCAATGGAATTCTCGGTAAGTGTGATAAAAAATTGTAATAATTATGAAAAAAAAAATAAGTTTTAATGGTGTGAATGAAACATCTACTCCCGTGCCGAGTCCCCGTCATCGGCATGCTTTACCCGGTTCGGTGATAATTCCGAGTGTGGGTCGAGAAAGGGAGATCCCGAAGCGCGGACGAGCCACAGGCTCTCGAGAGCAGCGCGGTCGGCATCAAGGGAATCCCCCTTTTATTTATTAGGACTGCAGGACGCGAGTTCGCAGCCGCGAAGAGATATCGGACTCCCCGTGGAGCCCGTGGACGTGCGTCCGGGGGTTTATTATCTCCCGCGAAGCACCGCAGCGAGATTCCCATTTTTATTGGGGACTCGAATGTATGCGGTTGCATCGAGCACGAGGCAATCGCCGATGAAGTATGGATCGGAGACGCGCGCTGTTTCGTTACCTTCTTTCGATCGGATCTTCGTTATCGCGAATGAGATATTTGGATCATCGCTCAATGCGGCAAGAGATACGACGCGTAATGCAATAATCCCCATACCTTCTATTTACCGCCCTGTTAATGCACTTATCAAACGGTTGATTTCTTATCGTATTAAACGACATTCGATGCAACCGTCCCAAGTATCGGAAACGAGAACTTCTCCAAGATTTTTATTGATTTGAAATTAAATAAAAAAATAATGAAAAGAAGTTTAAAGAAATTAAAATTCATCGCGTTTTTTGGTCCTTCTCGATTTTAGTAGTTAGTTTTCCCCGAGGAAAGTCGCGACTCTGTTGTCGAAAGCAAGGTGGAACATACAGTGCAAGCTCGGATCACTCGGCCGGAGTGTTTGGGAACGTGTACAGTGGATACTCGGTTCGCCGGTTAACCGGGAATATCGCGAGGTGAGCGTGCGCCCGGGAGAACCGCGGCGTGTGGTCTCTTCAACCTGTGCAGCTCCTCCTGCAGCGTGGCCCCGGTGTTGCCTCTAATCTAGCGAACCGCCGAGCGGTCAGGGCGCGCGAGCCTGACCGATCTTCTTCTCGCCAACAGCCATGGACACTCCTGTTCCCTCCACCGCCTCTCCCTGTCCTCCTCTATCCTTCCTTACCGTGCCTTCTCTACCTCGCCCCCTATTGATTTAGACGTACGCTCGTTTAGCGAATTGGATTCGCGAGGGATGGACGGACGGACGCCGGTCGGTTGAATGAATCTGCGGTTTGCCGCGATTGAGACGTGCATACACATTTTCTTCTTCCTTTTTTTTTACCCGCTTTTGCTCTCGAGTCGTTTTTATTATTCATTTTAAACACAAACCCTTTCATATCGCCGGTTCGGGAAATATTATTAAACGCTCTGACGTTTGCGTTCTCACGGAGAAAAAAAAATGTTGGGACAACAAGAATTTTGTTACCATAACCCATTTACCTGATTAATAGGGACAACAAAATATTTTGCTCTGGCAGCAAATATTTTGCTGTAGAAACAAATATTTTTGCTGCCACACCAATAAATTATTAACGCTCTACATTTTGTTAGAGAAACAGAACTATTTTTCTGGGTGGCTTACTGCTGAGTTTTTGGATTTAAAAAAATGAAAAGAATATTGGCGTTGAAGGGTGACGGGAAACCGTAAGCTTCACTAGTTCAACCTGCGCATGTACATGTGAACTGCACCGCATCGCGTTTCTCTCCGTCACCGGTAAAAAAATCTTTCGGTATTACGCTCGTCTCTTCGCGAACGGCGTCCACCGAGAATTTACGACTTTGCGAGAGGAGAGCGCCGGCCTGGCCTTTAATCTCACCTCAACCGACAAACGCTCCGTTTTTCCCTCGATCATATTTTGCCTCGGATTTCACCGAGACTCTCCGTGAGCACTACTGTAAAATCTCTCCTTACCGTACTATTGACTCAAGCTGTCCAAACTGAGGGGAGGGGGGAGCGGTCGATTTATTCGCTGTCCAATAAATAATCAACGTACATCCGCAGTCTTCCGCGAGGAATTGATTTATCTCTCTCGTGCGCCTCGAAGGACTTCAATTCAATTTTCTCTTAATCTGCATAAAAATTACAAACACGATAAACGGCATCGCTCAATTCGATACTTTCATCAGTACGTCAGAAATAAAATTAATTAACAACCCGTTATTAAATCATTTCTTTAAAAAAATTAATTAAAAAAACACCTCACGTTTGTAAATTGAAGAGGAAATTAACGGAAAAAAAATGCATCGAAACTCGAAGAAAATTGACCGATCACTGGTTCGGAGCAGATTCAGCCTCTCGATTCCCGCGAGAAGGACGGGACGAGATACGCCGAAGGAACAAGGAAGAGCCTCTCGGAATCTATATCTATGCCTCTCGGAATAGATACGGTAGATGGGGAGATAAAAGAAACGACAGAGATTAAGAGAGAAGGAACCGAAAGCTATCGGAATAAAAGCGACCGAACATGTCATAGAACTTAAGTCCTTAATTCCAGTAACATGAAAGAACAAAAAATGCATCGAATCTCTATCGAAGAAAATTGACCGATCACTCGTTCGGAGTAGATTCAGCCTTTCGGTTCCCGCTCGAAGGACGGGACGAGATACGCCGAGGGAACAAGGAAGAGATGCCTCTCGGAATAGATACGGTAGATGGAGAGATAAAAGAAACGATAGAGATTAAGAGAGAAGGAACCGAAAGCTATCGGAGTAAAAGGGACGGGACATGTCAAAGAACTTAATTCCTGTTGGCGAACGGACCCTAATTTCTCCGGTGTTTTAGTTTAGTATAGGTTCGCCGTGCATGGCTGTAATCACGAGGGATTTAATGGTGGGTTGCGGAGTCGGGCGTGTGAACTGTGGGCGGGCCACGCTCTCTACTCTCCGCTTCCTATCTCTTCGGTATCTGACGTCTAGCACGTGCGCGCCGCCGCGGCTTCTCTCGGGCCTCGGCTGAAATTCTTCGAGGCTCTTCTCGGGGCCTCCATACTCCGATCTCTGCACCTTCGCCTGCACCGGCACCGCAGTATCGTATGCATAGTCATAACCATTAGGAGGAATGTCCGTAGAGCTCTTCGTGCGCTCGGACTCATCTCGCCTCACGCGCGGTCTTCGACGATCGAAGCTCGGAGCTATTAGGCATGTTTTTCCTACGCTTCACCCCCTCCCCCCCCCCCCTCCCCCCTGTCGCGTCGACGAACGGAGATAAGCTTCAGGCTTCGACAGATGTTGCCCTTTTTATGTATTTTTTTTTTTGCTTTGCTCAAAGATGTTTTGGGTTTCTTGTTTTTATCCGAGCTCGATATTGATGAATTTTTTCCATTTCCGGTTTGTCTCGCAGGTGGTAGCAGCGGCGGTGACGATTCCGAAACCGAGAGCGAGCCCGGCTACGCTCTGAAGAGGAAACAGCGCAGAAGTCGCACTACCTTCACTGGCGAACAGTTGGAGCAGTTGGAAGCCTCCTTCCAGCGTTCGCAGTATCCCGACGTCTACACAAGGGAGGAACTCGCCCAAAAGTACGTTCGATCGACGATTCTTTATATATGTTAACTTAATAATTTATTGTTGTGGCAGCAAAAATATTTGGCGGTTGCACAAAAATTGTTGCTGCAGAAAAATATTTTGTCGTCCCTATGTTATCCAGGTAGACGAGTTGTGGTAAAAAAATTATTGTTGTACTCAAAAAAAAAATTCTCCGTGCGTACCCGAGATATTTGGCGGTGATTGTATTAATAATATCCGCCTGCAAACTAAATACGCGCATTCTTCATTCGCTCGGTCGTTACAATATGATAATATTATGTTGGAAAAACTTAATCAGCGATTGAAGGTTTCTGTAAAGTCTATTCTTCTACCTTCGCTTAGAACGAAATTGACGGAAGCTCGAGTTCAAGTGTGGTTCAGCAACAGACGGGCGCGCTTGAGAAAGCAGCTAAACAGCCAGCAACTGAACGCCTTCAACACGATGAGCCTGCAGTCCTTCCAGAGCCAGCACTACGGGAGCAGCGGTGCCGAGAGTTATCAGAACTACGGACAAGCCTCGGTCGTTGCAGCTGCGGCGACCACGACCGCTTACCCTCAGCACTACAATTACGGGGAGAACTACTACGCGGCGCAGCAGCAGTGGCCCCGAGCAACCCCCGACAACTACGGGTGAGTCTTCAGCTTATCTTGCTCCATAAAAAAAAAAAAAAAAAATTATATACATTGCGCCGTCCAACAATCGTAATTCCCGCGCGGTCCACATAACGTAAGATGAAAAAAAAAGCTGAAAAAAAAAAAAAAAAATAGGAGCGATCGGAGCTCGGGCTATCGGAGAGCAGCCGCGCAGCATTGAGTCGTAGCGGCGCGCTTTATCGTCGCGAAATAATTTTCTCACCGAGGGTCCCGGGGGCGCGGATGAGAGAACTGTTCTCGAGAAAGACGAATCGGTCGAGGGGGGGGGGGGGGGGGGGGGGGGCGGAGGGGGGAAATATCGAAGAACAGAGACCCCCCATGGGGGCGAACCATCGCTCTTCGCGTTGAGTCCGCGGAGAGCTCGGTGCATTACCTCCTGGTCGTTTAAAACTGCAATAGCTATTCCCGCGCGCCTATGGATAGTTCGCCGCGCGCCCCGCGCTCTCCGCCTCGCGTACCCCGCACAGTTTCCGGTACCGTGAAGCCAACCGATTTGCCGCGGAATCCTCGGGACGGTTCGCGGCGAAGGGTCAGCTTCATCGCAAAGATGAAACTCCGGCGCGTCGCCTTCGTTCTCGTTTAATCTTTCATTCGAGAGAAATAAAGATGGTCTCTTGTTCCCTCGGTGGTTTCTAACAATTAATTCAGGCATTGTGGCGTAATAACAGGTTGGCGAGAGTGAGAGGCCGAGAGGGCTCTCGGTTCGCTTCGGCTCGCTCCCTCGTGCATGCAACGTTGTAGAGCAGAGACTCGTGCGATCCCTCCGGTGAGCCGATTGAGACAACTCGAGCACGAGGATAGCCCGGCAGAGCGTTTCTTCGGCGTCGAACGAAATGCTCTCTCGCCGATCACCTCTCGGTCTCGGGCGGCAAAGACGGGATGTTCGGCCACGAGCAGCGGCGCACCGTCGGCCCGAGAACGGCGCAACATCGGTGTGGTCCGCAATTATGTTGCTGCTGGACCCGTAATGAAACGCTACCGGCTAATAATCCACTGGCACAAGGGGGCCTCCGGGGGCTTCACTTCGGGGGGGCTCTCGACCGACTGTCTTTCTCCCCGCGGATATATATTATATTCACGCTCGGACCTTCAGCGATTTTACACACGGATACCGCGCCGTAACGCGAGAGTCGAAAAAAATTTCGTTGGGACTTTATTCGAAATCGAAAATCGTAGATAATTTTTTTGGAGCAAATTTGAGAATCGATGACTTTACTTGTCACTGCGAGTTATTCCAATTTGATTTTTTTTTCTTACATTTTTTTTTTACGAGTTAAAGCTTCAGCTCGAAACTTAAGCGATTTTACACACGGAGACCGCGCCGTAACGCGAGGATAGAAGAAAAATTTCGTTGGGACTTTATTCTAAATCGAAAATCGTAGATAATTTTTTGCGAGCAAATTTGAGATTTGATGACTTTACTTGTCGCTTCGAGCTATTAAAGTTTTATTTTTTTTCTTACATTTTTCTTTTTTTTTACGAGTCAAAGCTCGAGGTCGTTCGCGAGGATTGCAAATCCTTTCGGTGGATCGTTCTGCGCGGCGTTTTCGTTTCTAGCGGCAAAACTGTAGGGCCATAGAGCCGAGAAGGTGAATGAGTAAAATATGTTTTACTACGGAGGACCCCGAGAGGCACGGTATCGCGAACCCCCGGCAAACAGTGAGCCAGCGCAGCAGCACATTACGATTTAGAGCTCTTAACTGTTCCGGCGACGGCGGCGCGCGTTCCCTCGAACGGTCAAAGGGGTCCCGCGCGCTTCTGACCAGCGTGTTGAGAAGGGGGTGTCCGACACGCCTTAACCGATTCCCGTGCCGACTGCACCGGCACCCGCACAAGCGACTGCGCCAATGTACTACCTATATATATATATATATATATATATATATATATATATATATATATATGTATACACACACCTATATGAGAACACGGCGCGGTCTATTCGACATAGGTATCGGCTTGCAAACGAACTCGCTCGCGCCTCGCAAAAATGCACTTTGATCGTTATTACTGCCGACCCAAAATGACCGAAATTCCCTCTTCGAGTTACTCGGCGGTTACTTTGAAATGTTAGGGCGATTTTTTTTTTTTCAAACGACCCTTAACCCGTTCGCTGTCCAAACTCAACGATATTTTCAAGTTTCGATCATCTGACATTTAATTTAATTGAATTTCGGTGCTAAAAAAATTTGACTCGACATGTTCGGTGAAAATTGATGTAGGCTTTTGTTATTAATTTTTCATTTGCTTTTCTCTCGATGCCGACAGTCTGTTCAACGCGTCGCACTACGGCTCGACCAACCTCGCCTCGAACCTGACGTCGAGCAACATCAACATCGGAGGACTCGGGGGCAGTGTAAGTCCCACCGGATCCAGCATGAGCGCGTGCATGGTCCAGGGTGTCGCGTCCGGAGTGTCGTCAACGGGGATGGGCCATCACCACGTAACGCCGCACAGTCCCAGCGAGGCGAAGAGCGGCTATCCCTACCTGGGTGGCATCGACTCGCAGGTCTGCGGTAGAATGCACTAGGGACGCTGACGATTGCCCGGCGTAACCCAGAAACAACTATGGAAAGTTTTCGGCGTAACCCAGAAACAACTATGGAAAGACGACCCAGTGCCTTAAAAAAAAAAAAAAAGAAAAAAATCCCTATATAGCGCCTTGACGATGAATGCCTCGTATTGCCTTATCGCCACAGTACACGTACGACATATCGGCATTTATATCCACTGTACCTAAACCCTAGCGACACATCGAAAATTTATTTTTAACTTACACTTAAGACTTGTAAATATATAAATATCGTTCAGCATGTATTTAAGAAAAAAAAAAACAAAAAAAAACTCCTTAGTCTGTCCCGTTGTGATTGTTAGTAATCTCTGTCTATTTAATTGGCCAGTCATTATATATATATATATATGGGTGTGAAAAAAAAGAATCTCTTCTTTTTCTCCGCGAATTCAGATAGCTATATTCGATACTGTATTATTATTAGTCGTTGCGCAATAAACGATAATTGTTCTCGAAAATGATATGGATATATATGTTTTTTTAAAATCCGCACCTTGTTTCCCCCTGACCACCCTGCGCCGTTCGAGAGCTACAATAAATAATGTAAATACAAGAAAATAATACATAATAAAAGTTGACTGGGGTGGTGATGCATCGCGCTCCAATCGGGGCGTGGCTCGTTAACGCGGCACGACACCCGTACGATGTTCCTCGTGCTCATGTTCGAAGTGCGGGGATACTGTACGCTAGTGCCCGATGCGGGTAATTTTGTGTTTCGGTTCGAACATTTTTTTGCCCCCGCAAAACGTCAGCGGGCGCTTCGCGACGCTTCGAATATAGGTCCGCGATTAAAGCGCGGGACGCGCAAGGCGCGAGCATCAGCGAGACGGAGAATCCACCCCGAGAACTCGTCGCCGCGGTTGTCGTAATTTTTACCTTCTGGGTTCTCTTCTGGGCCGACAATCGTCGGCGCACAAACGACAACGAGCAATCAGCCTGCCGTATATCTGCCCCTCCTGTCGCCACGCATTTGTGACCCATTGTGTACCCCGTAGTAGGTGGTCGGTCGGCCCTTTCTCACATTCTCACTCTCTTGGCTCGGCCGCCGCGTGCCCCGACCCAAACAGTCCTCGCTCGCCCTCCGGTCACGTTTGTCTTTGCCCGGATTCTGGACGGACTACCGCTGACGGCACTGCCGAGCTATGAGGGACTACCGGATTCGAGATATTTTCGTCGGAAGCTCGGCAAAACGATGCTCGAGGGATTATCCTGTTGCGATAAATTTTACGGTAAAAAATCTGATGAGGAAGTCTTCGGGAAGTCATCCAGCTTTTTTGGCCCATACCTGGTCCATTTTAGACAGCATTTTTCATTTTCATTTTGTACTTTAAACGTTGTTTGTTGACGCATTGTAATTAAAAATTTTCTTAGATTCATTCAGTTTTATTATTATTATTATTATTATTATTATTATTATTATTTAAGAAATTATTACTAATAGTTCTCCCTTGACACATCACTTAGAACATATTGCAGGAATTCGATCGTGAAAAAGTGAGGGCGTTAGAGGGGATGATGTTCTCGAAATTCTCACGATCTGAGGGAAACAAGAAAGAGGCTTTCTCGTTCGTGTGGGGCCTTGACCTACCGCATGTACAACCGTGTGAGAATATATACGGCGGGGTATACCGGAGCCCCCTCCAGTACGCGCCCCAGCCCTCGAGAAGGAGAGCAACAGATTGGTTCGATCTTACGGTAAAATCGGGGGCAGTTCGAGGGGTGAGAAGCGAGTGGGTTTCAAAGGAGCCGCTCTTCCCGGCGAGGAGGAAAACAGCTCGACTACAAGGGATGGTAAAGGGGCGGGGATCGTTGAATGGCGAATCATCGGACGGAGAATAGGGGCGATATGTGGGGTCCTTCGATGTGCTTTTTTCTCCTCACCCCTATCTGCGTCTCGAGAGACTTCGACGCAAGAAAAATTCGCGCCAAGTCGCGGGATAAAATAACTGGAGCAAAAGTGGTGAATATTGCCCGGTCGATACTCTCCCATTTTAACCTATGTAATTTTTTTATTTATTTTTTTTTGGTCCGTTCAAAATTGAGGGAAACTTTAATGTGTCTTGCAAACTCGTAAATTTCTTCTTTCTTTCGTACGACGTATGCGAGTAGGGAGTATGTCGGCTTCCCTCGGGAGACCCCGTGCACCATGTCCTGGCCAACTCTCGACAGATGTATCGGCAACGTCAAAAGCTGATAGGCGTGACGGCCTCCTACCAGATTCACGCCGCACCCCATGCTCTCCGCGGGAGAAATCTAGGGGCGGCGTTGCAGCTACCCCTGTGTACGGTGCCGATCGTTCCCCCGGCTCCCAGAAAAGCCCGGGCACGCTTACACACAAGCTAGTTGTTTACCGATGTTTGTTCTACCTCACACGATCATTCACCAGAAAAAGATAAAAAAATTAATACTATCTGCATGTATTATTATTTATATGTATATTTGACCGAAATTCAGAGATTGACGGTGGAGAACGATCCGCTTCTTGTAGTCCGAGTTGTGACGAAGCTCTTTTTTTTAAGGACCAAAAAAAAATTCTCGGATGTTGTAAATTTGGTTTAAAAAAAATGGGTTCGATGGACGTTCCAGATACGACGTGAAACATAAATCGAATGACAAAAGATAATACTCGGAGCCACGTGAGTAAAAACGAGTTTACAGCGTTGATGCTTTACGCATAATGGCCGTTGGGCCCCCTAATGGCGATGGAACCCTCACGTAACGTGTGCAGTCGGTACGGATTTCGGCCAATCGAAGCGTCTCGTAGAGACACACAACCGTTGCGAACAATGCCGTACTCGCGGCGACACAGCCGTATAACCGAACAGATTAATCAAACTTAACCGAGCCAATGAAAGCCGTGCAAATGCTGGCGATAGGGGTGGCCTGGATGAGCCCAACTGTACGCGAGCTGCGACGCTGGTTACTTCGGATGGCATTAACTATGGGAAAACCATCCGGGGAACGAGCGGGTCTCCGGTGTTGCGAATTTAATGATGGGATCCGCTCCTAAGTGACGAGACGCGAAATTATCCGTGATGATATTCCGATACTTGTCGATTAAAAAAATATTTATACTCTTCCCGATAAAATTCTCTTCGCTTCCGATCCCATGTTCATTCTGTTCGGAGGTAACTACTTTTTTTTAGATACTTTTGAGATAATAACTTCCGACTCGCCATATTCCATAAAACCTGGTATAGATTGTATGACTAGTTAAAATTTCTAGCAGATATTCGACTATTTTATGTTAAATTTGTGTAAATTAAAAATTGCCTGTAGCGATTATTGCGCCATCGGTGCCATTTTTTATTTCGTCTCACGTACCTCGTTTAATCACCAAAAAGTGGAAAAAAAATTACAATCTCCATCGCGAAAGGCTAAAAATAATTGTTGTAAACTGAAAAGTGCCTGTAGCAATTATTGAGCGATCGGTGCCATTTTTAATTTCTTCTCACGTTTCTTGTCGATAAATAAGAAGTAGTGGAAAAAAATGACAAACGCCATCGCGAAACGCGAAAAGTAAAATGGCCGTGTCTATGGTCGACACCTATGTAAGGACCAGTGTACGGAGCAACCCCTCGTTCGGTGTTCGGCCGGGTGTCGGGAGGGTTGAGAATCTCCGCGCCGGTCTCGACGGGGACCCCTCGCTTCCGTGCACAGGACTCTCTCTTTCTCTCTCTCGTATTCTCGGTTATCCTGTGACACACACCTATATGTATATAGGCGAGGCGCGGGCACGCAGAAGCGTCGAGACACCGGGTCGAGCTGGTATAGCGTACACACTGTTATAGCCCGGCAAGGATGGTGCGTATATACGCGTATCGCTTCGCAAAAGATCAACAAACGCGGCGTGATGCGCGTCCAATCAGGGCGGTGGTCCCAGCTGCCGCTGCAGCCGCGCTCTGCCGTATACAGCATTGAGGAGGAAACATAGCACAAGCAACGGCGGTGAACGCGCAGCGAGCGCCGATGCCGCCGTGGAAAAATTCGTTCATTCATCATGGGCCTGGTTACCCCGCAACGAACCTCGATGCTAGTCGGTACTGACGGCAAATACCCGCAACCCCCCCTCCCCCTTCTCACAGTCATTTGGAAAAAATATAGGTTGAGTCTGCAGTCAGAACGTCTAAACTCCGTACAGTTTTGGGCACCCCACCGGATTTGAGACTCCTGAAACCTTCCGTTGGAACGTTCGTCGTGGGGAATTTTTTAAAAAGAAACTAGAAGCATCAACGCTCCTCGAGCACTTCGGAAACTTTCGAACAACCCCGAAGATATCCGCATGAGAATTTCATTAAGTTGTGGCTGTATTTTGCATGACACAAGCTTCGTTCGGGCAGCTCACTTAGAGAATAAAACGATACAAGTGAACAATTTTTTTGAATCCTGAAGAATTGACGTGGACTCGCCAAAGGTGAAATTTGATGTCATGTAAATATCTTCAGGGACATTATTTTATATGGTAAACACGGACGGTTATCATTTTTCCCTAGCTTAATTGTTAAGGTGGAGATGAATAATTTTGGTAGATAAGCAAGAAGTGCAAATGCCTTTAAGCCGTTTGAGAAATAATGTTATTCAATAACGACCCATTACTCCCAAAACTGCCCCACCGGAAGCTTAAGCTTCGCCGTTAAAGAGGTTCTCGCATCGTCCAATTGATACGCCTCGTTCGGTGGTCCTGGAGGGCCTCGGGCACGATCGGTACTCCAGCATAATTCATGCAGCGAACGAATCGAAGCACGACGCCTTTGAGGAGTGTGCTCCTCGCCGAGATCACGCTAAAGTATACGAGTCACATTGTATTGAGACACCAGTGTGAGTTTGGCTCGCGTCACGACGTATCAAATCTAATTTCACGTCAGGATTCGAGCGAGACCGCGTATAATTCACCTAATCAAATTCTCCGCACCGGCTTTTTCTATCGGGCCATCCCGGTCGGTGTGTTATGCGGCAGTAGGCCCGTCGAGTAAACCGTAAAGCACCGCGGTCGGATCACCCTATCTCTCGTCTCTCTACCGAGCGGTAAGGCATAAGCGAGCATGTCATCGCCCGTTAGTAACTCAGTTCTGCTCAAAAGACTTCTCCGCACTCCCCTCGTCCGCCATTGCGCAATGCCGGCGCTGTAATCGCGCCTTATCCTCGGATATGTTCCGAATTACCGAAACCCGCAGCCCCGCAGCTTGTGTGAATCCATTCCGTGCAGTTAACGATTCCATCAACGCCCGTAACACAAATCCCTTTCAAAACCCGCCCCAAATCCTCGAATCTCGAGTCAAAAGAGTTTTCAAACATTTACACCGCGAAACG
The DNA here is from genome assembly GCA_933228735.2 of Amblyteles armatorius. NCBI lineage: Eukaryota > Metazoa > Arthropoda > Insecta > Hymenoptera > Ichneumonidae > Amblyteles > Amblyteles armatorius. Next base: position 20,760,250 of record OW121687.1, on the reverse strand, counting down.
TCGACTTCTGCAGGATCCTCTTTAGTTCTCGTCACGGAAGTCGCGATGTCCTTTGAGAGCGCGCGGAGCTGAAGGACTTAGGCGATTTTCCGACTTACGCCCGATCCAATTCATCCGGGAGGTCCTTCTTCAAAAAGTCGTCAGAAGTCATCGAGACTTTGTCGCTGATCTCTCGGCGAGCTGTGTATCAGTCGTTGAGAGCGCGGTGTGACCCACATCACGGCTCGAGAGTCTTACTGTGAGGAGAGGTCTTCAGTGCAACGTCCGTCGATAATCTCGTTACACCCGTCGCGACGGAAACTGTGAAACAAAGCGCGATCTTTTCGGATAAGCGGTGTTAGGGGATCAATGGAGAGGATCGTCGCGTGTTCCTTGGCGCGTAAAAGCTCGTCAAATATTGTGAGACGTGAAAACGCGCGCGCGACCTGGCAGGACTCGCAGCCCCGGGGCTGCACGCTACTCGGCGGGGATGAAAATCCGTAGGAACGGAGAGCCTCCGGGAAAGCGGGACGGGGGACTCCGGGTTGACGCGAATGTGAAAACACCGAGTGGGCGGTCCGACCCGTTAAGCGTCTCTCTCAGCTCCCAGCAGGTCCGGGATTAACGCGGTTAAAGGGTTTTCTACACGCAGCGAGAGACGGCAGCGACGGAGAGTGCGAGCTCGTGAAAGCCAACCTGGACGTACAGCGGGAAAGGCGATAGCGTCTCACTTTTTTCCGGTACGCGCCGGGGCGTCGAAGATTAGCTTCGATTCTTGTCAAAATTGTGGCCATTGTGGTGACACTGGCGGCTATGATTTGAATATAATTTTGGTACTCGCCCAGCAGCGTCGCCGCAGCCCCCGAGCGACGATTATTCGACGGATGTGCCAAGCCCCTCGGTGGATATGAGGGTCACCGGGTTCCTCGGTCACTTCATTTCTCGTCGAGATAAACCAATAGCATCTTTCGAAAAGAAGAAAAAAATCCGCAATTTTTTACTGCAGTTTTTTTTTCTTTTTTTTTTTTTTAGTAAAAAATGTATTGATGAATTTTGCCGACTCTCGTGGATAAAAGAGTGATCAATTTTTCATGTCTCGTCTATCGCCCGTCTTTCAATATAATTTTCCAACCGAGACGCTCGAACCATCAGCCTCCCAACCCGGTTGAGGATCCTTCCGTCGTTAAGTTCCGAAACGACTTGCAACGAATGTGGCGAATCTTCCGGAGGCTCCCGAGAACTGGTCCTTGTCCAGGGCGCTCATCGATCTCCGGGCTGTTGTCTCGTTTGCCGCGTCGCCGAAGAGTGCACCGGAGAATCGAGCGTACAAACGTAATTTAAGCGTGGAGAACCGTAGCGATTCGGGATCGCGCGCTGTTCGACCGTAGGCAGTTCGTGTAGTTTCCGAGCCGGTTCCGCCGTGGAAAAGCGCATTCGAGTCGAGTCACCGGGGGGGGGGGGGGGGGGGGGGGGGGAACTTTCCGGGGGACCACCTTAACGAAGCCCATCGAAAGAGCCTCGCGCGAACCCGACGGAATTTTGGCGCTCTCGCGACGAAACGGGTGTCTCGGTATAATCTAGGATTCAACCGTACCTGCGGAACTTTCTTGCCTTCGAGGCAGCGCACCGGGTAAAAAATACTATGTATTCGAGTATATGATTGGGTATGTATGGTACGTATACGCGACGACCCAATCCGCGCCGACACGCTGTAACGTCCCTTGTTTGTTGCTTTAGTTAAGCTAGTTAAGACGGTCGGCGCGGGGGATTAGTCGCGATCCGTTAGGGCGATGATGTAGTCGTGGACACGCAGATTCGACATTCCTTATTACGGGACTATTATGGACCCGGCGAGTGAACGATGAAAATGTGACACGAGCCACCGCGATTCGGTTACTTAGTTCCACGCTTTATCTATGCACATCGTGCACGGACACTCCAAATTCAATGGTAATGTAAACATGTACCTATTTTTTTTCTTTCATAAGGAGAAAGCCGTCTAGTTTCGATAATTGATGCAGTAAATTTATTTGCGCGCGAAATTGAACCGAAATAATTCAGATGTTGGAAATTATGAAAAAAAATTGAACCAAATATTAAAATTCATCATGATTTTAAATGAGGCATTGCAAGTATTTCGAGAATGCCTTGTGAGCCATAGTTGTCGGCAAACTTTTATCGCACCGATGGGCCGAAAATCGCCGGCGTATCGAACAATCGTACCGGTAACCTTAGAGACTCTGTCGAGGCCGCTGTCGAAAGGATTCTATCCCCGGGCGACGGAGATCCGAATCCCTATCTTTCGCCGTCGCGGAGAAGGAGCTTAGATCCAGTAAATAAACAACGGTTTAAAAAGTCACCTAGCGAGTGTCTGGGTTAACGGTTAACGGGGTTAGTGTCGGCTTCGCGGCTTATCCAGCGCTTAAGAACGGACTTAAGTCTTGGCGTTAGGAGGTATAGAAGTAACTCCGCTTCCCGTGCGAGGGAAAGACGAAGAATGAGCTATTGCTGCATTGACTTACCGGGGGGTCCTTCCTTGGCTGTTCCTTTCGCCGTGGCCTCTTCTGCAGCAGCAGAAGCAGCTAATCTAAGTTCCTTCGCTTTCCCGCGATCGTCTCCGGTCATCCCTGAAAATCAAAAAGTCTGCCATAACCATCGCGAAGACGGGAGGAAAGCGTTAGAATATTATGCTACAAGGGAGGGAAGTGTTCAATTTTCGCCGAGTGCGAAGTTTGCTGCTTGAGCGAAGTGAGTGCAGAAAGCACCCGTGGCGAAAATGCGCTGCGATAGCATACGATAGTTTCATTCCGACTTTATTAAAATAACCACATTTCTTCTATCGCGAAATCGTCACATTCGCCAAAGACCCTTACTTTCCCGGGAGTAAGTGGGCTTCCAGAGGGAGAAATGAGCTTACAAGTATTTTGAGAATTTTGAGTATTTTGCCATCGCGCATTTCGAGTATTTTGACTATTTTTTATTACTCCTTAGGAACTAAGGAAACAGTACTGCGCTTGCGCACGGGTTAATAATGATGATTGATCAGTGATAGGCGATTTTCCGCTCGTGTTGTGCGCAAGGAATGTAGTTATTTTAGCGACGTTGAAAAACAATTTTTTTTAACAATAAAAACATACAAATTACAAGAATAACAAACCGAGTTTCACCATACAGTCTCAATTTCCCCGTCGCGAGCGTCAAAAATATGAAGTTATTTTAGGATCGAGTGGCAGTTCATCGTTGCACGAACCGTGACTCAGGTCCTCCGGGACTATCACATTTTCGGCTGAATGGAAGACTCCAAGTCGCACTCGTAGATGTCGTCGGGGAGGGGAGCCCGGGATTGCGACGTTATAATAAGGAAATTTTTTTTTTTTGGAATTCCCATGATAGCGCTTTCGCCGTCTCCTCTCGATCCTCCTCGATCATCGGCACGGCAGCGTTCGGGGAGAACTCCCAAGAAGCCGAGGTGGCGTCGAAGAAGAAGAAACGACGAAGGAGTCGGAAGAGGAGGCGAGGAATCGTCGGAGGCGGCTGCTGTGGCGGTCCCACCAGGACGATCCGTCCGTCCGTCTGTCCTCCCGCTTTTTCGTTCAACCCCTCAACGTCCCCGTCGTTCTCCCACACATAGAGTACATACCACTGTCCCACGACCTTAAAATCTCCTCAATAGATTCGCAACGCCCTCGAGGCTCAGCTGCGGCGCGTCGGACGCGAGCTCGCCGGTGCCTCCGAAAAATACTCGAATTACCAAATCGGTAGCGAGCAGCATATCGTTCAATGTCCCGCCGGGTTTTCTCCTCCGTTTCTCGCTCGTCGTCCGCTCGCTGGAAGATACAAGACGGTCCGCGGCTTCGAACCGCCAGCGTGCGCCGGGGGATGCGTGTACGGACGGTCCAGCGAACGGCGGAAGGGGAGAAATAGAAGAACGACGGAGCGAACGCCGGAGCGAAGGGAGGACACGCCGCATAATCGGTAAATAGGACGAAGTCGCGAGCGAACCAGCGACACACCGGGCCGAATCCAATCCGCACTCACAGAGTAGACGAACTGTGACGAAATCCTCTCCGGGTCGCTGCGCGGCGGCGAGACTGGCTGGTACGTAGGAAACTTCTACGTCCGTACGGTACGGATCTCCTTTGCGATCGTCGCTCGAGCTCCCTTACGCTTTTTCGAACGACCATTAAGAGACAGCGCCGAGTGCGTGTGGCTCGTGTGCATAAAGGATCAAAGAGCGCCAGAGACGCTTTTTCTGGATCCAGTGGTGGCGTAATGCGGGTTTAAAAAAATAAAGGGGATGCGGCGCAGTCGCTCGGAAGCGCTTTTTTTTCGTCGCTTGCGGTAGATCTATCGATCGAGGATCCAAAAGGTATTTTCCAAAGTCAGCGCCACGTCGGTACAGATTTTACTATGGGAAATGTAATTTTTCTTTAATCGAGTGGTTAGACTTTTAGTCGTGGTTTTGGTTTTATTCGGTAGATCTACCTTAATCAAAAATATAAAAGTTAAAAAAATCGTGTGGGTAAACTTTTAATAGATTTTTTAGTTTCACTTGGTGGACCTTGCATGAGTGCCATATTTGAGAAAAAAATTGATCAGGAATTGAATAGGTATGAAAATATCCGATGGAAGCGGTGAAGTTGAGATCATCACAGGGATGAAAGGTTTAACGGACTGTTCACATAAGATAGTCCGGATTTATAGTCTATTGTCAGTGGCCGGTTAAGAGGTTTCGGCACATGAATCGCCCGATGTTACGAGAACCGCTTGCTCAACTTATACTGCGACGCCCGGAGGTTCGCGGCTTCGGAACGTATAATGGTACGTCTTAGGTTTTACGCTTAGAATCCCTTCTGCGCGGCGTTAAAATGCGCAAGTGAACGTACAGTAGGCAGTAGACGCTCGGAAATACAGTACGCTGGGAACGTTCCGACAGTGCACTTTGGCGTGGTGCCTTACACGTAACCGTCCAGGGCGGCGGCTTCTTTGTTCGCCACCAGCTCGAGTGTTTCGGTGTCGATGCCGATATTGCGCGGTCTTTGGTGCCGCCACAGCCGACGCCAATCGTCCACCGGATGAATTGATGATTTCTCGGCTCGTACGAATTTTAATAATTAAATCGTTCGCCTACAGCGCTCGGAGCGGCGATCACGCGGTCAGACAGGTACTCGACTTTCCAGTTACGAGACGATCGCACACTCGTGTTTACTGCGCAGTCACAAATCTCTGTAGCTTTAATAACAAATTATTATTATTAATTACTGTTCTACCGTGCGATTCATTTGCTATTTTTTTTTTTTTTACATACTTCATGAGGCTCCAAAATTGTAAACTTCAATTTAAAAAGATGGCAATATTTTTAGGAATTATGAAAAATAAACTGGCTAAATCCGGCAAATCCACTACATAATGAACAATGAAATATACAACTGAACATTTACTCTCACAAATCAGTAAGAGTTTCGGGTTTCATTCACGCAAGCTATGAAACGCCAAAACAACCTTGTAATATTCTAGCTGCAGGACTGCGGTCGATGGCCAATTGGCAATATGCAATATAGGTGAAAAGAGAAAAGTTTTTTAGGTATAAAAAAAACTGTTACATGTTATGTATTGTTAATAAACTCACCACGACTACTACTACTGCTAAAACGACTAAAAAAAAATAAAAGAAATCTGTTATTGGTATCTTCCTGGAACTTCGTGACTCCGACGTTCGAATTCGTTCGGTAAAAAAAAAAGGTAAAACGGTCGGTTCAATTTGCGAGAAAGCCCGCGCTTCGCGCCCGGTCCAATATAACGTCCATTCTAACGGAAGCCGAGGATGACCTCCGCATTCGGTTACCTTTCGCACAACTCAAAGTCCCCGCGAGGTCGGTGGCGCGCGTCTCTGCCGATTTCCTCCTCCACGAAAAGAGCATTAAAGTCACGGATAGTGCGAGCCCCGGCTAAGCAGGGGGATCCTGCTCTCCCCGCGTTTCGGTCGCGGAATCCACGCGTCAGTAGGAGAGAGAGAGAGGAAGAGAGAAGACGATACACAGAGAAGCGATGAGGATCCGCGGCTCGGGGCTCTTCGGCAACCCCGAGGCCTCGCAATTTTTCAGTGCGATTTATTAGAGCATCATTCTAAGGCTTTACGACGCACCTGGTCGGGAGAGCCTCGCGTCTCTCTTCTCTCAACTTCGCTTTTGCCGGTTTCAATTTTTTTTTTCCTCGGATCTCTCCGTCCCGTTTCATCTATCCGTCTCGCTCGTTTCTTCCTTCGATCTCTCGCCACGCAGTCTCTTCGTTCCCGCCGCGCGGTTAACCATCGGCATCGGGCTCGGTTCCTCTCCATTTGGCCCTCCGCCTCTCGCTTTCTCTCGTCCTCTTCGCGTCTCCCTCTCGCCCACCGTTCGCGAACTCTTACTCCTTCGGCGAGCGTCTCGCTTCCTTTTATTTCTCTCGCCCTTCGCGCCGAGAGTTCGCCCGACGATTCGGCACTCTCGGCACTCGAGACTGCTCTTGCGCCGATCTTTCGCAGTTTCTTTTCGCTCGCCTCTTTGTCTCCCGCTCGGGCTTCCTCTTCCTTCGTCCAATTCTCCTCCTCGTCGACCCTCTCGGTCCTTCTTTGACTCGCTTCTTTTTTTTTGTTTTTATATTATTTTTTTTTGTTCCTCTTTCTTTTCTTTCTTTCCATCCTCTCCGCGAGAGAGCGAGCTCAGCTAATTATTTTATTCTCACGCCGAGCCGTCAGGACTGCGCGTGCCTTTCATTAGACTTACTTCGCCAGGCCTGCAAAGCGCCTCACCGCTAGTGCGGTTCCCGACTCGGCTTCTTACCGCTGATGCCTCTCCGTTCGGCCTAGCCGCGGCTCTCCGTCCTAGCCCCGAGGCGGTCGCGCTGGACTTTCGGTGGGTTACACGACGGAGGGTGCGGACGCGCGAGGACTTGTAGGCGATTTTTCGTTCGCGCGATTGGTATCTTCCTGATACGTCCGGACGATCAATTCTCGAAGGCGCGGGTGTCGGCAATATTTTCCCGAGCTCTTGTCATCGACCGCGTCGGGAGACACAGCATCGTTGGTTCCGAGACCGTTCCGGCATCGAGAAAAATTGCGAGACGTGCATTTTATAAACAATATACGTATCGCGGCATTAATCAAGAGTAAACCGGTCTTCAACATGGCGTTAATTTCGTTTGTATTTAACGTATACTGTATTTATTATTAGTGTAAATTGCGATTAATGGCGATAACTGGGACAGCGGCGGAATCTGGGCCGTTTACCTTAGGGACATTATGCGTGCGCTTAGGAGCGGAAGGACTGGACGTTGAAACCATCACGCACTACACTATGGGACAAGTAGATTCAGGAAAATAAATTTTGAATACGTGCGTATCTATTTGCTCGGGCTGAGAAACTCATAAATACTGCGCATGCGACTGACGAGCATGCACGCTAATACTGTGCGAGTCTATGCAACCTCGAGCGAGCTTCAATTTGCTTGTTGCTCGTTATACGCAACAATGTAGTGGCGCGCAATAGTGCAAGGACACGAGAATGTTGCGCAATGGTTCGGATAGTAGAAACTTCGTCCGAACCGCCGCCGGTTCGGATAACACACACAGCAAAAAATTATTTCGTAAAATCGGAATGCGAAATTTCGTAAAAATTATTTTGTTAAATAACTCACAAACTCCTCTGTCACGTATTTGAATATACGAACTTGTCCTTTTATTTCCCGTGTCATTGACAATTCTGGTTTGTACTTTTGTTTGTAAAACTAGAAAATTAACAAATAAAAAATAGTGAACGTTTGTGGACAACAAGTTGCTAAAAGTACAAACTCTTTTTACTGTGCAGGGTTCAGATAATGGGTGTTCGAAAAATCGAGGTTCTACTGTATAGTTGTTGTAAAACTCTATGCAATATTGCCAGTAAATAGTCGCAAAATACTACTACTATATATTGTATACCACGAATATATTTTTCGATACACGCTGCGTATAGTTTTTTCTATCTGGATTTTGTTGTTTTTTTAATTAAAATTCCAACAATAAAAAAAATGTTCATTGAAGATCCGGAATTAATTTACCCCCCCCCCCCCCCCCCTCTCCATCCCGAATAATCGAGACGGAACGAGCGCGACCAGAACTCGCTGATAAAGTCTTCGAGTCGTTATCCCATTCCCGGATAATTTATTATTATTTAAACTCTTCAATCTCGATTCGTTTGTCGCGCTCGTGTGACGAAACGCATAAAGGAGTCCCGTAACGACTGGCGGGTACCCCCCCGCGCACACGGCCGTCGAGTTTCGCGCCCTCGGTCTCTGCAGTCAAAGGCGAGAGAAAACGAGAGCGCCAGCGTTCAGGCCGCAATATCGCTCGCACGTACACGAATTTTGGAACGGGCCGTTGCACTATACACAACGCGTCGCTGACCCCTTCGAGTTATTTAAATAAACCCCTTTGTCGGTTCCGAGCGAGCCCATTACCCCACGTACCTTTATAGCGCGTACGCCGATATGCTGAATTATCCTATTTCGTTTATTACTTCTTTATTTTTATATATTTTTTTATTTCGACCGAACCCCTGCGACGAACTCGCGTTTCTACCGCCTTACGTTATTTATTATTAAACACATCGCGCTTCCATCAACCTTTTATTGATTATTTATTTATTTATTTATTTTCCGCAATTTCGATTCCTATTGAAATGCAAAACGCAGAATATAGCTGAGTTAGAAGTATGCAATGTACTACGAAGACGATGATGATAATACGTTTCGCAGACCCCGCTTCGTTGAAATGCCAAGTTGAAGCTTCAGTTATTATTTCTTTATTTCGATATATATTTTTTTTCCGACCGAACCCCTGCGATGAGCTCGAGTTTCTACCGACGTACGTGTATATTTATTATTGATATCATCACCCTTCCGTCAACATTTTGTTTATTTATTTATTTATTTTTGGCAATTCCTATTCCTATTGAAATGCAAAAGGCAGAATATAGCCGGGTCGGGAGTGTGCAATATAGTACGAAGACGACGATGATAATACGTTCCGCAGACTCGGCTTCGTCGAAATTGCCGAGTTGATGCAGGACCGAGAGGAGAGCCTCGGTACCTTTGCCGGTGTTGCTTTTGCCGTCGCACGAGAGTGCACAGAGATCCCCGAGAGCCGGGTGCCAAGGGTCACAACATATCTTACACGAAGTGGAGTTACGCACAAAGCCAATACCCATTACGTACTTGCGAATCCCATATCGGGTCGCTCCCTACCGACGTCCCTCGATGTTACTCTTGCCCACTGAGTAACCTCACGCGTGTGGCTCGTGAGAATATTTTCGAAGGGTCGCTAAAGTCTTCCCGATGATTTGATGATGACCCCGATTTGAAATGTCGCTTCTGGATATTGGAAAATCGACGAATTCCGGACACCAAAGCGAAAACCTCAACACATCCACGCACATCCATGGATACATGAGATATCCTGACAAAAAAAGTAGCTTTCGATTAGCCGAACTAGACCTGGTCGCGACGGGTTCGGATACTCGAGTTTCTATCGTATCTCCGATTCCTGATAGGAATTTCGGAGCGTTACGTCAGGCCCCGATGAGATCCAGGCAAGACTAAATAAAGACCTTACACGACCTTGTCAGGGCCCGAACAGTCCCGAAACTGTAACGCCCTAAAATGTTTACTAAGACCGTAAAGTGAAGTTTCTATAAAATGAAATCTTGAGGAGTTACATACAGCAATGAGCTTGTGGAGCGGTTTTCCTCGCGATGCGACGTTACATTTTTTATTTTATTTTGTGTGAAGTTACCGCGGTATAGAATTTTTCCGAATACGTCGATGAAGAAAGCTTCGTGTGGGGGCTCCTGCGTGGGTTCGCAAGCTATGAGCGGCCTCCGGACTATGCGGGAGTACGAACATAATTCAGCTCGTTATGGTGTAGACGCGAGGAGGCCGAGTTATAAGCAAGCTCGAAAAGGCACGGGGCCGAGAAGCTCCGCCGTCCCCGCTGACGGAGACTCGTGGGGCCTTTGCTATACTGTGGGGCCTCTATGCGGGGTCAGGAGGCCTCTGTTCCAATTTTGTGCCCAATAAGACTAATTCCTTCAAAGGTGCCGCTCCTCGGTTCTCCGCCGTGCGCAACGCCCTCGCTGCTTCGCGAGCAGAGCTTCCCTTCTCCCGAGTCCGTGGCAACGGGCTGCCGGGCCCCGATTGCCAAATTTCACGTAAATTATGTGACGCCTCGGATTTACCGAACGAACGATTTACCGGAGCCTCCACTCTCGGGGCCTCTCTATGTGTGTTAAAAATCTCATTTTGTGAACAACTGTTCGACTAAAACCGCAGCGATATCTCACTGTTTTCTTTCGTTCGGCCGATAAAACTAAATGTACGGCAATTCCTGGATGGTACATACATACATATATATGTATAGTGAGAGAGGACAGTTTCGTGAATTATTACATGATTCATATCAACCCTTTACCATTTGATAGCATCAGGAAAAATTAACTGTTTTTTTCGCCGATTTCATATTAAAAAGAATTGCCCAAATATGAAAAAAAAAAGTTATTCTAGAAGCAACGGTGGAGAGATCAACTTTTATTTTTAAAAAAGGTCCCAACAGGGTTTCTCGAAAAACTTGAGAGCACATTGATTTACCGAGTGCCCTGGATTGGGTCACCGTCCGAACTGGGTATTGTTGTTCCCGCATAAAATTACCCGCGATACGCGGAAAGAACGAAATCTTCGAGAATCCAATATTCATATCGACATTGTTCGCCATTGTGCGAGAGACAAAGATTGAGATCCGGCGATGTTTTTGTTGCATCGGAAATTTACACAATGGTCGGAAAAGTATGGACCGCGGCGGTCCATATTTTTGTTTCGTGACAATGGTCGAAAGAAACTCGTCTAATTGTTAATGCTCAGGTGTTCGCAGTGTGCGGGCTTCGGAGGAACAAAGCAGGGCAACGGAGGGCTGTTTTGTGCGTTAATAACACGTGGGAGGTTGAAAAACACAGAGGCTCGGCGGGCGTCAACCACGGCAAATAGATAATTTACCATAATATCCGAAGAGCGACCGACCGCATGTTAACCGCTTCGGTCGCTATACACACACCTTCCTTTTGCTTTTCGACCGAAAGCCACGCAGGGTGGCCACCGTGCACCGGTTAACCGCGGAGCGGGTTGTCCGCCCGTGGCCCAGTTACAAAGTTATGCAAAGAACTCGCATTCACCGGCTCAATAAGGTAATCAGGAAGATATTCCGGTTATTTGGAAGTCTAATGAGGATACCCGACAGTGCCTTAGCAGTCTCCTCCATGTTCCGACCGGGAACAACCCGTCCAACTTTCGAAACGTCAATCCGACCAAAATACCCGGACCAACGATTTTCTCAACCGGACCGAAGCCTCGCCCCGAAAGACCGGCAGCGCATCGTCGAACAAAAGAATCAACTAAAAGAAGAAACATTACGAAACAACGTCGCATATTTTAACAAATTTTCTGATCCCTGAGAGACTAAAAAAAATCGCCGGTTACAATTTTCAAGAAGCGAATAACGATTTTTTGTAGTTTCGAATATCAAAGATTCTCGAGGCAATTATTATAAATTTTTTCCCTACCGTTTCCTTCGTTCTCACTGGGATGGACCCAGATCTCGGAGCAGGTTGGGAAGAAACAAAAAACAAGAGTACCGTCAGCATTTGAGTAGCGTAGATGAAGAACGCGCGTCACTAGAGCGCCCAACAGTTTTTCGTTTCTCAAAGTGAGCGCATCCCTCGACGAACAAAAAATTCTATTAAAAGTGGGCAATTAGTCCGACTCCCCGATAAATCTTCGTGACAGATAACCGGGCATCAGTCGTTGTCAAAGGCGCCTGGGGGGGCGGCGTGATGTACACCGGCTCGTAGAGGACCTCACACTGGCCCTCGTATCTCGCTCGAATAGACGCTCGGCTAGGCGGTGAATCAGCCGACACGATATTTCCAAGAGTTTCTGGAGAGATCACGAACGACGCGAAGCTGGGATTTTTTTTAAGAAGAAAGAGCGAGAGAGGAAGAAGAGAAAAAGAAAGCAAGAAAATAAAAAGGGAGGAAAGAGATCGGTCGTGGTCTCGCGGTCGTGTTTTGAGTAATGGCCGATGTTCTCGTTGTTATGTTAAACTAGGTGAGAACCGGGATGGCGCGTCCATTAGAATTCTTAATGCGGCCGTTTAGTGGGCGAGCGAGGGAGACGCGAGAGCCCGCGCTGATGCGCTCGGGAGAGTCCCGAACCGAGAAAACTGGACCGCGAGATGTTTTTAATTTTATTTTAATTCTTCTCTATACCCCCTCGTTTGGGCCTCGTCGGTGCGTCAAGGAGGCCACGAGAAACCTTTCTCATAATGCCATATTTCCCAATCAATTCTACATTTTTCAGGCTAACCCCCCCATCGCCCCTCTCCTGCCTCTCGACCCCGGAGTAGGGCTCTTCGTCAAGTTACCTGATCCACTGTTGCGCCCACACAGCATCACGGATACCTCTTTCGAGCCATTACGTAATGACATGGTACATAACCGACGGGAGAAATTAATCAGAAGAACTAATTATTCGAATTATCTTTGATCTCGGAGTAGAGGCATTCGCGTAATTATATCAAAGTTCCCTGTTACGTAACGGTATACTTTTCCTCGAAGCATGATGCGAATGCGCATGCGCGGCTTCCCAGTGTGGAATCCGATCTTCGGTACAGCACGGTAAAAAAAAAATCTCGTGAATATTAATGTACGAAGTTTTTATGCATAAACTGGCATATCGAATTTATTATATTATATTTAAAACTTTAGAAACACTTTACTCTTAATGACTCACTTCAACTTTACTATAAAAGTACTGTATGAGAGACCCGAACAACACGTGTCGGTTGTGTTCCGCGTCTGAAGAACACAACGTATCACACTACAGAAAAAAAAAAAAAAATGAAAGTACTCTAATTCCAATAATTTTCTTTAAATTCAGACTTTTAATGGATTCATGGATAATTAATAGAAAAAAAGTTAATACACTTTTCATGACAATTGTAGATTAAATTTAGTGTGCCAGTTTTTGTATAAAACCTTTTAGTCCGGTACATTAAATATATATATATATTTTTCGACAGCGAGGTGAAGCCCGGTTCGTTGTTCTGGCGCCAAATCTCATAAATTGGAACTACCGCACGATAACAAAAAAAAAATCGGATGAACAAGCTCTCAAACTCCTCGACCGAGTGTCGACTTGTCAGAAGAGTTGTCGAACGTCACAGTCACCGGTGACATCTTCCCGCAGGGACGAAGAATCGTCGCAGCGACGGGAGCGCGACAGGCTCGAAAAGGCTCCCGCGGCAGCGTTGAGCCTCGTATCCTTGCAGGGGTACCGAAGTCAAAGTGACGAGAAACGTCGCACAATGCTCGGCACCGCGGGTGCAGTAGCGGTGGCTCGAACAGCTTCTGCTGGACCTCGGAAAATCTGTTAATCAATTTACTCCAGCGCGTTATACCGTACTACCTGTTGCCGCGCTGCCTTCGACTCCGTTCCGATGGAACTCGGTTCCTCGGCCAATCCCCGAAAGACTTTCACCGTCCCGCGGCCAATCGGCTCGAACCTTCGAAGTCCTCGGGCAGACTCGACCGCAGGTCACCCGGGGGTTTGTCGGCACCTAGACAATGCGTGAAGAATTCCCGAGGACCGAAATATTGAGACCCTCGTTGTCTCATGGGCCACGTGCTCGCTACGGAACGCCGAACTCAACGCTCGGTACCCGCGCGCGGCGAAAGGCGACGGAACTAAAACGACTTCGCAACACTTCTTTCACCCCGGATGACACGCCAAGTTATTCCGAAACGCGCATTGCCGCGGCTCGCACGCCGAAGCCGCTGTGCATACGCGTCGTGTATACACTGTACTCTCGCGAGGATGCGAGAGATGCAAATTCTTCGCGCCACGCTCCGAGCGTGCTAACTGCGGCGGTGGCAGGTGTCCGTCACTCTCCGCTCCTTGTCGCTTTTGCATCACTCGCGCGTAGCGCACGCCGGAAACCAAAGAGGAAGCTAACGCGTATGCGTACACGCACGCGGGGTCCAGCCGTGACGGTGCTGTTTTGTACAACTCGCCGGACCGTACACACGGAAGGCTCGATATATCGGTCGGAGGCAAAAGAAATGTGTTTTATGGAGTGGAAAAAAAAATAGTAAAAAAAAATCTATAAAGAGGCGAATCTATTAGCTCGATCTTGAATTCTGCGTTACGCGAACGAGTTCAGTGCCATGAGTTACTTATTCGGTGTCCCCCGACAAATTTTCCGTGAGTCCGTTCTGCGATTGAGACTGACTTTTAGTCGATTTTCTATTCAATTTTCGTTCAGTTCCGATTTCAATTCCAATTTATAGCTCAACCTACATCTACCTGCCAGATTTTTTTTTTTTACTGAAAAGAAGCTTGGAAAACTAAGGGACTCAAGAGATTAGGGCCATGACGAGTTCTTCCGGCGTTTCGTATAGCTGTGACAAGTCGAGAATAAGAACGACCTCGAAGCTTGAACGGCGATCGGTAGCCCCGCAACGTGGCCATCGCGCGTATCACCGCGCACCCTCCTCATTGAGGAAAGCGCGGTGCAGTTGAGGACGCCACCGAGGGGCAGCGCTGTCCCGCAGCGCGAAATAATCTACTCGAGCTTTGCGCGAAATTGAGTGTACCGATTCGCCCCGGGGACTCTTCGTCGGGGTCCAGCTTGGTCCAACAGCCAAACTACCCGAAGCCTGCGACTATCTCGACTACTCGCCGGTGCCAGTTGGAGACACACGGCTCGGTAGTAAATCTGCGCGCAGTCCTCACCTAGCCTGGACCAGCACAATATTTGTAGGCTTCCGCCGTCGGACTCATTGTCCAGCGGAAGATCGTCCCGGCTGGATTCCTGCCTGGGACCCTTTCGGACTCCCGTCGATCCCGTGGATCCTACAGTTCCCACTTCTCCGGCTCTTTTTTTTTCCGGGCTTCTTTTCTCGCTCGCTCGCCTCCTCGGCCGCATCTTCGCTCCTACGGCCGCGGAGGGTTTCGTGTCCCGTGCCTTCACGAGGACCTCCCGCAGCTTCACCAGGACCAACTTGCCAACTTTCGACCTCTTATCCTCTCCTCTCCTCGGCCAATCCCGGCCGCGTTTCTGCTCTCGTCCGCTCTCGACGCTACCGTTCGGCGTTCGAGCGGCCAAAAAGATTTACAACTTCTCGCTGTATATTGTCCGGTGCGTGGTACATAGCTGGCCGAGCGAGGAGGCCCGACGGTACTTTCAGCGGGGACGAGAGAGGAACCCTGTCGTAAAATTTATAACTTCCCATCATACATACATTATGATTTTACTCCCGGTCGGACAGTGAACGCGTTGTAAATATTCCTCGTTCGGGATGTATACAACTTCTCCCAGAATTACGCACTGTCTTTTCTACCATGGGCGATGACTGCATGTCGTGAGCTAAGTGAGCGACGATTCTCTCTGTCCGACCCTGCGGCATTGTGTTCCCTCGCTACGGATGAGGCGCGTTAACTTTTCACGCAATTTTAAGCTGTTCCCTCTCTCTCTGGGCCTTGCTAAATTGGGGGACCAAATCGAATTTCGCTCGAGGCACTGTCTTCGACGTAAGTGCAAGATTTGGGGATTTTCGTTCTCTCGGAACGTCACCCTTCGTTTTAAAATTGTGTGGACATTATCGGCGAACTTATCGTCCTGAGGTGGAAGAAAGAACTAATGAGTAAATGCATTTTACGTAGCGCCAGGAAGTTCCAGCTAAGTAAAACTCCATTACGCCACGTAGGGCACAATATCAATAAGCGGATATTCTTGGACCGTTTTTTTTTTATTTTAAATGTGCGTTCCTGGTAAGCGTGTCCATTTTTTGCCGTCTCTTTCGTTACGTTTTCCACGAGACACTTTTTCTCCAGTCTCCCGGCTCCGCTTTACGATTCCTCCGTAAAATTTATAACCGCCCATCATACCTATATTATGATTTTACTTCGGGGAACACCGAAGGCTGTAAATAATATTCAGGTATACACCACGGTTGTATTACCGGGAGACGAGCGAGCGCGGCTCATCGCTGATCTACCTCGGCACGGTTCCTCTCGACGGATTACTTTTTACGCAATTACTTCATCCCTCTCGCTCGCTCGTGTTACACCCACGTGCCCGGCACGATTCTATTCGAAGAATCAATGAGAAACAAAAACAAAAAAAATCTCGAATATCTACCGCACTCCGCATTTTTTTCTTTTATTTTTTGTACCATATTTATTCCCACCCTCTCATATCCTCCGCGAGCAGCACGAAGCCTTAAGTGCTTCTGCATACAGTCATAACTCATAACAGTAAACGCAAAAATACGCGTGCTGGACACGAATGCAACCCAGTGTTCGAGTCGGAGTACAAGCGACTCTTCCGGGGAAGTTTCCAAGCGGTCCAGTGATTGGCAACCCACAGTGATCGGCATAGAAGGAATATCATCCGGAAGGGGGTAAAAAAAATGGCCCAACAACTAGTCATACTCCGTTTCTTAAGGTGCCAATTACGGTGCCTTTTTTTTAGAGTTCGGTACAGTACCCGAGCCATAAAAAACCGACTGCACACACACGTGCCCACAATCTGATATGGTCGCGAGTTCCTCGCTACGTATAACACCGGTACCGTCTGGTGTTTTTTTTTGTTTTGGTCTTTTCTCTTCATGTACGATGTACACGTTCCGTAGGCGTATCCGAGTAAAGTTTCCGCCCATTTGACAGTGGTTCGTTCGCCAACCGGGTGCTTTCGGAGGCGTATCCAGCGAAGGGGGCCCCCCTTAAGGATCCGCCAGGGAGAGTTCGAGTGACCGAACAATTCTCGTCAGCCCCCTTCGCCCGTGCCGGCGTGTATCCCTTCGGCGTGTGGAACCCCTCCGGGCCTCGACGCCGATCCTCGTCCGGTTCCTCGTCGCGTACCCGACGAAGACACCGAGGAGAGCCGGAGCCTGGTACCTCTCACGGACGGGGAAGAGAAGAGACCAACGGGGCTTATAGCAACCACTCTGACAATCACGTTATTGCCGTTGAACCCCTCGGAACGAAAGCCACGCGCTTCGTCGTCCGGTTCCCGTCGTAGCTTTCGTTTATTATTTTCTCTCCTCGTTTCTCTTCGGCCGTTCCCCCGTTCGTCGTTCCTCCTCGCGCGGCGGAAATCTACGAGACGCGCGCTCGCCGATCCGTCGAAGAGGACCTCACTCCGGGCGCGCGCCCGACGAACGCGAGATTTAATACCGAACACCGGTTCGACCGGACTTCAAAGCTGGTCAACCTCGTTCTTCGTTTTGTCACCTCTGTCGTTCGACTTCTGCGAGACGGGTTCTTTTATTTGTTGGTTTTTTGTTCTGTTTTTAATTCGTTCATCGAACACATCGGTCTGTGACGGAACTGTGAGTTTTGTTCGATCGACGATCCTTGATGTGAAAGTTCAACGCTCGGAGGACAAGGAGAAATTCACTTTTACGGGTTTTTGTGTGTGAATATTTGGGAGGTGTTGGGAATTATCGGCGTGCTGGCTGTCACGGAGAACCCGGAATCCGGAGGAATGGACGGAACCATGCGGCCCATTTACGGAGGATATCCCTTTCAAGGTTTGTTGACGGCGGTTTTTTTTTTGTTAAACATTCATCGTGCTTTGGGTTGATCCGCCGTTTTTTGACAATGGACCATTTGTGCCCTGTAGTGAAAGTGCATTCATTGAGAATATCGTGTAGTTTGTACAATATCTTATACATCTCTCTATGCAGTAGTTACAACGTTCACATAGACATTGCCAATGGGCCATCGACCGGAGTCTTTCAGCCCAATTTGTGGCCATTTTTCACTCTTAATTCTTCCAAATCAGAATTAGCGAATTATCCGCCGGATTAAAAATAAATAAAAAAATTGTATTCGGCGTCCTTTCGGACATCGCGTAGCAAAGATTTGACCGAAAGTGGCAAAGACCGGTCCAACCCGCGTATTTAGACGACGCTATAAAGACGATGGTGGTCGTGTTTGTAAATAAGACCCGAAAATCGTAGCGCGAGCAGCAGAAGACAATTTTGCTTTTTTCATCTTTTGTTTTTCTTGTCTGAATAATTCTTTGAGAATTTGCATCTCGCACCGCGTTATTGTAATAACTCCCGGGCTGATATTAGTATTTGGGTAGTTCCCGTACGGCGTATCGTCGCGCTGTGCAAATCCTACCGGGAGAGCTTTTCGAAACGTTGATTACAGTAATTAGGGGGAATGAATGAGATTCTCGCGCGCTGGAGGGAGATACGACCGGCGGTGTGCTTCGTAGGTCGCATAAACATAGTAATTATGTCAGCGCATATGGTACAGCGAGGAACTGGAAGCTGCGGAACTGTACGAGCGAGGAGCCCGCGGAGAACTCTCGCGCGGATGATGCGCGCCGAAGAGAGTAAAACGCGCGGTGGCGGTGTCACGTAGGGAGGGTAGCTAATTCGACTAACCATCCGGACTTTATACTCGTTAGTATCGCGGGGGCCTCTGTGTGTGGAACCCGCGGACCCGCGGGAATGACCGAACACGCCTACCCCATAAGCATACACTAACTTCGCCAATTTTACGCCGCTTAGGCTCCACCACTCGCTTCCTTCCATCGTATCGTTTTCATTTTTTTTTTTTTTTTTTTTTTCGTAGCGATGGAAACGAAACCCGTGCGTTGCTGTAGGTTTACGGTAAATAAATAAATTAAACGGGCGTTACGCCATTATTATTTTCACCTCAGTGTATCTTTTCGATTCCCGCTTCATATTGCTTTTTTTTGCAACTTTAAGCTTCCGGAAGAATCGTTTGCCTATAATTTCTTCGTTCGTGTCGAATCGATTAGCGAAGCCTTTTCTGTGTTGTTTCATTTCAGGTTTCGCTTGGGTACATAATTTCATTTAAATAAATATAATTTGTCGGCGATCGTATTATGAATTCGACGATGCTGTGGCGACGAATTGATTTTTAATTCGATGATTATCGAAGACGTGTTCATGATTTATTTTTTCATTCGTATCGCAGGCCAGGGACGCATGAATCAACTGGGCGGCGTCTTCATAAACGGTCGACCACTGCCGAACCACAAGAGGCTGCAGATAATACACATGGCGAGCGAGGGTGTCAGGCCTTGCGTAATATCGAGACAGCTCAGGGTATCTCACGGTTGCGTGTCGAAGATATTGAACAGATATCAGGAAACCGGCTCGATAAGACCCGGAGTCATCGGGGGAAGCAAACCCCGGGTCGTCACCAGCGAAGTCGAGACCAGGATCGAGACAATAAAGCGCGAAAACCCTGGTATTTGCTCGTGGGAAATTCGCGACAAACTGTTAAAGGTAAAATTTTTTGTTTTGTTTTATCATACATGTACTGAAAATTTTACGATCCAAAGAGCCAATCGCCACTCCGTAACAGTTATTTGCATGGCAAGGGCATGGAAAGGGCTTTCTTGACCAGTGCGGCATTGACACGAGTTAGAACTCCCTTTTCTACGCCCATGCAATTCACACAAGTTTTCTTAACAAATTCACAAAAATCACGCTTTTCGTTTTTGGGAAGTGTGCGTAGAACGGTACTTTTCCGCACTAATGTGGAAGAAAGATCGTATTGCGATTGTACGCATGCGCAGTATTTTTGCCGCACGCGATGCGAAATGTGGCTCGATCGAAAGACGGCTGTTACACCCCGGCAATTTTCTTTTCAACTATCCGTTAGCGGAGTCGAAGACCCGAGTTACAGATAACGTATAGGCCCCCGGAGGTATATCCTCCCCGACGAGTGCCGGCAATACAATTTTCAATCTGCAACGGGAGAGACGCGACGGGGACGACGGCGACGAGATCCCGAGAGTCCTCCTTCCGGCTAGCTATTGACCCCTCGTACGGTCGAGCAATGTTGCTCTCTCGTGTGATATACACACGGCAATATTACAAAGCACGGATATACATGCCGCACGGGGCATACACTGTGACGGTTGTATCGCGCGCCGCGATCACAATCCGAATGGATCTTTTTAATATCGCGAGGGAGGCTGCGAGCGGCTATACAGCTACGTGAAGAACCCGGGGCGACACACGGGCGCGTGTCCTCTAATACGATCCCGCTGCCCGCCGGAACACCCACTGTACACTCATTGGCGTAGTGAAGTCCCATCGAGCTTATAAATGTATTTTCCGAACCGTACGCGTGACACGATCGCTCCCCGATGCCGATAGCCTTTATCGATCGATCGATACTATTTGTAAGTAAAATTCAAAAATAGTAGATAATAAATTTTTTTTTATACTCGTACACTGATAAAAAAAATACGGTTGAATCAACCAAAGATTCGGGCAGGGAAGTTCGAATAAATGTTTAGTTTATTCAATCAAAATTCAATCGGAAATAAATTGTTTCGTATTGATCCTGCACCCTTGCACAAAAGATACCGGAATGGAAATTTTTTTTAAGTTTTCAAAGCTTAAGTATCTTTATATCAAAATCAATGTCGCCGAAGATTTTATAAAATCATAAAAATGACCCGACACATCGTTTGGGTACGGTAAACGCGGTGGGTTTTTGCGGCGAGTGAGATCGGTCTCTCGGGTGCCGGTTCGGAGCAGGGGTGTCTTCGTCGATCCTCTGATAAAGAGATAAATTGCATTCTGAAAAAAGGACCAGAGGGGCACCGGTCGAGCGGTTCGAGTCTTAGCAGCTCGTACACCCATACACTTTCTTTCTGAACGATGTTATATGAACCATATATATATACATATATACATATAGATGTATAAATATACATATATACACATAATACATATACATGTATACACAGATAGCTTCACCGAAAAACACGTACGCCGTTGCGCGAGGGCAGGCAGGCGGTCTAGAGAGAGACCGTGGCCGGCATTAATACGGCATTTAATGTTGGAAGGGGGCGTTACTCGGGGCCCCGCGAGAGGCCCCCGAGGCTCTTTTCTCCATCTCTCTTTTCCTGTCATCGCCCCGGCGTATGCGGACTTGCATCCATGCACAGCGATATCCCTGCTGCCAGCTCGTCCACATCGCCACAGAGCGAGGGAAGGAGGAGGAGGGGGGGGGGAGATCGTTATTGTTTCTGAGATCCGCGGGCTCGATCGTCGAGATCCAACGAGATAGCGGATCGAGGGACTCTCCTCGATGCCGACCCGGCCCGATCCACGCGGTTTCTTTCTCGGTCTCCCGACATTATCGATCTTCGCCTCTCCATCTCACTCGATCAAGATGCGCATGAGTTCTGTGATATTTTCATTTTTTTTTTTTTTTACGTATATTTCACTTCCCTGTTTATGATTTTTTTAAAATTATTATTATTATTATTATTGTTATTGTTATTGTAGTGCATGCGTCTTGTTACTTTCGCTGCGAAACGACCCACTGTCTCTCCGCCCCGTTCATCAACAGTGGGAACACGCGCCGCCAGATAATTACATTGCATTTCCGGCGAAAGTTACGATCTGAGATTATTCTTATCTCGATTTTTTTTTTTTTTTTTTCGCTACGATTTAGCGGTTTATGTCCGCAGAGGAGAGTTTTTTGCTTCGGAAAAGAGTCGGCTGGATAATAGAATTGCTTCTTCTTTTTTTGCGTCCCGAGCCGTGGCGCCTCGAGACGCGAGGAACGGAATATCATTTATCACGCCCATACATCTGTGGCAAAGCCGCATTGGCAAATTTTAATGGTGTTATTGTTTTCCATCGCCGCAGGAAGGCTTCGTGGATCCCCCGAGCCACAGTTCCATAAACAGACTACTGCGGGGCGGAAGACCCGGCGACGACGGCAAGAAGGACTACACTATCGACGGTATCCTCGGTGGTGGTAAGTCGGAGCTAATTATTATCTATCCGTTAGACCCAAAACGCATCAGGAATAAAAGAAAGGTTCGTTCTTTTACCAAAACGTATCTTTTTCACGGAGGTCCATAATTGTCTTCTTTTATTTAAATTCAGTTCGCTGGTACTTAGCTAAATAAAAGAAAAAGTTATCTGATAAAAAATACAGTTCGCTGGTACGCAGTTAAAATAAAAAATAAAAGTTTATCTAGTTATTCGATTACGAATTTACATCGCCCCGCGTCCCGACACTCGTCCGTAAAAAAAGAATTCCCATATCGAGGACAATTATCAATGCCTGATTTCTCTCTCGAGTCGAATCCATCGATAATCCTTCTGGTCATTTCGAAGATCGCTGCGAGATTACGAAAAATAAAAAAAATAAACGAGACACTCAGAGTGTAGAGTATTAGCATCGTAATATATATCTGGTGTCAACTCGCCGGTGCCAACGATCCGAGAGTGATCCGACGTACCGGAGTATCAAGAGAGCTTTTAACCTCGGGAGTGCGTATCTTCCGACAAAGTTTGACGTGGACGCGTTCGCGCGGCAGCGTTACAACACACGCGTGTAAATTCGGTCGGGTTTGCCCCGGTGGACTTACCACTGAGGGACCGAGCGAGAAAGGTGCGCGTAGAGCGGGAGAGAGTCCCTCGATCCGCACCCGAGAAAAAAAAAATGAAAAATAAAACTCGGCGGTCCAGGCGGCGGCAGGACCGCAGGATTTAATCTCCGGTGGGCGTGAGCCTGGATTAACCAGGTTGCCCACACGTCCGACAAACGGATTACAGGAGTGTCAATATCTTACGGGGCAAGTCTCGCACGTATTATCCTTCTTCTTTCCTTCATTCCCACACATACACACACACACTGTATGGTTTATTCCGCGCGGTACGTTTCCGAAGGGTGCTGCCCGGGCTGATGACGGTGTTACAAAAGGCGTTGCGAAGCTGCGAGATGTATAAAATACAATCGAGGCTACTTTAGCCATGCAGCGAATATTGTATTTCCTGAAAACAGTTTGAACGACAATCGCGATAGAACTCGAACGAATACACCGATAAATCCTTAATTATTTTTTATAATTTTTTCGATTACGAATTCTGTCAATTGAATTAATTGAGAAAAAGAAATTATAAAATTTTTTTGACTCGATCAAAGAATTTGTCTTTTTTTTTCTTACAAAAGAAGGAAAGAAAGAAATAATTTTTCATTGTTACCTATTCTCTGTCTAATAAAAGGCCGCACCCACTTCTGTACTTCCAGAAATCGCACAAACAAGTATTGCAACATAGTTCGAACGATTTCACCGATAAATCCTCGAATCGGCGATTAATTTACCGCGGATTATCGTCCAGTATGAAAAGTGGCTACAATATCGTAAGAAAAAAAAGACGAAAAATCCCTGAACCCGATATCAGAGGCTGTTCATTAACTCGACTCAGGAATGTTTTTTTGAGGACGTGAGGGATGAGCGAGGGAGTTCGCGAGATATTCTTTCGGTCGAATCGTTCTCGGGCGCTTTAAGAACGGATGCAGCGCTGAGGGACTCGATCTCGGTTGGGCCCCTCTCGCGAGAATGTGAGGAAAGGAAAGAGAGCCTCTCGGGCGAGAGTCGAGAGCGAGCTCTCAGCTCGTACCATGGGCGCGGGGGGCCCATCGGGGCCTCGCGAGAGTCCCGCGGAGATCAAACGTACCGCCTGCCACACGTCTGCAGTGGTGCTCATTCCAACATCCCTCATTCAACTCTGTATATACATATATATAACACATAAAAGTAAAAATAAAAAAGAGCATTTACAATTCACGAGCGTGCGAGAGATAACGAGATTTCGCGCAATTCCAACATCGATTCATTATATCATGGACTTAATGACTCGAGAGTGCGTCGATTCATTTGTCCGCCGGATAATGGGCGGCACGTTCGAATGAAAAGCCCGTCCGGAGGTTTTCCATCGTCGTTATCCCGGCGCACGCGTCTTCGTGCACTAAAACCCGCCCGGCAAGCCTGAAATTGCCTAAACACTCGTAAAGGCTCGAAGAACACGATGTCTGATAATCGTTTCCTCGGTGTTGGCTTACTCCATCACCGTGCGAGCTCGAACTCTTCAAACGGTGTCCTTTACGATCGTTTCGCGAACGTAATTAACTTTTATTCAATACCTCTACGGAGATATATCGTACGATGAGATCATCGACGATCGTTTCTACATACGTATGTATTTTTATTTTTTTATAAAAATAAAATCCGCGCCGCCTTACGTGAGGCAGTCGTCCCAGTATCCGACCCGGATAATCGCTAGAATCGGCCATCCGGAGTGAAATGGCCAATCGTAATATCTTCGTGCAAAAATCAATATAAGGGGTGGAATTACTCATCTGCTCTACGTCAATTAATAGAGACGAAAATGGATTCGATTTCCCAAAATTTTGAACTTTAAAAAAATGTATTTATTTTGACCTACCATATCACATGCAGTGATATGGCAAAACTATTTTTAAATACCATCATTAATTAACACATGCGAATATTTCGAATATTCTGCCTTAAATACAGAACGTTAGTCCTCACGGCCAATTTTCAATAAATAGTAGAAGGCTTCACCCACCTTTTTCCTCCATAATAAAAACCCACAGACATCCCCCTAAATTGCTATACAATCATGAACTAGATAATATTTGTCAATATTTATCTCCGCCACAAAAAGCCAGAAAAGAAAATTCATCTCATGCGATCCTTAACTAAAAACGCGACTGTGAAATATCTGAATTCACGAGACCCCCCACTCCCCATTACCCGGGCACGATAATTCTCGAGGAAGATATCCGGCGATGCCGCGGAGAGTCGCGACGATGTACGCGAGCACCTCTGATCGGTTTCCTCGCGAGTCCCATCGGTATATATACAGGTGAGAGATAGAACGAGAAAGAGGCGAGAGAAGTGTCGGGGCTACGAGGAGGTATAGGTGTCGGCGTCCGAGGCACAGAAATGACACGTAGCCTGTGGCTTTCTTATTCCGTCTTATTCCCTTCCTTTGGCCTCGGCCGCCGACGAGGGATTAGCCTAATGGGTCCTGCCCATCCCTCCGTGATCCCCTCACCCTCCCGTTCTCGCTCTTCATCCTTCCACGTGGTCTGTATATATACTTATAATATGTATATCCATCCCGATGCCCCGGCAAACTCACCGTGTATTCACACGCACGAGCACTCACACAGTAAACCGCATGGCCGGCAGCGACGCAGCATCCAGCAGCGGGAGCACCGGCTCATGGCAACATGCAGGATACACGGGAGTGTAACGACGAGCCTGCAAGAACCCACTAAGTGATTCACAATCAGGGTTATTGATTGTATCGGTTCTCGATCTCTGCAAAGATCACATCTCTCACTCTACCCTTCGCCCCGCGCCAAAGTAAAAAAATAAAAAAATCGCACGGCAATCATCCTTTCGCTCGCATCATCGTCTCGCGAAAAACGCTGCACTAGATATGTGTATCGTATAACTTATCTTCCAGGACTGACAAACCGGACATCGCTTTTCGGGCTGAGAATTAAACGATGAACTTTTACGATCGATTGTAAATTGACGCGGTTCAGATTATGCCGTGTCTGCGAGTCGTGTTCTTGGGACATAGTCGGGAGCGACGAGTTTTTTTTTTTTACTCTGAGAGAGTTGGTCGCGCTATCGGAATAACTTAATCAGAGCGGACCGCGAGACAAATCGATTTCTCGCCGGGGTTGTAAGTGTACGGCCGGTAACGTCGTGAATGGGGAGAAAAAGCTTCGCCGACCGGGTAAACCGGGATACTTGTATACTTCACGTGTCGGATGTCGCGCGAGTTCATCGGAGCTCGGGCGGACGCGTGAGGGGTTGAACGGATGAGGATACATTATGAGTGAGTTTTTGTTGATCTTTTTTTTTTTAAGAGGGAGCGGCGTATCGTGTCAAGTATCTAATGCGTTCGGATAACTTCTCCCAAGGAACGTTGCTCTTGGGCGACTGGCAGGCTATCGCTCGGGTAGTTCTTGTCACACGTTAACGTGTTTAATCCTCGTGGTCGTAGTGGGTCTCGAACGGGCGAGATTGTCGCAGCGGCATGTTTCACCTATCGTGCCCACGATCGCCGCGACAGCTCGCGACGATCGGCCTTTTCTGCTCACCGAAGATACCCGGCGGAGAGACGGGACAGAATGAGGTACCGAAAAAAATGTAGATACACTTGTGGGAACCTAAATCCGAGTGAAATGAAAAACGTTATAGTTCTCGCGCTGACGGGGAGATTCGGAGTACCCTGATTTAGCTGAGTTTTTGATAAATCGGTGAGAAACCGATAAATCGGGCTAGAGGCAAACGTTTTATCTCATACCGACTTCCCGCCCGCGTCCAATTCATCGAGCTCCCAGATTAAGACTGTTCTTGATTATCGATCAGCCCTCAAGTTCCACCAGACCTAAAAAGCTACAAACCCGTTAAATTTTTTCTGCTTTTGCTAAAATGTTCGATAAATCGGATTGGAGTAAAAATGTTGATCTCATGCTGACTTCCCGCCCGCATCGAATTCATCAAATTCTTGGATTAAGACTTTTCTCTTTCTCGAGACTGCGGTGTGTTTTATCCTGCAGCGATCACGCTTATCGATCAGCCCCCAACTTCCTCCAGACCTAAAAAGCTACAAAACCGTTTATCCAAGAGAGCGCAAGGGCCTCGCCCCCTAACGCGATCTAATCGGGGCCTCTCCCGCAAGTCCGGCACCCGTATTTACGCGGATTGTTTAGCAGGATAAAATGCTAATCCACTCGAGCGAGCGTCATCCGGGACCCGCTATCGCTTGCGGAAGGAAATTCTAAGCGCAAAACGTGTTTCTACCGTAATTATAGATCTTACGCGCAGGAAAGATCATATCGCATCGAGCGGGGACCACCGACGACGTCCGTGAAAGTTTGCGGGTTGAATAAACTCACCCCGGTAGGCGTTACCGACACTTTCGACATTGAACCCGATGATCCAGAAGTGTACGAAAGCGGAAATCTCTCGAATCCGTATTGTCCGCTTAGCGCTGGCCAGTAGGACGGAAAACCGCTGTATTGGGCCGGAAAGGAGTCAAGAGTGGATGACTTCGGGCTGTTACCATCCGAACGAGGGGATGACTTTGTGACGGGGCTGGCAAAAGACGGGGATGAAAATCGAGGCTGGGCCGAATGTGTGACGTCGATTTCGGTGACGTTCATTGCTCGGAGAAGCAGAGGACGACCGCGGCGGGCGTTGACAGAGGAGACAAAACCGCCGTCCTGTGTCAACCCCGGGCGACCGACACCTCCGGCCATTGTACTGCATCCTATTCCCGAAGTCACCGAAGAGCCGAATTCGTTACCGTTTAAGAGGGGACCTCACACACGCTGCCAACCGAGGACCCCCCAAGACCCGATGTACGGAGTCGTCCGATGTGGGACGTGCGCGGTGGAAACGGAGAATGAGGAGGAAGGTTCTAGGGGCGCAGAGTCATCGCGTGGACCATCGGTAGAAGAAGGACCAGAGGACGAAGCGGACCCGGC
This sequence comes from Amblyteles armatorius, assembly GCA_933228735.2. NCBI lineage: Eukaryota > Metazoa > Arthropoda > Insecta > Hymenoptera > Ichneumonidae > Amblyteles > Amblyteles armatorius. Next base: position 20,732,806 of record OW121687.1, on the reverse strand, counting down.
AGAACGAGAAACCCACCAGCTAGTCCCGGCCAGCCGAACCCGAGTCCCCTAGATTTATAACCCACGAGGTGCGGCAACCTTTTTTTCCCTCACCATTCGTTTGGTCTACCCGTCGCGCAATTCGCCACGCGGAAAGCGTCGACCCAAGAGAAACGAACGATGGAAAACTTCCTCGGCAAGAAGACGATTCAGCGGTCCCAACGGCAGATCGAACGGGATGAATCTCGGCGAAAAGGAGCAACGCCGTAGATCAACATTAGCGCAGCCCTGTAAGATACGCAACTCATCTTATCCTCTTGTTTCCCACTTGCTCGTTCGATAAAATCGCACGACAGCAATGAGTTCTCGTACAGTTTCGTCGAGTTTGGTAGAATTGGTGAGCCACTCGAGGGAATCGATTCCCAATTGGCCGAGTCCGAATCAATCGAAGAGCTCGTTGGGGCCGGGCGTGTGTGAAGCCGTCGCAGTCTCACAGCGGGGATGCTGACCGGCAACATTTCTCGATGACGATGCTAATGCCCGCGAAAGAGACGGATAGGTGTGATCCAACGGGAAGAATGAGAAAGAGTCGGAGACAGTCGGAGGCATGAGTGCGAGGGCGCGAGCGAAGAAGAGCCGCTATTTGCTCTCGAGAGCGCGCGGGTCGCCGGGCAACACACAGAGGCCCCCAGAGGCTGCGGCAGCCTACTAATTGATTACACGCATCTTTTCACGCGATCTATTCATCCCATCCGAAGACTTTTCATCGTCGGGTGAGTGCCTCATTGATCGCGCATGTATCACATCTGGGTAAAATTTCGTCGAACCCGCAAGACTCTCTTCGGCGCAATCGCTGAACGACCATAGTCGCATCTGCGGATACCTAGCGAATGTTTATTTATGTGCGTGCGGTTATCGGGCATCGACGACGACAAAGCTTCGCCGACAGGCAGGCTTCGGCGAAATTAGCATGAAACTGTCGTCACTCCGCGAAAGGAGCGAAAGAAAATAGATAGGGCAAAAACGGGGCAAGACGGAACGTCGGGCCAAAAACGGACCGGCGGGTCCACCGTCTGGAATGAAACTTTTCTTTTCAATGTTTCACGATAAAGAAAATCTTAAAAACAGTCCTTTTTGCCCCGAAGCTCCGATAACGACAGTCGTTGCATCATTCATACGTTGAGAATGCAAATAGATAAATTTGCGTAAAAACAATGTGTACAAACAAATATTCCATTTGGTTGGCTGGAAATGGGCGATAAAGATCGTTTGAAGAAATGCCGAAGACAGGGGCTTGAGGTTCTGTTATTAACGTACATGATATTTCATTAACTGTGACATGCACGCAGTATTTATCCTCGCGCGTATCGACGCATGTTCTCTCGTTACCTTGTCTTTTCTTTTTCGTTAATTTGGCGCGTAGTTCCTATTGCCGAGCGCCCGCAGCTGGGTTCGTTCGATCCTCGGCCGACGAAGTGAAACGACCGACTCGCAGCCGGGCGCTCGTGGAACGGACGATAAAATCTACAAGGGATAATTTCATCGACGCCCTTTTGCGCGAGCTGGCGCGCGTTGCGAGAAGGGCGTGAATCGGACGAGGAGACTCTCGCCTTCGGATTCTTTCGGGCCCTCATCGCGAGACCGGCCGAAAGAGGTTCTCTCATTACGACTCTAACGTATAGCCCTCCGAACGATCACACCCTCTCCGTACATTCGTTCCTAGTTCTTTTGTTTTTGCGTTTCTCCCTTCGACGAGAGGGAGCCACATCATTTCGCCGAACTCGAAATTTTTTTAATTTACCATTTTCAGCATAGGGAATCCTATGTTAAATTTTGCGAAACGGCACTTTTTTTCAAAAAATTTCGAGATATCGAATTAAAACCTTCGCCATTGCGTTCAAGTGGCATATTTACCAACCGATTTCATTAACGAAAAAATTATAAATTTTTTTTTTTTTGAAAATACAATTTTTTTCGAAAAATGGTAAAGGTAAAATGATATTGGTAAAAATGTATCCAAATCGTCGAATTGCCGAATCGTTATTTTTCCGAATTGTCAAATTACCGAAACTTTATTATCCCATGACTTTCGGCCGTACGACGATTCGGCCGATTGTAGTTTCGGCGAATTTATGTGGTTCCGACGAGAGAGGAAAGAAGAAAAAAATGTGACACGAAACGGAGGATATGTGCGCGTTGTCGCGGAAGGACGAAGCGACGGAGCGATCGGTGGTCCAGCGAGGAGGATGGAAGCGAAGCGAACGAGAAGGAAGGAACATGATCTCGGAACGTCGCTCTTACTCTCAGAGAACTGTGAGAGGGCCAACGCCGCCGCTTCCACCGCGGTGTCAGAGGGCGCGCGCTGGAATGCCGACTCCGCGAAGGGCCCTCAGCCCTCGGGGGAGAACTTCACCCGCGCGCGTAAGAAACGCACCTGGTTCCTTCGCTACCTCGATCCCTCCGTCCACGAGAGGAGCGATCACGGGGAACCGAGATATTAAACCCGAGAGAACGACGCTCTGCCCCCTGACACGTCCTAATTGCGATAATTGATAATTATCGTCGCTGGGAATATCGCCCTGGTTATATCGTCCTTTATACACGGGGAACATCGCATCGCCGGGCTTTCGGGGATAACGAGAGACGGAAAAGAGCCCACGGGTGATGGGTGGTTAATAAAATAATAAAACAGTTATTAAGGCGATTCGGGAGAGAAGCACCCGGTGGACGCTGGAGAGATTTACTGCGTCGCTCTCTTTTTTTTTATCTACTAGCGGGTGTGGTTCTACGCGGTGCGAAATTTTGGGGATCGTGGCTTTGTATTTTTATTCTATCTACTTGGAGAAAATTTACCAGCAATTTTTTTTTTTTTTGTCGCAAATATTAAAAAATAGATTGTTTTTAAGATTGAAGTTTAGGGAAACGTTGTGTTTCCACTGACCGTTAGGGATATGTGATAAAAAAATAAATCTACGAAACGGCAGTGATCGCAGGATTTTTAACTTGCTCACTTGCCCGTTAAATAAATCAGCCAACCAAATGTCTGATTTATTTGCCGGGTTTTTTTTCCATTGTCACGATCGACATTTCGACGGCTGACGGGTTGATGGATCGCGCGGTTTATGCAAATTCGTTGAGAACACTTACCCTACGTGACGAAGTATCGTATCGGCAGAGTTGAATAACTAGATCGAAAGATAACACATACGGAGGTTTTGACAGTCCGATTATATTAAGTGCGAAGATAGCACTGGTTCGTATTTAGATGTCACCATGATTTACGGTAACATCTAAAAACTCAACACAAAAGGCACTTGTATAAAATAATAACATTTAATATGAAGGTAAATAGTATAAAATTATAAAATTCAATACGAAGGTAAATAGTATAAAATTATGAAATTTAATATGAAGTTAAATGGCATAAAATTATAAAATTGATCTTTCTATCCTTCCTAGTCTAATTAAAACCGGAAAAGTGTATTTCATGTGTTTGTACCTCAAAAAATACGTCCTTCCGATTTTATTCGAGCGATGTACGTGGGGTAACAATTGATCCAACCGAAGTGAACATTTTTCAAGCGTTACATCGGGTTCTGGTCGGGAACCGACCGGGCCTTCCCCGATCCTTATCAACGCCTGATTCAACGCTCCGAAATGTCTACCAAGATATATTCAGATGCTATCCGGTTATGGACATTTTTCAAAAACACAGTAATAGTTACCAACTATTCAACCCACCAGTGTATAACCGGCCCGGAATTCTAGTCCGCGGTATACCGACGGTCCCTTTGGCGGCGTCCACCGGCTCTTCCGGACGACAATCGGAAGAATAGAAGAATAGTCGCCGCACAGACAAGTTGCATCTTCAATAATAAAAGGTGAGCCTCGGCTCTTTTTGAACTCTTGTCACCTCTTCTGCCGTATGTAAGCCGACGCCAGGCCGACACCGCCGCTTTCGACTCTTCCCCTTCCCCTTCCCAGCATTATACTTTTCCCATCTCCCGCACCCGCCGACAGTACAGAAGAGACCCCGAAAATGTATGTTTGGCAATATTTCACAAAACACGCCCGTAAAGACACAATGAAACTCGTGTCAGAGGTGCACACCCGCTGTCCCCGCGCTACACCTGACGCATGCTCCGACTATTTCTTGGACCGTGGAAACTTAGGCCTACAGACTCCCGATAGCTAATTTTCGTCCGCCGAAATCTCGTTCAAACATAAATCAGCGAAAATATCACAGTTACACTTCAAAATGTACTTCGTTGGATGGCACGAATCAAAATTCATTAAATTAGTACGAGCGCGAACTTTTATCGTTGTTTCACCGAAAAGAAGATAACACCAATCGCTGAACTGCAATTCTGACGGAAAGTGCTCGGAGATAAAAATATAAGTGTTATCTCCAGATTTTCATGGTAATCGTGGTGAAGCATCTCAGATTCGCATTTCTAGCTTGATTGGCGCAAAACAATTTGAGAGCATTTCTCCATTTTTCTCATCGGCTTACACTGAGCCGCCGGTATTGTAATTCGTTCGTCACTCGAAGGCCGAGCCGGGGATTCTGGTCCGGAGTGTCGTTTGCCTTCGTGTGGCTTTTGACAAATGTGACACAGTCGCACCGGCGACCGAGAAGCAAGACCATTCCGGCCGGTGAGAGTGACGCCCGAGAGGATTCTATCGCGGCACTCAAAGGATACCGCTGGGAATTCCGTGCACTTCAATGTTTCCCCTCTTTCTTCGCCCTATCGCAACCTCGGACTCTTATTCATCGGTCCTGTCGCTTGGTACGATGCCGGATAGTTCAGAAGTGAATTGCATAATGACTTGAACGGGAACAACAACGAAATGCCGCACGATGGTCCGGGCATTAGGAATACCGGGTATGGTGCCAATATACTACCTGCGCGCATTTTAACATTCGAACGAACACCCGACGGCAGGTCGTACTGTGAGCTTGGGAAAACATCGCACCGGGTTGTCCTTTTTTCGTGTGATGCACCGGCGTCGCGCCTACCCGGGAAAGGACTTCCCGCAGATGCACGCGGGATACACGAGAGTCAATAAATAAGGTGCGATGCTTCCGAAAAAAAAAATGCTCGCAAGGCGCTCACTGAAAAGGCTTCAGCTTCTTCAGCATTCGTACGAATTTTGGCAAATTAATGTCGATGCTTTTGATTTTGTGATAATTGAGACTTCGCGGTCACTGCACTGATAAAAAATTCGGTTGAATCATCTAAAGATTCGGAGTATATTTCGTCATTTATATTGCTTTTATCCAATTTGACGGATAGTAACTACGATTTAAAAAAAATTTGATCAATTTCGTCACGAAGCGTTAATATTAAAGAAATTTGTTTTTAATACTCTAGCAACTTTCCGAAGACCTACATTTACGAAAAAAAAATGAAAATCACAATCGATTTCTCTTCAAATTCTGTAAGGAGGAGAGGGGGGGGGGGGGGGATGGCAATGTTGTATTTACTTTACCGCCCGCGCCGGCTTATCCTCGATACAAAATAATGCGGCCATTGAGTTGGCTGACGCGGACGAGCGCATCTTCGCTGAATCGAACGAACGGTCCGAAGTATTCGAAGCGTTGTGGAAGCGGCCGCGCGTCAAGATGTCATGACAACAAACCTCATTGTCGAGGTTTCCCAAAATGCCCGATGAATCGCTCGCGCAATCGTCCTCCCTCACGAGTCCCGACAACTTCGGCAATTGACCGTGTTCGAGTGTCGAACAACGTAGTCGTCTCGTGGACGATCGAGCGTGAGATCAGATTCCCCTTTATCCTCGCTCGCCCAATTTCGCGTGCACCCAAACGCTCCCCGATGCTCCGATGCTTCCTCGCAGGACTGCACTCGTGAATACTCAGGAAAACGAGCGTATAATAGAGATATTCAACGACAATGGGCCGGAGTCGACTTAGCCACGAATAGGATAGATATTTTCCCGAAAAAAAATAAATATAATAAAGTAAGATTCAAAAAAGAAATAACAAAACGTGCCAGAAGATCGTGGGCAAGTCTCCTCGGAAGATCGGAAAGTTTTTCCCGTGGCTTCGTCGCAGCGATGCTGGCAGCAAGGGATGAGCTCTCGGATCCTATCTCGCGCACAAGTGAATCCCAATGAGCGTGGATCGGGACGGGGAATGCCTTCAGCATCGAAAGCTCGGTACTCTCTCGAGCCGGACCGGCGTGGACCGGCGCGCTGAACAGCGCCGACATTAAATGGCCAATAACATATCCGAAAGAGAAGAAGGTACGAGGCTTGCGCGTACGCTGTAGTCGCGTAATTCTAAACACACATAGCACGAGCGGACCGCCGGGTCAACAATGACGATCCGATGTTCTTTCCCGAAGAGATTTCGCTGATCCGCGTTACCGCGATCATCTCGTTCCTGCCCATCGATCGTGGCTTTGCGATCGCACAAAAGCCTCGTCGGTTAACGGTCGTTTAGGGAGATCGTTGTTCCCAAAGATTCCCGGAAAAGGTTCTCGTCCCGCCCCGCGAGTAGAACATTTACGAGGAATCATGGATTCTTGTGATGGGCGATTTTCTTTGGCGACGGGAAAGACCGTTCGGCGGTTTAAACACAAAATATTGCGAATCCTTTCGGCACAGATCGGATCGCGCGAGAGTATCGTGCGTCGGCGTGGGCGTGTGTATTATCCGTAGGAGAGAGCGGGGCAAAACCGATCCGTAGTTCGAGATGAGACTATCGTGTCCGTTTTACCCCTCTTTGCCTCTGGTACTTTCCGCTCTCCACTATGGCTTAGGTATTGTGCCTAAATTCGCTGGCGCATCGACCGCTGTATCGTTCGGCAGCACCAGTCCCCGTATTCGAGGCCATTCGGTTGACCTTTTCCAAATCGTTGTCGTTCAGCGTTCGACGTGTCAAAACACGACAGTTTTGCAACCAAACATGCGTAGCGCGTCCGCCAAGCCGTTGTACATCGGCAATTTGGTCGCGTTGCTATCAGTCGATGTGCCGGCGTTTGGAAGTCGACTTCAAACGCAAAACCTATCTCTCGCATATACGGTCGAATTTAGCGACCGTATGTACGGTGGAAACACGGTTGGTAGTCGAATCCGCGGTCGGCAGTGTCGCTAGGGTCGTCAAACCCCGACAAAATGGTGAACGCGACCGGTATTTTTAGGAGTGTTGATTTACCGATGCTCGTAATCGACCCGCCCGATTTCTCCACCGTTGCTGCGGCACATTGATGACTACCGACGATTCTTGAGTACGCCCATTACAAAAGCAACGGACTTCGGAAACGATAACGAAACGCTAATACAGTTCCTTTTCTTTTCTTCTTCTCGTTACTCAGGTCGTTCGGACGATTCCGACACGACGAGCGAGCCCGGAATAACCCTGAAGCGCAAGCAGCGCCGCGGCAGAACGACGTTCACCGTGCAGCAGTTGGAGCAGCTCGAGGAATCCTTCCAGCGCGCCCAATACCCCGACGTTTACACCAGGGAGGAACTCGCCCAGCGGACCGGCCTGCAGGAGACCAGGATCCAAGTGTGGTTCAGCAATCGCAGGGCCCGCCATCGAAAACGATCGGGTGGTATGGCCCATACGATCGGTGGTCTGCCGATGAGCCCCTGCCAGTACGCTGCCGCTACCCACGAGCTGGGACAGCTTTCTCAGGTCCCTCAAATCCCAGGCGGAGTCTCCCAGATACCGACGAGCCTCCATCAGGCTTCCACTGGTCTTCATCAAGCGTCGCCTACCAGCGTTCAGCAGATTCCCGGCGGCGCTGCCCAAATGGCCAGCTCGATGGCCCAAGTACCGACGACCCTGAGCGGCGCGATGCAGGGACACGCTGCGACGATCTCCGGTCATCTCGGCACCCTTCCCGGACATCCTAACGGAATGCAGCTCGGACAAGTTTCCGGAACGATTCAGCCGCCCATCGCTCACGCCGCGCCTTCCTCGCTGGCTCACAACACAGGTGAGAGCGGTCGATAGATTCGTTGATGGCGGTCGATTGAGGATCTTGAAGTTTCGTCGCTTCGATCGTTCAGTTTTTATTGAGGCGATTGATTTCTGTTGATTTTAATTTTTTTTTTTTTCACGAAACAGGAAACTCCGACTGGTCACGGGCGCAACTCGGCTGGGGCCAATTCAACCATTTCCAGAGCGGGGATTACACCGGCTCGGCTCACCCGGGCCATCATCACTCGGCCCACGCGAGTATCGGCGGCCAGGTAAACGGGGTCACGAACGCCGGCTCCGCCGAATGGTACGATCAGCAGAGCTACGACTACGCCCAACACGCACAGCTCAACTATCATCGCAGCGTCGGAGGAATATTCTAGCGAGACGCTCTTTAACGCTCTTGATTGTAACTTTAATGTGTAGTATAACGAAAGTAGAGAGAGCGTGAGAGAGAAAGAGAGATATTGTATATAGAGACATAATAATATATGGAAAAGAAACCGAGAAAAGAAAACCCCTCAAGAAATTCCCGTTTCATTTTCTGCCCTCTTTACTTCGTTATCTTTGACCGTTCGCGTAACGGATCCTCGTTCAACGAGGACCTACAATTTGCGAAGACGCAATGTTCGCACGATTCGAATAACGAGTTAATGCGCATTAAAAAAAATCTGTAAAAATTCACAGATGTACTTTGAAGGGTTGTTTTTTTTTATAACGCAGATGAAAATTTGTTACGAAGATTCGTATCATTTTTGTGATTCAAAGAATGGTCGTTTGCTATCGACAAAAAGTCCCGAGTACTCAAAGGGTTGGGACAAAAAATGTAACGTGCTGTATAACGAAAATAGAGGGAGAGAGAGATATTGTACATAGAGCATAATAATATATGGAAAATTATTCCGAGAAAGGAAAACCACTTAAGAAATTTAATTTTTTTCCTTCTTCATTTCGTTATCTTCCAGAAAAAAAAACGTTACTGATTTAAAATAACCACTTCATCGAAGAATGTAAATTCAAAAAGTTATTCCATGAAATTTGAATATTCAACTACTCTGCATGGTTGATCATTTAGTCGGAGTATAATTTCACGACGACGACTTCGAGTCAGTGAAAAATATGATAAGGAGGTCACCAGTTGCGATTACGGAGTTGGCAACTTTTTGTAAAAAAGTGTTCTAATCGCGCTCTCTTCGCCGAGACGGAAAAAGTAGTCTCGCCTGTTACGTTAAAATTTATAATTTATGCGCGCAATCCCGGAAATGTAACCCGGAAAATGGTGCGGTCGTTACTCGTAGAATTTATGTGACGATTATGGAAAAATTATTGATAGCCGATGGTAGCAGAAAATCATGTAGCCCGCTTAGAAAAGAGAATCTTACGTAAATGTCGAGCAACTCGAACTTCGTCACGCTTTGAGTGTAAATTTAACAGAGCCCGAAAACGATCGGTATGTATCTCGGGACGTTCCTCACCCTTCCCGGATTCCCGACTAAAGCGATGCTAATTTCTGTATCTAGTCGGTCAGTATAATGTTATCGGCTTCAGATATCGCAGAGCGTTGTTTATAGTATACGAAGAATTGCAAATACACAGTGACGTGCATTTGCCGATGCTACCGCCTGTCTATTACAATAAACTCGAAGCCGCCACGTGATAGAATCTGGTTGATATATAAGCCTCGAACTCTAAGCTCAGTCACCTCAGTTCATCGACTCGAACTCAAGAAAAATGAACTTCCAAGCTTGCGTTGCGCTCAGCCTTCTGGTAAGCATTGATTCGTCGACACTTTACAATCGTACACTGTTAAATAAAATTCGTTTGAAAATTAATTAACAGTATTGAAAGCTTTTTTATACGGTAAAAGATAACGTTGTAAAATCGTGATACGAAGTTTCGTAAAAATAATTTCGTAAAATCGTAATGCGAAGTTTCGTAAAGATAATTTTGTTAAATATGTGACGAGCTCGTTCCTCCAGGTTTGAACATACAAACCCGTCGATTTATCCCCCGTGTCGTCAACAATTTTAGTATGTACTTTTCTTTGTAAAACTATAGCCGGATGGCGGGCTCGAAAAAATTAGCAAATAAAATAATTGTGGACGTTTGTAGACAACGAGTTGTTGTAAAAAGTACAAACTTTTTTTTGCTTTGCACTGTCACACGAAACGCTCTTAAAAAAAAGTTCGCCATGCACCGATAAAAAGGTTTGGTAATATCAACTAAGCTGCGGTTGCGGGTGGCTTGGAAATGCTTTGGTAAATTGAACAAAATATTTTTCACAATCAATAACAGAACAGTCAATTCAACTAAATATTCGGTCACACGACTAAACATTCGTTCAATCAACTAAACATTTCTTTCAATCGATCCAAATATTTCCTTCGCCACCCGCAACCGCAGCTTAGTTGATATTGCCAAACCTTTTTATCGGTGTGCGAATGTAAATTGTCATTATTATTTTATTTTTTTGTGTCTTTTTCTAGGCGGCACTTTTGGTGATACCGCAGTCGGTGTTGTCGCAGGACAACAGCAGTACGACGACAGCAGCGAGCACAGACGACGGAAGCACCACTACTGCGAATCCGAACGCATGCACAGGACAGGACGGTGGACTTGTAGCGCTGTTGACTCAACTCGGTTATTTACTGGGAAACCTTCTCGACAACGTCCCGTTATTGGGAAACGCCGGATTGACGCACCCGGGCGGTCTTCTGGATTTGGCGGGTCTCATCGTACAAGTGCAAAGGCTCCTGAACGGTTTGCTCGTAGGACTGGAGCTCGGAAATCTAAACTTGAGTCAACAAGATGGGCTGTTGTCCAGCCTCCTCGATCAAATAACGACCGTGGTGAACAATCTGCTCGGCGGAAGTCAGGGCGACAAGTGGCGTTGCGAAAACTCCGGCGGTTCGACGGGCGGCGCGATCGGGAGGCTCATCAATGGGCTCGGAACTGGGGTCACTGGTTCCGATGCGACACACAACATTGGTCTGCTCACTTTGGTGAATGGTTTGCTACGAATAGTCGGCGCGCTTCTCAGTGCGCTCCGCCTTACCGGTTTGATCGGTGGCTTGCTGACCGGTCTAGGTGTGCCTCCTTTGTAACGATCTTTGGGCAATCGGCGGCGGATTAACTTGTTAGCATTTATTTACTGCAAATTATGCAGTTGAACGGCCGATTTGATAAAAACATTTACACCAAGCAACTATGTACAATGACAACGATAATACGGGTACCGCGACGGCGAATTATGTAACTTTGACGAAGATTTGAAAAATATAATGTAATTGATAACCGTTATTGTTCTGTTTTTTTTTTTTATCGGTTCACTTGTTTGCATTTATTTAAGACAAATTATGCAGTCAAACGGCCGATTCGATAAATAATGTGCACTGAGCAACTATGTATATAATGACAATGATACCACAATGATAATACGGGTAAACGCGGTGACGACGAAGTATGTAACTATACCAATATAGTAAACTGTAGATTTGAAAAATGTAATATTAGCGATAATTATGGAATTATTGTATGGGTAACATTATTTTTCTATTTGTTTTCAACACGACGACAAAGTATGTAACTTTACCGAAGATTTGAAGGATTTAATATAATCGATGATAATTGATTGTACAAGGTGTCATGTTATTGTTCTATTTATTTTTATCGAGTTTTTAGAGTTGTTGGGTTGATATCTCAAAAAAAAAAATCTGCGAAGAAAACTTTCCGCAATTGCCAATGTCCAGCTCGACCGTAGATTGAATTATTTAAATTTAATTATTTTATTATTTAAATTTAATTATTTTTATTTTTATTTTCCTTATCCAAGAAAGATTCTGCTGAAGAACATTACCGGCGCTGGGTAATAGCAGATTCCTTCCTGCCACTTGTCGACACCCGACATTGCGAGAACTCAAGGCAAGAGATTGTTGATGGAATCCGGCTAACCCGCCAACCCCGCGTTTCACACCCTCGCGAAAAATGCTTTTACCCATGGTGAACTGCTTTACCGATCTTGACTCGGGAACGATTAGGATGAATGTGAAACTGAGATTCTATTTTTTTTTTCTCAACTCATTGGCGTGCACGAGGGTTTGGATCGATTCCACTCGTGTACTATCTCTCGGTTTTTCTGAGTCATTGTTTCAAGAGTCTTACAATAGAAAAAATATCTAATGTCGCCATTTTCTTTCCGTTTTTTTTAAATACGTTATCTCTGTTACGCACATAAATCTTTTTAAAGATACATAAGTCTTTTTCCAGACGACGATAATACGCTTGTACCTGAATTTTTTAAGCAAAGTATCGAAGGTATTTTTACGAACAAATAAGTGTCTGATGCAAATTTTATCGTTCACAATTTGCATGCGTTCGACGGAGAGTATTAACCTTCCTAGTAAACACTTTTCATGACCGCAACGACTTGAACCCACCAAGGTAATGTTTACTTGTGACGTAACCTCTTCTGATATTCACGTACAAGTATTGACAAAGTAATAATTTCGTAAGATTATTGAATCTGTTATACATTTTAGAAACTTGTAAATTTCCTTGTATGCTTGTTCCCCCCCCCCCCCCCCCCCCCCCCAAGAACGCGATAAATAAGATTTTCAAACTGGAAGTGACGTATTTCTGATATAATTTTCCGAAAACTTAAACTATAAACCGGTTTGTAAATTTCATAGTTGATAGCACGGACGTGGAGTGCCCGAGCCACCCTAACCTGCAAGTAAGTTACAAAAGTAACAAACTCGATGTCAAGCTTGTTTGCTGAAATACGATACACCCCATGTATAAACGTAATCTTTATAGAAGTACGGAAAATAAAAAAACGGATTTGTTATAAATTTGACATGAAAAATTGTAGACTCTTGTAGGACTGACCATCGGAAACTCCTAGCCGAGCATACCGACATTCGCAGACCCTGTTACGATCAGCCGATAATGTAGGAACCTCCGCTCAACGAACTTTATCTGATGAGCAGACTTAAGAAGTGGGAAAATACGGTGACTCAAAAATAATAGTAAATACATCCAGGTAGAAAAAGCTCCAAAAGGTTAGAAGGGCGTTAGTGTAACTATAATTGCACTCAATACCGTTTTGAAACCGCAGACCGCTGAGAAAAAAAAAATTGCATTTCCCTGCGTGTGCCGATTCCCCAGGGAATGACAAATTTCTTTTTCATCGACGGACTGCAGTCTTGAAACGGTATTCAGTAAAGTTTTTGCTACCGGCGCGGGCATTTCAAATCGCTTTAATGACACTCCTTAATGATGGCGTCGATGCGCCGCCATCTTTGAAAAAATTGCAACGTTCAAACGCGTTCGGACGAGATCGTCGCTAATCGATGAAAAAACGCGTTAATTATCGAGACTGCCACACATGACAATTTCGTCGACTGATTCTACATTACTAGATTAATGAAAAGACACTTCGTAGGATTGCGGGGCACGGAGAATAGCTGGAAAACTCCGCGAGTGCCAGGCGTCAGCGGACTTGCGCAAAATGCCAACGATCAAACGCAATCGAAAGAACTTTTCGCCAATCGATGAAATAACGCTCTAAATATCGTCTGCAACACTCACCGCTCGTTCCTCGACCGATTCTACATTGTTGGAGTTGAAGAAAACCCTTTGTGAGACGACGATGTATGCAGGTTACACGAAAAACTGCACAGACAAACGACCATCACTCCACGAATATCCGGCGTCGACTGACTTGTCGGAGCGTGTTACTGCGCGACTCGGATGCGCACGAGCGTTCGGAGTCAGCTGTTTCCATCGATTTTTCTGCAATCATCCCTCGAACGGTTCGATGAAGCTACGATTTTCAAATATCACGATCGTCACTTATTTCGTCGACTCTTTCCATTTCCGAATCATCGCAAATGACTAATTGCTGAACCTGACAACGATTTGCAATTAGTTCGTGTAATTGTATTAATTAAAATTAAAAAATTAAACTTTTTACATCTATCCTGCATAGGTACTGTATATATGTTGAATAAAATCAATTAATGAAACAATAATGTGCAACGACGAGCGTTATATTACTTCAATATTATTATTCTTTTTATTGTCATTCGATAATCCATGTTATTGTCTATAGTCAAATACATATTACATGTAGATCAATAAAGTTCGTAAATAAGTTATATGTCGTTCACAGCAATGATCGGTGTCGTATTTTGGATAATGTATTCGCGGGAGTTAGTTTTTCTCGAGTTGAAGGAATCGACCCATCGGAGATACTGTTATGCGAATCCGAAGCCAGCCACTTCGAATCCCATTTCCTCCTTCAACAAACCCACGAATGTGTACCCGCCACACATCATATATATATATATTTTTCTTACATCTGTATGTATATTTATACTATATATTGGATTTGCACTACGAACTTACATCGATAACCGAAATAACGCGAACGAAATGCACTACCATTTAGACGAATTACCGAGTTCTATCGCGATTTTAACAGTCGATAGTTTTTTTTAATAACTACGTGGGCGAAAGAATCCGGAGATTCTTATTATGCGGATAACGTCAATCTCTCATTTTTATATATAAGGAGCTAAACACTAAACCGCTAATTAGATGAATTTCAGAAGAATCCTTTTTTTCAGCGAATTCATGAATTTGCTTCGTAGACAGCGTTGCATTTTTACGCGTGTCCCGCTAGCAGCCGGTTCGCAAACTTCACGATTACTAATATGTGATAATTCACGTGTTTTTGTTTTCCATAAGTAGTACATTGAATACTGTGTAGATGTAGTAGCAAAAATTTCGGTGACAAACATCGAATCGGGATCCCGCAAAAAAAAACACGCCGTATCTTGCAGTCCTTGAAGAGTTGAATATAGAGAAACAATGGGGCAAGTAATATAGATTTGAAAGAAGTGGCTGAACGGCATAACGCGTCGAGACAAAAACATGAGCGTAGACCGGTAACGACGATACATTTTGTTTCCGTGAAAAAAAATTCCTTCGGTGGTAGATAACGCTCAACACGCTTCGTTGCACAATTTCGTTTTCTCGCCCAGATTCTTGTTCGAATTGTCGTCCGAATAGATACTATGGATTCACGAAATTGCCGTTTCTATGTTTTTTCCGCTATTTCGTATGTAGATTGCGCGGCTGCCGAATATCTAATATTTACACTCGATTGTCCGATAGATTCTGGGTGTTTTTTTTTTTCAAATTCTCATCTCATGTGAAACTTCCTTCCGGTTCATTGCCAATTAGCGATTACGCCCAGCGAGACCAATAAAAAAATGAAATAAAAAAATTCGACGAATACTTGGACCTAATAGATCAACGAAAGCACCGTAACGTTCTATATGGCGTTGAAAGCGGCGAAATGAAGCCTATGGCCAATAATATTGTCGACGGAGGGTAGCTGTGGGTTTCTGATGAAGCGCTGTCGACAATTTGCTTGCAGGGACTGAAGGCAGCGGGCTCTCGGTCTGCGGTAAGATCTTAGCGTCCAAGTCGACGAGTCGGAGGTGTCGTCGGACGCGGTCCCATCTGCGGAATTCTCCCTGCAATGTCAATGAAAAAAAGTCAATTTTATACGATGCCGTTAAATATATTATAACAAAATGTCTATCGAGCACCGAATCCATTACGCTATAACATGTAGATGTGTTTGGTTCCTCGTGATCAATAAACGTATAACAATGAATAATGTGCCAATGGGAGGTGACAGGGGATGCGAGAATACAAATTTACGATACTAGTGCGATAAAAATTTCTCTGACAATTATGAGTTTGCAGCACAAGCCGAAGGCGGGTGTTGCAATCACACGGGTTAAGAAAAAGTTTGCAGCACAAGTATCGTACCAAATTTTATTTCACAAGGTGTGAAAATCGTGTGAAAATTCACGGACGTAAAACTGCAATTTTCGCACCGGGTGAAATAAAGAATTTTTTTTAAATATCGATGGAGGACAACGGTTTCCCAGACGGTATATCTCGTCGAGCGCTTTAAACAAAATCCTACGTACATTTTTTTGCATCTCCGGCGTCTGTATTTCGCCGCGAGCTTTGCGCACCTGCATTGCCACTATTTTACCTGTTGCGAGCGGCTTTGTCAACTTTAAATCCAGAGACTTACCGTGTAGTCGGGATTCGATATGGAAATCCCAACGATCGCGCGTCGGATTCAAAATATGGATGAAAGTTTGTGTCGAGTGTACATTAAAATTGCAAACATCTTTCGAAAAAAAACCACTCCGTTCCATATTTCGAGACGAACCTAAAGATATCTTGCATGAGACTAAATTTCATCAAGTTATAACGGCTGTGTTTTGCATCGCACGAACTTCGCTCCAGAAAGTTCACTCAGAGAATAAAATTCTACGAGTGAACAATTTTAATTCTTCGTACAGCAGTGCTTTGACAGAGACGCGCCGAAGATGAAATTTGACGTCATGGACATATCTTCGGGGTCTCAATTCCGAGACTACGATCTTCTATGAATTAGGAATTACAGGAATTTATCAATCGCAAGTCGGGCGATTTCATTACACGCGTACTACAGATAAAAAAAAAATACCGCGAATTTCGAGGACTATACATCTTTGATGATCGGTGGGTGATCGGTGGACACAAATAAAAGATAAAATGAAGACATCGATATAATACAAAACGGAGGCGGATCGGTTCTCCGTATGTGGATGCTGCGGCCTGTGAGCCTCTCTAATGATTTGTCTAACATCGATCACTATAAAATATCTATCTAACAGAGCTCTATAACACCGACAACGAATATAAATTATTCGTGTACGTACATATGCACACTTAATGATAAACACATACATTTCCAACCAAAAGTTTAGCTCGATAAAAATTTCGGTACTTCGCGATATGCCAAAAATCTGAAAAAATCAACAGTATTAATGATGTCAAGCTCTTTGATATTACATAATAATAATGCCAAAAAGTTATCAACAAATCATTTTTTTTTTATGTTACAAAAAAAAATCAGACCTTTCATTTTCTCATTTTAAATTAATTCCTTGATTTTTTAGAATTCACAAGAATATGTTCAGAATTTTCTTACATATCAAAATATATTTTTTCGATAATTTCAAAAATCGATGTAGAGGCACGAATTTCGGATATGTTTTCGTATCACGATTCTACAGTACACACCAAAATTTTCGAGACGATTGCGCCAGCATTTCCGTAGTTGTGGTCTTAAAAAACATTCAAAAACGAAAAATTCAAACATGTAAGAAAATTAGAAAAAAGTTTATATGGCGTCTAGAAAATCAATGAATTAATTTGACTAGAGAAAAAAAAAGGTTTTCATGATTATTTGTGGAACCATTGTTTTAGCAATTTGTTAATAACTTTTTGACATTAGTGTTATGCTAAAATAATCTTGTTTGGCACCTGTAATACAGCTGATTTCTTCAGATTTTTATACCATTAGGAAGTGTTCAATTTCTCACTGAATCTCGCCTTTGGCTGGGAATGTACGTGTGAAACATCCTTCAACGAACGTATGCATACGTACGTATCGAAAATACATCTATGAACGACTAACACACTAAGTAAGATCCATTTCGTGCACGAGGATGCTTCGCCGCAAATGACAATCCTCTTGCGTCAAATGGATTTTCTTTTTTTTAGATTGAATCTACCGTAAAAAGAGTCCGAAAGCACGACGAGTCGAGGTAAACGGTTGTGAAACGGTCGTTCGCAGTTCAGAGCGAATGGTTTTTGTTCTTTTCTTTCATTGGTCGCACCACTGCGAGCTTCTACACGGACAAAGGTACATCGACAGCAACACGGGTAGAGCGGTGAACACGGAGTGGGAAACCTGCTAATCTGACCTGTCGACCAGATCTCGCGGGGACCGCGAAAATCGTGCCGCCTTGAAGGACGGTAGCCATCCGAGGCGTGCCATCGCCGCTATATGTCTCTTACTTGGTTGGTACATGTCGATATAACCGGCCGTTGGACCTCCAACGTTCTGCAACTCCGAGCCGCCACCTGCTCCTAACATTCACATCTCAGTAGTACGAACCTTTTCTTTATAATACCTCTCTCGTACACTACCGTAGTTACGATACAATATTCATCGGTTTCACATCAATTAATCAATATTTTTGTAAAACAAAATAAAACATAATACAAATTTAATCCGTTATCGGTAATTTATCGATGGGCCGTATTGTTTCAGAAAACTAAACGACAACTAAAGCTGCTCGAATGAAAGCCAAAAAAAAAAAAAAAATGTTCAGAAACTTTCAGAATACAGAAGATTTGTGGTCTCCGCATAGTTCGTACACTCTTGTCCATTTCTCAAACGGAAGTGTACACAATTTCAATAAAATTAATCGAACAGCAAACTTTAGTGAGCGTCTAGGAAATCTTTAAACCCGATCACGAATAATGAATTTAAAAAAAAGGTGCTCACCCATGAATCTCTTCTCCGTGTTCGGATACTCGCCGGTGAGTGCCTCGATCATGTCCTCGTAGTCGAATACATCGGTATTCTGCATGACCGGAAGTGGATACTCGTCGGAGTAATCGATCTGCCGTTTGGCTCTCTTGCCGTCGAGAACGTTCTTGAGCAGATCGTTCTTGGCATTGGCGAGTTCGGCCTCGAAGGCGCTAGTTTCGATCGGCTTCATTGTTTTCTCAGTTTGCTGTGCGATCGGCGACTTTGAGTTCTGTCGATTGTCACCGTGGCGAGTCTCGGCGGTGAGCTTTTGGAGTTCCCGATCGAAACGCTCGGCGTTGAGATCCTTGTCGGTGAGGGAACGTCCGTGACGGTTCTGATTCGGCAGACTCCAGTCTCTGGCCAGTGTGCCGACGTTGCGCTTGCCGTAACCGAAGACATCGCCGTTTCTCGCGAGCGACGCCATGCTGCGCTTGTCGTAGTCGCGGAGAGGCAAGTAGCCGGATCTAGCGAGAGCTCCGAGATAACGCTTGCCGTAACGGAGCCTGTAATTGGTGCCCGCCACGGATCCAAGGCTCCTCTTGCCGGATTGGAGCGCCGGCAGCAGATAGATCCTTCGGATCGATCCGATGTTTCTCTTGCCGCTGTTGGGCAGCATGCGGTCTCGGGCGAGCATCCCGACGTTCCTCTTGCCGCTCGGTAGAGCGTAATCACGCGCGAGGGCCCCGATGTTCCTCTTTCCGTTTGACGACGGAAGCGCCCAGTCCCTCGCCAGTGCACCGACGTTTCTCTTGCCCGCCGGCGGATAGTCACGCGCCAGAGCCTCCAAATCCAATTCGCCGTTCGGCAGGGTGTACTCGGCCGCAATCTCGGGGATGTTTCTTCGATCCTCGACACCACCGTCGGCGAGAATTTTCATAAGGCCGTCGAGGGACTCGCTGCTCAGCGTGTCGAATCTGCGGTGGGAATAAATTGTTGCCGGCGATTATTTAAATTTTTGCATAAAAACTTCCAGTCCGGTACATTACATATTAAATTGAAATTTTTTTTTTTGCAGTGAGGTGGAAAAAACGATGTATGAAAAAAGGTTGATAAGCATTTCTGATCCACAAATATCGAACAATATTTTTTTTTTTTCTACGATAGCTCACCTCACTTTCGAGACATCTTCCTCCTCTTCCGGACGATCCTGAAGCGATATAGGAAGATCGCCGTTCTTCGCCAGGGTCGCGATGCTGCGTTTCTCCGACTCGATCATATCCTCCGACGCGGAGTCGCCATTCTCGTAAGCCCGATCTATGGGATCCTCGAGAAGTCTCTGAGCTCGTCCAATGGCACCGAGATGACCGCGTATGGCCAAGTCGCTGAACAGCTCGAGATAGACACCGGCGGGCAGGCAGATCTTCGCATCCTCGCCGTCGTCGGTGCTGAGACTCTTCAGATTAACGTAATCAGCTCGGTCCTTGGGGTCGGGGATGATCCTGGCGGTTCTCGAGTACGCCGCGAGATTCGAGCCCACCTCCGGAAGTCGCAGCAGAGCGAGGAAGGTCTTTCGGGGTATACATCGACTTCCCTCTTCCTCCTGGCAGTTCACCTGAAAAAGTCCAAATTGGATTACAGTTTTTGTTACCGACTTAGCACCCGGCTCGGCTAAGGGGGAGGAGCTTTCGCATCGCTCTAAGGGAAAGTGAAATATCGCGGTCGGCAACGAAAACTGTACTCAACTTTTTTCACACCGAAAAAAAGGTTTCGTAATATCAAACTAAGCTGCGGCTGCGGGTGGCGAAAGAAATATTTGGTCGATTGAATGAAATATTTAGTTGATTGAACGAATATTCAATTGATTGAACGGATATTTAGTTGCTTCAACAAATAGTTACTTGGATTTGACAAACATTTTATTCAGTCGACCAAATATTTCTTTCGCCACCCGCAACCGCAGCTTGGTTTGATATTACCAAACCTTTTTTTCGGTGCACGCACGGTGGTATTTAACGTAAAAATAAGTGTCATCGAAGACGGATTACATGTCAGCTTTCGATGACACTTTTCTTTTAATCACAGATGCCAGCGTCGATGAAAAAAGTTGATTACAATTTTTGTTATCTAACTGGGCACGGGATGGGTGGGAAGGAAGGGATTTCACATGGTCTTTAGCGGCGTGTCACGCAGCGGTGACCTGATTACCATTTATCGCGTGTAATAAGCGAAGAGCCCATCAAATCTCCTCGAGCCATATTCGATAACGACCGGCGGTCGCCAGAGGGATAAAGTGCAACGCGGAAATATCTATCTCCCTCGCAGCGCATGCCGGGCGATCTGTTGGCAGATCGGCCCGACGTTTACCGTCGAAAACGAGAGGACATGAAATTGGTAACGCATGGCATTTCCGTGTGAACGACACGGTGCAGCGATACAAACTCTCGAGCGCGTGCAACCTGGCTGAATGCTCCGGCAATTGCTCATCGGACACACGCGGCACGTAGCACGTATGCATCGCACCCGGGGACGCTCTACGACGATTAAAAAAGTGATGAATGGTACCGTATGGACGATAAATTCATTGCCACGAGAGAATTGGCCCTTTAATTTTTGGGGGTGTCCGGACCGGACACGAACTCCGAGATTCCGAGTGAAACTGGCTTCGGGGAGATACCGTATCAGAGATCGATCCCAACGATGTAAAGCGCGAGGGGAATCCCCAGAGCGCAGGTGTTCTGCGAAATCGAATAATCGTTATCGCGGCACGAGCAAATTAAACGCCGAGCTTAATTTGCGTATTAAAATTTTCGTATCAAAATTTACGTGTCAAAATTTACACATCTGCCGATCATGATTGCCGAATCGGACAGAATAAAAAAAATCCATGCTCACCGGAAACTTATGTTTTCCGGTGATACTAAAGAAAAGTCCGATTTTGGCGCGAAATCGAATAATCGTTATAGCCGCTCGGGCGTTAAATTTGCATACAGCCTATCTGTCATTATAATCGCTGCAGCGGGAAGGGCTTGAAAAAATCCACGCGCAGGGGAAACTCGTGCTTTATCGGTGACAATAAAGTAACGATCGATTGTTCAACTATTTCCCTATTTATCGGAATGTAAATTAAAAAAAAGAATTTCCCGAAATAACTGTGACGCAAGATATATCACACTGGGCTTCACCGGGAAACCTCGCGGAATCTCGGCGAGAGAGGCGTGCATGAAATTTATTGGAGTATACTAAAATCGAAGATTCTCAAGGAAGTCGTACTATTTCCGGCGGGGGTGTTGCGGTGCTCCGTTATCTCGTGACGCAGCGGAATTGTAACAGATATATATATATGTATACATATATAGTGGAGAAGGTGCGAAATATACTCCAGAATGCCTACGCCTCGGCCCCCTCGACTACCGTCATAAAGCCCTCGGTCTAGTATACTTCGAGTCCGCGCGATTGTGATATGTAGTTCCAGATGGTGTTGACGTTGACTGCTAATTGTGGGCCTGGAAGCGTACCCTCCCACATTCGCCCACCCGGGGACACATGTACTCGCGGTATCTATGTATTCCAGACGTATAGAATACAGCAGCGAATACACGATTCATCCCGGAGCTTCGACGAGTACTGGACGGCGAATACGTGAAAGTAACGAGCGTATTTCATGGAAGGGCCTTTAACGAACCGATAACGAATAGCGTCGATCGATCGAATTCCTCCGGATTTACTTTTTTTTTTTTAAATATCAACACTATCAAATTAATTAATAGACATGTATACGGAGGCAGAGATTAAATATCGCTACACGGATAAAAAAAATACGGTTACATCGACTGAGATTCGGGCATGGACGTTCAACAAAATATTTTTTTGGTACAGTTAAAAAATTGGTTAGTTCAAAAATTTGTTGGGTGATTTTACGAAAATGTTTTTGAGTCATTAAAATATGCTAAAAACTATGCAAACATGCATCCGTTTGTTGAGTTTTAATTCTACTTGCCATTACTCTCTTGGCCATATCACCCCGACTCACCCGCCCAATTTAGAATGAGACAATGTGTTCGGTGAACATGAGAGCTCACAAAAGAGCAAGAGAGCGAGAGACGGACCGTTCTTCGATATCCAACAGCCAAATCAAGCAACGCAAATTGATAGAGCGGTGGCGAAACAATTATGTAAAACAATATCACCCGACTGTAGACTATAAGTTCGTCGTAAGGAAAACTTTGAGAGATACTTTAAAAAAGTGAAGAAAAAAAATGGAAATACATGATTACGAGGGGAAAAAAATTAATTGGCGGCTCGACCAATATGCGTGTATCGTCGAGCGGCTTGATTGGAGGGGCCTCCTCGGTGGCTGCGATTAATTTTCCATCCCGAACGATTTAACGGCGCGGCACTCGCTCGTACGAGGAGCGTGCGGAGTCCGAAATACAGCGTCGCGATGGTCGAACGCCCGACCGTGTCGGATAGATTTGCGTGCAAAACGGGCGCGCGACTTCTCGTTAAGCCGGACATAATCGAATGCAGCGTACGCGTGTGTCGCCGTTAATGAATATCGTGTCTCATCAAATCCGCGACCGAGGGCCCGTCCGGTCGCGTTCGTTAAACGCCGCCGGTGATCGAACAACGTATTACACCGTTATTTAACATTGCGTGTTTGCGGACAACGTTGCAGCTACGCTTGTCCATCAACCGACGTCTCGCCGCGTGGTGATCGGTGACGTAAATGGACGGAAGATTTTTTAAAATAAAGGCATTTTTTTTTTAAGTATAAAAAAAAGCTTTCGATGCTTCAGCTGTAGCTGATCGAGTTTCACGTACGGAGATCCAAACAATGCCGCACATCCGGCTGGTAAATTTCAAGCCTTCGTCGGCTTTTGCACTGTGACGCGAAACAATACGGATAGTGGAGGAAAACGTCCGTGCTATAAAAATCTGCTATGGAAAACTGCGAAAGCCGCAAATTATCGATCCTCGACTATCGCAAAAAAAAAAGCAGACTGTCGTTGGTTTTTTAATCTGCGAAAAACGTTTTTCTTTTTTGTTTTGGAGAATAAAAAATAAAAGTCCGCGGTACCGTCGAGAATAAAAGCCCGTAAATCGTCGAGTTCTCCTTGCGCACTGTGCCGAAAGTATATGTTGAAATAAAAAGACAAAAAAAATATGTTTATAAAAGCCGAATTTTTTCGAACAGCAATGCGGTGTTTTGTGTTCACAAATTTATTTATCGGCAAACGTTTAGTCGGGGTACCGCGGCATTTAATTCCGGTCGAGTTCACGAGAAGGTAAAATGTATGCTGATGCACGACTTCCCCGCCCTCGTACCCTTACGATCGACTACTTCCGGATGGACTTCCATACCGACCGGTCCCTCCCGTTTTTTTCTTCATCTCGTTCGAGAGTTGGCCATCGCATCAGTGATTTTATATTTTATAGCCGCTGCGTGGCCTACTTGCCAAATAAGTGCTAGATAACCATTGTTTACCCAAAATTGTATCCAAAGTGTATAAGTATATAAGTATACGGATTCTCGTTACAGAACGAAGCAACTGTATCGAATGAATAAACTTTTGTACTCCCCTCCATGTCTATTCTGCGATCCAATAACGCAAGCCTCGGACATACACTTTCGATCGAGCGGAGAAAAGAAAAGTCGCGTGGACTACAAACGATGGGATAGCGCATTGTCCTGTTTGTTTTTCCGGATACACGTTTCGGTGAATGGCATTTCAAATAACTTTCCCGATTTTCCCGGTTGAATTTGCCGAAGGAAAGTCGGGCGAAGCGAGCACGAATACTACCCCGTCTGTCACTCGATCGCTCCTCCGGTATTCGGCGCTTTAATATGTCTCGTTCCAAAGGATCGCGTAGGATCGCGAATACCTTCTGCGCAACGGCGCGAGATCCTTCGACTTTATGCTTTCAATGGAATCACTCGAGGAATTTTGTGAAATGAAAAAAGAAAAATTATTATTTTAATCTGTCTATCGCGCTTTCAGCTTATTATTAGACGAGCTCGTCGACTTTTGTCCGAGGTTACTTTTTGAGCTGATTAAAATTAATACCGAGAAGAGACCGCTTCAAAGACCATTGAAATGGAGGAACGTTGATGACGTTGCAGTGCGCGAGCGGCGCTAAAAAATGCGGCATTGACGTCGCATTCGTCTGATCTTTGGTCCTCTTTAGGGATTCTTCCTCCAACGAGTCTCTAATAAGAATTTATAATCTCCTCTGGTCGATTCACAAAGTTTCCGTCCAATTTCTGGGCCCAAGGACTTTACGCAAAGTTGACGTCTTGACCGCTGCGCGAGAGTCTTAGACGGAGTTACTCTCTGCTCCGCAGTTGCTTCCCGCCGAATTCAACGAAGTATTTGCTCGCGGCCTTTGTACCGAGCTGGAAGCTGCGAGGCTCGGGATCTCGTTCTAATTGGAAATTCTCGTTTGCTCGTATTATTGACTTCCGGAACAATTTAGAGCAAATGCACAGTAGAATTAAAACTTGTGTTCGATTGCAGGGAAGAATGGGCAGGTTGCAATACCAATGCAAAAAACCAATTACTCAAAGTTCGGCAGTTATTTGTATTAAAATTAACAGGTGAAATAATTAAATGGTTTTTTTTTTCTCCGAGACCAGAATCAAATTTGTCTTGGAAGTTTTGTTCCTACGCACGTAACAAGATAAAAGAAGATGCAACTCGTAAAAACTGCACAATTACAGAGAATTAGGCGGGCCGGCAGTAAACGGCCCGTTCTACCCTAAACTCCCCTGATGTCTGAATACAGGTAAAATCTTTAACTCGCTCTCATTTTTTATTTCATTTTTTTATTTTCAAGACCTAAATGAAATTTGTCCTGAAAGTTTTGTTCTTAAGCCCGTAACAAGATAAAAGAAGATGCAACTCGTAAAAACTGCACAATGAAAAATAATTTTCTGGTCGGTATCAAAAAGCACCGTTCCACCCTGAGCCACCCTGATTCCTTTCCGGAAAACTGCGCTTCACCGTGCAGTAGTTTGCTTGGCCCAACCGCAATATCATCGGCGCTCGCCGGTACACGGGAGCGATCGTGGGGAACGTCGTAAAACTCATCTCGTCTATAAATTTCCCGGTCCAATGGCTGCGAAATTACGCGCGTGTCCTCGCTCGCTCGCGGGAGCGCAAAGTGACTAAATAATACTTCCCAGAATTCAACCGTCAGGCCGGACCGGTGGCGGAAGAGCGCCGGTAGTATAAACGAAAGTGCCCGTTGCACATGGCAATTCCAGAAGCGGTACACGCTGACATACACGGGAATTAAGCCCTTCCGCAGATTGCCGCAGCCCCGCACGGCGAGAGAGAACTTCCCTAGCGAACAACCCACACGAGCTTCCATGATTTATCAAACTTGTCCTTGTTCCACCAACTCGGGCGCGTCACGCCCATGAATGACGAATCGTCCGACGGCCGTTTAATTCGCGGAAACTAAGGTGAGGCCGGATCCTTCCGAGCACATGGTTCGAACGGGGTGAAAAGACGAACTTATCAATCCCACATATTGCTCGATTGAATTCCGAATTTTTTAAATATTTGTTTTTCAATAAATTTTTACAAGTTTTTCAAAACTAAATTTTTCCATTTCTTTTTCGTCGATAATAATAGCGATATGATTCGACGACCAAAGGAAAAGAATTATAAGATTTGATGCCGACAGCAATGGATGCGCGGTTGGCGCACGGCTCCGGTGGTCTCCCAAGTCAAGCAAGATCGGTCGCGGTCAGTGCTTGGATGGGTGACCGGTTAGCCGTGCGCTAGCTGGCGCATCAACCGTTGAGCGAGAGGCGCTTTCTTCTAAAACTTAGGTGTTTCTGCACTTTACTCAAAGTGCAAAAATACCGGAGGATCAGTAGAATATGGTCGTCTGTACCGGCACGGGTTATCCGTAGTTTCCCCGTGTGCCCAGCAAATGCGGTACAGTGCAGCTAAGTCGGCTACGGACGCACTCTAAGTTAGGTAGCTTAGCTGAGTGCGGGTAGGGAATGCAAGGGGGAATGGGGATGGGGTTCCGTAAAAACGCAGAAGGGTATACGGTGGAAAAAATGGTACAAATATTGAAAAATATAAGATCTGGTAAAGAATTAAATAAAAATTGTTGGACCCGAGGTGGAAGGAATTTTTAGAGTAAATTTTCTTATAGTTTTTTTACCCGATTTTTGTACCAATTAATTTTGCGCTGTAAAGTCGCTCGAATTTGTATTTATTTTCAAAGAAATTACTCTACGTACGACCAGTGGGAAGATAATAAGTGCCCGGAGGAATGGTAGATGGCTGAGGAAACCGGCACGAAGTCCGGCGTCCGATGGAACGAGCACGCTTTTAATACGAACGTGAGACGAGTTCACAACTCCGGTTACCTCCGCCATGATATAGTATACACTATTTCACCGTTTCAATATAACTCGACTACCTGCACTTGACATTTACCGGATGCTTTATTCGGTCGCGTTTACACACGAATTGTCTCGTTTGGAAGCCAAGAACACAAATTTTAACAATTTTATTGCGTACTTCAGAGTTAATGAAACAGTACGAAAAAAAAAATTTGGGATAATTAAATCTCTTATCGACGGTGGTACATGCCCGTATGGGAATTTCTATGATGAATCACACTCAACGGAAAACAGCTTCGATAGCCCACAGATTTTTTAAATTTCTTGCACGCGTGATTTCATTGCTGATAAGAGAACCTCTGATTTATTTTTTTACACATTTCAACTTTCCCTCGTTCTCAATTTATGTTGTTAATTCAAATACATTGCCATGTGTGTTGGCATAGAACGCCCCATGTAAAAAAAATATGTATATATATATTTTTTTTTATGTAAAAAAGAAATAAGAATCGCGGTATAAACTCGTCAACAAGGATATGGACCATCGAGTGTCTTCCAGATTCATTGAGGCAAAGCCGGGAAGGTAGGAAGATCTCCTCGAAGGTCGATATTCTCGTTTTGAAAATTCTTATGTAGATATCGAAAGGTCGGGTATAAGCAGGCGGTATAAGCGGTATCAGTGACGTCGCAGGACCCTTTCCGAGATCGACGGAGGGTCGGGTTGCAAATAGACTCTTGTCGTTTACTCGGTTCGTATGGCACGTAGAGAGGAAATTACTGATCGCGGGATAAGGCGATGTTGGAGAGGACGCGGAAGAAACGGCGCGATCGCGGTAGGTAAAGAGACCTTTTCGCCCGGTAGTTTCACTTCGGGACTCTCGGATATCACCATCCGGGCGTGATGAAAGTATCGATGGTCATTTTTGCAACTCTGATTTTTTATTTTTAGTTTTTGGTTTTTATCGAAGCAGAAAAATTTTGGAACGTTAGAACTGGAGATTGTCGGGACCTGATTGGACCGTTTTAATTTTTTAACTTCGGAGAAGCATCTCGCCATAGGTACAGAGAGAACCTTTCTGCCCGGTGGTTTCACTTCGGGACTCTCAGATATTAACCACCTGAGCGACGAACGTATCAACGGTCACTTTTACGACCCCGATTCTTTTTTATTTTATTTTTTATTTTTACACTAGCAGAATATTTTAAAGCGTTAGATCTGAGAGTTGTCGCGACCTTATTGAAACGTTTTAGTTTTTTTAACTTCCAAGAAAATCCCGCAAAACACGGGTTTGTTATAATTTCGCGATATGTATGTATTTTTTCACATGTCTTTTTTATTTAGCATATGTCGATATGAAAGAAACCGAATATATATCTTCGTGCGCCGATCGCATGTGAATCGTGGATGAATAAATTGTACGGTAGCCGGGGAAGATTTTTTTTCTTTCTGCTGTATCGAATTAGCTTTGAACGGACGACAGTCGGACAAAAAGTTTCGATGTTCGTATCGCGTCGTAACGGATCGGAGGGCAGGTGAGCAGTGGAGCGTCGATGATGAACGACATCGGTACCTCTCTGTCGAAAAGAGCACGAACCACCGGGGCAATGTGTGTATCGGCCTCCATCGCCGACATCCAATGTCAACGGGGCACACATCACAATAAAAAAAACTTTTTATCGCTCCATTGGATTTTCCGATTTTTCCGTAATGGATTTTCAACGACTTTCGTCGGTGTATGTTCAAACTTTTTTCGACACACGTACATAGATCATCCCTATAAATGAAAGGACCCTTCGGGGCCAATTCGAGTGAATTTGAGGATGAACATTGATAAATTACGCAAACGAATCAAGAAGGGATAAACGTTTCTAAGCAGTTGGTTATAAATTTTCTTAAAAATGTCGCAGATCCTGTTCTTATCCACCAATTTTGTATGTCAATAATGTCAGCCGTCTTCTAAAAGTCAATTCGGGTGAAATTTACCGCGACGAGTCATCGATCGACCAGAATGAACATTGATAAGTTACACAACGAATGATGAAAAGATAAATGTAAAAAAAAAGTTACTCTTGAAATTGAAAAAACTTACCGCGTCCCTATTTTCGTCCACGAACTTTAAATCTCATTAATATCAGCCGTCGTCTCGGTACCATCGCGGTCGTGCATTTATCTCCAGGAACGCGATAGCGTCTCCCGCTCCTGACAACTATGCTGGATACCTAAGTAAACCAACCCCTTTTGTTCCTTGCCGTGCCGGCACTGGCTGCGTTCATTCTTGGGGAAGCGTTTACAACAGCCAGGCGTAAGGAGCTAAGATAGCTTTTGTCCCGTCATCGACCTGGCGCGTGCACACCATTTGCACTTCGAGAACAGAGAACAAACGACACCCCTTCCGCGTGGAGTCTCGCTACCAGTTCTCGACTCTTCAATGGAATAAATTTTTTTGAAACCCGCAGAGATAAAAAATGAAAAAATATTCCTCTCTCGCTGGTCGAGTCGGATGACGAGAATCAGCGAATTTATTATTCGAACTATGGCGATATCGATTATTCTATATCGTCCCATTTTACAACCCCGTAGAGTGCAAACCCTCCTAAAAGTGCCGGTAAAAACAATTTCATCGGCCAGTAAAGTTAACAGGGCGGTCTGACAATAATTTACGAGCTCTCCTTATCGGAAAGTTAAACAGTGAAGACATCGTTTTTTTATTGTGTAAAAAAAATTCTCGGCATTGAAATTATTGAAAGTCTCGTCGCAGTAGTCGGTGCGACGATGAAAAATGAAGTGAGAAGTCTAATCGAATTTCTTCGCGAGGATCACAAGTTTCACTTTGTGAATGAGCGGAGGCCTACAATGATCTCATTGTTCGCCCGGCATTTTTGTCAGACGAGACGAGAGGCAGGTATAATGCCATCGAGAGAAAAAAAAATCGTTAAGAGGATGCTCGGCGCAGCTTCATCTTTGTATATAGAAAGAAAATGAGGAGCTGACGTTGAAGTGCAGAAAAGTTGATATTTTCTTTTGATAACTCTTCAGAAAAGTTCCTCGTGGAATTAATTAAATTCCTTTGACGTACCATAAGTGTCAAGCCTCGTAACACGATTTTCCTTAATAAAAGCCCTTCGCTGGCTATTCACGGTTGATCAATAAATATCTTTTGTACCGCGAAACATCGCGCTGCGCGGTTTCGCATCAAAGCTTCGGCAACAGGTTCGACGAGTTGAGCCCGCGAAGGGCGGCGATCCCCGTCGAGCGTCGGAGAAAGCAAACAAAATTTTTTTATTAATTTATTTTCTCAACGATCTAAACTTCGGATGACTCGACGAGAGAGCGGAGAGTTTTCGATCCAGGTCAACATTCCCGAATTAATAACGCGGACAACATTTTATAAAAATGTTAATATATTTTATAAATATATAAATATATTCTATAAATTTAAAAAATCGCAATGTCGCGAGCTTGCAATGCCATAGTTGCCCAGAAAATTTACAACGAAGACGATAGAGCCGAGCGCGCGAATGCCTTTGACGGAGATTTCGGCATGTCGACGCCTCAAAGACCTCCGGCAAGCTCTCACGGTTGCGGCGCGGGTTAAATTCCAGTGGCGAGTAAAGTAAGCTGCACAAATTTCTGCGCAATTTCGAGCGACAAAAAAAGAAGATAATCAAGAAGAACAAGAAAGGTCTTTCCTAGTTATCAAAAAATTGCTTATCGAGAAATCTCGCCTTCCCTCCGCTCGCAGAATGTTAACGAGTTAAAATTTAACTTCCGAAACTCAATTCCATTGTGGCAATTTCGATTTCCCCGGTCGCCGAATTATAACGAATTCCTTCCCTCGACACTACGCCCCGTTCCTTCTTTCGTTCGCTATTCAATGGACCATTTTCTTCCGAAGTTCGGACAGAGCGATCCTTCGCGTTCGAATAATTATCATTGTCGAGTTATACATTTTTCACCGGAAGTTAATGAAAAGACGATCGAATCGATGGAAGAGCCGATAAGAAAAAATCGTCTTTGCCCGCTTTCTTGAGACAATCGTTTTGGTATTATAAAGTAGTCAATGAAAAGTTCATCAAACCAATGGAAGAGCCGATGAGAAAAAATAGTTTTTCTCTCTTTTCTTGAGGAAATTATTTTAGTCTTATAAAGCAGTCAATGAAAAAATAATCTTTGTCTGCTTTCTTGGAACAACCATTTTAGTATCATAAAGTAATCAATAAAAAGTTGATTCAATCGATGGAAGAACGGATAAGAAAAATAATCTTCGTCTGCTTTCTTGGGACAATTGTTTTAGTGTCATAAAATAATCAATGAAAAGTTGATCGAATCAATGGAAGAACCGATGAGAAAAAATAATATTTGCCTGCTTTCTTGGGACAATCATTTTAGTATTGATAAAGAGGACCTTCGATGAGTCAAAACTCTCTACAATCTTGAGGGTCGCAGGCAGAATTGCGGAGATTATCGCGCGGATGTAGGTAACGAAACTCCGTAGAGCTCTTTGCCTCGATCTGCGATAATGACGTCGTTCGGATAAGCCTTGATCGAGCTTAATCCCCTATAATTGAGTAGGAGAAACGGCAAGCCGGTATCAAGGAGCGTTAAACAGCGCAAACAGAAGACTTAAGCCGTGTACAAAGGTTTGGAATTTGCCGACACGCACTGCAGCCTAAAATAACGATTGGATCGGCAAACGGATCGACGGAGAACCTCCCTGACCTATTGCGGAATTAACAGGGGAGGAATTTACCCCGCCAAGTTTTCCCCCCGTGGGTTTTATATCGCGTTATCTCGGGGGCTCACATCACTCATTCGTCCGGTGACATTGATTTTAATACAAACGCTAAAGCATCGACGTATCGAAAAATGCTGGAAATGTCAGATTCACGCTCGATGCGTCCGATGAATTCGGTGAGTGACGGACTTTTTTTTTTTGCCTATCAGTGGTTTTTGTACGGGTTTTTTTTTCAAGCTCTATCGGAGTGTCTGCGGGCTGCGGCGGGTCTAAAGAATGTTCCGTTAGTAATTCTGTCTGGTCGGTATTCGCGCCAGAAAACTTTGAATATCACGATTTTTTTTTATCAACTTAAAAAAATGGATTCGTTAATTAAATTTTTATCGTTAAATAGTGCGGTACTTGAACCGTTAACAAGTTCAATCCGAACGGCATACGAAAACATTTCAACGATATTAAATAATTGGTTAAAGTGAGGAAAAAAAATTGGTATTTTTTCGTACACAAGTAAGGGAGGAAAAGTTTGGGCGAACCGCGAATTAGTTGCCGGAACGGTGCCGGCTTCACCGCATATACATATATCACGATCGATTATAGTAACATCAATCTCCTACGAATTCTACCGCGCGAAACTTCCTCCGTATTCCTAATCGCCCATTCGTCCAACAGTCTCACAAAATTTAACTCGCAATCGCAAGCCCGACGGAGTGATCGCGATAAATCGTCGAAGCAGCCAAATTACCGAGTTAAAATTTTACAAATAATTAACGAAAACTCGAAAATCAAAGTATTACAATAATTCACCGAAATAAGAAAATCAAAGTGTTAGAATAATTCACCGAAATAAGAAAATCAAAGTGTTAGAATAATTCACCGAAATAAGAAAATTATGTGAGCATTTTTTGAATGTTTCTTTTTTTAAACTTTCTTATTAAATTTTGTAAACTGATGAAAGAAATAATTTTTTGGTGAAGAAATATCTACGTACATTTTTTTTAATGTGTGATTTTCACTCACCGTGGGAAGACGTATGTCATCGGCAACGAGAACGCAGAGCAGACTTATGAGATATCTTCTTGAGAACCCCATGTCCCCTTCAGTAAAAACTTGCGTGTACTCTTCGAGACGTGGCGTTTCCGAATGTGAGTACCGCTTGGGGTTGCTTTGCGTCCTTATATAGGGCGCTTTTAGCCCCCCGCGCAGGCGTTCCGTTCTGCGACACGCACACACCGGCGGACGGACGTACGGACGGACGGACACACGAATACACCCTCGAACATAGCCCATAGGACTCGGACATCGACGGCGCAGCGTGCGTAGATACGAAACTCCCACATCCGTGCAATCTCGAACGCGTGTGTGCGTTGATACACATGAATCGTGCTCTAAGCTTATAACGGTGGGGTTTAAAGAACCAAAAAAAAAAAAAAAATCATCAAAAATTGCAACTGTACCGGATAGTTCTACGTCGACGTAACATTCGCCGTTATTGCGTGTTACGAGAAAAAATGCAATTTCTATTTTTAGACCAGACTGCATTATTGGCCCTCACCGACTTTTCGGCCGACTGTCGTAGCTTTATTTTACGCTGCCTACCTTACTTTTATTTTTCTCATTCGCGAGCTTTTTCATTGAAGCCTGTGGGCGCTTCGAGGAAATCGTCGCTCAGACCGGGCGGAAAAGGCCAAACGTCGAGTGATGCCATTTGTCTATTTTTTTAATTTATGTTATTTTGTTTATGCACAGCACACCCCTGTTTTTAGTCGCTTAATTTTGTATGTCATGTACGTTCTCGTTACTCCGTACTATTTTTATTGTACGAGCGTAATTCGTTTGAAATTTTGTGCAATTGAAACCGTAGAAAGTCGGCGCTCCAACTTCCACGCGTTAATTATGAAGCTTCGTGTACACCGCCCGGTATTTAGATTCTCCGTATTTCCTCGACCATGGGACAAGCGAAATCCTCTCGTCCGAGCGAACACCTGAGCGCGTCATGCCAGACATACCGCTGGACTGCAAGTTTCCCAAGATTATCCACACTGGTGTTTGTTTCTTTTGAGAAAAGAGAATTCAAGAAATGCATACCGAAACTCCGAGAGTAACTACACTAAGAAAAAAATCGTATGAAATTTCATGTACCGGACTGGAATTTTTAATGCAAAAGCTGGTACATTAAATGTCACGTACAATTATGATGAAAAATTAATGCTCAGTATATTAAAAATATTGGGATTACTTTATTATTAATAACTGTCGTTAATTTTACCATGAAAGTACTTTAATTTTTATAATTTACTTTAATTTCAATGAAAAAGTGTATTCATTTTTTATTAAGTTTTTGCATAGAGACTTCCAGTTGGGTACATTAATTTAAAAAAAATGTTACAGTGCCATCCAATGTATTCGTTAAATATTTCATTTCGGGGCATAATTAACTTGTAAAACCCGTCCGAAAAAAAATCACATTGCATTTCTGTTTTTTTTTTTTTTTTCAAGTAAATTATTTATTTGGAAAAATATTTTCCCCCCAGTCAAGCTAAAAATAGTAAAGTCCAATGTTGCATACAGTCCTGACGAAGTGTCGAGGGACTTGCTACGGGAGTCGCGAGTCGGATTAGCCTGTGTACCGCGGGTATAACGTTGAACGCGGGTAAGACATGACGGTCTTGGTTTCGTATTATGACCCCTTCGTGTCCTTTGGGAATACGAAATATCACGTGTAATTGAACGTATATTTTATTCCATGGAACAGAGAGCGAGAATATACTCGATACGCGGTGTCGGAAAGCGGCTAAAAATAACGAAACCCCCGTTCGTCGTTAATTTTCACATCTGACTTCATGGTTTTTTCCGGGGCTAACAGCCAACCCGTTGAAACTTGATGCTTTAGATAGGTGCAGATATCGGCGACATTCCGAGCCTCAAAAATCCACTGAATACGCGATAATGCATTTTACTATCTATACCTTACATTTTCCTATGTACGCCTTACATTTTACTATCTATTCCTAATATTTTTCTCTCTAATCCTTACATATAACTCTCTATTCGTGTCAAATAACCGACGAAAATATTATCGAATCTCTATGTTCAACCTCTCACAAACAACAGCCGATTTCAAAATTTCAGTAAAGTCTTCACCAACGCATCGGCCGCCGAACAAATAAATTTTCCTGCCGAAAAATATTGTTCCAATTTCTGTGACTGGTTATCAGTCATTCTTGCTCTTATGCCTTATCGGCAAATAGCCTCCTCCCGCCAGTTCGTACGATAGCCCGCGAAGCCCGCGACGCCACTCGTTATCGGCGTGCAGAAACTGCAATCCGGAGTATGCGCGCTCGCTCCCAACACCGACGCGCCTGCGCGCAGTGTGAAGAGGACGAAAAATTCGACGCGTAAAAACATAAGTGTGCTTCGGGGAGGGTTCGTTGCGCTTGCGCTTCCCGTAGCCAGCGGCGTTTTCCGCGGAAGCCTGCACCTACGTGCGGGCTTTGATAAACGGGAAAGGAGTTTCGCAGCGAAAAGTCGATGCGGGACGAGCACACTCTGTAGTACTCGGAGTGACCTGACCTAGGGTGTTCGAGCATTCCTCCGCGTGCTTTCATCACCGAAGATTTTTGTATCATTTTACTATTCGGAAAAAAAAAAACAAAAACCAAAAAAAAAGACAAGCGATCGAAAAAATTAGGCCCGAGGAATAAGAGGGTCGCTCGGTATTCGACAGACGCAACACACACGCCCGGGAGCGATAATGCTGGAGCGGTGCGAGGGTGGCACGTGAAAAGTAGAGGATGCTTCGATCCGAGGTGAGATATACGTGGAGCCCTCAGCAACGTTCTCATCCCCACTTTCGTCGTTATCGTCATCGCTATCGACATCGTCTTCGCGATCGTCCACGTACGGCTGGTCCTCGCCTCGTCGGCCCACGCGGCACACGCACCCAATATGCTCACCGAGATGGTCCGGCTCTCCTATCAACATCGGGCCTTCTACTGCTACGTTATCCTCAGCGTTTGGATTTTTCTTCTAGTCGCTGGTAATTTTTTTTTTTTTTTTTTTTTCGGAATAAAAGATATCCGCTGATTTAATCCGTAAGGGTGCAGGCGCCCTTCGGATAGATCGTCGATGGGATGACTTTGATTAATGAAGCTCGGTTTTATAATTTTTTTTTTTTTTTTTCAGGTATGTATAAATATATCGGCATCGATGAGAAAAGCTCGATGCCGTCGAGACCGCTTGGGAGCGAGATACCGATACGAGAGTTTCCTAGACACTTCAAGCCCGATCTCAAAAATCGAAGGATATTCCGGCTGTGCAATTCACCAAGCGACATCGCACCCGGATCCGAAGGTAACGTCGACATTTTTTTGGATTCTTCTTTTTTAATTTTTATTTCTTCGTATAACGTCTTTGGAATTGTAACTTAAGTTGATTTATCGGTAGGTGGAGAATGTGCAGTTTTTATGTAATTTTTGTGTGACGGTTGCATCGGATAAAAATTATAGATCGCTCGAAAATAGAAAGTCAACGTCACAGCAACGGTCTATGCAGGTGTATGAGGGTGTGCATGTACAGTTTGTATATAAATAAATTATCGACGACCTACAATGTATTTTTACCGGCCTGACATTCCTTCAATAATTTCGTGGATGGGACAATTCAGTAGCTCGCACAGGCGGCTGGAACGTTCGATCGATCGATGAACGCGGAAGAACTCCATAGCGTCGATGTCTATTCGCCGTGATAACTTAATTTGCCTGAGTCC
Source organism: Amblyteles armatorius (assembly GCA_933228735.2). Taxonomy (NCBI): domain Eukaryota; kingdom Metazoa; phylum Arthropoda; class Insecta; order Hymenoptera; family Ichneumonidae; genus Amblyteles; species Amblyteles armatorius. Next base: position 20,696,611 of record OW121687.1, on the reverse strand, counting down.
GGGACGACTGTGTAAACAATTATGCATGGGTATTTCGTGCCGTTAACGTTTCGTCAACGTCGTCTTTGTATTCCAGCTCCAAGGTCATGGTTGTAACGTTTATTCGCCTCACTGTTGTTCCAGGCAAAATCGATGGGAACGTGACGCTCGAAGGCGTGTTGATATTCATCCGTCACGGCGATCGTGGCCCTCTGGCGCACGTTCGTAACATAAGCACGGTGAACTGCGCCGGTGACTTGAGCTCCAACGCCGAGCTGGAGAATTTTTACCAGGGCTATCAGACCTTCCTGCAAAACTCGTCGAGCTACTCGAGGACAGCTTGGGGACAATTTTTGGGATCGTTTCACGGATTCCCGATGTTACCGGTGAACACGAGGGACTGCAAGATAGGCCAACTGACAACGCTCGGCGTGGGCCAGCTACTGAAGACCGGACTGCTGCTGCGCAACGCTTACTACCAAAAATTCAACCTCGGAAACGGCACGATATCGTCCAGGGACGTTGTAGCTTACAGCACGCGTTACAGGAGAACCGTGCAGAGCGCCGTTGCGCTCCTGTACGCGATGCTCGAGAACGAAGTTTTTCAAAATCTCGCCAAGGTAACGCTTCGCGAGAGTCAGAGTTACGCATTCTGTAACACCGATTGCGCTTGCAACGCTGCCGATCGATATCAGAAACAATATTCGAAGGTAAATTATTCCGTTGATTTTTATTTTATTTTTTGACCTTATTTTACAAAGAAAGCCTGGTCTCAAATAAGAAAAAAAAATCGATACTTAAGAATTCCCTCTTGAGCCGTTCGTATAGTTATATATTTGTCATTAACATTTATCGTCACCTTTCGTGTTTCAGGAAATGGCGGATCACTTGAAATCTCATCCGGCAGTTACGGAGTTGATAAAGCAGGCGTCGAGCGTGGTATTCGAGATGCCGGACCAAGCTCAAACTTCCGATCCGAACACACTGAGAGACGCTTTGTTGACGTACGTTTGTCACGGGGCTTCCCTGCCCTGCATCGACATCGATGCGCAAAGAATGTGCGTGAAAACCGAGCACGTCACGGGTCTGTTTGCCTACACCGAGTGGGAAGCCCGACTGAACGTCAAGAGTCAAAGTCGCCGAAAGTACGGTCTCCTCAGAGCTTACGGACTGTTGCGCACGATTGTTTCGCACATGCTGCGTATAGTGTCGGAATCGAAGCCTAAGATCGTGTTGTTCTCCGGTCACGACAAGACCCTCGAGTATCTCGCAATAGCGCTCGGCGTTATTTCCGAACGTTCCACAATGCCGCACTACGCGTCGCGGTTCGTGATCGAGGTGTACAAAGCTAACCCAAAGAACGAGAATCACGTAGCGAGCGACTTTTATTTTCGCGTAATCGTAAACGGCCGGGACGCCACGCACACTATACCGTTTTGCAGGAACACGAACTTTTACGTCGCGAGCTACGTCGAGCGCAACGATGAGAATGAAGCCACGAGAAAGGAATCGAGATTGTGCCCGATAGAGGCGATTATACGACAGTTGCACGACGACTACTTCGTGCCCTTTAACGCGACGAACTTCAAAGATGCCTGCTCGAATCACTGAATCGAACAGTCGAATTCATCAGTGCCGAATCGTAGTCTTCTAGCTTTACTAAACTCTATCATATATTCAGCATGGATCGGGCGAGTAAAGCGATTTTATAGGATTTTTCAAACAAAACAACTTTTGGATTTCATCGTCATTGGGATTCGGCCCGTGAGGCTAATTTCGCAAAGTTTCGATTGAATGAGACAATAGTTATGTATATGACAATGGCGTAGAATGAGAGTTAACGTGTGCAGCATTTATATGAGTCAGGACTCAGCTTTCTGCGCCCCTGCTGCTCACATAATTTTACAAATTATGTGGATTATATTTTACAAATTTTACTTCACAAGGGGTGAAAATGAGGGTTTTGTGCACCTCAGCGTGCGTAAAATAGCCATTTTTGCACCGAGTGATATAAAAAAACCTTTCTGCGTTGACTTTACAGGAACACAAAGCAGAATATTGCGTGCATGCGTTAGGAAAATATTAACCGGTGTTTATTAATCTTTTTTGTACATACCTTCTCAGCCCGTGTTGTCGTTCAGTTATCGAAACATGCGTAGCGTAACGGTAATTACGGCAATCGTAACGTAGGTCCAAATGCGGAGGATTCATACTAGACACTAGATATTTCCACTCGAACTCGAAAGAGCATCTATCGAGTTTTCTCAGGTCATTCGCGCAGTGATATTGTTTGTATAATAGCGGTAGTGTTTTTACACGCGCCACTGACAAGCGATCACCTCCGTTTATCGTTCAAAGTATCATGAATTCGCGCACAACGCTTTATTAACTTCGATATTTAGTTAATTAATAGTCAGAACGCACTCACTTCGCTCGTGCTCTTTCAAGTGCTTTTCACGGCTCGCCGCGAACACGCGCGCTGTTTAGGTTAGGTGTACCTGTCCCGTACCGACAAACGGACGATCTCCCATGACTGGCTACGCGCGAAAACCGGCTTCGCCATTTCGATATATTTCGATATATCTGTGCCATGTCCTTTAAGTGAGGGAAGTATCGAGGAAAGCCTTAAGAAACTCGTAGACTCCCTAAGATAGCGAACAGAACGATACAAAACAAAAAATACGTTGAGAATGAGTATGCCTAGATGCTCACTATATATATATTTTATCATACGATTCGATGTATATATGTAAATACGACGAGGACGGACGAGATTGTATTAGTTATTTTAAAAAAAAAAACGAATCAGATATGAGCATCGAGAGACTCGAATACTTCCGCAATTTCTTCCGTTTTAAAAGTATAATCTATAGATGAATTATAAATTTGTTAGAGCGATTGAGAGACTAACGTAGATGCGTAGGCCTACCTTCCACTGAACTTCTCTGCCCGTCTTTCATTTCTAGCAAATGTATATCCGTTGTGCAACGAATTAAATGGAAAACAAAACAGAAAAGTATTAGAACAATCAGCATTGAAATTCAAAATCTTTTATTCATTCGACAAGGTAACATCTTAATCACAATGTAAAAAAAAAACACAGTCGATAATAAATACTAAAAATTGTATCAAGATTTACAAGGCACAGGTTTTTTTTTTGTTTATAGAAATCCCGTATTTATTGCTATATTCCTATGAAAAATATTAAATCAACTTTGGTGAAATTTTTTGTGCGTTAGGAAGAACATTTCGTCACCGACGCTTATAAATTAATTATGTCACTGGTTGAACGATTAAAATCCGTCGCAGCGGCACACGGCGTTGGTTGCGAACAATTAAAATCTTATTTCGAAACTAATGTTATCTTACACATGCTTCTTAGGCGTATTTTTTTTTTGTTTTGTCATTTACATTTCACTAATTCGATTCCGTAACAACGAGCGAGTTATGCACCAAGTTTTGTTGTCTCAATAGGGAGGTCGATTTTTTCGCGATTTCGACGCTTCATTATTAATGGCAAATTCTCACCGGTATATCATACATTTCGTGGCGGCTCTCGTGTGACTTACTTAGCGAAGCACAATCGGCGGTATACTTACACTAAGCGATGTATCTCGCGTTTGGTCAAATCGCAGCAGCGAAGGATAATGCTAGTCGGATATGAAGGGTCCGGTTTCCGGCTCGGCCATTGCCAGACCGAGGGTCTGTTGGATATCCATAAATCGGTGCAGATAATGCTCCAAGGCGAAACCTCCGTGGCCCCCGTTTCCACTGGTGAGACTAAGATTACGTACAAAATAAAAAAATAAAATAAACCCAATGAAATTTTTCGTAAAAGTTCTGGACTCGAAACAAAAAATAGACTGTAAAAATAAATTGCACATTTAACGTACTGGAACTTGAAATTTGCTTGCTTTACTTACATTAATCGAACATTAGTGTACTTTTTCGTGAAATAAAAATCCAAGATATTAAGATTATAAGTTTTTGGCCTGAATTTTACAAAAATGTTCATTAAAAATAAATGTTTACTGTAAAATTGCAACACACATGTGTTTGAAATTTCTGAAACAGTTCATATAAAAAAAAACTTTCGATGCCGTACATTAATTGTCAAACAACATTTTTTTACCGTGTACCGCGATCAAAAAAATTCGATTAATTTATAATTCATAATTTCTAATAATTTCATAAGCTCGATACGATTAACGAAACGAATGATATGAAGGTTCGAAAAAGAATGATGGGAACTCACATGGCAGCGGTCCGATCCCTGACCGGCGGCGAGTGATTGGACGCGGTTCTTCTAACAGGAACGAACGACTGATCCAAGTTTCCTAAAACCGCGTTTGCCCCAACTCTCCTGCCGGTGCGCCATCGCAGGATCATCCACTTCATCCTGTGTATACTGATAATGACTAGTCCCGCAATTCGGAAGCGGACTTTAGATTTTTTTCGTGCATCGCTCGACGTCGTGTACGACCGTTGTTCGTGGGTCAACTGCGCGAGAATCGACAATGTGTTCTCCTCCGACACTTGATAGCCACCGACCACGCACAGCAGGTAGTGTTTCTGGTAAGCCAGAGCTTTGCGCCTGCTCTCGACCCTCAGATACTTTCCGTAGAAATGCTGCAACTATTAACGATGCAACTTAAGAAATTGAAACTACTGAAATTTCAATAAAACCGGTTTCTTTACTCACTTTTTCTGCCATGTGAGGAGACAGATGGCCAGCCCCGGCGTTATTGGCCTCGTGTGCCTTTTGCGCCAACTGAGATTCGAGATCTCTGACACGCATCGCGAATTGTTCCTTCTCCTCGCGAGCCTTCACCAATTTTTCGTGCAGGACACTCTTGTCGTGCGAATGCTTGTCGATGCTGTCATTCAGCTCCTGCGTAGATAAACGATATAAATAACCACCGTACGCTAAACTACATATCAATGCTTAAGGAGAGAGTCTCGTTACAGTCACAACCAAAAGTAAAGAAAGCATAATCTCGCCAGTGGCCGCTAACGGGTTAAAAAATAATAACGTACCTTGATTTTTTGGACGAATTTGGCAGGTACGTTTTTGTCGCTGGACAATCTCTCCTTTTGGAGTTCCTCGGTCAGTTCCAATTCTCTCTTGACACTGAGTTGCAGGTCGTTCTGCATATCGGCAATGACTTCCTTGAGCCTCTCCTCTTCCTCCTTGGCGGCGTCGAGCTTTCTCTTCATCTCGTTCCCGCTCTCCGTCAAGCTTTGAACCCACTTCGTCAACTGCCCGCGCTCCTCCTCGGCTTTGAGGAGCTGCCCCTTCACCTGTTTCGTGTCGCTTTCAAGATCGAGCATGACTTCCCGAGCGTTGCTCATTCCGCGTCGCAGACTCTTCAACTCCGTCTGCTCATCGGACGCCTGTTGCTGGCGTTTCGTCAGGGAATCCGAGAGCGTCTTTATTCTCTTCTGCAGCCACTCGCACTCGTCCTCTTTGCTCTTCAATTCCTCCTTCGTCCTCTTCAAGTCGATCTCCAAATGCTCCTTCACACCCTCGGCCAGAGCAAGACTGCTAACTAATTTCTCTTGCTCGTCGATAGCAATTTCCAACTGTTTCTCGTAACGATTTTTCTCCGTCTGTACAGTTTTCAAAGAACCACGCAATTCGGCGTTCTCGCGCTTCTCCTTCTCGAACATCTCGGCAACGGTGATGCATTTCGTTTGCTCGGCTTTCAGAAGATCGGTCAACGAGCTCGGCTCGCCGGGCTTCTGCGACTCCATCTGAGCTCTAACGGAATTAAGCTGGATCTCCAGATTCTTGTGCTCCTGGCGAAGCACGGTCAAATCTTTGCGCAACTGTTCCTCGCCCTCGAGCGAAGCCAACAATTTTATTCGCAATTGGGATATGAGCTCGGAATCGTGAGTCTGAGCCGTGTGCGAGGCGTGTTTCTCTTTCTGCAAGTGCGCCTGGAGCGATCGTATGAAAGATTTCTTCGAAGACAGTCGGTCGTCGAGCTCACTGACTTTTTTGCATTTTTCATCGAGATCCGCGGTCAGTTGGAAGATACGACTCTCGTACTCGCCGACCTGAGCTCTGAGCATTTCCCTCTCGATCTCTAGATCGTCCTTGAGCTTGTTCAACTCCTCGTTCGTCTTGTTGGCTTGTTTCAATTTCTGTCGGACGTCGGTGTACTTCTGCATGACCCGTTCCATACGATCGTGCTCGGCAGGTTTTATCGTCAAGGAATTGCACGAGTGTTTTTCGATTCTTCTCGACGTCGTCTCCTCCGACTCGCTCTCGATGACGTTCATTATCTGCTGATCCAGGCGAGCCGAGAGATTCAACTCTCGTTGCACCATGTCCTCGATGTCGGCGCCCTCGATGGACTGCCGCATCGACTCGTCCTTAAGGCTCTCTAATTCTTGCTTCAATTTCTCCACCATCTCCTTCAATTCAGCGTTGAATCTGCGCTCCTCCTTGAGCTTCTTGCGCAGTTCAACGACGTTGCCGGATTCCTTCATCTTGTTCTGTATGGTTTCCAGCGCTCGATGAAGACTCTTGCTGTCGTCGCTCATCTGACGAATAACTTTTTCCTTCTCCTTGAGGTACTCCTGAAGATGATGAATCTCCTGGTCCTTGTTGTCGCCCGGCGACGACGATTCCGAGAGGCTCGTTCTTCTAGCCATTTCCTCCAATCTTCTGATTATCTGGTCGCGATTGTTGAGACCATCGGTCAGCCGCTTCGTTTCGCTCTTAGCCTCAGCGAGCTCCTTCCTACACTGATCAAACTTTGTTTTGAACTCGTAGAGCTGTTTGTTTTCGTTCTCGATCTCGAGGTTACGCGTCTGCACGCTCTCGATCATTACGTCCTTGTCGAAGATACTCTGCTTGAGGCTCCTCAGCTCCTCGGATTTCTCCATCAACGTTCTCTCGTACGTTTTGTTTATCTCAATCTGACCTTCGACTGTCCGTTTCAATCGTGCATTCTCGCTGTTCATTTCCGAAAGTATTCTCTCGTTGACTTGAACCATGTTTTTGTACTCTTCCAATTCCTCGGTTTGAAGCTTAAAAATGTTTTCGACCTCTTCGAGATCCCTTCTTATCTTGCTCTCCGACGCTTGCGACAATTCGTACTGATTCTTGTAGAAATCTTTGTCCCGCGTCAGCGTCTCGGCGGTATCCTTGAATTCGACTCGCAGCTCCTCGATGCTTCGTTGCAGCGCGTTCAGCTCAATCTCGCGCTTGTTCAGCGTCGTCGACTTCGTGTTCAGCTCCTCTTGGATAGCTTTCAGTTGACTCTCCAGATCTTGGATGCGAAGATTCAACGATTTATCGTCCAGCGTGGAGACTCCGGATTTTGAGGACAAAACCGGAGTTCTCGATTGCTTCGATTCGGAGGAGGATTTTTCGGGCTTCTGGGCGGTCTGATCCTGCTCGCAGGTGCAACCGAGCTCGTTCTCGCCCAAGCCATTGGATTTCGCGTGATTCGTCGGAGAGTCGCTGCAGTCACCCGAGGAAGGTGATTTTAGGTCAAAGTCGCTGGCCATCAAGTCCAATGACGCACGCGAATGACGAGGGCAGGTACTCGAGAGACTCTGAGACTGAGAAATACCGAGTTCCAATCGAGGCACATGAACGGCGGGCTTGCCGACGTCTATTAGAGGTGCCGGCGACGCCTGATATGCTTCCTTCACCTGGCCAGGCATGGAGGCCACTTTGAAGTTCGAGATATTGTGTTGCTGGCCTTGACTTCCGTTCGCGCCGTCCCTGATCGCCTCGGTGAAGTCTTCGCACTCCGAGTGAATCGACAATATGTCGCTCAATGTACGCGCGCTATTCTTCGGCTCTGACTGCTTTGCCAATTGATTGTCGTCGATGTTCTGAGAGACGTACACCTGCAGTTGCTTGTCGCGCTTCGACAGTTGCTCCTTCAAGTGATCTATCTCCTCGTTCTTGTCGGCCAGCATCGAATCTATCAGCTGTGGCAACTCTATCTGCGCCCGCTCTTGAACACCGACTTTGGACTGTAATCAAAATACAAATCAGATGCGCTTTGAAAAATATCCAGCTTGTATGATCATGCCATTCAATTCTTTGTTACGATAAGCTCTTACCTCCAGACACTTTTTCTCCTCCTCCAGCGTCTGCAAACGGTCCTTCAGTTCCTGTATAGCATTGTTCTCAGTTTGCACGACATTGGTGAACTCCTTTTGCTTGTCCTGCAACAACTTATTGGCTCTCTGTAACTGAGCTCTCACCTCGTTCACCTGCAACATTTTAAAGACCGTTAATTCATGCGTGAAATGTCTCGACTCTCACCTGTAAGCGAAAGTAATTCCTGTGATTCTACCTCCAATTCTTTGTCCCCGACTGCCTGTTCCAAGGTGTGAAGTTTCGCGTTAGCCTCGTGCAACTGCAGTTCCAACCGCGAGGTTGCCTGTCGCTGAGCAAAGGGTGCACTCTGCTTCTGCTGCTCCAATCGTCCTCGCATCGCTTCCATCTGGAACAACTGCTCCGACGCAGTCTGTTGAAGAATTTCCTGTTCCGCCTGAAGCTCCTGCGGTGATACGATCGTCGAGTTATTATCAAATGAAGGGAAGGAAAACGTGTCATTACCATAAAGGAAAAAAGCTTGCTCTATGAGGAAGCAAAAGTGGACGACGCATGTCAGAATGCACCAACGCAAGTTCAATTACGTCAAGTGTGATTTAACGAACCTCGTTCTGAATCTTAAGGGTCGACAACTGCATATCCAAGTCTTTTATTCTCTTGAAAGCAACCTCCTCGGCACGCGCGTGTTTCAGCATCTTTTCTTTCAGCTTGAGCAGCTGATCGAGGGGCAAAGTCGGCGGTGAGTTCGGATCGTCCGGTGTCGGGCAGCGCGCAACGTCAATTTGATCGCGGATCGACACGTCTTCGCTCGGCTGACTCAGACTCAAGTTCGAACCGCACATGTGCAACGACTCCAATTCTTTCGTTCGCTTGTCCAGTTGATTTTGCATGTCGCGCAGTTCTATCTTCATCTGCTTCAGAGCCGATGAATTAACGTTAAAGTGTTCCGAACTCAATTTGTGCTTCCTGAGTTCCTCCTTAATAAGAAAATGAAGAAAAAAAACGCATTCCGTTTTGATAAAAAATAATCATGAATTTAATTAAGAATAAAAGAATCATGATATAAAGTATAAAAATGGTTAAAAAAAAAAAAAATCTATAAACAAATTGTATGTAGGAAACCCACCTCGAGATGAGCGATGTGATCATTGAATTGACTATTCTCGCCTCCCATCTTTATGGAGTCCAGTTCCTGAGCCAATTCGTGTTGATTTTTCGTCTGAGCCGCAATGACTTCTTCCAATTGCTCGATCTGACCGAGAAGAGCCTCCTCTTTCTCGACCCTCCCTTGAATCTGCTGCTCTAGATCGACAATGATGTCTCTCAGTACCCAAATTTTGTCGACGGCGACTTTCAATTCACTCTCGGTCTCGGATTTCTTCGCTTCAGTGTCTGACATTAGGGACGTCATCTCTCGCATCTGAGACTCCAGAGCCTCGACCTGTGTTTATTAGCGTCAAAAGACCGATTATTCAATTTGTATGTTTGAAAGGCGAGAGACGATAAGACCGACGCATGTGGTCCGCGACTTGTGCCGCGCACTATTTAAAGCGGATCAGCACATTGATATCCCGCATATCGGAGTACAATTTTTCATGAGCATATATGGACCATTCTCATCGAACGTTACACGATAATTATTACAAACTGTTCGTAATGCTCGAAGTAATAATATTATTTCATATATCAATGTTGATTATATTATTTCATATTTAAATATTAATTATATTTTGGATTTTGGAGAGTCAATGAAAATCGTCCATTTCAGTTATCGCGATAGAATAAAATCTCACTCACAGCTGCATTGATGTCAGTTGCTTCAAGCACGCGGCCCACCGGTGACGATACAGGCGACAGTGAAGACTGATTTGTGCGTCAAACAGAAAACCAAAACCACAGTGCAGAAAAAAAAGGACTCGTGTTAATCGTTGTAGCGGTGATGCGTGTTACAAGCTCATATTTGTTATAGCCTGCGATGTTTTGATCGTTGTTAAAATTAACCCTTCGTGTAGGGGATCTCGGTTCTCGATCGCTGAGCAAGGACCTCGTTTCCGGATGATTCGTTCGGGATCCCCTTTCAGCGAGTACTTACATTGCGCGGAATAGAAATCGCTATATCTCAAAAAATATTAATGATATCGAAATTCGGAAAAGTAATCTTTGAAGAGTTATGTTAACGATATTATATTTGTGTAAAATTATATTCTTATCGTCAACATATAGTGTGCTATTGCGATTCGAAACTTATGAGACTGACCAAGTCGCGAAGCCCCCGGCCTCCGTAGTCACGCTCGACGCGAGGCTCCCATAGGCGAAGGGTTAACAAACAAAAAATCGTTTGGAAGATAGAACTTCGATTTTCGAATATTACACCAATTATTTCCGCTATTAATGAAACCACAACAAATGACCGCTTAATTATTGCTGTTAACAATGTTACTCTATATTTAAAAAAATAACGTATCGTGACTTTTAGTTCCATTGCTGTAGAACCTGAGATACCGTCTTATTAACCACGTGTAGTGTACAGTCAGTAACCGTTTAATAATTGCTGCTAACAATATTATAATATTACTAACAGCAACAAATAAATAATTTTTAAAAATAATGTATTGTGACTTTTAGTTCCATTACTGTAGAACCTGAGAAACCCTCTTGTTAGGCTCGTGTATTGTAAAGTGAATAACAATGAAAATTGTAGTAACGAATACCCAGATTTTTATTACATCTGTTAACTCACCTCGGATGTTATGCGAAGGTCTCGCTCTTTTTCACGCTCACGTTCCTTGATCACTTCCTGCAGCGTGTTAATCTGCCGAGCGGCATCGTCTCGCTCGATTTCACGCTCGCTGGCCTGTTCCTCCAGGAATTTACGAATTGCGCGCAGTTGTTTGTCCGCCGCTTCGATCTAAAGTTGAAGGATCGGCAGGTGAAAAGTCATTGATTATATTTCAAGTTAGCGTTAATCGCAGGATATTTTGAGACAAAGCTTGAACAAAGGGCCATAGCAATTTTTTTAGTAATGTATCGATCGATGAAAGAAAATGATTAATTATTAATGAGACAGAGGATCGTCGGTGCTGTTTCACAAGACGCTACGAGTGCGGCAAAGTTGAATTATCGTTAAACAATTAAAATGCCACTATATAGCAGTGCAAATGTGCGACAAGACTAAATCATACACTGTGCAAGAGGAATGAAAATTGTCTAGAGAAGAATGGTCGTGCAACGTGATCTAACAATCGATCAAAAGAAGATGAAAAATATCAGGCTTATAAATTGTTGCAGCAATATTTCATGCGACTGCATATATACCCATAACAATGACGCCCATATTACGATTGTTCACTCGGCGCAAAAGCTTATCTAGCTTGAAGATTGAGATTTGTTTTTTAATTATACCGAACCGGACTGCTGAATGGTGAAATTTTTTTTAAATGTCAGAAGGGAGGACACGTTGATATAAATATTAGTTAGTAGTTCTATAATTTACCTTTCGACGGGAAACCCTGTGAATGCATGGGGTAGGAGTGGGTTCTAAAGGCACCTGCTGGCAATACAATAGAACGGCAAATGAATATGCATGTTCTGCATCGGAGAGCCCAAGAGTTCCAAAAAATCGAGGAACAATTTTCATATCGTGTTCCAAAGTCAATCGCCAAGATTATGAAAATATATATATGGTCATCACATCCAAACGCTGGCATCTGATTCTCGGTGAATATAATTTTCGTAAAAACAGACACATGCGTCTCAGATACAGAGTGAATTCCAGTGAATAAAAATGACAAAAACAGAATATCTGTTTCGCTTCTAAATAAAAATGCATCAACCCAACAGATTTTTCTTATCGTTTTTCTCAAAGCTTACGTATTTACTATGTAACATAATGCATGCAATTTGTGCAGCAAACATTAAATTTTCATTCCCATTCATTACCTGCTGCTGCAAGTCCTCCTTATCTTTTCGCGTCTCGTCGGTGAGTTTATCGTTGTATCGACACAATTCTTCGATCAGCTGGAGCAAGTACGTACTGTCGCCGACGCCGCTCATTATCGCATGGCGAGCTGAAATTTTTTAGACGACGGATTGTTTATTTACTGGAGACGGAAAGTTCGAATCGATTTATGTGAACTTTCTGACCTCAATTCTCACTATCAATGAAAAAAAAAATGGACTTTTAATGTAGCGGACTAGAAGTTCCCATGCAAAAAAAAAACAGGTATATTAAATTTACTGTTAAATTATCATGAAAAATGAATATACTTCGACATTGAAATTAAAGTAAATTATTAAAAATAAAGTATTCTCAAAGTTTTTTGTACACTGAACATTGATATCTCATCACAATTGTACATGAAATTTGATATACCAGTTGTTGTATAAAATCTTCCAGTCATGTACATTCAATTGCGTACGCATTTTTTGTAGTGATTATTATAGTAATCACTGTAAAAAAATTGCAATTAGCTGAATAAAACAATTTTAACCTCATAGACCGAATCGTTACAGCTACGAGGTAATTTACCTTTGTCCTGCAACTGTGAAAAATCTTGAATCACCAATTCGCCTCCTGATTCTTCGTGCTCTCCGTATCCCTCCGACACGATTTCCTTCTTAGTCCCCGCCGTGAGAAGATTTTGCTGCAGGCTCATAACTTTCATTTTCAGTATTCTCGCCTCCTCCTGATATCCCGCTACGACATTCTCAGCCTCGGACAATTTAGCGCTCAGCTCCTCGTTCACTTTCGTCGTCCAGAGAACTTGTTTCGACAGCATATCGAGCATAGATTCTCCGGGAGTCAACGATATTCCGAGGACCTGGGCGCTCTCCGATTTCATTCGTTTCAAACAGACGTCCAACTCTTGACGAAGCTTTTGAGAAAAATCGTTGTCGGATTCGACGAGAGATTGAAAAATATCTGAATCGCTGTTCATTATCGATGCAATTTGCGTGCACTTGGGCGCAAAGTGGACTCTCTTGACTTTCGCAGCCGGTGACTTCGGCGAGGTGCAAAGATCCGTCGTGTCGATTTCGTTTTGTACTTTGTCTTGCTCCGGGTTTGACGACGACAATTCGGCAACGGGTAGCGTCGCTCGCTTCAGCACTTCGCTTATCAGAGTGTTGTTCAGTTCTTCCTCGCAGACGGCGAAGTACTTTATCAAATCGGTGATTAATTCCTTGAGAGTGACGCATGTCTTTAACAGATTGTCCCTGGGGAGAAAATAAAGGATAATTGCGATAATCGAGATTTACGTTAAACAAATAAATCGATTGATAATAATTTCGTACCTTTCGCGAATTATAGCGTTATGGTCCGTAGAATTTTCAAAATTTTCCGCGGCTTTTATTTCCTTCTCGGTCACGTGCTCAGCTGCGATCTTGCTGACTTCTTCCTGATGACGCTCGATAATTCGCGAAACGCTGCGTGAGTGCTCGTCCCTCAGCTGCTTCAATTCAGCCGCGTGAAGACTCTTCAGTTCTTCGATTTCACGCTTCGCGTTGTTCGTAAATTTGTTGCGAAGCTCCAGCAGTTCCGGTGGCCAGTTGTCTTCCATTTCCGAGTCGACGGCGAGCAGAGCCTGCGTAATTCGAGAGTTTCACATTCGCAAAAGATTTGTTCTTATGATCAGTCTGCACGTGGACGAGACATTCGGGAGATCGGACATAAATACAGACTGGTAGCTTGTTCGAACTCCGTGAGGATTAAGATTAGCGAGACGAGTGTTAGTCGGGTATGCTACCTGAATTTGTTCCTGAAGAGCGTTGACAATGTCGAGCTTAGCAAGGGCTACTTGTTCTTCGAGCTGATTGCTGTAGGCAGCCCGCAACTTCGTCAACTCGCCATTCTCGATGGCAGAGTCCCATTCCGTTTGGCAAAGCTGCATGCGCGCGGATCGGGTCACACACACAGTACAAAAATGTTAGTTACGAATTTAATACGGGATTTACGGACGGGCGACAAACTCCTTTCGCAATATACTGTAAATTACGGGGCGTCGTTATTCGTGACAAGGATCGCACATTCAACAGATCATGCATCTCCTACCTCCGATGCATTTGGGTAAATCGTAGTTTTTTTTTGTTTGTTTTTTGAGGATTGAACGGAGACGTAGATGAGGTTTTCGGCAGTGAGATAAAAAAAATAGGAAGGTGAAAAAAGGCAATAAAATATAAATGAATTTAGAAAACTCAGCTACGTCCCTTTTAAACGAATGACGATGAGTTGAAACTTAGTATGTGGAACCGTAGATGAGGTGTTTCGGTAGCGAAAAATAGTCGGTAGGTAAAATCAACCCGTCTGTAGTTGCTAAAAATATTTTTAATGTTTTGTAAAAAGAAATGAAGTCAAAATGGAAAAGAATTTAGAAAACCCAGCTACGTCCCTTTTAAACGAATTGCAATAAGTTGAAACGATCTTGGACTGTCTTACCCGATCGACGGCTGTGCTGGGCGCAACATTTGCATTCTCGCCGCTCCTGTGGCTCTTAAATTCAACATCGCCGAGTGAGATTTCTCCCCGCGAATGCTCGGTCGAGCCTCGACTGGCGTTGACGCAATCGCCACCGCCTCCAAAGAACAGCTCGTCCCCGAGATCGTCGATCTCGCTGTCGTTGTCCGACATCTTTTTCGACTGTTGACTGAAAATCTCCTCGGAATACTGTTTCTCCATCTGCAAACATTTCTCCTCGAAGTAAGTTCGCAGCTCCTCCATTTCCTTGGCGTGACGATTTTCCAGCTCGATTTTGACCTGCTCGAGGCCCGCGTCACCCTCCCGGACGGTGAACAATAAATTTCGGAGCTTCTCCACCTCGGACATCGAATCTGTTCGGACAGCGGCCAGTTCTTCTCTCTGCCTCTCCGACAGATTGGTCAGCTCGCGAGCTAGCGAAGACTTGTCGGCTGTGAGTTCGGCTATCGTTTTGTTCAACGAATCCAAGACGTCCTTGTGCTTCGACAATCTTTTATTTTCTTCGCGCAAACCGTTGTTCTCGGTCTCGAGTTTTTCCGCCTGTGTGCAATAACGATCGAGCTTCCCGGAGAGCTCGTCGTAGTTCGACACTTTTTCCGACAAGTGTCGCAATTCCTCCAGCAGGCTTTCCTTTTCGTTTCTCAACGAGGCAATTTCGAGCATCATCGACGATACGTCCAGGACCTCGTTCGAGCTCTCCCGACCCTCGGACTTGTCGTTCGATCGCACGGACTGCTGCTGTTCGTTGGTTTTGTCGAAAGTTTCGTTCGATGTCTTGTAACTGTTGTTCGAACCTTCGGTGTTGGGCTCGATTCTCGAGATGGCGAGGGAGTCCGAGTATCTTGTCTCGTTCATCGCGAGAGTTTGATTCAATTTCTCCTCGAACTCGGCGCACTGTTCCCAAGCGGTGGCCAAGCCGTTTTTCAATTGATCGCACTCCGCCACGGACTCTTTGAATTTCACCGTCGTCTCACGCAGTTTGTTCGCCAAATCCGCGCTCTCCTTTTCCTTCTGCTGGACGAGCTCCTTCAAATTTTTTATTTCCTTCTCGTATCTTTCCACCTTTGCCATTAAGTCGTTGGAATTTGTATCGATATTCTGTTGATTTGTAGATTTACCTGAATTGTCGGAGGCGAAGTACATCGAGCTTTGAAAGAGTTGCGGAGCCGAGGAGTTGCCGTCCTGGCGGGCGTTCATATCGGATCTCATTTTGTCGCAAGTGTTTTTCATGTCCTTCAGCTGTTTTTCATAGGATTCCTTCTCCAGATTGGCTCTGTCGAGCTGCTCGTTGGCTCTGGACACTTCATCCTCCAGAGAGTTAATTTTGTTCACGAGCTGCTGCTCTAATTCCGCTTTCTCCTCGAGTCTCTGCCGGGTCAAGTGAAACTGCACAGCGACGTCGTCGAAGGTCTGATAAGTCGTCTCGTTGAACTCGCTCATCGTACTGACGCCGCTCAGCCTCGAGAGCGATTTTTCGAGATCGTATATGCGGTGGCTCATCGATCTCTCATGAACCTGACTGTTCTCGATGAGGGACTGAGCCGCCGAGTAGCGCGCGCTGAGGTCGTCGTACTTGAATTTCAAAACATCGTTCTCCTGTTTCAACATCGCGACGTTCGTCAACGCCTCCTCCAACGAACGCTCGATACTCTCCTTCGAGTCCAAGACACTCGCCGCGGCGACGTACTTTGACGTCAATTCCTCGAGCTGCACTTTGTGCAAGCTGATCTGATCGTTCAAGATATCTTTTTCCTTCTGATTGTGCAACAGTTTCTCCTTCAAGCTGTTAACCTCGGCGACTATCGACTGTTGAGACTCCGAACGATTTACCAATTCGAGTTTCAACGTCTCCACAGTCTTCTTGTAGCTGGACAACTGGGCTTGGAAAACTGAGAGCTCCTTGGCATGTTTGCTCTCCAGAGCCGGCAACTCCTGGTTGTAACGGTCAGCGAGAGCGCGGTACTGCTCTTCGTATTTTCCTTTTATCTCCAGGACATCGCGTTGATACTTTGATTCTAATTCCTGAGGATTTAACAGACTCGATTAGCTATTCGACGGACATAGCTGACTTTTTTTAATGCAGGAAACAAAAAGATCTGAACACAAACCTTCACAGAGTTCTCGTGCTGCAGAGACTTCGAGTTCGTCTCCGATGTGAATCGCTCCAGAATCACTTGCATGTCCTTCTTGATCTTATCGACGCGCGCCTCGTATTGCTTCTGCATCTCCATGGTCTCGGCTATGTTGAGTGTGTTCTCGACGGCACCGGCGCGAATTTGCTCGTTCAATTGATTGATACGGCTCTTGTAGTCGTTTATCTCGGCACCCTGGGCTTCCTTCTCCATCTCCAGTCTTCTCACATCCTCGTGAGATCTCACGAGCTCGGCGTTTAATTTACCGATAATGGATTTGTGCTCCCCCAGGGCATTTTGCAACGCGGTTATTTGATCCTGCGCCGATGTACAGCTGCCCATATTGGGTGGGAGAAAATCGGTCGAACTCATGGACTGGAGCTGGGCCTTCAGGGCATCTCGGGCTGATAACGCTTGCTCCAACGACGCTGTCAAGTCGTGAATCAAATTATCTCGCTGATTGACGGCTCTCTCGAAGTCTTGAAGCTGAAAAAACAAACGAAATATAGATCGAAGTTCGTAAAACAAAAGAATGGAAGTCAACCAGAAAAAAGTCTGGTTCTACAATGTTGATAACGCTAATAAAATAAGAGATGGAAAAAAAATTGGCTTATATGTAGGCCACACTCCGGCGGATTATATAAATATTTTCAGAGTCCAGTATTAAACAAATTATGAAAGATTTTTGAAAAAAGTGATAATTACACACTTTATCCAAAAAAATACACAACATTTTTTTTCCATAAATCAAAAACTAAATTAAATTCGTTTCACAATCTTTCCACCCTTGGAAATTTTACATTAATTTAATCCAATTATCTTCCAGGATGCCCAGATTTCATGATGAACAAATTTGTGAATTAAATTTGCGCCATTTCCTGGGAGACGCCAATTCCAAAGTACTCACTTTGGTATGATAAACGAGTAAAATATCTCTGTACGGCGTGCTACTGTTGTGACTCTGCGACGAGTTGGGAGAAGAGGCTTCGGCTCTCAAGTGATCGATCTCGGCGCTGAGGGCTTCGACCACAGCCTCTTTGCCCTGCAGCAGTTCTTCCAATTCTGCCACTCTTCCGGCCATCCCTTCTAGATCACCGTCCCCTTCACCCTCACTCGCGCTCATACTGCTTTGTGTTATGTCACGCGACGACATACCCTCCGTCATCTGAATAATTTAAAAAAAAAATTTAATACAGTTATTTTTCTACATTTCAGTTTGCGTTATTTCATTCCGAATACTTACGCTGGTGCCTTGAGCCTCTATGAATTGTCCTGCCGTATCGTCATGCGGGTGCTCCTTGTCCGAAGGATCGCCAGGTTCGCCGGTGTCCGCACCCTGAGAAACGACATTCGGCTCGGATTTGTACTCGACAAACCTCGAAGCGAGGAACACATTTTTGCACGCGATTTATTTATTTATTTTCCCGATAATTTTTTTCACGTACACAACGATTTTGAAGTGCGCAACGACACGATCAAAAACACGATCTCAACCGTGAGAAAATAGATAACTTTAATTTCAACATTAGCATGCAAGGTCTAATGACGATCGAAAATAGCCTCGCACTAATTATAAACAAAAAAAAGTGTATTAACGTGTAAGCGCATACCATTTCTCTGCTGGCTTCCAAAGAACTCCTGTTAACTCCCGCCCGACACTCGTCACCGTCCATCGAACGATATATCAATTACCGATCGTTCTTTTGCAATAAAAATTTGTAACATAAACGAAAAAAAATTATTATCTTAAATAAATTACATCGCGCTATACGCGCCACAGCGAGAGTACAATGCTAATATCCGTTTTCGACCGTTGGCACAGATTCGTAAAATGCGAAGCGTCCACGATGTTTCACGGGACAAGGACGACGTACCCAGAAGCGTCGATGTGGCTTCAAATATCGCACTCGATCTACTTATCAACGCGACACTCTTGAAACTATTTCGGCAACAAGTGATAGATAAAAGTACGGATCGATCAACCGTGAAACAGTTTTTACAACCATAAATTCGACAATTACCGTTTCGGTTACTTAAAAATCATCGATTTATGGTTTTTTTTAACCGATTTTTATGGAACAAAGAGAAGCGCGGAAATCCGTCTGCTGCGATTTGTGAGTTGTAAAGATGCCTTTAATTTTCGGAAACCGTTTGTTTGAAAATTTTCCGGTAGGCAGCTTGGATTTGAATCTCGAGATCTTGATGCGCGATGGCCGATAATCTGGCAAGAGAAAGCTTTATATTTTACGACTGTAAGGTGGCACGTAACGTCAACGAAATCTTGTGACAGCGAAAAAGTGACAAGCGGTCATTTGTCATTGACATTTTCGGCGTTAAGTTGCCGTACCTTTAGACATGCCGTTGGCGTAGTCGGCGTTGAGGATTCCGGCCCACGATATCGCACCTAACGCAAAGTTTGTTTATAAAAAAAATATTACTAATTTCGAGTGCACTTGCCTCGAATAGTGCGAAAGATGAACAAAGTCGCGCACTTCGAAGTGTGCCAGAAACCGTGCAGGTAACCCGATCACTGTTTTTCTTTTTGTGTTTGTAATCCGTTGGCAACATTTCGGAGTATAATAAAGTTTTTTTTTTTCACAGCACATTATCGCCCGAAGATATAACGAAAATTGTGAAAAAAATTATCGAAAAATTGACGGAAATGCCCGTAAATAAAAATCTGCTCGAGGAGTTTGGAATTTCCCAGGAGGACGAGAATACAAAACTAACCGACCATGTCGACTCTATTATGTGCTCCAGTAACGACGAGGAGGTACATTATATTATTCATTTATTATAATAATCATAGTATTCAAGGAATTGCGTTGATCCTTTTTAGTTCAGTTGACCCTGTTTGAGGTGTTCAAGGGAATTTGTTGCGTGAGCTCAGCTTGAACTGTTTTTCAGAGCCAGGCGATCACAATGGCAGATTACGATACCTCAAAGTTCTTCGTCTACAGACTGTCGCAGGAAACAGCTGCGATGGAGACTGTGCAATACGATTCTGAGGAATTAAGCATGGCGTCTCACACTATTTTACCCTCTGTAGAGTACCAAGGCTTGTGGGAAAGTTTGTATTACGATACAAATGTAAAAGAAAATGTGAGTAAGCTTCAATGTCTCTAAGATCGATAATACACTGCCCATCATTCATGCCTGGTTTTCCGGGAGATCTTGATTAATGTCTGATCGATGAGCTCTGCAGGGCATCCAGTAAGACGTTCAATCTTGTTGGATGTCTTGCTTGATATCTTTGATCCCATTAACACATCGAGCAACATATCCGGGCAAGAAAAAAAATTGCAAAAACTGAGCATCAACGACGGTCCGTGTAAACAGTTGAAAAGGGATTGGTTTTAATCGGTATTGTATTATTCTGATTACAGTTATTGAATTTCGTAGAGACAGCGATGATGTTCTCGGACAGGAAGGTGGATCCAAATATCATAACCTGGAACAAAGTTGTCCTGCTGCACGGCCCTCCCGGAACAGGAAAAACAAGTTTGTGCAAAGCTTTGGCCCAGAAAGCTGCCATCAGACTCGGCGACAGATATTCCTTTGTTGAATTGGTCGAGATAAACAGTCACAGCCTTTTCTCGAAATGGTTCTCGGAGGTACGGACGTCCTAAATAATTTTTCCCAAGAGCTGCCATTGTTAATGAAACTTAAAAATTTCAGAGTGGAAAGCTGGTTATGAAATTGTTCGACGAGGTAAAACGACTTTTGGAAAATCCAGAAACGCTCGTTTGCGTTCTGATCGACGAGGTAGAATCGCTGGCTCACGCGCGAAAATCTTGCGCTAACGGGACAGAACCGTCGGACGCGATACGCGTCGTCAACGCTCTTCTCACGCAGCTCGATCAGATAAAGATCTATCCGAACGTGCTTATTCTGACGACGAGCAACGTTACCGAAGCCATAGATCTCGCTTTCGTCGATCGAGCGGATATAAAACAGTACATCGGACATCCCGGACAGAAAGCAATATACGAAATTTATCGCTCCTGCCTGTTCGAATTGATGCGGGTACGTATCGATGGCGATTATCAACGTCGGAGATATACAATGCTAACACGATCATGAAAATTTCAGACGAAGTTCTTGGTCGAGCGACACACTCCGCCGTTCGGGCTTTCACGTGAGCTAAACTACTTTGGCATACGTTCGCGAGAGGGTCGAAGCGCTACCGGGTCTCTTGACGAAGATGAGACAGTTGATAATCCAAAACATTATTTGGAAAAATTGAGCGAACAAAGCATCGGCCTGAGCGGACGTACATTGAGAAAAATACCTTTCCTGGCACACGCTATGTACATAAAAACCAGCGAGTGCAGCCTACGAGATTTTTTAGAAGCGATGGAGAAGACAATTGAGAAACAGATCGAAAACGATTGTTTCTCCAAATGAATAAAATTTTTGTACAAAAAACAATTGAAAAGCCGACGGTGATATTTTTATAAAGATTTTGCATCAAACGATAGCTGGATACATGATATTTTTGAAACCCTCAATTCTCGGGAGGTCCGCAGTGTCGCTAGGTTCGGCGTCGTCCCGCCAGAGGGAAGGTCGGTAAGCAGGTAACCGACGAATTACCAGCAGCGTTGTACATCTGGATGGTCCATCGAATCGATGCCCCAAACGATATTTTTAACGTCGCAGTCGCTCTCGGGATTGAATCGCGTTTCAGTTGTTTTGAGGCGCTGATGCAAGTAAGCCGTATCTGTCTCAGCTTGTGTAATACCGTAGGGGCAGTGTTTTTCGCCGATTCAGAGTTATCGGAGAGTAAATATAGAATTTAAGAAAAAACGACAATTAAACGTACAATTTTGTGACAAAAAAAAAGTTTACGCGAAGTTGTTTGGTGAACCGTACGAGTGTATACGGTGTGTCAATCGAGAAGAATTATCTTTTCGATCTTACATTTTTTTTATTTTCGTCGAAGAAGAAAGTGCATGGTGCCGGGCCGTTAGCATAACTCCTTCGCCGCTGAGAATGTCGCAGCGCGACACCGTCATACATCTCGTTGCCGGAGGGTGGGTCGAACGTTTATTGTTAATTTGTTGTACAGACGTATAAAATCTTGCGACGCATAAATTCAACGACAAGAACACACTAAACATTTGCCGAGCACAGGCGCGTCTGTTAGAGTCGTCTCGGAACCAAGACCTACGCCAATAATATCGCACGACCGACGCACACGATGCACTTGTGCGCCGTCGACCAGACTGCGCCGTCGACCAGACAGCCCTGTTACGGAACCTTTTCATGCATATACACGTGATCGCTATAATGATAATAATATAACCAGTTTCGCACGACGATTTTTCAGTAAAACCAGCGGCCGAATTGTCGATGTAACGACAATTCGGCCACGTATACTGTCGTGCCGCATCGAATATCGTTATAACGAGAGCCTCGTCCGTCGTACGCATACTTCGTTATATCGCTTCTGTCGTGCTCCGGCAAGTGCAGACAATTTAGAATCTAATTTTAACGTTCTTTCAATTATGTCACTATACTCGAGGGAGAAAAGTGGAACTATTTTCATCGTACCGATTCGCGAGTTGACGTATTGTCTGGTTTGTTTTTTGTTTGGAACAATTGTTATTGTCATAACGAAGCGTTATCGCAACAGCTTGGCCCTGCGCCTTTGCTGTTAACCTTACCTCGCCGACCCAAATACCACGGCCGCGTGTGTGTCTGTGTGCTGCGTGCGTCGCAGCGAACTCGGAACCATTCGTAAAGGGTTGTTGTTTTGCGTCGTTGCCGCGAACGAGGCAACAGATCGTATGTGTATAACCGGCGTCGCACCGATCCGGTTTTCAAAATCAGATCGGCTAACGTAAAAGTATCAAAGGCCACACATCTACCCACATTGCACGGAAATGTTGTTGAGTTTTCAATAATTTTGTAGTTGTTGTTTACCATTGAAAATATTTTGTTAATATGAAAAAAATATTTATGCGATCTTTTAAAAACATGTTGAATATATTTTTTTGTCCGAAATATTTCAGAAATATTTTGTAAGATTTGAAAGATTGAAAATATTTCTAAAATGACTTCAAAATGTTTCGTGCTATATGGGTAAGGGACAGTCCCCGAGTATGCATAAAAAATTATATTTTCTCTTGCGTGCACTTTTCGTCCAGCCACTGGGACGTGTCCAGTCATCGGGACGTTTACCTCATCATGTGTTTCAGAGATGCAAACACAGCAAATTTCTTCGTGCAGCCTCGGAGATAATACGTTAATTTTTGTTTTATCTAAAATCGATCGTTTAGACATTGTTTTGGTTAGAAAAATATTTCGACCAAAATCGCTCGATGGACAAACAAACATTGAAAGGATGCCAAGATCGCCGATCGGAGAAGTAAACACGAAAAAGCTTATGCGCATGCGCGTATCTTCAGGTGCATTGTTTGATTGTTTAAACAGTGAAGCATCCATGTTTACAGTAGGATAGCGAAATTTTTTTCCACGAACTAAAACGGAATAGGCACACAGAAGATTTATCTAAACGCATTGGCTCTCTCGCTCGACGCACGCGAGATTCCCCGTTCAATGTTTACGCTACTATGTAACGAGGCACGGCTCGTGCCTTGGGCCTATCGTCGAACGTATACTTGACAAATTTTCACCGGCGCTTTGTTGTCTTCGTAGACAACTGCGCAACGTTGGAATATGCGACGAGCATATTTGGCACTTGCATCTGTATGCGTGCGAAAGGAAGGGTTTCTCGACCTTCTCAGGCATAGCATTGATTTTTCAAATATATACTCTTCTTCACAATTTCTTACTTTTTCTTGCGAAGCATCCGAAAATTTACGTTATTTGAAATAAACGTACAAAACGTTTAAAAAAAACTTTTAAAAAATGTAATAACGTTAAATATACTCAATTTGTCTTTTCATAATTTTTTTTATCGATCAATTCATTTCAATTCATTCTAAACGTTGAACAAGGTTACGCGACGCGCAATTACGTTCTCCAGATTGCAATGTTTATTGGCCTGCGACCCCGAGGCTCCGTCTCAACCACAGGAAAAATCTTTATTATTCGTTTCGTTTGTTATTATTATCTTTATTTTATCTTCGTCTTCATTTTACACGTGGCTGCGATTATTATGTTTATTATGTTCACTGTATTTCCATACTTCATACCTTTTTGTTAATATCGGTACGATCATTTTTCTGTATGTATATGCCTAGAGGACGCTTCGTCCTACCGTACATTCACTTCATTGATTATAATCGCAATGAATAACAAAAATCGTGTTCATCCCGACAGGGTCGCGGGAACGGTAGGTGCGATCGTCACCTGCCCTCTGGAGGTTGTAAAGACCCGTTTGCAGTCGTCAACATCGAGTTTCTATCCACCGCCCGGAAACAAGGAACTCACGTCCGGCCATGTTACATGCAAAAGTTTTCCGACGCCCCAACAGAGGAGGCGCTTATGCACGGGAGGATATCAAAGGTAAACCAACAAAAAAAAAAAAATACATCTTACATTCGCGGTGCGGTTCTCCGCACGACCTCGCATCTCCGCATTCCGTTAGCCCGACCAATTATCGACTCTCGAGTTCTCGGAGCTGCGAACTTTTTTTGCAACCCGTTCGTCCGGTGTTGAAGGCACGAAGAACGACTGGCGATAAAAAAAAAAAATTAATTGAATCGGTAGAAAAAAATGCCACGAATTTATAACAATGTAAAAACATATCCGAAAACATCTCAGGTACGCTCTGGTGGCGCTGTCTCACTGCGGAGTAGCGCCTCCGCCGGGAGGCGGACCACATCACAGCCACGCGCGCCCGGGCCTCGTGCATTGCCTGAGGTACATCGTGGAGAACGAAGGACCCCGGGCCCTGTTCAAAGGCCTGGGGCCGAATCTCATCGGCGTTGCGCCTTCGAGGGCCATCTACTTCTGCACATACTCCCAGAGCAAGGCCTTCTTCAACTCGATTCTACCACCAGATAGTCCAATGGTTCACGTTTGTTCCGCATCTTGTGCCGGTTAGTTCGAACTCAACGTTATCTCATATATTTTAATTCTTAAAAAACTAAACATCTTTCATTCTCGAAAAAAACATAATTTGATGTTTAAAGAATTTTAATTCTCGAAAAAAATACGATGAATCGTAGCATGTTTATTTTTAATTTTTAAATAACTTTAATTCTCGAAAATAATACACTAGAACGGTAGCGTATTAATTTTTAAAAAATAATATTTTAATCCTTCTCGAAAATAATAGAATAGATCGTAGCACGTAAATGTCGAAGTAGAAGTCGATAGTACATGTATGCAGTGAACCAAAGTGCCATTGGTACTTATACTGGCTAACGTGAACTTAACGTCCTCGTAATTATGCAATCTATAAATAGTATCGTCACTATCGCCGACGATGAATTATGTGACCCGTTCGCGATACCGAAGCGCCGAGGGGTCGTTTCGCACGTCATTTGATTTTTTTTTTCCGATCGATTAAAAACACACGGAGTTACAAATAGTAAAGTTAATTGACGCGACCGAAGAGTCACGAGGTTTTATGCACAATGCCGTACGGACTCTTACGACGAACGGTTCAGCGGCGTCTCCGTGGTGAATCCCCCTCCCGCTTTTCGCACTACCAACACGTTCTCGTGCGATCTACGTCGACAGGGACTCGCTGCTCGTCGACCTCAATGGCATCGTATGCATACGTGCAGCCGCTCGTCGAAACGTCCGAGAGAATGCGTATACACTTGTCGTAAACGATGAGAGTTTGCTGCCAATGTTAAATTAGCGAAGTGATAATCTGCCTGACCACTCGCAAGCTGTTAACTGTCGGGTAAACCCGACCAATTTAACATACCTATCGACGATACTCGTTTACCCAAAGTTTTATCGCACAACGTTAAACTATTGAACCGCATGTACGATCGTTATATTACAATATCCAATATAATATTACAAATCGTTACTCTTCGAGAGCGAGATAAATAATCCAGAGCAGAGGAGAAAAAAAGAAAAAAAAATGGAACTTAGATTATTCGGCTGCATGTCCAATCGTTACAATACAATATACAATATGATATTACAAATCGTTACTCTCGGAGAGATAAATAATCCAGAAAAGAGGAGAGAGAAAGAAGCAAAATTGAACTTGGACTCGTGGGAGATTTCTCTGCAGGGGAGCCACTACAGTCGCACGAACGTCTAGACTTATCTTTGATATGATAACGTGGAAGAGGCAGTTTGCTCTTCGGACTCTGGACGAAGGATTGCTCGTCTTGCCGCCACCGCTCGTCGTTCACCGGAGCTAATGCGGCGAAAAACTATCCAGTGGCAAAAAAAAAAAAAATTGGTCAGCGAAGTAACGTTGCGTGAGAATCCTGCGGAAGACGCGCCAACGGGACGACAAAAAATATCCTGCACGATCGCTCCGGTAGCGACGTGAACGTAGTCACGTTCGCCAACAACCGATGGACGGCTGTCCGTGGGCGGGCGTTCCTTGCACCTGTTCTCGCTTCATTCATTAATTCCCTGTCGTGTTTATAAAAAAAATTCCGGAATAATCGATGGATGTCGATGTTAGAGGATAAAAAAAAAAAAAAAATGCCCGCTCCTTTATCGTCGCTCGGATCGCGGCGTAGAATCTAAATATATACCGAGCTGTTACATCACAGTAAACAAGCGTGTTGTTATCGACACGGTAGAGTTCGAAGCGCTGCCTCGTTTAAGGACACGTGCACTCGGACACTTGTAAAACAATTTTTTTCATTGTTGGTTGACATTAGTAATGGCAAAAGTGAAATGAATACGTTTCTTGATAGTAAAACGTGCGGCGGTGAGTGGGAATGCTCTATGAATAGAACGTCCAGTGCAACTCCGCACTTTCGGTCGCTCGAACGAACGTAAACAAGCGATTCATGCAGCGGATCGCGCGCGGGCGCGCCCACGAGCCGCATACTCGCGTATCGAATAATTTCGTACACGTCGCGTTTATCTATCTGTACATAATGCATACATGCAAAATCTCGATTGAACTTCCTGTGGCGTGTTTCGCTCGGCTAAACGGGCGCATTCACCGAGGATCCGATGTCGCTTAGTTCAGACGCCGTCGGCTATTTTCGGACTACGACACCGGCGGCGCTGGGAAGACGGGAGAGACCGTTCGCGATTCTGTACGGCAACGGCTGCTCGAGAACTCGGAAGACTCGGGCAACCACTGATTTCGCCTGTCGATTCTCAAACCTGTTCCGAATGTTAGAGACTTCGGTTACAACGGCTGCAACACTATTAAGTTAGTCCTTTCGTCATGTCCGATGCCACCTAACTTTGAGAGAGGAATAAGAGAGAATGACAAACACTTCCCGATCGAATAACATCTGGAAAAAATTAAGTCTATGGAAGGTTCTGAAAAGATTGTTTGTGCATTATTATAATTCCAAAGTGTTATCAACAAATCACTGAAATAAAAAATTATGCAACAAATCATCCGGCAACCTAATTTTTTTCCATGAAAATGATTTGTTACTTTTTTTGAATACGTATGAATTTTTTCAGAATTTTAGAATTCTGAAAAAAATCACACGTATTCAGAAATATTTACAAATCATTATCGTAACAAAAAAAAATATATGTATATTTTGCCGGGTAATTTGTTGCACAATTTTTATTTTTCAGTAAATTATTAATAACATTTTTGGATGATTATTATGTCGAATTAATCTTCTCAGCACCTTTAATATGAGAAGTGTTTGCAATTCCCTCTCATTTCTCTGAAACTTATGCGAAGTGACTATTCGCAAAGACTACCTTAATAGTGTTGCAGCCGTTCTCGAGAGAACGATGCAGATGAAGGACCGCTCGCGATTCCGCGCGAATGCTTTCGAATGCTGTGGTCTTACGCGGCTACTAATTGCGTCCATCGCCTCTCGAATACCCGTTTTTTTTAATGAGGGACTTCGAATAAAGCAGTGATACGATAGCTGCAACGTGCGCAAAGTTTTCGATAAAACTAAGAGGATTTAAGACCATTCGCGATTCGGCGTGAATGCTCGAGGACCTCCGTGGTCTTACGCGGCTACAAATTGCATCTGTCGACGTAACACCCGAGCGGTAAACAGACCCGGGTTCTCCATTCGAGACTGGTCAAAACAGTCCGTTTTGCCCCTCTCCCCCCTACATCGCGGCACGATCTATTCACAACCAAAAATAAATGAACATCAAACAAACAATGACAATAATAACGAAGAAATAATTAGTTCACAACTGTTTACGACCTTTTTTTTGCGTCTAATTTTCAAACGACCTTGCGCGCATAAGACAACTTGAAACGTTATAGATTAACGTCTAAAATCGGGTCCACAACGCAAATACTGTATTGCAGCCCGATGAACTTGCCACCGGAAATAAATCGACGATATACAACAAACGACAGTAACAACGAAAAAAATAATTTTCTACAACTGTTTACGATCTTTTTTTTAGCGTCTAATTTTTTCGTCCAATGACCTTGGGAACGCAAACCGAGTTCTAACGTTATAGATTAATGATGTATAACAATCGCCTCTAGAAAGCTCTTTGCCAATCGTTCGGTACTATAGTCGAACATTCTTCTCGCTTCGATATTCGCCCCTCTGGCAATATGCCGAATCGTCGTCGAAATTATTCTCGAATATCCGATCTCCAATGCTCTCGTCCCTCCGTGCGAACCGGTAATTTTTTTGTCAATTGACTCCCACGTGACCGTAAATTGATCGCTCCGGAAATGACCGCACTGTAACAACAGCGACATTAACTCTAAAACGGTCCCAACTTCAAAATTAACAAAGTGCCAATCTCGTTAATCATAAAAAAAATTATTTTGTATTCATTTTATAATATTGTTTCATTGATGAATTAATTGATAAAAAAAAAAAAAAAAAAATTATGAACATTTTTTTGAAATTAACCTAAATTGCTAAAAAGTGACCCCGAACATAAATGACGTTCGTGGAACAACAAACATTTTGTGGAATCGAAAAGGACGGTAATTTTTTTAGTCAATCGACGCTTACGAAAACTGACTGTCACGGCCCATTTCTACTCGAGATACACTTGACTCTCCCGAAGGATGTCGGCACCTCGGGACGTGGATAATTACGAACAACAGTGCGGTAAAGTTCGCTGGAAATTCGCGTGGCGAACTCGTGTACTTTTCTGCGCAGTAAGCCGTTCTCGTTCCCCGCGGCACGCGACCATCCTTCCGACGGCTGCACGCAAGCGTCAATTTTATCGTAGACGCTCGTTTTTTCTTTCTTCTCTCTTCTCATATCTGCGACGATGAGCGACAAACATATCTGACGTCTCCCCGAACGTCGCACAAGCCGCGCGAGAGTCAAACTCGACGATGCCACGTCGGCGGATAATGAAGATCCATAAATTATTTTCTCACCGAGTTCCCGACGTTTCACCGTGGATAAATTACGCTCCGGAGCTCGTCGAACTGATTCACCGTGCCGATTTCCGGCCGCGCGATAAGACATGTGCTCCGAGCGTGGCGCGCGACTCGAGGATAATTAGGTGTTCAATATTTATCGTTCGATGACACAATGCGAGCCGCGATAGTTGAGACGGTTCGCAGATAAAAACATGCATTCGGGGGGGCGGTCGTCACTCAGCGTGATATCAGGCGATTGTACGTAACATTTCTGAGTACAACGTAACTCGAATTATTTTTATTTTTCATGTTATGCAAAGTTTATAATTATCATATCGATGTTACGATAGCAACGAGTTCATCCGGTTGGATGCACGGATAGTCTCGCCTTGAGAGCGTCCATCGCCTGTAGGTCATCGGGTCACTGGAGACTGGATGACCTTGGTGCTCCTCTTTCATACAATGTTTATAGAGGTATTTCCGTTGATGCATGGATGCACTCTTGCTCTATCGGATTACCGACGGCATGTACGTAGTGGATGAAAACCGGTTGGCTGCATTTCCTGCAAGTAGTGCTCGGAACTACGTGGCAGCCGATGCTCGTCAGCTATTCCGTCGATCGTCCATTTGCATGTCTCGGCCAAACACTCCGGCACTAATCGGACGTAACGAGATATGGCCTTGGCACCGTGCAAATGTCACGATAATGGCATCCGACAATCATCGTTCGATTAAAGGTTGCTGATGCTCCTGGGAAACCTTGATGGAATACAAATGACCTTGAATTTTTCGTGTCTTTGAAAAGTCCTTGAATGTCCTCGATTTTTTTTTGTTCCCAAATTTCGTCGGGATGAAGTTTAAGGATGAAACCGGCGGAACAGGATTTCCATCTCTCGACCAAAAGTTCCCCCTCTAATCAGATGATAAGAATCACGATAATGGCATCCCATTATCATTATTCGATTGAAGGAGTCCGGTGGTCCTGAGAATCCAGAATGTCCAATAAGCGACCTTGAATTTTTCATGTCTTGAAAAAATCCTTGAATGTCCTTGAATTTTTATTCTTTTTCGGGTCCCAAATTTTGTCGGGATGAAGTATCTCACGAGGATGAAGTCGTATAACGCAGGCAGGCATGTTCAGGGTCCGCCCCTTCGACGTATAACTCTCGAACAATATTGTCGTCTGTTATCATGGAGTAACGCCGACTCCTTACACCACCGAGATCCGGTCTCTCGACACCCATTCTTATCGCGTTTGTGTACCTCGCTGTTGGATCAGCGAGTATTCTTACCTGCAGCGGAAATGTGAATGTGCGAGTTATAGTCGTGTTGTTATTTTTGTTGTCATTAAGATCAGAGAAAGGAACAGCTATTGCTGATAAAGCTCCGTTGACGTAATCGAGTTCATTGTCGATCTTGTTAAGTATAACTCGTTTTTCAATCGATAAGAATTCTGAACGAGTACGATATCGTTGATAAATAAGAAAAACAACTGCTAACATTGGTATTTTTCAAAAACCGGCGAATATACATATGTACACATATTCGGTCAAGAAATAAGATTTTCAAACCGGAAGTGACGTATTTCCTGTGTGACGTTACTTCCGGTCGAGAAATGAAATTTTCAAACCGGAAGTAATGTATTTTCGGTGTGACGTTACTTCCAGTCGAAAAATGAAATTTTTAACCCGGACATGATGTATTTCCGATATATGCATATAAGATATACGTTGGTGGTTCTCGGTTAAATTCACGCATGCGTGTAGAGAGCTCTCAGTTGAGTCGGCAAATGGCATTGGACCGATAAATCGCCAGTTGTTTACGCGACTCAATAACATAATACGAGCTGCAGTTAACTAGATCCTTCCCCTCAACATCCACGTCTCCGTTACGTGAGGCCTTATGTCATTAGTTGCATACCTGCGATCGGCATTCGAGATGTGTATATCTCTGTATAGAAGTTACATTTTTTTAAATAGTAAAAATATTAAGATTAAGGTAAATTTTGAAAGTACTTTTCCATCGGCACCCTTGGCCCAGCCCCAGGCTGACAGGACGTAGGGATCGTTCACGGAAATGCAAATTATCTCCTCGAAACCTTTCGATTTTAATTCCTCCGACCTGCAAAAAAATCGATTCGTTTCCATCTATGAACGTCGCATGTATATTTGACGATATTTCCGAGGGATTTATGAATTTACTTCTCAACGAATCCTCCCAGATGAACTTTCGAGCATCCCGGTACAAATGCACCCGGCACACCGAAAATTATCACCTTCTTTCCGCGAACTAGGTCAAATATGTTTATAATGTTTTCGGCGGTTTCCTCGTACAGATCGCCGCTCGGCAGTGCCTCGCCGACTTTGATGTGTGACATTTTATAATGAAAACAAATAAATGAGCAAACTATAATTTAGCCGTCATCTTCTTTCGCAGGTTACGCGAGAATATCGATCGAATAAAAAAAACACAATCTACGACGAAATCCGCGACGAAGCAGCGGAAAGAGCGACAGATCCGTATTTTTTTTTTTTTGCATGACTGACGATCCGCTGAGTAATTGAAAAAACACGCCGAGGACGCTCGTATTTCGCTCGGATAATATAGTCGAATCAACATGGAATCCGATATCCTCGGAACAAAAATATGCTATTCAATCTCGTTACGTAATTTCGCGAAGATTATTTTTAAGGCCGGATAGCCGGCGAATAATAAATATAATCATGTGAGCTCAGCCCAGGGCGCATCGGATAACTTTTTTTCACGTTTGAAAAATCAACCGCTGTAGAGCATGCTCGACCACGAAAACCAGAAGAAAAAAAATTAAGAAAAAAAAAACTACATAAAAGCCGGTCTCATTTATAGGACTTTGAATGTTCCAGGTTTCACGGCAAGCACCGCGACGAATCCAATTTGGTTCGTGAAAACGAGACTGCAGCTAGATCATCACATGAATCATACGAGCGCTGTCGAGTGCATCCGG
The DNA here is from genome assembly GCA_933228735.2 of Amblyteles armatorius. Taxonomy (NCBI): domain Eukaryota; kingdom Metazoa; phylum Arthropoda; class Insecta; order Hymenoptera; family Ichneumonidae; genus Amblyteles; species Amblyteles armatorius. Next base: position 20,664,559 of record OW121687.1, on the reverse strand, counting down.
AGGATATATCAACAATCGGTAAGAGTCGTCGGACGCGTGGGATGCACCCGAGAGTAGCTTAAAAATTTTTTTTTACAATTATATATCTTCACCGTACGTGATCATTTTTTTAATCGACGAGAAATTCAGTAACGTTTTGGTTTAATATGTAAGTGCATCTTAAGAAAAAAAAACTATGTTCTCAAAATAGCTCTTGGCAATGAGCATGAATAGAATGTTCAATGGTAATTGTTACCGATCGCTCATGAAGTTGAAGTTTACGTAACGGTATTCATTTATGCAAAGCTTAGTCCGCAGTTCGACCGCCTGAATCGAATGCCGCTCTATCCGACGAAAGTTGCACTTTTTCGAAACTTCAGAGACAATAATTGGTCACCGGCCTCGGAGACACAGTAAACACGCAATCTCTGCGAGCATCGGGAGTTGGCAACGACTTTGAAAACAAGTTTTCGCATCGCTTCGACCACGGGCATTAAATTCGTCTTCGGTCATCCCGGCTCTAAAACAAGAACTTCGATATGCAAATATAAATTTGTGACAGAAATAACTTGAATGATCCGACCGATGCGGCTTTGCAGAATCTTTTGTGCACCGACTGCGAACACCGTGCGGCACAGTCGTTGGCCGCTTTGATACGAAACGAGCCCGAGAAAATTAACGGAAGGATAACAAAGAACATGCCAAAAAATGGTACACGCCCCACCCAACCATGTGTGTGTGTGTGCCAAACGCAGCATCAGGAATTCAAACTAAATATTTTCCTCCGCGAATCGTCGCAGCCGCCACGCGACGTTTGCCGACTTCTATATTTCGATTATGTGCATTAGAGACGCACAATGAAAAAAACAACTCCCCCACTCGCCGAATTGTCCATTATTTTCCTCGTTGCTCGTTATCCTCGGTGATTCTTATTTCAGCCTCGACTTCTACATCACGTACCGATATTATATATTTTACATTATATTTTATTACGATATTTTGTATTAAATTTTATTGCGATATTTTATATGATATTTTTTTGCGATATTTTATACCACATTATATTACGAATTAAATATTTTCCTCCCCGAATTGTCGCAGTTACCACCCGACGTTTGCCGACTTCTATATTTCGCGTATGCCCATCAGAGACGCACAATGGAAAAACAACTCGCCGGTTTATCCATTATTTTCCTCGGCAATTATTCTTTCTTCCGTGTAAAATCGCGTACCGAGATACTAAAAAAAAAAGCCCTTTCCATCCGCTCAGCTTATGGCGTGCATTTAGCGCATAACAGCCTCCATCCCGATAATCTTACAACGCTCATACGCAATAACGCACTTTGTATAGTTTTGTCATTCATCGTTTCTGCGACGCGGATAGGTGCGAAATTTCTCGGTAACGACTTGTTAATGTTGCTAACAGCGAATTCTTTCGCGCTGTCGCTAAAGAGATCGTTTCACCGTACTTACAGTGTATGTCTGCCGTCACCACTCTTGGGAGTAAATTCGCGGCGCCGCTGGAGACCTTGAGCTTCTATGTATAGATGCGAATGCTCGTATACGGCGGCTGTGAGACTTCCTCGGCACGCTGACCACACTGCCCCCCCTCCCCCCTCCCTCTCACAGTCACTGGCATTAACTCTGGCGGAAGTAACTTCTGGCCAAGAAATAGTTCCTCGATGTTGATAATGTTTGCACCTGGCGAGACTAAATATTTGCTATTATACTTACGAATTTTTTAGCGAAACGTTGCACCGCGGCGTACAGCCGATTTGCCATTGCGTCTTAATAATTATCGGGACAGTTCGAACTATCGTGAAAATATAGTTCGCTATAGTCGCCGGCGGCCAAATCTCTCGCATGTGGATGTCACGTGCTCCGTAGAAACCCCTGCGAAAACTTTCCACTCGACTCGACGAGAGCGAGACGGAGATAGAGAGCCGCTAAACTCGCACTCGAATATTCTTTGGTGCGACGAACTACGGCCGGATAGTATTTACGGACATTTGCACTCCGGTGAGGATTAATGTCGATCTTGTTTCGCGCCGGTTCGTAAATAATCCTTCGCGGAAATGAGTTTTGTCGTATGCGTCGGTATTATTTGTTTCAGAACATTGTAAATGGGATCGATCGCAGTCCATGAAAAAAGGGATTGTATACAGTATTTATCACCGAGAGAACGAATTTTAGAACTGGAGATTGACGATTTTTTTTATTTTCTCGAGCATGCCTCGTGTGCTCATTATTCGATCCCCCACCGTGGCGCGTAGACAGCAATTCGTCGATCCAACAATTAATTGAGAATAAAATTTCTTTATCTGTAAAGATTTTGGCGTTTGAATTTGCGATAAGACAATGTTTCAGTGATCTCTCAATACTCATCGGCGCATCAGCGGAGTGTGTTTCAAGCACAGTCAGACCGACAGGCCGTGCTCCTGATAGTGTACTATCTAATCTACCGAGTCAATCCCTTCGGGAGATCTTCTCGTTTCTCGGTTTGATGCGCGAACATACATTCCCCGCTTCGATGCTTTACCAGTTACGGCGTTGAACCGATTGACCTTTCACTGACGTTTGCGCGTCTTTGTAAATAATCTATCTAAATAACGACTGGCTTAAACAACGAATCCTTTTTTTCGTGCCTGAGAAACACGACACAGCGTTATCGCGCTTCTTAGGCACGGTAGTTTTTGATAATAATCTAAAACCACCGTGCCTAAAAAGCGTGATAAAAGAAAATATTCTTTATTTACGGAGTAATTTTTTTTAATTTCTACTATTTTCTTTCCAGGGTCTCCTCGGATTCTACAAAGGCATAGTCGCTTCCTACATGGGCATAACCGAAACCGTCGTACACTTCGTCATATACGAGGCCGTGAAGAGCTGGCTGATAACGCATCGTTCCCGCCTACCGACGAACGACGACGGTTCAAAAAGTTCTCGGGATTTTTTGGAATTCATGGCAGCCGGAGCTTTCTCGAAAACTATCGCTTCCTGCATCGCCTATCCTCACGGTGAGTTGTCCCTGTCCAGCGTAGGTCGTAAAACCCGGCGGATTAATTGGCATCGAGGTTTGATCTGTACCCTTTCCGATTGAAAATGACATATTTTTACATGATGACAATAATAAATGACATTTATTATTGAAAGTGACATATTTCCGGTATGACATCATTTTCAGTCGAAAACTCTAATTTCCGGACCGGAAGAGACGTATTTTCGGTACGACATCACGTCCGGTCTAAGAATGAATTTTCCGGATCGGAAGTGACTTATGCTTACCCAGACGAATTATTATGTATGCTTATACAAAGCAAAAATACTTCTTTCTGATTCTAATCGCGCGATGTCTTCCGGGTTTGTGATATCCGATCCGCATGGAAATCCACTTTAATCAGGGAGTCGTGTTGACGATGCCATCACGATCTTAAACGTCGGTTAGCTTAATCTTGTCGAAAATGTTTGCCAGCTTTCGCGATTGATCGCTGTCTCCGCTTTCTCCGTTGTATGCCCAAAAGAGACTCAAGGATTTCTGGATAAATGCTGTATTTCGGTGGTCTTATACATAGCGCACGTGGCTGTACGGTATATGGATATTCGCGTGCTCTTAACTGTCCGACGAAGCAATTCCATCGATTAATCAAATATTGCGCGCACATCGGTCCGACCTCCTGCCAAGATTCAACGAAGCTAAACGATCAATGATATCTTCCTACGATGTTGTCCAATATCTTATCTATTAGCTCCATCGGTACGAAAATAAACGATCAATTTCTAGTCGAGCCGATAAGACGAACGCTGTAAGATTTCTTTCATAAGAAATTGTATCATTATTGGAAATTGTATTTTTATTAGAAATAGTATTTTTCGGTCCGACCCCCTGTCAAGATTCAACGAAGCCAAACGATCAATGATTATCCGGGGTCGATGTTGTCCAATATCCCAGCTGAGATATTGGATATTGGATATTGGACTGATCGAGGTAATAACTCGATCGGGACGAATATAAATTATCAATTTCTGGTCGAGCCTAGAAGACGAACGCTGCATAATATTTCTTTTATAAGAAATTGTATTTTTCTAATCCCAGCATTAAGTCCAGAATACGCTCCCTCTTAATTCAATACGATTATTGAATTAATAATCTGAGCCACTGGGGCTTAGTCTTGTTTGCAGCGTTGCGTGACGAGCTTAATTAAAACAGCATGTCTATATAGATTGGAAACGTACGATACGGTTGCGGTGCATAATACTTACTATCGCAAAGAAAATCAGTCCAATGCGATTACACGCGTCGCAGACTGCGTCGCGTGTTATCATTATCGTCCTGGCGGGACGTTGGTTAACACATGAGAGATACGTGGGAAGCTTCGTGTATACCTAGCTGCGGGGTGCATTGATAGTTTAACCGAATAGTCGTTGGCCATCGACTCGGCTATTTGCCAAAGCGTGTTCCACTTCGAAGCCGAGACTGCGCTCTCGCGTTTCGCAATATGTTGACCGAAGCACGCTCGACCGGTCGATTGCGACGGCCGTGAGAGAAAAAATAAACCATTTTTTTTGCGTTATTATAAATCTTTCGATCGTAAGGAAAAAAAATGTTGGAAATTGAAATTTTCATATCGCTTCGTCATAAAAGTTGAAATTTGAAATTTTTATATCGATTCGTCATAATGTTGCCACCGGAAAATTAAGAAATAAAAAATTGTGGACGTTTGTGGACAAAAAGTTTTTGTAAAAAGTACAAACTTTTTTACTGTGTACGTAGATTTGTAAATATGAATTTCGTATAGAGTAAACCGGCCAATGAATGGACAGTTAAGTCGACAAAAAAACCAATGAATAGACGATTTTTATGCATGTGCACCTATGGAAAGTGTCCATTCATTGGCCCTGTCCATTCATTGGAGGGTTTACGCTAGCAATTGTCACACGATGTATTGACGATTAAAAAGATTATTTTACACAAATATAATATCGTGAACATTACTCGTCGAAGAGTATTTTTCCGAACTTCGATGCCATCAATATTTTTTCAGATACAGTGATTTTTGTACCGCGCAATGAAGTACTCGATAACGAAAACTGTAATTAATTGATAAACGAATTATTGACGTCTCGTTTTTTTTATTTTTCCAGAGGTAGCGAGAACTCGGCTTCGGGAGGAAGGTACGAAATACCGTTCCTTCTGGCAAACACTTAGTATAGTCTACACCGAGGAAGGACCCCGCGGGCTTTACCGCGGTCTGGCTACTCAACTCGTCAGGCAGATTCCTAATACGGCCATAATGATGGCCACTTACGAGGCTGTCGTCTACATTCTAACGCGACAATTCCAACCGTCAACATCGGGCTCAGGGAACAACTCGACACCCACACAATTCTACACAGAGAGCAAGGCTAAGAGAGAACTCGCCTAGGACTTGCTTCGGGATCCCGAGTAAGGGATCCCCAATCGCTCGAGTGTGTCGCTGCGATAATTTTTCGATGAATTATCCCGACAGCCGTTGCCCGTTCGAGACAGCGGAGGATAGCGCGATCGATTCGAATCTTTGGATTCGACGTTCGGAGTCGCAGCTGGAATTGTTTGAGGTGTGTCAACGAATAAAGTTCTAATATTTCGTTCGAATTCGACGAAAAGAGAGAACAAAAAAAATCATCGAGCCATCACCCGTTTTACTGAGAATCTCGCAGCACGCTGTGCCATCGCCCGTAGTTCGTTGGTGAAACGCAATTGAAGAAGAAAAAAAAGTAATCGATAATTGCTACGACACCGCAGACTTGTATGTCCCTCAGCGCCGCAATGACCATGCTCGAAACACGTTTGCTACAGTATTCGTATTTAGAATCATCCCGATCGTATTTGTCGCGCTTTTGGCGTGAGATTTCCCTGGAGGAATCATCGCGGGGGGGATTATTATTGGCAGCGATGCGAGGACGGAAACAAGAACAGTTCGGTATCCGTGAATTCGATGAGACGAAGAATCATTTTGCCAATGAGCGTCCGAACACGCAACGAATAAGATTTTTTCTTTTGCGCAACAGATATCGCTAACAGCCTAAAGATACACGGCCGCCTAACGGAATATTATGATCTTGACATTCAATAAGAGGCTATCGGAGACTTTTTTTGTTCGTTACCTTGATAGATTCGCCGTTGGCTGGTTTTACGAAGAAATAAGAAAAGAAATCAAGAATTAATGTAGAATTATGCGCATAGCAACGTGCCCTTCCTCGCTTGCATATGTATATATATATATATATGAGAGAAAAATGATAAATGGAATCAGTATGTAAATAATAAATATTAGAATCTACCCGTAGATTCCTAATCATTTATCTTTTCATTATTTATGTTGTACATATATTTAGTTTTGTATAGAGCGAGCGGAGAGGATAGAAGTATTATCGATGTTATCGAGCTATTATCATTGTTCCGTTATCCAGAGCTTTGAGGATACGATACAGGCTAGATGTGTCTGAAGCGTACGATTGTCCGTGAGAAGAGCGATTGAATACGAATGAATAAAAATCATACTCGTCGTCTCCGAATTTTCAATAGATCTCGGTGTGTCTGTTCTAATTTCACTTTCGGAGCATAAAACTTTTCTTGTCGGAGTTAAAAGAGAAATATCGACTTTGGAAAAAAAAAACGAATTAAATTAGACTGAGCTTTTTATCGGCTATGATAAAAATCGTATTGGCTGATTCGTGTTCCGTACGATTGACGGGTTCTCGATTCTTGTGCGGAGTTGAAAAAAATAAATAAATAGAAAATACGCGTTTTTGAGCTCACTAAGGTTAATTGAACTCTCGCATAAAATCCGACTATCCATTGACGTGCGAATGCGTTGACCTCGAACAACGAGAAAGAGAATGACGAGAAATTCTGTGATTTTAGTTTAACTGTTACAAATGATATAAACAAAAAGTAGTAGGCATAGATAGTGTAACGATTTTTAATATTTTTTTTCTTCTTTTTTAGATTTCGAAAGCGTAGGTGCCAAACAAGCTACTAAGTGTACAAAGTGTATGGATGCTCTTTCTTACGAATATAAATTTAAACGAATATCGTTAATGTAGCTTAACCGAAAAAAATTAATGCGTTTTTTTTGATGACCTAGTTATGTAAAATGGAAATGGGCAGTTGTACGAGATGCGTGCGGATACTAGCGGAGATTGATTGTGTTGCTGAAAGACTGAATTAATTTTATCGTACTTAGTATATCTTCGAGAAATGTATAGCATTGATGATCGTGAGTCATAAGTAGACACAGTGGCATAGCGTTACGTTTTTTTTTCACATTTTTTGCCGGTGCATGTTCCGTTCAATCACTAAATGGAAAAAAATGGTCTCAGAATTTAGAAATGTTTGAATCTGCAAGAGTCATTACTTTTTGGCAGAATTACATATTTTGCATGTACCTACAGACTTCGTTTGTAGAAAGCTTTTCTTCCCAATAAAGTTTCCTCTCAATACCCTCTCGTATGTAAGCGGCTGCAGTACCCAGCGAGACTGGGCCATTTTTCTTTTTAAAAAATACAAAAAAGTTTATAGAGAATAGAAAATATATTTGAGAAACGCATAATGAGGCCGTAAACAGGTGATGATTTTGAATTTGTAAGATTGCATGCCTGTTAACTGTTATGTTCCTCAAATCTTGTAAGCTGTACTATAACTTTGCGTTGTATTATCTAAAAAAATGATTTAAACAAAACATTTAAAATTAATTTAGTGTTTTGTAAAATATCCTTCCCAATATATATACATATATATATATATATATTGTTCATCGAGAGATGCCGCGCTGCATCTTGATGACACACGTCCTCAAATAGTCGTAACAGAAACTGTAGAAATATTGTCTACATAGGTTTAAAGGAAAACGATCATGCCTATAGGAAGAATACGCGTAAAATCTTTTTTCTGCAGAGAATTATGCCTTCTACAAGAAAAGAGAACGTCCCTTGTAAAACTACCGTCAGACAAACTGTTGAGGAATTAAATGCTTACAAACATTAGCCGGTCGTTCGTGACTATTTGTCCACCCTCGAAGGAGAATCAATCCCGAACAAGTTTTAGCTGACAAAAATAATTGTACATCGATATGTATCTTCATAGTGAACTGCGTTCCTTTAGAAACAATAATCGGTGTACGGTGTATACATATTTAATTATACTATATTTCGCTATTGTATCGAATTTTTTGAAATCCTCGTCACGATCCCGAAGTCTTTATTGAATTAAACAAATGTTTAAACCTTTAACAAATTTCGCGCGTTATGAGTCGGATTTTAATTCGCTAGGAAGCAACGAATGAGCAATCGGAGTGCGGAATATAAGAGTTACCAGCCACCCAATCGGATCGGCCCGTGACAATATGTTACCGGTGCTTCATCCAGCGGGTGCGCGCGCACGTTGACGTTCGGTGTGTTGCTCGGCGCATGTTGGGGGCGGCATCGCCAATTTTCACATTTCGATCCCCCAAGTAAGCGTTCCTCGTTCCCCGTCGTTCTCGTCTCCCCGGTGTGTTAACACGTTCGCGCCTTATCTGCAAAGTCGCCGACGGCTCCGAAAGCCCCGCGGAGCGACCTTTTTTTCAAGATAAAGCTCGAACTATCGCGAGGTAAGTTGTCAAACACGTAATAACACACTATCTCGGTATTATACGGCCGGCGAATGATTCGCAAGTCTCGCTGTTCTTCGGTTGTTGTGTATCGCGCTATTAAATAAAAAAAAACTTATTCGCAGGACACCGTGGCTCTTTTTCCGACTTGTTGAATTTTCACGAGACTCGACCATGTTCGCTCCTGTATTTTTTATATGCGCCTTTTCGCTCGTCGGACTCGGCTCGACGCACGACGATGATTTGCACACCATCAAGTACACTGAGGAGACATTTCCCATTGAAGTACCCAAGAAAAATCATTTTATAATGTTTTACGCCCCTTGGTAAGTAACTTTTATTTTAACGAAAAAAAAAACAAACGATTTGTTTCACATTATAATCGAAATACGTCGTACGGTTCAGAGCCGGGCAATTACCCTAAGTTCTTGAATTATGTGTATCAAGTATCAAGTAGTTCAAGTACCAAGCAATAACTTACCCAATAGGTCAAATTCTGGGTGATGGACACTGGCTTAATACTTCAATACGTACTTCAATGACTTACCCTGATAGTCAAGCGGCACGAAAAGTATCAGTTGGGGCAATAATTGCAACATGTGCCGCACATTTTGCAAATATCCCGCCAATATTGCTACTTTTCGTGCGGCTTGTCTATCTGGTTAGTGTATTAGCCCGGGTCTGGTATGCTTTATCACTTTTTTATGTCTGTCCGTGTCTCTGCACGCATGGAATTTAATATGATAAGCACTATGTGGGAGGCTGCTGTATTTGGAATGTACCGGCGCAGAGATAAGACGTAAAGTTGTTCCGTATGAAATATCTTTGTGATTTAGGTGCGGCCACTGCCAAAGACTCGCGCCCACATGGGACAACCTGGCGGAGATGTTAAACGAAGAAGAGGACAGCCGTGTGAAAATTGCTAAAGTCGATTGTACCACTGACAGTGCTATATGTTCCGAACACGACGTCACTGGATATCCTACGTACGTAATAAATCAGTTAGTCTTTATGCATTAACGGATAAATTTTGCCGAACATAAAAATTAGGAGTATACAATTAATATTTGGTATATTAAATAAGAATTTTCTGACATTTTCAATACACCGATCGATTAATTTTACGTTATTGTTTTTCCTATCAAATTTAATATACCAGTTTATTAACGAAGAGTTCATAATTTCTTCCATTGATTTTGCAAAAAAAATTTTAATGGATGTTTGCTGAGAATTACAGTAAATCTACATTTTTAATTGCACATGTTTGTCCGATTGCAGACTCAAGTTCATCAAAGTTGGAGAAACCGAGGGCGTCAAGTTCAGAGGAACTCGAGACTTGCCGTCTCTGACCGCTTTCATCAACGAGCAATTGGGAAGCATCCCTTCGGTTGGTCTCAATGTAATAATCGTCGAAAGTGCATTTGTAGCTTCAACTTTGGACCTAATCGAACAAAAAATATTATTTTACTGTAGGAAAGCGAAAATGCCCTCCCACCCGAGGCGGTAAACGGATTGCTGGAACTGACCGAGGAAACGTTCGACAAGCACGTATCGTCGGGAAGCCACTTCGTGAAGTTTTACGCACCGTGGTGCGGACACTGTCAAAAATTGGCTCCGACGTGGGACGAACTGGCGCAGAGTCACAGTCACGATAATTCCGTCAGTATCGCGAAGGTGGACTGCACTCAGCATCGCGCCGTTTGCGAGCAATTCGACGTGAAAGGATATCCCACCTTGCTTTGGATCGAGGATGGAAAGAGGGTCAGTCGATAATGCTCGAGCCGAAACGGTCATCCTTTAGTTGGCCGATCAATATCTAGAAGTTCACTTAATTTTATTTTTTGATCGACGTGAAATCAAATAGCATCTCAATTGTTCGAAGCCATTTCTGGCCGAACACTCTTGGGACGTCTTTGAACGTTTTTCTCTCGCACGAAAATTGACGTTACCGATATTTTTTTCCGATGCAGATCGACAAGTACGCCGGTCAACGTACTCACGAGGAACTGAAGGCCTACGTGGAAAAGATGCACAAAAATGATAAAGTGGCCGACAACGACGAGGAGACGGATGACAGTGTTCAATCGGTGCTGACACTGACCGGCGAGAACTTCAAGCACGGTATCGAGAAGGGTATAACATTCATCGAATTCTTCGCGCCTTGGTGCGGTCACTGCAAGCGTTTGGCTCCCACGTGGGAAGAACTGGGAAAGAAATTTATCGGCAACGATAATGTTCATATCGTTAAAGTCGATTGCACATTGACGACGAGCAAGCAGCTCTGCGACGAGCAAGACGTCGACGGTTTCCCGACCCTCTTGCTGTACCGCGACGGCGAAAAAGTCTCCGAGTACAACGGCTCACGCACGCTCGATGATCTCTACGAGTTCGTCAACAATCATCTCAAATCTCACGACGAACTGTGATTCTCTCTATTAACCATTATCCACAATTCGTTTATTGTAAAAACAAACAAAACAACTCCAATGTAGATCGTAAGGTTTTTTTAAATGAATTTTATATCGAGGCGTCTCATTCGACGTGTGTACGTCTGGGATTGAGTAATCATTTTGTTTGCAGCTCCTTCCACAAGCATTTAGCGTGGCTTCCATCGCGACGAATTTATTCGTCGCTCAGAGACTTACGTACGATGTGAAACTAATAACAGGGCGGGGGGATCAATCATATCGTAATTATTTGTTGATACATATAAGTTTACCCAAATCCGCGATCTTTCTCTTATTTTCTTCACAAATATACAAACTGGCAAGTTAGCGAATTAGATTACGATGTAGCCAAGGAACATTGCTATAAAAAACGAGCAGAATATTGTATACATCAGATACTGAGTTGTAGAATATATTTTTTTTTGTGCCTTCTGTTTTGAAATGTATAAACATCTCGCGTTCGGTTCGTTTGTACGTTCGATTGTAGTCGCTACGTGTGTCCGAGTCTACTTAAACAATGAAACTGTAAATTTCGTACTAATTCATGTGATGCTAACTACCTGTGTAATATCCGTGGATGTTTAAGGGCGTGTGAAAGGGCTCTTCGCGCCGTTTCACGTGAATTATCGATTTAGCATTCTTCCAGTAATAAAATATTTATAATATCATTCACACGCCATTGAAGCCGCAACACTTTGTAACGACCAATGTAACTCTAACGTCGATATATCGAATAAAAGACATTTTTTAACGACTCAAGTGCTGCGGGCAATAGAAAGAGTGGGGCAAGACGGGACAGAAGCCATGTAAACTGGCCGAGTAAGCGCACCGCTAGCTACAGTGCCGTCGCGCAGCCGACAGTGTTTTGTCAAAGTGGAGGTGTCGTAAACAGGTTGTTATCGGTACGTATTCTTTTTTATTCAACATCCAGGATTATCGAATCCTTTCCGTAACATCCGAGAACGCTTTTTGCATGTGTTGTGGCTGGACGGGAGCAATCGGAGCATATTTTTGGCACGAAGTTTGTACAAACATAACCTATGGGGCAAGACGGTCCGGTTTTATCGTGTCGTAGTGTACGGAGCAATGCACGACTCAGGGAAATAAACGAAACATCGAATCTACCAAGACAGACGATATCGTGGTCAAGAGATTTTGTTACTCGATGATTATTAAAGGATTCCATGATTTACGGAAGTCTATGAGCGATAGGTGATTGTTATCTGGTGCAAAGCAAATTAACGGGACAAATCGATTTCTACACTGCTTGTTGCTTATTAAATGAGCTAAAGATTTCATTGTTTCACTGTAATGGTCGTTCCAATAACTACCCCTGAGCGGTAAGGCGGTGAAGGACGTCTTTTCTTGCCTCTATACAGACAAATGCATTGAACACTCGATGCGTTCGTATGTGCGGGATTACTCGGGGGGGGGGGATGGTGACTTTTGTATGCTGTACCGTGGCTCCTCTGTCGGAGATTCGAACGTTTCGGTAGGAAAATATAAACATTCCATGCGATATATGTGTCTCCACGTATGTAAAAAAATTGGAATTGTCAAACCGGAAGTCACGTATTTCAGGTGTGACGTCACTTGATATTGAAAATTGAGATTTTGAAACTGGACGCGACGGATTTCCGGTATGACGTCACTTCCGGTACAAAATTGAGATTTCAAAACCGAAAGTGACGCATTTTCGGTCGACAATTGGGTTTTTCGCCCCGGAAGTGACGTATTTCCGGCATGACGTCACATCCGATAGAGAATTGGGATTATCGCAGCGAAGTGACGTATTTCTGGTAAATCTTCGGAAATCGACATTTCCGTTTGAACACAATACCTTGATAGTCTTATATAAATTTATATTATTAATTACTATAATTTATATTATTATCACTGACATTTCCATGTCATCCGTAAATCCCAACATCTTGTTTAATTGCAGGACATGGTTCGGCGATATGTGCGAAAAACAACGCGCGGTTGTTGGGACGAGAGAAAGATGGTCGCGGCTATGGACGCTATACAGTCCGGCAAAATGGGTTACCTGCAATCGGCGAAGAAGCACGGAGTTCCGAAATCGACGCTGAGAAGGATAATGAAAAAATTACAGGACCACGGCGAGGTGAACATCAGATGCCCATTGGGCTCGAAAGCTTCGATATTCACGGCCGAGGAGGAGAAGGACTTGGTAGAATATCTGATAACCATAGAGAGCCGTTTGTTCGGTCTCACTAATATAATTCGTCGAAGATTGGCCTTCGAACTGGCGACCCTCAAAGGCAAGGCGAACAAGTGGAAGGACAACATAGCCGGTAGAGAATGGTTTCGGGATTTCATGAGGAGGCACGACGAATTGACGCCGAAGCCGCACGAGAAATCGTCTGCACCGAAAGTCGTGGGTTTCAACAGACCCGCGGTTATGAAATTTTACGAGGCCCTCGGCGATCTGTATAACAAGTATCAAATGACTCCCGATCGAATTTACAACTGCGACGAAACGTCGATAACCTGCGATCAGAAGACCGAGGGAAAGATAATGTCGTTGAAGGGCCAACCACAGACCGGAGTCACGACATCGACGGAAATCGGTCAGACGATCACGGTCGAGGTCTGCATGAGCGCGACCGGTGTGTTCATACCGCTGCTGTTCATCTTTCCCCGTTCGACCCTCGACCCCCAATTCACGAGCCACCTCATACTGCCCTGCTACACCCGGTGCCACGACTCGGGTTGGATGGACGCAGAAATATTCGTCTGGTGGCTGAGTCACTTCGTGAAATTCTCACGAGCCACCAAAGAGCATCCCGTTCTGTTGCTGATGGACGGCGACACGAGCCACACGATGAACATCGCCCTCCTCGAGCTGGCGCGCGAGAACGGCGTTATAATGCTCTGCCTGCCCGCCCACTGCACCCACAAGCTTCAACCACTGGAAGTGGAATTCTTTCCGCCGTTGAGCAAACACTACGGCTCGGCTGTGAGAAACTGGCTGGCTACGAATCCTGGACAGTCGCTGACGATCTATCAGATTCCAATGCTCTTCGAGCAGGCCTTCATTCAGACGGCGACGATGGCGACGGCTCTGGTCGCCTTCAGAAAAACCGGGGTGTGGCCCTTCAATCCGCACAATTTCAGCGATCAAGACTTCGTCGGTGCAACGACGAATTATCTTCCTCAGCAAGGCGCCGTTCCAATCGCGCCGCAACACTGTCCAACGAATAATCTTAAAGAACCCGCGATTCCTGCTTGGAAGCCTCCGATCCATTGTAAGTATTTACTGAGACATCGTTTTTTTTTCTCGACAAAAAAAAGGAACTGTCTTCATTTTCACGTTTGTGCGCAGCTGGGAACGAAATGAGGACCGCAGCCTCTTCGGCCTTTGTCGAAGCTGTGCTCGGTGAGCCACAAAATTATCCGCCGAGAAAGCGGCCGGTACCGAGCGCTATACCGTTAGGGGGACAAAGCTATGCGTCTCACAGTATGGAACCAACGATTCCCGGGCCCTCGTGGAAGCCCCACATGAATTGTACGTATGCAACTTAACGACGAATATTTTAATTCACGCATGACGTTCGGTTTTCTCATTTTCTATCACGTTCCACAGCCGTCAACGAGATGAGACTGTCCACGTCATCGGCGTACGTGGAGGCAGTACTCGGCGGACCGCAAAATCATCCGGCAAGAAACATGGAGGAACCGCAAGTTCCGGGACCCTCCTCGGAGCCTGCGATTTACAACATGATACCGCATATGTTTCTATGAAGCTCTGCATACGAATACGTTAAGAGCGAAATTACTACGCAATTAGCACAATACGACAGTGTCGATGAATTCGGCGATACAATTCATCTTTGATGTATCGAGGATACGAAGATATTGAGATTCTTTTTTTTTTTTTTTTCCGGTGGCGCGCAGTCTTCGGGTACGAAAATCTATGACTTTTCTGCGTGAAATAAATGACAAGATATGGAGTTGTTTTTACATTTGATTTTACTTACTGACCTTTCATAGGAATTAATTTTTTTTGAAAACATTTTCTACTCTTCCTTACAAAACTGATTTTTTTTTTTTTGATTAAGACGATCGCGTAAGGATTGACTCAAATTTGCTTTTTTAAAAATATTGGCGAAAAGTTAACGAAACTCTGTCGTGATCACCTTTTTTATTGGCTCACACGTTGCATACATCGTTTGGATGAGTAATACATTTATACATAATTTAATTTACAGCAAAACATGTACAGCTAGCCTTACATTATGAAGATACGTACATTAATCACATAAATTTAATGACTAGATGACGCAATGTGAAATAGCTTTTCGGAGACGATAAAATTCTAGTATTTCATTGTGTTTCTCACACTTTTTACCCTATCGTATTTCATCCACCTCTCAGACGAACATCGACATTTCAGCTCAAAAAAGTGCTGCTTGTTCTTTCTTCAGTTCTTTCTTCCTTCATTCCTTCCGATCAATAAATACGTCACAATACAGCGGAAATTTTTCTTCTTTTTTTATAAAGTATCACAGTTTGGATTTCATAATTATAAGACTAAAGATCGTTAGTGATTAAAGTAATACGAGTAAATTGGCAATTTAATCAACCGCTCGTGTACTGTGTTTTTTCTGAGAAAGGTGATAATTACATCGCGGATCCTTTTGATGTGCGGCTTTGACCACTAGACATCGAGTTCTTTTTTGCGCGCAACTGTCTTTATACGCTTATCCGGAATAAAATTGATATTTTTAATCCCTCATTAAACTGTCGCATTGTAAACAAAAATCATGTGAGGCTCACCTCAACGTCGTTTGAGATATATCGTTGCGCTTCAACGGTTCTCTATTGCACTTAGAAAATTGCCATTCGCACGTCGCATCGAGCTTGGTCGTACATTTTTTTAGCCTCGAGCCTTTTCCGACTGCAAATCACGCTCGTGCTCGGATGATTCCTGAAATCTGCCGGACAAACAGTAAATTGTAAATCGCACACAGCTATGGAGGTTTAAGAAAATAAAAGATTAAAAAAAAATTAACAAGACAACTTGCCGATTACAAAAGCTCAACGTGACGTCTGCGTGATGATGTTCCATCTGGTACATATCGCCCAGCAAACGAGCTATCGGTATTTCGCCGATCGTCGCCCGAAAAAACAAGAGTTCAACGGTCGACGGCTTGACCGCCTGCAGACTCGGCAACAGTAGGAGAAATCGTCCGAATCGCGCTGGCTGACGAGGGTAACGGGATCGTATGTAATCGCCGAGGATACACTGAGCTTGATCTTGAAGCATCTCCACGGGCTTCGGATTTGACAAGCCTCGGGTCTCTGATACAGTTTTTTTTTGCCATTTCACATCGTTGACGAGCGAATCAACTATCATAATCGACGTTCTTTGAAAAAAGAAATGGTCATTACCTGGCGTAAAAAGTATAACGGCCTTCATAGAACCGCACTCCCCACCGTCGGGAGATAGTTGCCGAAATCTCGCCATTATTTCCTGCAAAATAAAAATTCAGGATAAGTAAAAAAAAAAAAAAATTAAATCAATGCAAATTATGAAGTTACCTGAATAGTGACGATCTCGTCGCGATAGCTCTGTTCGGGTGGCAATCTTCTGCGGACCTGATCGTCCTCGAGAAGACCGCTGATGTCTCGCGTTATCGACCATTGTGCGAGATGAAGAAGGAAGAGCTGCGTCCAAGTCTGTTGAAGCAGCAGAAGTTGATCGTCCTTGGAGAGTGTCTGAAATGGTGCCAGGCATCGAACCCATCGCACGGCCATGAAGAGAAGTCGCGCCGTCGTCTCTTGCAAAACCTCCCATGTGGGAATGAAACTCTGTAGAATTCCCGTCGGACTGTGACTGGCTTCTGTTTCCGTCTGATCCAGAGAACCCTCGCCGTCGGGTTGAGACTTCCAAACGAATTCCTTAGATAGAAATCAATAAAAAAGGGATGTTCGATCTTCGTGTTAACCCTTCGTCCTCGCACTGGGCCACACGGACCCTATTTAGATATCTATACGAAAAGTTACCTGTCCAATTAGGGGGGAAAAAATGGACCGTACTCTGAACCAAAGCTGGGCAAAGTACCAAAAAATACTTCAAGTACAAAGTGTCACAAGTACTACCCAGCTGTACTCTAAACATTCTACGATATAGGTCACTAGTTTAAATTTAAGAAAATTAATGAAAGCGTCGTTGACAAATTGTCGACAATGTCATGTTAAAAAATGAAAATGTGTATCTAATATCGGATCAATCGTGATTCGTTGTGACCACGAAGGGTTAATCATCGCATAGCGCTAAATGCACATCACAAAGTGTTTGAAACTCGAAACTCAATGTTACCTGATACTTCTCAGCGGACATAAGTATCTGAAGTAGTGGCGGTGGTTGTTGACCAAATGCGAAAGTCGCCGAGTGATAGAGACTCGCGTTCGGCGGTGGGAATTGCAACGGAATTGGCACTGGGGATGGCGATTCATCGGGTGGCTTCTGCATGAGTGAAACTGCCTGAGGGTAGGGTGCTGTCCTTTGGGGGCATCTCAAACGTCTGCAATTACATTTTTTGTCAATTTTAACGAAAAACGAATAGAAAAATTGCATAACGGAAACCCGAGTAAACATTTTCGATCGTTACATCGGGCTCTGATAGGGTTCGGAGGAGGCATGACAAGGCCTTACCAGAACCTTGTTACCCGATGTAACGCTCGAAAACTTCTACTCGGGAATCGAATGTAAAATACAATAGCCCTGCTCACCTGTGGTGAGACAATAAGTGCGAGCTTATATCGACCCGGGGACCGTCGTGATGAACCGTCGTTCCCGACAACGGCGACAATTGGCTGACTACGGAACGATGATGAGATAGCAGATTCGAATTGAAGTCGACTCTGGAGACGTCCGGATGGCCCGTCGTTCCCGAGTGTGGCGAAAGTTGCGTCACTATCGGCTGCTGCTGCTGCTGATGATGAAGTTTGTCCGACATCACGGAATGAAGCTTCGGTTTTCTGGGACCGCGCTCGTGTTGTACTGCTAAACATCAATTACACAACGCCGTCAATTATTTCTTAGCTCTAGTAGCTCTAGATCCAACACATTGGTCCTCAAAAAAAATCCTGTTTGTCACCCTGTTTTTCTTTACATTTTTTAATATCTACGCGCTCTATCTTTATTTTCTGTCTACGCGAAATACACTTCGCCGTGTATCTTGCCGGTATGTACGGCTAGTTTCCACAGACGCCCTATGCAGGTCTTCGCATTGAGAGCAAATTGCGCAATGACCGTGGCAGGTCCATAACGTTTGGTCGACGCACGAGACAAACGGAGCACGGTCTGAGCTCAAGGTCGAGTTCCTCTCCGTCGAAGGGATTATTCTACGCTCCTCGAGCTGCATCCTGCTCGGCGACGAGTGCGGGTGGCGCTCCAGGCTCAACCGGAGCAACGGGCTTCGAAGCTGGAGACACGATCGCTTGTACGACCAGTGGTGTGTCGATATCGATTATCAGTTCCTCGATTGAAAACAACAAGTATAATTTCAGTGATCAAAAATGTAACTATTCAGCAGCATAGCATGAATATCCTCTTCAACTGCACGTAAAATTTTATTTATATGACGATCGTAACTTGTCAGAAAAAGGCTATCGTAAAAAAATTTTCCCGATCAAATTCGATGACAAATAGTTGTTAATCCTTAATGTTTTCAACAGAAAAAGAGCATCTCTTTAGTGCGTATGTACATAGGAAAAAATTTCTTTTGATACAAAGTCACTCGATGGAATTAAGAATTGAGACAATATTGGCTGGTGAATTAGATATTTAAGAGCATCGTTGTAGCGAGTAACAATCATCATACAATTATTATGGGTTATATGATCTATGCCTGAAGCACCACACACACCCGTCGCCGAGCGGAAAACAGCCCAAGGGGCTGTCTCTTTGAGGTAGACGCCTCGATTTTCCGACCGTGATAACAATCCTTACAGCGAACAAGAACCCGGTCTTGCAGAACGCGCTCCATCTGTCTCCTGCGTCGGCCGAACATTACACTAAAAAAAAATACCAATAACTCAAGTAAAATTTGCTTACGGGCTACCAAAGAAAAAAAATTGTTTCCATTCTACTTTCGATTCTTAAAATTCCAGACGGGATTGAAACGATAACATGTAACCTTGACAGTCTCGCCGTCGTTGTGTCAATATCATGTATGGAATCGTAAGAATTTAAAGTAGAATCGAAATAAAAAATATTTTCTTTGGCAGCCCGCGATCGAATTTTTTTTCAGTGTGTGTTTCTGATACGCGCTCATTGCCCAATACGCTCTCGATGCGATTCCATGCACTTTTGAAGTGTTCTACTCACTAATGTCGACATACTCACCACAAGGGCAACTGTTCTAATTTTACCCTCGTTATTTTATCCCGTTTTGTCTAGCCTCGTTACAAACAGTCCAAAGCAATCGAACTTTCGATAGAGCCAACCTCCCCTTAAAACCACCCTCCTCCTCCATTCTCACGAGGAAGCATATTGCTCTTTTCCTTTCCTTCCCGGAACACGAACCCACGTAGCGGCGGTCCGGGTCACCTGAGCGTGATAAAGTTCAATCCCTGGCAAGTCGTCGAGGCGATTTACACCCTACGAGCCCCGACGGCCAGTGCATCATCGACGAGAGCGGATGGCGGCGAGAGTGGACAAACGCGAGCAAGCTGTGCGATCCGGAAGTGTATAGATCAGTACATCACCCTATGTACCTTCTGTACGTGAAATTCTCTCGCGAAGAGTTGCCCCGTCGTTCGCCCTCGAGGGCCACAGTCGTATATATACATGCATATACATATACATATACATATACATACAAGTATAGAACACGAGAAGCTGTGCGCGAGAGAAGCACGATAGAAAGCCGTGAGGGGGGAGGATGAGAGGTGGAAGGTACGAGAGGGTGTTCCGGATGTGGTGGCCAGGCTTCGGCTTGCGGGGTTCTCGGGGAAGCTGCGAGCACGGAGAGGAGAACCGCCGCGCTCGACTGCCGCTAGCTGCTGGCTGTGCAGGGCGGTGGGCACATCATCATTAATGAGGCTGAGCGGATAGCACCCGCCCGGTTCCCACGTTCGCGCACTGGCGTCGAGATATCCAATTCATCCGAAACCACCGGAGCGCCTCGCTCCGCTTGACCACATTGGCGCCTCCGGATTATTCGATTTTTAATTGAATACCGATTTTCGATACTGTACACCGACCCGCAGGACGTGCAGTCGCCACTGCCGGCGGGCCCGTGTTCTCTGGCCAGATACAAACTCGGATGATTCCCGCTCCGGTTCGGCCAGCTCGAGCTTCGACGAAGACTTTGGAGCTTACGCGATACGCCCCGATGTCGCGCGAGCATACGAAACTGCAGTTTCGCATCACGTTGCACTCGCTGCTCGTTCCATTTTTACTGTACGGAATCGCTGGATAGACGCGCTTGAATCTTATCAAAATATGAAGAGGAAAGAAAAAGAACCACCCTAGTACAAATAACGATGTACGGCGGTTGGGGGGGGGGGGGGGGGGGGGGGGGGGGGGGGGGGGGGGGGTTCTCGTGCCGGTATAAAAGAAGCCGTGGGCGTGTTTGTTTCATCTCGGTGGTGTAGTATAGTGAAGACGAGGTGCGTTATTATTAGCAATAATATTATTGTTTTTTGAAGACTGATTGCTCCCTTGTCCCTCTTGCTCGGCGGAGGAAATGGATATTCATGCAGGATGGTGATAAAAACGGTCTGCACATTTAACGCAAACATATCTTGTCCACGAAGGTCCGAGCATTTTTTTCTTAGCGATTTTAGAATTATTTTTATTTTTTGCCAAGGAACTGTATTTTTTTAATTTTTTTTTAAGAATCGTCAAAATTAATGAGAACGAGAATTTTGGGATTCGGTGAACGAGATATCTTTATAAAATTAGCAAATTTTTTTACCGTGTATCGACGATGATACACGGTTTAAAGGAGCAAAAAAAAAACTAGTTGGTCGCAAAACAATGAAATGTAAGAGGGAAACTATCCAGCTGCAGAACATTTTAACGCTGCCGCAAAAAACGGATTATCGGCGATCAACATTTTGTCAGGGCAGCAAAAGCGTTTTTCTCGGCGCGGTACCAAAGCAGCGTACTTTACATACTCGAAACGCGAGAAGTTTGTTCGTTCGATTTCAGTCGGGCGATATAGTGGAGGAACACGGGTTGGTCTATCGTCGGGTCCTGAACAACAGAAGCAAGATCTTGGGAGGGGTGGAAGTTGTCGCCCGAGTGGTCAAAGACAGAAGTTTCAAGGGTCTCGTCTTCTGTAGTCCGGGATCTGGAGTAGAGGGAAAGCTCCGAGTGTCTCGGCGAAGGGTTTCGTAGTGGCGCGCAATTCGACCGAGTGGAAATTAGCTCGTCGAGCCCACGTATCTCCCACCGTACAATCTAACGAAACTGTAGTGCCAAATTTCAATCCGTACCGCAGCGTCGCGTCCGTTCGACTGATTGCACATATCTTCCATGGGAAGCTCGGCATCTGCCGGAAGATCATTCGAGGCGTCTTACGCAGCGATGAGCCGGGCGTGTCGATCACGGTTCCACCAGGCAGAAGCTCATCGCGTTGCATCACATCATCTTAAGGTAGTCCTTTCGCGTAGTGTTCACATCGCATAAGTTTCAGAGAAATGAGAGTTTTCCGTACAGTAGCTACCTGAACAGTTTCTTGTAAACTCGACGAACGGACAATACAAGAATTTCCAATCTCAATTTTTTCCTCTTTATTTATCAATAAAATTAAAAGCATCGAGAAGTTGTCGACGCTAAATTCGCACTGTCTCGGGAGATGTAGAAAAGTACAAAAAAACGAGTTACCTCCCTCGGGCATGAAGAGTGATTTTTTTTGTTTCGAGAAAATTGAAGCAGACACGCGATTTTCGTGGGAGCACGAAGCTATTTTTCAAAGTTCACGTGGGTCGCATCTCCCCGGTTAACGGCGGAACGAGGGAAGGGGGCTTTTCTCGTATGTGCGTTCGTACCGATGGATTATAGGTCCGCATGCGCTGGAATGGACCGCGCCCTGTGCGCCCTTTCCGCCCTAGGTTTTCGCCGGTCGAGCGGACGCGCCAGAGCGAGATCGAGAGAGAACATCCCCATATATATATATATATATATATATATATATATATATATATCCCCGTAATACGTATAGCGGCACGTGTGAGCCACAATGTGAGTTCCCACACGCGGAAAATCCCCCCTGGCCCACCCCCGCGTTCTGAGCCAGCTCTCTCCTTCCCTCGCATACCCTCGGGGGTGATGCGCGAAGGGTGCAGGCCATGGATCACGGGCTCACACTCCTCTATCCTACTAAACGGTAAACCGATCTGTGAACATTTCAGCAGTCAGCGATCTCGAAGGCTAATCCCCGGGTGAGTGGGGTTGATACATCACCCACTCTACCCGGCCGCTCCTCCGACCGCCTTCTCTCCTTTCGTATCACCGATAATTTCTCCAGCCTCTCTCGATTCTCCATACATCATCATGGTCCACCGATTCACGCCCCATATATTTACCGATAACACTATTATATATATGTATGTATGTACATGTACAGGGTATAAGCCTCGCGTGTCGCACATGGAGTGCATAATCGCACACGTGCTCCTGTGTCCGTTTATCTCACGCCGAATTGCCATTCATATCGCACAGTATTCGATAACATGCCGGTGCACACACGAGGGGATTCCACTCGCGTCACCGGAAGTACACGGCCGGACCGACACGCGTCTTGTACACGGGACGGTTCCCCGCTCGGTCGTGCCGAGAGGGGTCAGCAGGTTGACGATCGTGTTAACTAATCGGCTAGTAATCGCCGCATTGTGTCGCGGGCGGTAGGTGAAATTCATCAATAATTTATGAGCCGAGCAAATCGGCGGTCTTCGTACAGGTGCACACGAGAGAGCGTTAATTTTTTTGTTTTTAAGGTGATTTTCAGGCAGGAAGAAGAAGCTCGAAGGCGGATCGGCTGAGTATAATTGACCTGTTCTACTTTGCGCGTCACCTCCACGGCTCAAAAGACTGTATTTCCTGCAAATATATGACTGGATAGAAAAGTTTATGCCAAATATCTTATTCTTGCGATGTGTATTTTTATGCAATATTGTAAATAATTTTTAAAAATTATGCAATTAAATTTAGAAGAAAAAAAAGGTAAAGATGTTTCGTAAGAGATTGGAACTCTCCGCGAGACGATACAATCTGCAGAAAATAGAGTAATCAGATCCGGTACTGCGATCTTAGTTCGAGGCCTTTCCTTGGCCATTGAGAAGATAAAATGGATGTAAAAAAATGAAACAGAAAATAACTATTGATAACCGTACCTTGAGAACAGTGATCAGTTATATATTTTCAATACCACCGAATGTCCGAGCCTCGAATCTTTCTTATATTGAAATTTGAGGACTTTGATGATATGAGAGATAAATATGATTAAAAAAAAGAAAAAAACATGACACGAGTAAATCCGCGTGTTTGCACGTCAAGACCCGGCTACGGATCTTCAGTCCTCGTCATCCAACAGCCAAGGCGTTAAGGCCCTTCGGGGGGGATGACGACAGGTGACGGTCGAAGCCCGGCTTAAGCGCGACGACCCGTTTTGTCCACACATCGGAACGCATCGCGGCACATCGCGCATCGGACGGATCGTCGCGCCTACATCCCTCCTTCGTTGGCCCCGTTTATCGTTTATGTGGATGGATTGATGCTGCCCGTCGCGTGTTGGGCACGCCTCGCTTCAATGCGTTACCAGCCGTCTACTCCCACGCGAACAACCCCCTATGCTTCCACGATACCTAAACCGTAGCCCCGTTTGAGAGTTGGAGCCGGAGCCAGAGGCATCGCACAGCCTCTGTTCCCGTGCTCACGCACAGACAGACGCCCACGAACTCAAAGCTCGACGAACTTTCAAGCCCGGAGGCTCAAACTCTTATGCTCCCGCGTACTCGTGCGGGCTCGACGGGGGGGGGGGGGGGGGGGGGGGCGTTACATGCGGCGAAATCATATTAAGCGCGAGAAAGGAAACGAAAGTATAATATCGGGCTCGTTTCTGTATTTGATGACGGAATAGGCTTAAAGTTTCGTCGGCGCGGAGAACCCTCGAAGGTAAAACCCGAAAGCTACTCTCGGAAGCTCGGTTCGCCGATAAATCGAGAAATCGCTCCGAGCACCGCGGTTCACCGACCTCAGGGGGCGGGAAGGGGAGGGGAGCGAACGTACGAATCGGGGGATGCAGAATCCCACGCGGATAGATAATAACTTGATAACTCAAATTTGTTAAAATTTAAATCTTTTTGTTTTTACGATTTAACGCTTCGTAGGCTCTGTGGATAAAATCGACCCGACGTTCAAAACTCGTTTCGGCATTATCGACATTCGACATGTTGTCATTCTTCTTTTATTACTTTTAACTATTGAGATATATTCTAGACGTTCCAAGGGTTTTTCCGTAATGTATTTTGTTAACGAAAAAAAAAACATTTTTATGATCGCCTGCAAATTTTGTCAGCATCGTGGTGAAATAATTTTGTCTTTGGCTTTTAATCGGAGTTCGTCCGAAAACGCAACCTCGAGAGTTTCGCAGCCCCGAAAGGGGTGACGAAGAGACGGGAGCGAAAGGGATTTCGACGAGAGACGGCGAAAAGCTCGCTCGTGTCGGTACTCACGAATTATGAGCGAAAACAAAGAGATCGAAAACTTTCCACGGGGGATTTCCCGAGCAGTCGTAGGGCACGCGAGGGGGTAAAAGTTGTAGTCGTCCGATTGAGCGTGAAACGTGTCAGATAGCTCATAAAGTTTGCCAACTCGCTATATACACGTGCACATATATATATCTATATGTATAACTACTGGTGATGTAAAACGGGTGTCGAGGGATGAGTGAATTCGAAGCTGTGTACATTGTAGATGATGTTGACCGTACGCTGGGGTAAAAAAATAGGCGACGGAATACAGACAAGCTCGTTCGAGCTCCCTTTTGCTACCTCTCTCGACAGTATTAAAGTATATTGGCCCGGTGACGCTGGCGTTGGCAACACGATGGTCACGCATTTTTATCACTCATCCTATTGTCCGGTTGACATGGTTTATCGATTTGGCTGCAGATAAAAAATCGGTAAAATAAAAGTAATAAACCCACACACAATGCTTTCACTTACAAACAGATTAATCGCACTGTCTGTCGATCCGCGAAACTGAAATTACGCGGCCAGCTTTTTCATCGGCAGTGAAACCAATCATCTAAGGAGGTCTTTCAACGATTTCAGACAACAAGGAAAACAAAAAAAATTCCTAAAAATATTCCAACTCTTTCCGTTTTTTCACCTGAAATCGCCAGAACTCCCGTTTAGCTTTGTTTAAAAAAAAGCAGAAATACAAAAGTAGTAGCAGGATGTTGTGGCTGGGGCGTTTCACGTCCCCGCTATGGACCATGGATTTTAGGAACTAAAAATGTTGATTTCTCGAGATTTACCGGAAATCCGCCCTTCCGGTTTGAAAATGTAATTTTATTGACCGGAA
Source organism: Amblyteles armatorius (assembly GCA_933228735.2). NCBI lineage: Eukaryota > Metazoa > Arthropoda > Insecta > Hymenoptera > Ichneumonidae > Amblyteles > Amblyteles armatorius. The sequence goes on along the minus strand of OW121687.1, from coordinate 20,638,934 downwards.
GTGAAGTTATACAGGAAATACTATACATTAAAATAATAATGACCTAATGAACAAACTAATGAACAAACAACTTTCCAAAATATGTACAAGATGAAAATAAACTGTAATTATGGAATTTTTCACGTATTATGGATGCTGAAGATATAATTTAAAAAAATGCTTACCCGAGGATACAACGGGATTGGTAAAATATTATTTGCGAAAGCTTTACGGTACGTGAAAGATGGCGATGCCGAGGATGGGGGCTGGCTGCGGTAGAGGTGAATTCAGTGGTAAGTAGTACGGTTACGAGTTCGCAGGGCTCACCGGAATTTCACCCGCAGTGGATGTCACGAGCCTAATGCCGGTAATACCGAGGACTTTCGCGGAAGAGGTCGGCGGTGGCATAATGGGATCGAATAGGTTCGAGGGTTAAGGACCGTCGAGGTCCGTGGAAGTGTGAAGCGAAAAAGGAAACGGTGGGCAAAGACAACACCGCGAGAACGCGACCCTGGTTACATTAGAGGGATGATACGGGCGCGTCGTTTCATCCTCCCCTCTCCTTTCCTCAATTTTCTGTCTCGCTTCCTTCAATCCTTCGATGATTATGCCGTGCACCCGCAGGAGCAAAGTAGCGATAAAGCCTTCCCGCCCGCTGTTATCCTGATTTTACATCTGATTCTTTGGGAAATTTGCTCGGCAGACTTTACAGAGTGACACTTAAAGGCTCCACCCTTTCGGCTATTCAAATTTAACCCGCACTACAAAGTTTATACACGAATGCACAAATATGTAACGAAAGAATACGAAATAAACGAAACTGAAACTAAAATTTATGGTTTCGGCATAAGAGGAAGTAAAAAAAAAATTAAGTTTTCGGCAATCACCAATTTTCCGTTTCACACTTTGCGCCAAAACTCCTACGGAATATGCGTTTAGCGCAAAAAAAATACTAGTATTTTATTCGAATTTTCCTCGCTTGAAGTAAAATAAAATTTATATACTATAATTTCCGTTCCACGATTTCAGCCAAAAGTGCTACTGGATTCGAATTCAGGGCAAAAAAATAACTGCTATTTTATAGGAATTATCCTCGCCGGAAGCAAAATAAAATTTATATGCTATATCTTTGTCTCGTACGGAGTAAATTTTATCATCGGGCTATCGGGAAAATTCTAGGGTCAACGGAAAGAGCGATGACAAAAGCAGCCTTCCGGAATACTAAGTACCGAATTCCCTTCCGACCTCGGTAGCAGCCAGAGCGCATCATCCAAATCCGAGTAGTAAGCCGTCTGGTAATCTTCCGGTCTCGTTTAAAACCATATTTCATGAAATACCGGTGTTACGAGAGATCTAGCCGGGAGAGATAAAATCGCGGTGTGAGGTGCGCGTTTCGTTGCAACAGTAGCTGGATCAGGGACAGAGAGAGTCAGAGAGAAACGGAAAGAGAGAAAGCGAGCGGATTTGCCGACCGGCCAGTATAACGAGTTCGGGTGGGGGATCCCGGAAAGGACGTTTTGCGATTCGCGGAATGAGCTACTCGCGTTACGGGGATGGTTCGGTAGCTTGTCGGGCAAAGGATGATTGCACGCCGCCAGCGTTTGGCAAAGTACCGCCAGCACGAATAGCGGGTACACGGACGGAGAGAGGACGACTCTCTGTTACCGGTGAGCCGGACACCTACGCGTTATGCGGCCTGCACATTGCAGCAATCCGACTGAACTGCGCGGTGTACGGCTCGACTCGGAACTCGGCTGATTATACGCGTTGAAAAAAAAAATGCTTTCTCCATTCAACAAACATTTCCGGTCCACAATAATTTTTGTTGTTGTTAAAAATTCGGTTCATTGAAAGCACAAAATTAAAAAACGCTTGTACGATTGACGAGAAAAAACTCTGAACAAGAATATAATTTGTTGAATGTGCGAAGATTTTCTATACCCTTATCTCGTTTGTTTCGAATGCACTGAAAATCTCCTATTCTTGCAATTCCATACGGGTATTGAATCGATAGCGTGTCATCTTGCCAGTCTTGCCGTCGTTGTCTCAATTTCGTATAGAATTGTAAGGATTAAAAGTGCAATTGAAATACTTTTTCTATCGCAGCCAGCGAGCGAAATTTTCTTGAGTGTATACGTTAATAAAGTATCCTCTCATAGAATAAGAAATCTTCTCGAATCCCTCGGCACTCCGTCGATCGGAAGAGTCTCTTTTCTATTCATAATCCTCGAAACGAAAAAGAACAGCTCTCGGTCCTCTTCGATATAATCCCGCAACAAAGGCGAACCGCCAACGAGACGAGTCCGCTCGTCGCCGATTCGTCTCTGAAATGACAATAGAACGTGCAGTATTTAATTCCTCGCAGGTAAATGGCCGCATTGCCGCATTTTCGGTAAGAGATAACACGCTCGTGTTTCGACGGTGAGAGAAAATTTTCGCTCTCTCCGGCCGTGTGCAGACTCCCTAACGTTAGGAAGCTCTGCCACTAATTGAATCTCCTCTCTTACTCGCGTCTGGAGGCCCCGCGGGCCGCTGGGAACCGGAGCACCCGTCCTGCATTAACCACCCCGGACACCCTGGCACCCTCATCCACGACAAGCGGTCGTGCCCCGCCCCAATCCCCTGGCAGGCTTGCTCCCACCTCTCGAACCAACCATCCACCCCGCTCCACTGCTACCGCCACTAGGCACTATGACCCTCCATCCTTACTCCGACCGCCCGCGAACCACCTCGAAGGTATGCTATATAGGACGGGTGTGAGATGGTACGAAGCTTCTTTGGCGCCCCACGCCGCGATTCGCTTCTTCTATGCAAGTCCGGGCGAGCCGAGGACGAAGCTATGAGAGATCGGGAAAAATAGAACGTCAGTGAAGACTAGGTAGGCGGAGGGAAAATTGAAAAGGTGAGGTCGGAGAAGCACCCGATAGAGAGCCGGGGCGCGGATAGCGGAGACACGGATATCGCCGAGAGCGGTGAATCGAAAATTGATGCGATCGAGAAAAAGACGTCACGGGGAAAAAGAGCAAGGTAGCGTGACGATGGAATTTCGCCCGACGAATGAGATCATAATTTTCTGATCGCATAGAGATATTTACCGAATGCAGCCGGTGATGGTCCTGAGGGTGTTGAGTGGGTAGAGTTTTTGTTTTTTTATTTTTTTGTTGCCTGAGGGAGGAAAGAGGGAAGAAATAATTGATGAAGAGTCTTCGGGAAACTGTCGAATGCTTTCGAAAGTGAAGTATCGATTCTATTTGGTCTCCTCCTCTCGCTCGCGAGTCGAGGAAGCAAAGGGTTGAAGTATAATCCTGGCGAATGGTTAGCCGAGCATGGAAGGCCAAAATTAATAGGATTTGATGGTGAGACGGGAGTGGGAGACCCTTCTTCGAGTATCAAGAGCGGACACACAGTACGACTCGGATGCTCGCTGAGCCAGTCGGTGCAAAGTGTCGTACTCGAGAAATTGCAATTGCTTAACGTTATTTTACGATTAAATACGCCGTGTGTCAAATGCTCTTCGAATGTAAAAAGTTCATACCCGATGCATTAAAAATGATGGTACATATTCATACACTTATGTTTGCAAAATGGTCTTCGAATGTAAGAAGTTCATACCCGATGCGTTAAAAATGATGTTACATATTTATACACTTATGTTCGCACGTGTTAAATTAACTCAGATGCTAGCTGGGAAATTCGGTGCAAAGTGTACTCGAGAAATTGCAATTACTTAACGTTATTTTACGATTAAATACGCCGTGTGTCAAATGCTCTTCGATTGTAAAAAGTTCATACCCGATGCGTTAAAAATAATGGCCCATATTCGTACACTTGTGTTTGTACTTGTTCTATTAACTGCTGAGTCACTTACCATCCCTGTTCATACCGACGTGAAAGCACTTGTTGAGACGACAAGCGCGACACTGGTTCCTGTGTATCTTGTCGATCGGGCAATGGCCTGTCATAGCCCCATGAGCTTTGCAGGTGTATTTGCGTTTGCTGTGAATACTTCGCTTGAAGAAACCCGAACAACCTGCGATAGGGCGGAGAAAGAGATGAAATATTTTAGAAATCCATCGAACGCAGCGTGGAACTTCGCCTCCACTCCTTCGTTTGGCAGAGTGTACACAGTCAAAAAGATTTGTGCATTTAACAAACTTTTTTTGTCCACAAACGTACACGATTATTTTGATGGTAATTTTTCAAAAAATATTCGTACAATTAACAAACATTTTCGTAAAATGGAATAAATTTTTGAATGTAAAATTAACAAAAATGTTCGTAAAATGGACAAGAAAATGTTGTATGTAAAATTAACGTGAAGCCAATTGTGGACGTTTGTGAACGATAAACGTTGGTACTTATTTTAAAGTGTTCAAAAGGTGCATTGATTACAAGGGAGAACAGGGCGAAACGGAAGACCGACACAAAAAGTTCTGTTCACAACCATTTTTCGCGAAACCCAAAGAAGGTTTCATCTCGGATAAGGGACACTGGTTCATCTTGCCCCGGAGTTTCGTTTTGCCTCGTTCTCCCTCACGTCAAATTTAATTAAATCAGCCGGAACTAGCTCTTGGGCTCACCGTCGCAACTGTAGATACCGTAGTGCTTTCCGGAACTGCGGTCATCGCATACCTTGCAGGGAATGTCGAGCAGTCGGTCTCCTGAAACAGTAATTTCCGTTCTGACACGAATTTTTCCAACTTCACCACGGAACGCACTAGTAGTTACGGCGCAATCGGATTCGCGATCGAAACTATAAGATTAAAAGACGATTAAAAAAAAATCTACGAAACAATCAGAAGCGCGAATGAACGACGGGATGATTCGAACGAAAAGAAATGCGAGCCGAACTTAAATGCCCGGCTTGAAGTGAACAAAAACTTTGAGGGTGTAAGAAAGCGGCGGGGCACGTCAGAGGCGGCGTCGCTAATCTGTTCTCTCCCTTTCGCGCTGCAACCCTAATCGTTCTAATGATCCGCGCCAAGAAAAACACGGTCGTGCCTGAGCCAACCGAGGCTTCGTCCCCTTTCACGTCGAGGCACTCGCACCCTCGCGTCTCCTCGCGTGTACCTCTAACTCGTCGAGATTAACCCCGATCGACGCGAAACTCCACACTGAATTATAACTCCATTGGCTCCGCGTAAAATTCATATCTCGTCGGGTGTCATCAAACGCAAATCAGCGAAATAATTTCAGATCGGAAAATTATTTCCGAATCGTCCCTTTAACTATGCCAATGGGAGAAGAAATCTCCGGCGACGCCACGCGATCGAAAATCCACTTTTGTCCGCAGTTCACCCTCTAGTCTCGAAAAAAATTGTCCTCTCCGACGGAAGTTGGAATCCTCACTTCTGTCGCACATCGTAAAAAAATAATAATAAGTAATTATTATTTTTGAAAAATAAAAAAATTAAACAAATTTTTCACTTCTCACAAATTTTTCGAATAACACAGGGCGGAACGGTTGTTCAAAGTTCGATAAAAAAAAAAGAAGAATTCAAAAATCCCACTGACCTGTGCCCATCCTCCGAACCGGCTCAGAAGTCGAACATCCCCAGTTGGTGACGTTATCACCGCGATATTCGGTTTCAGTGAGCGGCGCGTAGCTTGCCGACGATTTCGAATCTGACTCGGCAACGTCGATGATTCCCGGCTCGTTCTGCCTGGCTCCCTGGCTCCGGGGGTCTTGACGTCGAGTAGCTACACCCACCTTCTCGCTCGCTGGCTCGTCGGTCGGGCCGTGTTGTTAACGCGTGTGGGTCCTCGTGGGATGGAGCCTCCTCGCGCGCGGCCGGGGGAGGGGGACAGGGGTGCCTCGGGTTCCTGGACGAATTCGAGTCAGCGCGTATCGGTGTCCGCAACGGTAGTACGGAGTCGAGAACGGTTCCAGGGGTGTGCGATGGCAAGGGCGTCCGTCGGACGAAGAAGAGGAGGAGGAGGAGAAGCAGAACGACGACGCCGACGAGCATAGTATCGCGGAGTTATCCCGTGCAGCGGGGAAGCCCCGAGTTCTAGCGAGAAAAACAGAAAATATATTTTATTTTTATAAATAAATAAATATATCGGAGAAAACAAAAAAAAAGCAAAGCTCAACTGTGGGAGCTGAAGCGAGTGTGGGTGTAAAAAGGTACTCACGAGCGTATGACTCTCTCTCGCTCCCGCTGGCGTAACACCTTCGTGGCCGGGTGGCTGGTCGGTATACAGGGGGGTAACAGCAGCCAGTGGTGGTAGCGGCGAAGATCGTTGGCCGAAGAGGAGAGCGAAGAGCGAAGGGGGTTGCACGGAGAGGGTTGGTTTCTGCGTAGAAGCGGCGGTGGTCCGGGGAGAGGAACCTCGGCCGATCTCGATGTGCGACGTCCTGTTCCGCTCTGTTCCGCGCTCCGCCGAGTGGCTCGAGGGGTGGTAGAGGAGGCCAGCGGTACCGACGCTTTTCGCATCCCTCCTATCGCCTCCTCTCCCTCTCTCATTTATGTTTTGCTTTTCGCTCTATCCTCGGACTTGCTGGCTGAGTGGCTGCCGCGCTATCTCGTCACGGCCGAGACCCGGCGCGAAGGGACGGCGGGGGTGGTTGCCGTACTCTGCTAGTTAGCCACCGACGGGGGCGGCTCCGCGAGGCCACGTTGTCAGCTGACTATCGCGCGGACGGATTCTCGACGACGCCACCACTATGTCATTGGTCGACTCCACCCTCGCGGGAAAGCTACGCTTGCGGTACGTTCCTCGTCGGGGGTTGGTGGGCGTGGCTCGAGCGAGGGTTGCGAAAGCCTCTCGGCCACGCCTATTTCGACCCTTGGCAAATGCGCGGGAGAACTACTGTTTTCCGATGATGTTATACCGCGCTGTGCAATGCTACTTCCACTACCGAGGCTTATTTCCTCGCGACGCGATTCTCGATAACACCTTTTTTCTTTTTTTTTTTTTAAGGGACCCGTCTGGTTGTGTGGGGGTGCGACACACCGTTCCATCGCGAGGCCGATGGTCGGTGAACGTTCGCGCACCTCGGATGAGAAACCCATCGGTGTGAGAAGCTTCCGCCCTCCTCTTCGGAACGATACGAGCGAGATAAAACTCGGGAAAATAGCAGGTACCGCGACGTTTCGTCGTTTCACGTCTGAGCTGCGAATAGCGGAGCGTAACGATGGTTCGTGATCGCGCGACAGCTATTCGCAGTTATGAGTCGCACGTGAAAAAAAAACGTATATGCGGCGCGCATAGAATAATATATCCGCGATGTATGAAATATATGTGAAAGAGGCTCGTGCTCCGAATTTTCGTTTCATTTTTTTTTCTTTCTTTTAAATAATGCGCATTAATTTTTATGCCAGTTATTCGCAGCTATGAGGTCACAATTTTTAAAAAACGTATGTGTGGCACGTATAGAAAAATAAATCCGCGATGTGTGAAATATATATTAAAGAGGCTGGTACTCTGAATTCTCGTTTCGTTTTTTTAAAAATAATTTGCACTAATTTTTGTTATTTAGTATTTACTGTAATTCCCTAAGGGAACAGATTTTACGCTGGAAGGGTTTTACGTTTCGAGTGTATATAGGAAAGTAATGTAGGTAGAAGAGCGGGAGGACGGAAACGCGCCCCAGAAGTAGATAAGCTCCGCACGCATCATAAAACTGCGTTTACACGATCTGGCGGCTCCGTTATATACGCGGTACAGCGGGCTCCGTGCCGAGGAGAATCCTCTTTCGTTTCGTGCCACCCCAGCGTCGAGAGAGCTGCAAGGAGCTTCGAGCTTGCAACCCGCTCAAGCTTTAAGGGTTGTTACCGAGCCCTCAAATGGTAGAGCGCTTCGTGACACTGAAAGCACACTCGGTTGCTTTTCCTCTGCCAGTTCTCAATCTCTCAACGATCTAAAGCGTCTCGTGAAAAAACGATGAATCGAACAGCTGTTGGGGAGGCTCGGACTTTGAAATCCATTCGCTTCTTGCTTCAAAGGAAATGAGCTCTGAAAGAAAACAAACAAACAAAAAAATGAACGAATCCCTTTGACCGTTAATTATTTTGCACGAATGATAAAAAGAAGAGAAAAAAGCTTCTAACCTGAGAAACAAATTCGCGGAATTCGTTTTCGGTTCGTCTCATCCTCGTTCTTCTCACACCCTCGATCCGAGTGGCGCGTGCAGAACCGAGTCGAGTTTACTCTTCGATTTCGGAGTGTAGCCTAAGGGCGGTGAACCGCGCTGAGGATGACAAAGAGGAGAACGTACGACGGGTCAGCCGGACCGCGTCGAGCGGTCGAGGCGGGCGCTGCTCCCAGGCGTCCGACAATCCACCGAGAGGGTGTGCGCGTGTGTGTATGTTCTGTTGAGCCGCGTCGTTCGCTTGAACAAACTGTACGAGGCCTCCTGACCACCCTGTCAGGCACGCCTCGAATCCTTCCGACCACCGAAAGGCCGACGCTCGAGGATTTGGATACTCGAGGTTTACGCCCGACTACCCCTCGGTTTAACCGAGTTTAAATCCAACAATCGCATTCGAGAGACACACCGGACGAAGGCTGAAAAGATAGCTTGGATTAGAATCAATATTGCATCTGTGCCAAAATCAATGTATGAATCGAGAGTTGTAATAATTACGGCAGACATTGGACTGGATCTAACTTGAAAATTTATGCTGCGACGTATAACTAATACAAATCATAATGTACTAGTCACATGACCGCACTGTAAATCAAATTGTAAATTAGATGTACAATTGTAATGAAAAATTAATATACTTTTTCAGTGAAATCGAGCTAAATTATAAAAAATAAAGTATTCCCAATGTTTTTAATACCCTAAACATTAATTTTCGGTCATAATTGTACATGCAATTTAATATACCAGTTTTTGCATAATAAGTTCCCGTCCGGTACATTAAATTTCATACGAATTGTTGAACAGTTCGGAAATTCCCGTTAATACACGGGTAATCGACCACTTAAAAAAATGTATATATAAATAAAACAAATATTTTTATCCTATAAAACCATCTTACAGATAAGGACGAATGTCTTGCTGAAAAGAAACATGACAAATGTACACTTTTTCGCAAAACTTGGGACCTTTCACTGCGAATAAAATGCCAGGACAGTTGAATATCATCGTATCACAACTAAAACGTCAAATTTGGGGAACACGTGGGCTCGGAGACACGCGTGCCTGACGCCGGAAAGGAATTAGTCAAGTACGTTTCGGGATGAGCTCTTCCGACAACGCAATGCCGGATGCGAACAACGATCGATAAAACTCCCTGTTGATATTGCCAGGTGTTATGCCACCTTGGTAACGTCCCTCTCCACGGTCTCTTCCGTGTTTCGATGCGAGCCACGCACGGAGTAGGGGTGGTTCGCGTGACCCGGAGGGCGAACGAAGGGACCCGTATCTAAGCGGAGGTATCCAGCCAGTTCCGAATCGTCCCTCCACTAAGTTGGAAAAATCTTACTCCGATCGGATAAAGCGAAGAAAATAAAATGTTGGAACGGGTCCATCTCGACGAGAGATGCACGGTGACTGATCCAACAAGGGCCGGAAACGACCGTCGATATCGTGACGAGTCTGCGACGGATAAAAAGGGAAAAGCGTCTTCTCAGACCGAGCCGTGCCATTCCCCAAGTCCTCGAAAGTTATCCGTGAGTATAAGAAACGCTCTGAATCGAATAGAAGTCCCGCCTAAGTTCTGGTTCGACGAGGGTAGTTTTGATTTAGTAATTTGTAGCACCAGTGTGGTAAAGCGAACTTTATACGCACGGTGGGAAGTGAGTTACACGAGCCGCACGAGTACGACTCGCTTCCCTGTCTACGTATATTTGCTATACCGCACTAGTATTACATAATAATTTTGTATCGAATGCAAGAGAAGCGCTACTCCGTGCCGATACCGATACATTAAATTTGATGTTGAATTGTGATGAAAAATTCATGTGATTTTTCATTGATATATCAACTTGTTCATTTTCGGACGTACACTTGGCTGTAAAGCGCCACTTACGCCACTCTCGACAGGTACGAAAAGTAGCACTTTTCATGCATGAGTTACAAAAAAGAATGTTTTTAAATCCTCAAAGAATCAACCCTGCCCGATGCTGGAGGCTTTGAAAAGGAACTTGGAAGATGGCGCAAACGTCCCAGCGTACTTTCCTCAAGCCGGTGATAATCTCCCGGCAGAGTCCGAAGGCCCAATGGAGCCTGTCGGTCCTTGGGCAACCGGTCGTGTGACTTACAACCACGTAGCTGGGATGACCGGGCTTCGGCCGGTGGTTGATCGTTACTCTGTCACAAGACACAGTCCGGCCGAGTGGCGAGCTCACAATCTAACGTTTTTCGATCAGACCGCCGCGAGGATAGCCGACGCTCGGTAACGGCCACCAAAGTGTATTTCCTGCCAAAGACAAAACAAAAAAAAAATTAATTTTCTCAATCCAAATGATCAATCGGCATCTCGCAGGTCGCTGGCGAACAAAGCGAGGGGCAGAAACGCGAATATCTACAGAGAGACGGACAAAAATCAGTCCGAAAATCGTGACCGACTGAGCGAACGCGCCGGTGTCGTTTACGGATGGAAAACCGAATTGGAACGAGCCCTCGTCGAGATAACCGACGAAATTGAGCTGTTGGAGGGCGAGCGTCGAAGAGTCAAGCAGTCTCTCTCAGTCTTGACGATTCCCGAATCGATAGCCGGCGATTTTTTGCAGCTTCGATCGACGCGTTTCGAGCCCGATCTCGTGAGAGATCCGGTCGAGGACGAGCTCGTCAAGGTAAAATTTATTGGCGGCGGGCGTAAGCGACCCCCTTGATTGTATTTCGTTGATTCCCTTTGGCAATTATACTGCCGCGTTAGGAAGTGGCTCTTTGCTCCGAGATACGCGACACCCTCGTGAGGAGCCGAGAAAAAATCGAAGATGAGCTTCTCGAGCTCAAAACCGCAAAGTCAAGAATGGAATTCGATTTCACTGACAAGAAAGATGCTTACGGGATCGAGGCCGAGTGCGTCGGATTGACGAACGATTCTCCTGTGATAATGTTGAAGGCTGGAGCTACGAGAGTTCCTCCGGAGTAAGTTTTATCACGACGCACGTTTTATCACAGCATCGCCGCGCCTCGCACGATCGAGGATGATTCAGAACTGATAGAAGTTTTTTTTTTTTTGTCTTTTGACGCAATTTTTTGTATCGATATTAAGCGTTTTTTTTGCCCACATTAATACTTTTTTCAGACTCCTGTGTTAGTCTTGGGCAGCAAAACGATATTCTGAGATATTCTACCTTTGGCATACTGTTTTGTGTGAGTTAGCGTAGACAGTAGAAAAAATGTGCTGGTCAGGCAAGCGGAATAGAAAATTTTTCTCAAAACATTGAATCAATGTCGTTGATACCTCTAACTAAACAAATCACAACGGCATATCTCAATGAATACAGAAAACCGTGAGAACAGTAGTTCGCATATCAGAGTGGTATGTACAGGAATAAAAATGTAATGACGTTGATTTTCTTTGTTCTCTATGGATATATAGCGAACACAACCTTATCAATGTTACTTGTCCTCCTGTTCCGTATGACGATCCTTGGAATTATCTACATAATTCTAACGTGTCCTCGTCTGACTGATGGAAATCACATCAATGATGGAAATTCTTCATCCGCATACTCGATGTATGAATCTTCTTCCTGCATCTATGAGCATGAAAAAAAAATAAAGATGGAAATAATCGAAAAACGTTTGGGTAGTTGAGAATGAAAAAAAAACACGATCAAACGGTACTTACCTCGCAAAAAAAAAATAGGCATTGTCATGAGGGAATAGACTTATAGTGCAGTGCGAGGTATGAAAATCGGAAGCGGTTTTGAAAGAAAAATATGAGAAATAAGGCGCAGATCGCGCGACAGATTCTTAGTTTGTGGCACATACATAACTGCGCCATAAAACGCTCGGGTCGTAGCCAAACCGTCCAAGCCCTTGCTTTCATCTCGATGACCAAGAAACTCCACAACTCTTTTCTCCTCTCGACGGACATCGCAAAACGTTTGACAGGGACGTAAGACTCGACATACTTGGTAAATGTTAATCTTTTGAGCATAATATATCATCTTCGATAACTATAAACTTTATCACTGGAAAATGGGACGGCAACAGGCGTCCTTTTAGTTTCAGCGCATTCCTAGGTTAGCGTGGGTTACCGTCCATGCGGCCATTTTTGCAAAACTTCCAGTCGACTGTGGCGCTGCAAGCGAGGTTTCGATCCTCCTTCGATTGACCCATTTTACTGGTCTCTGATTGGACGACATTCCACTTTCCACTTTAGCTTTCACTTTCGTTGAAGCTGATGCACCGACCAGCTGAAACTTATGCTTAGCTATTTACAACGACCGAAGGACCTGGTGGAGCTAAGACCTTGAGGGAGAAAAATAATGCTTTTATTTTTCAACTCTTTAGAATAGCTAATTTTAGTCTATAACAGCGGTGGAGATAAATTTTCGCTATTTTCTCTTTTCGTCAAGGCAATCGACTCCCGCCGGATACGATCGCTTTACGAAGGAGGCTTTGGAGGCTGGCGACATGGTTAGACAGAGATCGGTCAACCTCAGATCCACTTTGAACGCAATCTATTCGAAGTCTTTGAAAGACTTGAGGAATCAAGCTATTCGTGTCGATACTGCCCTGGCCGAAAAGATTCATGTCACGGAAGAAGTTTGCCAGCAGCTCGAGGCCGAATTGATCAAGGTGAGAGCACCGATTGGCCATGCCTTACCTCTCCAGCTATGAACCCTGTCCAAGAGCGTGCTTAAAGTTGACGTTTGGCAAAAACGACGTGAGATAACTTTGGGGTTGAAATTACCTCTAATGCACACTAAGGGTTAACTCGTCCGGTTGTCCACTGTAAATTACGGGATCGCGAAGTTATAATTCGTCTAGAGATAATCGACCGTGTGGTATTTTCTCGCAGTGCTTGTCGGAGTTATCCAGAACGGAAGACTTGATCGAGGAGCTTCGAGGATCAGCGAAGAGAGTAAACGACGCATTGAAGGTCGCACAAACACGCTTGGACAATCGTTTGCTTCGACGCAACGTCGAGAGTTGCCGGGACGTTCCTCAATACGGGTAAGAAAAATACTCTTCTCGAAGATGACATGGCAGAACCAAAGACTCAATCCATTTTGTACAAAAAAAAATTTTCTTTGTGGTACAGATTGATAGAAGAGGTCAAAGTCCTCGGCGAAAATTTGTCAACGATGGCCAGAAAATTGACAGAGGCTGAGAATGCTCAGGCGGGCTTAGTGAAAGCCAGAAGCGACCTGGAACGTGAAATAGTAGTGAAAAAGAAATCGCTATACGTCGACAGGGATCGCGGACAGTTGTTGCGTTCCTTCTATCCTTCCGCGGAGGCGCTTTCCGGCCACGCGTGAAATCCGAACTCACGCTGCTCGCCCCCCACCCCCCTCCGCACACTTTTCATCCTACTTTATATTTAATCCTTTTTGAGCCTCTTTTACGTTACCCGTTGTGCATTTGTGATCTTTTTTACATTCTATTGTCCTTTGTTTTACACTTGTTTTTGATGCTTTTATTAAACTCATTTACGGATGTGCGATCTTCTTTTTCCACGCTGCCTTTTCTTCTGTCAATGTCAATTCTCCACAAGCTTTGCAACTATCTCGATTCTCCATTTTAGGAGGTATCTTTTATAGTATTTACTTACTTGATTTCGAGTCTACGTAACTTCTTCGGAAAACTTTCTTCGGAAAAAATGCCGGAGCCTACAAGTTGCCGAGAGCTGCAATTAGCCAGAGCCGGAAGTCCACCGAGACCCGTAGGATGTACCGATCGTGTGGGTCCAGTCGAAAAGCTATTGGAACAAAAGTGCGAAGAACCTCGTTCTCAAAACTACAGTAGGCCTGCTCTTCGGGAGTCACAGCCTTGTCCAACGGATGCAGTGGCACTTCCGGTTGGAACTCGGACCGACCCGGAGTATAGAAGCGAACCTACTTCCGGTCATGGGATTGCAGAATGCCAAGAGTCGCTTCCTCAGAACCGCGCGAAGAGAGCTCCTCAGGAGTCGCAGATTTGTCCAGCGAGGGATCCGGAACTTCCGGTTAGAGATCAAATCTGCCCAGAGTATAAAAGCAAACCTACTTCCGGTCAGGGGATTGCAGAATGCCAAGAGTCACTTCCTGAAAACCGTGTGAAGAGCGGTCCTCAGGAGTCGCAGATTTGCCCACCGGAAGCTGCGGAACTTCCGGTTGGAGCTCGAATGTGCCCAGAGTATCGAAGCGAACCTACTTCCGGTGATGGAAATGCTAAGCTCGCCGGAGCTCTTCGCGAATCGCGAAATTTACGGCCGGCGCCTTTGGGACCGATTCCTCTCAGCGGGGATTCCTCGGCGTCTCAGCAATACTGGGCACCTCTGGCAGACTTAACCGGGTCGAGACCGGCAGTCGAAAAACTGACCACAACCCGGTACAGTCCCGCCGAATGGCGATTGCGCAACGATAGAGTTTTCAAGGAATCTCACCAGAGCGTTCGCGACGAAATGCACGTAAAATCTTGACAAATATCGAAATGCAACCGTTTTACAAAATGTAATTAATAAATAATTAAACTCCTAAACAGGCTAACGGCTTTCAACGCTCATCGCTACATGGAACGGATCTTCACCCAAACGGATAAGGATCAGCAAAACAACAATATTCGACTGAGCACGAGACTTGGTCTTGTGCGACGATGGAAGATGGAGTTTGAAGGGCAGATTGCCGAATTGAACCGCGAGCTGGACGCTGTACAGGAGGAAAGAAAACGGCTGATGCGGTCCAAGCACTCCTTGAATCTGATAGAATCCATAGACAAGGATGTTAAGAGCGTGCGATGCTTGCGCATGGAAACAGAGCTTGTTCGTGACGAAGTGGAAGACGAATTGAGCAATGTATTCGATATAAACTGCTTCTAATACGATCTGTGAAAACAGAATAAAATATTCATTTTACAGATCGACATGATAAGGAGATTGAGTATTTAAAAATTATTATTATTAGTTATATTGTTATTATAGGAATTGGATCTATGCGCCGATGTGAACAACGTTTACACGAGGTGCGTCGATCAGGTTCAAACGCAGCTGAAAGAGCTGAAGGATGCGAAACAACGTTTGGAGATAGATTTGAGCGACAAGAAGGAAGCGTGGAGCATCGATGTGGCTTGTCGAGCTTTGACCAGCACTTCGCCGACATTGGAATGGAAAGCCGGTAGTGCCAAGATGCCAGGAGAGTGAGCGCACAGATCAATTGTTCAAAACTTAATTTTTTAAATTGTATTCGATTAGCGATTATTGCGAGGAAGAACACCTTTAATACAGTTTATTTTTTTAAAGATTTTTTTACCATCAAGAAATATTTAAATTTTCATTGAATCTCACTTTTGGCTAGGAATGTACGTGTGATGCATAGTTGAATGTTGCAGCCAATCGACACCCACAAGTTACGAACATTACTGCAAGGAGGCTCTCGCGATGACCGAGACAGCTTTGCAAAGATCGAGAATACTGCGATCCAATCTGAACGATGTACACGAGCAATCCGTGCACGATCTCAGGGCTCAGGCAGATCGTGTGGAAATTGCGCTTTCGAAGAAAATCGACGAGACCGTGGAAGCCTGCAGAAGAATTGAAAACGAGTTACACGAAGTAAGAACTCGATCGATGTATCCTTGATTCAAACGGGCAATGATTAAAATTCATTTATGATTTGCAGTGCCTGAAAGCTCTGTCCGATGCCGAAGCTCTGCTAGACGAGACTCGAGCCGCGACGACAAGACTGGACGGCGCTATGAAATGCGCTCAGACTCGTCTCGATCTACGATCCCGTCGGAACAAAGTGGAGAACTGCCGAGACGTTCCTCACTTTGGGTCATTTTATTTTTTTAAATATATTCATTTATAACTATAAATAAATATTAACATTAATATATTATAATAATATTAATTATGAATTATTTATCTTTTCTCTTTGTTATTTTTTTACGTCAATAATGAGAAAAGGATATATTCTGTAGACTGGTGGACGAAGTGAAATCGCTTTCCGAAGGCGTAAGCGCTATGCTGTCGCAGATAAGGCGTGCGACAGATTCGATCGATGATTTAACAAAAGCTCGGAAAGCGCTCGAAAAGGATCTCGTAGTGAAGAGGAAGAGCTTGTGGGTCGACCGCGACCGGTGCCAACTGCTCCGATCTTTCTATCCAACTGTTCAAGCGTTAGCTGGTCATTGAAGAGAACATCGGAACGATTTTCAATACGGGTCACTTCGATGTACGGTGATAACGCGTCTAAAAAAACGCCGAATAAAATCTACGTACACATACAATTAAAATTGGTGCAAATTTAATGAAAACTCCAAAGTTATTACACTGAAATATATACAAAAAAAACCGTTTTTTTTTCTTTTCGTTTCTCCGACGATGATACAGGTGAATGAAAAAGTAAGTATGCTTAACTGATACAGCTGGGGACTACGTTTTGACACTAGATATTATTATATACACGTACGTGAAAAAAAAAGATAATTCGCGAGAAGCTAAGTTGACGCTAGAAACAAGCAATCGGACAAAGTCGTGTCACGAAGTTTTTTCCACTGCCCCGATTCGATAACGAAAAAGAATTAGTATGAAAGAGAAAAAATAATAAAAAAAAATAAACAAACAAACTTGGTATTTCGATTGCAGCGATGGCAGAATATCGTACCAATCAAGATTACATATAAATGTTACAATAAGTTACTAGCATGTCGTTGAAAATGACGTGGTTTCTTACACATTAATTGTTATAGTCGCTCAATCGGCCGTACCTTAAGAATATTCCTAGAAAAATATGTTTTTGTTTTTTCTTTTCTTTTTTCGTTTGCTTTATGTTTAGAAACCAACAATATTAAGTATCAAGTATTATCATAACATGTAACAGTTCTGGAAGTTTATCGAGTTGGGCGTAAGGATTGTACGTTCTTCACGTTGCGTTCATAAATTCTTTTGTTTTTTTGCAATTTTTTTTGTTTTTTGTTTTTTTATCTTCCGTCTCATAATGGTTTTTTGCCCTCATACCGTTGGCACGGTAAGACTCTGCCTGCTCTCGAGAACGAGATAGGGCAATAAGCCCGTCAATAATTGTTATATTTCGCGCAACCACGTAACTATGGAGTTTTAAGGATATATTGAGCGTTTCGTTTGAAAAAATTATCAGACTACCGTTTATCGCGCGCACAAGTGACGCGCTAGCGGTGACGCACTCACGTGGGTCTTCTTACATAATGATAATCGTACCAAAAAACGTAATGATATTACGATACTGTTAATAAATTTATCGAAAACATAGATATAGAAAAAAAGAAAATATATATATATATATTGTTTCAATTTAACGTAATTTCCGAGTTACGATGATACGATGGATCAATCATAATTACACGTTTAAAAATCATACGAATAACGCGCTGAATAACAATAGTTACAATAAATCTTAGAGTTTGATGAATACCTAAAGATTATTTTTTTCCTCTTATTACATATTTCAATACTTGACAATAACACTCTTATTTTTTTGTTTTTCAGCGATCCCCAGCTTCGCAGCGTTGATATATGTATGTATATATATATATCTTTGATGCAATACGCGGGAGTTTATGAGTTTATCAAATTTTCAAAGAAATATTCTTCTTAAGGTTCTCCTTCTCTTTCGCGTGTTTATATTACAAACTTTTACTCACTAGCTTGAAACCAAGGAAAAAAAGGAAAAACAAAGTTATGTTTAATCGTAGATAAATGAAGAAGCGAATTTCCCGATTCGTTAGAAACTGCATCTCATGAGTTTTACTCTTTCTTTTCAATTATTTTTTTGTTTTTTGTATTTTTTTTTTCGGTGATAGTTAAATGAATAAATATTCTATACCTATCTTGTCATATTATCAACGTGTATAGAGCTAGCTAGCATCTAACCGTGTTTTTTTCAACTAATAGTAGGTAGATTATAAATAGTTTTTGTTTATAGTCGGCGATATAATGTTTACAATATATACAGGAAGAGGTATGATGATCATAGTCAGCCTGGAGCACATTTAAAAAAAAAAAACACGACCGAAGTTGCATTTCGTTTACACAACCGCGAGACTCTCTCTTATTTGTTTTTTTTTTACTCAATCGCAATGAACCAGCCCGAACGAATGGGTAATGATTCTATATCGATGAACGTTTTGGTGAAAAAAACATTGTTTTTTTCATGGCATATAAAAAAGCTAGGACGTATCAAGTAAACCTGCTCGAGAAAAAAAAACAATCATTAGATTTACACATACTACGAGGGACATTCATTCATAGTGACAGTCATCAGTAGCTTTGCGTCTGGTCGCAAAACGGGGTAAGTTTCTTTTTTGTATATAACTTCTTTCCTTGTTTTTCGATAGAAAACAATAAGGCTGTAAGTAACAAACGCTAGGTGACTGAAGTCATCAGCTAGGAGCATTGAGTACACCTTTTTTAAATATGATTTCGACGATTGTTAGCAGCCATCGATAAAAATCCCTTTTACCACGTATCTGATGAATTTCATTATTTAAAATGCCACTTTATATCTTCCATGCAGTCATTAATATTTACACGGATTAGAACGACGTGAACCGAGCATGTTGGGAATAAATTGATTGCACCGACACGCAAGTTCGATCTTGAGCCGAAGAAATTGAGTAGGTAATGGTTTTAATCTATTGGACGATATTTTTGTTACCATCGTTGAGCATCTCTGCCCCTGAGCTTTCGTGTCGTATTGAAAATTGCATCGCGATTGAAAATTATCACAAAAAGAGCTTGAAGACGAGACTAGAATGAATCGATATCGGAGACTCTACTGATTAATTAAAAGAGATTTTGTCGTCGAGGCCGGAAAAGAATGAAATGATTTTGCGCGAACGTTCGTCAACAATGTTCGTCCACTCGTTCGTAATCCTCACGCAGTCCAATGTATATCACACAATGACAAGCGTTCATCGCACAGTTTAATTCGTCGCGACATACGGTATCACGCGGATGTCGCGACTTCTAAAAATCGAAATTATATACTTCGGTTTATGCGATTGGTAATTGCTCCTCCGGGACTATGTCCTCTAATGTGACGGGTACGGCGAAACCGCGGGCCACAAGCTCGTCGGCTAGGGATATTACCCCGTGTTTTTGGATGTTAATGTAAAGGCTTACGTAAACGTTGGAATCGATGTATCCTTCGATTTGTGCTTGGCCGATACTACCCGAACATATGTGAGCTACTACATCATACGCCTCCTGCTTCCATTCGCCTGTGAAAAGATACATATATTAGTTTTATTTTATCAATCAATGAATTGGCTTTATAGATTTTTCTCTCCATTGTTTTCTTACCGTCTACCGGCTGTATATTCGCGAGATGAACTTCGATCGCTTGAAAGGGCAAGGTAAGGTAATCGGACCGTATTTTTCGCATTTCAGCGTTGCTAAAGGTCCAATAACCACCGTGATCCACCAAACGGACTAAATTTTGTTGGCCGTTTGGATCGGGATTCTCCACGTACGCTCTGGCCCATCGGTCGTACCACTTTGCCACGACGAGCATTCCCTCTGAGAAAGTTAAACAGAAAATCACAATAAAAACACGTTCGGTTAATTAAAAAATTACTCTAAAAGTTCGAACGTTCGCAACTTTAACAACTTACTCGTCAGCTGATCCGGCACTGGCGGCGATTCGATGGTGTCGTAGAGTTGCGTCATGTTCTGATCTAAAATTCTCAACGACGGATAGGTGGGATGCGTGGGAAGCTGTACGAACAAACGTGACGGTTTCAATATATGGCAGACCATGACATCGTTGTTTACGCCCTCGACAAGCGGCAGATGCATCAGCTCAGACAACCACGGGATCTCCTCGGGATTGTTCGGAAGAGATATCTGCTTCAGCGTAAGACTCGAGAATCTCTTTTCCGGAAACTTTTGTCTTATTATCTTGAGCGCCGCGCTTATGCCCTCGGACGAACCATCGATGGTGCATATCTTGTCCTCTCGCGAGGTCGGGTGATGCCTTACGACAATGTTGACGCAAGCTTTGGCATTGATCTGCTGCAGGAACGAGCCGCGTTTCCCGATCAGTCTTCCCACCAGTGTTTGCGGTATCTCGAACTCGTAGATCGTCGGACTTTTGTCTTTCGCGTTTCCCTTGATACTTCCACCTTAGAAAACAAAAAACGAGGAATCCTCGAGTCAGTAAAGCCCATCGAGTTTCGACCTCGAATTTTATTCTTCACACATAGACATTACCTTTTCCACTGTCGGTGCTACCCTCGCTTCGTACCTCGTCGGTGACGCTTCCCTCCAGGACACCGGAGACCGGGCTGTGATTGGCGGAGTCTCTCTCGGATATCGCTTGACCCTGGATCTTCGAGTCGTTGATGGACATGGGAACGAGGGATTTTTGACAATTCTCGATGCTGCTGCACTCGGTCACCGACGAAACTTTTTTGGTCGCGTAAACGGGCGACTTTTTCGTGCCGTTGGAAGTCGGCTCTTCTTCCTCGGCTAAATTTTCAAAAACTTTTGCAACTTTGTTCTCAGCGTTGCCGGCTTCGAAGAGCGCGGCGGGCTTGTTGCGAGCCATCATATCGAAATTTGAAGATTTCGGATTACTGCCGAGAACGACGGATTTCGGATTGGGCACGTCCTCGACCTCCTCGTACCAGGCTTCACTGTCGTCCAATGATTTTCCGGATTTCATGGAAATCGCCTGGGACACGGATCTCCGAGAAGGTATGTCCAGACTCTCGCTCACTCGTCTCGGACTGCAGATCAATTCGTCCCCTGTTTGACTCGAGGAATTCAACGTGAACGACTCGTCGATGTGTATACCCGAATCGTAGAGATTCAAATTCGTCTTCTGCTCCTTTTTCTCACACTTGTAATCCTCTTTTTTATTATCATCGATAGCGTTCTTCAATTTGCATTCTCCACCAGGGTCAACTCTGTCTACACGTCGGCGTTTGTACCAGAAAAAGCCAACGATCAGAGCGAACGCTGGGAAGCTCCACTTTACGAACTGGTTCGTGGACGACATTGTTCAAGTCCACGGTAGCTAATATCTCTCAGAACTCGTACAAACTGCAACAGAAAATAATGAATTAGCTATTATTAAATTATTGTGATAGAAAATAAAATGTCTCGACATTCTTCACTGTAAAATCCTACTCTACGCTTTCCCGTGTAATATTCGGTAATGAGATTCCGTTACGGATATTTGCAATAAATTGTACGCATAGCTGATATGTGTCTTTTCCAAATGTGCAAATATTTTCTTTATTCTGTAGTAGATGTATAAAAGTCCCGAAAAATTTATTGTGTATTATGTATGAGTTGAAATACTCCATGCCTCGTGTTTTCGATTCGCTATGCGTGTTTTCTGCCTAAAAGAGTTTGTCCGTCAAATGAATTAAAAATACAAATATGTAAAAACGCTGATGAAGTCAACGACTATGATGGCTTCCCTGTACCCGTTCCAACGAGCATCTTTACTCAAGCCTCTAGCCCAGTGATTCCGTGTTAAAAAACAAGACAATTTGTTTGAATAATTTTTAAAACGTTCGAGCTCATCGCCGATTCAAACCAACGGGTTTCGAAGACCGATAGCGACTCCGCATAAAAGTCACAGCTGTGAGACCATTTTTTGCTTTTTTCTTTAGAAGGTAAGAAATGAAAAGTTTCGAAGATAAATCGAAGGGAACTTTTTGCACGGGAGGTGACATGATTCGGGGACGAAAGATCGACGGCAGCGGGAAGACCGTCATGGACTAGCCGCGGTACTGGTTTAACACACTTGTGGGCTTCTAAGAAGGCTTTGCCAACTAAACAGTGCAACATTGTACAAAAAATAATAATAATAATTCGTGTCACCAACTTGTTTCAGTGAATTCGTAAACAGCATCAATGGATTTACCGCGAAGGTTTTTTTTTTGTAACAAAAGCCTTAACATTTTTGGTTCGACTGCGGGTCTCGCGGTACGCGGGGATGAATAAGGTAGTCCTTGCGAGTAGTGTTCACTTCGCATGAGTTTCAGAGAAATGAGAGGGAATTACAAATACTTCTCGATTCTGTAAAATTCTAAAAAAAATCAAGCATATTAAAGGTGCTGAAAAAACTAATTTTGCATAACAATAGTTTGAAAATGTTATTAACAAATTTATGATAAATAAAATTGTTCGACAAATCTTTCGGAAACCTAACTTTTTTCAATGAAAATGATTCGTTTATTTCTCTGAATACGTATGAATTTTTTCAGATTTTTTTATTCACTTTGAATTTTGTAACCGACTACACATTTTTGCCGTATAAGAAAGAAAAATTCGCAAGGACTATCTTAAGTATCGCTGAGCAAGCGACGATTTGCGGGCGCGATTTCCGGCCGCTAATCAGGTCCGACCTTGGAAATCGTACACCAGCGACGGTTCGTCTGCCTCAGCGATTTTTATTGAAAATCTGCGGACTCGTAATTGCGTCTGGACAAAAGTGTATCGGCTAAACGGCGGAAGAGAAAGGGAGACGAACGAGTGGAAGTGGAGGATGAAGAATGCGTGGGGGTGGAGTGGGGGGGAGTCGGGAGGGGCAAAAATCTCGTTGAACTTTCGCGGAGTAGCCTCAAGTGCGAGGGACCGGTTTACCCGGGGCACTTTGCGATCGGGTTAACGCACGGTGAAAAGTCCGAGTGCGCTCTATAGCTGGTACGTATACCGAGGCGGCGGGAGTGCGAGCCACGGTCCGGCGGGCTCTCGTTGCCCTGCAATATCGGCCGATGCGTACACGGGCCAACGATAGCTACACAACTCCGTGACTGCCGATGGAAATCTCGAGCCAATCGGTTTCGTCCGGGCATGCTATTAATTCGCGTAGGTAACCGCGCACCCGAATTTATGATTATAGACACTGTAAAAAATTACAGTGTCTATACAAAATTAGTTTGAAAATTACTGAACGGTATTGAAAGCTTTTTTACGTAAACTGTTTTTCAAATTTCAAACACATGTGCGTTGCAATTTGACAGTAAAATTTTTATTTTTGATTAAAATTTTGGTGAATTTCAGGAAAATATTTGTAATTTTAATTTATGGTATTTTAATTTTGCAAGAAAAGTGCATCAATGTTCAATTAATTTAAGTAACGTAAGCGAATTTCATGTATAATAATCAGTGTAATCAGTGTATAAAATAATTCCATAACTCCCGATAATAATCTCGACCCAATCAGTTTAGCTCGGGCATGCTATCAATTCGCGTGGGTAATCACGTACCCGAAATCTACTGTGCTCTACAACAGTCACGACATTTATGATTGTACGCAGTATAGTGGGCTTTTTTTCTCCACGTGTGACGAAGGTCGCGAGAGTGTCAACAGTGAAGAAATTGTATACAATTTCGAACGAGCTAGGTGATTCGATGAGGATTATTGATTCGTCGATCGACGAAATTGTTCGTACAAATAGTGTCTTTACGAATTTACTAGAATGTTGTGAGATATTCGAGGCGTCGACGATTCCTATTTTCGTAGCATTATCGTATATATATATATATCGTATTCCGTATTATATATATATATATATATATAAACTGGAAACAGTCGATCGATTATTAATAATTAATGATAATAGATTATTATTATTTTTGCAGGTTACGTAAATATAATAATAAATAGTGAATAAACGATTATTCAAGGATGTGATAAGCCAAACGAAATTTCCCGGTACCCAATGGGCGATCGTATGAATCATCCATCCTTGGCAAACATAGAATTTTCGATAAAAATCGCGTTTAACCGAGCCGCGTCGTAAAACTCCGTGCGCGGAAGTATAAAAATATTATGTCACGTTGTGCAACGAGCATACGTTGCACTCGCCCGTAGAGCAGAGCTCTCTGCTGGCGCAATTGCATCGATAAAATGAATTGCGAGATTAAGCGTAATCGAATAATTCGGCGACTCACCGTCTGCAGAGCCATGCTAGACAGAAGCGTTACAGACGATTGGCAAACAACGCGTAACGCGATAAATCTACGAGTGCGAGGCTCGAACACGGCCGGAAAAAACTGGCATATGGACAACTTGGACGACAAATAAATATTAACCACAACGAAATTCTTTGACCGCACAGAACAAAAAACGGCGAATTCACAACAACGATTTTACGATAAGGACGACGTTGACAAAAAAAAAAATTACTGGATACGGTATCAAATATTTACTGGGACGAAGAATAAATTTAGAAACGAAAACGGACAATAGCGTTCGAGCGGTCTCTTGCGAGCGTGATCGCGGTCGGCGAGTTACTGGTGGGGGCCTTGCGCGTTCACCGGTTTTCAACACGTGGTCGTTAAGCCCCGTACCGATCAGCCAGGGACTCGGGGAACGCGCTCCGGTGATCCGCTCAGTGCGCAGACGCGCCGACTCGAGTCACGCGAGGGCCCGGTCGCGGCGAGTCGGTATTATTGAGAAATGAGAAAAGTTTCGACGACAAGGCGCCGGAGAAAGAAAGCGGAAACCCATACACGGAGAGCCCTCGAGGCTATTCATTCACGGGCTCTCCCAGAGCTAGTGTATACCTGGAGCGACTGTAACAGGTATAAGCAGATAGCGAAAGGCCCGGATGGGAGGGCCGAGCTACGAGATGAAACGACAAATTGTGTTAAGTTTGTATAGGATGCGATCCTGTTCCGAGAAATTATTTCATATCGACGATAAAAGGGAGAAAAACGTAAGTCTGTAGGAGAAGCATTCTCAGTTTGCAAAACTTCCTCATGAAACGAGGGAAACCTTACGGAGATGAAGACAGCGGAATTTCATCGAACGAGGGAGAAACGGATTTCAACGGGACAGTTATTTTTTATTAATTTTGGTACTCGCATTTTTTAATTTGATACGCACTTTTGTTTTAATTTTTTTTTTTTTCTTGTGCAACGTGAACGGGTATCGGTGATCGGCGATCTCGTTAACAGTCTCCCGATGACCTATGCCGAGGGACGACTACGAGACTGGGTTGTTACCGCACACCTCTCCCAGTATTTCCAATACACTTTCCGTCTTTCTTCCTCACGTGCGCAACGAACATTCCGGCAAAAGTCGTCGGTCACACGCGTCGGAAACTTCCACGCCCGGCTCGACGATCGCACGCTGCTGGTGCCTCGCACCGGCGGTGAGAGACGCGATAAAATCGTTCGAGTGTCCCACGAGACTTTTCAAATTACCGAATGAAAAAATGTTGAAACACAAGAAAATTCTGAAAAAATTTACATGAATTCGAAAAAATCAAGTAATTCATTTAAAACGAGAAAATAAAAGGATTTCTGATTTTTTAAAAATAATGTATCTTTGAAATATTTGATTCAAAGATTCAAAGCATTCTTAGTCTGTATCACCTTAAGAGCATGTGATGCAGACTAAGTCGATAGAAAAAAAACTGTTTCCCCGTTTTCTGCGCACCTATTAATATTTCAAACACAAGGAAATTAGGTTTTCATGTATCTATGTAGAGTCTACGAAACCTAATTTGCATTTGCCCAAAATATTAATAGTCGCGAAGAAAATGTGGAAACAGATTTGTTACCGACCGAGTCTGATTCACTTCGCCTTAAGGCTGTTTCGTTTCGCGAGTTCCGGCTCTCGCCACTCGATCAATTTCGACACTGAGCTCCTGACCCTATGAAGTCACTGGCCGAAAGTCTCGAGATCGGTGGAGGGTCGCGTGTCGCTGATGTGTCATCCTAGGCTCGATTTTACGATGAATTTATATATATATATATATATCTCGTAGAACGATGAAAATAACGAGAAGGAGATATAAATGTATGATTGTTGGTGGATAAACGAAAATAAACATTCGCCAAGGGTTTCCGGCGATCGTAAGCGAGCAGCGTGTGGTGGATGGCTATGGAGGTCGAAAAAATCGAATTTTAACTTCCCGTCTAAAACCAAGGACGTTGCAATGGTTACGAGGCTTCGCGATACGAATTTATAATGGCGGGGGGAAGAGCCGTTAGATTCGTCACCAGTAGCGTTCGTCTTTCGTTTCTAGTAATCGACGAGATATTAACAACTTTCCGTTCGTGATATCGCAGCGCGCATGGGCGGTTTTATCTCACGAATTTTACATCCACGCTCGATTACTATCTTGGAACGGATCAGAGCTTCGGACGAGCGGTTCTCGCTGCGAAGCACGCTTATACTTAAAAAAAAAATTAACAAGTAAAAACGTAACATAACGTAAACAGAATCGAAAAACGGCAATGAGGCGAACAGTGAAATAAAAAATACGCAAATTTTTCAACATCGATGAGATAGCAATCCGTTAAATTTTCACGACGAAAACCACGCGCGGGCAGATTTGTTATCAGCTGCTAACGACAACTATCCTCTATTGGGCAATTGAATATTCGGCAATTATAAAAAGACAATTTGGGCGATACACGTTTATAACGCCGGTCAGGTAGTGTTCCGTAATTTCCATCGTAATCTATACTCTGCGAAAGAGAGGGCTTTACTTCAAGACATTTTACTGAAAACAGCAGAAGAAAGTAAAAAAAAAGAAAATATTCAAAGCATATTACAATGAAGCTTGTTGAAATTAATTTTTCATACATTTCATATATCGCGAACGACGAATTTGTAAATAAATTTCTCGACGTATCGACGTTTTTTCGCTTTCCATTAGCGAGCTCTGATCGTATACAATGGTATAAACACGAATAACACATCGTTACACGGCCCATCGATCGATATACAGAAAACTAATGTTATTCCGGAAATACAAAGCGCGACATATTTATATTCGAGAATGGTGAAATTTAATCGTAGCTATGGGGTTTGCTGCTGATACGACGGTTAACTATACCAGAGGCGTACAATAATCTACAACGTCGTCGAGCTCAACGACTCCCCGGTACAGCGTAACCGCCCGTGGAATGCTTAGCGAGCACGCTATTTCCAGATGTTGTATATACACCCAATTGGCCGTCGGCATCGACGAAATAAAAGCGCTATGGTCGTCGATCCGTAACAGAAAAAATGAACGATCGAACTGTTAAAAATACCGACGATAATGTCCGCCGCGGATTATCATACAATTTCGGACGTGTGTTCGAGAAATACGACGGGGTCCAACGTGTTGCGTTCCCGATCGTTTGCCTCGCGTCCATATTGTACAAGGCTAATGGCCTACGCGGAGAAAAATAGCATCCGCCCGTGAGTCTCTTGGGGTTATATTTACCGTAAATAACATCGAAGTACACTGTAAAGTAACGAACAATGCGTCGGCGACGAAGATTCGTCGAACGATTCGCGACGAGAGAAGAGTAGAGAAGCGAGAAAATTCGTATCGTATGTGTGGTCGGAGGTAAAGGGAGAAAAAAACGAAAGCCGCCACGCCGCGAGACAACGGAGAGCACGCGAGCGGCTCGACGTTATTTAAGCGAAAAAATACGTTGTTATTACTCACCGAAGGGCCGTAAATTCAAGCTGAACAGTAACGACGTATCCGACGGAATTTAGGTCCCTTTGAAACGTAGCACAGAGTAACTGATTTATTATCTTTGATAATGCGGCGTTCCACGTGAACACAATGTTTTGCCTGGCTTCTAACTGAACAATATGGCGGCTCCGGATTTGAGGGCACAGCATGTGCTGGGAGATTTATCTGTGAGGAACGCCGCCTCGCGGCCGGAACAACAGCGCTCCACTCGCGGTGTGGCAACTTTGCGCAGCTATTCAAACTTGGTTTTCACGGCTAAAGATACAAAGGCGACTCGAGCAAGCAGAGGCTTGTCGCGAGTACGTTCGGCTAGTTTGATCGTGTTACTGCGATGTGTAGCAAGTTTGAAGAGTCAATCAGTGCAGATAATGTTCGTCGAAGTCATCGAGTCGAGTTGTTTCTGGTCGGAGATACCGAATGGCGGCGATTGCAGCGACGACGGCAGCAAGCGAGTTCAAACTCGCAGGGAAGAAGAGGTTAGCGCCGAACTCACGGACTTCGTCGCGAGGACCGTTCATCGATTATCCGGCGTCGCTAAGGTAGGCTACGCTTTAGTACCACGTATATATATATTTTTTGAGATACAGGCTACAACATCGAGGGTCGGTGGATCTTCGACGATTGAATGATCTATGCTGTTAACGGGAACATATTGTTTTGTATAATCATAATTGTTGACATCAAAACTTTGGCCATCAGCCTATTCGAAGTGCGCATGCGCAGCCAACTTTTTTTCAGAATGGGTGTAAAATTCCTGATTGGATTACTGTAATCTTATGTTGAATCGTAGTTATTTTATTCAATTCGAGGACAGTTTGATCGAAGAAAGGAATTAATAGCAATCTAGGAAATAGAGTCCAGCGCCTTCGAACTCACACTCCGTCGATGCGTTTGGACATTGGCCGATTCGAAGTGCGCATGCGCACACAACTTTCCTTTCACAATGGGTGCAAAATTCCTGATTGGATTACTGTGATCGTAGATCGAATCGTAGTTATTTTATTTAATTCGCGGAAAGTTTGATCGAAAAAAGGAATGAATAGCAACAGGAAAGAGAGTCCAGTGCCTTCGAACTCACACTCCGTCGGTGCGTTATCCGCGCCCGGCGAGGTAGGCACGACGTTCGTAAGCAGACGAAGCCCCCACGTTTATTCTCGAGCGGTAAGGGAACATTTTTCTCATCGAATACAGCAACTTGCGCTCAGATGGCACGGTTCAACCGCGAAGCTGTGACGAAACTTTGAAAAAAAACGATTTCTCTTCCTCGATACCCCGATGAAAATTTATACTATCCTCGCTGCAGGCAAGCGTAACGACTGTTAATTGAAATCGCATTTAGATGACCCCCGAGAGCGTTGCACTGGGCGAGGTTCGTCGAACTTTTGCGTTCGACGTGTACGCACTCGGTTTATCTCAAAACCGATGCCTCTTAACCTCCACGGGGTTCGAGAGATCTCCGAGAGAAGTACATTTCGTAAAAAGAAATTAAATTTCTTCAAATTCCTCACAAATTTTTGTCAAACATTATCGAGCGAATCGTCGTTCGCGCGAAGCTCTCCGTTCGCTTTTTTTTATCGTACGCCATTCGTCCGCGGCGAACGTACGGAATACACCGCAGCGCGGACCGCAGAAGTAGTTCGACATCGTTGAAGCGGCATCGCTTCGACAGCCTTTGTTTAGTGGAGGGTCTTGACCCAGACGTTAGAATGACCTTGTCTTCGAACACGCCTGCGTTGTACGGAGCCTATTTTTAACGACCTGCAGCGGGTCCACGGGGTTGCGAGAGAGTTGTGCTGCTGCACGATACCCCGAGCTGTCTCGCCTCTGCCATCTTCGCTCGCTGAGAGCAACAGCGGCATTAGCGACAGTGGCGACCGACGATCTGCCCCGCTTACCGCGCTGTACGTGTGTTCGACCCCATGCGTCTGGTCACGTATTCTCCTTGAGATAAAATATCGCCCCGAGACACCATCCAAATAGAAATCGTGCTAACGAGACAAATCTCACCGCGAAGGTTGGAGTTCGGATGGAGGATGGGAAAAGCTTTTCCTTTAATCAGCATTCGATAGGCATCGGGCGGATCGGGACTCTCCACTTTTATGACTCGTCCTTTTATTCTTCTTCGTCCCACTTTGCCCGAAGACTCGAATTTTTTTCCTGCGTCGTTTTTTAACGAGGAAAAAAAAAAGTTTCCGAGCAGAAGAATCCGATCTCGCACGGAGACTACTTTATTCGCGACATAGGTATATTACTCGTCGATGGCTCGACGCTGAAGGCTCCGCCCGTGGAGTATCGAAGGGTGAAAAACTCGAGATAATCCTCGAGAGATCGTTTTAATATCTGTATGTGCGTCGCGCGGAGCACGGAGAGGGGGGGGGGGGGAGATGCGCAAGGTTACAGCGGTCGTCGGGTCAGCAACACCACGATACGCCCTCTTTACCCTTGTCGCGAGAGCTTCTTTCTTTCTCCCTTCCACATCCCCGATTCCATCCCGTTTCGTCGTACGCGCCACGCCACCCTTCCTCAATCGCGATACATTTTCTTCTTTTTTTTTTCTTTTCTTCGTTCCTCACCCCGCCGTTTTCTTTGTTTTTGGTTCAACGGCACTTTTTCACTGCATAATATCCGTTAATATCCTCTTTTCGGAATTCCGAACGGGCCAAGGGAATGATTAATAACAATTATATGGTCATCTATTGTTATTGGCATTATAAGTTTGAATTTGGTTGGAGCGGCACAGTAAAAACGATTTGTACGTTCAACAAACTTTTTTGTCCACAAACATCCACTATTATTTACTCGTTAATTTAACAAAATATATTTATTAAATTGCTGAAGGGCTTCGGTCGATGGCCAATTGGCAGCATATATGTGATTGAAGTCTGTCAGGTAATTTTAAAAACTGTTCCATGTTATGCACTCTCAACAAATTCACTACTACTATTATTTATTAAATGAACTGACATTTTTATAAAACGAACAAAATTTAGTTTCTAAAATTGACCGGAAAAGAATTTTCGCCATTTGTGACGAAGAAATATCACTACTCATTTTACTGCGTACTAAACAAAAAGTGGGGGACCAAAAATGTCCCCCCTTTTTCCGCCGTCTTCGTGTGGCCCGCCCGTATTAAAATTTATCGACGAATATAATTATGCAATTTGCCGTTGAGTCGATCGAAACTTCTCATCTGACAGTCCAACGCCGACGGTTAATTCAATCGCTCGTCCGGTCGGCGCGGATCGATAAATGGGAATTCACGGAACGGGCGCTGATGCCCGAGTCCACGAGTAACGTGCCCATCGTAAGCATCGTCGTAACAATGACCCTGTGTATGCGTTATTAAACCGCTACTACTTTCACTGGCATTATTGCAGCGCGTACGCTCACCGCGAGCAATCGTGTAAGCGCCTACATACAACGTAATTTTTTATTTTCTTTTTTTTTTTTTTTGCAATTGTTATACCCAATGCGGTGGGGCCGCGTCAGTCGCTCGCAAACACTGGTGTGGAGGGGGCGTCTGGGTCACCCTCTTTCACGTTAGTCTGTCTGTCTGGCTGGCTGCTGAGCTTTACCGGGGGTTCGCAACCCCGCGGCTCTCGCTCGACGGTTTTCTCTCCTGCGGAGGCTCCGCCGCTGTGCATGCACGCCAAATGTTGACGCGCGATACACGAGGAAGGGCATCGACAAAATAAAAATAAAATTCTCGGAAGCTCGTGGGAGATTGCCGGCGTGTGTAGTACGGATAAATCGTGGATTTGAAAAATGGCACTGCGAGACTAGATACGTCGGTAAGGTGAGGCGCGTGGGTGGCTGCACGGCTTTATCGCACCCACAGGAAGGCTAGGGCGGAGAGCCCTTTCCTCTCTTTCTATCTCCCTCTCTCTTCCTCTCTCTCTTTCTCTCTCTCTCTCTTTGTGTGTGTCCCTTTTGCTCTTCATCCTCGACAAGCACCAACCCTCGGTAGGGTAAGGTTCCAGAAGCAAAGCCGGATAGACCCGATATGGAGGGAGCGTTGTCTGCCCTGGAGGGGGTGTCTGGGTCAATCCCCTCCAGTCTGGGGGTTCCCAATTCCGAACGCATTTCCCGGGGTTCGCAAATGCCTCTTATCCTGGCCTGTACGCGATACCGAATACTCTTCGCGGACAATAATGATCTCTGCTTGCTCGAGTCGTTGGAAATAAAAATGTTGTTGTTGTTGCTGTTGTTTTTAAGAAATCAAATTTTTACGCCACTTTTATTATCTTTCGAAACACAAAAACGGGAGCAATCAAAAAAATCGATTCAATAAAAAAAATATATTTCCTCGCTGCGATACCAAATACTCTTCGTGGACAATAATAATATATTCTTTCCTTGCTCTTGCTGTTGGGAATGAAGAGATTTTTGTTGTTGTTTTCAACAAACAGAATTTTGACGCTACTTTTATTATCTTTCGAAACACGAAAACGGAAGTATTTTTTTTTTTTTAATTAAATTATAAAAAATTATATTTTGTCTATACTTTCTACACTACAAATAATGCCAAAGTATAACCAATTTTTTTTTTTCGTCACCGCGCTTCGGCACCGAAACTGCTCGCTCTTGCGCCGGTAAAGTCGCGTCACGTCCGTGACGTGACGGTGGATAAAGCATTTTACGAGTAATAAAATACAGCAACAAAAAAGAAAACGGAAGGAAAAAGATTATGCCGACGGGCATAAAAGTGGCACAATTGGTTCAGTGGGGCGGTGCCCCCGCGGCCTTGGACAGGGACAGTGATCCCCGTTGCACACTATACTGCTCTAAACTCGTATCTGTATCTATACGCATACCCGTACAGGATACTCCAAAATAATTCGCTTCAAAGAAACCAGCGTAAACAAAAAGAATCCTCAATCACTAACAAATAAAAAAAAAGTATTTCCCGCGACAGCGCCGAGTAGGAGTTCCCTCGTCGTCTTAGAGCTCTTCCGGCGTCCTGTTTCTAAAAAATGTCACGTCGAAATACAGTAGAACCCCGATTAACCGAGACTCTCGGGACCAAAGTAGCTCGGAATCCAAACTAGACAGCGAAAGTATACAAGTCAATAATGATTAAAGATACAACTTTACTTTGACTAGTGACAACAACATTTGGTACAACTTACACTTAATTCTTAAACAGAGTTAACTAGAATGTAAAGCTTTCGATATCTTTTTTCATGAATAGTACGTAATCTAGTTTTTTTTTCTTGAAGTACTCAGTGACTTTGGTTTGCTTCTTGCGCTTCCTTCGATTTTCATCTATCGCATGTTTCATTTTTCCGCGCTCCGCGCACAAAACCTCGGAAGATGCTCGGTCAATCGGCTACCCGGTTAATCCCTTTCCGGTCAATCGGGGTTCTGCCGCGCTGCGATCTCGGTTATGAACCGTCCTGTAGACGATCCGTCCGATGCATCGGATGCGCTGTTGCACCCGCTGCGCTCGAAGCGCGCGTGTGTGCGCGCGCACGACAGTCTGTACGCGGCGCAGCGCATGTATCGTGTCCCTCCCGTCCGGTATACCTTCCAGTCCACTATTCCATTCCGAGCCGGCTCTCGTAAAGCCCCGCATGTCGCCCCCCTCTCTATCTCTCTCTCTCTCTCTCCCGTACGCAACATAACCGAGCGCGAGAGCCAAGCGTGTAATCGTTCTCGCGTACGTGTGAGCTTCGTTCGACCGATGCATCGGCGAGACTCCGCCGAGGGACGGAGAGCTCGAGTCGGCGCTCCGCATGTGCACGCACCTCTTGCCCGATCATCGCTCCGTTCTATAGTACATCACGCCCATGTATATAATCCACGGTACACGCATAGTTTGCACTCCCCCCCCCCCCCCCCCTTCTCTGCCCCTTTCCTCTTTCGCGCGCGAGCTTGCTGCAAGTCTCCGGAGCGCTCGAGAGAAGTGCGTTAACCCTGCTCGGTGCGTCGGCCCTTCGCAGCGTCTCTCAAACGGATCCACCCCGCCGTAAAAGCCGCCTCGCCTCGCCTCGAGCTGACAAAGTACGCGGATGCGTGAGCGAAGGTACATGCCCTTCGCGAAAACACGCGTCACACGCCATTGTCCGGGGGCAGACTATCGGGACACTGTCGCCGGCGTCGAGACTCCTGCGAGCTTGCCCGACGATCGGACCGAGCCTAAACGAGCCGATCTGGCGATAGGAATATGGGATGATTTTTTGAAGATTTTTTCAGGTCTTTTTTTTCAGTTTTTCAGAGGAAATACTTCTTTGAGCACGCAACTCGGCTACCGAGACGATGTTGGATTGCATAAGCTTCACATTAGTTAAAATAATAATAATATTGTGTTATAAATAATTTTGTTATGTTGTAAGAGAAGAGTAATGCACGAGTCAAAGATCCGAATCTTTTTTCCGCGGGAAAGAGACGAGAGAAGATTTTTTTAATTGGAAAATTATATTTTACCTTCGAGAGAAGCTCTGGCCAAACGCAACTTGCGGCGCAATCTTAATCTCGCTCGCTAACGGAGTTCAAACGATTCCGAAGGCTGGCCTTGTTGATGCGTCGATTCTGCGGAGAAAAAAGTATGACGAAAAAAACGAAAAAAAAAAAAAAAAAAATATTGGAGTGCAAGAGAGATTCGATGCAGAGAGTGGAGAGCGAGAGGAAGGTCCAGGGTCGCGAACCGCGTCGCGCTGCAATTGTTTGGACCTCGATGAATCTCCTCTATCCCCGGTTGCATTGGCCTTTGGGCATTGCACTCGCGGTTGCGTTTCTCGAGGGCGGTCCCCCGGGTTGATGTACGCGGAATGCCGGGCGGAGTTGGCCGAGTGATTTCCGAGGATGGCCGAGAGAGCCGGGCCGGGAGCTCGACGGGGCAGCTCTTGCAGCAGCAGTGCATCGCTCGCATCCGATGCAGTCGTGATCCGGCCCGCCTGCCCGCAGCTGCAACGGTCATAAGCGAGAGTTCGATGCACTCTCGCCGCGACTCTCCTGCTCTCCCGGCCCTCTTATGGCTTATGGACGCTACGCTATGCATTCACGATTCCACTGCCACGAATGACTCAGCTCTACGGGCCTCCGCTCCTGCTTCATCACGATGCATACGGCCTTGACCCGACTGCACCGAGGTGCATTGTACCTTCGCGATTTCAATTCGCCGGCCGCTCCCCCGGTTAGGCGCGCCGTACCTCGTCAAATTTACATTTATTTAAAAATAATAATTATAATAATCATTTATTTAACAGATATATCATTAAAAATCGAAATATAATATACAATAAATCCTAAATATAAGAGCTCCATTGTGAGAATGTAGTGAAGTTGAAAAAGGTGAAAAACTTAAGTCTACGATTTACAAAAATTTGAAGCTTTTAGGTTTATTTAAGTTTACCTGACTTATTTAAATAAATAAATGAGTTTATTTAGTAGGCGGACTCTCGATTAATAATTGACGCTTACGCGGTACAATAAATTTCGATGAATTACATTGAATTTTCGAATTTTAGTATCGAATGTAGAATTTAGTTAAAAAAAAGAAATGAGGGGTTTTTATTTTATTTTTCGTTTCATCGATACAATTAGCGAGTCTTGCCATAGAGGTGCGAAGTTTTCTCGATTGTTTCTCGATTTTATAACCGATGACGCGAATCTTTGCGTCCGATCGAGGAATCCTCACTACCCCTTCGCCGCTGCATTCGCTCGACGGAGTGGGGGCGGCGAGAGAAAAATGTAGGTCTGTGGTCCCGCGGAGGAGGCAAGCGTCGTAAGCCGCGAGTGTTAATCGAGCGATAAGATAGGCTCAGCCTAAGCCTCGAATATTTATGGCTTAAGTCTTGAGAGCGATTGCTGTTTTTGCGCTTCACCCTGCGCCGGCGAAATGCGTGTTGCACTTTTACCGTACCGATGAATTCGGAGTGCGGAAAGAGAGAGCAATTTTCATTTGCCAGTTGCGGTTATCGAAGCCGAAGATTTTGTTTTTTGCTTATTGATGTTGCCATTTTTTTATTATTATAATATTTTTTTCATTGTAGCTGGGGTACAAAAGGTTTACACATCTAAGCGTGAAACGATGCACACTATTGGCAAATACAGATAGCAGTGAAATTAAGCAGGTAGAGCAAGTAAACAGATAGAATAACAACTATACAGTAAAAACAAAGTGTTCTTTTTACAACTGATTGCGAGCTTTTTTTGGCCCGCGGAATATCGAATATCGGTACCAATGCATAATAATGTCACTCCTCTCTCGATCGGCGCCGATTAATGGAACGATTTAATGAATCGTCGATCGGCATAAAATTCTCGTGTAGCGTACCGTCCTCGGTCACGGGGACGGGTTCAATGCGCCGCTCGTCGACGATCGAGAGGAGACAAAGGCCGACGAAAGTGACTGTCTCCCGGCTGAGAGCAGCAATAATCTACCTCCCCTTGGGACATTAACTTTATGGAGCACAAACCAGAGTCATCGACACGGCCGTGGCTCCGGTTGTTCCCATTGTAAAAAGGTCAACGCATCTATTGTCTTAGATAACCTTATCGCATTGTCAACGTGTGCAAATATGTATGAATACACTTGTAAATTATAACACGAGTGACTGTAATACAATACTTACTGGCGACCTGGCCTACGAAACTATCGTCGTCCCTTCTGGTTTCCAAGAGCGTCAACGACCTACACTGTTGAAAAAAAATTGTAAATTTGATGCACCGCGCTGAAAGTTATTATGCAAAAACTGATACATTAAATTAAATTTACAATTGTCATGAAAAATTAATAGACTTTTAGAGTGAAATTAAAGTAATTTATTGGAATTTCAGTAAAATTGAAAAGTGTTTGTAAAGTTTTTATTATTATTATTACTAATATAATTTTTTTCCTCTTTTACCCTTATATGTATGAAGTATGCGAGGTATTCACGAAAAAACCTCGGATCACTTTTTGTCTTCTTTCTATTCTATTCTTATAATAATAATCATTATGATTATTTCATAATTATATAAAATTAAATGGTCGGATGAAAAGATTATTTTTTCGGAAGCCATCAGTGGGATTAGTCTAATATTATGTGCTCCATGTTCCCCGTGAAAGTTACATATTTCAAGGTACTTTAAGAGTTGCCGGGTCCGCAGCAGGTGGAGCAAGATTGCCGCGGAGATGCGCCGAATTTCTCGGGCATATACGACAAATTCCCCGACCCCCAGCTTTATTGCCTTATCTCTCGCTGAACCATCGTTCTCTTGGCTTTTCATCGCGTATTTATATATCGGAGCGGGGGATGTATTTTCGTCGTCAGAGCGTCGTGCAACGACGAGGCTGTACACCCAGGGGCTTCGATGCTGCGCGCCCTCAACCTTGAACTGATGAACGCTCAGAGTCGACACCCGCCAACGTCCTAGACTATTCCTGGCCTCCCCGAGCCTCTTGAGATTTCTCTCATTGCACAGTTTCTCGGCAAACGAGCTTTTCGAAGCTACTTCTCGCCTATGCCATATTCACCCCTTCCTCCCCTCCCCCCCCCCCCCCCCCCCCCGCTTGCGGCATTTTATTTCACCAATTCGATGCTCGATCGACGCTTTCTGTAAACTTTTTAAAATGCATTTATTTGATGCACAAAGATTACAAACCCTTTTGTTCTATCTGAGGCGACAAATTGAAAATCGGTGAAATGGTAATTTATTTTTAATTTTTCTATTGGGTGACGATTGTGTCTTGCGGTCCTAGTTTCGAAGATGATTCAGAGCTAAGAAATGCTGTGAATCAGCTCGGTGACATTAAACAGGGGAATACCGGAACGTCCGGAGTTATGGAGAACAATTTTTGGCCGACGCGAACCTCATCGTTTTGGTTTCAACACTTGTTTTTTTTTTTTTTTTGCTTTTTTTAAACTATTCGCCGAACGGCACTCTTGGAAGCGATCCCGGCGTTTCCGAGAGCGTGACCATGATACCCGGAGCCAGACGGAATTTAGAGACGACCCTCGTGTAGGTCATACCACTTGCTGATTCAGATATCCACACATGTACGGAAATCTTCGAGATTTTTCAAATATTTTTTCTCCATACTTCGAGAGTCTCAGACACGAAATATCGCGGCTCTTATAGTTTCGGGTGAGCAGCCGTTACTCATCCCCTAATCCCAACTGGCCTCCCGAGCCTACCGTGAAATACCATCTCGCCAGAAAATTTATTGCGATCGTTCGTTCGTTTTTGTCCGAGAAATTACGATGTGAGATCGAAAATAGCGGTCGAATGGCTTCGACCTCGGATGATGCGAGCTTCGATGTGATATTGAAAAAATAAAGTACCATACGAGTTCGTACTCTTTACCGGTACTACTTCAGCGTCTATGAGACAAAAGACTTCTAGGGTCATTATTATCATTTTCTAACTCATGATTGGGGTAGATATTCACCCCACGCATTTCTTCTACATACAAGGGTCCGATGAACAGTAAATAGGCTTTTCCGCTCATGTATCGCTTCGTTTTTGAATAAGGAAGAGAATGGCATGCGTCAAATTTTATTTTATTAAAGTTTACGGGGTGAAAATGACACTCAAAGCCCAAATTGAATATTTAAATAATGCATTTTTTGAATATTGTCTGGGGTCGCTTTCAGCCTCATACATGAGGTCTAGGGTTATTATTATGATTATTATGTACTGGCGGTTATCCTTAGTTCATTTACGCCGAGAGAGAGAATGTTGATAAATAACGCGTGTACTGTGTAATCGTTTGAAAATCATTGTCGCGGACATGATTGCACGGTGCGGCAGTCCGACGACCTGACCATGGTCTGCATTCTTTTATCGATCGTCCGTAACGAAAGTGGGGTTGGATAATAAGGCTAATGCTCCCGTCGACGTCGGGATGACTCGCTCGAACGCCCATTCGAGGGGTGCCGCCCTCCGCTTCGCGAACAAAGAACGTCTGCGTTAAACTCAATGTCTCGTACAGCGAGGAGCTGAAGAGAGAAGAAGAGTGCCGCACTAGTGTGGTAGGACTGTATTCGGAAGTGGATGCAGCAGCGATAGAAAGTCATCGGTACATAGTTGCAGGTACTACCCTTGAAAATCTACCCCGACACCGGCCTCGCCATCACGCCCTCGACCCAATTCCGTAATTTCTAGCGGCATCCCCGAAACTTTGGCGCCGATAGCTCGTTCGAGAGTTGCCTCGGAGTTTCGCCAAAATAACTATGGCAAACCGGTAATTATACTATTCGCGTAGGTAACGATATATTTTCGCACAATTTGTTGCGAGACACGAAAAAAAGTTTCGTCTCGAACGGATACGCCATTATATGCCTTTAGAAAAATCAAAAATTTTAGCGTAAAAAAAAGTCTTGTCTCAAACGGATGCGCCATTTTGCCCCTCTACACCCTGATATATCGAATGTATTATTTACATTTTAATCATAAAAGTAAAACATGTAACACGTTAATAATATTAGTAAACAAAATATATATTGATGGATACTTTAATTTCCCAATACATATTTTACCAAATATTTGGGGTTCGATGCGATGCTATAAGAGTTTCAATTCTATGTATTTGCCCCGAGCGAAATCGACATTTCTGCGGGGGGAAAAAAAAACGAAAACAAAATTGTTATGTATCGAGGGCTCTTGCCTGTCGAATTCAGGTTCTATAATTCAGAATCCGAAGCACCGGGTTGCCTTCGCTTCGAATCGAGTCGGTCGCTGCACGGGGGTGCGCGGCGCGGTTGGTGCGGGGGGTGGGGGGTGAACTTGACTCCCTCAACGTCGCGGAGGTTGCCCACCACTGGTTCGCCGAGCAGAACACCAGAGGGAGAGAGAAAACACGATGCGCCAGACTGGAGCTCGGTGAGACAGCGGGGGTGAAACATCGAGGGTGTGTACATGCGCGGCTCAATGCCATAAGGCCGTATGGGCTGTACGCGTGCGTAGCCCATGTGCCCTTCCGGCGTTAGACCGGCGATACACACACGCGATAGAGGGCGAGAGACGGGAAAGTGCAATGTCTGTCTCTCCTCATTGTCGGCGCCGCCGCCGCCGCCCACTACTTCAACCCCCTCGCGAACTCCCACCCTCGCGCGCCTCGTTCAGAATGCATATTCTCCGCGATACCGGGTACGTCTTGGGGATCGCACACACGACGAAAAAGATCGACGGACGATAATTTTTACGATGTCGGACTGGACGCAGGAACGCCCGCGTTCATTTGTCGCTGCGCCAAACGTAAAACCATCCATCACGAAATTCGACGCGATAAACGTCCCGGACCATTTCCGGGCGGAGAGAAGGATCAATAAAAAAGTTGCAGTGTCGACTCGGAAAATTAACATGCTGCTCGATCGCAGTCGCACGTGACACTCAATGATTTTTGTCGTCTATGGATTTCTTTTTAAATTCTTTATTTCGATTTAACCCAGAAATTGCCGTAGGGTGAAAACGCTCGCGCCAAGCGAGACGAAGAGCTGAGACGCCGGCGACGGAATATATTACGAAATTCTTTTTTTTTCCGGTTTCTTATTTTCGTGACGATAACGTCACGATGACATAACGGAGCTATGGGCTGTTATCTTGCTGACTGCAGCGGCGAAACACTGCGAAGCGTATAAAAGAGAAATAAAAATGAACGAGAAGAATGAGGAGAAGAAGAACAAGAAGAGGACGATGATGAAGAGGGGGGGAGTCGTCGGCGCGAGGTGCTTTCTTGGCTCCGTCTCAAATCCCGTAGAGTTGAACGATCCTTCTAATTTTACGTCCTGCCTCTCCGCGCACTTCGCCATGTTTTTCTCTAGGTCTAGCTCGAATAACACGAATTCGTCCAAATCTCCTCTGCGGAGTTCAACAATCGTTACTGCGTTCCCGTCTTACCGTTGATCGGCAACGGAAAATAAGCTGCCCGCTGGCAGACGGAATCCCGGGGCAAAACGGACCATTCGAAACAAGCCTTTTTCTATCCGTCCTAAAAAAAATGGATTGAAATTTGTCTATTTCGCCCCGATTCTCTCTTGCCATTCATCCACCGCACCAAACAAACCTCCTGTAAGGCGCCAATGGCGAATGCGGAGCTGCAGTTCGGAAGGCGGTCGAAAGCAATTTTCGATAAGGCCATCAGCGAGAGTCTCCTGGCCCGGTCTTTCACGCGGTTCGAAACAGTGACGCAAAGAAGTGTTTGCCAGTGCTACATCACCCCGGTAACTTGACGGGGTGAATGCTTATTCTCGCATAGGGTCTCTCCTGTTCGCGCTCGCGTACGCGAAATGTACTTCCCCCCTCGCTGCATTTTGCCTCATCGGCTGACTCGCGAGGGGAGGGTTTAGGGGGGTTTTCTCGTCTGGCTCGAAGTAACTCCGGTACATGGAGTGGCATCGCCGCTGTCGGCGGATGAGAGGACAGAAGATAGGAAATACAGAGATGGTTGGCTTGCCGCTGATGCCGGCCGTACGTACTGCTTTCTGCTTTTGAATGTCAATGTCTTTGTCTCCCCCGGCGGAGTCGTTTCGTTCCATTTCGCTGGATCGTCCTGGCGCTCGGGCACCACCACAACTCCGGCTGGGTCATGTACATGGAAACCTTTCTTTTTTTTCTCCTTTTTTTTTTGGTAGTCGCAGAGAGCAGAGAGAATGCATATTGCGAATTCTTCGCTGTCTTCGCATTGGGCGCATCGCAGAACCCTTTTCTTTCTATTCTTCCCATTACCCCCCGCCACGATCACGCACTCTCGCCGGCCTGTCTGGCTTCGCTGATGCTGCTCTGCCTGTCCTCCGTTCTTTAACGACAACGAGGGGGATGGAGACAACGACTGTTTTGACACTGCCACAGTGTAGTTCTTGCTCCCTTTATTCTTCTTCGTTCGTTCTCTTTTTTTTTCTTTTTGTACTTTTCTTTTTTTTAAGGGCGTGTCGAGAGCCCCTTGAGACACGACGATTTTCGTTCCCCTTTCATAAGCGGGTAGACGAGCCCTGCAAGTTCAACCGAGTCTTCGCCTGGGGTTCTTTTTTTATAATTCCCATGCTTTGTTTCGGACTGTTTTAAGCTAAAATTGCATACAAATACGATCGTGCGAATAGTTCGGTGGTAAGTTATTTTTTTTTAATTTTACTTTCGGAGCAGAGACTTACGAGTTTGACTGTAACTGTACAATTTCGGGAACGGCCAGTGAGGCTGCTATCGCGGCTTCGGTTGGCGGAGAATCAATAAAAACAAAATGGCACTCGAAGGACCGCACGTACAGGCAGTAAAGTACCGAGACATAGAGTTCGGTTAGTGTGGAAGTGGAAATGGCTCAGCGTCCCTACTCCGATGGGGTAAGCCAAGTTTTTCCGAACGAGGGACGAGAGGGGCGCGCGGGAGGAAGCGCGAGGCGACGAGACTCGAGACTGGGAGAAAAGAGAAGAGAAAATCGCTATTCCGAAGGGCGAATAGAGGCGACACAGTAGAATAGGCGAAAGCAGTAGAAAGCGAAAGAGCGATAGAAAAGCACAGTAAGGGTGCGTTCACAATGAAAGAAAAATTACTGAAATGTTGTCGATGTTCGGTAATTTGAAGGTGGATACTACGAAAAAAAATTTCGTCTCTCATCATTAAGTTGGAGAAAGGAAAGAAAAAATTTATTTTTCAATTTTGGGAGTTCGATGATAAACTGTGTATAAGTTACTAAATACAAAAGCAAGTAATTCAAGTAATTAAAGTAAGTAAAAAAAAAAAAAATTGTGAACTTCGATGAACCCGAAATGTTTCTTGAATGTAAAGAAAGGTTGTAAACATCCAAATTGTAACGGTCAGTGTAAAAAAATAAGTAGACCATTGAATTCCGAAAATCTCGATACACTAGAGCCTCGATTTCATGAACAGCGGCGGGACCGGCTGCCGCTGATACCCACGAAAATCGAGGCAGCGCATGCCCCGCCCGTACTAACTGTCGAGCATAGGAAATAGCTTACTGCGTCGATCGACATTCGCTCCGTGGTGGGGACTGCTGCGGAAACCGAGGCCGCACAAATCGAGGCCCTAGTGTACATCCGTTCAATCCTACGATCAATGTTTTCATTGTGAACGAGCCCTAAGGCTCGGCATCTCGCAGGAGAAAGCGAGAGGGTTGAGGAGGAGAAGCATCCGTCGTGGAAATTCTCTCGTCGTCGTAACGTGTTTCGCTTCGCCAAAACTTGACTCCCTCTTTTCTACCGGTTGCAAGGCGCATCGGGCTTTCTCTCTCCCGAAACTTCATCCCCCAAGCATCGGCGTCGCAGCCTCGCGGTGCGCGTCCCGACGTCTGCGTCGGGGGATTCTGTGGATCTGGGTGGTCTCGGCCGCGCACGGTATGAGTAGGTTGTAGGGTAGAAGGCAGAGGAGGTTGAGGTCGTCGGGCCCGCGGGAACGAGGCATTGACCTCCAGTGAGTTAGGATGTCTGCCGGTATTGATTCAGCGCTCGAGAGCGCCGCGCGGCAGCGACTCTCAGCGCGGCGAGCGGCCCGACGCCGGCTCTCCTGGATGGGACGCGGTGTGCGCGAACCACCCTCCACCCCGTCGCCGCGATAGTAGTGGTAGGCGGTGGTAGTAGCGACGGTGCAGCAAACTGCTCGAACGAGGGTGGCGAAGCTCCTCCCGCCGGCCCGACGTTCCAAGCAGGAAGGAAGAGTGGAAAGGAAGGGCGGCCGAGACTACGAGGGAAACTGTGCAACGTACTGGGGCACACACTTTCCGCTACACCCCCGCGCCGAGAGAAAGCGCCGGCGACAGAGATGAACGAACTTTCGCAGACTCGATAGCGGGAGAAAAGAGAGCCGTCTCGAGTCCCGGACGGAAAGGGGTAGCGCACAGTTATGGATTCACTGGCACTCGAGCACATGCGGCAAAAATTTACGGCTATCTTTGTATCGTTGATATCCTTACGCCTTAGAGTGCTCTCACTCAGAGCACTTTACGCCCATTGCATAGCTGGCAATGGTGATGAGTTAAAATGCTCTAAAATATTAATAATACAAATATAAAAATAAAATACAATATAGGGATAAAATGCAACTATTTTTCTCGGCGGAGAAAGAAGGAATTCGCAGAAGCAGGTCGATCACTGAGAGCGGCAAGGGCATGAACAAGAACCACTTGCAACGCCCTCCTGGCGTTAAAGTACCGATATGCAAATAGGGTAACTATGGAAATTTAAAAAAGTTGCAGAATTAAATTAATCCCACCCTTCCGCAAAGATGATGTTGCATACATTCGCCGCTATTACCGAAAAATTGAGAGATTGTTTTTTTTTGTTCTCGACTCTCGCGTGCGTGCGTACGACGGAATTAATTAAGAGGAGGAAGTTGGAGGCAGGGCGATCAACTTTAGCGATAACTTCGGGTGTACCGTAAATTTCAACTGTGCACGCTGGATGGTTGCACGGGCATCGATTTTCTCGTTCCCGTAACACGTAGCCCGTAAACGCACGTAGCCGTTGGCAACCCTACCGGCTATACGGAGCCACCCCCGCTGTTGCCCGGACGGAGAGTCGCGAAACTGCAGCGAAACCGGGCAACGCGGACGAAGACACCGACAGAAATTGCCGGAGAGAGCGGATGGACGGAGACAGAGAGAAGGGAGAACGCGCACAGCCAGCGAGCACAGTGCAGACAGGATGGAGGCACTGGGGCGAACTTTCGCTCTCTCGCCACGCTCGACGGCTGCAACGGCGAACGCGCTCGATGCTTCCACTACTACCTGATAATACTAGTTTAGCTGCTTGCCTTCTCCCCCGGTACCCCAGTGGACTTTGAAAACAACCAGACAGTACAACTTCTCGTCTAAGGCCGCCGGCTCTTTCCA
This sequence comes from Amblyteles armatorius, assembly GCA_933228735.2. NCBI lineage: Eukaryota > Metazoa > Arthropoda > Insecta > Hymenoptera > Ichneumonidae > Amblyteles > Amblyteles armatorius. The sequence continues at coordinate 20,594,649 of OW121687.1, read as the reverse complement.
AACTTTAAATCTTATTACAGATACATTTCCGGGGTAAAACGGATCATGGGGGTAAAACGGACTACCCTAGCGATTTTTCGCCCACACGCAAAAAAAAAAAAAAAAAGTTCTGTCCCGCTCTCCCTACCGCGAGTTCTCAAACCAGAAAATCGTCAAGCGCTCTACCGAACGAAAAAAGTCCCGGTTCAATTTTAAGGAAGTTTAAATTAAATTTGCGAGTGTAGAGTCGCGAATTAATATTTGAGCTTGTACAGAAAATTTCATTTAGTCCTCTGAATAATCGTGACGAGGAGGGAACGGGTGAAGGTTGGACGGGTGGATGACGCGCGGATGACGGATTTCGTCCGAAGGTGTTTCACCCCCCGTTTATACGTGCGCGGTGTCCGGGTCTCCGCGGCTCGGACTCGAACGAAAGATCGGCCGGGCGAGCCGCGTGGGTGTGAGAAAGAAACGCGCCCCGTTCCGTCCCGTCCGCGGGTCTCGGGGGATGCGGGAAAGGTATAACGCCCCCGAGCCCGCGGAGGAAAGAGACGGAAAGTGCGGACGACGACCCGCTCCCGTGCAACCGACGCGATCGATGTCCGCCGCCATCAACGACGCGGGCTCGACGCTTGGGATTTTGTCGGAGGGTCGCGAGCAGCCGCGCGAACACCAAAGCCGTTTTTAATTAATCACGATTATGCGCGAACCCCACTGCGACAATCTGTATGCAGCCCCTTCCACGTCTTCGTGCCTCGCCGTACCCCGTCTACCTGCATGCGGGGCGAGAGGGGGAATATGGCCCGGTCCGCGTATCATCGATACGGGCGCTGATTGGGCTGTGCCATATTCCCCACCTCTACAGTGCGTGTATATTTTGCAACAGCGCCGGTGAGCTGAGAGCTTTCTCGAGGATCGGCGCTGCCTAAATTAAGCAGCCCCCTTGGATTTGCCAACCCCCTGAACCGAGATCCGGGCGATAAATGCCAGGGATCGGAAACCCCGATGGCGTAACTCGCGACACGTAACAAGGAAGTCGACACGTCGTAATTTTTTGTTATTATCGCTCGTCAAAGTAGCGGAACATTTTTTTATGCACTGGTAATTAATCGATCTTTGAAACTATACGAGGATGAACAAACGATCGCTCGACGGTACGGGCGATTTTTTTCTTTTTTCTTTTACTGTGCGGGAACATTTCCAGAGCTCGAATGCATAGACCCGGCTTCAAAGGCTGATCTCACTTTTAAGGCTCACTCGTTGAGGTACTTTGATACTGCGCTTGGAGCACTTGACAAAGCATATCGCGAAGCTCGATTGAGCCCTCGGTCGGAACTCTTCAAAGACGGGCGAGATCTATCCAGGCGGTGCGTACGCGAGGCGGGTTGCGAGTATGTTTTTTGCGACGCTGAAGAGATTCGGAGAGTCGCTCGTGAGGAGTGCAAAGTGGACGCGAGTGCGAGGAGGGACCGAGAGTCGGGTGCGGCGAAGAGCCATCGTCGGGGTAAAAGTTTCGAGGGTGGCGAACGAGAGGGAAAGAGATCGTCTGCACAAAAGCCACCGAGCCGTCTAGACGTCGCGTTGTTTAGAGCAAACAGAGTCCTCGTGATGCTGCACCATCTTCCCGGGCCTATTAGTCGACGTGCGAGCCCCCCTCATGGCATTGAACTACTTTTCTTTTTCTATTGCAAAAATTGACTCTATGCATTCTTCGCACATATTTTATTGATTCACCTCATTATAAAAATCAAAAAAAAAAATTATTGAAATACACTTTTTTATCTATTAAAACTGTACGAAGTTTGCAAAAATATAACACCACAAATCTTGAAAGTCAGAACTAAGGATTGGGAAAATAGCCGAGAAGAGAGCTTCCTAGTATCCGGTTAATATCCATCAAGATAGGTGCTTAGCTTATTTCTTATGTGCATTATTTTCATACCTATTGTCCAATCACTGTTGAGAAAATATTAGTAATTCGGACCGTGGAAACTACTGATGTAATATCGAAAAACGTCGGTATATTGTGTATAACGAAACGGGGTAAACTTGCCAGAGGAATAATTTGGTGAACGCATACAGATTTTACCGAGCGATTCTACGGGCTCAATTAGCCATTGCCGAGGGGTTCGCCCGATCGCGGCTGTACAATCTGCATACGCGTATCTACATATGTATAGTTAGTACAGCGCCCACCGCATTTACGGGGAAACGCGATGATTTGGTTGGCGTGCAAAAAAAAGGGGGGGAGATGGGGTCAGTTGCACGCGACGCGCAGGTGGTTGGCCCGGCTTTGCCATGCCGGTCTCTCCGACTCTTCCTTTTTCCCTATCCAGTCACCGGGTTATTAAGGCGTGCAGAATCGACGATGCCCTGGTACACCGACTAACTGCGTACGAAAATTCGCATTACGCATAACGACGCTCAATAATTTGAATAATCCCTCCGCCGTTTATTTTATTTTTCGGCCAAATGATGCGCGAATTTAATGGCTCTAACCGGAACGACGTCCTTATGATTTCACGAAAGAGACCGACAGTATCAGCGCTCCGGAACGTTGCGGGAATGATGAACGTAAAAAATATTTACATTTTAGCGTTCATCAAGCGGAGTTTCAATATCGATGGCCTAAAGTGAAAGAGGCACAGTGCATGTGGTAAATATGGCCCAGGCCACATATACATTGTAAGAAAATTCGTATGAAATTTAATGTACTGGTACTAGAAGTTTTTATGTATAAACTGGTACATTAAATATCATGTTCAATTGTGACGAAAAATTAACGCACGGTATATTGAAAACATTCGAATCACTTTCCTTTTAATCATTTACTTAAATGTTACTATGAATGACTTTTGGTTAATCCAGCCATTTTTTTTCTCATTGCCTAAGCCTTTTTTGTACGAAGAAAAAGAAAATGTAATGTACAAATTCGCAAAGTTGTCGCCTGGGGAGAAACAACCCTCACTGCGCTCTTCGGAGCTTTAGGTACGCTGCTAAGCGGAGCTTTGGGTGAGTTGTCGAAGCAGGGTGCATCTTCAGGAGTAACTCTAATTAGCGAGTATTAATTGGACTCTTCGACTGCTCGCGATCTGGCGAAACATAATTGCAATGCGCCAAGTGTTTCTCTGAAGATCGCCGGGCGCGGGCGCGAGCGGAAGCGATCGTCGTGATTCAGCGGAAGTGGATTACAATGCCGAAACGCACAGGGCATGAAGTTCGTCGAGCCGGAATAAGGTAATCCACGCTGTCGGGAACCCGAAAACACCCCTCCGGCGGTCGTGCTGAGCAGGGATCGACAGGGTAGTCACAACATAATCGCACATAACAACAAGAGGTTATCCCCGAAGCTTTGGCGAAGGCTGTCGGAAGAAGCCGGGATAAACACGTGTCTCCCTGCTCCGTATCCCGCGCTCATTAAACCCATTGAACAAGATCAACGTACCTAAAAGTCTGAGAGTGTGTCGACGGGTCGCTTGTAGCCGCGGTTAAACAACAACATTTCTGTTCTTCGACCGCTGCAGTAGCATCGCAAAATTGGGCGCTCGGCTCGTCTTACCCATTTTTCCTCGGAGTCGCTTCTCAAACGGGGTACCTAATCGCATTTTTCCTCCCCCAAACCCCCAAAAACTACGGTTGAATCAACCAAAGATTCCGGCAGGCACCTTCAAATAAATATTTTGTTGATACATCAGAAAGATTGGTTAGCTCAACAGTCCTTTTGATGATTTCACCAAAACAACTTGGAGTCATTAAAATATTTGGCGCGACCAACTACATATTTATAGGAACGTCCCTGCCCGAATCTTTGGTTGATTCAACCGCACTTTTTTTTCATCAGTGCAGTCGGAGCGGTTGTTCGATCGCTGCGAATAAAGATGTTTAAAAATAAAGACAGAGATCGATTGTTCCGTGTAGCCCTGGCGTGTATCATAGCTCGCTTCCATGCCCGGCCACTTTGAAACCCGGAGGCCTTCTTCGACGAGACTGCGAGGGCCTCAGCGGCGCTCTATAGGCTCAGGAATAAATTGCCAGGTCGATTCCCGCCTCGTCGGAGTTAACCACCCCTTTGGAAGAGTAGTCTCGCGCTGCAGCCCCGTTGCATGCACACCCCCGTGACACCGTCCCCGCAAGAGCGTCGAGCGAGTGGAGCCAAGCGTGCGGCCGTTCTCTCCTGTGCTGCATCGTCGCGCTTCCCTTGACTTCGACCCCTTCTGCACCGCCCTTCTCGCGTGTGCGTTGGCGCCTCTCGATACGCGGGCCTCCTCGCAATAATATGCTTCGTCGGCAGAGCCGCGGCGGACTTTGCGCACTTTTGCGGAGCGACGCGTCTGGCCAAGGGCTCCGCGGGGGTGAAGAAACGGGGGAGGATTTTTCAACCCATCCCGCCCCATCCTCCTTACTCCCCCGCTCGAGCGTGCCCGACGGAGTGTTCCATCGCCGTTCGGCTCCGTCTCACGCGTTCCCGTTACCTCCCGGTAATCTCGCTCTCGCTTCGTCCCTTTCCTAGGTACGAAAGTCAAAGCCGCGGGAGGGCGAAGCGGAGGGAGGGCCTCGGCGTCGATGGAGAAAAGCAGACTAGGGTAGAGGGAAAAGCTCCCGCGGCAGCGGTGAAAATACATGTATATCGGGTAGGAGTACTCGCACCCTCGGGTCTGTGTGAGACCGGGTTGGCTGCCCGGATGTCCCTGTGATGGTGCAGACAGGAAGGGGGCGAGCGCACCCCCGCGTCTGGTGCAATGGCGTAGTCGACCCCAGCAGCCGATCTGCCAGCGCCGCGTGGAAGCTCCGACGCCTGTGCACGAGTAATCGGGTCATGGCGGAAGTCGCCTAGACTTTAGACACTTTGATGTAAAATTTACTGAACGGTAAAAAAAAATTCTACAAAGTAAAAAAAATTGTATCTCTCGTTACTTGTTTCTGATATTCGGGGAAGCCGCTAGAACAAAGTCAGACCCGAGAGCGGGACAAAACGGTTCTCCATTTGAGATGAGAATTTTTTAAGGTACCGGGAATTTTTTTCAATGCTCCGTTTTGCCCCGCTCCCCGTCGTTCTTGGACTATAACGTCGCCGATAAATAATCTACGAGCGCCGCGTGCAGCCGGATGGATTTCGAGCCCAACTTGCATCATTTTCTCGGTTTTCTGTAAATCGTTTTCCCCGATTTTGTCCATATATGTCAACTCCCCATTATATTCCATTAAATAAACGAAGGTAGAAAAGAAAACAAACAAAAAATGACGTCGTGGAGAGTCGAAGAACGAAGATATACGAATTTCGACGGAAATATATGAAAATTAGAGAACCGTCGGATTCGCACGTCAATTCCGGTTTTCGCCCGTCAGTCTCGGCGTAACTCGCTTGCATCCCCTCGCGCGCCGAGCCGACGACCGGGCGTCGCGGGGGTGGCTAGCATCGCGTCTCGTCTAGGTGAACCGAAGCCGTGTCGCCCGACACGGCGCTGCGCGCGCAGCCCCGTTGCAGTGGAGGTCATCCACCTGAAAGGTCGGGGTCACGCTCTTAGCCGTAGAACCTAGTGAGAGAAAGAGACGGAGAACGGACGGAGTCATGGGCGGAGGGGAGGATCCGTCGACGGCCACTGCGGCACAGCGGCAGGGTCGGCAGCCGCGAACACTGGCATAGACATCGCCATAGCAACCCCCACGCGCAGTCAAGGCTAGACAGTCGGTTCTCAGTCCGGATCTACCCCCAGTCCAGTCTCGAAGCTAAAATAGCGATTCATAGAAAATACATTGTTCCTCTTCGCAAAATCGCTCGAGTGCCGAAGTACGATGGGGCAAAATGGAGACGCGGGCCGGAGTGGACGACCGAGCCTCGAAATTGACGTTTTCAAATTTTTTAGGTACCTCGAAAAGAGTCAACTTTGCCCCGCGTGCTCATTTCGCCCCACTCTCCCCCTACCTCCCTCAATCGATTATCTTTTTTTCTCTATAGTGCCGAAATGAATGGCAATTTAGGTTCGTGTTAACGTTTTTTTTATTCTAGTACATCCCAGGGAAGGCACGTGGCGTCTTGTGTAAATATATCGAAGTCAGCCCTGCCCCAATTCCGTCGGGGAACTAGTCGAGTCACGAAAAATTTCACCGGCCGACGGCAAAGGGCCGAGGGCAAGGGGTGCCCCGATCTCGATGACGAGGCGTTATTCTATTTAGTTGGCATAGGTCAGTGCCTCAGTCATGCCTCGGCGCACAGTACCTTCAGCAAGCCGGAATAATTTAAATACTTTCTTAAATATTCCCCGTAGAATATTTCTCCGGTACGAGGATACAAATTCAGCTGAACAAACTTGAAGTTAAAAAAATAAATAAAAGGTCATTCAGCCGTAAAAAGAAATTCAATTCGATTCCGCTAGATTGTGCCCACGTGCCGACCAAACACATATGGTAGAAAAAACATTTTCATTTTAAACGTCAAAAACATTTTCATTTTAAACATCAAAAACTTTTTTATTTCAAGCATTTTAAACATTTTAATGAGGCAATTTTTGGTTTTCCGCTCTGCAATTATCAAGCACTTTTTACGATTTTTTTTTTTCGTGGATTTGTGAAAACGCTCGAGCAGAGGGAATTGAGAACCCCGATATTATCGGGTACAGTCCATTCAACTTTTGCCGGTAGCGGCTCCCGACCGAAGCCAGCCCTCCCGCGACTGCTGCAACATTTAACGCGTCACCTTCAGCCCTCCGAGGCTCCGGCTCCGCGCGCATACTTCGCTATACATTTTTTTTACGTTTCCTCTCCCTACATGCGTATATGGTTTGGTATGTTTGCGCACGAGCGACATTAGTTATCTTACCTATGCTCGACATCTTTGCCGCGCTCGCGTCAAACGACGCTGCGTAGGGTCGTTGAGGCTGAAGGTGACTCTTCGCTGAGCCGGTCGGTCGTCGCTGCGGTATCACCGCGTGTGCACGGGGCAGTCTTGCACCGATAAACTCAACCCTATCGTTCCCGCGTCCCTTGCGGCTTTGCCCCGTCCGATGTGGGCGCGATAGCCGCTCCGGAGGGACAAAAGTGAAACCCGACAAACTACTCTTCCCTGTCGAATTTAATATTAACGAGTAATTACGCGGGCTTCTTCCGCTGTGCCCAAAAAACTCTCGCGGAATGCTGCGGCGTCCCGACAATGCAATATCGGACGGGAGGTCGTTGAAAATTAATTGGAGCCGTAGTTAAAGGGATATCAAAGGCCGAACACGTTCATCGACGGAGCTATTGGCGAACGATCGGTTGAACTCGAAGTTTCAATGGCGCAAACGAATTCAATGTTCACGAGTGGCCGAGCGAGTATACCGTTCCGAAAAGCGCGCTTGACGACGGTGAATTTTTTCTGTTTAAGAATTGATCGCAAGTTTATATTAGCATGTTTAGTCGACGAGACATCGAATTTATCGACTATGTGTCTGGCTCGAACTATTAGCGAACGACGGCCGCGAGGATTGAATGTACGATGAATAATTGGTAGGACGGGTGATATCGTCCAGAGGGGGAGGTCAATGTAAACCGAACGATGAAGTCTAAAGGTGAAGTTTACAATGGGACGTCTACGTCCCATTGTAAAATTCACCTATAGAAAAAGGATGGTATTTCCTACTATAACGAATAGTTCCCAGCGGGGACGTCTATATAGATAGTTTGTGATAGTATAAACTCAATTGATTAAACTATAATTATAGTTACAACTATAATTTTTGATCATTGTCGTAACTATAAAATGTAGACGTCGCCCCTGGGAACTATTTACTATGTAAGCTTTTCTCAGTGTATGACTAAACGACTTTGCTGCAACTCGAGATAACCTTGTTGTTTTTTTTTCTTTCAATTCTTGTGAAGAACCGAATGAAAATATTCCGACGTATCATACAGGTGGAATGATAATAGTTGTTAATGAAATAGCGACTTCACGCATTGAAATTAAGTTCTCGTGACAAGTTAATTATTCATGAGTATCATTCGATGGAATCACAAGCGCGTTGCGCTGCGCTCGTGTAACTATAAACAGTTCGACGGTCTATACGAGTTCTATTGTTCGGAATAAATGGGTAGATAAATGTTTCCAGGAGAGAAAAAATAATGCAATTGTATGAGGCACGCTTATGTGATATTTGGCGCGTGCGTGACGTCGATCCTTCTCAATGGGTCGATCGCCCCCCCCCCCCCCCCCCTGCTTCGATGAGTCACATCTCGTGTCGGAAAATATTGAGCCCGGGGTTCGCTGCAAGAAAGACGGTAAGTTTTTTTTTTCTTCATCGTGGGGGAGAAAAGTGCAGAGTCACAGGCTTGCCGGCAACGTGACGTAATTCTTGTAGCTACTGCCGTTTGGACGATGGTAGTGGAACTCTATTTTTGGGAACTCGACCTACCACAGGGTCATGGCCCTTCGTTTCATTAACGTTTCGTCACGAGCCACGCACCCGGAGTTTCACTTAAACTCGGCTGTACTTCGGGACGCTCTACTGCTGCTTTAAGCAAACAAAACAAAAAAGAAAAGTGTGTCCTCCTTTAAAGGATGTGCCCTGTTTTGTCATCAACTACGTAGTACAGACTGAATTTTCAAGGTACGAAGATTTTTTTTCGATCAGTCAGTGAACCATTAACCGTTAAGAAGGCTGAAAAACTTGGCAGCATGTTTTGAACCAGGAAAATCAGGATTTCCTTTCCTGGTCACATTGTTGTTGGTCACGTGGCAAGTTCTCAACGTATGAAATGTAGCTGTTTCCAAATTTCGACGGTAGTGCTGTTCGAGCGCTGCAATCGATACCGGGGCCTTGCAGAAGCCGTTGGGCTCCGCTCGCCGGCCGGTCTTCGTGCGCTGCATTGCAGTCCAAGATGGCCGCTTTTGAGTGCGTGTGTTGTTTTCTGTAGTGCGCGTCTTTTTTCTCGTTTTCAGTGTTGTCGAACTCAGGACCCTCGTCGTTACGACGTGGAATAACGTAAGTATCGCAGTTATAGCGAACATTTGGGTGCGTTGTCTATTTTTCGGAATCGACTTTGGTGTTCGCTGTTCGTCTCAAAACTTGCTTCGCTACTCGTGTCGAAACTTGCTTCGCCGCTCGTCTCGAAACGTGCTTTCTGTTTGTATCGCCAAATACGGCAGCCCGCCACAATTATTTCTCCTAGCGAAAAACTCGATCGAACGAACTTTTTTATATCGAAATCAATCAGTAGATCGTTTTTGCTATTTGTCGACCCGGATTTTCATTGTTCGCCGTATTGTCGTTCGTCAAATGTTATAAGTTCTCAACGGGTAGAAATGTGACGTATGAAATTTGGCTATTTCCAAATTTCGACGATAGTGCAGCTCGAGCGCTGCACTCGATACGGGGGCCTTGCCGAAGCCTTCTAGCTTCATTTGCCAGCCGGCGAACGTCCCACGTTTCACAGACCAATATTTCTGTTTTAGCCTGTGTTGTTGTTTTTAACAGTTCGCGTATTTTTCTTGTTTTTCAGCTTTGTCGAACGCGCCACCCCATTCGTTACGACGTATCGAACACCGACGTGTTGATTACGGCACGCTTGATGCCCGAAATAACATAAGTATCTCGGTCATAGCGAAAATTTAGGTGAGTCGCCATTTTCCTGGATCGCCTTCGGCATTTGCTACTTGACCAGAAACTTTCTTCGAGTTAAAAGATTTTCGTCGAGTTAAAAACTATCAGGCGAATCAGCTTTTTATATCAAACCGATCGATAAAGCTTTTTATATAAAAAAAATAACCAATCGATAAAACTTTTAATATCAAGCCGATAGATAAAACTTTTTACATCAGAAACTGATCGATAACACTTTTTTGTTATCTATCGATCTGGGTTTCGCTTGCCTCTAAAACGATAAGTTCGAGCTTCAGAATAAAACTATTGCATATTTTTCACAATGGATAAATAACGACACGTTCAATCTGCATATCCGATTGCAAAAGTCATATTCTTCTCCATCATCAGAGTGCATATTCCAATTGTGAATTTTTTTTGACACGCATCACACTCTTGATTCTTTAACGGTTTACAGAATCGCTGGATACCAGCACTCGAGACATCGATATTCGTCAGATTAGACCACCGATGGAAACCGCTTCAGTCGATTCCACACCACTCTCCGCATTGAAACCCTGTACGATGAACGATGGGCAAGTTGTGCGAGGATGGAAGAACTTCGGAACAGTAAAGGCTGAGAAAAAAAAAGGTATGTCACGCCTCGGTTAGATTATTCTCATAATTCCGCTACCTGCAGCATCTATTCGACTGCCATTTCAGTCGGAAATACTAATGTTTGGAAGAAACATACACAAAATGCTTTTATCAATCGCCCATCCAAACTTTGCTTCTTTGTTGAATCAACAATCTCGAGCTGGAGAGATTGTTCCTTTAAACTTTTTTTGGCGATAAGCAAATAACAATTTGTTGAAGTTGAATATTAACACAAGAATTCTGATGTCCGTCAGTCGTGCACCGAATGCGGAAAAATCACTTTAAATAAGAAGAAATATATATGAAATTGAAAGAAAGGAAACAAGTGCGAATGACGAAAACAGTGCTCCTGACCGTCAAATCAAAATTCAATGTCACTGATAACCGAATTCCTCCTCGAGACGCATTCAGAGATAATGATAATAAAAAAAAAAATGTTTCTTCGTCGTAAACAGCTTTGCTTCTCGTGACGCGGAATATTTTCGTCTCTCCGCGGTTTGTCAAGGGAAAATGAGGGTACAGCCCCCTCCCCGACGCGAATATATAATCGGAGAATAAGCAATATATTAACAGGGGAGGCAAAAGGGTTTCGATAAAATTACATGAGTTAAACGAGTCTAAGTGTGAGCAATTAACAATCCAGTAGAACAATATCTAAATGAGGCTTAAAAAAAATATATAAAAAAAGAGGAAGGAATTGTGAAAACGCAATCACCCAGACTCTCCCGTATTCTCGGTCGGCGCTGTTTTGTTCAGTGTGCCAAATAATCGTCCGATAAGAAGTTCAATGTCAAGCGCCATAGACCGATAGCGCGTATCAACGGTGATTCGTTGCTCGCGGATTCAATAATTCTTTTGCAACCCGAGCCACCAAATATTCGGAGTTGATTCTTTGTCACAGGTCGTAGGTCATCGCGCGAGCCTGTGCCGAGTAGGGTTACTGACTCGCTATTGTTATCAATTTTTTTTCCCAATTCAATTTTCATAATTGGGCTGCAAGTGCGTTTGCAAGTGACTAAAGGTGTCGATCTCTTTTATTTTGTGACTTAAAAAATCGTGGGTTAATTAATTAACAGGATTCGCGAAAATCATTTAGATTCATTCGCTCGTTGCAAATTGGCGACGAAGGCCAAAAGGTTAACGCAACGAAACAAAAAAAAAACAATATCATTAATATTAAAATGTATCGATGTCTGAAGATAGCATTTATCGGAATCTGCAAACGTCGGGCTGCAACTGTCCTCTGGACGACCCTACTTCTGTCTCAATGTTAAAACAAAATTATCACAGGTGATATGCCGAGCCGACATGGCTTAACGACGTCTGCTCGCGCGACAGAATATTTACGATAAGTGTTGAAGTCAGTCGTAACGACTTTTCGATTTTATTTATTTGGTTAAATCTCATGTTTTCCTTCATCCTCAAGCTCGAAACCGAACGAAGATCTAAAAAAAATGGATCGACAATGTCCACGAAAGTAATTAGAATAATTCACTTGATGCACCGTAGCTCAGGGTATTTAACGAATCGAATCAGCTCTGCTGACTGCAGCCTCTTTGCACTCGGATAAAGATACGGATAACAGGGAAAAAACAAAAAAATAATGACGCGATCTCGGCGCAAATAAGACTTGCACGCCACAGGTGTGTAGTCTGCGTGGATGTTTGCTGCTCTGGATAATGAGAGTGCGATATCTTAATTGCGACAGGTCATGGCTTCCCCACGCCACCAGTCAGTGTCTCGGCCAAGGGACCTTAAACTTTTTTTTTAAATTCTTTTTTCATTTTTATTTTTTTAATGTTCTTTTTTTTATTACAGAGAGCCGAAAGGCCTCTCGACGGGGCGGGTTAAAGTATTACGATTCGCTCAACAGGTGCAGGCAATTTTAAATCCGATCAGCAGGGGTGAAGTGCGGAACTCGGAAATCGCGCGACATTGATTTATCGACTCAGCCTCGAAACTAATTGCTCATGAATAGACGATTTGTTGACGAAGTTTTTAAGCAATTAACAAACGATTAACAAACGCTTGCACGGCGCAGGCCAACGCTATCGGGCGCACTGTGCCTATTTGCAAAGCACGCGATTCTCGAAAGAACAATATTTCCAGAAACCTTGAGACTTTAAACTCCAACACAGGCGGGTATCGTAACAGTCGCAGCTTGTTGAATCAAGGTGCACGGCCTTCGAGCAAGTTTATCGGTCATCGCCAGAGCTTGCTCCGCCTGCGGTGCAGTAATCCTATACGCGCCCAGCAGATTATTCGTTAATTTTCCTCGGTACGATTCTTCGAAAGTAAAAAAAAAAAAGCGAAACAAAATCTGGCTTTCGATCTAAGCGAGTCAAAAGTGCCGTCGTTTTACTTTCCCCAGATCGTTACAATGGAGAAAAAGTTAGATCTGAAAAAAAATTCACTTGCCAAAAAAATATTTTGTTTCTTATACTCCACCTGCAATTCCAACGATTCCATGTCAAGATCGAAACAACAACCGTAAAATCGATAATGTATTTTGTTATCGTTTCCATCTCATGTGTAATTATTAAGAAACGCAAGAGAAGAATTAACAATACATATTTTCTTTAATCGATAATGTGTTTTGTTATCGTTTCCATCTCATGTGTAATTATTAAGAAACGCAAGAGTAGAATTAACAAAACATATTTTTTTGGCAAGCGAATGATTGTCAGTTTTATCCAAATTTAACAAGTTTTTTGGGCCCGCGAATAAAAATGAAGGGCATTTGATCCGGACCGTTTTCGACTCTCGGGTCGTGTAAAAAAAAAAAAAAAAAATCGACTAAAGACGGCAGAGAAGAGCGCAGAAGCCCGATAGAAAGAAAACGAAGGAAGTCTTGGGGGAGCGTCTAGACCGTCCCTAGGCCCTGCGCATAGTGGGATTAGAGGGGGTGGGATATAGTATACGCGTTCGGTGCCCAAGGGCCTCAAACAAAGACCGGTTTCCGTATGAAGGTCACTAGTTCAATGGCGCGTAGTATATTCGCACAGGGCGAGTGAGTGAGTGAGACACGTACGAAAAAAAAAAAACGAAAAAAAAAAATAATCCATGGCTACGAGTGAGAGCGTCGATGAGAGACAGTGGAAGCAGAGAGAGAAAGGGAGCGCGAGGCCAGCGCCGATTCACTTTCGTTCGTCGGTCGGAGGGAACGGGCCTTCGAGCGGGAGGAAGAGAGTTCGGGACCGTCGGGCCCCGCTGCGGTGAAACATCGTAGACTCTCGCTTTCGTTCGCGTGTTCCCGATGCCAAGGTGAAAGCGCGCTGCTCGTCGCGGCCAACTTGCACTCTCGTTTGTTCGCCACTTCGAGCGGCGAGCTTCGAGCACCGCGCTGGACAGCGCAGAGGGAAAGAGGGACGGGCAGAGAGAAAGATTTACTTTTGATTTCGAAGCCTATCCGAGTCCAGGAGTGAAAGTGAACGAAAACGCGTTCCCGTTTGAGGAAGCGGCGATGTGGGTCGCGACATCTTTACCCACTTTACTTTTGCCGCTGTGGCCGATCGGCCTGGGTAGCGACTACTGCAAACTCGTCCGGCTGTTGTATACTCTGTTTTTTCCCCTTTGTTCGAGAGTTTAAGAGAATTTTCCTAAAGACTCCATAGAATATTGTCAAATTTTGATGACACGTAATTTATGTAAGCTTTACGTTATTACGTCAGTTAAATTTTTTTTTTAAATCCATTAGTCAGAGGTACTTTACAATTATTTACATTGAAACGGTGTACACATGGAGCACTGTGCTTCAAAGGGTCAAATTTGACTAACATCACGATTATCTGACTTTACGATAGAGTATCGTAGTTAAGTAACCGATTAAAGATAAATATTGCGAATTTACTGTTATAACATCCAAGCGATGATTTTTATTTATTTTATTTTTTTACCAATATCTTGACTTCGTTATGGATGCTCGGATTTCATAGTGATCGGCCTAGGTAGTAACTACTGCAAATCCGGACGGCTTTTGTAAACTTTTTTTTCCAGAGTTCAACAGAATTTTCATTTATAACCGTTTGAAGCACCGTGATGCTCCATAAAAGTTTGTCAAATTCTGATAACGTCCCGAGGGGCTTCTTGCCTTAGTTTGCAATTTTTTTGTAACCCTTTTTTCGAAAGTATTTTATAGTTGTTGACATCGAAACGGTGTGTAATAAGAACACTCCGTTTCGGAGGTTCAAATTTGATCTACGTCACAATTCTCTGACCGTACGAATGGCCCATTAACGACAAATATTGCGATATTTACTGTTACGCGACGTAATTTTTCCGAGCGATGAATTTAAATTTGTTTAATATATATATATTTTTTAATACCTCGATGGCGTTATGGACGCTCGGATTTCACAGTGAATTTGCCGTCGTGGGCCCGAGAGCACGTGGAAAGTCCCCGTGAATCCGCTCTCGCGAAGTGAAACACAAAGTTTCGCTTTCTTAGACGGTTCTGCTCTCACATTCACTCTCGTGAGTCGCCCGGAGCTCTTTCACGATGTATTCGTTGCAACCGTCTCAGTTAATATACCGCAGTCTGGTTTCTAAAACTCTCTCGCTTCGAATGGCGCTCTCGCTTTCGTTAGTTTCGCGCTTTGTGTTACGCCCGTGGCTATACGCGATTCGGGCAGCAGCAGCCAAGCCGAATCTTTCACGGTCGCAACTAAACGAAAGCGACGGTGTGATCTTCTCGGCGGTTTCGAAGAAACGCGACCTTGAAACACCCGGTCGTCGAACTCCCCGACACCAGTAATTCTCACCTGCGTTGAACAAAAATATTGGGCAATATCCTCGCAATGCCGCGAAGAAAGCAAGCCCGTTGCGCACGCAAAGTCAGCGACTGTGCCTCCCCCCTTCGCTTAACATTCCTTCGAGAGTGACCTTGAAAAAAAAATTAAAAAATTCTATTACAACTTATATGATTCTCTATTGTATTTGAAATTTTGCTCGCAGTCATTTCGAAAGCGGAGCCACCGGCGCCCGCTCTCTTGTCAGCTCTAATTACAAGCCCGATCGCTAATTACCCGACTGAGGAGTTTCACCGATAATTGTTGGAGAGTCCGAAGCAGCTCCGATCGAGATTTCATTTAATCGTCCGGACGGTACCGTCGACGATACTTTTTATTTATTATACTTTATATGGGGGATGTATATTTTCTATATAGAGCGCTAAAAACATTAATACACTTTTCTGAAATAAAAATACCAGATATTAAAATTACAAATCTTTTGCCTGAAATTTGCAAAAAATTTTGTTAAAAAAAAACGTGTGTTTGAAATTTGAGAAACAGTTCATGTAAGAAAGCTTCCAATGCCCTTCATTCATTTTCAAACAAAATTTTTTCGCAACGCCAGCACTCGAGTGACTTTTCCTTATTTGTCTCCGTTCATCGAGAACGCGATAAAAAAATCTGTAATCGCTCGTCGGAATTATTGAAATCGGGCAAATTGTGGCACCTTCAATTTTGTCGCGAGGCCGGAGAGATGCAAAATAGCGGCTTCGTATACGATCCATCTAATGGATTTTGGCCTCTGCCCTGGATTCCGGTTCGTCGGCACGATTCGCTGAATTAACCGGAAAGTTAGTTAATTCACGGGAATGGAGGCTTCGGGGTATTCCGAGCCGGTGACTCGGTGTGCGTTTGTGCGACGAGATATCGAGTGGCCGTTTCTGACCGGTACGCTACGTCGCCGCACAACATCGGCGAACTATTCCGTACAGTAGTGGCCGGCCGGCGGAGAGGCAGCGAACAAGGAAGGCTTTCTCCGACGGCCTTGGGCTCCTGCTCGAGTCTCTCGGCTAGCGAGCGAGCGAGCGAGCGTCGTGAACTTGAACCAGTCCCACCTTCCTCGTCCTGCACCAGTGTGCACCAGGCGGAGCTCTCCTGCCGGTTACCGAAGCGCGTTGTTCAAACTCCTCGCTCGCACGTTTCGCTCAAACGTGAGTCTCTCTTTCTCCCCGTGTGTCTCGTGCAGTAAACCCGGCGACCTGTGGAGACCCTGTAGCACGAATCCTATGCGAATCGTCGACTTACGCAATTCTTCGTCCTTTTCATTTTTCTATATATATATACATTTTTTATTACTTAACAAAAGATTTATAATCTTTTGCTTAATTAATCTCTCGATTCCTCTCGACCCAATGACTTTCGTAGACGAAATTCGTCAGTCGTCTCAACGATGCGATTAATCATTCGCGAACGGGTCCGTCGAGATAAACGATGGCGCAGCTCTGGCACAGCGTCGGCCAGTGGTCGTCCAACGTCGGCCGGCACCGGTCCTGTGCGTCATTCCCACAAAGACCGCCTCGCAACCTCGACGACTTTCGTGCGTCGTCGATTTATAACGCGCAACAGCACGGCATCCGTGTTCGGGGACAGGCGTAGCCGATTAACTGCCCGTTGTTAGCGATTAAGCAATAACGAGGTTTTTTTTTCGTTTTTTTTTTACCGCTTCCACCTTCCGCCTCTTCCTTATTTCTTTCGATCGCTGTTGTGGCATTTCCAGTAGGTCACGGCCGACAGGAAACCACTCGAACTGTTATCCGTTACACACAATGTTTTTTTTTCTTTCTTTTCAATGTTTTTCTTTCTCTACCGCTTACGCAACAACTTCCAACAGCTCGTCGACTATCAAAGTTGTATAGTTTCCTTTTTTTTGTAATCAACGTAATTACATTTTTTCATTTCTTTGAAAAAATTTTACATCCGACGACATATTTTATTTTCATCATTTATTACATTTTTTTTTTAACGGGGATTGCATCACTCGCCTTCGGCTCGTGCTGCAAACTCACACTCGTCAGAAAAAGTTTTTTCGCGCTAGTATCGTAATGTACTATTTTTTATTATTTTCTTCCATTTCTTTCATTACCAGAGGATACCGGTATTATGTTCCGTTTGTGTGCACAGCGAACCGGCACACTATGATGTGAATAGTTTTTTTTCTTCTTATCAACGTTCCTCAAAATATTCCATTCCTTGAAATATCTTTCAAGAAACTATAAATCCGTTGATACATTAATTTTTTTAATTCTTCTATTATATTTCCATATCTTGTATTAACAGCCGATACCGGAATTATGTTCGGAGTTTGGTTTGTGTGCACAGCGAGCCGGCAAAATATTATGAGCTACCGATCCCACAGTACGGTGGGCAGAGTCGAGTGGATAAATAAAAGAAGCCACGAGCCTCGGCGTGTGAACAAGCAACGCCGGATATCTCCGGATGGGTTCTTTAAATAGACGACAAAACTCGTAGCGCGGACCTACTTCGAGTGAGAGCCGACCTTGCATCACTCTTTCTCCGTTCTTCTCTCACTCGAGTTATTCTTTTGAGACTATTACCTCTCCTCTGCGACGTCTCGGTTTGACAGTTCGGCACTTCCCTTGCTCCACGCGATCCGTGCGAGATCGTGGTCGGTCAAGAAGGCTCTCTTTACCGTCGCCCAGCGCCAACGAGATTCCTCGCTGTCTCGATATCCCGGCTCGGCGCTCGCAGTGTTATACTGGTTTGTATTTATTCCCAATGGAGGCTACGCGGCAGCCGGGGAGGAGCGGAACCGACCAGCACGCTCGCTCTATTCTAACTCATGCGTGCTATAACGAGTCCTGTCCCCGACCTAATACAACGAGAGTCGCATCGAGCTATAACCCGTGCTACGGCCGCTAGCGGGCCAACGGCAGGCGACTCGCTCCCCGCCCTACTACACACCACGCCGGCACACCACGTCCCTAGACCGGTTTCAATAATTCAAGTTCATCTAGATCTAAAAACGCTCGCACGAGACCTGCACACACACACACACGGCGTATAATTCGCCACGACGATAGACTCGGCCGGTTTTTAATAAGAGATTAAAGAGTACGAATGCGAGAAGGACGACGGCCCGTCGTCTGTCGCGTGTGAAACGCGTCGAAACCTTCCCCGAATTCCTCCGAGCAATTAAAATTTGATATCGGAAAGGGCGAATCTGTATCGACGCGAATTTCTTCCACTTTTTCGGGAGAAAATGAAGAATAGCTTGAAAATAACCTCAAAATGACGAAGTACTAAAATTTCAGCTAGCAATTTTTAACAGTGTGGGAGCCATATGCAAATGCCCTCGCACCATTTTTTAAGCCTAGATAATGCTTAACGTTAGAAACCAAATTGCGAAAATTACTTGAGAAATACTTCAACCACTTTTCTTACTTTGTACTCTGTACGTAAAGTATTCTTTTTCATTTTGCCCAGCTTTGGTGTTTATCGGGTGCGGGAAAATGATTTACTGGAGTTAAAAATATCAACGATTGCGATGAAAATTGGCATCGCGATTGTTTACCGACCAAGGTCGAGGGAACGCAAAAAAAAAAAAATTCGTCCGTTATGCCGTGGATGCCGAGAACACTGAAAATAATAATCTTTCGTCTATCCGGTGATCCGAGTGGAAAATTGAAAATTTGTTTCGCCGGTGTGAAAATTTGTGTTGAATGTGTTTTCGCTCGACACAAAGCGTGTGTCGAGGTCGTCGGGCGACTCGTCTCTCGCAGAGCCGATCGCTTTATATATTTCGCGCACAGTGCGGAACGCTCGCACATCGGCAAATGCTCTCTCCTCCTTCGTCCTCGTTCTCTTCGCGCGGTCGTTTTCAATCCAATGAACCTTCACGCACAATAAGGACCGAAGGCCACCGAGCTGAGTTCCCATCGAGACCTTGACCTCGGTCGTCGCTGCCGGTTGACCTACAACGCCCGCTTCGAATATCGTTGCACGTGTGTCTGTGCTCTACTCTCCGTCTAACGTGTGCGTGTGCGTCTAGCCGTCGGGAACACGCGGGTCCCTCGAGCTTCGACCAAATTTAAAAGGTTTTACAATGCTCGTTCTTTTTTTTCAACTTCCTCGTTGCCCCTTCTATTTTCGTTCTATTCACTTTCCTGCTTGGAATTCTCCAGCCCTAACCTCACGTACGGTTTCGAACGAGCGGATTTTCTTTCACATATAAATTATAGCACACCACAGTGCATTTGGGAGGGGGTCGCGGCGACTCTCGGAGCCTCAAATGGTAACGAGGCAGGCGAAACGATAATCGTAAAAAAAAACCATTGTATATAATATCTTAATTTTTTTTTGCCTCCCCTATCGCGACTCGTTTATCTGAATAATTCAGTATGAAAGAGTGTCGTAAACGCGAGGAGAGAAGAGAGAATTTGTACGAGGAAAATAAAAAAAAAAAGAAAGGGGTGAGGCAACGAGACGAGCGGGTTTACATCGTCGTCTCGTCTCGCGCGTGTTATCGCGATAGCTCGCTCGCTCGCTCGTTCGTTCATTAGCTCGCTGGCTTGAAGAGGCTCTTCGGTCGCTTCGTCGAAGCGCCCGTCCCGAACGTACTCATTGGTACGGCATTGCATCGCAATAGATAGATGGTTATACGGGGAGTGCGTCGAAGCGGGATGCGGGGGCTGATCGATAAAAGCGGCAGTCGGGTTCACGAGCCTCGTTCAAGGACAAGGCCATGTGATAGCGGGCGCGCACCCGCGGACGCGCACTTAGCCACCCCTGCCTCGATCCCGCGGCTCCGTCGCTCGGACCCAGGGACGGCTGTTGCGGGAACGGGCCTGCATCTCTTACCGACATGTCGCAATTAATATCTCGGCGCGATTCTCTTTACACCTTCATGAAAAATTATTATTATTATTATTTTTACTAAATATTCATACGTATGTGTATACATATGTTTATGAGGCATTTGCGACCATTTCGACCTGACCCTTCACATTTTGGATTGGGATTTTTTGGGATTTTTTATACGACTGGAGTAACTCTGAAAAACACTCCGATTTTTTATTAGATTAAAAAAAATGGTTTATTATGGCTTATCGCTTAACCATTTTTGTACGCAACACTGCATTTTTAGAATTTCGCTCAGATCTTTCCGAAGTTTTTATTTTATTTCTTCACTTAACAAAAGTGAAAACTCTTTGTTGCGCCGCCGATTCAATCTACGGAAGAGTGATTTTGAGAGATATATTTCTTCGGTATTGTCTACTATTAATTTATTGAAAGTTTTTGTGATTTTCGTGACTAGTGATCGATCGGTGAATTTTTCGAAAATCGTATAGCGCTTGACGAAGCTAGCCTAGGTCAACCGCGTAAGGTTTGTAGTCGTAGTTCCAGAGTTTTTTTCTCCCCCTATCTCGGCCGAACCCTCGCGCCTTGCGCATTTTTTTCAGCGTCTACGCCGAGGGTGGAATCGTTATAACGCTCGGGCCTACCGTCTATTTTTTCGTGTTCTTTTAGCACCCTAGACTATAATATTATGTGCAATAAAGAGTACGAGGGGGACGGAAATATATATCGACGGCCGACGGTAAAGCGAGTGTGTGTGGTTTGGACGAGCCATGTATTTACGCCCTTCCGGCACTCGATCGCCGATAAGTATGCAGAAGCCAAGGAAGCACTTGTCGTGAGCGAGTCTGCGAACTGAGCGAGCTCGGAACTTCTAGGGGACGAGAGGGCGATGTGCCGCAGCGCGACCCTGCGCAGAGGCGTCGTCGACGATGCCGCCAACTAGCGTTGCGACTAATACCTTACCTACAATATTATTACTGCATCCGATAACTAAGGTAACAGTACCAATGCTCGGACCCGACCCAGTCGTCGGACATTCTATGCAGATTTGATTTATTCCGAATTCAAGTATTAGAAAATGAATTTTACACTTGTAATCGTATCTACAAGCATATTTTGATCCACAGAAAAAAATTTATACAAAATTTCCGCATAAATTATTTAGCGACGAACGATGAAAAAACATTTTTTCATGGCCATTGAATACATAGCAGACGTAAGTTTCGAATACCGGGTAATTCGGAACTTTTTAAATAACTTTCGCATACTGGCACCATTAGCGAACGGTTGAGTCGGTAAAAAAAAGTCTTAGTTGGAAAAAGTTTTTTTTAAAGTTACGAATTTTTTCCATTATATTTTTAGCGACTACCATGATATATAAATGGGTTATTTTTCCGGAGATATATTTTTTTTCAAAAAATATAAAACTACGGAAAAATCTGAAAAAATTCCCAAGAATCTAGTGTCGCATATAAAAATGGCTTGACAGAAGGCTTGACAGAGGCTTGAGAAAAAGTTTTTAAAAATCACGAATTTTTTTCCCCACATTTTTAGTGGCGACCGTGATATATACATTTCCCCCCTACCTTCTTGGTAATAGCGAACGGTCGGTACAACCCCCATGTCCCCGCGTGCGCGGAGTCGACGAGCGCACGCGCCCCAAATTTTCCCTTTCGCGCGATGGATGAAAAGACCCGTTCCGTGCCTGTCCCAGCGAATCTTTTTTTTTTTGTCGGTGTGCGCGACGGGACAGAGCGAGCCTCCGACTAATGTCTCGTCGGTGCGTTCGTCCCTGCGGGCGACGCACACACCGAGCCAGCGCTCGCCCGCTCGGGCTGCCTACGCCCGGCAATGCCACTGCTCTACTCTCCGAGTAAGTAACACATCCAGCGGAGATATATTTCCGCGTGTGCGCGCGCGACGTCGAGCAGCGGGGTGAAGTTTGCCGAAAAGTGTGCGTGCGGAGTTACGGGGTTTCTCGCGAGCGTGCCGCATCGTCCGTACGGGCTCGGAAGGTGCCGGGAGCGAATAGCGTGCGACGAGACTTGGCACGGTGTAGGTCGAGGCGGGATACGCACGAGGGGGAAGAGAGTCGACGAGCTTTTGCGCACACGTTGTCAACCCCGTCGAGAGAATTTTGCACACCGTGTATCGGGCATTAGTGTTTGTCGCGTGTGCGTGCAGACTGTCTGTAATACGGGAGTCCCGCAGTCAGCCAGCCCAGTCGGCCCTACACGGCTAAAGAGACAAGGGCGAGACAGGGTACGAGCGGCAGAAAGGGGGGGGGGGGGAGAAACGAGGAAAACACGACGAAAGAGAGATAGGAAAAAGTGAGATAGGGCGATAAGTATATATGTATATATGCGTAAAGTGGGAAAGGGCGTATATATGTATAAAGTGTATATATGTATAAAATATATATATGTATAAAGTGAAAAAGGGCGATATATATATATATGCATACATGCGTATGTGTGTATATGCGAGAGATAGACGGACGGAGAACGAAACCTCGCGAGCCGGCGTGGCAGCTTATGCACCGCTGTGTGAGATACAACGCGCGCGCCGGCTCCCCGAGCAAGAGCTCTCCGAGGCGAAGCCGCGGAGGCTCGAACACTCTCACTTTCGCCGGCACCGACGACGGTCGTGTCGGCAGGCGCGCTAAGTCGCTGCGAAACGTTGTTGTTACGAATAAATTCCCGTTCGCCGGCGTGTCGTTTGTCGTCGCCGTAGTTGGGTGGTCTGCCGGACAGCGATAGACTCACAAGTGACTTTGTATGAGATTATAATTTTCTTCAAAGTACAGGGAATGATCGAATTTTATTCCGGCAATCGACGTGAATGCATCGAATACAGGATATATTTTTCAAAACAAAATAAAATTAACCGGAAGCACAAAGTCGGAAGTATCTTTGCGGACAATTTTACTCGGCGACAGCCGTCGATCGTGAATGTCTCAAATACAGGATATGTTTCTTTTAAACGAATAAAATTCGCCGGAAGTAACTTCGGAAGTTTTCGTTTTTTACGGACTTTTTAACTCCCGTCGCCGCTGCTCGACGACGGTCGCAGATTCGCTCCGAGTCCAACGGCATTATTTCTTCTCTTTCTCGTTTTTTTAAATTTACCGTAAATTTACTTTACTTTTTTTTATATCTCGTTTTCGGGGCGCACCGAATCTTCTTTAAATTTGAAAAAAAGGTTTTATCTCGACGAGTGAGCATTGGCGATAAGGGAAAGAAAAGAAATCATTGCCGCCAGTGATTCGTCAGTGGGGAGGCTCGCGAGTGAAATAAGGAGAGCAGCGCCGGGACGGA
Source organism: Amblyteles armatorius (assembly GCA_933228735.2). Classification (NCBI taxonomy): domain Eukaryota; kingdom Metazoa; phylum Arthropoda; class Insecta; order Hymenoptera; family Ichneumonidae; genus Amblyteles; species Amblyteles armatorius. The sequence continues at coordinate 20,571,537 of OW121687.1, read as the reverse complement.
GCGAGGGCGAGAAAGCGGGGAGGGTGGGAGAGGTCCTGGTGGGAGGCGTCAGCGGGGAGTGCGAGCGAGCGAGCGAGAGAGCCGGAGGAGAGAGAGAGGCAGAGACCGGCTTGCGCCGCGCCACCAGCGAGATCGTGCGCGCAACGGGCTGTTGTTTTCGGTGAACTGCAAACGACGCTACTCTCGCACGCGGTGCGTTCCCCTCGGGTTCGAGGTGCTCGTTTCTCTCGCGCTCTTTCGACAGGCTGCTCTCAGGAGATCGCGAACTGTCACGCGGCGGACACTGACACTTTTTACACCGTGCTGTTTCACACATAATTTTCTTCTTCTTCACAATCATACATTAGTATTTTTTTTCCTTCGTCGCAGTGGTGCGTTTCATTCGATCGCGGTCGGGACGGGAGTGTATTCGCCCTTGGATCTGTTGTGCCAGGATACTTTCCTCCTAGTGCGATACAGGAACTGGGATATTCTTCTTAAGTCCACCTTTCGATCTAAGAAAAAGTGATAAAGTGAGACTGACTGCAACGTTCGCGGTTCGGAAAATAATAAATAAAGAGTGCTGTGAACAGTGTGTTTTTTTTCGTCTGCGAGTGAATCGTGCGGTTCTCGACGTTCGAGTATAGGATTATAAAGTTGAAAAAAAAAAAAAAAGGAGACGTGCATAAGAAATAAATATCGATTATTGTTCGGGTGATCTATATGTGCGCGAGAGTCGTGAGACTCGTTTGTTCTGTACGTAACAGGGTTCGGTGTCGTAAGGGATAATCGTCGACCCGCTCGGGAAGCGGGTTTAAATATTCAAAGGTGGCTCACGCGTCGAGAGACAGGGCGGCGGAGTTGCAGGCGGAAGTAAGAAGCGCCATAAGGGTACTGCATGGCTGGTGCCCGAGGCCGCCGGGGCAGCAAGCACCCGGTCATCAGCAGCAGCAGCAGCAACAGCAACAGCAACAGCAGCAGCAAGTTCAGAGTCAACAACAGCACGCTGTGACCGCCGCTGGTACTGGAGGAGGGGGAGGGGGAGGGGGAGGAGGGAGCGGAAGAGGTGACACGGTTTTGATGGCACCGCAGACACAAATGCGCGCGGGAGGGGGAGGGGGAGGAACGCATGGGCACAGGGGAGGACCTTTAGGTGGTAATGGACCGTCGCAGCAACCTTCCGTACCTCCGACGTCGGTCGTGGTCAGCTCGACGTCGAGCAGCATGAGGCCTCCGCCACCGCCGCCTCCGCCAAGGGCAAGGCCCTCCGGCGAAGGCAAAGGTCACCACGAGGAACCCACAAGCTCCATTCCCGATCTCGGTGAGTCGAGTCGATTTTTTTTTTTTTTTGCTTCTGAGTCTGCTGTTAGATATTTAATATCGAAGATCGAAGGTCATCGGCATCTTTTCGCTGGCCGGATCCGCAATCCCGTAATACTATGGAAAGCGTGCAACACGAGATAATGTTGTAGTTGGGTTACAATGATTGTTCGAAGGCTGTTTCGTGCTATTGAACTTTAATTTTATGATTATTTATTTCGAAGACTTACGAGTCTGCAGCATAATGGTATTTAATGTCTAACATCGCAGGTCATTGGCATCTTTTCGATGGCCGGAGGGATCCGCAACAGTAATCCTTAGGAAACCGTGCGGAAAAAATTACTTTGTAGTTAGTCGGGTTGCGATACAGTAATTTGCGATAAAACTTTTTCCGACGAGTGTGCGGTTGCAGTACGAGCCGAACGCGAGTGTTGCAACAACGCGAGTAGAGAAAAAGTTTTTCACACGAATATCGTACCAAATTTCAATTCACAGGGTTTGAAAAATAGTGGCTTTTTACGCACGCTTCACGTGCGTAAAACTGCCATTTTCGCACCGAGTGAAGTAACAGTATTTAACATCTAACATCGAAAGTCACCGGCATCTTTTCGATGCTCCAGCGAATTTGCAACGAAATCCCTTCGAAAAACGTGACAACAAAATTACTTCCAACTCAGTCGGCTTACAATTATTATAAGCTGTTGGTTCTACAAAAAAAAAAAAAAAAATGCTGTTAATTTTTTTTTATCAAATAATTGGATGAGAAACATCTCGATATTTATGAATTTACTACAGTCTCATATTGTTCGGAGGCACGTGATCGCTGATGCGCTAGCGAAACGTGTTCGGCTTCGCGAGTTTCGTATAATGAAAGCTCCGTAGTTCTACGGTTCACGCGATAGCTGCGGCTCGCTGGCAGCGAACACGCGTCGGCGCTCGTGAAAGGCAATCGAAAGTGAGGAAGGTCTAGGTTGGCTGTCGCGCGTTTGGCCGTGCACGGTGCGGCGCAGAGCGCTCCCTTCTGCGTCGCCGGCACTGTGAACGTCACGAGCGAGGACAGTCGCGTCGTCAGTTTCTCACTGCTCTTTGCCCTCGAAGACTCGCACGATATCTCTCCGTTCCCTCCCTCCCGGCCCACCGATGCATCGCCATCGCGATTTTTATCGATACTTTTACGAGGCTCGGAGTTTCGATTTTCTCCCGCCGATTCGTAATAATAATTCGATTGAGTTTTGTAAAACGATAACACAATACCTCTCGTTCTTTGAGCCGAGTACGAGCCGTTCGCAGAATTGTTCATTACACTTGGCCTCGTTCTCGAGTTTTGTTTGCTGTTTACACGTCCGGCATCTCCGTCGACCCTCCCATTCGTCGTCTCGTCCGGCACGAAGTTCGTCGAATCGACACGGCTCGAATCGATCAAGAATGATTATGAAAAACATAAAATCTTGTACACATTATCGAGTGGCGTTTTTTTGTAGCTGGCGAGATAACATTGTTGATCCTGGAGCAACGCAAGGTGGGTATGTAGAGAAAAATTTCCCAAAAAATGTTCGCTTCATCAAAAGTTTGCCGATTTATTTTCGATGCCGAGGCACGTTAATTGTATCTCCGTCGACCCTCCCATTCGCCGTCTCGTCCGGCACGAAGTTCGGCGAATCGATTAAGAATAATTATGGAAAACAAAAAATTTTATACACACTCCCGAGTAGCGTTTTTAGTAGCTGGGAAGATAAAATTATTGACCCTGCAACGCCACTGGTAGACCATTTTTTAGCGTTTTTTTTAAGTATCGTAACGAAAACGACTCGGCGAAACAATGTGCGGTTTTGAGGAGGCGCGAAAAAAATATCGGTGCTGCAGCAAAGGTTAACGCGGCGCGAAATTATGGAAGTCTTTGCTCTTCGACGTCGGCTATCCGGCGAGCAATAACACGTCGTCGGTTCTCTCAAGGACGCGCAGAGAGGATCGATCGATAGGCGCGCATTGCGATTATAACTCGAGTTGACACACGATATTGCGAGCGCGTCGTACAGTGTAAACGTACGATTCATGGTTCAGCACTCGCGGATAGCTCGCCATTTAACGTAATTGTGGCTGTTTGCATGTAACACGGTCGCAACGTGCATCACAAAGCGGACATAACGGAACGCAAGAATGTAACCGACCGATGAAGCGGCCTTGTCTCAATGCCAAGCTGTTTTTTCGTCTATAAATAGAGGAGCGTTCGCGATCTTGACCGGGGTCGACGATGCCCTCCGCCCCCTGTTTCGCCAAGTCTGCGGAACTGATTTCAGCGTTTAGTTCAGTAATCTTTACCGATCGAGTTGAAGCGAGAGCCTCCCAAGCTACCAGAGGCTCTTTGAATGTTCAGTTTCGAGACTCAATTCGTGGATGACTAAAAAAAAATCAATTTTCTCGTCCGTACGCTCGTCAGCGTTCGGAAAACTGGATTAATAAAAATAAATTCCTCGAAACACCGGTGTCGCTAAAACTTGCTGCTAGTTCGTACTACTATGTATAATGAAAGCTTCAACAGTTTGTGGCTCGCGACGACCTCGCCCGCGTGTCATGAAATAATCATTGTATATACTTTGTACGAAATTGTTGCTATACACACAATCGAGGATCGCGTAATGTCAGGGTCCCGCGTGTAGTCGCGTCCGTCCAGTGACCAACCGGCGCTCCGTTGCAGAATTATTAGGGATTATTGGAGGCCCGATTCGTCCTATGCTGAAATCACTCACTGCCCACGCGCGTTAGGCATCGTATACACATACCATCTATCGTATTATCTCAGCGACGCGCAAACTATGATGGATATACCATTACGCATATCTGTGCATTATGCACATAACGCTATAGTACTTTACGACACTCGTGCGATATCAATTTTTTTTACGAACGTGAGTGATCAGCATGGGCCGAAGGTGACTGTTGCAATCACACGAGTTGAGAAAAAAGATTTTGCACGAGTATCGTACCAAATTTTACTTCACAAGGTATTTAAAATGGTGGTTTGACGCATACAAAGTGTCCTTAAAACTGCCATTTTCGCACCGGTCGAAGTAAACGTATTTTTCACACACTTGGAAAAACGTACTATACAATTGCCTAAAGGACCTAGTCCTTTTGAATCCAATAATAATAATAACAAAATAACAATATATAATTGTAGAGTTCATGTCGATTGAATTTTATGAAACATTCAAAAATGTAAAAAAATCATACAATTTCAACGGTTACATCTATTTTTTCCAAACTTAACCCTCCACGTACCGGATCTTTGTTCGACGAGCACCTAGCCGTTTCCGAGTTACAGTAATAATAATATTAATAATAATAATCGTAATAATAATTTACGCTAAGAAGAGTGGGGGTAAATTGAAAGTATATTCGAGCGACAGCGGCTTATAAAATCGTTTCTCGTCGTCGATTTCATTATCATCATCATAACCGGCGAGTAGATCGCGGGCTGAAATGAACGAGCGGCAGTCACACAGCGGACAGTGTCGCCACGCCGAGGATATCGTACAGCCAAGCGATTACCAACGGTGGCCTCGTACATCATCATCGTTCAAAATTATCGCGTGTCCGTTACAGCTATTTAAAGAAATTTTTCGGCTCGTTCTCGACATCATCGAAATCCGGAGAATCGTCGAGGAATGTGTTTTTTTTTTTTTTTTTTTTTTTTTTTTTTCATTCGATATTTCGTTATCGAATTGGAGGATCGGTGTTGTCGCAGACGTAGGTGGGAAACGCAAGCGGGCCGTCGAGAGGAGAAGCGGCGAATGCTCGTCCTTCAGACTTAGTTGTATGCACCCTCTGCTCCAGTACCGTGTATTTCTATCTCCCCTCTGAGGCTTCCTCTCGCTCTGTCTACACACCTATTAGACATACACACACACACAAATGGCTTTCGGTATTTCTCATGGTCACGGTCGCGTGGAACCGCACACGCGTGACGTCATTCAACCGTCTCGCGCTTTAAATTTAGAGATCCCCCCCATCCTGTGTCGCGGACCTTCGCAATGACTTTGAACTTTCCTTATTTCCTCAGACCCCGCTAAGCCATCGAGTCCTTTGTCCCGGTGCACTCGGAAAAAAATAATTTATTTGGCCGGTAACTCGCACATAAATATTTACATAAATTAAATACATATTTATTTAAATTAAACAAATATTTATTTGGCGGGCGCCCGCCAAATAAATTATTTTTCCAGGTGCGCTCTCGAAAGTGGAATGTATTAATTTTCGTAAATAAATAAATTCATATATGTTGAATTAAAATTAATATATCAATACACATATAGTAAATACAAAAATAAAAAATTGTTGATTATTTTTGGTCTTTAAAATCGAGCCCGGCTCGAATCTCCGAAGGGGGAGGGGGGCGAGAGTAGAAAAAGTAAAGGCGGGGTTACGCGTTTTATCCCGGCGATAAGAAGAGCGCGGGTGAGAGATGATGACACAAACTGGAAGGAGGGATAAGTAAGCAGGGATTACGAATCGCTCCGTGGTTTTTCGAGCGTACAGTCGTACGGGAGAATCGTTTTTGGCAGAGTCGTCAGGCGCCAGCATTCCGCCCGGATATATTGCGGTTGGCGAGCGGAGCGGGGGGAAAGGGGGGGAGGGTTCGATCGGTAGGAGCAAAACTCCTTCGTCTCAGTACGCTGCTTCGAGGATAACACTCGAGTTTTTTTGTTCTTTTTTTTTTTTTTTGCAAAATATAGATAACATGATTTGATCAAGTTCGAGACGCCGAGCGTCACGAGCCAGTGTTTTCACGGACGAACGGTCGATGACACCGCGTTCGGTATGAGATTTTTCGGGTGGGAGGTAGATCGAGACTTATCGCGTGCGGAGCGCAATCTTCGCTTGCACCGGCGCAACAACGATCGCAGGAACGAGCGAGATTGACGAAGCTGTAAACCCCCCCCCCGTAAAGTGTGTAATCTGCGTGGCGCGCTGCCGCGACGATACGTCACTGGGCCTTGGCCTCCACCGAGGCGATAAAGTCGAGTACCCTGATAAGCCTCTCGGCTGCTCTCCTCTCTCTCATTTTTTTCCCTTCCTTCCATCCCCCCTCCCCTTCCGCTCCGACTGCAGCAGAGAGAGACAGAGTGAGTGACTCTATTTTTGAAGTACCGTTTGACCCACTCGAGATCAACAGCTCCCGCATATCGGGGAGATACAAATATGGAAAAAAAAAGAAAAAAGAGCTTAGAGCTAAACATCGCGGGAGTACGATGTTACTCGTCGTATCTTTAGGCGGAATCTTTTTCTTCCTAGCTTCTTCTCTCGGTAGGGAAAAAAAAAAATATCGAAGAATGAAATTCCACCGGGGGTTCTGCAATTCCGAGAATTGTCCTTCAGCTACGGGCAACTACGGTAATCGGTCGCAATGGATATGATTTTCTATATAATTATTTTTTTATTGGTATATAAAAAAAATATACATATATACATATATATATATATATTTTTTTTTACGAGGCTAGACGAGACGAAGCGAACGGTGTTAATTCTTTGGGACACGCCCGCATCGACGACGATTTCAGTGGCTGATGCCCGTGGCGGTGGATCTCGTCGGCGCAGGACGGAGGGCTTCCTATCCATCCACGTATATGCATCCCTCCCTTTTACTCCCGCGCCGTTTCTCGCTCGCTCATTAACTTTCGCTCTGTCTCCCGCTCTCGCTTTTGTCGAAGCTCGTATGTGGAGAGGGATCTCACGGGCGATCAGTGCGGTAGATGAGCCGATGTCTGGCCTCGTCGGATGTTGTGTCTGGCCCGGCTCTCGGCCGCTCCCGCTACCGAAGGTCCTCCGGGTCCGCAGTCAGACCCATTCTTCTTTCGCTTTATCTTCGGTGTTTCTCGCTATTTCATTTACCCAAAGAGGCTTGAGATAATTTTTTTTTTTCGATGCGAATCAGTAAATCATTACGTTTCCGACTATATATGCACTTCATACTGACTTTTTGAATTTTAAAACTTTTCTCTCAAGCGTTAACTACGCAGAGGTTCTCGAGTGCGCGCCCCGCCGTTTATTGCTCGCTTTCATGGATGACGAAGATACAACGATAGTTATAACTGACTAAGATGTAACGATAGTTGTAATTGACTTGCATGCAACGATATTTGTAATTGACTAAGATGCGACGATAGGTGTAATTGACTAAGATGCAACGATAGTTGTAATTGACTAAGATGCAACGATAGTTATAATTTACCAAGATACAAAGATAGTTCGTGGGTTTCTGTAGGCGCGTTGGCGCGACTGCTCACCCATTCTTCTTTCGTTCGATCGTCGCTGTTTCTTGCTGCTTCCGTTACTTACAGAGCGTTGAAATTAATTATTATTTTTTTGTTTCGTTAGGCATCAGTAAATCACTGCGTTTTCGAAAATATGCACCTCACACTGACCTTTTGATATTTTAAAACTTTTCCCTCGAGCGTTATCCACGCAGACGTTGCCGAGTGCGCGCCCCGCCAGGCAATTGCTCGCTTTCGTGAATGACTAAGATACAACGGTAGTTCGTGTGTTTGTTAAGGCCTGTTGGTGTGACTGCTTACATTTCTGGCGCACCCACTAACGACGCCGCGCGGTAGCGGCCGCGATGCGTTAGCGTCAAGTGCGTCCATGTGCGTATCGCGAGACAACGCTATCGCTCGCGCTCAGGGGGGATCGGCAGATAAGACCCCGTTCCAGCGGACTGTATTTTTAGGGCTCTGGAATTTATCTCTCTTTGTCCCGCGCCTCGCACGAGAAAGAGCGAGACAGATCGGACGAAAAAGTTAAAAAAAAAAAAAAAAAAAAAAAAAAAAGAAACATGAGAAGAAAAATGATACCGTCGCGGGAGGGACTACCGAATGCATCCAGAAACCCTCGCTCGCTCGTCCCGTCTCAAAGATATTTCAAGAAAAAAACAACGGAGAGAAGCTAAAAAAAGAAATCTCCCGAGTGTTTCCGAGAATTCTCCCCAAAATCAAGCAACACTAGAAATCTTCGTTATCGACCGTCGATAAATTATCATTTAACATTTTTTTTTTTAATAGAAATTATGGCACTGAAGTTGAGCAATGATATTTGCACGCGAGATCGTAACATTGATTCGTTGACTCGACGAGTAACGACTCAATTCCGCGCAGCGCGCTGTCTGCCGGTCCGTCTGTGCTCCGCTATGTGGTGCATGCTCCTCTCTCTTTCCCGCAATCGCGGACGAGCGCCCGAAAGAGAGAGGAAGGTTCGCTGCTAAAAGCGACTAATTGGTGCATCGGGGTAGCCTCTCCTCGGAAATCGCGTACGGCGCGGACGAGGAGCACGCGAGACTCGTCGAGGGGGGGGGGGGGGGGGTGTGAAGAGGAGGGAGGGAACTCGGAATAGTCGGAGTCGGAAGAGGAGCGAGAAGAGTCTGGGGGGAGCTTTGCAGTCAGACCAGACATCCCTGCCAATGGGCTTCGAGTCGCCCCGCTCGCGAATAGCTGACTCACTAACTCATCCACCCGACTTCACGCATGAGCGCCCCCCCCTCCCCCCCCCCCCCTCTCTTTATCTCTCACCATTATTATCTCGCGAACTGCTTTATCCTCCCCCTCCGCTCCTCTTTCACTCTCGCCGTCTGTCCTGCCGCTGGTCGTTGTTCAGGACTGTCCTTCCTGCTCTTCCTCTCGATCGCCGTTCGCAGAGAAACGCGGCCCGTCCCGTCTGCAGCGACGTGCTGATGCACACGGCTGCAAAAAGAAAAAGAAGTAACAAAAAAAAATCGCAGCCATTAAGAATTCACTGTCGAGGACGGGAAGGCGAGTGAAACGGAGCGGATGCTCTCGCGAGTCGCCAATGTAACTAACCAAGTGCGGCAGGAAATTAATTGCGCCCTCTCCCTTGCCGAGACGATTTTTTTTTAGTCTTCATAGCCTCTGTCCTGCAGCGGCATCCTCGCTACGCGCGCTTAAGGTAGTCCTTGCGAATGGTGTTCTTTTCGCGTTAGTTTCAGAGAAATGAGAGGAAATTGTAAACACTTCTGGATGGTATAAAAATCTGAAAAAAAAAATCATCGTATTGAAGATGCTGAAAAGATTAATTTGGCATAATAGTAATTCCAAAATGTTATTGAGAAATTGATGAGATCGACACACCTTGGGTGCGTCGAACTCGAATTACCGCGATCGGTTCGTCAATTACGCAGCGAAATCGCCGCCTCGACGGGGCGCTGCCGGCGTCAATCGAAACTCCCGACGACTGCGGTTGCAGATTGCCGCAGGAAAAAAAAAATGTTCGGCAGCGAGAGTCATTGGAAATGTACGCGACCCTCGCGCTTCGAAGTCATTCTTTTTTTTAAACTGTACGATCCGCGACGCCCGGTTATCATTCAAGGTCAGGCGATCGTTGCACCGCGACGATACGTCGCTTGCTAAATTCTCGTTAGCGTGATTTTTTTCATTAATTTTAATCCAATCGGTGGGCAGAAGCTATCGCAGGTTTAGGAAATAAATCGCATGTCAGGGAAAGTGAGGGTTGAATTGAAGAATCTTTTCCAAAGTCGATCGTAATTTTTTTTCTGGTACCGGAAACGTACTAGGCGGTTTTCCACGCCTATTTTTCCATAAATTTGTAAACTGGAGAATATTTTTTGTAATTCGTATACAGCTAAAAATAATTGCGTAGAATCGGAATACGAAGTTTCGTAAAAATAGTTTTGTTAGATGAATGACAAACTCGTTTGCCAAGGTTTGAATATACAAACCTCTCCTTTTATTTCCTGCGGCATTAACAATTTTAGTTTTTACTTGCGTTCGTACAGCCAGAGCAGGATCGTGCGATCTGAAAATTAACAAATAAAAAATTGTGGACGTTTGTGGACAATATAATAAGTTGTAAAAAGTACAAATTTTTTGTACTGTGTCGGATGCGGGAAAGGTGGAAATAGCATGTTCGATTCCGTGCGAAAGGTAGAAACCGCCGTGGCACGGCGTTATCGGAGGGTTGCGAGCCGTGGGTAGCAAACAGGAGGCGCATGGACGGCGGCAAGGGACGACGAGGGTTGCCATTCGAAGGGTTCAGTGTCTCGCAATGACCCCTGCGCGCCGGGGTAGCCGACACCGCTGCAAGCCGGCTACGCGAAGGGGGAATGACCTAGTCCGTGACCTCTCCGCTACCCCCTCCCTACTTTCGTCTATCCTAGTTGCGGGTTTTATAAAACGGCGAGGATCAACCTCATTTTTTTTAATTTACATTTTTCGTGTGGAAACAAAACGCTGAATGAAAACTGCCCCGTGTCAATGAGAAAAACTTATGAATTAAGGGAATACGTCACATGGTCGCAGTTTCTTAATGATAGGGGGGATTTTGCTAGCAGTGGTCGTGCCCTAGATATCTATTCGTACACAGGTTCGAAGCTCCTTCAGCTCGTAATATCTTCGAAAATCTAGGGAGAAACCGATTTTATTTTTTTAATGCGTCCTTAATAATGTTGTAATGTTATTTTAGAAAAAATTGTAATAAAGTAGTCCGGAAATATATATTTCTGTATGCAGTTCATGCTAACTGACACAACTTTAACCCGAGTAGAAATTTCCACGCGTTACATCGGGCCCTGATAAGGTCCTGAGAAGGCCTGATAAGGCCTTATCAGGACCCTATCAGGGGTCGATGTACGCTCGAAAATTTCTACTCGAGAAGCTCATGTATCTCGGAATCCATCTGGATTCTTCCAAAAAAAGCCTTATTCATTGCTTTACAACACTTGTGATTTCTTAGTCTAAACAGTAGAAAAGTCACTGTGTGAAGTAATAATTTTTAATTATTTTTAAAAAATATTCCGGCAAAAAGTAAAAAAAATATATATATAGACGCTGCAATAAGAACGGTTTCTCAGAAAGCCCATTCACGAAGCAAATCCACGAAACTATTTTTCGATCCCCGTAAGAGTTCCGAGAGGTGGTAGCGTCGATGTACCGACTCCGAGACGCCAGGAAATTGGCATCGGGGTTGACGTTCTCGTTGCACGCAGCACGCGACGACAGCGTTGCGGCGAAAGAGAGACGGAGGGTCGATGTGCGCGTCGTTGTATCGTCGTACACGCACCGATATAGCGACACCGGTGTACATTGCCGGCCAAAGCGGAAATAGGGTATCGAGGCGCGTACATACAGTTACATGCAGGAGGGGATCGTGTTGCACGAGCCGGATAGGTACGTACAGGAGGTACGTACAGTGGGCTGCATTATAGTTAGGTTGCTCGTGCGCTCGTGGGGTTTCATCGTCGGTTGGCCACAGTTCGCGCGAAAAACACTTCCTTCTGGGTGTACATATACATATACGCTACACCGTGCGAATACCCAAAGCCGCGGAAACTACAGCCGCACTCGTGCAGCATGAATAGCACACCCGTACGATATAATTTGCAGCCGACCGTGCAATTGCCGACCCCCCGATCGACCCGCGTTCCGAGCTTCAAAATTAACGTCCCAAGTAAATATTCCAACGAACACTCCGAGCAAAATTGTCTTATCGGTCCTCCGCTCCGTTCGATTAATCAATCCCCACCTAGGATCTCCAGCCCCGCGCATCGTCGATCCCGAAATGTCTCTCGCAAATCCCCCCCCTAGCGCGAAGCCTCCGGAATCCATACAAGAATCATTGCCGAGGATCGACGACCTCGAGAGGGGCGGCGCTCGTTTCGCGTTTAACGCGGATATTGAACTCGCGGAGCGTCGGTTTATCGATGAAGTTTAAGGTCCCGGGGACACGGATACTTCGTCAGAAAATCGCGGGCTCAACCGCCACCCCCGCCCGGAGACGGGGAGGGAAGCTGCGGAGCCCGAGAGAGCTTTCCGGAGGCGTCGTGTGGGCTTTATGACGGGGTTGACGAGGGGTGGGTCGTTACATCGTAAAACGGGGTACCAGCTCTCCGTACATCCCTTCTCCAGTACTCTCGCCCCACCCGTTTCCTTCCCCATCAGCAATCCGCGGGACGTGCTTCGCCCTTGCCGCGCATAGTACAACGCTATGCGCGAGTTCTGTGTCTGCGTGGGAGGAGGGAGGGGGGTGGGGGGGTTGGTTTCGTAGTTTGTAGTGCAGCAGTGGTGGTGTCGTGGGTAGCTTGTAGCCGTGGTCGACGTCGGTGCCGTTGCACTGCACTGGGTGAGGGTCATTACTCCGAGGCAAGGCGAGCCGGTGACCTCGGCGCCAACGCCCGGAATCGATCCAACCCCCTCGGGCAGACACAAGGGGGGTAGCGGCGGTGCAGTGCACCGCACGCTCTTTCCGTCTCTCCTTCTATACCACCGTGCGCACCGCGGCACACCATCGCCGACGGCTTACATACCGAGCTACACGACCACGTGGAACTCCGTGTCGGTGCATCGGCCACCAACACCGTCAAATTTCATCCCCCGGCCGGGTTCCCTGCACCCCCCCCCCCGTGTTTGTTCGCAGTCTGGACGCTCTTGGCAATGTGGCTCCTCGTTTGCCCTTACTACTCGTTGGTCGTTCGGAAAAGAAACGCCCCCTCGGCGTCTGCACCCCCCCCCCCCCCCGGCAAGACCTTTTTTTACCATCACTTCATTTATCTGCGTCTGGTAAAATTGCTGTTTATGGTAAGCGAGGTTATTTTGGGACTCGGGGACGGGTCTGTCGGCTTCGATGGGATTCCGGTAGATGGCGGTTTTCTCACTGTTTGGGCATTTTTGGGACTCACGGACCCCTGGCAGATGACGCTGCGAGGATCGGCGTGTCGCGCTCCAAAATGAGAATTTAGATTTTTTTTTTTTTTATAGCGAGGAAGCGGTGAATGGAGGAACGAAAGCGCGGTTGAATTAACCATTTGGATCTCTGTGCAGCATGTTTGCTGCTTTCGGGTTACGACTATAAAAAAAAATCACCTCTACAATTTATTCTTTTACGATTGAAACAAAAAAATTATTAGGCTGGGGAAATGGAAAAACTAAGCTTTTTGAAAAAATCGAGACTATTTTAAACGTACTTTGATATAGAGCAGTGTGTCGAGCTGTTGAGAAAAATAATATTTTCAACGGATAACAAACTTGACTATTTGGGAGTTTAAGAAAAAAAACCTAAGCGATACTTGATTTTTTAAAAGTTTAATTTTTGAGCTACAAGGCGATCGCAACCTACCCTGCCTTCTTTTAAGCACAAAATTTTCTTCTGCGTTGTCAAACAACTGCACTTCAAGGTACGTCTGTGGATTTTTACAGATTTTTTTTTAGCACATTAACTTGTTATTCGAATCAACAAATTCTGGGTCCTCGCTGCTAAACTATCATGAAAAATAAACCTTCGTGTAATAGATCAAATTTACGATATTAATTAAGGAACAAAAATTGTCTTGCATCGAAGCATTTTTCTGTGCCCCACTCGGATACGCTATACAATATACAATAGCCGCGATTCTTGTGGCACCTGCGATAAAAAAATTCTTCGGTTACCGAAGTAACGGTGATTCCGACGCGTGGCACATGCGTGCCGAGATTTCTATCGTCTTCCGGTCCCTTCCGCGGGTTACGTGGCGGTCGGGAAGATTCTCGAGAGCCACGCGCGATCCCGCCCCGAGATCCTTTACATCTGTTACGTAAAAGCGCGCTTTTCCTGAAAGGGTTTCACGTTACGGGGCGCGTGTCTCGCCCGCATCCGTCATCGTATTACAAAATATGGCAGATGCATGCCGAAATAACTTTTTGAAAAATTCGTATGGAGACTCGTGTACGCGTCCTTTTTTTTCCTCTTTGAGAATACGCTTTAACGGCGAGAAATCCCGCCGGTTGGTTACAAGACGCATCCGCGTGCGTGCACGCGCTCGACCGCACGAATCGAATAAATTTTCCCAGACGCGCAAACACCACAAAGGGCCCACGTCATCGAACTTCGGTGAATTCGGCGGAAAGGTATTCCTGTTATTCTTTTTTACTTTCACACCGCCCGAGGACGAAGGGCGCATACACAGTAATCGTGGAATGTTCGCCATAGCGCGATTCGCGAAATTCCAAATAAAAGGAAAATCGTGATCAAACTACGAAATCGCGCCGCCTCTCGCCTGTATCTCGAATCTCGAATATTTTGTGGTGAATCATCAGTTTTTGAGAAACGAGCGTCGGCGACGGCCCCTGAGATAAAACGAATTTCTGTATCATAGAAATTGACAGAAAGGGATACGTCGAAGGGTTGATGTCGGTAGTGCCAGAAATGTTTTTCGAAGGGTCTCGTAGGGTGTATTTGCACAGGATTCCGGAGGGGACGAGATGCAGATGGAGCCGTCACGATAGTGACGTGTATCCGGTCGAAAAGGGTTATCGGCTTTTGGAGCTCACCCAAGGCAGCTCCCACGGTCCCTCGAACGCTCCTTTCCGCGGTCGAACTTATTTTTCTTCCACATCATTTTTCCTTCGCATAATGAAACGAAAATATTAATCATACAAACAAGTTGCAAAAAAGTATCGATTACAAATTAGTATTATTAAAATATTATAAATTACTTTCTACGTTTACGATCCATCTTTCACCGTTATTAAAGTTATCGAAAAAATTTATTGATAGAAATATTAAATAAAACACGATTAATTATTTAAATATTATAAATTAAATTTAAAAACACCGTCATTAAATTCGATCAAATGTCTTATTTGAAATTCGAGCCCCGCCGAGAGTATTTCCTCAAAACTTCAATTCTCGTTTAAATTTCCATGATTCGGCGGATGAGGACGCGAGTCGATATAGAACCGGAGGGCTTTATTGTGGCTCTCGCAGCCTTTCCCTTGGTATCTCGTGCCTACATCCAGAGGATTCGGTTTCACAGTGCCCCTTGCCTCGCGCCCCCCTCCGGATCGTCTCGTCCTCGAGACCCGGAAGCAATCCAGACTGGGCCTCCACACAGCACCGGATATCGATTGACCATCCAAAATATATCGTTTGTGCGTCAATCAAAGCTCGCATTGCGCCGCTTGGGGGCCTCCAAGAATTATTCCCTCCCGGCATATTATAACGTTGCGCAACTTACCCTTAGCCTTCGAGACGCCGACATAATGAGCTACCTTTTTTTTCCATCATACAATTGCGTAACGGACCCAAGGCGGAGCGGAGACGCGTGGCTGCGGTTTATACGCAAGAGAAGACAGCTGCATCTCGTGTGCCATCCCGACACGCTCCTCGTTATTCTCTTCGAGCCCGATTGCATCACAGGAGGAACATCGAGGAGGATCGTACGCCCCCGTTCCGTGCGGCGGAAATAGTCGGAAGTGCGCGGATGTCGAGTTTTTGCGTGAAACTGTTGGAATCCAGGATTAAATTTGGAACATGCGTGGTCGGAGAGAGCAGCTGCTCGGTCCAGGATAAATCTCCTTTCCATGGAAAATCCTTTTCCCATTGAAATCAACGGCCGGTGATCGGGCTCTTTCTCAACTCTTTCACAAAAATGTCGATGTTGTATCATTGCGCGATCCGGGTGCAAAGGGTTCGTCGCATCTGCTCCCTTTCCCAATAGATGCATGGATGCGCGCTTATGGATGCTGCGCACGCGCAATCGCGATGATCCTTCGTCCCAGCATATCCGAGCTTTTCGGTACTTTCTCGACGATCGGCGCCCACGCGCTCCGCCGACCGCTCCTCGCATGACAATGTGAAACTTCGCAACCGTCGAGATTTCGCTTTGACGCATGCTGCGAGGAAAAGCAAAATCGGCTCAATGTTCGCCGAACGTGTCTGCTCGCCCCAAGAGCTTCGACGCGCGAGATGTCTTCGGTGCACGATTCGAGCTTCGTTGATTCGAAGGTTGAAGTTTTTTTTTTTTTTTTTTTTCATGAGAACATTCAGGCTGGACTGCGTCCTGTTTTACCGGCGTTAAATCCTCGTGGGTAAAGTCCCGAGGCGGTCGAACACGGACCGAACAACAGGTGCCTCAACGTCGACCCGGCCGCTCTCGGTTTTCCCTGAATTTCCTCACCTTTCTTCTGCCCGGGAGTTTTCGCTAATATTTACGAAACTTCGGGAGGATGAGGAGAGGCTCGAAGGGGCGGTGGCGGTTTGTCCGTGCGGCGGAGCAAAAACTCTGAGCCCCCGCGATTAGCTCCGGTCCGGCCCGCAGGCTCAGGAACTTACTCTCGGCGGCCGCGATACAAAACTGCCTCAACAAATTGTGGCCGATATCGAGGGATGTCGACTTACAGTGGATTTGGCTCGACTTTGAGACTTTCTTTCTGTTTCGTCTTTTTTTACTGTAGAAAACTCGCAGAAGAGCTGATTCGACCTCGTTCCATTGCAAGCCTCCGCGCGTCTCCGTAGCTTTCCGAGATGATCGTTGTGCTTGGATCGTCACTCGAATAACCGTCAAACAACGACTTTATGTATTCACATTCACACCCAGAAGAAAAATTTATTTGACGGAGACCGTTTATTTGGTTCAAGTAAAATATTTATTTGATTTAAATAAATATTTATTTTATTTAAGTAACCATTTACTTAATTTAAATAAATATTTTACTTAAACCAAATAAACGGTGGCCGTCAAATAAATTTTTCTTCTGCGTGTAGTTCTTCAACCGGCGCGTACAATAAACGGACTCTCAGCGGCCGCGCTACAAAATTGCCTCAACAAATTGTGGTCGATATCGACGGATGTTGATTTACAGTGGATTTGGCTCGACTTTGGGGGATTTTTTTTAACTGTAGAAAACTCGCAGAAGAGCGGATTCGACCTCGTTCCATTGTAAGCCTTTGCTCGGTTACGTACCTTTCCAAGATGATCGTTCTCCTTGGATCCCCACTCGAATAACCGACGAACAACGACTCTGTGTATTCACGTTTAGTTCTTTCGACCGTGCGCGTACAATAAACGAAGGACTCTCGAGAGTCTCGCTGGCACGAGTCCTTCGCCGGATCTTTTTCTTTATTTTTCACTCGAAGGGCAACCCTTTTCCCTCGCGAATACAAAACAACTTGATAGAATTCAATTCATGCCTCGGCCTCATCCACAGCACGCTCCGCTGTGCCGCGGACGGAATTTCGTCATCGTGTGAATAGACCCATCGCGTCACATCCACGCATCTGGCAGCCCGATCGTAAATCCCCGGACAGCGCGTTTGCGGTCATTCGGCAAAAAGGGGCTTTTTGCGTAAACAGCAGCTGCTGAAAATTTTTCCACGGAAACGCGTGCATAGTATTCTATAACATAACTTATTCCATATGCGTATTGGAATCGTTCGCGCACCGGCCCGCGCTGTCGGAAGGGGTTGACCTGTTGCAGCTGCCGTGATGCAACCGCCCCCGCGCACTCAGGTAGTCACCGAGCCCATGCGCGCTTCAGCTCTTCCGGCAGAAACACTCGAAATTGAGAAAAATGTAAAAAAAAAAAAAGAAAAAAAAAGGTGACGAGAGAGGACGAATGAAGACTGAGATCCTTTCGTCGGATGGGAGGTCGGCGAGGAAGGAGGCCACGGGGAGCGTTCGGAGTCGAGGCCTCGCCATTAATCTTGCCGGCGATTTCCGGCGTCTCCGCGAGAATCGGCTTTAGCCCCCGGAGAGGTAAGAAAGTGAGGACGAAGAAGAAATCGCGTTTGGCAAAGACGGGGGCGCGGCGCTCGCGGGAGCAACGTGTATACGGTTAGTCGATGGAAGGACGCGAGCAGCACTTGGCTTCGAGCCCAGAAATAAACCCGTCCACCTCGTGCTCCGGTGAGCCGGTGACGGAGTTTGCAAAGCCGCCGGAGAGAATCGTCCCGCATGTGTACAGTGAAACCTCACTGATTGCGGCGACGCGAGCTGGTAAATAACCGGTCAAATATCACCGGTGGATTAACTGGTCGATGGACCGCCTGCTGCGAACTATATTTCATCGATGGCAATTTTTTACATTAAATAAAGAATAAATCAAGGACCGTGAACACATTTTTTTTCAATTATAAACGTGCTCCAATAACTTTCAAAATTGAAACCGACGGTTTTCGCTATTGGAGCGTAATTTATTTAAATGACCGGCAATTTTAGCCGTTAAAAATTGCAAACTTAATTCAACAAATTAACTATACAATATATATAAAAATAATTACATATAAATGGCTACTGCAACGTAATCAAAACGTATACAATTCACCGGTAAATTCAAACCTGACTCCGAATGTCGATGCGCAACTGTGAAGCAACAAGCGCGAGACAAATATATTTTCATTTGAAGGTCAGAAGGGTCAATCGCGAGACAGAGTTTTAAATAACGAGAGCAATTTCCATGGAAAGGTGCATTGGCCCGAGACCGCGGGGCCGACATAGGTGCATCGGCCTGCATATCAGCGCGTTTGTGCACCCTGAAGTGTGTTAGTCACGTTATGCGGGTATTCTGCACACAGCGGCATTAGAGACGCTGGCTCGACAACTAAAACTACCGAGTAAGTTGCATGCTGCTAGGAAGCTGCAATCTTGAGCGTTCCTCGCCGAGTCCCCCCCCCCCCCCCCGCCCTTCACCATCGGGGAATGATAATTCTTATTCCGTCCTCGTCTTCGCCATCTCTCCTCGGGGCGATGTTTGCTGCTGCGTCGCTTGGTTTCTCAAGGGCCAACTTCGCGCCGGCGTCTCGTGTGTATTGAGATAGAGGGACGAGCCGAGTGGCCACATTGGTAAAGGGACGCGAGAGGCTATCTCTCGCGCGGGGGGGGGGGGGGGGGGGGGGGGGGAGGTGAACGAAGCGGAGACGAAGAGGAGAAGAAACAAGTAGGATAAGAAGAAGGTGAACCGCGTCGGCGACGACGACGACGACGGCGACGACGACGAATAGGAGGAGGAACAGTGGGTTGCTGCTAACGCTGCCTCGAGTCTCTCTCAAGGTCCGCAGCGTGCGTTGATCCTTCTCGGTCACAGACCCGATATTCTCCGTCCTACTTCGTCTTCCTCCTCCTCCATCTTTCCTCCCCGTGTTCGCTCCCTCTCGAGTTTCTGCGCTGCTGCAGCGGCAGCAGCGCCGGCGACTCTCGCCGACGAGCCCTTTTGCCGAGTAGGCTCGCGCGGACACCGAGGCACGAACTCCGTTCGCCAGGCTCGAGTTCATGCGCATCCAAGGGCTCGGGAGAGACGACTCTGCGCGTCGCCGAAGGACAGCCGAGCACGGCCGGTTCACTTCTTTCTACTCTAGGCTGGAGGCCGCTCTTTGTTTCTAGTCCCAGCGAAGACATGTACAGCGCGACGTATACGTGTAGGTGGCGTATTTGTTTGAAGGCATTGGACGAGAGCCAGCGGCTCGGACGTAATGAGCTCTTGCCACTTGGTCACCTAGGATGGCCCGACAGACATCAAATTCATCCAAAGGATGCATTCGAGATAGGGGAGAGCGGAGCGAAATGGGACAGTGGGGCAAAACGGGATAGCGAGGGCAAAACTCAATTTTACAATAATGTTTGGATGCCCCATCTTGTCCCAACGATGCATCCGGATTTGCAACCGCGTTTTGCCCCGATGACGGATATTTGTCGTCCGAATCGGAACGGGAGGTGAGATTCGGTAAGTTTTCCTCAAACTCGATTTTACAAAGTATCCCCGTGGTTCGTTTATCTACATATTCATTTTTACACGATCAAGGGATATCGATGTGGTTTTTCGGGTAAAAATACCCGAGTTCCGGGATTCGAGAAGTATGACGACAGGGATGAGACTTGTGTATTTCGAGGCGAGGTCGGCGCGACGAGGCGCACGGCTGAATATCCGCAGGGGTTTCGTCGGAACTTTTTTTTTTTTTTTTTTTATTCGTTGCCTCTTTGGTTCTTCCTTCCCTCAGCGTGAGCCGGGCCGGTCCGCGTGCCGGGAATCGTTGGCCTTGAGAGGCATTATTGAATCGGGGAAGTAAGGCAGGCTCCGGAGCGTAGAGTTTCCCCGGGGACGAAGACACCCCGGAAAACACCCTCTTTACGAGGGTGAACGAGAGAGTAAAAGACACGAAGCCGTCGACAAGGGCAACGACGACGAGAGCGACGTACAACCGGACGTGAGCGCATGGAACAAAGAGCGGCGGAGAGGGTGGAAATTAAGGGCGCGAGTCCGCTCGGCGACGGCGAGGATTCGACCGAGCAGAGTTTGTAACGAAGCCGAGCTCCGCAGCGACCGAACCACCCCGACGAGTAGACAACGTATAATTCGACCCCTCAGCTCTCGCCATCCCCCCCGAGCGGACTAAGGTATTCCCGGCATAATTGTGACGAACGGAGCGTGAACGCTTCGGTCTTCCTCCGATGGTCGTGCCGCGGCTCGTTATCACCGCCCCCTCGAGGCAAAGAGGAACGTTGAGATGCAAGGATGGGAAGAACTTGATTTACGATTGTGCATTGGAAGAGCAAACCGATTTTCTTGAGTCTACCGGTAGTTCGATACACCCGGCCTCGTATTGTCTCCGCTCTTCCACGGCGGATAGTCGCGAGTTATCGCGACATTCGAGACACCCATGAGTCGCGGTAGGGCCTTTCAAGGTTGTCCGAAACGTAAGAGGATACATCCTCGAAGGGCCATGGTTGTCAGGGTAACGATCGCTCGGTTTACCGGTCCCGACCTTGGCCACGCTCGTGTAACCATCCCTGGCCACCTTCCAGCCCTGGAACGCCTTAAGGCTGCTTGGTGTGGTGGATACATGTAGCGTATAGCTGTATTTACAGACCTATAGGCGTCCGATTCTTTGGCCGTCCCTTCGCTGGGGCCCCACTCCTCGGGATACAGCTCACCCACGCTCGCGTTTAGTCCCATGCCTCTTCACATTTATTCCACCCCCTCCCCCAACCTTTTTTCCCTCTAGACTATGCTATGTCTATATACAATTCCGTTGCGCGCTCGACCGTGACAACGCACGATGAGGGCTAATGTGGAGGAAGAAAAAAAAACTTACCACGCGTGCTCCCGAGGACGAGGTGACTCGACTCTACGTGCCCTCTGCTTCCAATATCCGTCCGATAACGGCATTGTACCCGGCGATTTAATAACTTCCAAATATTGAATCGTAGCTGAATCTCTTTCTTAAATAGTATCCCGAAAAAAATTGCGTCCCGGAGAAATTGATAGGAAATTACGGATACCGTGTTTACTGTATGGTGCGGGTGCGACAGGGTGGTCTTGTACGGTGGCTGTCGGTGGGAAAAACCTGGAAACGTTTAGGAGTTAAGAGAATGAAAAATAGGGAAGTCGCCAGAAAGTTGGGACATTTTTTTTCCTACGCTTTTTAAGTCGCCACCGTGTTGGATCTCTTCGTGGCCCGGATGAAGGATGACACTCTGCCGCACTTCTCGACGTTCCATAAATCATACTTGTATCTAACGCGCCGTTCGGTGGGTGAAAGCCTCTCGCGAACGTGGAATCTTGACGCTATTGTGCCGACTGCGGCTCCGCTGGCGTGCTATCCATTTCCCGAGAAAGGGTTTCTCGAGAGAGCGCGAAAGATCCGAACCAGTTAAATTATTAGGGGGTCATTGTCGTCCGTGAATGCCGGCCAGTGCAGCGCCGCTGCCGTGACCGCGGTCGAGTCTACGTCCCTTATGGCATAAACCTATGGCCTGGTCTTATGGAAGCACGAAAATGGGACCGACTCACGCGGACAGGTATCCGTGACAAAAGGGCCTCGCAGCCATTATACCGACGGCCGAAGATCGAAATGGCCCCGAGCTGTGCGCTTCGACATCAAACTTACGCCCTTTCGATGCTCGCCCGTCAATGCGTACCCTGAAAAAACATTCCTACACAGCTTCGAAGGGAACACAATGGCGTATCTAGAGCACATTGACAACGCGAGTGACCGAGAGAGCAAACTCCCGCGGTCCCCTCTTACGGCCGATCTGGAACCCGGGTGACAAGGTCAAAAACCCTTTTTGCCCCATGGCACTCCGGGGCCTTTCATCCCGCGGGCGGTTTCTAAAGAAATTCGGGAAACGGCCGAAATCAGACCCGATGCCTCTGCATGCATCAGGGAAGGGGAGTTCGATTTATCGGAAAATTTCGATCGGCGTTACGAGGCGTGGGAAGAGTTTCCGAATTTACGAAATACATATCGTCCGCTCGCATTATTACAGCCTAGGTGTATACACCGGCAGCTGCGGCAGACGCGAGGGCCTCGGAGAATCCTCGAAAAGGGCTGCAATATCGAAATTTTTCTCCCAAATAATATCCGGTCTTCCACTCTTTCGTACCCCTCCTTCCTCGATGAGATAAAATAACACACTTTTCTGTACACGAAGAATCGGGTCCATGGGTTTTTCGATATTTCTATCGTGCGGCACGTTTATTGTTCCCGAACTGCACTCATGGATGGGTGCGGCAGGTACTCGCACAGATTTCACGATTTCGTCGAGATTTCTGAACGAGAACTCCTCCCGCCCCGAGCTCCGACGTGCTGCAACCATCTATTTTTTTCGCCTTTTTTCTACCGGCGATGAGAAAATCTGGAACGGGTTGAATCGAGACCGCATTATCGCGCACGGATGGTACTCGGCACAACGGTCTCGCAACCTCCGTTTTCTGTTTTTTCCCCATTCAATATCTCGTTTGTCTGGCGTGTACGCGTGTATCCTCGCCGCTATTAAATGGAGCACCGCGTGACCTGCGAGGGGATGCACTCGCGCGCGACGTCGCTCCTGTCCTATAGACTCAAACGTTTTTGTCAAATTTTTCGATGCCGTGAATCCTGGGAAACGTGCTTTATCTAGGTCGGAAATACGATACTCGTTTTGGACTTTTCTCTCTTTTTTTTTTTACAATTTTTTATAGAATTTTTTTTTTCACTGCTTTCGGAGGCCAAATAGAGCGACGATAAAAAAGAACAGGAATATCTTTTTTTGTCTAGATTTCTAGGTCGTTTCTCGAGTGGGTAAAGGATTGATGGAGAGGTCAAAAGAAATCCTCAAATTCGTCGAATCGAGCAGGCGTTTCGGGCGGCAGGTCGAATATTCCAAAAATTGCGTGTCGGCTTTGGCGCGTAGAAAAAGTTGTAAATCATCTGAACGTTTTTGGAGGTATCCGCGATGTTTGTCAAAAGCGTGACGGATGCAACGGAAGCGTCCTTCGCGCAGTTCTGAGGGCCGATCCTGTTTTCCGCGCGTCTCGGCGCTATAAACCCATAATGTTATTTATGCCTCGAATGATTCGACCCTTAGGCCGGTGATTTACGATTCTCTCTCTCTCTCGGCTGCGTTGTATTTACGGTAAAAGCAAGCAGAGCCGCGGGCGAGTCGGAGTTGTGCCACAGAGCCGGCCAGAGTCGACAGGGGGCCGGAGAGGTACGAGCGGAGAGTTGCGTGAAAATAAAGCCGTTATTTATGCCGGAGCAATTTGCGACGGGACTCTCGTTCGCACGAAGCAGGGTGCATGGCTTGGGTCTTGTTTGATTTTCCTCCGCTGCACTTGCACTTCGCTGTTCGTGTAATATACTGTATTTTCGTGCATCGTAAAGCACTCGGGGTAGCCACACGTGACCCTAATAGGACGAGAATCGCGTCGACTGCAACTTGATCAATTTCAATGCGATTCAATTCCGAGTTACTGTTCAAAGCCTTTTGCCTAACGAAGAGCTCTATTTTTTTCGAACTTCCTTAAAAACATATAATAATAAAAATAAAAATAACAACATGTGAACAATAATATAAAATATTTCGCATGCTCATATCGCAGCACTTTTTAAAATTATTTTTGAAAAATATGTCGCGATGTTTTTCGACAATAACAAAATTCTCGGGTAAATATAACAAAATTTTGTAAATGGTTCCGGATGCATTTAAACGAATCTCGGGGGCTAACGCACCCCGTGGAATACACATCGGCACGTATGTGACGAGCGACGCGCCGCCCGAGCGTCGATATAGATCGCGATGCCTCCCGATGGAAAGTACGAGTATGCAGCGAGCCTCGTTCCATAAAAAAAAAGGTAAGCGCCCGTGTCCCACATAGCCGAGTCTAGCGATCCTCGAAAGTCCCCCCGGCTCCTATGCTGGGTCGGGCGGATAACACTCGCGCTCGCGAATGCAAGCCGCGTGGTCCGAGGTCCGCGCTCTCGCCGTCAAGGGCCAAAGACCCCAGGCACGTAGGACGATGCACCCTCGACGGCCTTGTCCCAGCTACTTCTGAGCGGTCAGAGTCGCGCTACGCTGCACTCTCCGCTGTACCTTCCTTGCGTGCAACCGGTCACTGCTGCTCCACACTGCCGCCGCGACAAATGCATTTTCGTGGTAATTCATGCGACTTCCATGCGTCGATAAAATCATCCCCCTTTTTCTCTTTCACCAAGAACGAAAAAGGTGAGAACAATAAATAGTGAAAACTTTCGTCGAGTCGTATTGCGCTGCGCAGAAGTGCAACGCTCGAGTGACGCTCAGCTGCGCGGACGGAGGAAGACGAAGAGAGCTCGCGGGCTCTCGGGCATGTGCCGACGATGCCACTGACCCATTAATACGTATAAAACAACAAGGGCATCCTCCCCCCGTCCCGACGTCTTCACTCGCTCGCACACGGCACTTATTTGCATCGGACTTAGTAGGCGATGCGAATCTGAATTGCTAAAATGGACTTATGAAAGTATAATTCGTCTATAAAAGTTGTGTACACAATTTTGGCCACGGTCAATCGTTCTTGGGTGCAGCCGGGACAGGCCCGATAGATTTTCTGTGGAATGTATTTCGACCCTCGGCTGTCGGTGAACATTTTTTCCTTTCACCCGCCTGAGGGACAGCCGATTTTCAATCGGATAGCTCGCGCGCTCCACCGAGATTCGGATGAGCCCCGGGAGAAAAAGTATCCCTGCGAAGGCATCTGGTCGATCCGGCAGGTGTTGGCAAAAAAGAGCGCCGGCTCGGGGAACGAAGGGTGGTCCAGTTGTTCTCCGCGTTGCCGTTCGCGTCGTCGTACTGCGCCGACGCCACGGAGAGAAGGCCGTGGACCTTTGACGTTAAGGGCAAAGAACTCCGGCGAGTCGGCTCAAGACACGCGCCGAAAGATTTATCCCTTGGTCTCTTTACCAAACATTTTTTTTTTCTCTCATTAATCGTTATCTGTCCTGCCCATTTTATTTCGCTCAATTTCGTTAGAATGTTCGATCCATCGACTAATTTGTCCAATTCCAATGTCATCGAGAATCGAACGGTACGTTTGATTTTTTTAATTGTAAACTTCGATCACCCCCTTTGGTCCTGAGCCTCGTTCGATTTTTCCGACCCCCGGCCAGTTGCCCGCCCGACAACTGCCAGACAAGTTCGCTGACCTCGCACGTGCGCCACAGAGAGAGGGAGAGGGAGAGAGAGAGCCCGATCGGGTAAGACGAAGAGAGAGATCGAGAATCCCGGCTAACCTACTGTTCGCCGGTGCTGGTTATGCCGGGGCATCCGCTCGAAGTCGGTGACCGGGACGTCGATCCCTGCGAGGAGGCGAAGGACCTCCGGCTCGCGGGCAGAGCACGGCCGATTCCACGGAATCGCCCCGTTGCACCTCCTCTGCTTCTCTCCCGTCGAAGCCACGACGTTCGCACGGTATGCAGAGAGGAATGGGAAGTACTTAGGGCGAAGGCATTCGCCAAAGAGACCGAAGAGAGGCTCCTCTCGAACCCTTGGATCTCTCGGTGAAGCGCCTCTCCCGCTCGATCGAGCCTAATTGCACTCCGGAGTATCTTGTGCGGCTCTCGTCTGGCATCTCCCAGTTCACCCGAGCCCCGAAGCCTTGTCTCACCGCGAGCTAGCCTATAACCATCAAATTAGTTGGCTGTTACGCAATTAACCAGGTGCGAATAACGCGATAGAGAAATTGAGTGAAAAATTGCGAGGGCGATGACGCTTCCGGGTAATAAAGCGACGGATCAATCTCGCAGCCGAGGATCAAGCAGACCGTGCGAAGAGCCTCGCTAACTAGCATCCTTCCTCGTTGGATCGTTAACGAGTCGGAAAGACGAGGATGAAGGGAAACAACAAGAACAAAAAAAAAAAATTATTTCCTTCCTTCGCGGTTTATTGTTTCCATCGTCGGAGTGCAGAAGGAATACCGCGCTACGGAACGTCGAATGGAGACGCGAGGACGAAGCAATGAACTCTGTGAACTCGTCGTTGAAAGAGTTCGCGGATGAGTCACCCTGCCCAAGGTATTCTGCTGGACGGTACAGTGCAGTCCTATCGATAAAACCAACGTCACGCACGGTCTCCTCGGTTATGGGCTCGGCTCGAGACCCGCCACACTCGGATCTGCCAACTTTTGTTGAGAGAACGATGATCGCTCTTCAGAAAAAATGTTGATATTGTTATCTGGGGATCATATTTAGAGTGGATTTTATTTTGGGTTCTTTCTTCTGGTACTTTTTAAGGTAGTCCTTGCGAATGGTGTCGATTTCGCATAAGTTTCGGAGAATTGAGAGGGAATTGTAAACACTTCTCGATGGTATAAGAATCTGAAAAAAATCAAGCATATTAAAGATGCCGAAAAGACACACGAAATTTACGGTGATTTCGGGAAAAATTTTATGTGTCGAGTATCTCGACGCGGGGTCGAAACAATACAAATGATTGAGAATAATAATAATTTTACCCATGGATCATTTTGAAGCTCATCGAATGTTAACAATTAACCGAACAACGAACCGGGCTTCCGTGCGTAAATTCGCGTGACTTACGTGGCTTCTTGATATAAAATATAATTTTGGAATTGAATTTCGAATTAATTCATCCTCTCTCGGAGTTTACCTTATTTCCGTATCGGGATAAAAGTTGCCTTCGAAATTTATAAAAAATGTTGACAAAAGTTGATGAGTTGATTTTGAAATGCAAGAATTACAACAAACAAACCGAGCTGAGAAGCTTTAAAAAAATTCTAAACCGCGCTCATTAAAAAAAAAGGTAGTTTATTACCTGAAGACATAAATTCAATGTTCCTCAGTCTCGTTTGGTGATTATAGTGTGTCAGACTATCCGGAGACGCGCAGGTGAGATTGGGGCACGCGCGACTCTGATAACACTCCCGTCTCGAGGGCCCGAATTCAATTCGAATTCATTTTGTTTCTGGGAATTTGCTGCTCGATGAGTATCCAAGATCCTTCTCATATAAACCAAGAGGAACCAGCAAAGCGTGTACTCGCGGAGGGTCTCTTAATTTCCCAAAGCAATTCGCTCATGACATCAGAGATTTCTGGTCGTGTTTTCCCCAATGGCCCCCTAAGATCTAACGGAGGGTTAAGATTTGTCCCTGTTCTTCCTCCCCCTCTCCCCCCCTCGATCCCCACGACCTGCCTCTCGCTCGCAAGATTATCACAAAGGCCTACGCTCCAGTCTCGGCGAGTCGTGCCTTTGCCGGAATTCGCCCTAAAATATTGTCCTTCGGTAAAGCGTGACGCGATCTCGTCCTTCGTGCGTCTATCCCTGTTCTCGTATTCCAACGCTGGATATACTCCCGAGACGGCACATCCGAGAGGGTGGAAAGTTGATGCTGCTACTGCTGCTGCTGCTATTGCTGGTCGCGCAATGGGCGTTGCAAGGGTAGTTTAGCGGCGGTCGTCATGGAAACCCCAACGGCACAACGTACAGTGCACCCCATCAAGGACCTTGAACGAGAGAATCGAAGGGCACAACGATTCTGCGGAGGCGGACGTGAGGGTGCCCATCCCTGACTACGACTACGCGAGGACGAGTCCCACGACCACGAGCGAAGAGTCTCTGCACGACGCTCCTCGCTGCTCTGGCCATGTTCAACTCTACCCGTTTATCGTCTATCGTCGTCTCGCCTCCACACCATAAACTTCCTCAAATATATGTCCTCCCATTCGACCCTCGAGCCTCCACGGCTTTGACCCTGAAAAAGACCAAAAAAATATAAGTTTCGAAGTCCCGGTGGTATTCGGGGAATCAGTTCTCCATTATGTATATATATATATATATACACATATATATATATGTATTTAATTTTTGTACACCCGACAACGACGGCTTGCGAGACATTTCGAAGCCCGAGGCAATATTGTATTTCTCTTGCCCTCTCGCGACGAACTTTTACTCTCGTCCGTTTTTGATGGAGAATATAACTGGTGAATATGGCCCACTAAAAACTGTTGCACAGGATGCTGATGGTCGAGGACCATCTGCGGTAATGAATTCGGCCATCTTCTCCAAGAGAACCTTTTTAAAAAGGTGAAAAGTAATTTGTCATATGACTTT
The DNA here is from genome assembly GCA_933228735.2 of Amblyteles armatorius. Taxonomy (NCBI): domain Eukaryota; kingdom Metazoa; phylum Arthropoda; class Insecta; order Hymenoptera; family Ichneumonidae; genus Amblyteles; species Amblyteles armatorius. The sequence goes on along the minus strand of OW121687.1, from coordinate 20,543,097 downwards.
AAAAGAATTTTTCTAAGATATTATGGTAAAAATCCGTGGATAATCTGGGACTTTCTGCCATAGGTGGCGCCCTGGTGCCCGACTATTATGGTAATTTTTTTTAGATGATCGGTAGTTTTTGCTAGGTACTTCTCTCAGTGTGCCAAATTTCAACTCGCCACCTCAAGCCGTTTCCGAGTCGTTTTGAGCGATGCAAGTTCGTCGTACACACACATGCATTCCGACGCCAGCTAAAAATCGCAAATCTCGAAGCTTCAGAAAATTTCAACTATTCTGAAAGTAAAATCCCAATTTTTTTTTTTTAAACAAACTTGGTTTCCTCTATGAGACAGCAAAATTAACAAAAAGCAAATTGAGACTCTCGAAAAGGGGTGACGTCGCAGTAAAGCAAAGTGTGACTCGCACCTGCTCCATGCACGGGGTATCTCGATGTTGTACTTTATCGTATCTCGCCAGATCCAGTGAACTGGTCCGCACCGCGCCAGTACGAGCTCCCGTTGCTATGGCTACACCTACACGCGGCGTATTCCGTGTGGGTCGTCGAGAGACTTACACCTACTCGGATCTTCGGCGCGTCGAGCATTGACGATGGCGAATAGCGAGAGCCTGCTTGCGCCAACCCTAGCGACGCGTGTCCGCGACAGTGTAGAATCGCGAGAGCGTAGATGTTTTTTTACGCGAAACTCGTGTGGCGAATTCTCGTCGGTGTGGAGGTATCTCCAGCACCCGCGGCAGCCGCAGCTCATCCGACGCAGCGCCGGGTAAACCGAGGACCTTGATCGTGAACGAGAAGCCCGGTGACGGTCCCGCGCCCCCTGTGCTTCATCCCGCTGTGTGCACCCTGCTGCACGCAACGGCCACGGCCACCGCGCGCTCTCAACCTCGGCATTCATCCTCGCCGCTGCTGCTGGCTTATGACGGCCGAGTTCAGGGACAACCTGCTGCCACGCCGCTCTCGGTGCGCACAGCGCCGCTAATCGACATTCTGCTAGGGTACAAAGAGAAGCCTCCGATACTGACGTCGAATATGTCGGATCAATTTAACGAACAAATAGGGTTTGGCCGATTTTAGACGGATTGCCAGATCTTGGCTGAAAATTTCCATCGGACTTGAATTCGGCCGGAAATAATGTATTGATGTGGTCCAGGTTTTTCGTTTTAAGAACGCTCGATTGGATCTAAAACACTGGAAGGTTCGTCATGCCTGTAACGGTTTCACATACCTTATCTTGTGTAATTTTTTTTTACGTTTAGAGCGAATGTACCGAAAATAAAATCGTCGAAGTCGATCAATCGAAAGCTTGAGACTTTTTTGCTTAGCGTTTTACCTTCGGAGCCAATGTATCGAAAATAAAATCGCGAAAGTTCGTATATCTAAAATTTTAGACTTTCTCTTATAGAACTTTACATTTTCCTCGAGGTTTGTAGCGAATGTACCGAAAATAAAATCGTCAACGTCGATGAATCGAAAAATTTTGATCGCATGGTCGTGTACACTGCAGTTTCGTACGAATTACTCGTACGACGAACAAAGCCTTTCGGCCGATCGAATTAGAGCGGTCTTTGTTCCGAAACGCTTGCGGGCTCTCCCGGCTAGGCAGCAGCGAACGAGGGTGGAAACGCGCGAAAGGACCCCTTGGCTTTCTCAGGATCGCAACGACGGCGACGACGAGGAGGGCTGTCCCTCGAAGAGTCTGTCGACTGGCAAGGGGTATTTTCTGCTTCTCCGTTTACGTACTCCCCCCCGCCCTCCGCCCCGTCTTTCCCGTTTTAGCATCTTCGACACCGAACATGCTGAAGTGTGCGGCTACGACGCGCGCCGAGCACGCGTATTCACATTTCCTTACGAGCTTCCTTTTCGAAGCCTCGAAATCGAAATACGCTCGACAATATCGAGGCAGGGGAAAAGCGGGCACCTCGAAGGAATTAAAATTCCTTCGAGGGCCTTCAAGCTGCCGGGATTTACAAAAGAGAATTATTCGCATAATTCAAATAAAAAAAAGTATTTTTTTTATGATCCAGTAAAAATAATCGCAACGAAAATGCCGATCGAAATTTGCGGAAGGAGACGAGAAAAGGGTGTCGTTGTAGCTTGTAATCGATGCTCATACAGTCTCAGTCTCATTGGGAATTGAGTCAGTCTATGAAAAATCAATACATTTATTCGACGGTCCCGCAGAGCTTTTTCCGGCTGACCGAGAATGATTACTCGGGGGCAGTAGAGCACGATCGAATCATTGTTATCGCCGCATGGCAGAACAGCGAGTAATGCGGCAGGGCTATCATTCGTCGTTGAGAGAGAAAGTTTCTCGCCTTCGCCCCCCTGCTGGCATCTCGGAAGACTTTTCCACGGGAATCGGGATTCCGGTAATGGTTGCGCGGGACAAGGTCGTCGTAACCGTGGCAACGGGGATAACGGCACGTGCTTCGAAATTCTATCTTCCTCTGTTGCTCTCACTGGCTCCCTCGTTCCTCACCCCGTGCCCTTGCCACGCTCGTCCTCCGGCAGGAGCGAGGAAGCTCGTCACCGAGCGTAACATATAACAGCACCTTTCGGAAGACTATATCGGTCCCTCGGCGAATGGGGTTATTGGACTTTCCAAGAATCATTGGCATCCTTCGCGAAGGCTATAAAACAGTCTTTTAATAGAGACCCACAGTTGATAGATATAAGAGTACTTATCGCGTAAGCCGCGTGACCGTACTTATTCAATTGTGTTATAGGAAGTACAGTGAAATCTCTCACGTGTTGCATTCAGGAGGTACGTTGTTTGGCCAAGTGGTAGGGAGATCCGAGTGCTGCAATTGGACCGGACGACGATTGTGAAAAAGTAACGGTTGGATTGATCAAAGGTGCTCTAAACATACAATCAAAGTCGTTATTTGCTCGGTTATTGGACTTTCCATCAAACATTGACATCGAAAGGCGATGCACATTATTTAAATACATACGGTAGATAGAAAAAAAATTACCTATCACGTAAGCCATTCGACCGGATCAATTTAATTGCGTATAGAAAGTACACTGAAATCTCTCACATGTTGCATTCAGGAGGTACGTTACGAGAGCGACTGGTCGACACGATCGAAGTGTTCCAATTGTACCAAACGATGATCGAGAAAAAATAATCGTTTCATTGACCAAATTCGAACATACGATCAAGGGCGCCATTTGCTCGCTACAACTAAACCACCAATTTAATTCAAATCCTAAAAATCCAGCGAATTTCCGAATACGAGAGAAAAAAAAAATTAAATTCATTTCTTCATCGGACGGTACAAGTATGCGCCGTCGAGCTATATTCTATGCATGAAACATACACGTGCGAGTGGATCGACAGGGGACGTTGAAACATCGGACCGGAGGATCCCGACCATGTTCCGGTGGAGCCGCGAGCTCGCCAATGGTGAACTCGGTTCCCACTCTCCGGCGATCCCTCTCTCGCCTCTGCACACGCGGAAATCCAGGATGGTGCCGAGCTCCGGTGAAGGCTAAATGGGGTGAAGGTCTCTCCTCTCGGAGTCGGGCGGCAACGGGGTACGGGGGCGACGCTGCCGGTTGCGTGGAGTCACGAGAGGGGGGGGGGGGGGGTCGAGAGCCGTAGAAAGAGCGCGCGGATTCGGGCTTGCCGGCGCTGCTTGCGGGAGAAAGCTGGAACACGGTGGATGCGGTGGGTGGGGTTGGGGTTGGTCGACGGAGCGAGGTATATAAAAGTTCGGAGAGAAGTGAGTCAGAGGAACGTAGAAATTTATCGAACGAGGAAAAACGGAGTATAAACGAAACGAAAGCCGGAGCGAGAGGGACTGAGCGAAGGTAGAGACGAAACGAGGAAGTCGGGCGTACGGAAATGGTTCGAGGGTTGCGAGTTCGAGAAGGCCCGACCTCCGGTGTATACGCAGCCTCCCCGTCCTCGGCGGGCTTCCGGGTTCCGCGGTAGAAAACCCCTCGGCGAACTCCAGGCCCGTGTCGCTCGGTCACCCGTGAATTTCGATAAATTCCAACGCCCCTGGAGCCGGCGTGATTCGACTGTACGGAGCTGCGCGCGCAGACGGTCCGAACATATGTTAATGCTTTTAAGACACTTCGCCCCTTGTCTCCTCGCCCAAAGCGCCTACCAGCGATTCGTGCACTGTTGCGGGGGTTGTCGATGCTCGGATGGTATGAAGCTCGCGTGGGAGACCGAAAGGTAGGCGGCTGAAAGGACACGTGTCAGACACATATTTCCACTTCGACGAACGCATAATGACATCAGACTGCAGTGTCGACCTCGCGTGTACCCTCCTCGATCAATGAGAGCAGACAGAGCTCGAAGCTTAATTAATGAGGTTTCAGCACTCCACTTTTTCACACCGGTTTGTCGATGAACCAGACCAGATGGAGTTCGGAGCTCCATCGAGGTTTCAACGCCCCACGCTTGAGCTATGAGGACTAATTTCACAAATCTTTGTGCAAAGGTTCAATTAATCGAATTACAGTGAATTATGACTTGCATCTTCTTAATCTGAAAGTACATCAACGGCAAAGGATTTACAAAGATATTAACTGCTTTGTACCATTTTCTCATTTTTACTTGAATTTTTTTTCGAAAAGCTAAGGTCCACTGGAGCTTAAGTTATGTCATTTAAGCGAGCACACCGTGGTTCTCTCTGGTCATAAATTCAACCCGCGCGCCAAGGGTTAATACAAACCAGCTAACCAGCTCAAACTTCAAATCCCAACTCCTGCGGAATCGCCCGTGTGGGGGCTTCGCCCACGACAGCGGTTCCGAGACTTCGCGTTAGATCATTTAGTCTCCTGTGTCCCTAACCTAGAGCAAGTGGGAACTCAGTGTGGGTTTGTGTCGCAGTGGGATGCAGCAGAGAACCAATGCTCGAATCCCCCCTCTTCCACCCCTGGTCTCACAATCTCGTTTGCCCGTAACTTTGGTCGCATTAACACGACCGAGTCGTGCCGTCACCGGATGATAGTGTTACATTGCAATACGCCGAACGAACGTTCAACCTCCCGGCGCACATGCAACATTCTGCATATTATGTCCGCGAGCGGCGGGGAAGGGGAGGGGGGGGGGAGAATTCATGGAGCAATGTGCCATTGGGGGAGCGCCTTCTCTTTCGTGCATACTGCGAGCGCGACGACGGCACGCGGTGCACCGAGAGTTGCTGTGCACCGCGCTTCGCGAGCGGCGAAGTTTCCGAGTGTATAAACGCTCATGGGGTGGATGCCCGGTCAGTAACCCCTCTCGCGCTCTTTGACGTAGACGATGAGAGAGGTCCGCGCGCACGTCTCTCAGCAGTCACGGACGGTCACGGGGTGAAGCGTCCGCGGGAGAGAAATTCTTTCATCCACGGATTAGTTCTTGAAGACAAATGAAATTTAAGAAAAAAGACGAACGAGAGGAAAAGGAAGATGAAATAATAAAAAAGGAAGTCTCATGCATCAAGCGGATCAACGGAGTGCCACGACCACGTGAGCGCGCCGCGTAACGAGATTCACCGTAGAAATAATCATTCAGCCTTGCGGATTACATCGGGAAGATATTGCCGAGGCCAGCTGCGCTGAAAATCTTCCGTCGAAGATTTCTCATCTCGAGATACTCTCACGAATAGGAAAGTACACTGTAAAAAAAATTCGTACGAAACTTAATGTAAGGGACTGCAAGTTTTTATGGCAAAAACTGGTGTATCAAATTTCATGTACGATTGCGATGAAAAAATAATGTTCAGTGTATTAAAAACGATGGAAATTCTTCATTTTTAATAGTTTACTTTAATTTTACTATAAAGGTACTTTAATTTTTATCACTTACTTTAATTTGAATGAAAAAGTATATTAATTTTTCGTCACAATTGTACATTGAATTTGATGTACGAGTTTTTGCATAAAAACTTCCTGTCCGGTACATTAAATTTACAATTTTTTTTCACAGTGTAATTGAACCCACATGCGCAGAGCTTTTCTCTGACAATGGTATGACGACCTTGGAATACCGACCATAGACGCAACTTTTCTTTCACGCATGCCGGTACAGACGGCCATATTCTACTGATCCTCCGGTATTTTTGCACCTTGAGTAAAGTGCAGAAACACCAAAGTTTCAGAAGAGAGCGCCTCCCGCTCAACGCTATGCGCCAGCTAGCGTACGGCTAAGCGGTCACCCATCCAAGCACTGACCGCGAACGATCTTGCTTGACTTTGGAGACCACCGGAGCCGTGCGCCAACCGCGCATCCACCGCTTTCTGTATTATTATTATTATTATTATTATTATTATTATTATTATTATTATTATTATTGTAGCTTAGTATGCGTGTTATATAGCTTTGGAGAACCGCAGAAAGAAGGAGCTGGTGGATAGCGCGTTCAGCGTTGTTTTCATTGGCAATAAATGTTTGCCGGGGTATGCGGGCGGCAGCTTAAACCGTAAACATCGAAACCGCTCGTGGCGTCGTAATAATCTACCGTAACTAAAATATCGTATGGGGCACTCGTGCGAAACGCGCGTGGTACGAAGTACGCGTGGATAAACTGAGGCAGCTCACGGCATCGAAGGATGTTTCTACACAGACTATGAGTTTCTGCATGGGTGATTTCTAGAAACTTCAAGGATAAACGTGTTTACCACATTTTACGACCATCTGGGGCAAACAGTTCACTGATCGACTTTTCAAACTTAATGAAATACGAATTAAGTTATTGACGGAGCTTTCACTGCATTATATTATATTCACGGCACAATAAAAAAATGTTGTATTTTTTATAACAACATATTGTCCACAACCGTACGCAATTTTTTAATTGTTAATTCTCCGATTGCGCCAAGCGGCTATAGTTTTACAAACAAAAGTACAAACTAAAATTGTCGAAGGCACCGGGAATGCAAAGACAGGTTTGTATATTCAAACCTGAAAAAAACGAGCTCTTCGCTTATTTAACAAAATCATTTTTACGACACTTCGTATTCAGATTTCACGAAACTTTTTTTTTTTCCTGTGCACAGTCAATAAATTTCTATCTCAAAACGCAACTTCGGCGAGTTTTTTTTTCGAGTCTCAATTTACATATGAATTTAATTTTATGTTTGTTTTTTAAATAAATAATTTTTTCTTGTTATACATTTTTTTAAATCAGGTCGACGAGTTATCTAACGAAATTTTTATGTATTTTTTGTGACAGGTAAGTGTCGACGGACTTTACGCAACCTTTTCGATTACTGAGCTCTCAACCGTTCGGTAAGTAAAGGAGAGACTGGCTAAAAATAGCTCGAAATTAAGTAGACGTGCACGAAAAATTTGATATACGATGATAAATTCGGCGTGCCACGTGCGACCAGCGTACCTGTTGAAAAAGTCGATCACGTAGCGAGCTTTCCGACTACGCCGGTGAGCTTTTGCGGAGCTGGCGACCTCGCCGACGCCGGTGGCGAAAGCCGAAAGTCTCTCGTCGGTAGATAAAACCAGCGCGTCTGATCAGTACTGCCACCTACTACTTCGCGGAGTCGCGCTCGCTCCGTCGCGATCCGGTCGGCCCGGTACGGTAGTTATCTACTGTACTCGTGGCCAGTCGGCACGGAACTGCTCTACTGGCATGATATCGCAGTTCGCTGCTGATGCAAGCTGCCGCAGAGCTTCGGACAGCTCGAGCGACGCTAACGTCGGATTCTACAGCGTTGTAGCCGACGGAAAATAACACGACGACGGGATCGACTCTCTTATCGGGTCGGGATTGCCGGATGCGAGCTTTTACCATGGGCGAGCTTTCTCACTTGCATCACGAAACAATTAACGGCGGGTCGATTGAAGCGTCATAAAAAAAATCCAATTTCCGAGTATTTTTCAATTATAGAGTATTTAAGCGTCTCTTAATTTTTACTTAAATTTTTTTTATTTTTTTTATTTGAGCTGTGAGTATTCGTGAGATTAAATTTTGAAAAATTAAATTTTGGCTCTAAAAAACCGGGAAAAGTCACGGAATTCCAGTTGGAGAATTTCGTGGCAACCATGGCCGAAATAGTCGCTCACTTCCGGTTTACAAAACGCGTGTCGTAAAATCTTCGAACGCGAGAGATTTCTCAAAAAAAAAAATGTCTCTTTAGCTCCCAAGAGGACGAATCGACAGATCTGTAACCTCGTTAATTAAACTAGAGGGAGCTTGAGTTACGTAAGACTCGCATTGCTAAGGATAGTGTGGCAACGAGCGAAAGATCGCCGGGTGTTCTCCGTCGTGTGACCCACGCGACGTACGACTGCCTTCGTGTGGCTCACCAGCTGTTTGTACTGGTAACGCATACCGTGTCGCGAATAGTTTCGCTTTCTTTCCAAACGGCTCGGCGCTTTTTACATTCGACAATGTATCTCCCATTATTGTTCGAGCTCCGTCCCCGAGCTCTCGGCGTGCAGCCGAGCCCGGGCTGAAACACGCTCTCGCGCCTCTCTTTTAAAACGACGTGAAAGTGACACGCCGCGTCGTACGCCCCGGTACGATGCACTTTTCACTCTGCGCGCGGGCGCGCATGCGCAGACACCCACACGCACAACCGACCGTGCAAACTATAATGCCGTAAACTATCCCATTAATTCTCGACTGTCATTTTTCGCTAGCACGAATCCAGTGGAGATCTGCTAGCTAGTGTTAAAGTTAACGAACGCTTGAATAGCCAGCGTGAAACGCGCGGATAGATAAAACTTACTATTGCATCGTAAAACGAGGTCTCCGAACTTTCAGTCGTCTCTACCTCGGCTCACATCGCGTTTCGATTTCGTCGCCACTCTCGCGTATAGCGTAATCGATTATCTGGCATTCGCGCAACCTCATCGCCTCGATCTTCAGCAGTCGTTCATGTCGCTTCGATAATAATAATAATAACAATAATAAATTCAGATGCCTAACGAAAAGTCGATGGCCATACACAAACCAGTCCTTCTGTTTGTCGCATCATCAACCATTCTTTTTATGTACAATGACAGAAAAAAAAATTACAATTGTGCACTTTTAGGGACACAAACATGTTGCCAAATGTGCGTACCATTTTGTATCTCGTACGAATTTCGTAGCGAGGGCTCGCACACGCACGCGGTGCCCAACGAGTGTCTGGAATGATATTCGCCGAGAGCTCATGGAAATTCGAGCAGTGACGCGATTATGTGGCTTGGCCCCTTTGATGTTCGTTTGCGAATGTTGACGCGTGTCCGATGCCGTGTCTCATTCGGCTCGGGCGTCAGTGTGCGCGCTCGCACATGAGTGCCTGCGACGGTGTCCGTCGAACGTATTCCTCGTTCCGCCAGCACCGTCGTCGGTGTGCGTGAAACTCGCTATCCGCGGCCGGGTTCGCGAGTTTACGAGCGTACGCGCGCATGTGTGCGCGACATATCGATGTGTCGTTCGTGTGGCACCGCTCGACGCTTCGCGGTTCTCGCACACAATCGAGGCCCAAAGTTCACTCACTCCGTAACCTCCTTTCAATCGAAACTATTACACACTTCTACACAGTGGCTCTCAGTCGCGACCGGTTTTTCACTTTCGTTCTCGCTAACGCGCGTACGGTAAGCCAATTCGGAACCTAACGATGTGTCCGCCCGTGCGAAATCGATTGGCAAACTTTCTCGCATATTCGGGCCTCGCCACTTCCTAGATCATCGCACTGAATTCTGGCCTTTCGAAGTTTCAAAAATATACATGATTTTCGTTGTTTTTCCTCAGATTTTCAAACGCACTCAGGAAAATAATTTGTTTGACCACACCTCGCAACTGAATGAATACTTATTGATTTTTAATAAATATTTGTTGTTAAATATAGGGGACAGTAGAGCAAGTCGGTTCAGAAAATTCGGATGTATCGATGGTGCAGAGTGGGTCATCTAAAAATGATTGGAAAATTTAGTTTCGCCCTACTGTCCCATATATTTATTTCAATAAGATAAATATTTATTTGGGGTTTTCCGATTAAATACATTATTTTTCTGGGTGAGTTACATCGAGGCTTTTATAGGACCTCATCAAGGTCCGAGTTAACCCTCCAAAATTGCTGCCAGGGAGCGGGTCGAAGGAGATGTACTTTTGACCCGTCTAAGACTGGAATTTGTCATAAAAAAAATACTAAAAAAAAATAAAATAAAAAAAACGGAACGGGGCCATCCGCCGATCCGCGACCGATTCAGCATCCACGCACGCTACCCCATCGATGCACCGTGATCGAGCGGCCGTGTGTGTACGGCCAAGCGTCATGAAAGTAAAAGTAGGTACACGCGGCCACGAACTGTGTTCCGAACGCGTCCTCGAACGGTCGCTGCACCCCGCCTGTTCGACCAAGGAGGTGTATACCACCTCGATCGGCGTTGCTCTCTCGTCGCCTGTCTGTGTATGTGTCTGTGTATACGTGCGTTGAGTAACACCGCGCTCGCGCCCGGTCCGGTTGTGGATTACGAACGAGCTTACGGTACACCTATACTGTACCGCTGGGACATACCCATAGCTGTTCGACGATTCGTTTTCTCCGCGCCTTCCAGAAAGTTCGGTCGGTCGCATCGGTGCAAGCAAAAAAAAAGACCCTAAAAAATCCGATTAAAAAATCCAAATTCCGGAGATGATTCCTCCACCTTATTTCCACTACCTTTATACCCTCAACGTATGGATGACTCATTGATTTTCAAATTATTGATCGACTATTAATTAGCTATCGACAGATTTTTTTATTTTTTTTTTATTTTAATACAAAATTAATTGACAAATTTTGTTAGTACGGTGAATCCGATTTTCTCTCCGGTCGTCTCGGAACTGCACAAGTCAACCGCCGCAGAGCTTTAGGGACAAAGCTGGGACATACCTATAAGTTGTTCGACGATTCGTTTTCTCCTCACCTTCCAGAAAGTTCCGTCGGCCGCATCGGAGCAAGCAAAAAAAAGCGATAAAAAAATCCACTGCTATTTCCACTGCCTTCATATCATCACAACGAATGAAAGACTGATAAATTTTCAAATAATTGATCGACTACTAATTACCTATCGACAGATTTCGTTATTTTCATTATTATTTTTATACAATACAAAATTCATTGGCAAATGTTGTTATTACGGTGAGTCCGATTTTGTTCCCGGTCGTCTCAGAACTGCACGAGTCAACCGGCGCAAAGCTTCAGGGACCGAGCTTATTGATCTCCGAAGCGCGAAATCCAAGTTCCCGTCGCACGGGGATTTTCCTCTTCCCGGTTGGCGGTTCCATTTACGTTCGTCCCGGTTTCGGGACGCGCAGCCAGCGGCAGCGTCGCCGGAGCGAGACCCTGGACGCGTTCTCGAACGTGTACGGGACATAGCATGCAGCATAATCGAGGAGTGCGAGCGCAGCAGCAGGCAAAGCGGTCTCTTTCGGTCCCCGCGCTTCGCTCTTGCGTTGAGCAAGCGAGAACGGGGCGAACAGCAGCAGCAGCAGCATACAGCAGTCACCTCGATAGCGAGTGTTGAACCCGGGTGAATCTAGGCCGGCGCACCGAACACACACTGAAACACACACGCGGAGATACTGCGCTTCGGTACCCCGTGGGATACGTACGAACCTTGCCGCCGCTGCTGCTGTTGCTTCTGTGGCTGACACATACACGACGAGCCCTCGCGTATATTCTCCGCACTGACTGTATGCATGCATGCCTCTTTGCGTACGTGTGGCACGACGGCGGTTGTGTTGGATCGCACAAACAACGGTCGGCAGAGTTTCGCTCTCGGCGTATGGTTTCGTGCATGCGAGGAGAGCGAATTCTCGATACCAGCACCAACGAGGGGCATCACTCTCATTGATTTTCGCTGCGAGCCTCGGGGTTATTCCGGGATCCTAACAATGCCGATTTTCCACGAGGAGAGCGGAGGGGAAAAAAAAGACAAGAGAAACTAGGTTTAGGTTCAACGAGCGCTTCTCGTTCGCAGACGCCCGCTAATATTTGCTTGTCATTTTTGCGTTTTTTTTTTTTTTTTTGTCACACGAACTGTATTGAAACAAATTTGTAGTTTGAGTTTTCGGTTTTTGTTGAGCTGCAACTGAATTTAAAAAATAACTGAACCGATTGGTTGAGCGAGAAAAGAGATTGCGGATTTTCGCGGACAATAAATGTTTGTCGAGAGCACGAAGCTTTTTATTTTATCGGCGCAAACTGTTCCTAATCCGATGGCGATCGTCACCGTATCGATTGCTCTTGTTGTACTTGTTATCGGGACATTTTTTCTGCTCATCGAGCCATTGTCTTCCCGCTCGACGCTTTTAGTTTGGAATCTATTGTAAAGACGGTGGCGAATTTTATCGGACTATGGAGCGACATCGTTATTGCAATCGGGACGCGGGAAGGGTAGGGAGGGATTCGAGCCGAGCGTTGTGTACGGTTTATTCTGAGATCGGCAAAGTCGATGACCCTCTCCCACTTTGTTCACAATACATATATATATCCACATCTATATATTATCTCCCTCGATTCTCTTATATCCCTCTGCAAACCTACTGTTCGTTGCGCTTGCACACCGTGCCGTACGAGCTCCACCCGACGGTACACTGAGAAAAACTTACATAGTAAATAGTTCCCACAGGGGACGACTACATTTTATAGTTACGACAATGACCAAAAATTGTCGTTGTAACTATAATTACAGTTTAATCAATTGAGTTTATACTATTACAAACTATCTACATAGACGTCCCCCTAGGAACTATTCGTTATAGTAGGAAATACAATTCTTTTTCTATATAGAGGAGAGCAGAGCAAAATGGGACAGTGGGCCAAAACGGGACAGGAAATCCTTGGGCCAAAATGAGACTTCCGAAAATTATTAAAAAACCGTGTTTTTAAAAATGCAATAATTTTATAATAATATCATTTCATAAGAATACTTTCAGGACCTCCGATTTTGCCCCGCTCTCCCCTACTCGTGTTCGCTGCACCCGTGTATACATCAATCTCCGTTGTGAATAATTTTTAAAAAATTCGTAGCTCGCCCTCTTCCACGGCGGTCCGGGGAGTAGCCTGGTTTATTCCGAAACCCGCTGTAAATTTCGCTCCATCGATTATTCATTTCCCTCCGGTCAATCCTCGGTAGCGGATCCGAACAAAGGAAAAAATAAATCGTCCGCGCGACACACGGCGCTACGTGCTCGATACGGGACGTTGAACTCCATGGCTCCGATGTAGATGCGCGCGCGACCCTTCAAATATTTCAAACTTCACCCCAGTTTTATTTTATACCCTCTTTTCTGGAAAGAATATTTCATCGCACGAACAACTTTGCATGTCGTTGGCCGCGCTGTTTTTCGACATAACGTTTTAAAGCACGACACGAATTCCTTGCCTAAATCGATTCCGCGAGGGTGAAATGGTCGGGGGGTAACGGTGGAGGCGGGAAGGTTTAGGTAGTGGGGGGAGGGTGAGGTTAAGCCCGGACAACTCTTGACCCGGGTTCGTTGTCCTTTGTCAAGCGAACCGTCGAGCTTTCAGCACAAAACCCCCTACGCGAGCCGAAACGAATCCCTAGCGTGGAGCGGAAGTCCCTACTCTTTCCAGCCTCGTCCTGCACGCGGAAGCGAACCCAGGCTTGCTCCCGAGCCCGTCGGGAAATCCGCGGTTTGCTCGATTTATCTTGAAACGGCAATGCAAACCTCACTCCAAAAATATCTCGGGCGTAAATGAAAACGAAAAAAGGAAACTTATGAACGCGACATACCGGAAGTCGTCAAAGAGGGCGCTTGAAACTTCGGCCGGAACATTGGCGATAAATTAATGAAATATTAAGGGCGGGGGAGTGGATGGACGGGAGCGGGGCAAAATGGACTCATGTCATTTATGCGAGACGAATTTTTTTTCGACATTCCTTGCGTGCAACAAGGGCGGGAAATCGTCTATTATTGATCATTATTAACCTGTGCGCACGCGCAGTGCTGTTTCATTACTCCCTAGTAATAGGGCTCGTTACTCCCTCCGAGAGCTCTGTTACTACCGGGGCAGTAATGGTTATTGGCAAATACCACGATTTTGTGACGGAAAAAATGTGGTTATTGTAACGAAGTCGGCAAAAAATAGTACATTACGATACTAGTGCGGGAAAACTTCTTCCGACGAGTGTTGTAATCGCACGAGTTATGAAAAAGTTTTCCCCACGAGTACCGTACGAAATTTTACTTCGCAAGGTGTGAAAATGGGGGTTTTACGCACGCGAAGCCCGTGCAAAACTGCAGTTTTCGCACCGAGTGAAATAATGTATCTCATGCCACACGGGAGGGAGCGGATTTTCACCTCGTGTGATTTCTGCCCTGCGCGAATCGCGGTCTTTCCTCCCTTGTAGCATAAAATACTGTTACGTCCCGCCTAAAATTTTGCAAAATAGTCGGTTTGGTCGGGACCAAACTTTCCTACTACGATTGTTACATATGCGGGTTTTTTTTCCTCGACTCTGCAACGCGGAACTGTACTTCGTCACGGTATGTGGAATTCATGTATACATGTACTTTCATCGCGTTTCGCGAAGCACTCCCAGCGGCGTGGAACGGGGTCGCGATATAGATATTGCGATCCCTTTTCTCATTCGGCGCGGCCGTACGCCGGAAACGTATCGACAGACCCTTCGACGGGGTAAACTGGCGACACTCAATGCCGGCTTGTCACGCATCGACTCCACGTTCGTTCGTCCCTTCGGCGATACCGCGAACAAAGCGGAAATGAACGTCCGAACTGTGTAATGAAACTGCGTCGTTGCGTCCCTCGGGCAAACAGGATGAAAAATTCGCGATATCGGTAGAGTTTGTGGAACGAAAAAAAAATGAATAAATACATTTTTTTTGTGTGAATATTTCGCGGCCGACCGCATCCAAGAATAAGTGAACCGTGCGAGAAATTGGAGACTTTCGAGCGCGCTCAATAAAATATTTTGCGCCGTAATACCCGAACGATATCTCGTTGTCGGAGGCGGAGGAGAGAAAGAGCCGGCAAGCATTCTACGTGTCGTTCAACTTGTACGAACTTGTACTTTATTCTAAATTTTATCTCCACCGATCCCAGCGAACTCTCTACCGTGTCTTTGGAATTTACTTCCGGATAGGGAGACAAACTCGTTCGCTTCTACGGGTCCGGGCACCGTCGCAACATTGTCGTGGGCTGTTATGCAAGTCGAATTCAATTTGAATTCCAAACTTAGGGGATAACGGTGCCGCACCGGCAAAGTTGAGAGACACCCGCTGTTCGCATAGTTACGGAACTTTAAATGGACCACTTTATACAAAAAAAAATTACATTCGTAACAATTATTCCGAGAGCGGGAAGAAAAAATTTACACAATGCCCATTGTGTTGCCCATTATGTCCTGAAATACATTATTCAGAAAATTCAGTGGTGCGCCATTTCGCCCCCGTTTCCCTCAGATCGATCGCTTGACATTTTATTTTCTCAACGACAAAGACAAAACCATCGATATTGCACCCAGAATAATCATTTATTTGACGGCCACCTGCAAATAAATACGTATTTGGTTCAAATTAATATATTCATTGATTTAGATAAATACTTATTTAAATCAAATAAATATTCATGTAAATCAAATAAATATTTATTTAATTCAATAAATATTTAATTAAAACAAACTGGTATTTATTTGCGGGGCGTCAAATAAATGATTTCTCTGGGTGTGAATCGTGCAACGTTCGATCGCACCTACAGTCCCAGCCCTACCAGATCCGATTGGAAACTCGAACTGAACTATTTCATTAGCGTCCGAAAGATAAAAATTCAATTTACATTAGCCGACTCCGCGATGGAGCATTGAGCAACGAAAGCCTGGCTTTCGTTGCAACTTATCTCGGCAGCTTGAGTTACCGATCAGCGCAATAACAGACGCTCGGCAGTGGCTGCGGCGCGAACGAGATCGACGAGAAGTTAAAAGGATCTCTCGCGGGTTTGCAACTCGTTGTGTTCGCCGTGGCGGGTTGAGGGGAGGGGGGGGGGGGGAGGTGGGGGTTGTTGTAGGTATTCGTTTAATAGCACGTTTCCCTCCCGTCGTAGCACCTAATAACAAGACGGGACTCCCGGGTCGAGAGACCGATCGAAACACCGGCCAGCGAGTGAGACGCGGTGAGCAAAGTACATAAACCGCGAGGGACGGTGTAACAGGGAGGCTCGTGCGATAGTTCTCTCGTGCCGCTAATGAATTTCGCAACGCTGCTCCACGCCGGCGTCATATAGATACATTCGAGATTACTATAACGAACCGACTATCACGCCGCTCTTTAGCTCCGGTGGGCGTCTCGTATCCTTGGGCTTTCCAACGGCTCAACACGGACCGCGAGAGTTCAACCCGGGCATTATAATGGAGCACAGCAGCGTTTCGATCTGTGTCTCGGCACTCGGTTGGAAACGCGTTGTTGTGCCCGAAGTGCAAAAATGCACACAATCCTGCCGATCGTATCGGTAATCGATTTTTCGCTCGCGAAACCGGCAACGAGCGCGCGGTTGGCGAAATAATCGACTCGTATTTAAAAATATGAAAAATTATTTTTAAATAAAAAAAGAAACAATTGAACAAAAAGTTCATTGGAAAACAGGCGATGGAATGCCTCGGAGTCTATATCGAGGTTCCGCGGGATAATTTGGTCTCCGGAGGGCGATGAGTACCGAACGATCATCCGAACGGTAATAACGTTAATAATCGTGAAGTATTGCGGTGATCGAAAAGGGGGGGGGGGTGGCTTGAGAGGAATCGTTGGGAGCGAATGTAAATTCCAATTCGAAAGTTCCTCATTTCGTAACGCGAGCAGTCCGGGTTCGACGCCCCGCGCGGGTTTCCACTGCCATGTTACAACTCCGAGTCTCTCCTGGCTGTTGTTGCTGCTGCTGCTGCCGTCGATATACATCGAAACGGCGCGCCTCTCCTCCAACGCGAAACAACTATATATCCACTGTGACTCTTACAACTCTCCATTTCATAATAGGCGCGCGAGAGAGAACTGCGAGGCGCACCGCTGCTTCGTGCACACCGGAGGAGCCCCGGACTCCACAAAGGTCTCGACTATTTTGCTATCCCGTAACTCAGTGTCCTACCGTGATACGGCGGTATGAAATGCGCTAAAAAACCCGAAGAAGGGCAAACGGTATGTAGATTTTTTTTCCTCTAATACCATCATCGGAGGAGATTTACTACATCGTGCACCCAGAAAAATGATTTATTTGTCGGGCAACAGCAAATACATATTTGTTTGATTTAAATGAACATTTCTTTAAACCAAATAAATCAGTTTGTTTATTTGCGCGGCGGCCGCCGAATAAATTATTGTTTTCGGTGTGTCACCCTCACAGAACATTTCGGAGCAGATACCCCGTTTTGGCAACGATAAAAAAAATATAACCATTTTTCATTATTATTATTATTTTTTAATGATGGAGGTCGATTCGCGTGTCGACGATTTCTAGTAGGTCGATCCTATACGTTACCCAACTGCGTCGAGCGCAGATCGGTAAAGGTATGCACTCTTAACTCAAAGTGTGTCTCGTAGGCGAGCGTTGGCGATATTACAGTAGTACTGCAATATACTTCGGTAATGATATCTCAACGGTGGCAAGGAACACCAGCTTTCTGGTGGCCAACGTCGCTTGCCGAGAAAGTCTCTCGCTTAGTTCGCGCGTCAACGAGAAACGATTTACGCGCACCACTAGAATTCTAGCCGTTCAACTGTTACCAGACAACTCGTAAATCGATGCAGCCCCCGTTTGCCTTAGCGCAGCGTGCGCGGTAGCCAAATGCAGAGATCCCGCCGGGTTCGCTGTACTCTATACTTTGCGTTCTATTGTCGGCCAAATGTAGACTTGCAGCGATATTTATTATTATTATTATTATTATTATTATTATTAGTATTATTATGGAATTATATATGTATTATGTTAATAGTATGGAAAGGTTGTCCAACTTTTTGCAACACTCAAAAAATATTGAAAGGGAAAGTGTCACCTTCGAGGCGCGATTGGCTTAACGTATTGAAATGTTACAGCAATTTCATAGAGTTCTCGTCCTACTGTCTATACGCAATTGAATGTCCCATCGGAGCCAAGGGCGTCGGGGTGTGTCCATATGCCCGTCGGCTCGGTGAAATCTAGGATTTTTCTATGGGAATGCCGGTTACCTCGTGCATCACGGTTTTTCGTAACTACAATCGGGAAGGCCTAGCCATCGCAATACGCGCACTTTGGCGCACTTTGCCACCGGGCGTGTATGGTGCCGCAAGTCCGAAAGTTGATTGAAAAGATTTTGCTTTATCATGCCCCGACTGAAAGTCGAGTGTCCGAGAATTGGATAGCGCTGAATTGCCGTAACCGGAGGAATCGACAGCGGCGCGGGAATGGGCGTACGTATCGTAGTAACTTTATGGAGCAACGATCGCGTAACTCGCTAATCTAAGATCTCCCGCGAAGAAGCGAACTTGAATGAAATCTTCCCCTGCGCCGTTGTTCGAGTTCTTTTATTTTATTATTATTATTATTATTTTTTCGTCGAGCGGCAGGTGCTGCCGGCTCGTTGATCACGATTAACCCGTTCCTTTTCATGCCTCGGTCGCGCTCGCGCGACTGCACTGGACGAGGTCAGACGAGACCGCAACGCTCCCGCGGCAGCCCTTCTGCTCGTGGAAACATTTATTCACAGGAGTAATGAATTAGACACGAGTGAAACAACGAAAATGACGCGCTATGGCAGCGATTGTGAGAAGCGGTTGGTTGTATCTCGTGAGAAATTTTCGCGTTACGACGGGCGATTAATGCATCTTCTTCGCGCACAATGCTGGAAACGATTTGTCTGATTCAGCTGAATCAAATTGAAAGAAATGGAATTTTTCTCTTCTCACGGCCTTACGAGGCGATTTAGTGGATCGATGAACAAACACGTTTACATCTTTGACGGTAACAAGTCGAGCGTATCGGATATCTACCGGACTGCAACTTTTCACCTATAAGAATTCTCCTCGATAAAACCGGGAATGATGCGTAAAAAACAAAATTGCAATAAATCAATACCATAATTACAATTATCTTAAAATATTACTTATGGTAATTAATATACACTTGAATCATGATAAAATAGAAATAAACATGTCACTGTCTTCGTGATATATTATTGTATCGACATTAACTCAATTCAACTTCACGTTATACATGAAATAATTGAACACTTACATTCCCGTATGGAACCGATAGAAATAGAGTTACGAGCCGTCGTTAAATCTGGTGGGATTCTGATTCGAGACTAATAATGATACAGTTATAACTTGGCAAATATGCAAATGTCCCGGTACATAAACAAATGCACGAAGTTTGTACGTGAAAAAAAATCTCCACCACACTCGTAAAACTTTCGGTAAAAAAAAAATGAGCGCCAAGTTTGTTCCCAAAGTCGGTCGAACCGACGATGGCGCGACGAAGTCCTTGAAATTGCATCTACATCCCTCCGGCAATCTACGTATGTATAGTTTCGCTCCCTTTCCGCCGAGCTTCCATAACGTCGGACGACGAGAACGACAAGAAGGCCGAGTCCATACCCTTTCCCGCGGGCTGCACCAGCCAACTATATATAGGTCTCCGCGATGACCTCGTTAGCGTTGGGGAAGCCGGCAAGCTCCCAGTTCACCAGAGATCGACTCGAATTTCCCCTCCCGGCTCGAGCGCTCCTTCTCCTCTCCATCCACCCCGTCATCCGTCGTGAAATGACCACCGCTCGACTGGGAAATCTGGGGTTCCGTTATGCCCCACGTGTCTCCATACCTATCAAGTGTTCATTTTTTTTATCAGCAGTTATCGTCATGTCGAGCCTCACAGTCTGCAGACTTGAGTCGATTCAATTACATAATCCTGAACTAAGGATTACCGATATTAAGAAAAAAAGTGCCGACTAAGAATTCAAGTTTGTTACGTGCTCGCGGCGTGACAATTTCTCGTAGGAACAGAACGCGCGTGGGAGTGAATAGTCGTGGTACGTTCGTCTGAGAGATAACGAGGGTATTTGAATAGCGGCTCGATAAAGTGTACATCGATAAATTATGCGCTTCGTTGCACAAGCGTAAACTTATCGGCGGTAATCGTGTTGCACGCCAACAATGTTGCACCCTTGGGGAAAAAATGCGACTGAATCATTTCTCACTGCGTCGAACCGACGGACAAACGGACTTTGCAGATACGTACGGTGATTTCTACACAACAGTTAATAAGAGAGTCACCCGAGGTAACCCCGTGCATGCCGTTGTTGTCAACTCTTTACTTGTCAACATTCCGATAAATGCTCCAAAGAAAAAAAAAAAAGGAAAAAAAAGTAAAAGTACAAACTGTCTGTCTCACGCCCGGCAATTTAAACCGAGCTCGCCAGCCAATAAAGACCCGAGCAGCGTAAAAGGGTTAAACTGCCAATAGCTGTAATATTGCCCCATTCCGCGTTATATTAAACCCGAGGTGGCGTACACTTAGTTCTGAGCTATAACCCGCTCAACAGTTTAGTCCGGCTATCTCTGCCCGAGAACGATTGAGTACCGCTGACTCGTACAAGGCCTTGCGCGGAGAGTGCATTGCGCTCTGCTGCAGCGGTCCGCACACATCGTCACGAGGAGCCTGCATACTCGTAGTCTCCTCCACCACTACTGCCTAGTAGTACGTCGGCTAGTACTGTGTGACCAGTTACGTAGGAGGGGTAAACCTCCCCCCCCCCCCTTCCCCCCATTCCAAGCGTGCACATGTGTGCCAACTATCTCGGTCTCGCTTAATCCCTCGGTGCATATTCTCTTCAAATCGTTTCAAATATTTCTCGCTTGCTCGCCTCGCAGGTCTATCTCTCCCTCGCTTGTGTTCTAGCCTCGTTCGCCGTCCGTCCATCTTTCTCTGGATGTCTCATAGACGATGGTCACTACGGGCAAACCGACGCCTCCGCCTCTGCACAAAAGCGCACCAACCGTCGCGCATGCGCGGGACCGTCCAAGTACGCGTAAAGAAGCGTGAGTTCTGCGTAAACAATCGCGCGGGCGGATTTTGGGCAGAGACATGTCATAACGTCCTGACCCGAGTAGCGACGGTGGACAAAGTTTTTGTCTCACCCGCGTGTCTGCACATCCACGCCTGTATCTAGGTGTCGGATACATGAGTCGGGGCGAAATGGAACAGCGGGGCAAAACTCAATTTTTCAATGATTTTTGGATGGATCAGTTTGTCCCAATCCAAAAGTTATTGCAAACTTGCGTTTTGTCCCATTATTGCGTTTTGCCCTGTTGTACCGTTTTGCCCCGCTCTCCCCTATGCGTGTGTGAGCGACAGAGGTATGGCACTAAGTCGAGGACGAGCGTGAACCATGGACAACTTAGCATCGTTGCTACGGACCGAAATATAAAAAGGGGGCGGTCGAGACTCGATCTTCGTCGCGAAGGGTCGTATTTTTCTAAGTGTCTCAACACCAATGAACGTTTTACTGATTTCATTTAATCTCGCTTGAATCATTGTTTGTCAAACAGTTGCTCCACATACGGTAGATATCGTTATTCTTCGGCTAGGACCTCGAGGGGACTTCGCGAAGTTGGTCATCGACGTGCGTTTCACGATTCAGCGAAAATGCACCGAGCTTGGTGATACGCGACTGATACGAGCGCGGCAACCTTACCCGCCGCGTGTCGCGCGTCCCGCGCTGTGCGCCCCCGTTTAGCGAAGGCCGCGCGGCCGACGAACCATCGAGGACGGGGTGATCCGCCAGGCTCGATCCCGCTCTCCTCTCCGCTAGCTTTCGCCTCGGCCCTATCGGGGTGCGATCCGCACGCCGCCTTCCCGTCCCCGCCCGTCCAGCTCTCGAACCGCGCTCCGAAATGAAAGTTTCATCCCCCTAACCCGACAAATCCGATCGATGACACGACTGGCGAAAAGTCGTATCCGTCGGGGAAAAGAGAGCTCGCGTACGCGCCGCTATAATTCATCGATAATTGATTGGCGAGCTGAAACAGCCGCACGCAAACCGTCGATAAGTACAGAGCGCCGAGTTAATAATCGCACAAACCGTGCGGAGGAACAACTTCAGATGGCAAGTTTCACAATACATAGTTGCATTATATACGAGCTTATAGGCGTACGGGTTAACTTGCTAGCTTTTAACTTTGAACGATTCATGGCTTCGTTACATTATACTGTGTTACCAATCCGTGAGACACGACGGTCCGTTCGCTCAATTCCTTTCGCTCTATAGCCTCGGATCAAATTCATATGCGAGATATACGACCGTATACATATATATATATATCTATATATATCTTTCTTTTTTTCTGTATCGTAGATGGCAAGACATTTTACGAAACTTATAATACCCAAGGCTCGGGCGCCGCTTGTAGACACGTATAGAGGACCGCGCGAGTTAGCGCGTCCGCGCAGTCACGGTTATGCCACTCGCACGCCGCGACGTCGACGGCGCACAGAGACGAGAGAAAAGAGTCTTCGCGACCCCGTCGATTCCTCCACCCACCCGCGAGCCACCTCGCGAGCGAGACCCTCTAACCCCCTTGTCGCCCACGAGGCATGCGCCCTCGATTTCGAAGGCTGAGCGTACGTTGAACTCTCGCTCTCCTCGCTCGTTCTTTAGTAACACACTCCTCGGCCGTCCGGTATAAAGAGCGGTGTGCTGCTAAAAAAAGGGCGACCAGAGAGAGATGGCGAGCGGCGGGGTGTTCTGTTCTTCGCGTGAGGCCGTCACACACACACACACACACACACACACACACACACACGAAGAGCGAACCGAGCCGACTTGGCGATTAAATTGATAATCGTCGTTTCGGAGCTTTTCGGGAACGGTTCGATGTACGTAGATATTTTTATTGGGGCGATTAAAATACGTTCTTCGATCAGAGAAGGACTCGTGCTTTCGGATTTTTTTAAACCCTCGGTTAACGATGTCTTCTTATATGTCGTTGTTATTATTAATATTCTTTTTATGGGCGTTAGGACTGAGATGAACTAAAGGGTCGACCCTTCGGGTCGCACCTTTTCTGAGCGAAAAATAATGAATCACATTGGGAGAGATGTTGCGAAGGGTTGGGTAAATAATGCAAGGGAGATTCTTAAAAATTGTTGAATTAACCAATATCTTAGCTGCGCCAACAAAATATTTATTTGAACGTCCCTGCTCAAATCTTTAGTTGAATCAACTGTATTTTTTTTATCAGTGTACGGTGCTTCAACTACTGTGCTTCCACAAGTCGAGAATCCACAAGCGAATATTACTTCAGAGTTCGTTGTATCGACGTTACTTTATTGTTAATTACCGATTGGTATTCGGATGTAATTTTTACAATTGTTCAGGGCAGAAGTGGGGAATATGGCCCGGACTAAACCTCATTCGCCTACTCGGCCATATTCACCACTTTTACGTTCAACATTGAATCCCCGCCCAAGTGAAAATAAATCGGGGAAGTAAACAGCATGATCAGCGATAATCAATTTTATACATTATTATAATGTCTGATGATATTTAATTTACAAACCGGTGCCATTCCCAGATTAAATATATTCCGAATTAAGCAACGTAACACGTAATAATAAATGTTATACATTTCGTTTTATAAAACGCTATGATATTTAATTTACACACCGGTGCCATGGTTGGATTTAATATATTCCGATTAATTTCTCAGTATCCTCTATTTCCAGTGCATGTAAGCTCGGTGATAGAACGCGATAGCCCTAGCTGAAGAGTGACTCTTTTAGATCATATACAAAAGCGCCCGTGCGTGGGGAGCGAGGAGGGGGGGGGGGAGCTCTCGAGTTGCCGAGAGCGCGAAGTGCGCGAGCGCGAAGGCACGGAATCCGCGAGCGAATTTCGTCCTCGACGGTTCATCGGCCTGTCCTTCGTATCTGGGCCGCTCGCGGCTGTGCGAGCTATCCACCACCGCCGCGATCTATCAGCCTCTTTATCATAATTCATTCGGGGCGGGCCAGTGCATCGTTAAACGCGAAGCCTCGCGTGTGGGTGTGGGGCTCTGCTAGTGCTAGGCTGCACGAGACTTTTAGTACACTCAACGTATACGTATATACAGTAAAAGTACAATAGGCACCGGTCGTAATGCTCTTCACCGGCGAAGCGATTTGCATGGTTCCTTAAAACTTTTCTTTTTCTAAATTTATCGTTCGGCAGGAATTGTCGAATATTCGGTATTTATGACGATGAGCTTAGTTGAATTCGATCAAATGTGTCCAAATCCAAATCGGCTCCAATACGCTTGATTTTTTTTCAGATTTTTACACCATCGAGAAGTGTTTACAATTCCCTCTCACTTTTCGGAACCTTATGCGAAGTGTTCGCAAGGACTACCTTAAAAGTCGCAGAATGCAAGTCGTCTTTTGGCCGATAGTAGTTCGTATAACTCGTTAAATTTTTCGTATCAATTTATTTCGCTACCGAGGATCGAAGCTTCGTCGCTTGTCACGCCGATCTTTAGCGGATTCGGTTAAAAGTGACAGAATCTAAACGATCTTTTGGCCGACAGTATCCGATTCGTTCCCGTCATTAAATTTTTCGTCCCAATTTATCTTGCCATCGAGGATCGAATCTTCGTCGCTTATCACACCGATCTTTGCTGGATTCGATTAAGAGTGGCAGAATCCAATTTAGGAGGACACGACTGCTAAGTCACCGTCGCTGCGCTCGGAAAAGCGCGTCCGCTCTTTCCCCCCTCGGTCAGCTTCCAACGGCGGTACGAAGTAACTGCATAATTTAGATGAAAGTGAATTGCGACCGCACCGGCGGCCGAGAGAGACGAATAGAGATAGGAGAGAGAGGTGCACGGTGTCGCAAGAGTGCCGTAGGTGAGACGGCGCAGGTTGGACTAAGTGCGCGATTCGGGACAACGAGGAGATTCGAATTCGCGATTGTTTCCACCCGCCACGAGCTCGTCCGTCTATTAAATTTTCATAGTCGCCTGTGCATTGTTCCAAACTCACTCTTGTCTTTATCCCGAAAATTTTGGTACACAAAGTATTTGAAAAAAGTAATTTACAGATTGCTTACTTCACTTATTACAATTTCGCGCATGGCTTTCTCTATGAGAAAGTTCGCTGATCGTTTTTGGCTTCCTCGGTAACATTCTTACACCCAGAAAAAAAATCTATTTGACGGCCACCGTTTGTTTGGATTAAGTGAAATATTTATTTGATTCAAACAAATATTTATTTAAATTCAGTAAATAGTCACTTTAATAAAATAAATATTATACTTAATCCGAATAAACGGTGGCCGTCAAATAATTTTTTTTCTCTGGTTGTATCTATCGGTTTTACTGTGAAAGCCGTGAGTACACAGTAAGCTCTGATGCTCGACCCGGTTGATTATCTCAACAGCAACTGCATTCAGTAGTCGCCTTCCCGTGGGAGCGTGCAATTTGAATCTCGATCGACTGCCGGTCCGATCTGCCTTCCCCACCGGTTCCTCATCACGGTCTAATCCAGTACCGGATTACGCCGAGCCAATAGCCTCGAATCCCTTGGTGTCGCTTTCCTTCGCAGCATTCTTTATTTTCTCTTGTCTTCTCTCGTTGCGCAGCGCTCGGCAGCGCTACGAGTACATGGAATCGTAATAGACCCACGAGACTCGCGAAAGTGCGCCCCGTACGTGTGCATCATACGCGGCTGAATGCACATGTTGGCTCGAACTGCACCGTACGAGCGGCCGGGTCTCTCCGGAGCAGGCCGGAGCATTATAGTACTCACACAGCGGAGGCACAGAGAGGCGGTTGAAGCACACGGAGTGTGAGCGCACTCGTGCCGACGCTGCGAGAGAGCGCGCGGTGAATGACGTCAGAGCGCACGGTTGCATCGCCCTAGATCGAGGGAGGTCACCGTGTGCCGGGCCGACGGCCTGACGAGGTCAAACCTCGGACTCCCAGCGGCAGAAGCGAGTCCGCTTTTCGTCTAGTCGCGTTTCTAGGTTGGCTTGGATTACCTTATGCACGATATAGCATATCTTCGTACGGTACGACTGCGAGTGAGTGTGTGGACGATCGTTGTCGAGATATATCGCCCAATACCGACGCCCGGGATTCGTCGTGTTCGCGACTGCGACTGGGTAGAGACCGGCTAGGCACATCGAAGCGTGCGTATGTGTGGGCTGTTAGAACCGGCGGTATTGCACTCGAGAAAATACAGTAAGAGACGGATTAACGCGAACCGGTGGAGGCAGAAATCCTACACCATCGCTCTAGGTCGACTCCCTTCGCGTAGGAGTAACGGATATATCATCACCGATGGAAACGAGCTATTGGTCACTGCGTTCCTCCTCGAATGACGAAGGTCGGCTTGAAACCCTTTCTCAGCCGGCAACTGAATTCCAAAGTGCCAGGGTAACTTCCAAGATTTGAGGAATCTCCGATGGACCGGCTGAGGCGGATATCTATTTTCATGGGTTTCTTGTTGGGTCTCGGGCGTATTTCACAGATCATGAAAGTGTGATCTATGGATCAATTGGAACGAGCTCTTTAGGTAATCGACTTGGCCGAACAACTTTATCTGACCCAGAAAGCTGAAGCTCCGGTGGTCAAGCAGCAACTGAGTTTCGATGTAATTACGGTTTCTTTCACAGTTTGGGAGATTTCACACGGACCAATTAACGAAACTATCTCATGTCTTTCGTCTCCGGGACGGAGTGAATTCCACAGATCATTATGCAACATTTTGTAGAAACGAGCTCTATTCATGAGCAGAACCGGAGAGCTTCGGTGCTATTCGCGAATCGAAAGTCTACGCGAGCAGACGGGGAGTGATCGCCGCTCTTACGATCATGCATCAGTGGACGGGAGAGTAGAGGTGGTCGGGTCGAGGTTCTCTCCCGACGACGACGACGACGGATCAAGTCCGGCGTTCCACTGGAACAACGTACCGCAATGAACCCACCTCGCGCCTCGGAGCGAGAGTGCACCGGCGATCCTCCTCCACGGGGACGACTCGTTCCATCGAGCAATCGCGTCGTCATGCCGCTCCAGCGATCGGCGGCGTCAAGTGTATCCACGCGAGACGCCGATACTCCCGCGATCTGCGGGAGTATCGGCCTCCGATGCCTCCGACAATCTTGCACATCGAACCGACTCGTCCTCCGGTATTCCGTCTTTCACAGATGTTTCACACTCCCGCCTCTACTCTGTGAGAAACTCGCGCAGCGAGCCCCGAGATACAACATTATTCATGCATAAATCCTCAGATAGAAACACGATCGATCGAAATCATACGTTGATGGAAATATGCATGTTGTGCATTGTACCGGATGCTTTCCACTTGATCCTTGAATATCGAGACCCCCGGAGGCCGCGACCTCGCCACGAAATGTTGCAACAGATCCAGCTTTTCTTATGAATCATTCGGTTATTATACACTAGATTCATTGTACGGGATTTCGATACGAACTTTCGTCGTGAGTTCGGAGCATTTATCTTTTTATTCGTGTTTCTCCGGGAACGGAATTGTTATTATTATTATTATCATTATTATTAAAAAAAAAAAAATTATTTGAGCTCGAAGAAGTTTTTATCAATTTCTTAGCTTCCATTATTCATCGCGAGGAAATTCGTACCGATGAACGGGTGTAAATAGCGCAACGCGCTCAGCGCGCTCCGAGAGCGACGGTTGAATACGGGAACGTAGAACTCCGGGAACAAGTTCGAGTTTAATGTTCCGACACGCATACACGCAGCGAAAAGCGTGGCTTTCATCTGTGACGATGATCATACGTTAGCTGGCAGCTTCGAGCGTCGGTTCCGTTGTGTCGAAAGATAAAACTACGAAAAAGGACGTGCGTAAAGAGTCATCGCCGCGTTTTTCTTTTTCTCGCGGCGAGTCATCGCCAACGGCAGAGTAATCTTTCCGCGGGTAGATGAACCGCCGCTGGCGCGCATCGCTTGTGCAATGCCGAGAGAGCGACGACAGTCAATAAACTCGGGCCGAGTTTCCCGGTCTCGCGATTTCTGTCGAACCGCTCGTACATCTCGCCATTTTGCGCTTCATCGCTTCGATTGCGAAGAAATAAGTCGAAAGGACAAAAAAAAGGAGATAAATTTGCTCCTCCGCTAATGGACCAGATAACTTCGTCGATACATACGATAGTTCGATTAATACATCCAACGCCGCGGCACAGTGTCAGCGATAAAATCTCTCGTACCTGTGCGGCTCATTACGCGTCGGGCTGTTCGCTATTCGTGGAACATACATTAGGTACAGATATATATATATATATATATATATATATTATAATACGTCGAGAGGACATACGTATTACCGAAGGATAAACTATCGGGAGAGGAAAAACCTTCGGAGCCTGACACTCTCGCCTTATCTCGTGACTCGTGACGTAAAGCTCGAAACTTTCTTGAACGTCACGATAAACCTTCGTTTATACGGTCTATTTGCTCGTTCGAAATGCCCGCCCGGTTCGAGCTCCGCAACGCTATTAATTTGTCGGGCAACCAGATAGGCGCGACACTTGTTGCGAGCGATTGCAGCCTTATTGTCATTATAAACATTATCGAAGAAAAAAAATTAAATATATATATATATCTCAGATTTGTGTAACCGATACATTGTTTAGTATATGAAATAGGAGCGACAGGACGAGAAGGGCGTTCTACTTTTAGCTCGATAATCCTGCGAGGAAGGCCACCGCGGTTATGCCTCGATAGATCGAGCTGAAGATAAGGAAGTCTGTTGGTAAAAATATTTAAAAAATAAAATAAAATGTATCACGCAATAGATGTGTGGCGATCCGGGGAACTGTGCGCCTTTATTCCGTGCGTCTGTGGAGCGCACACAGGTGGGTGCACCTGCGCGCCACCGCTTTCGTTGTTGCAACGTCCCGACTGCCTCGCGGTCCACGCCTCTCTATCAGACGAGTAGCCTGCAACCGAGGATCGGTTTACGATCGCCCCGCAGCTTCTGCGGTAATTCTCATTGTTCGTATGCGTCACGATCGATGAGCTCGAATAACCATTCTAATGCCAGGCTATCTATAACGAGCACCGCCGTCCCGTGCGAGCGCCGGGCGACGCCGTCGTCTCTTTTTCTATTATTTCCTTTCTCCGATTGTCCGTGACTCCGCTGAAGTATTCACGGATTCTCATACCAGCCCCACCCTCACTGTCTGGCAAAGAGAAATAAAACGTTTTATTACAGCTTAATTTTAAGGAGTTTATTTAAATTGATTAAAATTTCATTCATTTTTCGTAGTAAAAAAATATTCGATCGAAAATTCCTGTTACGAGTATCGGCTGCTCGTAACAGTGTTCCGACCGTGTCAAAAGATATCCAAGACCCACGCTGTAAAAAAAAAATCCGTATGAAATTTAATGTACAATTGTGATGAAAAATTAATCTTCAGTGTATTAAAAACATTGAACTTAACTTATTTTTTTATAATGTACTTTAATTTCAATCAAAAAGTATATTGATTTCTCATCACAATTGTAAATTGAATTTAATGTACCAGTTTTTGCATAAAAACTTCCATTCCGGTACATTAAGTTTACAATTTTTTTTTTTTTTTTTTTACATTGCGATACAAAAAAATGTACTGAGAATGAAAAGTTTTCATCAGTATCGATAAGCCGCTGTAATGTCGCGGGGGCAGGTATCCACTGTACCATACGGTACCCCGGTTGCGAAACGTCACAATGGCCTATTAAGAATTATTGGAGCAAGTAAAGGTATGCCGTCGTCGATGCATGCGCCGAGTAGCCCGCGCCGACAGACGCGAGTCGCTACCGTGCGACAGTCGATCGGTTTCTCTGTCGGTTCTAACACACAGTCGGGCCGCGAGTTCTCCTTCCAAGTGCGAGTGTGAGCGTAAGTGATAAAAAAAAATGATCTGTTACTGCTGGCGCTAGTCCCCCCCCCCCCCCTCCCCCCTCCCCCCTAGATTTCCAACGGCCTATAGAGACTTCCATAATAATGCGCCTACTATCTATCCATCCATCTATCCATCGGTCTGTCCGCCTTTCGACATAGATGTTAATGCCTACGTCCTCAAACTAGCCGTAAATTGCCACAGGGCAATTTGTTAACTCGCCGGATCGATGTTTTACACCGAGCAGGACAACGACATCGGCGAACGTGTATTATCCGTGTGTAGCGAACGTCGTTGACGGTTCCGCGTCGTGATACTGACCGGTCGGCTGCAATTCGTGCTGCACGATCTCCGGCAGACACTATCGGGAAGGTGTGAGCTTCACGCAGGCCCAGTTCGGTCTACCACGCGCCACGGAGCTATCGGCAATTACGCTTGATTACAGACTTTAGCAGACTCCCGAGCGTGCCGCAACATATCTGTTGTAAGCTCTTGTATCGGAAACTGTAACGGGTGGGTAGGGCCGGGCACAGACTACGTAGTCGTAAAGTTGTCGGACCGATGAACGGAGAAAAAAAATAACATGAAAAATATTGGCGGCGCGGCGTGAAATTACTTAACTAATTTACCTACTCGATATGGCGACAACAAACTCTGCTGCAGCACAACGCTTGTCCTTCCCCGCAGCACACCCAGCATTTTTTCAAATTTATTTAAATTAAGTAAACAGTTACTTAAATGAAATAAATATTTATTTAAATGAAATATTTATTTATTCAAATGAAATAAATATTGTACTCAAACCAAATAAACGGTGGCCGTCGAATAAATTATTTTTCTGGGCTATAATTTTCTGGGATAAAATTAGATTTACAATAACGGAATAAATGTTCATTCCGGAACCGGACAAGATTTCCGCGTCGGCGAGACTCGCACGAAAGGGTCGTCGACCCTTTCGGCGGTTGGATCCAAAGTCTCCACCGGTCGGGCACTTTGTCGGCCAACACTTTGTCGAGCAATCACGTTGAGCGCGACGATCACCATAATCGCGACGCGTTCGTCGACTCTCCTACATCCGGAGACGATGAGCGATGCATCGCTGTCGTCCGTGACGACGCGTTGAACGCCCGAGTCAGCGTATCAGCCCGTACCTATAAAGCATACCGGCTGCCTGCAACGTCCGACAAGATTGTGCGGCACACATCGCACCGGACTCCGTACAGACGCGTGCAGTACGCGGGAGGGGAGCGAACGCGCGTTAGCGTTATTCAAAGATTACTGTAGCGTGGCTCGCGTGGTGCAGGTCAGGATCCGACATCGGCGTGCTCGCTGTGGTTCGCGTGCACCAACTCTCGAGGAGGCGAGCTCGCGCTGCACCCACACGACGAAGGGAACTCGACGGGGCAGCCGCTGCAACAACCACCACTCACGGCGCCGACTCGCGCTCCGATGGATGCATGTGCACCCGCACGCGGCCCGATGCACGCCGTGACAAATCAGAAAGACCGAGCGAACGTTGCTCCAACATATCTTTCCTCCCCCTCGCCTCCCCTCGCCGGCGCGGCGTACACGCCTCGACGACGCGAGCATTTATTCTCGTCGGGAACATCGACTCCGCGTGCATACGCTTATAAACGCGGTTGCACCGGAGCGTAGGCGGATTCACCCCCGCGCGAGATAAATCATCTTGCGATGACAGACTCGCGCGCTATTGCCCGATAATTCCGTTGCGATTTCGGTTCGCTGAGACTTTTTCGTTTACTTTCTCTACCACCGACGATCTGTCAGGTGAAAAAAAAGAATTGAATCTCAATTCTTTTTTTTTTTTTTATTGAAATATTAAATCTGCTCCAGTTGCAGCCGATCGGAGATTCGCTCGGGCTTAGCTCGGGATTATTAAGCATTGCGAAATTGCGGATCCGACGGGAGGAGAGCCGCCCGGTTGAATTGCCCGCTCGACGCTCGATGGCCCGTGTCAAGGTTGCCGATGTACCGAGCTTATGTAGCTTCGATGTGGCGTATCTGGAGTATCTCGAACGCGCATACACACACGTGTACTTTGTACGAGAGAACTGACCGGGGGAAAAAACGTTAATGAAGAGCGAGAGGCGCGTGTCGGGTGTCACAGCGCAGTTGGGGACGGTAGCACGGGATCATCCGGTTCCCGGTCGGATCACGTCTATCCTGTGGATTATTATCTCCTGTAACAGACGCTGTACCAAGCGACGCCTCCATCCGCTCGTGGAACCGACCCTTGCCGAGTAATTCGTTCGGTACGAGCACCATTCGTCTGCGCGTCCATCGTCGCCGTGGAAAATTAACCGATCGTTCGAATAATCGGTACAATAAAAAAAAAATAATAAAAAAAATTCCCTCTCATTTCTTTGAAACTTATGCGAAGTGAACTCTATTCGCGAGGACTATACCTTAACCTAACAATTTTTTTCTCAGTGGTTCGGCTAATAGTAAATTTTTTTGATTGATATGTAAATCAAATTTGATTGGAACTGGTCCGGAATCAAGTTTTTAATGCCAAAGAAAATCGTTCATTCTGAACCAAGTACATCCGATGCATAGATCGCTTACAAAAAAAATAAAAAATGAATTAAAAACGCTATCGGTGAGAAGCAATTTCGTCGAAGTTTCTCTCTCGTCCATAAATGATTATCTGGTTTCGTCATTGTTTATCGTCGAGCATAAAACGATTTGGTGGCGAACGCGTCACACATCCTATACGTATATGCCGAACAAGCTGCATATATATATATTCGCCCGAGCATTTGAGGCAGCGGCCGTTTGTCCCAGTGAGCGGACGTTCACCCGCGGGGCCGAGGACACACCGAGCCACGGCGAACCAGTGCGAAGATAGCCGAGAGGGCTGGTGTGTTGTACGCTGTGTGCGCGAACGGGTGCAAGAGCTACGGAGAGAGAGTCCTCAAAAGCAGCTCGCGGCCCTCCAAAGCTGCTGCTGCTGCTGCTCGTGCGCTGCTCTCCCGCCTCGCGCACGTATCGCTCTGATATTTTTACCGGGGGGGTTATGCTCCCGATAAAACCTGACCTCCCCGCGCTTTCCGTCTCCCTTCTATCACTCGTTTAGTCTCTGTTCCTACTTCTCACATACCATTCCACCGGATACGCCGTAATACACAGCCGTTGCCGAGAAATTGCCGCGACGATACGCCCCAGAACGTCCACTTGCTCCGAGTCTCTATTCCATTTTATTACCGTCTTGCCCTCTTCAGCCATCTCCATAGATGACTATATCCACAGTTTTCGTCGGTATTGATTGATTCAATCATTTATTATTATTATTATTATTATTATTATTATTATTATTATTATTATTATTATTATTATTATTATTATTATTATTATTATTATTATTATTATTATTATTATTATTTTATGGTGTTGACCGATCGATTGATCGGTTAATAGCATTAACAGTGACAGGCTGGAAAGTACGAAAAAATAATGACAACCTTATCCGGACTTACTTAGCAATGATCGAAAAAGAAAAAATAATAATAGCCCGTTGACATTTGATCCGGTGCAATCGTAACAACGTTTGTGTAATAACGAGAGTGTGACCCTGGTTGGATTTTTCGCACGGCCGTTGCCCAAGATTCCTCATGGAATCGTTCGAGGAATTGCCCGTCTGGAAGCGGCGTGGCCCGTTGCCCAACCGATCATTGCCATGCGTTTACCTCAAATTCGCGGTGCTGGTCCGGAATGGCAGTGTAATTGAGCGGTCCGCTCGGGAGGCGAGACGTGTGTAATCTTAAATCCGAACTGTGTGTATTACCTTATCCTAGCAGTCCGCCTACCGCGGGAACTTCCTGCTGTTTTTCGCTTCGACACACGCACACCCGCGTGCGAAAGAAAGAAAACGAAACACTTGTCGTTTCAGCCGGCTCGTCGAGAGAGGGTTGGGAATCGTGAAGAAATCGGGCATGCGCAAGGAAACGACATTCACATATATATATATATCTCTCCTTCTCATTAAAAAAATAACTAGAAAAATAATGACTGAGCTCGGCGATAGACGGAGTTAATGCGTGAGATTAAAAGTCCCCCGAGCTGGACATCGCGGCTCTCGAGTTGAACGACCCTCGACGAGACTCCGGCTCGGAAACCTCTCGACATTCAGTCCCACGAGTGGATCGTCGTCGAGTCATCGATTATCTGTGCCGATGACGAGAAAAAATAGTTACTCATATTTATTTATTTATTTATATACGCGATGTACGTACACAAATACAGGACAGAGACTGTGGAGGTATAGCTGAGCTTATAATATGCTCGTTTGCCGATATGACGAGCTCCGTGCGCTCTCGTTCGAAGGGGTCGATAACACCGGTGGCAAGCTCGCTCCCCGTTTTACATAATATTCCACGAGGCCCGGCTCGTACCGTACGTGCATGCAACCTTATTATAATTCCACTCTCCCCGACTTAGAGGGAGAGCGGAGGGCCGCGGAAGGGCGGTTTTTATAGGCAGGTGGGCTTGTAAAAAAAAAAGCTACATTCAAAGCGCGCGTGAGTTCACCCGCGATTTGCTTAATTCGGCCTCGCGGAGCTCGTTGAACCCGCCGCACCCTGGATTGACCGGACCGGCGGGTCGAAATCCAACCCTCCTGGTTCCGGTGAGCGGGCTTTGGGTGGTCCTTTTGTATTTTCAAACAGTTCGAAGACCGGGAAAGGGAAAACGAAGAATCACGCTACCGAGCGGTTGTCGAGCATTCGCGGGCCGACAGCATGAGTTGCGTACTGTATCGGAGCCGGAGTGCGTTCTCGATGAACAAGCCGAGTCCGAGCAATAAATCTTTGGCGGGTGAACAGCTTGTCGCTGCCGGCGGAGAAACACACACGCTCTTGGGCGAGACTATGCGTTGTCGCGCAGTCGTACGTGTGCATGCGTAGAGTTCGCGTGTGCGATTTCCAGCGGCAGAAAGCGGGACGCTAATTATGGAAAGTTATGTCCCGAGAGTCGCAAGCACACGATATTAGATCGAAATCGAGCGGTCTCGAATCGATAGAGACGCAAAACTCGCGTCCGGGAGACTCAATTACTTTCCCGCGAAAGCGGCAATCGTTGCGTTTATTTCTTCGAGCCGAGATGTAAACGGGAACGATGTAATCGTTGCTTGCGCGCGTATTTCCGAAGGAAGGTGAAGCTCCACGAGCCGCGTCGTTATGAACGAGAATGTCCAGCGGTGAAACAACTTAACGGATAAACGAATGAGAACGATATTCAAATTAGGTCTCGTTGGAGGATGAGACGTTGCATCATCGCGCGCTCGCCGATCGCCCGAGCGCGGGATAGTTTCTTCGCCGCACGGACAAGTCGAGCGGTAGGAGACCGGGGCAAAACGGAATCGTGTCCTCAGTTTCATATGAAATGTGATTGTACAAAAAAAAAAAGGCCATTTACCGTGCTCTTCGGACAAGTTATCCACAGGTCAAAAGTGGCGATTATGGACCTATTTTGTAAATATCTTCTACATGTATATCGGAGCTAAGCTCCGATATACATGTAAGCTGGGTAGGAGGTGGTGGGACAAACATCTAAACCAACAAACAAATCCACAATTTTCCAAAACATATATATGATAGAATGGACTTTCAAAATTCCGAAATCCCATTCCCTGTGCTATATTTTCCAAAATTCGATTTTCATAGATAAGCAATGGATTTCGGAAATTCGAATTTCATCCACCACGGGATGGATTTCCACACGCTATGAGCCGTGCGATCGCGATCGCGGAGCGCGATCCATGCGAGCGACGCGAAGCGCGTTAGCCAACATAACCGCCGGTACATAATAATTACGTGCCGATAATCACCCGCCAATCCGGGTGGGCCATATTCTCCACCCTCGCTCTGCAGCCACTTGGTTGCCACCTCTAGCTACGTGCCCAGCCCGGTATGTGGGTAATCGGGTCTCGTCCCTGTTTCGGTATCGCCAGTAGGTTGGCTCGAGCGAGTCGAACGGGGAAAGTCAATCCCCATCGAACCGACGAGAAGCGATCCGGCGAGGGATGATCGACGACGAGTCGTCGGAAAGGTCGAACTCTATCGCATTAAGTATTTCGCAGGGTGCGAACGAACGAATAAAGCGAGCGTGGCGCGCGTCTACAGGAGGTGAACGTACTCTCTCCCTGCCGTGCAACGCCGGACGTAAATACTAAGAGTGGTCGTGGCTCGCATGTAACACGGTCGCCGTACGGACCTAATTGTTCGCTCACCCGCTGTGCGGCAACTTCTCCTCCGTCCTCCTTCGACTCGGCTCCGCGCGAGATCGAGAAATCTCACTCGCAGCGGCGATAAGTACATACCTTCGACGAGAGTGAGAACGAGCCCCGATTGCATTGCACTTTGTAGCGCCCGTGGCCGTTTACTCTCCTTTATCCTCAACGGCAAGTGGCCAGACGCGGTTGAAATCGGTTTCGCCGCTTACATTGTTTGTACCCCTTTTCTCAGCGACTCGCGAACCGGTGAACTTACACACTAATTCTAATGTATGGACGGCAAAAGCCCCTCCCGCCCCTTTGTCCTCCTTTCGAAAGGCGTGTTCCGCGCGGTCGATAAGGCGAATTATCGATTGAGCAATAGGCAGAAACGCATTGATTATTCAGCGTTCGTAATGACGGGAAACGCGTGGAGCCTTGGAGCTGAAAAGAAGATAAATAAAAATGGAAATTAAAAAAAAAAAAACGAAAAATCTGAGTCTCGATGCATCGGTACGGGAGATCGTTGGACGCCGATTGAGCGACACTCACGCTACCGCGTTACGCGCCCACGCGGCGATCGGCTGGCGCTGCTGCACTCTATTCCACGCACTTTGTGCAGCACGGAGCCTGTCCGAGATACTCCGTTATTTCATAATTGTAGTGCCGCTAGCACGTGTACGCTCGGACGAATCGCCTCCCCCCTCCAATGGTAAATCGGTACACCTCGGCAAACGGCACCCCGTTGCCCAACTCCGAGCGACGGCGGGCAACCGCACCAGGCCGGTTAAATCAGCGAAGCGAATCCGCGGACGCCGAGCGGTGAATTGCCGAGCGCATTCCGCGCGCGGGACGCGCGTTTGGCAATCGCAAGGATTGTTTATTACTATCTCGCTCCGTCGTGTGTGTCCGAGAAGCTCGCGAAGTCCGAACGAAGAAGTCGCGAACGGGCGAGATCGGCGATCGATGAGATATCGATGATTAACGTGGACGATGATTTATCGTATGTCGCAATTAAAGAATTTTTACATGTTGCGAAAAAATTTGCCAATGTCCGCCGATAATTGGCTGAGGTCGGGGGACCGCGGGGCAAAACGGAGCTGCCTTTGCGATGAGACTTTTCCGGTCCAACGTCCTGCGAAAAATTGGTCAAGGCAGCCCGTCTTGCCCCGATCTCAACTAGACGTGATATTATCGCGGCAGTTGGTACTTTTTTTTGCTATTGAGGAATTTGTTGTTTGGATAATGTGCTCTCGTTTATTAACGATTCATAACCGTGCGAACTTTGAGCGAGCGATTGAGCCAGAGGTAAATGCTCTCTGCCAGCTCGCGGGCGTTCTCGTCTCTCGCACAGAAGCGGCAGCAGCGACAGCGGCAGAAAAGGAAAAAAAAAATCTTGAAAGCGGTGAAACTAGGCTGAAAGTGCGGGAACAAGACGCGAGAACGAGACCCGGTCGCAACTTCTCTCGACCATGTTACGTGTGTATTTCGCTGCGCTCGTGTGTAACAACGACGTACGCAACGGACGCGGGAGATACCCGAGGACTGGCGTGTACGCGCCGGTCGGGCTAAACGTGTGTGTCGCGATTACGGCAATCTACGCGCCAATATCGGCGGAACGATAAAACGATATCTGGCAAAATCCGTCTATCTCTGGCGATCGTACTCACTCGTTCGGTTATAAATATTCATGATCCACCGGCAGCTCCGATCACCGATCTAAAAGCCTCGATGGCTTTTTTTCCTTTTCGCGAAATAATTCTCGTTCTCTCGGGGCAAGTTTTTTAAAAATTTGAACTGCTTTTTCATATTCCAGCAACGAGCCACGAACTAGTTGCACTCGATCTTGAAACGACTTTTATATAATTAGCATCGATGCGATAAGGCTTATCTGAATCTTTATCTCGACGTCGGTCGGCGCCTTGCGTTCGAAACTGCTCGAACGTAAAGTATTATGTATACGCCGGATAGGAAGCGAGCTTGTACAGGGGACACGTAACGAACGGTGGCGGCCTGTGTGACAAACGCCGCGCGTCACGCTTCGTTACTGCACCAACCTGTAACGCTTCGTGCAATTCATATTATCGGTTCCTACGATCGGGACGAAAAAAGAAAGAAAATGTAAACGCAAGATAAGCGAAATTTGTAAATTGTTGCATTGGCATTTTATAGATAGACGAGGAATTTCGTCGATGAAAACTCGAGTCGCCGATCTGTAGGACGGCCGCTTTGCGCATTGCCGAGGCTTTTCAATGCTCTTTGTTTCGGTCGCTGAAGGCGCGACGTTTAATAAAGTGGAAATAAATAATAATAAAAAAATCGCGAATTGCGATTGGCAAGCGCGATTGGCCTCATCGTACCGAGCCTGAGGGTACACTCGATCTATGCGGCTGCGATCGCAAATTGTTTCGCAATTATTTGCTCGAAGATAAGCGGCTTCAAGCTGTGCGCGCGTGGAACATCCGAAGCTCAAACTGAACGGAGCGAAACGAGGCGGCTGAGATTCGAACTCGACACATGTGGCAAGAAAAGCCCGAGGAAACTTTCGACCGTACCGGACAGTAATAGTTGCGGTAACGTCTGGCCATCGCCCGCTCGACGATGTCGCTCCGAGTTTCGACCACTTCCGTCGTTGCGATTACCGTGCCATTTTCTTTTACGTAAATTGTCGGGGGCGGAATGAGACAGGGGCAAAACGGTACGGTGGGGGCAAAACTCAATTTTCCAATAATTTTTGGATGCCCCATTTTATCCCAACGATACATCCGGATTTTCAACCCCGTTTTGCCTCACTCGACACCGCCGCCACTATCCAAAAGTTATCATAAAATTGCGTTTTGCCCTATCAACGCAAAAAAAAAAATTAATTGACGACAAAAAAAAAATGGTACATCCTTGCGGACAAAAAAATGTTCATCAAATGTACACTTATTTTCTTTTCTACCGTGTGAGGAAGAATAACGAAGAAATTGTCGGGCTATTTACCTCCGGCTCGACAATCGTTTGACCGATTGGATTCTCGGGGAATTGAGGTTGGCACCAGGGCGCGGAAAGCGAGAGTCCTGAAATATCGGGTCAATGAGCGGAAGGAATCCACGCGTGCCTCTCGATCGCCCACGCAAAACGGCAGCAGGAGCGACCGGGCGAAGGAGATACAAAATTTTATTGCATTCCGTTAGAGTCCCAACCCGTTGAGCGCCGCGCGAAAGTGAGCGAGAGACAATGGGGCCCCGCGATACGCGCGCAATACACGCTTTTGCATTAGATCCCAGCCGGCAACAACGAGCTATCTGTCTCGCCTAGCAATATGCCACAATACCTACGTATTATCTCTCGCTTTGCGGGAGCTCGCGTGGGTCTCTCTTTTTCCCCCGATGGATTTTGCAACAGCTGCGCGCGGCCTGCCCACAGATGGAATGAATTTTTGACCGACAGCCCCGCTTCGCGATAATATTACCGGGACCGGAATGGAACCACCCGGCAAAACTTCTCGTATCTCGATCGATAGCCCGCGATAGTCCAAACAGCCCGGGGCAGATTGGAAAATCCCAATGGACAGCGAATCGAGAAATGCATTGCAGAATGCAATCGATGCATTTATCGATAGGAGCCAAGACACAGCGCGGGCTTCGAAAGCAAACGAAAACGTTCCCGCGGGGTAAAAAAAAAAAAAAAAAAATGGTATGCAACGCGGTGGACAAATGGAAATCGATGGATCGAAGAAGCGATGCAATGGAAACAATTTGCTTTTTGGTGCGCACCGACGGAACTGCAGTTCTTGTCGCGCTGTACACGGGACGCCGAGCGTAGCCGCTGCACTGAGAATCGAAATAGATTTTCTAATTCGGTTTGCCCGAGTTCAACGACCGATTTTAGCCAAATATACCACTACGTGTGTACGGGTCGCGTCGATCTATTTAAATCCGAAATCACTGAGCGAGGAGCGCTCGCGCTCACGGGTAATGCTATAGGTAAGTTCGGGCACCTATATATAGATCGATATAGACCTAGGACCGACCGAATCTCGTGCTCGTCTCGCGGACGAAACTAATCTCGCGTTAGCCCGTTTCCAAAACTCATACTATATATATATGTATATATATTGAATAGCTGCATTCTACCTCTTCATGGGGTAGGTGACGAAAAGACAAAAAATTAGCGAAACATTGATAACCGTACGGTAGCGATTTGTCGTCGACCCACGCCTTCTCTTTCTGGCTCCCGGAACGCGGGCGCACGATTCTCCAGGCTGACTAATAAATCGCACCGCCGGATAACCAGAAACCCGGGTGGCAGCAGCAACAGCATTTCTCGCATACCTCCGTTCAGCGTTGTATAATTTGTGACGTTAGGCGGCCGGTAATCAAACAGCTCGGCAGTTGTCGGCGAAAGTGTATTCACATTGCCCCGCGGACTCGCGGGAACGGGATCGGTTCCAGATATTTTCCCCCGATTCGTTTCTTTTTTTTTTTTTTTTCTTTCGTTTTTCCCATCAACGATCGCAGATGCAGATAACAAGAGCGCGCACCGTAGGCTCGTAACGAATTTGTGACTTTCACCGTAAAACGTCGGTTGACACGGTGGCACGAATCGGGCAAGTTTCGTAAGTCTCGTACAATTTGGGCGACTTTCTTACGTGCTGACGCGCCGAGGGCTGCGTCAGCGAGTTCGTCGCATCTCTCGATGCAACATGCCTCTTTATGTATCACGCTCGTGCCGCGTCATTGTTCCGCCCAAGGCCAACGCTGTGTCGAGTTGCTTTGATGCGAATCGTACGATCGCTTGATTACATCCTCGTGCCAGACGACAACAGAAGCGACACTTTGCGAGGCGATGGGCAGAGTTTATATGTTTGACTGTTTTGAGAACCTCGATTCCGGCCAATCGGGTTCTACCGAAACTGGACGGTTGGCTCATCGAAGTTTTACGAGACGCCGTAAATCGCTATTCTTTTTATTTCGGTATCCTTTCGCGAACAGTTCGGTGCGGTTTTGTGATCCCGGCTTCGCGCTGATCTGGTCTTCGAAATTCATACCGCGAAGACGGGCGAATTTTTGTGTCCTGACGGAGTTCGAGCGATTTCGACGGGAAATTTGGGCGGGCATTTTTTTTTCGCCAATTTCTCGACTCGACGACGTCGGCAAAGCAGCAGCAGGTTAGTCGAATAAAGACGAAGCGGTTGTCCGTTAACGCGCATTTGTCAACCACTTGTCCATTTTCCCGCTGTTCTTGGCTCTGCGAATAATTTACGGGTCGCGTTGGCTCTTCCTCCTCCCGCTATGTGTTGGTACAATAACGTTATACACGCAGCCGCTGCAACTCGGTTACTCTCGATAATTTATGACGAGGAGAGGAGCGCATGCAAGAGAGTGTGAAAACCGCAGGCCATAAACGCCAGGCCGCAACCCGGTGACCGCTTCCAAGCCCCCTGCAATAAATCTTCTCTTACCTGCCAAACGCCTGGAGCTTTATGCGTTATTCTGTCCGGAGTAACATTTTTCCACTCCGTTTGAAACTGCCACCGTGGCTCAAGAAGCCAATAACTTCAAGATTTAGAATCGCTATCATTGACGAGTTTCAAGTTCTTTTTATTTCTCCATCAGCATCAAATTTGACGATAGTAATCACCAAAATGTGAGGAACCGCAGGCTGCGGAGGCTATAAAATCGTACGTTGGTCTACAAAATATAGTAGTAGTGAAAAGGTGTTTATTGACAATAACAGTTGGTCCATACAATCTCCGAAACATCTCTCTATTTGTTGATAAGTCGCTTTTAATAACATTGCATAAAAACTATCGATCGTCTAAGAAAAATTACCATAGCGAGTGGTAGTAGGGCACCAGGACGCCACTTATGATGGAAAGTCTCAGATTTTTCAATAATTTTTACCATAATATCGACGAAAAATTCTTATAAATCCGGTACTTCCCAGCATTTCGCCCTAATTCCCTACAACTATGTGCTACGGTAATATCTCAAGCGACACAGTAATATTTACTAGATCCTTCTCTCAGTGTATGAGTCCCGCAAAGGGTATTCTATGTCTCTTGCATAAACGAAGGCATCGATTGGCTGTCTGCTGGGTACGCAGCAGTCGCCGGAGAGACGAGTACCTTAAAAAAAAAAAAATGTTGCCATTGCTTTTTACTCCTCTGCGTGAACGTGTTTTATCTTTACTTTCAAGATAATCAAAGTTTTACGATATATGTCGCCATAAAATGGGAATAAAAACCAATAAAAAAATTGACACGTCACGATAGGCTGAGCGGAAAGGTCACGTACCAATATCCATGAATTCTTGGCAAGCCCACTTGGGGGTGAAAACCGCGGGTCTCGCGAGTCCGGAAGGCGCGGCTGGCGCTGGTAACAGGTGTCCGTACGGTACTTTGCCTCATGGACATGCAGCGCAAAGGTCGATTACACACAAACGCACACGCTCCATCTAGCCCTGGTTATCGATACGTTTCCCTGCCGCGTTTTCGCCCCCGCAGTGTTCTTTCCCGAGCGTCCGACTCTGACAAAGGAAGGACGTCCGAGTTGAATTCGGAACGAAGAACCAGTTTGAGTACGGTTCCGCGACCGAAGGAGCCGGAAGTGTCCGAAGGAAAACCAGAGGACCGACCATTCTGACGGCATAAAAGGAAGAGAAAAGCGAAAAAAGTTTCAAGCGGCTGGACCACGAAGAGGACCAGTTTAACCGAACTCGCTCGGTAAGAAACCGAGAGCAAACAAAAAGAAAGAAAGAAGAAAGAAGAGAACGAAGACGAGAGTGAAAAGGCGAGCTCTTCCACCACCGCCCAATACCTGGCGGGCTCAAGAGCTCGTTTTGTTACCTCAGCAGGTTTTTGGTCTACTCTCGCTGTCGCTTACGTTGGGATAGGCCCTCGACTTTACCGCTAGCCCAGACGAGTTCTCGACGTCTCTCCCCTACCACTTTCGTATTCCACTCTAGCCTTCGTATATGGTATAGCTGTTAGCTGTTCACCTTCCGTTCACCTGCGAGACGTGACTCCTTACGCAGGCGCGCGACACCTGTTCCTCTACGTTTCGATGCGCGGCAGTCGTCGTGTCGCGAAGACGTCCGATTCGACATCCGTCGTCTTGTCATCGGGAACCTAATTGGCTGTGAACTCTTTTATAGCCAATTTATCGGCTGTCCAATCGGCTCTCGTTGATTCTCGTTCGATCGGCGATTAATTCGTCGCGGGTCGGCGGAGGGAAAGGAAATCTCGATCGCGTCGTTGAGAGCCACGCAACTCGAGCGCGAATGAGACCCGCGCGTTGACTCTCGATATTCCGCGTACACGTGTTGCGCTTCGACGCTCGCTCGGATACGCGTCAAGCCTCGAGGTGTCGGGCGCGGGACTATCAAGTAAATTGATAGAGAGAACAATTATTTCATTACGAGTGGATGACGCACTTCGATTCCCACTCGTCGGTCCTCTTTCCTCGATCCAACGAGACCTACCAAGAAATTTTGGCGCGTTGCATCGGGACCTGACAAGGTTCTGGAAAGGTCTCATCAGGACCCGATATGTGCGGCTCTCAAATCTCCGCTAGGGTGGATCTCTGAACGGAGAGATGTTCCTAAAACGTAAATGGCCTTTTGACTTTTACTTCGCACCGATATATATTTTCGACGACGCAGACAAGGAACAGCCTTGGCGAACTCGCGAGACCGGATCGCCTCCGTCGTCTCGGTCCCGTCCGTCAGCCATAAATTTAGCCCGGTCTTGTTAAAGTACGCGAGAACACGGAGAGCTCGAACTAGCCGAGTTGCGATAGTGGTTGGGTTGCGGTGCGGCTTGACACGAGTCCGCCCAGCGTTTCGCGGGCAAGCTTGACGTTACCTACCCCTTGCAGTCGCGCTGTATCGACGCCCCAGTATCAAAAGGACGTAACCTGCGTACCTCGTCCCATGGTCTACGCCCTTTTGATTCCTCGCAGTCGATATAGCACAGCCAGTATATCAGAACGGTTTAGACACACACTGCAAGGGCGATGGAGTTGGGAGCCGACGGTTTCTGCATTAACAAAGACCCGTTGGTAACACCCCGACCTCCCCCCCCCCCCCCCCCCCCCCGGGAACGGTACAGTAGAATTTGCTCCGCGAGGCGGGAATCCTTGATCCTAATGACGGGTCAAGCGTGCCAATTGGCGGACCGAACAACAGCGAGACTTGTCGTCTCACTTCTCTTTCGTCGTCTACGTTTTCCATAGCTTGCACGACCGAAACTCCATTCACCGTCTCCCTCTCGATTGCACTCGATTTCTGTACGACCGAATGCTGCGGCGAGATCAAGAAACTTCCGAAGTGGACAAGAGAATAGTCTGTAATTTTTTTTTGAAGTTGAGAAAAGTCTTGACTGCCCGAACGCTGAAGTTACGCGATCGTTCGGTACCGAGACCGAGAAAATTTCGAACGTGGTATATCGTGCGGACATTTGGACATACAATCATATAATTTTCGGTTTAATCATATTGTGTCCACAT
This sequence comes from Amblyteles armatorius, assembly GCA_933228735.2. Classification (NCBI taxonomy): domain Eukaryota; kingdom Metazoa; phylum Arthropoda; class Insecta; order Hymenoptera; family Ichneumonidae; genus Amblyteles; species Amblyteles armatorius. The sequence continues at coordinate 20,498,545 of OW121687.1, read as the reverse complement.
ATGCCAAAAACTGTGCAAACGGCAGCGCCATTCGTTTGTTACATTAAAAGATATTACTGGTGACCCTCACTTGCCCTACATAGTTTTTCTTAGAAAATAACACTTAATCTATTTAAAAAAGTCGAAAAATAAAAAACCAAATACCTAGATTTGAGCATACGCGCACGATCGTTAGTGTGGTGCTAAAAAATTTGACATTCGGTCGGAGCGATAAGAGTCGCTGTTGGAGGATGAAGCGCTCCGATCAGCGAGCGATTTCGAAAAATGGGCTTCCGAGCAAGGAAGAGGTAGAGGAACGGGGCCCGCGGTGGACGCGACACGTTCATCAAGGCAAGGCATCAGCGGAGCGGCGGTGGCCGAAGGAGCGCAAGCGCGCGAACTCGCGATATACCCAGACGCGGCAAACTCACTCGCGCACCGCACCGCACGCCATACACAACCACTAACCAAGCTCTTTCTCCGCTCCGTGAGACCACGCGGTCCCGAACTCGTGCGTCAATATCTCTGCCTACGAAACTGACGTTTTTTTTTTTTTTTTTTTTTCAAACGAGAAAAGTCTCGCGGCGAAACGGTTGAGTTGAAGTTTTAGACAGATCGATCGCCGGCGGCCGATCGCGGTGTGTCGGAAGCGAGTAATAAAAAAGGCGAGAAAGAAAAAAAAGAAAACATTGACGGTCAGTGTGCCACGAGTGCGCGAAGCGAAGTGTCATACCTCGAGGTGAGAAGCGCCCGAAAGAGCCAGCGATTAGTAACAAAACAAAAAAAAAAAAAAAGGTACAAACTAAATCCGTCGAATGTAACGCTGGATCTCGAGGAGATTAAATTTTGGGCACGTGCAGCCCGCGAAAGGGACGATCTACCGATCGGTTTATGAAGTGCGACGTGAAATACTGAACGGCAGCTCGACGGAGCGGCACCGAAAATTGTGCGTAGTTTCACTGAAAAAAAAAAGTTGATAGAAACAAAATTAATCCCTCCCCAGTGAGTCACCGTTACGTATTTGTTATGCCTGTAATCGGGCGTTTAATCGCGAGAACACAGTGCGACTGAGGAAGTAAATAATTTTGCTGAACCGCGACAAAGAAACATTGATCGAGACGAATAACTTTTATCTCGCGTTTAGTTTAAGTCAATCGTCGATTAATATTTTTCGCCCATTTCACCTTTTTTTTTTCAATCCCGCGTGCACGTGACAGAGTCGAATCCGAGGTTTCGACCAATTAGGATATAAACGTGGCATGATAGACAGACGGGTAGAAGATTGGTGTGTACAAGCGATGACCGTGCAGGAGTTCAAGCCGCGCGGCAGCGCCGAGGAGCAACCTGCGGGTGACATCCTGTCTCCCGCTCCCGATCCTCTCGAGAACGAGAAGGAATCGTCCTCGTCGGGCTATCATCGCTCCGATCCGACGGCCTATCCACCGCAGGACAGCGAGAATCTGCTCGGTCGTGTTTTAGCTGGTAAGCGAAAAAAAAAAAAAAAAAAAAAATTCCCATCCAAAACTCCCCCAAAAAAGCTCCTATCTCGGATGCTTCGTTATGACTCCAAGTCGCAGATAAAAACAATCTGAATCCGTGCAATGAAATAATAATAATTTAAAAAAAAAACATTCACGCTAGACAAGCGCCACTGCAAAATAGCGTCCCGTTTAATTTTTACATCATAATACCGCGGACATTAGTATATACGATACATGGCAGTATCGCGCTCAGCGTTATAGTCTCTCGCATCGGGCGCGCCGTACGCGGAGGCGGCAGTTTCACTTTCCAGCGGCGGAATGTAGGTCGCGGGGCCCGGGAGAGGAGGCTAGTTCGTTGCCCCTCGGCGGCCTTCCACTCGGCGCTGGCATTTTTTTTTCTCTCCCCACCCCCCTCGCTCCGTCGTCTCCGCGGTTATGTATCCCCCCCCCCCCCCGCCCCTCCCGCTTCGCGAGTGCGCCTTTTCGCTCGCGAGCCTCCCGGCTGTGTGTCGTTCCTAGCCCAGATAGCGTCGGAGCGTTCTCCTCCGCGTTCTCGTCGATGTTGCACACACATGTGACACACACACACACACGCTCGCATACTCACCCGCGCGACTGGATGGTCTATGTGCGTGTGCGAAGCTGTTCTGTGCGAACTCTAGCTTCTCGTTCATTCCGTCTCTTTCATGCACGGGCCACCACGTTCGTGAAACAGCGCTTCTCGCACACACCGCAGGACGAAGCACACACGAGCGCGGAAAGTGACCCCTTCCATCGGCCATCGCGCGCTCCCTCCGACTCGGCCGTAACGCGGCCCTCTCTCGCTTCCTCTCGTCAGCGTTGCCTCTGTATCGCTGTCTCGTTGTCTCCTTCGCTCTTTGTCCCATTGGCCGGAGCCGCACACACGGGAGCGCGCACACAGCGGCGTTGTAGCAGCTCCGCGGCTCACACAGGAAAGTGGGTCGACGGGGCCTTGGCGCGAGGCTAGTTCGTTCACCCTGCCTGGCCCGTAACTGGGGCAAGATGAAATTAACCGAGTATCCCCCCCCCCCTTCCCTCCCCTCCGCCGCCCGACACCCGCCTCGCTCGCTCTCTAACACACACGTATATACATATATGCGCACGAGGCAAGAGCGGCTGAACTCTCCGAGCTCGCTGTATACCCTCCGCGGCCAATCGCCGGCGGAGCGGTTCAACAAACTCCAACTGGGACTTTCCCTCCTGCACCGACCGACCCTCGTCGCTGCTCGCTCTCCGTCCTCCCTCCGCTCGCTGCCAGCCTCGCGGATCTCTCCGTCTCCCTCCGACCGACCACCTCCGTTACCCTACTCGCGAATAATCCCCACCCACGTCTATCGGCGAAGGTCACCACACTTGCGTCGAGCGAGTGAACGAGAAGTGTGCGCGCATGACGGTGTGCGCGCGGTTCATACGCGCGCACACACACACTCGCGACTCTCGTCGTTGCGCCTCGTTTTGTTTCGCTTCGGAACGCGTGAAACGCACAGGCTTTCACGCACACGCGTGTTTCAGCGAACGAGCCGATAAACGGCTCACGCACGATCCGCGACTCTGCGTTTGCACGCTTCGGGGGTTTTTCGATGTTATCCATTGGGATGTTTCTAGCCGGTCGAAGAATCGCCAATTTTGTGGTCCTCGGTCGGTCAGGCTTTCGGGCCGATACAGACCTACGCCCGGAATGGGCGGCCGAATCGCGAGTTACGCAATCGTCGGGGAGCCGCCAGAAGCAGCGCGTTAACGAGGGCCCCGCTCGGTGAGCTAACACACCCGGAGAAAGTACATCCGCACCGTGCCACTGGACCGTGCGTCTCGATCACTCTCTCTTTCATTCTCCTACTTCACCCGTTCCGAACGCAACCAACGCAGAAAAATGCTTTCACCCAGACTCAAGAGCCGCGCGGCAGTACGCGGATCTCTTATGCACCGACGGCGATAGCGGGCGCAACTCGCTCGGTGCACTGACCTGCCACACTGCCATTCCAGACGGGCCGGTCCCGCCGCTTTGACCGGGCATTATACTTTCCGACATTGTGGACCAAATTTTGGTGTCCATTAGAATCGGGGACCAGCACGGAAATACATTGTTTCTCGAAGTTAAAGGATTTTTTATAATTCTTTTTATTACATTTTTTTCCGCATTCATAAGGCTTTTGAAGAAACAGTAAAAAGGGGCTGGAAAGAGAATCGCTCCGACGCGGGGGAAACCATTCGTGAACCCTTTTACGACCTATCATCGAAGTCACCCTTTTCGCCACTCTTCGATATCTAATCCGATCCTAGTGTATTTTTCCGGGTCTCAATTTTTTTTTCCTTCTCTTAATTGTCTCGCGATGATTTATCGCTGGAGACTCTCAACAGCCTTTCCTCTTTTTTATTTCCATTTTTTTTTTCAATTTATATTCAAAACAAAGATTTTGTTTTAAATCGCTCGTGGACCGGAAGTCTCAATGGCCTCGAGGCAAATTTGCATGCCCACTTTGGACGCACGTGTGTGTACCAATAAAAAAATAATCATTCGCGTTGCGTCAGTGTGGAATCGTATAAGTAAATGATGCATGGTACACTAGCAACGGAGCCGCTGCCGCCGCTTTGCTCTCTCATGATGTCGAAACCTTCTGTATCTCCCTCCCTCGCCCCGTCCCGCTCAGGACCTCTTCTCGGGTATTTTCTAATTGTGTGGCGCTGACGCTTACGGTGACGACTGGCTAACCTGAAAACCGAGTGCGCGGGCAATGGCCTGGCCTCCTCCCGGTCTCCGATGACCTCGATTGAGAGCCTCTCTAGCCTTCTCTCGCGCGCTTTCGTCTAGCTCTCTCGCTCGTTCACGTTCCCTCTCGCTGTGCCTCCTCCTCCCCCACCCTCCACCCATTCGTCCCCTTCATGTCGCGATTCGCGGAGAAGAGTTGACTCGCGTTCGTCGGCATCCAATCGCAGCATCGTTCCTCGACTCTCCGGCCTTCTCGGCGTTCGACCACCCCGCTCGCCCGAGGGATGATCAATCTCGCCCCCCCCCCCCGAGACACTCGAAAAGATCGCAACGTCGTTACTCATTTTTATGCTCATTTTTTTTCCTCGAAGAATCGCCAAGATCGAACCGCAAATTTCGATAAGAGGATACCGAGTTGGATCCCTCTCGGAGCTTCTTCTGTCTCTCGGAAACCGCGCCCGTCCCGTTATCCCTACTACTGTCACAGAACTGCCGGCGCATCAAGGTGAACAACCTCGAACGATGTCGGGGCTCTTATCGCTCGAGGTTGAACCCTTATCAGGCGTAACGGAGCGACCCGAGCTCCCGCGTTCCTTCGGTTTCCATCCACTTCGGTCCACCCGGCTCGACGTACGGAGAGTCTAGGATCGCCAGTCCCGTCTCCGGAGTCTCGTCAGCATACTTCATTTCGCTTCGTCAGCGGCTTTCCTGAACGCTGCACTCGTCTCTTGGTTTCTGCTTCTTTCCTCTCAGTCCCTCGCTCGCCGCCCGACGATCGCTCGCTAATCGGTCGCGGGCCTTTCGATTATTTTCCGCGACGGGCCACTTTCTTGGCCGTCACTTTCTTCGATGGGGTGTCCCAGCCGCGAGTCACGGTTCGCCGGGAAGAAAGCGAGAGTGGTCCATCGAGCCGCGGCTCGGCAGGCAGTCAGTCGAGATGCCGGTGAAAGGGAAAGAAACCGGCGGGCTGCAGCGGACGGAGAGAGCGAGGAACGATCTCGTGTGTTCCTTTCTCGCCCGGCATCGGGCTCGGAACCACGTGCGCCGATCGCTTCTCGTTTCTCATCCGCACGAAGCGCCTCTTTCCATCCTCCTCGCCGCGCTTCCTCGCTGGCCCCCCGAACGATTTTTTTTTTTTTTTTACCGCTCTCCTTCGAGACTCTCGCTCTCGGATCGGAGCCGATTTCCCCCGAAAGATCGCCCGGCCGATCGAGAAACTCTCCGGGACCGATCCACAATTTTCCTGTGCTTTTGCAACTGTGTTCCCTTCCGCGGAAACGCGTCGACCCAATGACACGGTACGGTTGGACGAATCCGACGATCGTTTACACCGATCATGATAATAGTACAGAGAGGAAAGTACGGCTAGCGAGCTGGCGGCGTGTTCTCTTTGTGGAAAAATCCGTTATAATGGACCGAGCCATCGGAGCGGAGGCAACCAATGGTTTGAAAACAAAACCCGCTGTGCTTTACAGAGAGCTTTCGTCTGTGTGTTCGGTATCTCCGCGGATCAAAGGATCGGGCACTCGGTTCACTCTTTTCACGAGGAACCTACCCCCTTCCTTTCTTTTTCATTTTTTATTTTCATTTTATTTTTCGAGTCGCGTATCGACGTTTCGGGTCAAAGTGGAACGGTGAGTGGATCGCGTGAACGGTCGGAGAAGTCTGAGACTTACGCTTCGCCATTGCTGGTACCTCTCTCATGATTATTAAAAAAAAAAAAAAAAAAAAAAAATGGGAATTCCCAACGATGACTCTTACAGCTTGAACGGAGCAACCCCGTCCCTGGAGTCGCTGGATGCGTAGGCGAGCGCGGTGCAGCGCAGGGAGAGTTCGCGGAAATCTGCTCGCGCTCTCGGGTCAACGACCTCTGACCCAGCGAACGAACGAGAAGAGTCCCCCCCCTCCCCCTACCGCCCCCGGTATCGTCGATTCTCCCCACCCCTCCGGCTCGGTTGCACTAAGTATATACCCCATTTCCACCAACCTGTGAGTCAGATATTATATCTGTAACGTCGCTGCACCACCCCGAACTTGTACTCCACCGCGAGCATAATACCATATCGTTCTCCCCCCCCCCCCCTCCTGCCGCACGCCACCTCCGACCAGCAACCAGCTCTCCCGATCCGGCGTTCCTCTCTCGGTCACTCCCGGTAATTCTGTCCTCCGGCTTTATCGGCTGCCCTATACCAATTATACCCCCAGCTGCACCGGAGCCCCGCTCTCGAACGCTCCAACGCCGTTACGCTCTCCCAACTTAGCCCACTGTTCGACGCTGATAAATTCGATTAAACCCCGTTCCATTCGAGGTTTTTATGGGTCTTGTATTTATAGACCGGGGCTGGGCAATGTACCCGAAGTACTTTGAGTGTTTATTGAGTTACTCGAGCGCTCGACCTACCTGGCATCCTGCAGTTCGGTACTCAGAATCTATCCGATACTCGGTACTCCGAGTATTTGGTACACCTCGGTACGCACTTTCAGTACTTCAAGTATTCGCCGAGCTTCGTTGTTGATATTCTAAAGCAGAGTGAACAAACTTGGAGCAATTTCGTATTTGTATTCTCAATTTTTTTTCATTTTGCTTCATCATAGAGGAATCATCGTTTTCGTCAAAAATGTTTGGAGATTTTTCTCTAAACACGTTCAGAACGTTCCAAAACGTCGAAAGCACATTTACAAAAAAAATTCTGGATGGATGCGTGTGTGTCAGATCTGTAAAATTCAACACTCAGTAAAAAAAATGCATAATCATAAACTTCAATAATTTTTTGCTTCATAGCGGAAACTTGGTTTTCATAAACATGAAAAAAAAAAAAAAGGTGAAAAGTAATTTGCACATGACTTTCTCATTTATTACAATTTTGCCGATATTTTCCTCTACGAGTGAGCGAAAAATCAATCAACGAACTTTCTCACGGCGAAAGGTTGTGCGCAAAATTTTAATTTTTGATCAGAATTTTTTTAAATGTCCGGCGATTTTCGGCTATCGGAGATCGGAGATTCGGTGAACATAAACGAATCGATGGTGAGTCGGGAGGGCTCTCGGGTGAGGAAATTAGCGTCGGCATGTATGTATGCTCGGGGCAATTTCGAGTGGGAGGATCCCCGTGAATGTCCGATTGTAACGTGCAAGCTTGGCGACTGCGGAGCGGAACAAGAGGGGGAGCCGAGGATATAACCCGCGAAATAGCCGAACCCCAGGACCCCCGCCTCCCTGCGACCGGGAGGGGGCGAACTGGCCTAGTTAGGAGCGAAGTGGCACCCTCGCCGGTCAACGAACCCGCGACCTCGGCGCGCGCATCGGCCTAGCCGCGAGCGACCTACCTCCCCCTCTTCGTCAATCTTCTCATTCCCTCCTCCTCCACACATCTGTCTATCCATCTCGTTCCCTTCCTGCCTCTCACACCCTCCGCTCCGTACCAACCGTCGGCCCGTGACCACTTGACGCGCGCATTTTCCGCGCCCTGATTAGAACAGCCCAACACTTGCCTCCTTCATGTGCACACACGCACGCACACACAGCCTTCCCTCGGCATAGCCGGCGTGTGCTATTTCGTCAACGTTACTTTCGGCCACGATTACTCACTGAACGACCCGATCGGGAGGGTGAGAAAAGACTGACGTCACGTGACTGGGAGAACTGTAGGGACTAACTCGTAGGCTATCGATTGGAGTGTATCGTCGTCCCAGCATCGCGCGAGTTTCGCTCGAATTTCGATTATTCGCTTCTTTGATTCTCGAAAAAAAAATCGTGCGAAATTTACCTCGATCATTTATTTTTATTTTTAGCTCGAAAGCGGGATCCCAAAGTTACTAGGTGGTGGTTGTATATTTTGGACTCTGACGTACAATTTTTTTTCTCGTCAAAAAGAGTAAGCCGTTTTTTCAATCGCCTGCTGTAAATTAGAAAACACGGCGACTTTAGTGTTTTTTTTTTTTTTTTCATCGAGCGCAGGAGCGCGTTCCACTGACTTCAAAATTGCCGTGAGGTTCTTTTAAGCGGGTGGACGGAGCGTTGAAGGATGGAAAAAAAGGAACAGTGAAATATTTTACCGTTTTTTTTTCTTTTTGGTTGTTCCTCTCGAGAACCGTAAAGCCGGCTTAACCCTTATAACCCTCGGTGATGTTTATATTGCACACGGCGAGTAAAAAGAAAAGTGTACCATAGTTGCGAAAAAAAAGCCAGCGTCGTCGACTCGGCTCCAATCCTTTGAGCGTTTACGCCTTTACGATAGGGTTAGGTATATTCAAAAACGTTGTTCGACTGCTCGAACGGGGAAAGGAAAAAAAAAATTGACTCTTCGACTACGGGAAAGGACATTTTTTTTTAAACCCGTTAAGGGACTCATGGGGTTAACTTCTCGACTCCGCGTACCCTTCTTCTTTATTGGACGGGACACGCACGAGGCATGGCCGCGTACCCTTTTGCCTTTTTTATTAAGTACAGTTAGGGGTCGGCTTGCGACCGCGACGACACCGCCGGGGCGCGCAGGGAAAAAACAGTCGACGGGCAAACTTTTCACCGTCCGAGGAAAGTCGAAAGGAAAAGGGACTTAATTTTTTTACCGTTAAAAGAGTCGAAAAGACTGGCCACCGTAAATAACGAAGGTATTAAGGCGTTGGCGTTTGGCCGGAATTTAGAGAGTCCCAAAGGGATGTAACTCTTTCAATTTTTTTTCCTTTTTCGTTTCACCCTACAGTAAGAATACTTTCGAGCTTCCGACACGTTTTTCTAAAAAACGAAATAAAAAATCTTCATAGAACTCGACATTTTCAAATGCACACCGCACGCGTTCTAAGATACATTCGAAGCGCTTATGCGCTCTCGTTTCTATAATTACGGAACGATGAGCAGGCAACACCCAATTACACGAGACGTTAAGTAGGTTGTCGGGGGTGCACAGTAAAAAATAATTTCGTAAAATCGGAATGCGACATTTCGCAAAAATAATTTTATATTTGAATATACGAACCTGTCCTTTTATTTCCCGTGTCATTGACAATTTTAGTTTTTACTTTCTATTGTAAAACTAGAAAATTAACAGATATAACATTATGGACGTTTGTGGACAATAAGTTGGAAAAAGTACAAACTTTTTAAAACTGTGTATCGGGGGATAATTACCGTTTCATCGCTCGCTGCCGCGTCTGCCTCTCGCCACCACTGCTTTCGTTTCGGCCTCCACTCGAAATATCTTCGAGTTTCCGGTACGTTTTCCTTCCCAGAAAATAAACAAAAAAAAAAATGGAAAATCTTTATAGAACTCGACATTTTCAAATGCACACCGCACGCGTTCTAAGATACATTCGGAGCGCTTATGCGCTCTCGTTTCTATAATTACGGAACGACGAGTAGGCAAGACCCAATTACACGAGACGTTAAGTAGGTTGTCGGGGGTATCGGAGGAGAATGACCGTTTCATCCCTCGCTGCCGCATCCGCCTCTGGCCGACCTCACCGTCGAGCCCGCCCGCTGCATAACACCTCTCCGGAACGCTCGGAGTTACGAGGTCACCTGTATCTGGAGCGACCTCGTATTTTAAGGTAGTGGGGGATTCGATGCTGCCGCCGCCTCCTCTTCGTCGTTGTGTCATGATTGCTTGCGTCATATCTCAAAATCGGGGAGGTTGCAGGCGCACCTGCCAGCGATCCTCCGAGCAACGATACACGCCTGTTCTCCAATGAGGACGACACCTTACTCCCGGTCTCGCGAGAGTACTCGACTGTCTCATAAACAAAAGTCGTAACTCCTGCGAAGCTCGGCATCCCTCAATTTCAAGTTGTAGCTCCACTTCAGTCCCTTCATGTCGATAGGTTTATCGGCTGCGAACAGTCGCAAGGGCGCAACTCCCGCGTCCAAGGCACACGGATTACGCCCTTTTCATTCTGTGCCGTCGATGTCGCAGACACTTCCGGCACACACAGGAACGATTTAATATTTCATTATTTTCGCCACGGTCTTCGTGTTCAAGTACCACGGCGCTCGGATCTCTGTACTGTGTACGTGAGATATAACAACGGGCACTGTTTATCGCGCGACGAGGAACCGCAACGAGGAAGATTACGGCGGAAAGTTTATTTCCGTCGTCGAGGATCTCACGGCTTTTTTTTTTTGTTTTTTTTTTTAAGGCTTTAAAATTAATACCTCGCGCTCGTTGCCTCGAGCAATAAACTTGGAAATGGTTTCGAGGCGCGAGGATAAAGAAATTAATTGTCGGGAGAGTCTGCAAGCGTCCAGATCGGGAAGTGAGATCAATGTATGTTAGGATGAATGTTAGGATCGATGTATTAGGAAGCTCCGATAGAGGGGCAGAGAACTCCCATGGACGTGTGCATCAGCACGTTAAATCCGATTACGATAGACGGCGCGGTGCATTCTAGCGCGAAATTGCATACACTTTCACATTCCCCATCGGGCGCCACGTACCCGATCTTCCCAAGCATTATTTTACTTTCTACACAGCGTTGAACGGCTGCCTACTCTCGTTCATGATGACACAGGCGAGAATCGCTGTGCGTTCTCTCGATTAAATTACACTGTAGCGCGGAATTTTCACCGTCGCTAGTGTTCTGCGCTCTCATTGTGATAGAAATGCTTTCCGGTACGAACCGTTAACGCGCATTCACTTCCGCTGGATGCACCAGTCACTTTACACTGCGAATCTGCACACGCGTCTACAATAGTCAGTTGTTTGCCGACAAAATATCTTCGTTGAAAAATAATCAGTTATTTGTCAAACCAATTAATTCGTTGGCCCGACGAATTACTTTATCGACCCAATAAATTAATTTGTCGGCCGGATCGATTCGTTCGTAAACAACGAGTTTGTTCGTGCAATCAATTGGTTGACGACCGGCTTATTTATCGGTGACTTTGGGCACGCAATTATTTTTCTCCGCTTACAAAAGAGACGATAACGAAAAAAAAAATGAGATAAACGAAGGGAACGGGCGTGCGAGCGTGTTATATCGCGAGTTAACGAGTATCGGGCAAGAGAGTGTGAGAGCCTCGTAGAGTGTTTAATCCCCAGCTATGTATCATACGAAACGATTATCCTCGTTTAATGTCGATGAACCAGCGTCGAGCAGCAGCGGCCGCGCGACTCCGATTCCGGCTTCGAAGGACGCGTTCGCCGATCCGCGACGATCGACGGTCGCGAATGTTTCTCAATCCCGAACCCCCCCAGCGGCGAGCGAGCGAGCAAGATCGAACGTCCCTGCAGCAGAGTCCGCATACGGAGGCTGCATTACCCTTCGATATCCAACTTCGCCGATCGAATATGCGTTCGACACAATCCCCGAGCACGCTCGCCAAACATCCGCGATAAATCTCCCTCATCGTTACTCGTAATACAGTCCCACTTGGCGGTCCCGCTCTCGATCCGACGGGGACCTGGTTCGAGCGGTTCATTCGCGCGGGCCTCGCGAGCCGCGACGAGACGAGGCGGAAGGGTGGGGAAAGGAGTAGCAATCAAGGTTTTATCATCTTCTCGATTTAAGAAAAGTAAAAGAAAAATGATGAAAAAATAAAAGAGAAGCGTCGATGCTTTCTTCGTTCCGTCCTGATGAGTTCAGCCAGGACGAGCGCTTTTGTTCATTTCATTCTGTGTCCATTTCTCTTCCTCTTAGCGCGTTTTTTTTTTTTTTTTCTCTATTAGTTTCCTCGCGTTTCACCCCATATAGCCGAGCTCGGAGGCACGTTTGGCTTTGACGTCAGAGCGCGATCCCCACTGCCCGGCGGGGTCGAACCCCCGAACGCGGCCTAACCCACACTCGCGGGAGGGCAACGCTCCCGAGCAACCAGCTCACGACCCTTAACTCGGTCAACCTCGACACAGATCTGCCATCTCGTTCTCGCTTGTAATCCCCTCCCCTCGCCCGCGGCTCTCCCCCTCCCTTCGTTTCCCTAGTTTCATCTCTCTCCGACTATGACTGTCGGAGGATTTATTCGTTCCGTCATTTTCTCTGCTTTGGCGAACTTCAACAGGACGAGCCGTGCTCGATCGGCTGAACGCTGGGGCGGATTAGTTGAATCGACGTAGCGGAGCGATAAACGGATGGAACGGAACTCCGTTTGAGATGAGACTCTTCCTTTTGATGCGAATGATCGGTAAAGGTATTCCGTTTTGCCCCAGAGTTAATTTTTGAGCGGCTCTTCCCCGCCTCCAGGGTATTAAAAAAATGACCCTCTTTGTCCCAACGTTGCAACGACCCGAGGATCGAGTCTTCTCGCATGACTTTCAGTGTTCGAATGCTAATGCGAGTAGACGCCTGTTGCATCGTTGCATACGTTACGCGAGCATAACCACCCATCGGACGCACAAATGCAACGCCGCCCGTCCAATATACGATGCAATCCCGTGCGATTGCGCAACCTCTTGACTCTATTCCCCCTCGGTCTCGCCGGTGCAGCCGCAGCAGCAGGAGCAGCCGAGCTAACACAGCCAGTAGCGACCGACTGTTCAACCTGGATTGCACTTGGCTCGAAACTTTCACAAACTTTCTAGCGAGTCTCGTTTTCTACGAGCGTCGCCCGACCGGGCCACGGGACTCCTCGGAGTCAGCGCTCCCGCTCCTTCGTCTCTCCTCGCTGAGACTCGAGATGAATGAACTCCTTTCCTCTGTTCTTTCCCTCGTCATCGCCCCGGAATTGGATTCCATCGAGCGTCTCGGATATTCAAGTAAAGCAACAAGAATTCGCTACGGCCGATGATCCTGTCGATGTCGATGAGACCGAAAGTGCGTTTCGGACATCGGTGACACGAGACTAGGATACGCTTATGTAAGTTTTGAGACTTATGTAAAATCGCGTGAAACCATGTGTCACGTGTGACGGTGTCTCACCTATCGTGACGAAATTCCGTGAGCCAACCGGTGGTCGTTTTCACGTCGGGCTTCCTCGATCGTAACTGGCGCGTCGCTCGAATCGTTGTGGCGAAGCGCGGTAACCGAGTTCGATTGCCAAAAAGATCCTCAATCCGATTCCCGGAAAGAAGTCGACGTGGCCGAGGAATATTGTGATTGCTCGCGGTCGGGACCGTTCGTCCGGGAGAGTTTCCCCAGGGGGGAGAATCTCGGACGCTCCGGCAAGCGGAAAACTTCCGGGATCGGGCGAGATGGAGAGTCGAGCGGTTCGGCGGGTAAAAATAGAGCAGAAGGCGAACCGCGGTCGTGCAGCTCGCCCACCTACATCCACACCCCCGACGACTTTTCCTTCGTTACATATGTATAAGGAAAAGCTCCGAGTTTCACGCCACCAAAACACTTTTTTCCCATTTTTTTTTTTTGTTTCTTTTGCTTCCTTCATTTTGCGGAACAACCGAGAAAAAGCGGCGACCTCGTTGACCCTTGGCGAAGTTAAGATTAGAGTGCCGTATAACTGTAAGCCGCTTACCACTTTCCCGGCGCAAACTCGTGCCTCTGTCTTTCCCAGACCACAGATTCTCCGAGCGCGGAAGAGATTACCGACACGAAAAGAAAAATGACTGTTCGGTTAATACTGTAATAACTGTGACGCCACAATCGAGCATAATGCACCGAGTGAGGAAATCTACTTGTGGCACCTTTCTCCAATTAAGGCTCTCTTCCCGTACCACCGAAGCGGTTCAAAGTCCGCGGCACTGGAGTACCCAAATACCAAACAATAACGAAATCATTTTTTTCAAATTCATCTTCCGTTCGGTTTCGTATTACAGCGTAGCGGGAATGAATGCGACAAAGGAAGGCCCAGCATCTCTTTGTATCTCGTAGCTTATAAAACGCCCGTACAGCTGTGCACGTGTGTTCAATTACCCACCTAACGAAACGGTACATACCAAAGAGACGAACAAGTGTACGGGGTTCGTAGTGTAGGATGAGTGTATCAAGTGGAAACGAACGACGAGACGAGAGAACTAGCGCGAGTGTGTGGCGGTTGTGCGCGCGCGAGGGCGCATGCGTCAGTGCTCTCAAGGCCTTCGCGTATTAGCTCTTTGAGTTCGCCTCGAGCGCGCGCGCAGCGACGCCGATGTCCCACTTTCCTTCGCGCTCGGTCAACGACCCACGGACGTCGTTCGCCTCCCGGTAGGTGAGTTTCCAAGGTGCACTCACACACCCCGCGAAAAAGCCTCGTACAACTTTCGCGCCGTCGGTGTTGGTGTGTTTTTCCCCCTCCACCGGCGAACGGCGCTCGATAACCCCACCACCCGCTCGCTATCATCCCCACCCCATTTTTCGCCGACCCCCCCTCCCCTCCCCTCCCGGGAGCTTCGCGACTCCACTCGCGCTTCGGCCCGTCTCCGCACCGCGGCGCCACCATACTTTCGCGAATATTTCGCGCTCGTTGCCGTTCGCGGGCATCGGTACTGCAGGCTATCGCGGATATCGCGGGCAGAGAGAACCTCGCGCGGACGTCGGTACGAGAGAGAATCCTTCGCGGGAATCGGGTACGAGCCTACCGCTACCCCCCGTCGCGACAGAGCGCCCGGCGGGAAGAGGCTTTATCGCACGTTCGCGAGGTGGTACGCGCGGTGACTTATCGAGATTGTAGATAGATCAGCGGTAATCGGAATTGTCGGATAATTTCGCTCATTTTATTCTATTCGAAGACTTCCGGCACAATTTCTCGTGTCGAATATTACACAGCAAGGGGTGGATTCGCGATGAGCGGGAACTAAATTTCCATCGGACACAGCTCCGAAAAGAGGAATCGAGAAAAATTCTTAAAGCGCATTTTTGTAGTCAATTTTTCGAACTGCCAGTGATTTCTGGTACCGATAGGTTTCGCTTAGGAATTAAGTGACGAGGGTTGTTCGATATTTTTTACTAATTCTCCAGAGTTAAAAGCGAGTAATTGGAAGGAATTTTTGAGTCTTTAATTTTTGTAAACATGCTTTGTTTTGTAACTAACGTGATATTTTTTTCTCTTTCCAGGTAAGTTCATCTTTCATTCTTGGAAGGCACTTGTAAGACCGACGCGCCAGTTTCCCAAGATCGTGAGTCCATTCAATATTAATATCTCTGTTTGTTCAGCGTTGACGCACTACGCGATACCACACCTATCGGCCAATTATCCGAACTAGAAGGTTCGTCGACCCGTCTCGCTGACGTCGAAGCTCAAAAATATCCGTAACGTTCGTATCGACTCCCCAGGGGACGAGCGGCTGCGAGGGGGATGATAGAAATATTCCTAATCCGAAATCGAACGCGATCCCATTCGGCCTCTTGAAATAATTAGATTGTCAACAGCATCATAATAATAAGCTACAGTTCCGTTCACGAATAAGTTGCAATTAGTCCTCTCGCCCACGGCAATTTTCTCTCATTGTGTGCTTACACGCCTACTCTCCACCCTGGGATTATCTTCCACCGATAACACGCCAGAGTAGTTTTTTTTATCCCTCGCTTTATCAGCGGGAAAATGACGTCAAAGGCCATTTCCGTCTCGCATTCATTCCAGCTTACCCTCATTTTTTTCCCCTCTGTTTTATCTCTTTCATCGAGCGGCGGAGTAGCTCGTGGCACCTCGGCTTTAAAAGTCAAAAGTTTACTCGTTAAATTTTTCCTATTAAATCAACGATTGGGAGACACGAAAAACAATCGATGCTCCAAAACGATGGAAGCTCCGCTCATCGCCGGCTTGTGTTTACTTAAGTATAATAAATTTCCACATTTGGAATACAATTTTCTACGTTAATAATTTCTGTCCGCCGCCACAAATGTGTTTTTTCCCGCATGTTGATTTAAGAGTGAATCGTTTACTGGTTAAATTTGTCCTATCAAATGAACGATTCGGAGACACGTAAAGCATTCGATACTCCAAAACGGCCGAAAGCCGGATCAATGCTAGGTCACTTTTACTCGAATATAATAAATTCACCCGTTTTGAATGCAGCATTGTACGCTGATAATTTCTGTCCGTCCGTCACAAAGTTTTTTCTCTGCGCATGTTAATTTATCCGCTTGAAACGAGGCAATGGAATCCCGGGGTATATTATGACAAAGCGTGGGCATATCTCGACGCTTGCGCAAAAAGCGTGTTTCATCCCTCCCCTCCATCCGTGGATCAACCCTCTCGCCGGGAGAAAACGTTGCTCTTTACCGGGTCCCAACAGTTCGCGTCGCACGTTGTTCATTGCGCGGTCACGCGGTAACATGTCACCGGCTGAGAATAATAATAAAAATATCGAATACAATATTAACAAGAATATCAGAGGGTCGTGCGTCGTGGAACGGGGCTCGGGTGGTGCGACGAGCGCTCAGTCGGTTCCGAAGGTCGTGCTCCGAGCGAGCCTAGCCAAGAGCGTAAGTCCTGTCGATGTCTGCGAGGTCACCATCGTCATCACCGAGCCCGTCGCGGAGAACGTCGCACCCGGAAAGTCCGTTTCACGGTCGAAAGGTGCGTTTCCCTCCCTTACGAAAGATTCGAAGACGGTGTCGGGAATCGTCGATTGCCTTTGCATATATTTTCGTCACATCTGGACCGAGAATTTGTCTGCCTAACTTTTTTTAAAAAACTTAAACCAATAATTGCAGCAACGAATATGACCTCGAGCAAAGTCACCCCTTACGATCCACATCCATTTTACGTAATTCCTATCGGTCAGATCGTAGGATCGAATCGAAGGTAACTTTTTTTCCGGTACAATCGGAGAATCCCGGGACGAGCTGCATCCAGCAGCCACGACTATCATCTCACAGATGTTATCGTACGCGTCATACGTCGAAGCCGCGCAGGTCCGAAGTTAAAATGGTTGTCGGATGCGGAAGCAGTTTAACGATCACTTCCGTCACCGGAAGGACATCGTCCGTGCGATAGTTTGTCGAAAAGTTTAAATCGACCAGAGTCGTCTTCAAGAAAACTCTTTTTCCACCCTTGAAACTCAAGACGCGAAACGGTATTCTCGTCCGAGCTCCCACCGAGCTCCTCTTCCGCGTACGGCTCGATTGCCACGGCTCACAAAAATTACGACCGGAATTGCTCGCCCTCAGTTGCCCCCCGGAGTCAGCGGGGGGGTTTACCTGGCCCTCGAACCGTTCGCAACCCCTTGCGCCCCGAGTTGGCCCGGAGCGCGATAATTTACTGGTGTAGCGGTTTTTCCGAGTTCCTCCAAGGCGACACTTCACCAAACACACAGCCAGCCATCACGCATGCAGGAAGGCAGGAATCTACCCTTTAACAGCCTCGTCCCTCCGGCATTCCGCCTCCGCGTTACAAGCTGCAATTAAAAGCTTATTTGCTTCATCATCGAAAGAATCTCCCCGATAGTCCCGGCTCTTCCGTCTCGCACCGAGCGACTGATTCGCCTCTTGCTTCGGAGCTCTGTGTCGTAAGGCCGGAGTCAGCGACGATTGCCCCGACGCCCGGATAGCCGTCGTATTATTTTCATTTATCCGCTTAGGGTTCCGGATGTCGACCTTCGAACCGTCCATACGGCCGCCTCCCGTTCCACGTCGCAGAAACATCTCCGGACAAGCCGGGCGGGGAAGGAAAAGCTTCGACACCGAAACGTATCGATTTTCCTCGGGAGGGTCTCTCACGTGCTCGCTGACATTGACATTGCCCGTGAGCGGAGCGCGCAGAGCCACCGACCGGAGGCAGCAGAGCCACCGCTTCTCCGCCGCCCAGCTGATTCCCCATTACCAGCGAAACCGGGATGAAAGCGCGGAGGCCGCGCCATCTCTGCGCGAATTCGCATTCGCGACTATCTCGTTCACACACGGGGAGCCTCGGGGCACAGAGAGACACGGTGCAGAAGCGTGTCAGCGACGCGGAGGTGGTTCGCCGTCCTCCCGTCCGATGACGCTTGGGCATCGGGCAAAAGCCCGCGCGCGCTTCGATCCTGGCAGCTCGGCGATTTTCAAACGCCGCGTTCGGAAGCGTCGCAACCGTTACGACCCGCACGCGGGAGTCTCGAGGTGCGCGCGCGAATTTGCGTCGTCCGCCATTGTTGCGATAAACGGCCCGGTGGAACGGCGAGCCGCGTCGGCTCTCCGGTGCATCGGCCGCGCGTCAGTGCAGCGGTTGCGGTACCGTCGATGCCTCCTCGGCCTCTCGCTCTCTTCCTTCGTCCGTCCTCCTCGCTCGTCGGCCGTCCGTAAATCTCGTGGGAGAACGGGGTTTAGATTTTTTAGGCCGATTTATGTCGACGTTTTACGAGCGTCGGGAATCGTTTCGCTGGACGGTCCGTGGCCGCGCGATCCACCTATCCGTCTGCGGTATCGCGGAAAATGGCTCGGGTGGGGCGAAAAAAGGGAAGATGCGCGAGGCGGGGTAGAGACCTCGGGTCCGGTCCGGTGCCAATAGTTGCATGCAACACACATCGCGCACGCCGTGCAGGACTGTTGCGATCGCGGGGAGAAATAGTTAAACGCTTCCTGGTTCGGTCACTCCGCTCCGGCAAATATTCCGCGGTATATTCCAGCTGAGAAAAAGCGGAAGGACCGTTCGAGAGAGGATGAGGGTCCGTGCATAACGGAGCTAAACCTGCCGATGACCCTTCGCCTCGACTGGTCGCCGCCACTTGGCGCGCACACCGGGAATTTATGTTACAGGCAACATTGTATCGATTTTGCAAACGATTCCTGCCTTTCGCGAATCACGAGTTGCAGATGTTTATCATTTAAAAAAAAAAAAAAAAATCTGAGGGACTAAGCGGGGCAACACGGACCGCCTGTAACGTTTTTTTTTCGCCGTAAGTGGATACTGTGGCAGAATTTTAGAGCGATACACTTAGGCACTGAGAAGACTTCCTCAGTACTTCATCGGACCTTCGTGCAACCCTATAAAATGTTAACCAGGGAAGAAGCAAACCCGCGTCCGTTTTGCCTCGCTCTCCCCTACGGAATTGACGCAAGACGTTCGGAGACTCACGAAATATCGTCCGGAGATTCAACAAACAATAATCACGCGGATGATCGTCTCCATGTGTTTAACCGGGTTAATTTGGACCGCGCACTCGATACCTCGTAAAGCTACGTAACACGAGCAATAATAACCGCTTGGATGCGACCATAGGAGAGGAGTCTCTCGCGTCACCGTCGACGTGTTGGCCGGCTTCGTTGGGACAATATCATAAGTTGCTTACGTCTTTCGGTGACGCGAGAGGCGAACGTCCCGATGGCCCACATTTTTAACGCCACACGAACGAACGGAGCGTTTCTCAAGAGCCCGTTTTCTCGCTCGACCGTTGCGCAACGCGCCGACAGCCGAGACAGTGGAGTTCTCTCTGAGACAGCTCTCCTTTATCCGGAGACTAGAAGCCTTGCAGGATTTAAAAAATAAAATAAAAGAAATGCTTCGGTTACGCAAAGTATAAAGAACGCGGGGGGGCGAAGAGATCGCGAGGTGCGTACTGTTGCGCCACACACGCGAGCGATTTACGGCACGGGCTTTGATAGATGATATGCAACAACGCGTGTCTGACCCTGAACACTTCGCAACGCTGCTTATCGAGTCGTATTCATTTTTTCATCCGTTCCCAAACTACAAACAAGTTACAGTTAACCGAAGCGGGCGAATCGTGCATTGCGAGCCGGATACGCACGGGGATTCCCCCTTCGCAATAACGTTCGCTCGATCGGCAATTGGTCGGGACAAAAAAAGGTGGAGACTGACGAACAGAAGCAAGAACAACACGTTACACTCGACGTGATTCATCGAAACGAGCTTCGACGTATTTTTCTCGATGATTCGGCGAAGGGGAAGGCGCACTCATAAAAAAATACGGTTCAATCAACTAAGATTCGGGCAGGGACGTTCAACTAAATATTTTGTTGGTACAACTAAAAAATTTGTTAGTTCAACAATTTTTTGGGTAATTTCACCAAAATATTTTTGAGTCATTAAAATATTTTGTTAGACCAACTGAATATTTATTAGAACGTCCCTGCCCGAATCTTAGTTGATTCAACTGTACTTTTTTTGCACAGTTTTTCGTGGGATGTGAGAAAAGATCCCTTCTCAAATGGAGCAAACTGGTGCGTTTTTCCCCCCCTGACCCTGGCATATAATCGAGTCCGGATATTTCTGGACGGCAAGTCTGAGGAACGATGATGATGATGATGATGATGATGGATTCTCATGGGACCTTGGCTATAAATTCATTGGACCGTGAAACTAGGTTGGAATGGGCGATCTCGCAATTTCGGCGTCGGCGATATTTTTAATCGTTCGAGCCAAAGTAACAGAGCAGTTTATCACCGGTCCTCGCGTGGTCCCGACTAATTCAGCTTACTCACGATTTGTTTACCCGCGAAACACGCGGACGCGAGTCATTCAGCAGGGTTCTACGCCCGCTATCGGGGTCTCGCCGGTCTCCTCTTTTATCTCTTTCTTCTTCGTTCTTCTTCCTCGTCTTCTCTTCTCGTCGGTGAGACGAGCTTTTGTGCACCTGCGACGTACCGTTACGTCTTCTTGTGTGTGGCTCCCTCTTTTTTTTTTTTTTTCTTACACATTAACTGCATAATTGAGGCGTCTGCGTAATTCTGAGAAATTTCGACAAGAAGATCGAAAAAAAAAATTTTACGACTGAAAAAAAAAAAAGAAAAAATTTAAAAAGTAAAATAAAAATAAAATTACGAACATTAGAGAAGGAAGGTTCACGACCGCGAGAAGTGGCGAGCCGAGAAAAATCATCGTAATTCGTCTCGGCGCGATGAGTTTGCCGGGAAAAAAATCGTTCGACGCGCGAGAGCGAGGCGAACCGAGCGTGTAAAAAGAAAGAACATCGGGTACGTGAGGACTCGCGGGCAAGCGGCGGCGAGGAGAGCACATTCGTGGAGGTGAGAGTGCTTTCACCTTTCTCCGGCTCGTTGCTGCTGCTGCTGCTGCTGCCCGGCTGCTCTTTCTTCGCCATCTCACTTTTCTCCTTCCCGGCGTCAATCGCGCTTTCTTACTTCCTCGCATTTCTCCTCGGTGTGCTGCGCGCGCGGAAAGAGCTTTTACTCTCGATCGCGCCGAGTCTCCCACGGACTTGGACGCTCGGAGAAAGCAGCGACACAACTCTCCGGTACGTTACACGTATAATACACGATCGCGAAGACTCGTCGAGAGTGACGGTCTCGCGACACTTTTTTTTCTTCCTTTTTCTACGGAGTTACCAGTTACGACACTCACTCACGTAACAGTCACACACCTTTCTCCTGTAACGCGATGTTTATTTTTTATTTTTTTTTTTTCTTACCTACCTTACGCATCTTTGTCAAACCCTCGGCGACTCTCGCGGTTTCATCTCGAAAAATTACGCAACCGGCCACGCGCCGCACACATTCCTCAACACCTTTGAGTTTTTATTTTCGGGCCCACAATTTGTTAATTTTTTTTTTTTTTCGTTATATTTCTTAGGGCGAAATTCGCTTAAGGGAGGACACACAGGACAGACATCCGTTTTTATTACGCCTCAGGACAAAAAAAGTTCCTCCCAAGAGCGTTATGCAAAAAATAAATAATAACTGCCAGAATTCCCTACCGTACGCATCTTTGTCAAATCCTCGGCGTTTCATCTCGCAAAATCCGATTTTTATTATGCCAATTATTATCTTTTTCCCAGGACCAACCAAATTCCGTCCGAGCGCGGTGTGCAAAAAATAAATAACACCTACCGGAACGAACTAAAAAAAAATTACTTAACGCTGCTGAAGGCCACCCAGTTAGACTTCCAGTTAGGGAAGGGTAGGATTAGGACTAAGATTCGGGGTAGATTTTTTGTAGGCATTTTTTGGAATTAATTCAAGGATTAATCAGCTCGCTCATCAGCATGAATCGGCACAACCCTTAGGTGCGTTTTTTTTCCTGGCGCTCACATACTTTCAAGCTCTTTCTCGCTTTTCTCGCTCTCCGGCACGTTCGTTCTACCGGGGCAAACGGTGAAAAAAAAATTTCGTCACGATGACGAGAAGGAGAGCGCGTGAGTGAGGGAGAGCGCGCTCGGAGTTTCGAGGTCCACATTACGGATCGGATATACCGGCAGCAGGCGGCACGGCGGGGCCTACTTGTCCAAACGATTGAGCAACAACTACGAAGCGCCCGACGGCCGTTCGGCGGGACTCTCTCGGGAGAGAGAACTTCGTCGTATAACGTTGCTCGGGCCGTCCTGGATGTCGGACGCTAACCCCGGCCGAATCAAGGCCGCGTCGTCGTCGTCGGCGGCGGCTCGCGACAGAGCCCGCGAGCTCGCTCCGCGGGGCTCTTACTTTCACGACGAAGCGCGTTAGACTCGCCTCGCGGCGCGCTCCTGTAACCGAGCGCGGACTATTTTCTCTCGTCTGTGTGCGCGCACCGATCAGAGGAAATCTCTCGTGTCACCGAGATCACGTATTCGGGCCATACGTAGGTGCGAATGTATCTTTTCTTATCCGCTCTTTCTCGGCTACGAGCGGCGGAGAACTCAGAGTTTCGTAATTCCATGAAAAGGATTATCGAATCGTTCTCGACGCGCGCAAGGCATAACCCACGTAGTTTCTTTTTTTTTCCTGTTCCGAAAGTTCAATCGCTCGACCGGCACTGTGCGTCTATTAACATAATCGACGATCATGATTTTTTTTTCCATCGCAACAATTATTGTTATTATTGTGATAATCGGATGCTCATTTTCTATAATATCGATATAATTTTATTTGATATAATTTATAGAAAATGTATTTTTTGTATTTGTGGATAATAACAGTAGTAGTGAAAGACATGTATTAACCTCCCTTGCAATGCCAGTTCTATTTTTTTTTCTTTCTTTTATTATGCATTACAAAGCCTTAGGGTGCGCCAATAGGCTATCGACCGCAGCCCTTCAGCCACAATTTTATTTTATTTTATCAAATTTATTTACATCTTTAAATATTAAAATTATTAATATTACAATATTATCTTTAACCGATCACTTTGGTCTCGTGATTAGAGTACTAGCCTAGAGAACAAAGTATCGGGAGGTCTCGGGTTCGAATCCCGGTGCCGCAGTCTTGCCGGCAGAAAAATATTGTGACGCGACGTAGCTCCTGGCATCTATTGTGCGATAGCCGATACATGTTCAGTAGACGTCCAATGTATACAGCCAGTGATCGACGTGACGTAGCTCCGGCGCCGTGAAGCAAACCTAGAAGGCCGACTGTTACTGACATCCAAAAGTACAGTTAACGTTCACTCATATTGAGTAACCCCCAAAGTGGTACGGTTCCCACTAAAGGAAAAATAGTAGGTCCCGTCGCTAATAACCATAACAGTTGATTCGACGTTAAATAATAACAAATAAAAAAAAAAATTTAACATAAAAAAAATCCATTTTATTTGAATTTTTCTAGAATTCATTAGAAAATCTTAAAAATAATATTATTATTAAATAGCAAAAAAAAATATATATATGTTGCATAAATCGATTTGAGATAAGATGATATCGATATCCTGGTGGGGTGGAACGAGCCTCGAGCGAGTGTTCCTTCTCCGATGCGCCAGTCTATAAAAGGATAGGCTAGCTCGAAGGATTACGCGAGATAGTCGGGATCCGCCTCCTTCCCCGGCTCCTTTATCCTATCATCGTGCGACCGGTGGCAGATCGCTCGGTGGCGCGCGCACGACCACACGTCGTCGTCGGATCGGCGATATTAACGCAATCAGGTTGTGCCTACGACCTGGTGGCCTTGCCTGCAGCTCGCTGGACCGAGACGCTCTCGCGCGGCGGTGCGTCTTGCGAAACCGGCCAACATCTCGGAGAGGCAAAGAGTCCCCGGCTCCAGCCACCGGTGCTGCCTCCCACTCCGACCGCTCGACGATGATTATTTTTGAATTCCACTCTTCCTCGCTCCGACTCGCGCGCACGGCCGCCGTAGTTCTCCGTCTCCTATGACCTAACAGTTTCGTTAGACCCACAACTCGACATACACACACACACACACACACACACACACATCGAAGTCGTCGATGACACAATTAGAAAGTTCCGGAACGCTGCACAGCTATTTTTCTTCGTGCGAGCCGAAACGGTTCACAAATTTCTCAGCGGGGAATCTCGCGGCTCGGTGAATCGATTCAATTGATCTCAGTCCGTGGCTGTAGTTAAATTGGATCGCTGTCACGTTCGCCGCGATATTTCTTCCGGATCGGATGCCCTCGGGATAAGCGAGAGGGTGTTGGAAAAATAAATAAAAAAGAATCTGACTGATGGACGCTCCGATCCAGAAATCAGTCGCGAGGCTTTCGATCTCCCGGCAGTCCTGTCGGCCGAGGGGGTTGAAAGGCGAAATTGAAACAGCGAGATCTCCGGACGAGTTTCTCGCCGTCGCTCCATCGGCGACTTCGTGCCCGCTGCTGGAGGGGGGGGGGGGGGGGGGGGGAGACATCGGTCAATTAGGACAAATAGTCCGAGAACGAAGAGTGCACGGAGAGCGCGTGCCGTCCTCGTACATTACCCGGGGCTCGGAGTGTGGGCCCCCCCTCTAATCCCTCGCTGCAAAATTGAAGCGTAATACAACCACTTGCGCAATATCCGACGGCCCGCTCGTAGTCGTCGCCGTCATGGTATTACTGCTGTACTTATACAACGCCGAGGTATTACTGTACATAGGCTCTCCATAGCTGTATAGACCGCTGTACATAACAGAGTGTCCTTAATAAAATTTGAGAGCAGAAAGCGGCGAGTTCGTTGCCCTCCGACCCATTTGCCAGCGAGCAACAGAGTTTCTATAATACCTTACCGTCTTCTTCTTCTTCTTCTTCTTCTTCTTCTTAGTGCCGCGCGCCGGTGTTACGATATCTCTGGACTCGTCTCGTTAAGACGAAAATAAAAAAATAAATATATGCTCTCTCTTATTTTTTTTTCTTTTTTTTTTTTTATCTCTACGAGGTGAAAAAGTTTCCGGTACCGTTGCGAGCCGGACGGCCTCATCTCCGAGACTTTATTGTTGCTAATGACATTTCGAAACAAATCACCTCGAGCACTCGTCGGAAACCCACGCCGCGAGATTCGATACCGAAAATTTAATCAACGAAGAACGATCGAGAACGGAAAAAAAAAAATTCCCGATTTTACAAGCTTCGGTCATTACGCTCACCGCTTACGGAATTGCATAATTGTCCGCTG
The DNA here is from genome assembly GCA_933228735.2 of Amblyteles armatorius. NCBI lineage: Eukaryota > Metazoa > Arthropoda > Insecta > Hymenoptera > Ichneumonidae > Amblyteles > Amblyteles armatorius. Next base: position 20,473,310 of record OW121687.1, on the reverse strand, counting down.
GGAGTTTGTGTTCGAAGGTCCGACTCGAGAATTTTTTTTTTCATTTCTTTTTTTTTTTGAATAATCATTTTTGTCTCGCTCGTTTGGTATCGATCGTAGAATTCCATCGAAACCTCGTTCTCTCAATCGCCGGGGAGGGAGGGGGGACCTCGTTTCGTAATTAGGTTTCGCGCTCGTAGCGAGACTCGCCGGCTCTTTAACGCACACGTAACCGGGCGAATGTAATACTCGGGTAATTGAAGATAACATCGGAGCGACAAGCGAGCAACGACCGAGGATTTTCCTTTTCGTTATTTAAATTTTTCCCACAGTTTAAATTTTATTTATCTATTCAACAATAAACGATCGAAGCTCGATAATAATGAAATTATAATAGCGCAGCGGTGCAGCGTCGCACAATAACCCGAGAACGAAAAATAAAATTTCACTGCCACAATGAAACGTTACACGTTGGCGATGACACGCGCTCCTCGAGTCTCCTCTCCGCTATTATACTCAGTTATGTACCGATATACCGTAGCGCTTGCGGCCAAGTATGTTGACACGGGATACAAAACATACTCAGGTAATTGAAAAAAAAGCATAGGAGTAACATCCGAGGATTTATTTTTGTTAATTTAATTTTTGTCACAGTTTAAATTTTATTTATTTATTTATTTATTTATAACAAAGAAATTACAATAACGAAACCGTACAGGATCGCGCGGTAACGCGAGACGAAAAAAAAAAAAAAAATTTCACAGTCATAGTGAAACGTTGCGGTTCGGCGATAAACACGCGCTCCTCGAGTGTCCTCTCCGCTATTATACTCAGTTATGTACCGATAATACCGTAGCTCTCGCGGCCAAGTGCGTTGACACGGGATATTTCGCGGACACTCGAGCCTGCGCGAAAGATACATTCATAGGTCACTCACCGCTCGAGGGAGCCAAGTGTAAGGATACACATGCACGCCTCGAGGCGTGTATGTTCCGAGTGCGTATCTCCGCGCAGTCACACGGAGGCGAAACGGTCTAGGATATACCGAGTGCCACGTGCTCTCCGCGCATTCCTGCGTACCTGCGTATAGGCTCATCTGCTCCTATACTCCGCGCGTAACGCTTAGTACGCAGATCGCGTGGAGCTCGCCCGGTTCGTTCCGTCGCATATCCTTAGCGAGAGCAGACACCGCGGAGGGCACACGCGAGGGAAAGAGAGGTGTGCCGTGTGTACGCGCGTGGCTCTCGCCAGGACCTCGCCGGAGAATCCCGACGAAGTAACGGAATCGAGTCGGCAGACACGCGCGTGCAGGAGGATCCTCCTCCTCCTCCCATATCGCCTTTGGATCGGGTCGAATCGCCCGAGCCCCATGTATATTACGCCGATTTATCCCCCGAACGTTCGGGATCTTACGATTCTTACGAGCAATGCGAATTCGCAAACTCGATCTCTAGTCACTGACCCTGACTCGAGCAAACACGCCGTTCCCACACTCGACGAGCGGGATCTTCCATTTTTCTTCCATCGTAGGTGTTCAATTTTTTTCTTTTCTTGTTTATTAGCTAGATAGTATAAAAAAATTATATTGAAAAAATGGAACGCCTAACATTTTTTTTATTCGAGGAATTTTTTGTTGCACGATCGGAACACCGTTGCGAACGGTGTTCCGACTTTGAAGTATTTATACTCCAGTTTATAACGCTTTGGAGTGTCGATTTTATAGGTGCGAAATTGAAATTGGAGGATCAATGAGAAGAGACGAAGCGTAATTAATTGTAAAAAAAAAAGGAGATGTTTGGCTTCCTACAGCGATATTTTGGTGACGAGTTCACAAACGATTATTAAAATCATTACACATTATGGCACACGATGCGGAAGCGAAAAACGACGGAGAAAAAAGGATACTCAACTGAAGCGAGAGGACGATTGCGGAGGCGCGGGCGAGCGTTATCGGGGCCGATGACCGATTAATTCGCGAGGTGGAGCCCGGGGGGGTTTCCAGAGCTTTGTCCCTGCAGGAGGAGAGTACAACGATAGTTCGACACAAATCCGCCGATTCTCTCGAGAGGTTTCTGTGTCTAACGCTACAGCTACATAGGGGATTAATGGGAGCGCGATGATTCGGTCGAAGCTCAATGGACCGTAATCCGCGGTTAGCTACTAAAACTATAACAACCTATCGAGTCAGCAGCCCGCGAAACCGGAGCGTTGCCATCGTAAAACGAACGCTCACGCTGGGATAAACTCCGAAGATAAACCGCCAACTGGCTGTACGAAAAATGAATAACGATAAACCTACATTCTATCTTCGGCACGACGTTTTTCTTTTTTTACCACTAGGAAATAATTTTTCACCTGTACTGTACCTGTACTGTACCTGTACTTCACCTGTAATTTGCTTTTAGATATCTTCGAAAATGTTTGTCCACAAATTCTGAACAAAATTTGACCAACAGCGCTGAATCCTCGAGAAAATTATTAGTCCGGTATATTTCATTAGATTCTTCGTAAGTTGGATTTAAAAATGACAAAACCAGATATTTTGTTGCCAAAAATAATTTTTATTGAAAAAATTGTCGGGCAAATGATAAAAATAATTAATTTTCAATGAAAAACAGTCGTTGCCCTTAAGTTTATAATCGCTTTAACAACTACCTGTACAAACGTAATACGTGTAAAAAAAAAACAGAATATTCCCTCGCGAATGCGTAATGGAAACAAACAAACCCACAAACCCACCTGCAGCGTGCGCCACTCCCAAATTCGCGAACTCCGTCGTCTCGTCTAACGCTCTCTCAAACGGGGCCAGGAGTGCCGCGTGACAGTAAAAAAAAGAGAAAGAAAAAAAAAGTACACAAACGAACCAGCCCCTCGTTCCGTAAACAGTAAACACTTTCGGTTATCGTCGAGTAGCCCACGCCGAAAGAAGCGTGTCCGCGTTTGTCTCGCTCTCACCCGCGGCTTTGTGCGAAGCCCCTCTATTTATACAGACCATTTGATTCGCATTAGATCTCGGAACGGCGGTCCGACGCGCGAGTAGGCTCCGCGCACCGAGAGTTCGAGCCGCGCCTGGACGAACCTGTGCTCCAAAAAGCAGACGCGCGACGCAAAAAAAAAGTCTACCGAATCGTAAGAATCTCATCCCAAAAATCGAAAGATCCATCGTGTCCAAAAATCGTCGTTTCTCGAAGCGACTCGGCTCAAAAAAAAAACCAAAGAAGTTTCTCGAAGGAGCGAAAGGAACTCCGGCGGAGTCGAGCGTGGATCAGCGTGGCATTTCGTCACTGAGACGGCGAACCAGGTTGAATAACCGGCGTTACGTCACTGCTGTGACTGTGTTGGTCTCTCCGGAGTTTTGCCGAAGAGCCTCGCGGCGTGACGCGCGCGCGGGCAGGGAAACGGGTACCTCGCGAGAAGGATGGAAAGAGGTCTCTCGAGCCCGAGCGAAAGAGTTCTCGGTGATGGTTGACGGCGGAGAGGAAGAGGGGCGGAGGGGGGCGAGCAATAGCAGCAACAGCACGAGGACGATGTGCTCGTCACATCATGGTGGGGACGATGGAGGTCGATCACCTACGTACGGGAGTCAGTGACACCTCCAGCGGGCTCGCGGGATTCTCCTTCCTCCCGTTCCGTCTCCATTTTTTTTTTTTTTTTCAACAAAATCTTTCCATTTTTTGCGCCCGTCCGCGCTGCTGGAGTGTTTTCCCATTCGCAACCTTCCCCGATTTTTCCGTTGTTGCGAATTCGGAGCGAGGAGCCGCGACGTGGATCCTTCGCACGTGGAGCTTGGGATTCTCGCAGTCGTCGCCTCGGCAGCAGCGACGCGTCGCACGGATCGTCGCCCCGCGATAGGACGTTGTCCCGATTTGCCAAATTCCCCGACACCGATTCGTTTCCGTCGCTCCGTCGTCTCCCTCTGTCGTTCGGGAGCGCGCGTTCGTCGTCGCGCTCGCGGGATTCTTCGCTTGACCATACCCATTATCGCGTGTCCGAGTGTACGCTCTCGCAGACGCCCGAGACGCCGATGCAAACTCGATCGTCGTCGATAGGCTCGTCTGTCCTCAAACCCGCTCACGGACTTTTCGCACTCTATCGGCGCTCGCGGCAAAAAGTTGCCGGCCAATTATTTCGGAGCCAGACGACCATGAAATTCACATTTCTTCGCCCCCTTCATAAATCTTCCGGACGAGCACACACAGTCGCCGATCGTTAACGACTTTATTATGGATTTTTTCGTCGTCGCGATGTTTAGCCGTTGTATTTTTTTTTTTTTTTTTTTTTTTTTTAAACCTTGGCGAAGACTCGTTCTGCTCGCCCAAGAGCGACTTCCGGTCTATCTCTCCGTCTTTCGTTCTGGGGTCAGTACGCCGTGCCGGTGGGAGACCTTGACCACCGGTCGTCACGCACGCACCGGGCCAGCGGGTTTATCGTACCTCTCCCGATACGATCCGGCGTTCAGGCGACTCGGTGGATACCGGGCGGTAACGTTGGCCCGCGCGTGTGTTTGCGCCGTTCGCAATCCGCTTCTGGCCGCTCGTGACTCCGGATAAAGGTCCGGCGGGCTCCGAGCGAGCGAACACTCCGAGGGCCTCGACCCGCCGAGGGAACGATGGCCTCTCTCACGGAACAGAATACATACACGCCGAAAAAAAAAAAAAAAAAAAAAAAAACAACACAACGATCTCTACGTGCATGTACAGCGGGAATACGTTAGCCCGCTCACACTGACACACTCAACGCGCATATTGAGCAATCGACGTGGGCCTTTCGGCCGAATGTGTTTTCCTCAAGAGCCACTGACCGTTCAAGGCCAGCAGAGCTGACGCATTTGTGGCGATCGTCGACACGCTGGCCCATGTGTGTGTGTAATTTTACATACGCACGAGTACTACGTCTCGCGGTTTACAAATGAGAGAGGAGAGTGGGAGATTAGAGGAACCATTGAGACCGCGCCGATCCGCGGATCTGGCCCGGAAGTCGCCCGTAGAATTGGAATTATTCTCCGTTTGCGCGGAGAATAATTAATAGCAAGATTTGCGGAATTTTTTATTCGATACATTTCCGGGGTAAGTGTATTTGTATATTACAGATAATGTTTTTTTTTGTGGGTATTTCCAAAAATACTTTTATTCTGTGTGGGTCGGATCGATCGGGAAGACCCCGAGCTAATCGGTCATTAATCTTTCTTCCTTTCGTCGCTCGACCTGTGAACGAGTATTCTAATCGGGTGGTCCTAGTGTAGGAAAATCGATTGGCTTACAGCCAGTTTTTTTTTTCTATTCGCGCGGTAAGCTCACGCGGAAGTAGAGAAGTTTCGCATTAAACCCGGCGATCGAGAGTCCCTTGGGAATCGCGTGAAACGAAGATGGGCCGTCCCGTCGATGATCCTCCGGTCGGGATTTTACGGCATTTCCGCCTGGGATTCAGGCACATCCGAGAATCCCACGGATTTCCGTGAACGAGAGACCCGAGAACGATTGTTGCCCCGTGCCGTGATTCGGGACCTCTCCAATATCGCTCCCGCTGATCCAGCTATCCGACCCCGAAAAACTCGGCCGTAAACCGCGAGGTTGCCCGGAAGAGAGAACAAGAATGCGGTCGACCCCCGGCTCATGTAGTACACAGCCGAACGCTCGGTTTCGAATCAACGCGCAACGACCGTGCCGTTTTATTCCACCGACGGCCCACTAACACACTTGCGTAATTAACCTAGCTGACGGATCGGCCGCGAAATAACGATTCGTCAATCGCAAGTAGTTTGAGAAACAAATTTACCAATCGCTCCGAAAAAAAAAAAAAAAAATACACCGATATTGAGAATTTAAAAGGTTGAAAAACATGCGATACAGAAAGTGCCTCTCACGTCTGGCACACGACACGTGAACTTTCAATGACGTATTATCTCAATCGCAAGTAATTTAAGGAATAGGTTCGCAAATCGCTCGGAAAAAAATTCAGAAAAAATACACCGATATTGAGAATTTAAAAGGTTGAAAAACATGCGATACAGGAAGTGTCTCTCACGTCTGGCAGACGAAAATTCAACTCTGAACGGCGTATTATCGCAATCGATTCCACGCGCGGAAAACATCCGAATCCGATTATTACCATATGAGAAGGTCGTCAGCTTCTCTCGGGCGTTCGATTTTATCTTCACGGAAGATATATATCAGCGCGGTTATGATACATCCGCCATTGGCCGAAAGATCTCGGCACCATCGACCGGCCGTGACCGCGAAGGGCGACGCCGCTACGTCGACGTTCTTTCTTGGTTCGAGGACCCCGGGAGCCGATAAAAGACGGGTCGTACATTCGCGGGGAGACGATAATGAGCCGTGACTAAAATTCTCAAGCCATGCCCGGCCCTGTCGTAGCTCCCGGAGCTCTCGTGGGCTCCGCTCGAAGTACAACGTTTAATACTCGAGAACTTATTTGTGCCTCGTACTTCTGCACAGATGGACGAATAGTTAGATCGACCGATAGACTTGTGGTCCGGGACTGCGAGCAAAATCTCTCGCTACATATTGTCACGTTCTCGTGGAACGAATAGTGCGCGTATATGGTTTTAGGGCGGATATTATTAGTACAATCACAGCTAAATATCTCGAGCATGAACTGTCACACGCCTGTTCTCTCAGAAAATCCGATCAAGACTGTTGTCATTCGGTCAATCGATAATCCGTCCGTTTGTCAGTTGTCATACCGAGCTATTCCGGTCATCGATATTGTATCGTGTGTCTCGGTCCATCCTCGTCTCCATATTCGACACAATATGTAGCGACCAAACCGAGCTCAAGAATACCGCAAACGATAACGAAAAAACGCGACTAAAAGTAGGAAAAAAAAAATCAAATAGCCAACAGTAAAAAATAATAACAAACAATATGAGAAATTATAATAAGCAAATAATAATAACTATTGTAATATATCTTAAACTAATAGTTATCAAATATTGTATCGATCGTTATATTGCGATATTCATATAACATAGGGTCAATGACCCGCGAGAGGCAGATGCGCGGGAAATACCGCGGGAAAATGGGGAAGTCGCGAACGACGCGGTCATAGCGTCGAAGGAAACGGCGTGCGGGTTAAAATTTATCGGGTTAGGATGGAAACGTACGCAAGATCCTAAAATAGGTCGACGACAGAAATCGCGCGCAGCAAACCCCGCTTCCTCGTTCATTGTCGCACGCGCGAATTTGGTTCGCCTAACTGTATTCGCGGTGTGCTGAGCGCCGTCCGGGACTCTAAGTCCCGGCAACGGCGATGCGCCCGAGAGCTGCCGAGAGGTCGTGCAACGACCGACCACGAGGGGGTCTAGGCGTGTAAACGTCTGCTCACTCGGTTAGCGACCTTTTGCCGTGTAGATATTATAAGTTACCTCGAACAAATAAATCCCTCACCTCTAACCAGTAGCTTCACCCACTGCGCCAAAAAAAATACCCGTAAACGCGTTTCCCGAAACGTAATAAAAAAAAAAATCAAATAAAAAAAAATCCTGCAACAATATCGAATGCAGATGATCAAATGTATAATTCGAAAGGCTCGATCGCATTATCAGTTTTACTGGTCGCACTCGGATATCCTTAATGGAAAGATAGGCCGACGAACAAGAAAAAAGAAAAGAAGTAATTGAAATTGTAATTCACCGCGCATAGTTTTTCTAATGCTCGATAGTCGTTGCAATTCTTCCGGGTTTAGTATGGGCTCAGGTCGGGCGTGCACACGAGGAGGGAGGTATACGGGGGCCGCGGGGTGCCGCGAATCCCGACGCGGAAATCATGCCTGTCGCATAGGTAACAGGGTTTGCGGTTTGTGCAAGTCGTCCCTCGTCTACGGTGAGCGTATATATACACACATGTATATATATACATATACATATATTCGCATAGGTATATAGCTTGAATCGGGTCTATGGCGGTGTTCACGGTGCGTCGGCGGTGCAGGCGTCGCGCCGTGTATTTCTCGGTACACCTACTATGCATACTATCCTTCTAGAATATAGTACCTCTACACACTACTCCCATTAGCATCGATAGCGGGGTTACAGGGAGGTTACTGAACCCGTAACTACAACGCTGGCAGCGGCCGGGCGAAGTGGGTACTCGCGGGCGGTATAGAGGTACGTCTACGTACGTACTCGGATAACTCCACCTTGCGCTCGCCGGCTCGACGCGCCAGCAGGAGCTCTCCGAGAGCCTCCCGAGAAGCCCGCGAGGCTTTATGGAACTGGATAATTAGAGCGCGGGCGCGCGCGCGCGAGAGCGGTTGCCTTCAACAACCACCTCCGACCACTTATTTCATCGCCCGTACGTACATCCTAACCGCTAAAATACACAACGCTCTCTATCGTTGCACGGAGGTACTTACGGGTATGAACACACATCCGGAATTATAAGATCGCGGTGAGATTCGTCGGGTGGCCGGGGGGTCTGGAAATCGATTAAAGAGTTCGGTGAACTTTTCCACCGAATGCGAAACCGACGTTCCCTCGACACTTTTATTTTTTACCTCTTTCAGTCGCTCGGGAAAGATTTATTTGAGCGAAAGGGGTCGATGTATCGCGGGGTTAAAATACCGTTGGTGAACATTTCACTTTGTCCGAAAGGACGAAACCTAAAAACTCTGAGAGTAAAGAGACGGAAAAAGTTGTCTTGCGTCGAATGTGAAGTTTCAATTTTGCATGAAATTCAAAAAATTTCGGATTACATCAAATTTAAACGTTGTCATTGAAATCTCAAAAAAAAAAAAAAAAAGATCACCAATACAAAGTTTCCTCTAAGCAAAAAGGAACATCGAGCCGGAAACTCCGTACAAATTTACATCCGATTACTTCCGTAGTTTCAATATAGTAATTCGGGAAAAGGCCAATTAAAAATAATTCATATAAAGAAAATGGCCGCAAATGGTGCAGCAGTCGAAAACGGTGGATCGTCCCTAGCTCAAAGATCTTTAAGTTGAGTCGAGAAATGATCGGGTTTTCGTCGATCGATCGATCTTCGGAAATCGAAGGAAGTGAAGAGCGCATCGCAGGGGCGAAACTGGATTCCTCGGTCTCTTCGTAGCCGCTCGGTGGAAGAAGAGGAGCAGCAGCAGCATTGGCCCGGGGCGAGCACACCGCTGACCGAATAACCAAATTCGTGCTTGCCTACTTTCTTCTCTTCCACGTGTTGCGCAACAGCTCTCGCGATCGTGCAGGCGTTCCGAGTCCCCCGTGCGCTCGTAACGTGTATCAGCGGCGGCCACGACGACGACTATACTCGATCTTACTTTCCTCGTCGCGATAAAGTTGATCCATAAATCTTTTTTTTCCCCCCCTTCCCATGCGCTCTGTACGTATCGGCGTTATTAGCCGATCGGTCGAGTCTTATTTTATGTACTCTGATTATAGCGCGGATGAATAATAGGATAAACTCCGAGATAAAATTAGAAGGATGTGTAGAGAGGCACGATGTGAGACACCATATTTACAATCAGGTATCGCAAGACACCAGCCGCAGCTTTCGCCCTTGCGTGGATATGTACTTTCTCCGGACATCATTGTTCATTGTTTCGCGATACACTCGCTCACTCATGTACCCGCCCTCTCTCTCCCTCCGTCTATCTCGCGTTTCTCCGCCATCGCGCGTTATTCTGCTCTTCGGCGCATAGTTTACACGCAAACATCCGAACTATGTACGCAGGAACGAGAAACTCCCACGAGAGAGAGAGATCCAGTCTAAGTTTTCCTCTCAACGAAGTGTTACATCGGTGCGAAATGGGCTGCGAGAGACAGCGCGGCAGAACGGACTATCTTTTTGCCAATTTTTTGGGAACATAATAATGATAAAAAAAAAATAAACGAGACCTTTTGGACCGGGTGTTGCGTTTTGCCCCACTCGCCAGTCACCAATAGACACGAATAAAACTATTTCAATTTTTTGCGCTACACCACTCAAGGAATTGATCAAATTCGATCGAACGGGCGCGAGCGACGACGTCGCATAAATTTCGGAAAAATGTTTACAATGATGCATGCGCCAGTTGCGTAAGGTGGGATTTGATGTATCAATGCATCGTTCAAGGTACATAACTCGCAGTCCGCGGGAGCAACGCAACTGTCCCTCTCACCCCTTCTTCTCCTTCTTCTTCTTCCTCTGTCTTTATCGCTCTTCCATGGATATGGAGCAATATGGTTGGGTGAGGTGAGTGACCGACGTCCAGTTGCGTTCACTGCCCTCCCTCCGACGCCTTCCGCACTGCAACGTCGTCCTCCACCTTCTCCGCCTCCTCCTGTCGCTGCATGTTCACGTTCTCGCCCGCGATCCCCACTCGTATTCGCTTATTACACGTACATACATATATATATATATATATAGATATTTATACACAAATATGTGTGCATTTATTGTACACGCGAGCACCAGCTTCACCCTCGACGATCTAAGCCATCGTCGTAGTTACGCGGTACTCGGAGCTCTCTTGCGCGAGAGGGAATTGGAGATCCCGGCGAGCTCGCGGATAAGCGCGTAGCCGGAGCACACGCTCGGCCAGAGCTATCGCGAGTGGTCTTGATTACAGGCTCGAGTACATGAATTTAGAGCGACGCTATGTGGAGCGACCTGAACTCGCGGCTCGATTCTGCATCACGTATAACACGTTGGCATCGTCTCGCTTCGTCGACCACACACCCGATAGGTGAACCGATCTTGCGGGTAGTATTGAAGGATTTTTTGATAAATAAAAAATAAAAAAAAACGTGAGATCAATCGGATGCTGCTTAATATCGGATTCTTTTCTTTTCATTCGGGTGTCGATTGAAAAAGCAGGCGAGCGACGTTAGAGATAATCCGGCGGATCCAATCGGAGTCCGGCATTGCAGGGCCCGTTTAACAGTTAACCTAATGGGCAGAACAATTACGCACGCTCGCGCGGAAGAATGCCGATGGGGGAGCTCTCGCGTTAACCGTTTCCGTCCGCACGGACCTTAAACCGTCGCTGATGTCGTCACATCGGACAAATTACGCGAGCGTTGCTCGCCTCTTCATCCCGATCGAGAATCTTCGCACGAGCGACGCTCCAGTTATCGGATACTCGCACTTTCCTGCCGTTAACGGCCGCGCGAAACGATGAACTCGACTTTCGGCCGCCTCTTCCTCTCGAGGAGAGAGCCGAGAAATTATACGATTAATAATTCTTGAACGGTCCAAGTTGGGACGAAGTTTCGGTGGAAAAAGTTTCTTCGTGACGACTAAGGGAAAGAAACCGATAGCTGCACACCCAAGGGAGCAGTTCGATTCTCCGGACCTGCATGAAAAATCGTTTTTCCGTGTCTCTCGCACTCACGCTTTTTCGAGCCACCGGGACATGTCCGGTCATTAAGACCTTTACCTTATTGCAACCAGTCAAAATGTTCACGAAATTTATCATCAAAATTTGAACATAACTAAAAAACAGCTGTTTTCGCCAGCCTGGCGGATGCGCCGCGTTGTACGGTGAAGGCTCGATTACGTCACTGTAAACGACGAAAAAAAATCGACGATTTAATTCAACGCCCGGACAATTTAGTCAACCAGAGGCACTGGTCGAAATTCCAGGTATTCAGTTGTTTCCTGCACAAAGTACTGCCGTATCTCCGTCACATCTCGCGGTCAGCCGGGCACGGATGTGAGCGTGTTATGCGGCCGCCGCGTGGCGGTGCTGGTGCGTGCCTTCTGTCTCCCGCACGATGTCCAGTGACTGCGATCGGGCGGCGCTGTCCGAGGGTCGTGCCGATGACCGATCAAAGAGAAGATCGCGCCGTGAATACTTGATGCGTAACCGTCCGTTTGCCCCGCTGCTCCTGTCCACGGCCAGTGACCGATGTCGAGAGTCCCCCGAGTCGCCCCCCCCCCCCCCCCCCCCCCCCCCCCGGCGAACAATGTCTTCACCCGCTGGAGGAACCCTCGCCGAGACGAGGATCTTCTCGTTTACGATCTCGATTTGCAGAAATTCCGAACGACCGTCACCGAGCACGAGTTTCACCTAAGAGGACTGTGCGATTTTGTATTCGAAAATTTAGCGTGACGAAAGGGTTTTGCGCAAAGTGCGTGCGAGGAGGAGTCTCGGATAACCGGAAGGTAACGAAAGGGCTGTAACGGGTTGCCTCGACCCTCGTCAAAGTTCCGTTCGGATCGTCGACAATGGCAGGGTGGAGGCGCGAGCCTCCGGACGGCGTCGGAGGATCGGCCGCTCCATAAATTCGGAAAATCTGGAGCGTCAACGAGCGAGTATCGGCCGGCCGTCGTTCCTTCGGGCACGGTCAACTGCGGAGGTCCCGCTCGCCGTCCCTCGTCATTCGCACCGTCTAACGGCACGTAGACGCGACATAACTCTTTGAAAAATCTTCCGGCGAGGGTTGCGTGCGAATTATTGCACGGTGCGTTCGTAACGGATCTCGCAACATTCCTTGGCAGATTTAATATTTATGGAGCCGAGGGGGGCATGATGGTTACCTTGAGGACGGTAAATTGTGGAATTACTTCGGATTCGGTAATTGCCGAGTACCGGGGAAATATCTTCGGTCCGCTCGACCGGAAGCACTTTTGGAGCGCTCCGTTCGGAAGACACCGTTCGCTGCTACAATCGCACAAAGAGGCTCGTTGTCCTTGGTTATTATTGGGAGATCCTCATGCGAAAGGCGAGGTCGTCCGAAGTCGGCGATTGATTCCGAGTCTCAAAGGCGAATGACTCGAGGCCATCGATAATTTAAAAAAAAGTAAGAAAAAAAAAAGAAACGTTAAAGGCCAATATCCGAAAGAAGAAGGTTCACGGACTCGCTCCCGACCCACGTAGAGTCCTCGTTGCGGCGACGCCAACGCACGGCGCAGTGACCTCTTATATCACCTTTTTCTCGTCGTTCGATCCGCTTCGATTATCGTCGAGTCATTAGAACTGTCGATTAATTCGTCGATTAACCTTCGTCCTGACTCGCGCCACTAACACTCATTCCAAAGTCAATCGAATGAGGTAAAAAAAAGGTGACGAAAAAAGGAACAAGTTTATCGCACGATGGAATAAATTATGATTTTTTTTTTTTCATCTTCATATTGTATAATTCATCGGAGTCTCATAAATCATTCATATTTCGATGATAAAATCGCCACTGTTATTTGGCGGTCACGGTGCCAGAGCGGCTTTCGATGAAAAAGCGAGTCTCCTGGCGGGCGGAGTTGACTTGCACTGTACATCGAGTACAGTAAGTGACCGAGCCCGTGGTGGGTGCCGATCGAGGCTGACGCCGCTGCTGCTGGCTGCATCGAAGATTCTCGATTTCGAGACGGCAGCGAGGAGGCGATGAACTCGGTCACCGGGCAACAAACTGCAGGCCCCACCATCGCGACGTCAGAAGTGGAGGGCGAGCACCGTCATCACCGACACACACCGCGAAACCTTCGAGTCCTCCTTCGACTGTGTGCGTGCAGAGTGCAACTTGCGAGTACACTCGCGATCGCCGTTCCGCAGGAGCCTCCGCGGAAATAAAATACACGCGAAAATAATATATTAGAAATGTGGATTAAATTCGGCGATTTTATCACTAAATACATCAGACGCATAAATTGTCGTATATTCGAAGACACATATATTTCTAAAAATGTACTCATAAATATAATCGAAATACAGTAGTAGTAGTAGTGGATTTATTGACGACATTCCAGATGGAACAATTTTTGGTACATAGCATTACATAGTGTAAGTTGTCATGAGAATGTAAATATATTGCCAACTGGCCATCGACCCAAGTCCTTCAGCCACGGGTTTTACATTATTCATGAACCTTTTTTTTTTTCTTTACATAGTGTGAATGGGTGGTTGACACACGTTGATTCAGTTTACTTACTTGTTGCTCATTATTTCGAGCTTCTGGTACATTGTCTGTCGGGTGCTTAAGTTTGCGTATTATGTTCTGATCGAAATACATTTTTCGGTGAAAATATATTTCATGCATATATAAAATTTATTACACAATATTTGACACATATATTTCCAAAAAATATATTCGAAATAGAAAATTTTTCGATGAAAATATATTTCGTATACAAAAAATACATTATACGATATTCGCCACATGTACATATATTTCTTCACGTAGGAGGGAAGCCGTTCGAGCCTCGGGCTCTCTCGTCCGACCACTCGCGAGTTCTCGCTCCGCGTACGTTCCGTCCTCGATCTTTCCCCTCGATCTCGACGGGCCGAGAAGTTTCGGCTGTTAATCGTCGGCCGCGATGATTCACAAATTCGAGCCGGGCGAAGCTGGGTTTTCGCGCAGCCCCGCGCGGTGGCGCGGAGGCAGTGTCGTCGCTCACCGTAACGTTCGTCGTAAACAACAATTCATTAACTCGATTCCCAGCCTAGCGAGAGAGGTCGTTGGCCCAGCGGCAGGCGCGAGCGCGCGCGGAAAGCACGTAGAGCTCCCAGCGCGGAGCGAGCACGAAGGATCGGGTGAAGGTGGCGTGTACATTCTTCGGTCGCGAATCCCCGCCCTCCGCGCAAAAAATTGAACCTTCTTTTCGTCCCACATTCTGGCGCGCAAAAAAACAAACAATTCAGCCGATCAGATAAGGAATCAAAAAATGGCCGGAAAAATCTAAAAATTCAAATCTAAATTGCATCGTGCTCCGGTGAAAAAACGGTCCTGACCGAAGGACCACCGATTTGTAAGCACTGTCGCTAAAAGCTCTCGGTCGCCAAACCCGGAAGATCGTTTCGAGCGCGTTTCATCCGCCGTCGGTTTCCGCGAGAATCTCCAAGGACACGGGCACGCCGAGCCTGAGAAAGAATCGCGTGAACACGCTGCACAATAATAGTCATCCACAATGTAAGAAACGCGAGGAAAAAGGAGGAAGAGGCCGCTCGACGAGCTCGCGATGAGACGAGAGGAAGAACGAAGATGGAAAGACGGTAAAAGGAGAAAAGAAAAACATCGCGAGGAAGGGAAGTGGCCCTCTCGAAGGCAGGAGGCGAAGAGGCACGAGAGGAAGAATTCCGAGCGCGCAATTACCACGAGCATTCGCTGAGAGAGAGAGAGAACAGAAACTCCTGCCGCTGCGGAGGAGCGCAGTCGTCTCGGGGTAGGTGAAGAGGAGGACGGTGTAACTACGGGCCCGTCTGCTGCTGGGCAAACGGTGAAAAAGCCCGTAGCGTAACCGTTGCCGTTGCTGCATAGCACGTTGACGTGCGCGAGCGAGAGCCGAGGAGCCGAGCGAGTCAGGGAACGCTAGTGTGGGTTACCTGGTTAGTGACCGGCCAACCGAGTTCACTGGCATCGGCCCTCTTACAGCTTGGCTAATCTCGCGACGCGAACGACTCACGAGGACGCCGCGGGGGGAGGGCCAGCGAAGACCGGGCACTCCGCACTCCACTGTAGAGCAATGTACAGTAGAATCCGCTACTGTACTGCTCCACGGTAACTACTTACGCACCACAAGAAATAGATGATAATTAAATTCATTTTTTTATTTTTCACAACGATCATTCATAGTTTACACACAGAGAAAAGTTTATTCCAATCAAAGAAAATTTATTGAGGACGAAGAAAAATGTTTACTTGCTTCATTACTTGATTCATAGTTTACACACAGAGAAAAGTTTATTCCAATCAAAGAAAATTTATTGAGGACGAAGAAAAATGTTTACTTGCTTCATTACTTGATAGAGCGTTTATTAATTTCTAATATATATATTTGATTGATAGTCTTATTGTTATTATTTAATAATGCTTAGTTGGATCTAATGAACCGATATGTATGTAAAATGCATATTTTTATTCATTTCGTGACAGACATTTCACAACTTTTTGGTTGTTCTTTTCAAAAAGTATGGTCCGTTGAAAAAAAAAAAAAAAACGGTCGTGAAATTAATGAGAATCTTTTTTTGTCCTTATGGATCAGAAATGTTTGTTAGATTTACTGAATTTTCTTATCGTGCATTGCTGTCCCTATATCCAGATGTAAGGATTCTTTCGTTCTCGTGATTTCTTTTTCCTATTATTGTCTGCGATTCCTCGTCGATGTGGGAAATTCACAGAGTCGATCGTGCCGTCCGCTTCATTGCCTCTTTCGCGATGGCCGAGCCCAGTCCACAAAAGATGAGGTCGCTGCCTGACTCGGTCTCTTCTCCTCGAACACAGAGAGAACCTTCCAGCGCGAAAGTGCTTTCACCGTGATTTCCCGCACGCGATCGGTCGCCCAACCGTGCCCGCGGTTCCACGAGATCCCGATCTCGATATCCACAACGGGCATACTTTTTTCATCTCGATGTATTTTCTGTATGTGATCTCTCAGGCTAGAACGCTTTCGATATTGGTCACTCGATAGATTCAAGCATGTTCCGTACTCTATATTTTCCGTCTATACTTCCGCGCTCGCAGACAACTCGTCGAGCAGAGTATTCTCGTAGAAACTAGGGAGCAAATTGGAGAATAGCGGGGTAAAACGGCACCACGGTTAAAAAATTGTTAATAGAATGGTACAGTTTGCTCCGGACTCTCTTTTATCCTGCTTTTCCTGTTTCTCGACAACCGCGCTTTTCTCCTTATCAATTTTTTAATGCTCATCGCGCCCGATAAAAAAAACATGCCTAGGCCACCTGTGCTCTAAAGATCTCCGGGCAACTTCTCCTAACGTTGTTTTTTTGGGTTAGCCCCAAACGGAGTCATCGCTCCGCAATTAGAGGCAAACAAACTCGGTACCGTTGACTCGCCCACAATACCACGACACCGCGTATCTACCTACTATTTTTATCCATTTAATTTATTTTTAAAAATCAATTCGAAACGTATTCCGGGCATGCACCTGTTACAACTCATCAATTACGTCGCGAAGACTCGGCTCTGCCCGTTCTCGCACCCTCGTAACAAGTACACAAAGTGAAAAATCGAGTTTGACAAACGATACGCACTCTCCTTTAAATCGAAGATAATCACGGTAGTTTCTCTCTTATACGACACAGGCACGCGATACAAATTATTACGGAAGAGATACAGTGTAAGACCTTACTGCTTCGCGTTGAATAATAACAGTGCCGACTGCGATGTCGTAGTTTACAATGGGCGTGTTCGATCCTAGGAGCGGTGCCAACGAACTTTCGATAATGTGGGTCAGAAAAATAATCAGTGCCGGTGTCACGGGTATTACCGCGACGTCGATGCCGATATTACAATGGCTCTGAATCGTACTACGCACGAGGCTCACGTGGCCCAGCGATACGCTTAACGCTAGGTTGGCCAGGTCGGGTTTAGTCATCGTTTCGTCGTAACCGGTGATGTTTTGCCACGCTCCAACCGATCGCCTCTGACGAAGATATTTCGCGAAACTAGAGCCAGTCAGACCTGCGCACCGGGTGGGAGGGTGAAAGGGGTGAATATGGACCACGCCTTTTATCGCGTAAGTCGATGTTGCATTAACCGGGCCATTTTCATCACGATCGATAAAATTTAGTTTGCTTTTTTGTTCGCCTTACTACGGTTTTCATTTTAGAAACTTATCCTTTTGGAACTTCGTAGAACGACCCTAGAACAACTCAGAACAACCTTCACAATCGGAAATTTTTAAAAATGGGGGGCTAACTTCCTGTACCTTGTAAATAGCGAATATGGCCCTGATTTTCGTATTAACCGGGGTGGGCCATTTTCACCACTTTTACCGTTCGTGTATTAATTTTTTTTAACCCCACATCGATGAACAAGCTTGCCTCGTGACGATTCGTACGGTCGAGCTGTCGATGGTACTCCATCGTGATGACAGAAATACGGTTCTTTGGGTGGACAACGCATAGATGAGCACGACGGTGCATCGCACGAGGGGGTCGACGCCCGGGACAGTCCCTCGCTCCTTCCCTCGCACGGCAGTCACTGTCGTTATGTCATTCATGCTCTTGTATGCTCGAGACATGAATATATATAAACATCACATATATATATATATATATAGTTTAACACGTATGTGTGAACGAGAACGCATCGAGTCTCGCCATATGTATATTAGGCGCACGAAGCTCGTGCGTATAGGTTTGTGTACGAACGGTCACGTATCTCAAACTCGTCGCCGTCGTAGAAACGTAAAATAACAGTTAGCCTATTCTTCGAGAGCGTTCTCGTAAGTCAGTTGCAGCTCGTACTCGGTGGATATGCGATGGCCGAGCTTGAGTGCGATAAAACTTTGTCAGGATTATTTAGTCACGACGGAAGAGAAAAGAAGAGGAAGCTATGGAGAGTGGCTCGGGTTCGTCGACACCGAATAGCCGAGAGTGTTGTTATTATATTGTCGTATACAAAACCGGCCGGTCATCAAATTTCTCGGTACAAAAAACGCGCTCTCGTCGATACGGTCATTGAGCACACTTTTCGATAATTTTTTTGTCTTTTTAAATCTTGTATTGTATTACCGCCTCGTTGGCTTGTCGCAAAAAACCGTGGATTTTGTTTACCTCCTCTTTCACGCTTCCGCGGAATACTCCAAGGTCGACGATCCACCGGGTCCATTGACCACGACCGTGAGACAAACAACTTCCCGATGACACGCGTATTGCGGACCGCCCCGGTCAAGGCCCCGCTGAAATGTCTTTGCTTATTCCGCGAAAACATCGTCGTCATCCGTGACGACACGAAGTAGGGACCATCTCACCTCGTCGGAGAATCAATGAACTCCCGAACGAGTTTCTACGACGAATAGCCCGATTCATCGTTCCACGAAAGAGTATCCTATCGGCTCCCGACGCGAGCCGATGGCGAGTCATCGACGTGTGCGAGGGCGCGACGGAGCGAATGCGTCACAACTTCCCAGATTTACCGGCCGTTTTACGGAGTGTTGATCCCGGCTTCTCATCCAGGTCAAGATATCCTCGAATCGTTTTTTCCTATTTTTTTTTTATTTTTAATTTTTTTTGGTACAACAGGCGCTTCCTTCCATTCTCCAACCGGACAAGTCGCTCGGCGTTCCCGAGATGGCCGGGCTGGGAGTGCCTTCGCGAGACCTCTATTGTACCCGCGCGCTGTTACAAGTTCAACGGGAGTAACCGACTTCTATTTGATTTTTTTCATTTTTTTACATAGAATTCTTTTCGAGCAACGTAACACATCACAATCACAATAATCTTCGCGATACACCTTTCTCGTCGCGATCTCTGGAGATAAGCGCTCGCTCCGTACAGCCTCGCCGACATTCGGTGGAGAACGGCGAAGAAGAGGGTCATTGACCTCAAAAAAAAAAAAAGAAACAAAATCTAGAAAAATAAAAAATCTTCCTGCTTCCCAAGACTCTGGGAAATGAATCCAGTATCATAGACGGCAAATTTTCTGTGTCGATCGAGCCCGGCGAGTACCGAGGAACAAAGAGCCGCGCGATGGCTCTCGATGCCTCCGAACAGTTGCAGCAGCAGGAAGAATCGGTGGAATCGGAGGAAGTGCCGAGAGTCGGGCGATGAGAACGAACTCGCGGATTCTCTCCCTCCCTCCGGGGAGTTGACGAAGAGTTCAAGGACTCTCGCGTTCTTCGACCGCGTCGGAAAAAGGACGGCGAGCGCAGAAGGAAGACAATAATTCCGCTCGGGCCTCCGGTAGCTCCCGGGGAGCTCGCACATGCCCGCATCTGCCCCGGCGTTCGCCAGTGCAGCAGTATAATTCCCGGTGCGCGCGGGGCCCGTGTATAAGGGCAACGCGAGAAGAGCAGAGGAGCGTTACACCTAGGTAGGGCATTGCACCGCGATACCGAGGCGTTCGTTCGGGCGACGTGGGGACGTGGAAGAAGTCTTTGGCCGGGCTATCGGCCGCTCTTCTTCGTCGCCGTCGTCGCCGTCGCCCGGAGTCGTCTCCTCCGTCGCCGTCGCCGTGCAAAAGCGCGCTTGCAACTCGGCTCCGCGCTCAAAGGAGCTGCATCGCTCGATGCGCCGCGTCCAGTGACCCGCCCTACCGTTAGGACGGCCCCGAGGATGCGTTCCCCTCTTTTCGCCTACCTGCCTCTTTCTGCCTTCACTCCGAGCCTCCTTACCAGGGGTTCTTAACCTGGGGTCCATTAAACCCCCCCCCCCCCCCCCCTCTCCAAAGATCGCAATACATAAAAAAAAATATATCGATTTATAATTAACGAATACTCAAATTATCTTTATCGAAGGAATATTTATACAAAAAGCATCTTTGAAAAATTCATTATTTGCTATTTTATACTTCGAATATAACCAGATTTTTTTTTTCTAATTTTTTTTTTTTTTGCTATTGAAACAAATAATTCATTTGAATAGATACTCACTTCATTTTAATGAATATTTATTTTAAGGTAAACCATTTTTCTCGATGTAATTTTATTTTAACATCGCGGATCTGCCGGCTTTTAGGGGCAAATCGCTACGATTGAAAAAGGTTAAGAACCGCTGCCGATACTCTGCAACAGAGCCCGATGACTCCTTCTCCGCTTCGGCACAGGCTTCTCGCATCTCGCTCGTTCGCGAGCTTCTCGTCGGCGCGGTCTTCCTCGTTCGCCGCTTCTTCGTCCTCTTCCTCTCCGGCTTCGGCCGCGGAGAACTTTCCGCTGCGCGGAGAGCGAGCGGCACCTCCTTGTCGTTTCTTCCACGCCTGGGCTCAACGGACACGTATCTCTGCGTCTCGCTCCCCGTTGCACGTTCTCCTATGCACCGGGAAGTGGAGAGCAGTCCGTCGATCGACCTGGCTCCGAGAGAAGCGGAGGGAAGCGGTCTCCTCACCTCCCCCCCCCCCCCCCCCCCTCTGCCCTACCGGCGAACCGATCGGATATCGCGTTCTGTCTATTATAGCTATTTCTTCTTTTTATTTCATTTTCTCCATTCGTTCGCCGGCGCATACAATGCCCTCGAAGTGCGACTGACCTCTCTCGATCCTGAGAGCAGCGAACGCCAGGCTGACGCCTCCTCCACTCCTCTCTCCCCCCCCCCCCCCCCCCCCCGCCCCTCTCTTTTCGCGATCGCGTATAAGTGGATGATTTTTCCTCGTACACGTTTAGCAGCCGAACGACGGGGAATCCGTGACTGCGCTCGAAATCCGATCTAACGGATGCGAGACAAAGCGCATTTGTTTACGTACCGGGAATTCAACGACGGTAACAGAAAAAAAAAATCGGTTGTAGCGAGCCCGATATGCACGTGACGGAGACGGGGCGCGTCAAAATTTGTCCGTCGAATGAAGCGGGGGGTTGAATTATTTCCTTGCGGTTAAGTACTCGTTCTCGGTACAACGACCCCCGTCTCGGTACCATTGTCCGAGCGTTCCCCCGGTTTCCCGTGGTTTTCGAAGCGCTCAGCGAGTCCTACGCTTTCCCGCTAATCCAATTACCGGCACAAAATGCCCTCCCTACCGAGTCGCTCTGCCGGGTCGACCGAGTGTGATCCGATCGAGTTTTCGTTCCGGGCGTCGAGGTGCCAAAGCGACGATGCGAGATCGTCAAATATTTCCGGAAAAGCCGGTGAACGAACGACCGGGAGAGCGAGAGCGAGGCGACGCGAAGAAAGTGGGCTTCGGCGGAGGCGACTCGGCGAGCGGGCTAGCTATCCCAGCTGGGGCACTGGGTCAACCCTTCTCTCTCTCTCGAAGGATCTCTCGATCGTCCTCCCCCGATCCTAAATCTTTCCAATCGGTTACGGACAATTCCCAAGTTCAATTTCAATCCGCATTTAAGCTAAGCCCTTAACCTACATAAACATGGCAACAGCTTTGGTAAAATGGCAATTCGTTTGTGCCATTTTTTTAAAATCGAATGCATTCGTTGAGCAAATAAAAAATTACCCTCTTAATCGGAACGTCAAGAGAGGATTTATTACTCCACAAGTAACCGAAGCATCGCGCTCGGGCTCGTTGTCGCGATGACGCGGCGAATGACGTAATCCCATGGGGACGAGCCGGATCGCAAGTTAATCCGCGGTCGATCGGGGGGTTCGATTGACTCCAATCTATTCTCGATTGTCGGGAACGGTACGCGCTTTGCCCATCGTCGTGGTGGATGACGCTCGATGCATCGTCGGTCCTCGTCGTCCCGCTGGGGAGGGGGGGGGGGGGGGGAGGGGGAGAGCCAGAGGTGCACACGAGGATCGTTGGGGAACGCGAGTGCGGATCGCGCTCTCCGCTCGACGGCAGGAGAGGCGAGGTCGTCGACCGTTTGCGAAGCGGCAGAGGTCGGCGCACTCCCATCGGTTCCTCTCTCGCTCCGGCGGGCCGCGATCCCGCGAGCCGGCTCTCGTGCATGTGCAACATATGCGGTCCAACCTATACCGGCCGTACCGCACACTCGCGTTCTGTATTATTGTGGTGTAAGAAAGTTCGCGAACGTACGAGCCGCACGTGCGTGTATGCATGCCGCATGCTGCCGCTGCGCGCGCCCGCCGCGCCGCGGATCCGCGCCCGGTGCATGAACGCGATGCAGTTGTTGCACTCCCACGTCGCTATGTGGTCCCGTAACATTCGCGGAACCGTGGGTCCCCCTCGTTACGCCCTCTCTCCGGCTCAGTCCGGTGCACCGTCCTCCGCTCGACTACGTCCTCGTCGTCGTCCACGTTGAGCCCCCGTTCGCGTCGGCCGCTCGAGCCTCCTTCGCTCTTTCTAGATTCATCGGCTCGCTGGGCATCTCCTCATTTTTACGTCGTCTCGCCACCCGACGGGCCCGGAGCCCTGGGCAGTACGCTGCGAAAAAAAAGGCCGCGAGCCTCGCCGGCGATCGGATTTTCGACCCAGCAACGTTGCAGGAGGGAACGGGGCGAAATGGACTATGCTTAGGCAATTTCTCGCGGACGGAAACGTAGAGGAGTCGACTGAAATCGAGGACACATTTCTGTTAATGTTGTCACTTGCGAATATTGTTCACTTCGCATGAGTTTTAAGGGAATGAGAGGGAATCGCAAACACTTCTGGATGGCTACAAAAATCTGAAAAAAATCATGCTCATTGAACGTGCATGATTTGAAAATTTGGTTCCCGGGTGATTTTTTGAACAATTCAATTTTTTATTTAATTTTGGAATCACTATTATGCAAAATCGATATTTCCAGCACCTTTGATATGCTTGATTTTATTCAGATCTTTATATACAACCCACAAGTGTTTTCAATTGTCTCTCATTTTCCTGAAGCTTATGCGAAGTGAACGTTGTTCGCGAGAACTACCTTAAAAATTGGTATCGGTAAGGAGGAATTTCATAAGCCCATTGGAAGATTTCAGCGCTTTTATTACGTTTCTATTTCATTTCTTCCATTTCCGTCGTCGCAGTGCCGCGATAAAGAGTCCTGGAATCCGTCTCGAGCGACGAGCCGCGGACGGTGATATCCTCGAGGCGAGCCTCGAGCGAGGACGATCACCCTCGCGGCATTCCGCGGAGCGTCGAACCCGCGGGCTCGCGAGAACGTTCATCTCAAGGTCCGGGCCCGGAGCACACGGAGATGATTGCCTCCGCTGTACCGAGGGTGGCGTCTCGTCCGACTCCCGACGCTTTGCACTTTTGCTGATGTTATAAATAATACGACATCGCGATTCTCCCCGGTATCGCTCGACACGCTCGAATTTCTCAACTCATCGTAACAGCGCGCGCGAGAACGGAGGAATCATCGCCAGGGGAAGGAGCTCGAGCGGACGGGAACGTCGACTTGGGACAATTTATTTTCATTAATCCGTTCGGAGCATCGATCATCCAGCGGCGTTTCGAGATCAAGTCGGAGCCGCCATAGTAAAAAAAAAGTCGATCAGACCCCCCGTTCGACCTTTTTTCATTCCGTATCGTAGGTCCGGGATTCTCGGTCCGGAGAAAGAGCGCGGTATTCCAAGGGTTTTTGCAGCAAAATTGGAAACCACGGGGCATCGGAACTGAGTACTCTCGCCACCGTGAAATCGTCCCCGGTCGTACGATAACTTTTCGCTTATAGTATTCCGCTACCGGCTATATTAATTTACGACATTGAAAAGCCGGCTCGCCCCGCTCGCCGCTCCCGGGGCTGCCGGAGGGTCCGATCGTCCTCGCAACCCTTTCGCCTCCGCCGTTCCCGGTATAAGTATACACCGTCTATGTACATGCGCAGCCCACGGCGTTGCTCTTCCGCTGCTGGCGAAACAGCGGAGGGTGCACCACGCCCAGAAAGTGCCAGACCACGGGTACGCCGCAACGTAACGACTCGGCTATTGTCTTCTCGATCACGACGAAACCACCGTCGTTGGTTTATGTCTCGCACTATCTTTTCGCCGCCTTTTGCGCGCGGTATATTGCCCCACCGTTCACTCCGACTGTGCTAATGTTGGTCGAGTCTCGTCAAAGGGTTGAGACTTTGCGGCGGACCGGGCAGCGAGGGGGGGGGGGGGGGGGGCAGGAACACGGTCGATGAAAGGATTATTCGGAAAAGGCTTAAGGGTCATGCTCTCCCGAAATTTCCTGACCCGTTCGATACCCTATCGGCCGCGCATCGTCGCCCCCGCGGGATCCAAAGTGGCCACAGCGCAGAGAGCTTTCCTCGTTTGTTTTGGATTATCCTTCCGGAAAATCCAAACAAGCCTCGGCCGCAGCACGAATAATCTCCCGGGGTCTCTCGAGTCAGGCGGCTCCCGCGTCGTTCTGATGACAAACAGTGGACAACGTAATCGCATTAGAGCCGTATATTCCGACGGGGTAGCAGGTACCGAGACATAATTAGCCGGCAACTTCCACTCTCGCGCCGAGGGGGCGGGGATCGCCGCGCCGTTCGAACAACATTGATATATTGTATCTGTCGTGGAACGGAACGAAAACAATGAAATACTTTATCCGCCGAGCGCGAGAAGCTCGGTCGGTGACTTCGGGTGATATACGATCGATCGTTTTACGGCGAAGTTGCATCGGCGCTTTATCGGGAATTCGGTCGGGGACCGCCAGCAAAAATGTCTAAACCCTCCCGTGTTGCAGCCTGGTATTTATTTCATTACGCGGTACGAAAGGGTTGTACATTTAACGAACGTTTCCCGTTCACAAATTTCTTCCCAACTTGACACTACGTTTTTTTTGTCAATAAAAAAATCTTTAATTTGACCATTTTTCTTGTCAATAAAAAAAAAAAAAAAAAATTTTAACAATCTTTTTATTGTCAATAAAAACAAAATATTTAATTTTACCACGTTTTTTCCTCCTTGATTGTACATTCCTTTCTTGCCGATTAAATGTTGTTTAAACCGAGAAAAATACTTTTCGTTGACGCAAGGAAAGATTCGACACCTGTGGAACGAAAACGCTCGTTATGTACAAGCCTTTTTAAATTACCGTGTACCCTCCTCTCTCCCCCCCCCCCCCCCGGCATTAGACGTTGCGCCTCCTCGGGTTTAATTTTAGATCCTACGGAGTCGTCCCACTTCCGTCATCGATTATCGCTAGCCGTCGCTCTCGCATATACGGGACATGTCCTCCGGCGCATGGCCGAACGCGCTCGCGGTTCCGAGATCGTGTCGTCGATTTCACCGCGCTCGGCCGTCGTCTCGCGGCCGATCGCTCGGCCGTAGGCGCGCAATGTGCACACGCGATTAATCAAGAGTGAGAGAAAATAAATGCGCGGGATAGACTCGCTCGGGCGGGTACTCCGTCATCGGTGCGCCCGCCGGTTAACGGAGAGAGGAAAGAAGAGTCGTTGCGCTCCTCGCCGTGCGGCGAGGAAGCGCGCGGAGAGCGAGCAAGGAAACGAGCGCAACGAGACTGTTGTATACCAGTGAGCGGGTGAACGGGAACGAGAACTCGCTATGTAATCGAGTTGAATCTCTCGAAGTGGCAATGCGGAGCAGGGCATCGCGGGG
This sequence comes from Amblyteles armatorius, assembly GCA_933228735.2. Classification (NCBI taxonomy): domain Eukaryota; kingdom Metazoa; phylum Arthropoda; class Insecta; order Hymenoptera; family Ichneumonidae; genus Amblyteles; species Amblyteles armatorius. The sequence goes on along the minus strand of OW121687.1, from coordinate 20,447,557 downwards.
CCGCGGCTAGTGGCACACGTTCCTCTTCCTTACTCGACGTCTCCCACTTTTTTTTTTTTTTTATTTCAATTTTTTTTATCGCACGCCCGCTCCTCTCTCCGTGGCTCCGCCTCGCTCCGTCTCCTTCACCTCGAAACGCTTTACTTACCTCCGATAGAGCCCGGCGAACCCCGCTCGCGATTCCCTCGCGATCTCCTCCGCTCTCCGTGTTGCGCCTCCATCGCTTCCCACGTTTCTTCTTCCTGCTCCTTCCGCGCCCGTCATCTCGAGCTGTACACGAGCTCGGCCGCCGTACACATCGCTCCTAAGCTCGCGGGACTCTCGGTTCAATGCCGCGGACGGCGCAACGACCGGGGAAATCGTTACTGGCGTCCGGCCCGCGAAACACATTCTCCGATGTCGATGGGGATGGGATAATCCGGATTACGTAACGAAAAATTACGATTTTTCTTTCATTATTTTTATTCGATTTATCACATGTGGCAGAATTAAAATTCATAACGATACACGGTATAAAAGAGTTTGTGCGTTCAAGAAATATTTATTTATCCTCGACAAACATCCACAAGGCCTTGATAATGGTATAATGTGGATTACGTAATGAAAAAAATTCCGAGTTTTTGTTTCATTTTTTAAAATTCGATTTATCACACGTGGCAGAATTGAAATTGATAACGATACACGGTAAAAAGAGTTTGTGTGTTCGACAAACATTTATTTATCGTCGCAAACTTCCACATTTTTTTTTCCCCTCACTAACACAATTTTTCTTCAGCTAAAAAAGAGTTTGTGCGTTCAACAAACATTTATTTATCGTCGCAAACTTCCACATTTTTTTTTCCCCTCACTAACACAATTTTTCTTCAGCTGAAAAAGAGTTTGTGCGTTCAACAAACATTTATACAAATGAACGTCGACAATAATGTCTACAAACTTCCACATTTTTCTTTCCTCTCGCTAATATTACAATGTTTCTTCAGCTAAAAGAATTTATGCGTTCAACAAACATTTATTCATCGTCACAAACTTCCCCATTTTTCTTTCTCTCGCTATTTTACAATTTTTCTTCGACAAATTTTTTTCGTTTAGCTTAACGAGAAAAGAAATGTGTGGAGATTAAATGGTTCCATTTATGTAAAGGGAGATAACATTTGGGAATAATGATTGCTGCGGGTTTTCCTTCATTGTTATTCAGAAAAGGGAGTCTACAAGTTTTTTTTTTTTTTTTTTTTTTTTTCGGGACATGGAAAATATCTGGTCACGAAATCCAAAGGGTGCAGGAAAGACCGTTCTCTCGTGGAGACATGCAGCTGCGGGAGGCATTGTGAAGACGGCCGTGTGTGCGCATCCGGAGTTCTTTTTTTTCCGTCCCTCTTCGTTCTTCGGTCGTTCCGTTCTCGCTTTCTCGCTCTCGATCAACGGCCACGTCGATCGCGCCTCGCTCGTAATTCTTTTATGCAACACGCGTGCCCCCGATCATATCTGTCCTCCTCGCTCCTTCTCGTTACTATCGGCGGTCATTAATAATCATGAGAGTGCCCGAGCTCGTATGCACACACGATGGCCCATCAGCATCGGATCTGTGTCAGCGCGTCACCCGGCCCCGAGTTTTCGTGGTCCAACGACCCGAATGCCTCTGAAATCGAGAGCTCCTCCCCGCCTCTTGCCGGCTGGCCAACCGACGACCCGGAGAACGTGAAACTTTTCTCTTTTTTTTCGAATCTCTTGGGCAACTTACGTAACGTCTCTATATTTCCGTCTCCGACAGTCCGAAAGCACGCATGATATTCAAAATAGAAAATCAAAATAAGAATAAATTGAAGTTTCCTTCTTATGGAGAAAAGTCCAAAATATCACGAACAGTAATTTTTTTTTTTCTATGGATTCTGGTCGATGCCCGACCACCGAAAGGTGGGGCAAAATGGACGATTAAAAAAAGAATGCGAGGGACAAAAGAAAGTCTCAACTGGAATGGAGAACAACCGGTCCATTTTGCCCCGCGCTCTTCTCCCGCAGCTCGACAATTGCCACGGTAGAATTTATTTACGTATACACAGAGGTAAGCGACGTACGCGAGGGAGTCACTGGGCGCGCTGCTGTTGCCGCTGCAGGTTCAGTGACATCATATACACACGCACGTGCGTGACGTTCCACGTGCACCGTTATGCCCATAGCTAGACACAGCGCCCACTGCGGAAGTATATTGTAGTCGCCGACGAAGACGACATAGGAATCGTGAAGTTCCTACGGTTACTGCTGCACTCGCAATAATAACAATAATAATAATCGTTATTACCGCGGGGTAGCTCGTCTCTCTACGCGATGCGCCGACGTCGTTGACACTGTGGCGTTCCGTACGTATATAACTCGATCGGCTAATCGCGTCACCGGTAGGAAGAAAAAAAAAAAAAAAAAAGAGTTCGTGCAGCGAAGAACAGGAGTTTTGCCGGCGCGCGGGTCGCCGACCGGTCGTACCGTGCCAAGGACTCCTCGGCTCCTCGAGGCTCCCTGCACTTCCTCGAGAGAAGAGCCGTCCCGGTGCAACGAACGCTTTGTTGCCTCTCTTTGTTTTGCGCAAAAACTTTCTTCCACGCTAGCGATCCGCAGTATTTTTATTTTTTTAATTTTACTTCTCGTCGCAAGCTCGGTTCATCGAGCTTCGAACGCGCTACGGTGAGCGAAGGATGCGGTTTGAAAAATTGGTCTATGCATTTTCAGGATTTCCGACTCCGTATCGAGATATTTTTTATCCGTCGATTTAAGTTTGTCACTAATTTTTTTTAAACTTTAATACCGGCTCGATATGTCGTACGAAAATCCGGGCTCGAAACAAGAAAGATCTATTTTCGTTACCGACCATTTGCATAGCATTCCGGACCAGGGAAAATTTCCCGGAGGAACTTGTGGTGTCGATAATTCTATTCGTGTCGGTCCATTAGCCTCGGGTCGTCTTGAATACTTCCCTCTAACCGAGACCAAAATAAAAAATAAGGTTTGCTTCGTCCATGTAAATTATTTAAGAGGTCATTCACCACTCGCACACCTGACACAGTCGATCGAATTGATTCAATGCTATTTTTTTTCGAGGGCTGAAATAAAAAAAAATAATAATAATAATAACCTATGTTTGTTCGAAAGGGGTCCGTTGACTTTCCGCTCCGCTTCATTTGCTTTCGGGAACACGATCGAAATCGTCAAAGACCCGCGGTGGTCACACGCGGTCAAACGTGACGCAAATTTATTGATATGCAGCCGATAGAAACCGGCCGCCTAATGTTCTTTTCCCTCGGGCTTCGTGAGTCGGTGACACTGATCTGGGCCGACTCGTTTTCGATTGGTTAATACATGTACCGCTGCCGCACGCCGTATGCTCGGTGACGCATCGTTGACGCTTATAAAACACGCTCCACGCTGTCACATCCCTACTGCCGGTACTACGAGTCGCTCGTTGGTAAAACTTAACGGGCGTTTATTTTCTTTTATCCCGGTGAGATGGAATGAGTAAGCGGCTCGGGGTCTTGAACCCTACTTGATCCCTGCATTAGCTCCTCTTCGAGACACTGAAAAAAACATATCAATGACTCAAGCAAATTTGCTTGCGGGCTACCAAAGAAAAAATTTTTTTAAGTTATTTCAATTCTACTTTCAATTCGTACAATTCCATACGGGAATTAAACGATAACTTGTCACCTCGACAGTCCGGCAGTCGTTCTTTCAATTATCATATGGAATTGTAAGAATTGAAAGTAGAATTGAAATAGCAATTTTTTTATTTGGCAGCCTCCGCATACTTTCTCGGTGCATACGCTAAAGGAAGCACAAAAAAAACAAATCAAAATAATAAAAAACACTCGACAGTCAGCCGATTAATTCTTATGCAAACTCCGACTTCCGTATCGGCACCGAGTTTAACAGTTTCCGTTTCGCGCGATCGCTAAATTTAACAAGGTAACGGCCATCGAAGTACTCCATTACATCGGCACTCGTCGCGACGAAAGATTTATGCGCCGACCGATTGAAAACGGACGGAGGCGTTAAGAGCCCACGCGACCAAACGTTGCGCACAGGCGGACTCTCACGCGTGCATCGTGCAAGTCGCGTACGCTCGGGTCCTTCGACAGTTGGAAACGGAACGACAGAGGATATAACTCAAAGCGCATTTGCAATGAGGGCCAGAAGGTCGCCTGAGGCTCGTTATGGTCGAATCGTAAAATCATGAAAATAAATTATCGCCTCGATAATGGTTGAACGTTAACTCCGAGAGGGCTCTCTTTCCCCCTCCCTCGTCCTCTTCGGGGCCCCCCCAATTTCGTCGTAGCCTCAAAAAGCTCGCGGGAAAGAGAGAGACATCCGCACTTATACGACGTTCTCGACCGTTAAGCATCGTCAGTCGCTCGCCGAAACTCGAGAAAGTTTACTAGTTTATGCGTTTATGGAGCAGTAAAGGTCAAGGCAGGAGTACAAACAATGCAAAAAAAAGCAGCATCGTCGCAGGACCTTTGCAGGGTTGTCGCGAAGACACGAACGTGGTACGGGGGGGGGGGGGGGGGGGGGGGGGGGGGGGGAAGGGCCCGGTGCGAAGTGCAGTTCGGCCCCGGGGTCAAAGGGTTGCCTCGCGCGAGAAGGGTTGAGGGTCTCGAGAATCCCACTCCACCCCGCTTCGACATTACCCTTCCTCGACCCGACCTGCAGCCCGCCGAAGGGGTCTCAGGTCATTGTTGGCTCTCCGTCGTAACCCTCCAGAAATCTCGGTGGAGGGGGGTTTTAAAAGGATTCGCGTGGTTTTTCTAGGGAAAATATCGTGTTTCACCGGTCGGAGGTTGACGGAGGGTCGGAAGGATTACGTTTTCTGGAGAAAAAAAAAATATATATATATCGAAAATAAGGGATGTTGCTTCCGGTCGTGGGGCCAGAGATGTGTGCTCCAATTTTTCGATCGCGCGTTACTGCGCCGCGGTAAATAAAACTTCCGAAAAACTGGTCCAAGGAGAGCGGGACTCGCAGTCCGGCCAGCAATATTTTATCCATTATTGACTGTCTTTATTTTCCGCAATAAAATCGACGAAAATTTTTGCGTCGCGTCGAAGTGCGGAAGTGAAGTCCTGGCGATGTCCGGGCGAGCGCACCGGATGGCGCGTGCTTTGGCGACTCCGGGCCCGAGACTCCTGTCACCTCGACGCTTTATTGCCTCGCACAATGCCCCGAAAATATATTATACACTGCATAACCCAATAAACGAGGGAAACGAGCCCTAAGGATTTCCTGCAGTTCTCGCTTCAGCAATAACTGTCGCACGAGCGAGGACGCAATCCTGTTTTTACCCAAGTTTTTCTTCTTACTTACTTACTTTTGCGTTAAATCTTTCGACCATTAGCACATCCGCTTTGGGAGAGGAGGGAGGGGGGGGGAGGTCCTTGGCATTCTGCGCGTCCTCGGAAACAGCGGAATTTCATTGCCGCCGAACGATCGTTCTTTTCTAGTTGCCGGGAGGTCGGGAGAGGCCTTAGTCGGATATAATACGGAACGGTTCGGTGAACGATTCAAGGACCTCTCTTCCTGTACAGAGACGGAGCGTGTATGCGCGTCCTTCGCGGCGCGGCTCGCGCGCTCGTGAGCGCGCGAGGCTTCATATTATATTCAAGTCTCTCGCACGGTCGGGCCGATCGAGACGCCTCTGCCCGACGGGGTCATTATCATCGTTGAACATACTGTTGCCGTGCGATTTACGGAGCGAAATAAAAACTATCTGATCGTAGATAAATTTACGGAAAAAATAAAAATCATTAAATTGTGAAATATTTTTTCGCGCTAAAGATATTGTACCGTGGGTGTTCAGTCTCGAGCTACAAGCCTGCCAAATACGTGTTTAGGTAAAAAAAAATAAAACGCCTCGGAGTCTACAGCTTAATCCCAGTCCCTCGGACGAGGAAACCGATAAGTACGTGTATCAGCAGAAAAAAAGGACTGTTTGCTGCGGGCGCGAAGAGACGACGAGGCAGGTGTGTGTCAGCCATGTGAATCTGCCGCGTAGGTTATATATATATATATGTATTATTCGGCGAGGATCAGTGGGCATTAAAGTTGGCCTTATCGCCGAGAGTTCGCCGAACTCTTTACCTGTTCGCTCGTTCCGAAAACGTCAGCATCTCCGATTCATGCGCGAAAAAAAAAACCTAATAATAATACGAAGAGAGAAAAAAGGACGGACTGAAACCTAGCTACAAGCTTGCGGTTTCAATTATCACCGTTTCCGGCGATGTGTATTTATATACTGCGTCGTTCCGCGAAGATATAAAAGAACTTAAAAAAAAAAAGGTGGAATAGATGCACCGTTCACTTTTCTAACTATTCCGTATCGACTTCTCACTCAATTTTCCTTTTGCGCTCCATCATCAACCATAATCAAACGGTAATTACGATAAATAGACGGGAAGTTAGCCCGCGATGTGATTAACGTGGTTCGCAATTATCCGAGTGCATTCAGAATTTTCCTCGCGCTCCATTGACCCCGCGTTATTAATAACAACCCCGTAATTACGGAATCGCTGCCCGACTGTCCCAAATAAACGGACATACGATAGGATTTTCCGGCGCGGTATCGGCTCGACAAATAGCACGTTGGTCGCGTTATATTCCACTTGTATTAACCCCGGTCGCGGGGCGCCGGCGTCGCAGCATCCCCGCAGCGAGCTCGCTAATGCGTGCCGTAACAAACCAAACGCACACCTACAAACAAAAATATCGCGACCGAGCTCTGCATGCGCGGGACAATGAGAGGTACGCAGCGAGCGGGGAGGGATGAAACGACGACGCTACTCGCATGCGAGTGAAAGGATCGCACGCGACCGGCGATATACCAAAGGCCCCTCAACGCACACACGCACTCCCCGAACGGAGAGGAGAATGAATGCTCTCGGAGTCCACCGAGACGGAAAGACACGCTTAAGAAGCGAGCGAGAAACCGTCCGAGGAGATCACGGGAAGAAGCCGAACGGACGACAAACCGAGCCGCGAAGAGGGACGAAAGGCGGGGGGGGGGGGGGGGGGGGGGAGGGAGAAAGATCTCTCGACGTATCGTAATAGGCGTCTGCGGCAAGACATCGAGAAGAGCGTAGCCGACGACAGCGAGTTTGAGAAGGAAGGAGCCACGGAGCTCGAACTCGCGAAGAAGAGGAGGAGGAATAAGAAGAAGAGCGAGCGAGAATGCCGCGAGTCTGGTCGCGGGGAGCCTCGCGGGTTGGCGGTAGCGAGAGAGAGAGGGCACATTGGCCTTGGCCGCTGCTGCGGGGTAATTCAGTCAAGGTTTCGGCCGATGAACTTCCTCGGCGTTAGGAAGGAGGGCCCGGCGTGGTGGGGAGAGGACGGGACCAATCGTTCTCTCGGCGAGCGTACCGGGCCTTACTGCCATTGGCCGGAGGCCTCCCGGGATCGGCATTGTACCGGGGCCTCTCGCTTGTCAGTGACCTCCAACATTGAAAATACGATGAACTCGGCGGCGACGGCGGCGGCGGCGGCGGCGGCGGCGGCGGCTCGACCGTGCTCAGCCGTGTCCCTCTACCTACTGTACATGTACTCCTAGTAGCCAGGGCGTAGACTTGTGTAGACGGCCTGGCACGCTGGCAGAGGCAAAACTCGTGGTACAAACACACCGTTCGCCTACCCTCCCCACCACCGGCTCCCGCAGGCCTCGTGGGCAAGTAAGGGCTGCAGCGAAGGCAACCGGCGGCAGCAGCCAAGAGCAAACGCCAGGTAACCAACACTCGGCAGCGCCAAACTCGAGTCAGACCAACGCGAACCTCCCTCGAGCGAAGACTCACTTTCACTCTCGTTCGGTGTGGCGGATTCGTTCGCGCGCCACCGCTCACCGCTGACTAAATCGCGCCGGGTACAAAGCGGATATACACACATTTTTATGTGTATACGTACATGTGTTCACGTGTGTGTACGGATATATGTGTTAAAAGTCGGAACACGCGGTACACGCGGCCAGTACGGATATAACACTCGTGCACGACCCTCGCACGAGCACAGAACGCACCTGCCCTTCGCACGGGGAGGATTGTTAACTTGGAGGCTCTCGTGGAAAGAAAATTATTCTATAGCGTTTTTAAACCACGGTGTTCGTACCTCATTAGTTCGTGAATTGTATCGGATTTTGAAAAAAATCTTTTTGTTTGAAAAATCGATCGTCGGATTTTCGCCGCTTTAAGGCTCGCGGTTAATTCTTGTGTAAGCTGTGAATTATTTATACATATATATTTATTTTTTTTAGTGAAAAAAGAAGTGGTTTTGATAATCATTCTGTGACGGTGGGCACGGCGCGCAAATGCTCCGTGTCGCGACTCAGTGCAGTGAGAACAGTGGACGCGACTCTCTGGATTACGAGAGTTTTTGTTTTTGAATTCATTGAAATTTGGGGATACAAAAAAAATTGAAATAACATCGTCGCAGTCCCGATTCGACGAGACACTTTTTTTTTTGGCGAAGCGACGAACGCACGCTCAGAGATTCGACATGATTCTCACGCCCGACAGCAGTATGCAGCACAGCGGCTTGATACATCCATCCGCACCGGAATCACCGATGTCGAGCATATCGTCCCACTGCTCGAGAGCCTCGAGTGTCGCGAGATCCTGCGTCTCCGGCATGTCGAGCCCTTATCACGTTGCCCAAGTCCCTCATATCGCGCCTAGCATGCCCACGATGGATTCCACGGTTTCGTCCGCACGGCCAGAGCCTGAACTCAATATAGGTACAAGAAATAAAAATTCAATGGATTAAAAAAAAAAAAAAAGTACGATCGGTTAAAATTTATCACAAAAATTCGAGCGACGAAGGGTTAACAAATATCTCTGTCAGCATTTGTCCTTCGTTTATTTATTTTTTTTTTTTACATAAGCTATGAAACTGCGTGAGCGAAGAATTTTTTCATTTTAATTTTTTTGAGTTCGAGACGTTGGTTACGGGGTTCAAAAATCTCTTTCAGCATTTGTCGTTTGTCGTCTATTTATTTATTTGGTTTTTTTTTACATAAGCCACGAAACTGCGTGAGCGGAGAATTTTTTTATATATATATTTTTTTTCGAATCCGAGACATTGGTTACGCGTATCCATCCGTGAGGTTGAAAGAACCGCAGCCTGACACAAGCGCCGAGTGAAAGCAGAAAGTTGTAATACGGGGGCGATGCTGTAACCGCGAGCGTGCGGCTCGAGGCGCGCTCGGAGAAAGTGTTCTTTCTCCTCCCTCCTTTCTCCGCTGCACTCCGGCTGCGGGAGCCTCCGCTGGTACGTGTGTGTGTGTGTGTGTGTGTGTGTGCATCTGATGCTGCATCGCGCCCTCGATCCACGCCACGTGGCGAAGATTCTCCGAGACATTTCACCTTTCTACCATTTTTATTACAATTATTATTCTTCCGACAAAACTGAAACTAAAAAAAAATAAAAAATAAAAAAAATTGACTTAATCTTCGGGTCTGATTTAACTAAAATGTTTGTTTTCTTCTATTTGCAGAATTCGACGGTACGACCGTCCTCTGTCGAGTATGCGGTGACAAAGCTTCCGGTTTTCACTATGGTGTCCACTCCTGCGAAGGATGCAAGGTAAGAGAAATTTTCGCGGCAATATCGCAAATTGCAATTCCGACACACTGCACTGCAGCGCGCAGCTCAATTGAGAAACCGTATAAAACTCGATCCCAGTTCGCAATCCGATATCAATCTCTTTCTCTCCGTGCATGCACACCGAGCGAAAGTGACTCGGCGCGCGGTTCACTCCTCTCTCCGGCGGTGAAAGCATTCGTATTTTGCTCTCAATAGTTCGTTGCGCTTTTTACAACCAAGTATTGTTTTCTCGCCGGATGGAGACTATCACTGCTGTCGGAACTCCATGTAATTTTTTTTTTAATTCATTTATTCTCCAAGAATTTAAATTGCGAGACACGAGTTTCTCACGTGCGAGCGCTACAGTTATTTCTACCGATGAAAAATTCAACACAGACGAACGAATTTATAAAAAAAATTAAAAATTAATTTCCTTCCAAGAGCCGTTGAATGCTAAAGGATCAAATTAAAGTGATGATTCTCGACGAAGTGTATCTCGTTACAAAGTCAACGTCCGTTCGTCCGTCTACGTGACTTTTTCGTCGGTAGCTCGCGAGGCCAGGAAGTGAATGGCGTGCGAATGTGTACTTGGCAATCCAATCGACAATTTTTTTTTTTTTTGTTTTAATTCACGGTCCTCGCCGTAGAGGAAGAGCCGATAAAGTTATCGACCGCGCTCGTTCGCGAGTTGGGCCTTGTCGGGTCTGAAAACGCTCTCGTCTGCTAGCCATGAATTTAATCGTTAACCCGGTAGTGTGCCGATCTCGCTCTTAGCTGTTGGCGAGTTATTTGCTGCTCACCTCGAGCGGCTAAAGATACGCGAAAAAAATAGAAAAAAAAAATTCATGGCCACTGTGTCATTCGAACGTTCGGTTTAACGTCCGGCCGTCAACCGAGCATCGCCTTCGTGTTCCCTTCACGGACGATTTTGTCCTCGAGCTTTTACGCACGTCAGTAAAAAAGAACTACATGTACGCACATATGTATATATCTGCACGCACACATGGGTGATCCGAATGTGTAGGCTGTTGGCTCGAGCTCGCCGGGGTTTCCACGAGTCGGCTTATTCGCGGTACCGCGAGGACGTTTGGCATAAAAGCGAAACGAAATAGAAACCGGAGACCGGTAATGCGATCTCGTAAAACTCGGTATTGAGTCCTCTCAGCGCACACGTATTAAAGTCTCTACAATAGTCATTCCCGGCCGTGGTAGTGCGACCGGCGAGGTGGACGTCCGACCTCGAGTTCTTCCCCAGTGCGCCCCCCGCGCTGAGGGTGCATACACAATGCATAAAGAATCCGGCGGGTGGATCTTTTTTTTTTTCCTATTGCGCAAAAGAAGCGGAAAATGTAACAAATCCAAAACCCCCATCCGTCTCTTCGTCTTTCGGACACTCGGTCAGTTTCGTCCGCAGCGCGGTTACAGAATCGCTTGAGAAAGGTCCGGAGCAGGTAGTTTTCGGGCCTCACCATATCCGCGCTGACGCTCCTATTATTTACCTCGACGGAGAAAATTTCACGTCCGGCTCGGATGCGACTCGGCTAAATTTTTTTATTTTTTTTTATTTTTATTTTTTCTCAAATTTCTAAGAATATAAAACAATGCGAAGTGGGAGCAGAAACAACGTTTTCCTCCGATAAATTGGCGCCGAGTGTATGAGCTCTCGCGAAGGCCGTCGTGTCAACGTCCTCGTGCTCTTCGCGCGAGGGCGGAAGGCGCGCGAAGGTAAGCACCGCGCGGCAGGGGGGTGGGGGAGATTTCATAGTCGGAGTGGGGCAGCCGCGTCGGCTGCGGGACTCCCTTGGAAGTGGAAGATACTCGAGTCTCTGCTATGTACTCCCCCACCACTTCGGATGTTCGTTCACTCGGGCGATTTACCACCTCCACGCCGTTGAACGCGCACCAGGTGCCCGCGGATCGTCGAACTCTCGCGTCCGCGCGCAGATCTGCCCCGGCTCTCGTGCCGTTCGCATCATCGTCATCCTCCCTTCCGCCGTCGCGGAACTTCTCCCCGGTCGTCGTCGCCGTTATGCCTCTCGATGTTCCGAAACTTTTCGTACCTCTGAAATTTTTTTTCTTCAAATTTTCACTGAATGGCACCATCCAGTAATTCTTGCGCAACGACGAGCAAGTGAAATTCCTCTCACCGGAAACCTCAGGACCTCCGCACCGATGATTCGGTGGTCTGCCGAAGCCGGCCCGCATCCCGGTCTGGCCTCCCGATTGTTCGTCACCGACCTTTTAACCATCGAAACATCGAGGTGAAATATAGGATACATTGTATCGCGACCGGTGGAACGACGGGAAGTTTGTCCCTTTTGCTCGCAGCTCCGGGCAGCCAAGAGTCCGGTGATCTTCCAAACAGAACGAAAGAGAGAGAGGAGGATGCTCCCGAGGCGCGGGTCCCTCCCCACCGGAAAATCATCTCCCGGCCGCAGAAGGGAAAGCATCTCTTCCGATGGATCTCCGTCGAAGATCTCGGTCCCTTCCCGCGGAGCAGGTAAAACTCGGCCACCGGAGACAAGCCTCCTCGATCCCTGCCGAAAAACCCGGAGACCTCGAGTTCCCATTGTATCCCCCCAAAAAGGACGACGAAACCCGTGAAACCGATGCAAAAGGATCGAAGAGAGAACATTTCGGAGTAACGATAATGTAGATCAGGCTGGAACTTCGTGGACCACCTGGCGCAGGTAAAACAGCTATCTCGCAACGACGCCAAAGTTACGTCCTCCCGCAGTCCCGCCTGCCTCAAAGTGCACCACGCTCATGCCCAAACTCAACCGTGGCACGAAGTTTCGAAGTGGCTCGCTTGCCGTTTCGTTGAAAGGAGTCTCTCGCGAGAGGCCGCGCAGCGAACGAGCGTTGCGGCCTCGCTGACGTTGACTAGGTCAGTAACTTACGTGGCCGAACGAACACACATGCATCGGCACCCGATGAGTCCCACCATCGGCGATGCCGCTGGTGGCTGGCGCCCGTAAGAGGCGTAACGCCGAGCCTCGAACGAGTCTCCGGAGAGCGACCTAGCCGCCAGCGGTGGAGCGTTTCATGGTGGCGGGCTATTCTCCGTCCGCTCTTTCCGCTCGCGCTCACTGGCTGGAAGAGCGAAAAGCCCCATCCCCGAGGATAGACCGACTGGGAGACCGTTGCATGGGTGCACAATCGGCGGCACCTCCGGCGAGGGAGAGAGAACCTCTCCTCGCGCTCCGTGGAAAGGGAAGAGAACGCGGAAGAGTGTTGGGTATCTTTAAAGACTAGGTCGCTCGGTCGCACTACTGTTGCACTAGTGGCGATCGCTGTACTATCACACCTCTCAGCCAACCTGACGCTACACACCTCTCGACATAATACTTGCGATTCATTTTTCTCTCGGATTCTAGCATTTTACGAGTAACAGCTTAAAAAAAAAATAAAAAAAAATTGCCAGTAATCGAGTCGATCCGTTGGAAAGAGAAGGACCGAAGAATTCGCGCACTTGCGTCGATCCGCCCACCGCCTCGAGAGCTCATACGCAAAATCGTGGGTGTCAGGTAGGGCAGATCACCCACGCGAGACTCCCGGCACGTAGTTTGTTCGCCCGCATTTTTGAGCGATGCAGGGGGAGGAAGGAGCGGGTCGGGTCGAGGGGCAGGAGATGATAGGCAGTGTGAGAGCTTTTTCCGGAGGGGTTGAAATCGAGGCAAGGGGTGCATTAACCCCTCCGGTCGTCGACCTCTTCGCGAGCCAGTTACGTCACTCGGGCGACGGGCGGTCCTCCTGCCGCTGGTCCCTCCGACTCCCACCCTTCCTTCTTCTCTCTCTCTCTCTCGCTCTCTCTCTCTCTCTCTCTCTCTCTCTCTCTCTCTCTCTCTCTCTCTCTCTCTTTCGGTGTTCCCCTTTGCGCCCTTCTTCCCTCCATCGGAAAATCCCCCCCTCCGCACGGTATCCCCCTGCCCCCCCCCCCCCCCCCCCCTCTCCTCCCGCCTCACCGGGCTACTCTCCTCCACCACCATCACTTTTGATGTCGTAACGAGTCGTGATCTCATTTTCATTTGATTGCGCTCTCGCAGCGACCGCGCGCGCGCGCGCGCACGCTCCTCGGGTATTTCGGTGCACTCGACGCGCTCTCCGCTCGGGGTTACTGACCCATCGCGTCGCGGTGCATCTACTTTAGAATCGGGTCAGCCGCTTATTATTGCGGTAGGTGTGTGCATGTGTGTGTGTGTGTGTGTGTGTGTGTGTGTGTGTGCCCATGTAACGCGGTATCGCGTTATACTTACACGCGGTCTGCACTCGCTCCTTTGCATATCTATCTCCGACGGGAGGAAAATAAAAAAGAGCTCTACATAGTAAATAGTAGCATGCTACATTATAGATAGACCGACGACGTGTATAATTATCCTTTCCATAAGCGCAACAAAATCGTTCGTACAGTTAACAAACATTTCTCGTGCACGAACGTCCACAAACTTTCTCAATTTGTTTTACACGCTATTTTTGTTTTTGTGCGGATAAAAATTCACTTTAAAATGTTTAAAAAAAATGTACAACTGTAAAATCAACGAGAAAAAAAAAATTGTCGACCTAACAATATATGCTTGGTAAATGCACGACTGAGTGGTAAAAAAAAAAAAAACGGATCTCTTTTGGGCGCCTTCGAAAGATCCCTGCCAAGATTTCTCTGTAACTCGCGCGGGCATTTGTTACTTCCTTTTATTTTTTTCATTCTCTCTTACTCCGAATCGAGGGAACAAAGGTGAAAGAACCACTGGGATCGCGAGGCCGATGCATCGTGTGCATACAAAGTCAGCGATAGCTCGGGGACATCGAAGATCATCGTTCGGAGCGTTGGACGAATCGCGAATTCTTTGGGGGCCGTGGGAGGAGGGGGGGGGGGGGGGCGGTGGAGGCAGAGAGGGGAGAACGTGAGCGCTCTGGCGCGCGCGGTTAATGCCCCCGAGCGCGCGCGGTGGTAGCACGGCCGCCGCCACCACCGTCGCCGTCGTCGTAGCGATTCTCTTACCCGAGTTATCGGCGCGCATGCGCGAATGTTACGTACGTCACCGTTACTCCGTTTCGCGCGGGGGGGGTTTCCCCCCTTTCTCTCTCGCACTTTGCTTCTTTCCATCGCCGTTCGGCTCGCTCCGAACTGCCGCTCGCGTCCGCCACTACCCTCCGAGGCCCGCGCCACGCGACTTCCCCTACCCCGGCCTCTCGTCAGGGAACAGCCAGAGCAACCCCCTTCCACTCTCCCGACAACGACGGCGGTCGCACGCGGCTCGCTCCGGTCGTTGGCCTCTTGCGAGCGCGGCCGCCACGTCGTGTCTATATATATAAGCGTAGGTATAAATGTATACATACGTGTGTATATATAGGCACACATATACATATTTATTCGCGCTCGCTATAGACACTCCGCAGTGGCATCCCACACTCTCGAATCTCGTGAGCGCACAATCTCGTGCCGTCATGACCGAGGCTCGCGCGATGCACTCTTCTACGTACGCGAGAGAGCCCGCACAATACCGTACGTATGCTTATAGTAATAGCACAGCGGAGCAATCCTGAAATTCTTTTCTTACACCAACATAGCCGCGCACAGATGCATAGCGCCGCGCACTCGACCAAATAGAGGCTTCGAGGAAAATAAAAGCAATAGTCCCGACGACCTCGTCTTCCCGTTCCTCTCGATGGATCTCCGCTCGGTGTCTCGGTCAGCGAACGAACTCGCTTCGTTCCTCCGCGATTCCTGCGATCTGGGCCGCGTAGGCAGTCGTCCCAATTATCAACCCTTCGGCCTCTCGGCGCATCCGACGACGATGGGCATTTCCGCATGGAGCGAAATATCGCTCAGAGAGACTATACATTTTTTTCTTGACAAACATTGCGAAAAGGCGTCGATCGGAAAATGGAACGCAGGTTCTTCGGGTGTTGGGTTCGCTTTCTCGTCCGTTCTGAAATTCGCATATTTCGCGGCGGAAGAGTGTCCATGGCAACCCCCCAGTTTTCCGACGAGCGACACGGATCGTGTCGTACGGAGAGCTCGAGGGGGCTCGCCTCACGCTCCCCCGGCGGGGGTTGTCGGAAAGCTCGAACGCGACGCGCGGGGGTTGTCGGAAAGCTCGAACGCGACGCGCGGGGGTGTGCATTTCAGCGGAGAGCTTCGACGCCGGAGACGGAGGAGGAAGGATGCATGGAAGGCTCCCGGCGACTCGAGGCAGAAGCCGAGAACGAGAGAAGGTGGTCGCCCCCTGACCCGCTTGGGGAATGCACGCTTCGAGAGATCGATGCACCGCCGCACGGCCTCCGCCGTCGACTCCGTACCCCACCTACATACATACGTATGTACGTGTGTATACACATACCTGCCTCCCGCGACTGCCGAGGGGTTCACCCGGGGTTGCTGCCCTCGTCCGGGAATCTATACAACCGGCGTACCAGATACTCTGCACGGGGTCACGCGCTCCCGACTCTCCTCCTTCGTCCCCCCCCCCCCCCCCCCCCCCCATTTCATCCTGAGGAGATTCGACTCTTTTCATTTTCTATCTTTTTTTTTTTTTCTCGAAAATTTATGGACGACCTTACTGTCGAAATTAACGGTATGATCCGACTCAAGTAACGCAAAAAAAAATTATTCGCACGGAGAAAAGCAATACAACTTTTTTCCTCAGCGATCGACAAGCTATTCGTACATCAAGAAAAAAATTTATTTGACGACCACCGTTTATTTGGTTTAAGTAATATATTTTTTTGATTTAAATGAATATTTATTTAAATTAAGTAAATAGTTACTTAAATGAAATAAATATTTTACTCAAACCAAATAAACATTGGCTATCAAATGAATTATTTCTCTGGGTGCATTTGGATGAAATTGCACGGTGCGAGACGCGAAAGATGTGCGATGCGTGCGGCAAGTTTGACCGTCGAAATGGTGATCGGTAAAAATAGTCGGAAACCAAAAATTCTCGCGCACTCGGCGAGTGTCGGGTCGTAAATTGAAACATAGAATAATCTCAGTGCTGAATCGGGAGCGGTTCGTACTAGCGGGCATAGAGTCACGAGATATCCCCGCTGCAAGATGCAACGGTACTTCGCTCTCGCTCGTTCGTTCGTTCGCCCCGTTGAGCTCCCGTAGTAGCTGCTGCACGACGTTGAGGTAGGCGAGGTCGCCGCTCGGTGCTCTGACGTCACGCGACGAGTCACTCGCTCGCCACGACTCCGTAGCCCGTTTCTCATCGTCGTTTCGCGGCTCTCTGTGCATGTTGACTCGACGCCGATGCACATGCACGTATCCCGCGCGCGTCGTCGTGCGAGAGAAAATCGGGGTGGGGGAGAGGGGGCGCTTGCGCTCACTTGCGGAATAGAGGAAGGGGGATGGGGTCGCCCGAAATCCGTTCCTACTCGACGTTACGGCCCGTACGCGTACACGTAGGTATGGTTACGTAACCCTCCCTTCCATCCCGCCCCCCTCCCCCACCCCTCCTCTCCCTCGGCCCCGTCGGCCCGCGGAGCCCCGGCGTTCCACTCGCGAGGTCGTTGACCGATAGCCGGCCAGGGACTTCCCTTCCCAGGGTCCTATTTCGCTTCTGCACGCTGCATTCACGCGGCCCTGGACGATTAGCGAGTCCATTCCGATCCATAATACACCCGGAGTAATTAATTTTTTTTTTTTCAATACGCATATATATTTTTGTATTGTGTGAAAACGTTTTTGTTGAAAATTAATAAACGGTACTAGAAGTTTTTTTTTGTTTCACACAAAGGGGTTCTGAAATTTCAAAGGGTGCGTTGCAGTTTTATGGTAACATTTTTATTTTGGGACAAAGATTTTTGTGAATTTCGAACAGTCTGTAATTTTAATATCTTGTATTTGTATTTTACGAAAAAACAATTAGTGTATGTAATGCAAGCAAATTTCAAGCTCCAGTACGCTAAATTTACAATCTATCTGTATCGTGTATCTACACTGCAAACGAATAATTAATGGTTTTGATCGTGTTTGCCGCGATACAGAGATTCGTGTGATAATAGTCGTCGATCACCGGTTCATAATTTATCAGCTGCCAGAAGAACAATCTAGACGAAAAATGACACGGAATTTCTTTCAATTATCTAAAATTATAAATACATAAGATACAATTTCCCGAAATGACAGTGACAAGAGACGATTTTTAAATATCCATCGATAGTCAGGTGAACCTAATCGGATAGCTTAAAGAGGGTCAACCCCCGTTTGATAATTATTCCCCTCGATATCGAGAAATATTGCGTGTGACCTCGGGGAACAGGGCCGTGGTCGCGAGATCGCAGAGGTAACCGGCTAGCGTGGGTGGTCGATCGGTTCGAAGGTGGATAGCCGCGACGAACGGAGACACAACTATTCGACTATTCGGTCGTGCGGCGAACGCGCACACACGTACCTACACTATCGCGGCGGAAGGGCGGGACGAGAAGAAGAGTGGCAGTGGATCGGCAATAGGAGGAACAGGGAAGGTGGAGTAGGAGGGCGAGAGAGGGAGCATTCGCCGAGAAACCCGTTAGTAGAGCGCCGCACCGAGTGCGCTTATGGTGCTCCGTCGGGGGCTTTACGCGCGCGACTCGCCTTCGCTATGTATCCCCCGAACGTACAAAATACGTCAGTGCGCGAGAGAAAGACACGGATAAGATAGAGAGAAAAAAAAACTATATATATATGTATATATATATATAGCCGAGCGGAGGCGAGCAAAGGTTCGAGCTACGAGCAGGAGAGAGAGAGAGAGAGAGAGAGGGAGAGAGAGACGGAGGGAGGGAGAGAGGGAGAGAGAGAGCCCCATCGCGATCCGTGCGCGCGCGGCGCAGGGACTCTCACTTTCACGCGGTGAACTGCGGGTGAATGTCCGGGAATTGGGTCAGAGGGCCCCCACCCTGTCGGCCATCGCGGGCTGCCACAGGCAATGTGCCGTCGAGGCTCTATGCTCTCTGTGCTAGAGTGAGCCAGTCGACAGCCAAGCTTCGATACAAACGGTCGCTTCTTTACGACGAGAGCAAAACTTGTCTCGTGCGAAAATCGAGATATATATACGTGGAATCGTTTCACCTTACTGTAGCGAATCGAAATTGAAAGAAAATTAATTATATATGTCGACGGAAAAAAAAAAATTTCGTAATTGGTGTACGATAAAGATAAACAATTTCGGAGCGAACGATACGCGAGGGAAGCTGTGACGGAGCGATGAGCTTATCGTGCTGAACGATATAGACGTGCGAATGCACAGATCGGAGTTTTTGATCGGCGAGTTCAGATCGCAGTGACAGCGGGAGCTTTCTGTCGATAGAGCGATATTATTCGTGACTCTGTCGGAGACTACAGTGTGACTTTTCATATATTTTTTTTTTTTTTGCATATCGGGTGCGAGAGTGCGCGCGAGCGAAGGATTGATTTTACCCTGTCGCACGAATTTTGTTGAGGATATATATATATATGCATATCACTGTATATATTCGGGTGATAGGAGGTGCAAAAAACAAATAAACCGAGCGGCGCGAGCGACCGTGACTGGCGTCAGTCACGGATAACAATATTGAAAAAACGGAATTAATGGGGTGCTTGTGCGAGTGTGATCTGGCCAGCCCGAGCACGGGGAACGCTTGTTCCTCCGGGTCATCGTCCGATAGCGACGGTCAAACTGACGAAGGATTCGCTGGTGATTCGCAGGGTTTCTTTCGCCGGAGCATTCAACAGAAGATACAGTATCGTCCCTGCACAAAGAACCAACAGTGCAGCATTCTACGGATCAACAGAAACCGCTGCCAGTACTGCAGGCTCAAGAAGTGCATCGCCGTCGGCATGAGCCGAGATGGTGAGTAAAATCAACAAAATTCTTTTCTCTTTTCCCTTACACTATTTTTTTAATTAAAAAAAAATCGTACATATTTGCCGATAAGATGAATTCAATGACCGAAATAGTATAAAATAAAAAATAAAAACAAAATTTAAATACGATCTGTATTTCGCAAGCCTATCGGAGCTCGTCGAGCTAACGGACGATTTTTGGATACGCGGGCGGTCACGCGAGCGACGATTGGAAAAGGTTTTAGAAATTCGGGTTGCCGGGGCATTGACCATTTACGCAATTTTCGTTCTCTCCGTCGGGCGGGCTCTGCCGGGTTATGCGGACTGTCGCAATCGGGCCCCCCTCGCGAGCAGGCGAAAGTGCGGCCGATTCGAGTAGCGAGAAAGTAACGGCCGTATAATTCCGACGGTGTTCCGCGTGATCCGCGTTCCTCCCGTGAGAAATTAGAAATTGCGGCACTGCGAGAAAGAGAAAAGAACAACCCAGTGAGAGAGACTCAAAAAGGAAGAAGTCGATTTCGGAAGAAGAAAAGCTTCCGCGGGGCGGTGCGGCCTCGCTCTCGGGGCTCTTTACTCTCGGTTGCAACGAGAGCTCGGGGTCGTTGACCTCGGCGGCGCGCGGGCTCCGTCTCGAACGTTCCATTACCCCCGAACGATCCTCTCTCGGGAATAATATTTTCCTTCGACTCATAAATCCATCACTTTGATCAAAACAATCCTATGAGCAGTTCGAGCCTTTCTGAAATTATTTAAAAAATAAATAAATAAAAAAAACGCCCTCTCGTCTCTTGATCGCTGACGAAACGGTGCCGCGGCGAGACCCTTCGAGTGACGAGCCACGAAGGGTTGTTTGTTTTTTCGCCGTCATCGCCGAGACAGGAACTAAAGCCTCTGCCGAGTTTCTCCTCGACGGAATAAATAAATAAGAGCGCTCGGAGCTACCGAGCACGTTTTATTCCCGAAGCTCTCCCTCGGAGCTTCGCTTTTCGATACGGGAGTCTCGCGTGGATCGCTCGCCGCGGGGTCAATAGTCGCCCGTTGCTCGCCTTGCAAGTGGCGGCGGCGGCCGTTTCCCGCAGTAGAAAGAGTACCGCTATACACAGGCCGCTATACGTGTCCTCTCTCCCATTCCACGCCGAGCAGTAGTAGCGGCTGCCATACACAGCCCGCCCCCCTCCACTCTCCGGCGCTCCCCCCTCCCTCCATCTCGATTCGCGCCTCTCGCCTCGATCTCCTCGGTTTAGCGGTAGAGGAACTCGACCATTCTTTTTTTTCTTCTTCCTCTTCTCTTCTACCCCCACCCGGGCCCCGTCGAACGGTGGACAACGCGCCGTCGCGTGGCGCTACGCGCTTCACGGAGACCTCGCGAACTTACCGCTTCACATAACTATGCCTCGCGCCTCTATACTGTACTCCCCTCCTCCCGCGCCTACCCACTTCTCCGCTTCTCGTCGACCCTCTCGGCGATCCCACCATCCACTCGAACGGCCCCCCTCCCCCCTTCCCGGCCTCCTCCCCCCTCCTCGGCGACACTCTCGCGCAGCCACCCACCCTCGATCCACCTGACGGAGCGCATGCTCCGCCGACTGCCTACCGCCAAACCCGCTCGGACCGTCGGAGCGAACGGGCCGCACTCGGCGAGCCGCTCCCGACCGAGCACGAGCTCTCCGCACGGTTTAGTATCACCCGTTCGATTTATTTTTATTTATTTCCCAGGTCAGGGATCGTTTAGAGCTCGGATTACGATGGATGATTGTAATAATTTTCAGAGTAAGTCATCCATGGATTCCCGAATTTTTTATATTGAAGCCCTTGGATAGGATCTTGGATTGGGCAAAAAAAATATGGTTTTAGTGACTCGATCCTCGATCTCGAGATTGTTCGTTCGTACAAAGAATAGAATAACTGAAAAGGTGATCAGAGTCGATCGGGTGAAGCCACTCGAGATCGTCGGTACGTCGGAGAAACGGATTATCGTTCAAGGTCGCCGGGGGTAGGTTACCCCTAGGCAGAGAGTTCGGCATCTGCGCAATGGGAATGGCCGAGGCGGGCGCGGGGTCGCCTGAACCTCCCGTTCGTTGCTACGGATTTTCGCGCGCGCGTCCGCCGCGTCCCGCACGTACGGTCGGGACTGGTGGGAGAGAGATCGAGAGCGAGCCACGCAGAGAAGTATAGTGGCTCGGCGTTTTCATCGCTATATAGTAATATAGGTCGGTGGTACGCCTCGCGCGGCTGTCGCTGAAACCAAGTTCAAGGCCAAAGGCTCGGCAAAGGCCACAATCTCCCAGCGTGTAAGGAGGGAGAGTGGGGGGAGAGCGTCGTTGATGGCTGAATAAGTGGGGGGACTGTTGAACGCAACTCGCGGAACGTCACTCAGTCGGCGGTGATGCTGTCTCGCGTTTGCACGTGTTTTCTCGTCGCTCTCCGTTAAGAAATTTAAACAAAATTGTTATTATAATATATATACATATATGTATAAATATAAATATATGTATTTAAATTAAATTTCACTGATGCGAGAAGAAGACGAGAAATAAATATACAAAAAATAAATAAACACATGTATATGTAAATCCGTAGAAACGGTCTTGGTGATTCGAAGCGCCGATAGTCGAGGCGAGTTTTTTTGTGCCATTAGAACCGCGCGCGTTATCGCATCGTTTGAACCGCGGAGTGACTCGTCCTCGCCGCCTTGGAGAGTCAGCCGTGACCGCGGACGACCCGATTCAGATCGTACGAATCGACGAGTTTTTTTTTTCATCGATCCTCAAATGTGTCAGCGTCATCGAAATGCAATAAATAAATCGACAAAAAAATTTTGCAACTTTCGTGTCTCGTCGATTATATAATTTACGATAGTGATTGTGTGGTTTTCTCTTTTTTTTTTTTTCTCTACAATTTTTCTTCGATGATCGACAAAGTGCGATCGAAGAGCGCGTACGATAAATAATAATCGTCATTGAAGTGAAAGTGTGTGTGCAGTATTTTATATGGTACATACATTTTGGATATTTTCGCACAAGGGATACATGAATAATCGTTACCGTGAGAATATCAACGACTTCACAGTCATGGGAGACGAGCTACCGATCCTGAAAGGGATCCTGAACGGAGTAGTCAACTATCACAATGCACGTAGGTGTCTCTCTAGCCGTGCGACATTCGACCAAATATCTTCGACAATAGTCAAGAAAAAAAAAAAAAAAAAAAGATCATAATTAATTCGTTGACCTTTTTTTGTATCGGGTCGCGCGGAGCGCCACTTTCTACTCGGGTACCCGAGATTCGTCGTGCGTGCTCCAGGGCACTTTCATCTTGACTCGCGAGAAAGTCGAGGAGTGCGAGTTCTCGTTCTCGCCTCGCTGCGCTTTCCCCCTTGAGAGAACTCGAGCGAATAAAAAATAAATAAAAAATTACGCTGTCCAGTAGATAACGAACGTGCAGGTCAGACGAGGAATTTCTTCCTGTCCGAACGGGCGGCCTCCGCGGTATTCGCGCTCGGAAAAATAGTAATACTGCGTCGAATTTATTGAGGCTGCGTGCGCGAACGATAGCACGTTGCACCGAAGGTGGGAGAGTCGGAACTTGCCTCGGTCACGAAGACTACGTTGTCCTATTGTAAGCTCCTTCGTACGAAAATTAACTTCGAAGCGCGTACGGTCGTCGTCGTCACGCGATAACAGACGGCCACCGGCCAGTGCCGACACGCCGGCCCACACTGTATTCGACGATGACGAACTCCGGTACTCGAGCAAGGTCGTCGTAGAGCTCTTACGCTCGGCATGATTCATCCCATTGATTGACATTGCTACGACTATTTCTGCATACGAATGTATATATATTTATTACATATATATATATATATGTGTGTGTATCAATTATATGTATAGGGAAGTGCGGTGCAGAACGCAATTCTCCAATAACGTTGGGATGTGACAGTGGGGCAAAACGGGGCAGAGATTCCGGATGTATCGATGGGGCAAAATGGCACATAAAAAAAAATATTGGAAAATTGCCTAAAATATATAAATTATATGTACAAATTATGTATACACATGCATTATTTTTCATTAATTTTTTTATTATCTGGAGGGTGAAAAACGATTTGACTAACGAGGTTGTTTTTTTGTCATGTTACAGCTGTGCGATTCGGCCGTGTGCCAAAGCGCGAGAAGGCAAGGATCCTGGCTGCGATGCAGCAGAGCTCCCACAGCCGTTCCCAGGAGAAGGCTGTAGCCGCCGAATTGGAGGACGAGCAGCGTCTCCTCGCAACCGTCGTCCGGGCTCACCTTGACACGTGCGACTTCACCAGGGACAAGGTCGCGCCTGTGCTCGCGAGAGCGCGGGAGACACCGAACTACACCGCGTGTCCGCCAACCTTGGTTAGTATTAAATTCACGCTACCTTCGAAATATCTCGCTCGATTATTCCTCGGATCTCGTTGCATCAGACAAATTCCTTTTTTTTCTCGTAAATTCCCTAAAATTCGAAGCAATAGGCGACATTGCGCAAAGGATTAAATCAAAGATCGAAGAATTTACAAATCTCTTACGTAAAGTGTTTCTTTTCCTTCTTTTTTTTTTTTTTTTTTTTTTAGAAATTTCATGTTGGTGGAAAAAAATTGTTCACGGTCACAGCGTGCGGCGGCTCGCGAGCGCGGGAGAATGTCGCGCCGAGTTTATTGGTCGTGAGCGGCG
This sequence comes from Amblyteles armatorius, assembly GCA_933228735.2. Taxonomy (NCBI): domain Eukaryota; kingdom Metazoa; phylum Arthropoda; class Insecta; order Hymenoptera; family Ichneumonidae; genus Amblyteles; species Amblyteles armatorius. The sequence continues at coordinate 20,423,446 of OW121687.1, read as the reverse complement.
TCACCGACCCCGGGCACGTAGAACACAGCCGGGTAGAGTCGCGGGAGCGATTAATGCGCGTTAGATGTACGGGCGTAGAGAGAGTAACGCGGAAACGTCGCGTAAAACCAGTCGTCCTCGGGAGACGCGAGTAAGCTAGAAGAAGGAAGTGCTCGCCGGAGCTTTGAAAGTCTCGGCTTTGAACGACAGCGGCGAGGCACCGGCACTGGGTGTCTTGCGAGATTCGAGGACGTCTGGTGTATATACGCGTCGGATTTGATAGACGCGCAGTCGTATACACACAGCGAACGTCTTCCGACAACCGAGATCTCTTCTATCCGCGACCTTCCTCTTTCGCGCTTCGTTATTTTCAGATGAGAATGATTTAATCTGTGGCGCTCGAAGATTGTAACACTATATTTCGTATCACGTAATTTTTAGAAAATAAAACGATCATCATCATCATCGCGATTATTTTTAAAAATTATTATTTATTAAACTCGCGTAAAAAAAAAACTTGGATTAACCTTAGATTTTTTTCTTTACGAAACGATAATCTTCTCGTCGTCTTCCGACAACGGAGATCTTCGATCCGCGACCTTCCACATTCGCGCTTAGTCATTTCCAGATGAAAGATAAAATCTGTGGAGCTCGAGGATTTATAATCAAATTTACCTTTTATCATAATCGTACGAACCGATCATCTCGTGGCGATAATTTTTTTTTTTCATTTCATGTTTCGCCTATTTCGCTATATTATTGCACGCGTAAAAAAAAAATGTATAAACGTCAGATTTTTTTTTGTTCACAAAACAAAATGTTTATTATTATTTATTAGAATCGCGTAAAAAAAAAAAAACTTTTCATTAACCTCAGAATCCCATCTTGATGTGTTTCAGGCATGCCCCCTGAATCCCAATCCGCAGCCGTTGACCGGCCAGCAAGAGTTGCTCCAAGACTTCTCAAAGAGATTTTCGCCGGCGATACGCGGCGTCGTAGAGTTCGCGAAGCGCATACCTGGCTTCAGCCTGCTGGCACAGGACGACCAGGTGACCCTGCTGAAGGCCGGTGTCTTCGAGGTGCTCCTCGTCCGTCTCGCGTGTATGTTCGACGCCCAGACGAACAGTATGATATGCCTGAACGGTCAGGTGCTCAAGAGAGAGTCGATTCACAACAGCAGTAACGCCCGTTTCCTCATGGACTCGATGTTCGACTTTGCCGAGCGGGTGAACACCCTGAGACTATCGGACGCGGAGCTCGGTCTGTTCTGTTCCGTCGTCGTGATAGCTGCGGACAGGCCGGGTCTGCGCAATACCGATCTCGTCGAGCGTATGCACAACAAGCTTCGCAACGCGCTTCAGACGGTTCTCGCTCAAAATCATCCCCAGCATCCGGACATACTTCGGGAGTTGCTCAAGAAGATACCGGATCTCAGAACGCTGAACACGTTGCACTCCGAGAAGCTGTTGGCGTTCAAGATGACCGAGCAGCAGCAGCAGCTGCAGGCGCAGCAGCAGCAGCAGCAGCAGCAGGCCCAGCACGCGGCCCAGCAGCAGCAACATCAGCACCAACAGCAGCAGCAACAGCAGCAGCACCAGCATCAGCAGCAGCATTGGCCTATGGAGGAGGAGCCAGCGGCTTCGTGGGGATCGTCGTCGGACGTGACGCTCGACGAAGCGGTGAAGAGTCCCCTCGGTAGTGTGTCGAGTACGGAGAGTACGTGCAGCGGCGAGGTGGCCTCCCTCACGGAGTACCACCACGTGGTAGCGCCCCAGGGCGGTCATCACGCGTCGAGCGCGCCCCTCCTGGCCGCGACCCTGGCCGGCGGTCTCTGCCCTCACAGACGCCGAGCTAATTCCGGCAGCACGAGTTCGGGCGACGACGAGCTTCACCGCGCCTCGATGGCGAAGACGCCCCAACCGCCGCAGTGTCCGCGTTTCCGCAAGCTCGACTCGCCGAGCGACAGCGGCATCGAGTCCGGCACCGAGAAGCCCGACAAGCCCGCGAGCAGCAGCGCGAGCAGCGCCCCGACGTCGGTGTGCTCGAGTCCAAGGTCCGAGGACAAGGAAGTCGAGGACATGCCGGTCTTGAAGAGAGTGCTCCAAGCCCCGCCTCTCTACGACACGAATTCGCTGATGGACGAGGCGTACAAGCCGCACAAGAAGTTTCGGGCGCTGAGACAGAAGGACAGCGCCGAGGCCGAGCCGGTCATAGTGCAGCACCACGCTCAGTCGCAGCTTCACCTGCATCTGACGACGCCGCCCTCGAGAAGCCCGTCCGCCCAGCCGCAGTCCCAGTGTCCCCAGACGGCGAGCCTTCTATCGAGCACCCACTCGACCCTCGCTAAGAGCCTCATGGAGGGTCCGAGAATGACGGCCGAGCAGCTCAAGCGAACGGACATAATACACAATTACATAATGAGAGGAGAGGCGAGTCCGAGGTCGCCGATCGCGTCGCCATCGCCGGCGGAGCAGTGCGCGTCGACGACGACGATAACGCTGAGATCGCCGCAGGGCTCGCAGGGTCTTCTTCAGTGCGCAACCTCCGGCTATTCGGCGGCGAGGTGGCCGGCTACCTCCGTCATTACGACGACCACCGGTGCGCGGCAGCAGCAACAGCAGCAGCATCAGCATCAGCAACATCTTCAGCATCAAGCGCAGCAGCAACAGCAGCAACAGCAGCAGCAGTCTTCCTCGAATTATCTCGTCGTCGGGAATCACTCGCCAGCGTCGTCACCGAGATACCTGTCGGCGGTCGCGACGAGTAGCACGAGTAGCTCGAGTCCGAGGCCAACGTCCAGCACCGCGGCGACACTCGTCCTCTCCGGCTGTCCCAGCAACATGATGGAGCTTCAGGTCGACATCGCCGACAGTCAACAACCACTGAACCTCTCGAAAAAATCGCCGTCCCCGTCACCGAGGCCAATCGTCGGACCGTGCAAGGCGCTGTCGCTCGAGGCGTAGTGCTGACGCAACGATCACGATCGACCTTACCGTGAGGACGAATCAGCGATCATAACTACTACGGACTATCGTGATTTTTTTATTAAAGAATCGGAAGGAGACGATGAACAAGAATACGAGTAGCCCACCTTCGCGCGTAAACGAGTGATGTTATTTTTTTTTCTTTTTATTAATTATTGTAATGTTCGTCGTGTGAAGCACGAGCATCTCGTTTCTGGGCGATTTAATATAGAAGAAAAAAAGATGAGGATGTAAATGAGAAATGAAATTCCTATAAACGATGGGTTTAAAGAAGGGCGAGCCGCGCCGCGCTTGACGACCCTCGAAAAAAAATAAAAAGTGCCAGGACGCTCTGAGCGCGTGACAAACCAAATAATTTATTATTTAAAACTAACCGATAACCGATAATAATTTGGCGCGGAGGAGGACCGACGAGAGAAGGTTAATAAAAATTAGAGGTCGGTGGAGGAGAGATCGAGGGGAATAGAATTGAAGGGAGAATCAACTCGATTAATCGGCTCCCGAGCAACGTATTTATGAATTGAACTGTGCTGAAGATACGATTGGGGGAGGGGGGTGGGTTCTACGAAGTGCGAGTACGAGGTATGAGGAAGAAAGGTCGAGGTGAGGAAAAATAAGAAATAAGGTGAACGGAAGATCGAAGATTCACGGGAAAGAGGGGACGCTTTCTCTGAAAGTGCCGCATTCTATGATGCAGTGCCGTGTAGAATCTACCTAAAAAAAACCTACCTAAATGAAGAAAAAAAACTACCTATCTACCTACCTACCTACCGTTGTCATAGGTAAACTTAGAGGATAGCGTACAGCACCCGTAAGGAAAAAAAAAAGAATGGTTTAAATGTTACAGAAACAAAAAAAAAACAAAAAAATTAATAATCTATTACATGTGATAATCATGGACATCGCGCATCCTGTACAGTCTCCACCTCATTCATCAATCATTTACTCTATAACTATATTATTAATTGAATATTATGAAGGTAATTAATAATTATTGTAATATCTGTAAGGTATAATAATCGTAAACGTTATCATCTCGTGTGTATGTGTGCGCGCTCGAGCGCATGATTGATTGGTTTGCGCAGAGAGCAAGTAGATACGCGTGGATCGTGTGTGAGAGTTAGTGAGCAGGAGTGAAAGTGTCGCGAGAGAGAGCGTAAGAGTGAATGTGTTCGAGCGAGTCGGGGCAATCGAAATCTGTGTTTTCTCGGCTAAAGTGTGAGGGAGGATGAAAAAAAATAATAATATTGAAAAATTGAATAAAGAAGATTAAACGAAAGAAAAAAATACGATTTAAGAAGTTTTGTTATGAGACTGATCGGCCCGCCGCGGCCTCCAGTTTGCAATTACCGTACCTTTATACCACGTGTCGTGTCTGAACCGGAGAGAGGAGCAGAGCATCAAGGAAGAGAAGGGAAGAAATGATTCGAGGAGAGGGAAAAGAAAAATTGAAGTAATTATCACTGATCGAGTCGTGCAGAGGGAAGAGAAGAAAAAAAATTAATAATTGGGGCTAGTGCTTAGAGTGTGAGGCGGAGAGGCGCACGTTCGGGACCGTGCTTCGTCTCTTCTTGGAAGAGGAAAAAGGAATAAACAACGCGGAAGTCGTGCGCACAGCGAGCCCTGGATGGATCGACAAAACACTTGTAAATAGTTATGCTCGTAAGGTGTAGAAATTTAGTTGGCGTGAGTGGGACGGAAGCAAAAAAAAACTGCAAAATGAATGAAAATAATTTTTTTTTTGTCTTCCGTCGAGAAGAAGAAAGAAACGAGACACATGTGGAGAAAGAATACGCGGCGGGCCGCCGCCGACGTGTTTTTGAGACGCCCGCCCCGCCCTCTTTTTAGAAAATGATATACTCCCAGCATCGAGACACACACATACACACATACACACACATAAACAGCATCGCTTATAGAGAAACAAAAAAAAAATACATACAAATCAACACGCAGCAAAAATATCCCAGAGAGAAAAAAAAAAACAAAATCACACACATCGCGAATAAAATGAAAATATCTGAGACGAGAGGCAATTACGTCTCTCATCTCTCGCGCAGCTTTCGCTGTCTTTGCTTTGACGCATGCATATTTATTATCGTTAAACTCAGAGTCATTCCCAAGAAATTCGTTCACTTTTGTCGCGTGTATTAAATCATTGAGCACCCAGCGTAAAAACGGGGAAAGTTAAAAAAAAAAAAAAAAATGAAAGGAGGGTCATTGAAGCGCGAAGAAACACTCATAACACGTTATAACTTCGGATATTGGAGCCAATTGGCGTAATCGGATGAGCGACTCGAAAATGGGAGAGTGAGTAAAAAAAATGCACCTTTCAGCTCATATCGTAAAAAAACCACCAATCGACCAAACTCTACTCATTTAATCCAATTGCCCGAACACGAGAACATATTATGCTGACGACGATGATTTTAATTCCGCAATATTCGGAGCCCGCAAAGCAAAAAAAGCAAAAAAGGAAAGAACCCTAGCGTTGATATTCGTAATACTGTTATGCATAAACTACACATAATGATTATTATAGTAAGCGATACATAAAGTATGATATATTTCTCTATCCATTAAGAAAAAAAGGAAATACAAACGCAGTTGTTGTTTCTGGTGACAAAAAAAAAATAATAAAAAAAAAATAATAAGTACTACGCATGAAATACAAAGCAGCCCCGCATATTGCCCAGTGAGCACGTCATTTTGTACGCTTGGGAGTTGTGAGGTCGTCTGAATAAACATTGTCTGGTGAATTATACATAAAAAAAAACATTCTCGTTATTTCAAAAGCAAATCCCGATCAATCCTCCTTTCCGGCGTTCGTCGACGAAAAAACTCTGACGAAATATCACATCGACCGCGGTGTGACTCTCGACGCCTTGAACCCACGCGACGTTTCTCACTGCCAAAGTATCTCTCGATAGACCGCGACACCGAGGCTGTCCTCAGCAGTTGAGAGCGACGATAACGGTCTCCTATCGTCTTATCTCTTTCGCTCGAGGAACGTTGAATCTCCGCTTCGACGAGAACGAGGTCGAACACATTCGAGAGAGGTTACCGAAGTTGTCCCCCAGCGAAGAATAAGAGAGAAGTACAATAACTACGCTCGTACATGAAACCCGGACGATTCCTCTCGGCGACGATCGAGAGGTCTAATAATCTGCGCTCTATTTCTAGGACAGAAACGGATGATTCTGTCGTCGAAGCATTAATCGACATATTTACCGTTATTTATTATTTATTTATTTATTTATTTAAAGACGGATAGAAGCCTTGTTCCGGATGATATATACGTAACGTCCAAATATTATAAACGAAATAAAACAATAAAACTTAATTGCTGAATTTCTCAGTACTGAGCAGGTTCGGAAAAAGATTTTATGAATCGAGTGCTTGAGAGAGGAAATAACATGTATTTTTATTTTTATTCGACAATTTAACAAGCGCAAGCGTACAATAAATTTTTGAGAAAAGTTCTAATTGCACTATAAAGATATATTGCGATATTTAATTAACAGCCAGGTAGAATACATTTTTGAGAAACATTGTAATTGCACTATGATGATATATTGCGATATTTAATAACCAGCCAGATCGCGGATTAGTCAGGTTCCGCATGCGGAAACGACGCAGATTCGTCAGTCGGATATCGTGATTGTGACTGAATACCAATTAGCAGATGAGAGCGACGGTTGTATCGGTTAAAGTTGTTGATGCGTCGTGTCCGCTTCATTGAATCTCGAGGATCCACCCACGGAACGCATCCTGTACACAGCGGGTACGCAGCGAGCGAGAAATTTAAATCGCATTGCGTGTGCCAGCCTGGACAGGTAGGAGAGCGAGCGCATGGCACGAGGTGGGCGTTCGTTGCCGGGCAACCCGGTCCATCGTTCTCTGGCTCGTTCGGCCCGGTAATTTTCTCGCAGCACCCACTTGCCGTCGGTGCTCGGTTTGAACTATGATCTTCTCCGGGCGCACCGAGTTTATATTGCATTTCCGTATTACCTAGGAGCTGCGAACGAGCGTGGGACACGTGGCGCCCGTTTCCTCCCGTTTCACCCTCGCCCGCCCTCGGTCGCCCGTCCCGGATTGCATTCGCATGGCTACCGGTTAATGACTTTTACCTTTGGCCTCCTGCGGCGAACCTCGACTTCCGGCGGATTCGCGGTGTCTCTTCCCTCGGGAAGGGAAACACGGCGAGTCCTCTCCCGGTGCGATGGATCGTCCTCCTGTGTGCAAATAAAGGTTCTATTGAGCGCTTATGCCACAGAAAAATTTCGATTTTTTTTTCTGTTTTAATTTCTAGTTTAAAATGTTGTTAAATTATGTGTAATTATTCTGTTAAATTTTTATGTTGAAATTCAATGAATTACGAAAATTGGGGTCGTCGATTAAACTGGCCGACTCGTGTATACTCTTTGTCCTGTTCATCTTAAGCGATTATATTATATATATAGACGATGTATATATATATATCGTCTATGTATATGCAGCGATTCATTCTATATCAGCGGCATACGAGCGCAATTTCGCGATGCGTAAAGCGATACGTAATGCGAGATCCGAGAACGTTCGACCAAACGAGTCGATTGTATCTCGAGCTGTTCCTTGCGGTAGTCCAAACAAGCTTGGATTGCCGGCGATTCTGAGGAAGCTCCGAAAGTGACCCTTCATGCTTTTAATCGTAACGAGATACTCTCTTTCTTCCGAACAAGAGACCGAATGCTGTATTGCGGAGATGTTTCTTTTGCTTCTTTATTCGTATTTTATTTATAGCGACGAAAGGATGGGGGCGCAAGAACGAAACCGGGAGAGCGACGAGGTGTCGACGGGAAGGCCTCGCGGCTCTTCGCACTCGCCCACCGGAGAGCCAACAACCCCTTCTCTCCATATCTCCATCCGCGCTCGTACGCGACGGAGGGACGACGACTTCATAAATGAGCAACGACCGTTCGCGAGGCCTTCCTCCTTCACCACGTTTCGCCTGCTTCGGCTCAAGCGTTTTCATTCATGAAACTGCGAGTAAGAAATATCGGGGTTCACGTGTCGACTGGCGGCAAGGCGCGTCAGAGATTGAACTCTGACGATGTACAGGTATTTTTTTATTTTTATTATTATTACTAGCAGCATTTTATACACTGTTACATTTTTTTTTATTTGATGTACTCGATTCGAAGTTTTCGTACAAAAACTGGTACATTAAATTTAATGTATTATTGTCATGAAGAATGAATTGACTTTTGGGGTCGAATTTTACGACATTAGTTTGAACTTACGATCGAACCTTAGTTCGAACTTCAGTTTGATCTTAAATGTGAACTTGAGTTCAAACTTAAAATAGGTCATAAGCACGCAATTAAGTTCGTGCCCATTTACCATATGGTAAGACTAATGTAAAGTGCCGGTGTTGATTTATTCGTTGTAACAAACGAATAAATCAACACCGGCACTTTACATTAGTTCGATACATTGCGAATCAAAGATTTTCATTAGAACGGAGGAATCTAGAACGATCCGATTGTTTTTTTTCGAGCCGCAGGTTATAAAATATGATTTATGAAAATAATGTATACGTGGCCTCGTGAGAATTATCGGCCCAGGAAGCCGTGACTCTTCGTCCCCCAATCGCGTCACGCACTGATTATCGGATTATCGGACTAAACGCGTGTAAACAAAGCCGATACATCGATCGCCTCTCACGACCCTGTCTCTCCGTACGCCGGTTCGAATTTATCTCTCGCGGTACGAAAAACGAGAGCGCCGACAGAAAATTCGTCACAACGGGGAAACAGATGAACATCGTCCTCTACCGACTCGAACGTTGAACGCTCTTTCCATCGGCATAATATTTACGAACGATCGTGACTCCAGATTAATTCCGACCGAGCACACTGCCGAACGACGATTCGTCAATAATAAGGATCTTATCGTGCGTCGTGGTTTTTATGGAATGCAGACGAACGTCCTCGCATCTCACCGGCGCGAAGGTCTCGGACTCGTAATTTTTCGTCGCTCGATATCGGGGCATCTCGAGATTCGTCCTTGTTTCTCGAGATACATTCGACAACGATTCTCTCTCCGAGCTTCTTTTCTACTCGAGAGTCGAAGCGTCTGGGCAGGTTTGAATTCAAGGTCCGAAATCCTCCGAGTCCCATTTTTCTTTACCGGAAGTGACGTCGTCTAGGGAAAACGTGATCGGTTTGAAAAATTCCCCTAGATGATGGTCGAAAAATGTACTCTTCAAACACGTAATGACGTTTCCCTAAATGATGTCACATTAGGTCGGAAAATAAAATATTCAAACCGGAAGTAACTTTTTCCTAAACGACGCTACTTCCGGTCGGAAAATAAAATGTTCAAACCGGAAGTAACCTTTTCCCTAAACGACGCGACTTCCGGTCGAAGAACAGATTTTCAACAGATTTTTTTTGACGAGATGCCAGTCGCAACTGAGTCGCCCACTTTCGTACACCAAGCACGCGTGCACACTCTTAAACATAAGAGCAACAAAAGCAAAGAACACGACGAAGAGACTCATCGGCCAGCCCGCATCCTTTCTGAAGAAGAAAACAATCATCAAAAATATTAAAAATAAATAAATAAATAATACCTCGACATTGCGTCGACGAAAGCATTAAAAAAATGTGCATCTTTACAGGCGCTCTTAAGTCTCACGACTTAATCTGCGGCTTTATGGTACAAACTACAATTTTTTGTCTCTATCTTCCTATCACGATCCTTCCATAAACTAAATTCTAAAATCCCTCAAATAATTCAAATTCTCAACAAAAAAAAAAGAAAAAAAACAGAGATTTCGTCTCCAATTCCTTCGCAGATTCATATGCCTAGTTCGTCACGCTGATTTTGTCTCCCCGGCTGGTTATACGTGACCCCAGCTCGCGCTCCGAAGAACGACCGTCGCTCGCCGCAGCGTTGTCTTCTCCCTGGAATCCTCGAAGCATTCCCAGACTATCGGATAGACCGAGGGGCTCGACGGGAGAGGGAGAGAGAGAGACGGCTAGACAAAAAGAGGGATCTCCTTCGGGACGCCGCCCTCGCCGCGTTTTCGCTCTTTCTTCTCCCGGCGCACAACTCTTTCTCCTTATTTCACGATCGTCGCGGTAGCCGCCTCCTTCGTCGGGGTCCGACGAGCCCGCTCCGCTCGCGCCTCGCATAATGCCGTCCACGCTCGGCTAAAGAGCTCGCTCGAGTTCGTTCAAGGTCCAGCCCCGAGGTCGCAGACCCATCGGACTACCCTCGCCCCGGTCTCGAGAGGAGCCCTCCGCCTCCCCGACGTTTCCTCGGGAAACATGTGTCCGTGCCCGTGTTGAATGTGCGCGTGTGCCCTCGACGGGGTCCTCGGCTATTCCGCGCTCCACGCCTTCGGCCGCGGACCGCGGAGGTCGAATCGTCGGTGGGGGGAAGGGAAGCCAAGAATAATGGTAATAGTAATGGTAATGACGATAAGACGTTAGAGCTCTCCCCGTGCACCGCTTCACCGTCCGCGATCACGGCCCTCGCTCTTCAATGGAAAACGAACGAGCAGAGGCGGAGAGAGAAATAAGAGAGGTACGATAAAGAATTCTACTGTGCACACACTTTGCTCACTCGCCGGGGCACTTCGTCGATCCTTTACTTCTGTTTCTCTTTTTGTTGTTGTTGTTGTTTTTTTTTTTTTTTTTTTTTAATCCTTTTTTCTCCTTCTATCATCTCTCGGGACCCCGCGACGGTGGCCTTCGCACGGAATTACACGCCTCCTTGTGCGCCGCGCGAGAGGGAGCTTCTCTTTCGCCGTCTCTTTATTTCTCTCTGAGGTCTTCTTTCCTCACAATTCCTTCTCGTTGTTCCGATGCTTCTGCATATTCTAGCCGACTCTTCGTGTCTCCATGGCCCTCGCACTCCCCTCGGCGACGCGGAGAGTGCACGGCGAGCGCGAGAAAATCGTTGTTTGCTTTGCTGAGAGATCGGGCGAACGGCGCGAAACGCGGAGCAATCGGCAGCGAGCGGCGCTGACCAGCCGCACTCCACTCGTACGTTCTTTACCTTCATTTTTGTTTTCCGCACGTGCTCACTCCGCTTCGCGGACCAAGTGGCACGGATCGAGCGGAAGATGCGCTTGCAGACAATTTTTTTCACTTAAAAAAAATTCATTTTAAAAAATTCAGTTGAGTCAACTAAAGATTCGAGCAGGGACGTTCGAATAAATAATTTAGTCGGTCGAAGAATCTATTTTAATTACTCAAAAATATTTTAGAGAAATCATTTTTGAAAAAATTGTTGAACCAACCAATCTTTTAGCTGTACCGACGAAATATTTATTTGAACGTCCCTGATCGAATGCTTAGTTGATTCCGGCGTTTTTTTTTTTTTTTATCATTGTGGAACAGTCCCGATCGCTCGGGCGTTCCGCAGAGACTAAAAGAAAGAATTGGCCCGGGAATCGGCGAAGAGAATATATAATGTGACGGAGGGACGCGAAAGAAGAAATATCTCGTGTCGTTCGTTTTTCGTCGCGGGTCAACTTGTTGGAGGCCGCGGTCGGATGGCGAATCGTCGGGCTATTCCAGTTTTCTGTAAGAGTAAATATAATAAATGCGAGCCCGAGTGGTCTTCCCACCAAAATCGGCCTCCCGCTCCGACGTTCCGCATCGTTGTACGCTGGCCAATTTCTTGTTCTCGTCTCTCACGCTATTTCTATTTGTTCCATTTTTTTAATTACACAAGCACTTGTGACGGAGCGCCGAGGAACCGTAAATCTTGTCTCGAGCAGATTCCTCCTCAAGTAATCCACGTATCAGCGGCTCATCGACGGGATGATCGTCCGTAGGCGGCGTTAATCTCGCCGAGCTAATTCCCAGACGCCGGGAACGAAGACAACGAAGGGAGTCGAAAGATACACGGAGAAAAAAAAAGGATCCGAGCGATTCGAATTTCGTCCGCGTCATACGTGCCGGAGAAACGACTAATAGACCTTAAAACGTTCGGATCCGAGGCATCGAGATTCCGCGCAAGGTAAAAATGAAAGAGACGAGTCGAGGCGATGGTGGAGGAAAGAGGTATAAAAAAAAAAAACAGAAACGTGTCTTAGGTTCTTTTTTTAAGCCGATGTGTGTTTCGTGGATGGCGAAGTCTACCGACAAACATTTAACGTGACAAAGAGCACCCGGAGTCGGGGCGTAACAATGGAGCGAATAAAAGCGCGGAGGATGGCACGCTTGTCCAACGAAAATATGATATTGTCGAAGGTCGGCTATTAGCATAAATAAAAAGGGGCCCCCGAGCTACCGAGGTCCCGGAATCGACCTGCTGACCATCAAATTTCTCGTGTGACACGCCGGTCCCCGATGGAATAATTTATTCACCGTCTTCTCATCTTTCCTGCATACTTTGCAGTCGAGCTCGAAGTTGTCTTTCCTCTTTTATAGCCTTGACGACATCTCACGTGTCTAACGCCTGCACTGAGAAAAACTTACATAATAAATAGTTCCCAGGGGGGAGGTCTATGTTTTATAGTTACGACAATGACCAAAAATTATAGTTGTAACTATAATGTTCGGTACACCGCACTAGTATCGCATAATGTTTGTTGTAATATTTTTCTCCGTGCCCGCTGATGGTGGCGATGTACAGCGAGACATACTGCGCATGCGCCGTACTGCGTGCGTAAAGGAAAATCGGACCGATGTGCGCATGCGCCGGATATTTATAGAACACTCGGCTGTAAATCGCCACTTTCGCCACTCTCGGCAGGCCCGAAAAGCAACAATTTTTATGCATGAGTTACGAAAATAAATTAATAAGTAAATAAACAATTAAATAAATCAATTAATTAATCAATCAATAAGTAAATAAATAAATAAATAGCTTAAAAAAATGATTACTCGTAAATCGCATTGAATCGTCTCTCAAAGTCCCCATAGTTATTACCGAGTTACCGAAGCAGTTCAAAGGCCTGTCGTACACTCCTCGATAGAGATCCAAAATTCCCAAGGGAGTCTCGAGTTTAAGAATACACATTTTCTCACCGAAGTCGGAGCTCCGCTGCCTGACTCATTTTTCATTCCCTGAAACGAGGCGCGCGTTTCACAAAGTGGCCGGGAGAAAAGTGAGGATAAGGAAGAGGAGAGAATCCTGAATTCTCGGCTCCTCCCGATTAAGCTGCGGCTGACGCACGAGCAGCCCTCTCATACCCTTCAAGGTTGACGGTTGCGAGGCGGCGGAGATGAAATCTCCCCGCGTCGCACCCTCTTATATTGACCGAAGATCGTCGAAGCCGCTTCCGGGTTGACGCCCGGGTCGCTCGCGAGGAGGGGCAAAAAACTGAGAACGCCACCCGAGCCTCGTGACTTGGTCGGATCGTTCCCGAAACGACTCAGCCTTTGGAGAGGAGGGACAAACAAACGCCTTGTGTCACTCCGCCTCGCATCCCTCTCTATTCATATCAACCCCTGAAATCGTCCTCGCAGTCTTCGTCCTCCGACCAACCGAACTCCACGTGGCAAGGTCACGGCCGTTCGAGGAGCGTTCTTCTGCCCACGGCAACGCTTGAGGTGCGTAGAAAGGCGCCCTCGCAATTGCGCGGAGGGTCGCACGCGCGTGAAGGGGCGGGGAGGCGGGAGAGGAAAGACGAATGACCTCGAACGTAGAAAGAGTCGAAACGAAGCTGGCGGGTTTCCGAGGGAACGAAGGTGAGAGACGGGGAATGTCGGAGCGAGAGGGTTCCTACCCCAACGCGGTGAAATTTACGAGCAACACGGCCTTCGGGCGCCCTTCGGCGGAGGGTGAGAAACGGGAGGGAGACAGAGGCAGAGAGGCCGCCCCAAGAAATTTACCCTTCTTCCCCAATCTTTTCTTTTTCGAGCTTCCTCTTCGTCTTCCTCTTCGAATCTAGCGACGCGCGCTCCTTGTCGGCGATCCTTTCCTCGGAACAACCTATAAGCGACTTGGACCACAAATCCTCCCTCTCTGCGGGGTTTGCTTTTGGTACCTTCGCACATTCTCCGAACTCTCTCGCAGCCTGTCGATCACTGCTCGCTCGGCCCCGAATGGGAAAAAGAAAATAACCCTCTCGGGAAAAGTTGCCGGGCTTGAGGTCGATCACGTCCCGGGCTCAACTTTCTACTTCCGGTTCGACGGAGAGGACGTTCTCACGCAATTCAACAGTTTCGCGAGCTTTTTTGCTGAACCGGGCTCAGGGGTGAACGGGCCAGCAAAGGCCAGTGTCCAATTCCGGCCGGGCTGATTTTTTGTTTTCAGGAGTGTTTTCAAGATTATCATAAATTAATCTCACGATAACGTGATTCCAGAGTAGCAACGTCGTACGTACGATGTTGGACGCGTCGTAATGCGAAGACTCCGTAACAGCGTAAATCTACACAAATGTTTGCGGTATTTTTATCTTTATTGTCAACATTATATTTTTCTCTTTATATCTTTATTATCTTCATTATATTTCCAGTTTACTGTATTCGAATTTTTTTTTCTAAAATAACATTACAACATCAGTAGGGACTCGTTAAAAAAAATTATGTCGAGCTGTGTCCATAGATTTTCTAAGATATTACGAGTTGAAGGAGCTTCGAACCTGCATATGAATAGATATGTGGGTCCAAAATTTGCTAGCAACGTGCCCCCCCCCCCCCCCCCCCCATCACCCCCACCCCCACCATTAAGAAACGGCGATCTGTGGCGTATTCCCTTAAACTACAATTGTGGTTGCGACCATAATTTCTTGTCATTGTCGCAACTATAAAATGTTGACGTTCCTCTTGGGAACGGTTTTTTTTTTTGTAAAAAGTCAGTATCGTCGCTTTTACAATGTAATTTTTTCTCAGTGTCCTCGGAAGAAGTTTGTCGACCTTTCGTCGACTTATCAGCAATTACAAGGACTCCTATGTGCATAAAAGCGTAGTCGTCGACGGATCGCCTTATCTATTCGTGTGACTTCTGTACGCCCTGTGTGAGAGTACAGTATATAATCAACCGATTGAATTCCTCAATGAATCTCGCGTTTCAATCTTGAAAACATAATTCCTTGATATTTTGTGATCTACATGTGGAATCTGATGCGTTGAGTGCACCTGCTGACCTCGGGCAATATCTTAATTCTTCGAGTTCAACTTCCTGCTCTTGACCGCGCCATTCCGACAGGAATGAAATATTTATTATCGATACGGTGTACATAAATATGCGTGGTCGCTATCGCGACTTCGGTTTTTTTCTTCTGACAAACAAGGTCGAACGATTATCGTTGCCCGGTACTCGTCATCGATTGGCTCCGGGGCGACCGAAAATGGAATTTTTTTTTTTTTCGATGCGTCACGTCGACGACCTTCGGATTTCGTGCTAACTCCTCGTGACAAAGTCCTATCCCATTCCGGTCCCAAGGCTTCCGACGGTTCCACTCGGATCCATCGCTACATTCATTAAATTAATTTATTTACACATTTTACAGATAGCTTTTCATGTGATCTCACCTTAGAAAAATTTTGTAAAAAAATGTCCCAGCTGCGTTTTCGCGACGAAAAAATTAGAAATAAGGCAATTGATAACCGACATCCTTTGCCACAGTATGGCTACTTTATTGCTGGAATTAAGAAACCCCATTTTTTTCCAGAGAAACTAATAATCGTGTGATAATATCTGATCGATCATGTTATTCGCGACGATGCAGCTCGTCTTCGCGCTGCACGTTCTACGAGTGGAAAATTAACCCAGGTCGTGGATTCCGAGAACGGATCTTCATCGGCCATATATGTGTAGGTCGTCCGAGGTCGTCTGGCTCCTATTGGGTCCCCGAATTCTTAACGGCAGCGGCGGCTGCTGCCACGATGCACCGCGGACTGGACCGAACCCAACGATGACGAAGCTGACGACAAAACGACCGGAGGCGTGCGCAATACCAGACCAGACGCTGTTTACACCGTGCCGATACCGCCCCGTCGCCGGCACTTTTCAAGGCCCCGGCGACCTTCGACGATAGACGCTCGACCCGGAATATGTATATCGTTTAGGGGCTTATGGTCTTAGCATACCCAGACACATATGTGCCCGTCCACGATATCCGAAGGAAGACGTTTACGCTGACACTGCCGAGAGCTCTGGCTCACGTTCGTTGTGCATCGATATCGTTGAGGTACAAAAAAAAAAAAAAAAAAAAAAAAAAATGAGGAAAAGAATAAAAATCTTTGTTCGCCTACCTTCGTAGACGTTTTATTTGGACGTAAATGAGTGTGAGTGCGGAGTACGTTTGAGCTCAAACAAAATATGTTGTTGGAAACACGAAAAACAGCGAGCCGCCTTCAGTCGCTCGTATCTTTCCGGCATACATCGCTCACTGACAAATCCTCTCGCTGTGTTTGGGGAGCGATCCGAAAATATTTGTCACCGACTGTTGTAAACAAATTTCGTCTCCGTTGACGAGAGGGCAATTTTCAATTCTCATTCTCGCTCGGTCTGACCTCGTCACTCTTTACTATGTCTTTCGGCGGCATCATGTTTACCCACTTAGCTAATAACTCACCACGCGGGTATTGCATCATTAATTATGTAGAGTAAACTGTAGACATGTACAAATGAGTGGCATATTGAACTTCGCCCCTCCATCATTTATCACCACTTCGCCAGAAGTGCGACCCGAACAACATTTTCTAGTTTTTATCTATGACGTCATTGCCGGTTTAAAAATCTTAGTATTTCGAGCGGAAGTAATGCGTTCCCCTATGACGTAATTTCCGGTAAAAACTAAGATTTTTAAACCGGAAGTGAAGACACAAAAAAAGTTCGAATTTAAAAAAATGATTTTTCTTCCGATTCAAAAATCTCAGTTATTCGCTAAGATTTTTAAGTATCATCTGCCGCTCGATTCACGTGGAAAAAAACATTATTATTACGGCAAACGTGCGATACGTATCGAAGACTGTGGTGTAGAATTATGAGGTGAGCTGAAACAATACAAGGCGATCCCCTCGGGTTTTCACCTTGAGACACTGTTCGCTCCGTTCAAAGTTGGACGAACGGAAGTGTCGAGGTCATCGAGCGTCTCCCTCGCAGCTACCTCGGCTCGTTTAGAATCTTCGCCGGATAGAATGTTGAGGTGAGCTGGAATGAAGTATCGCGTTCAGGGTTGGACGATCGTCTCGTTCTGTTCGGGGCGAGTCTCATGGCGAATGAGAATGGCAAGGTGACGAGGGAAGCTGGGCGTCGGCTACGCGGCAGGTCAGCTGAGGTCAACCTGAGGAGGACGAGGAAGGAAGCTCGTTTCGTCATACGCAAGGGACCAGCGGCCACTTTACGCACGTCCACGCACTTCTGTACGATTTTATCTTTACGCCAACAGTGAAAAGAATAAAAAATACCCACGATCCATTTGCATTGAAATACGCGATACATATACATATATGTCGAACAGTGAGTAATAAGAAATTCAAACGTTGGCAGAAACCGTGTCAGTAGCAACGTTGCGTAACGATTTGTTTTTTTTTTTATCCACTCACATTTGCATAGTAGATTCTAGCGCACCGGCTCCGGTCCGTCGACGCCTAATTGTCGATATCACGATAACTTTATCGATTTGTTTACTCCGCTAATTATATTGTATTGAAGCATAATTTACACAGCTCTACGAATTTCTACGACCTACATAACACGACAGAGATCCTGAAATCCGCAAATTTTGAAAAATACTCGCCGACGTTAATTATTTTTCAACGCGGCTGCAATTTCATTGTCGGCTCAGAAAACTGAAGACTAAATTTGAGAAAAGTTAAGAAGGAAAAGAAAACCGGCACGAAAGATTGAATCCTCGTTTAACGTCGAGGGTTTGGCGCCCCCGCCGGTTGTTCCGCACGAGAGACTCGACGACAAGGCCTGTTGGCTGGAATTAACGCCGAATCAATCGGAACGATCAGTGGACGAATCAATCTGGTGAACGGGCTTCGATTATATGCCCTCCTCTCTTTCCGTCGAGCAGACGGGATCGATGTGTCGCTGCCGGAGCGGAACGCGAACGAGGTCTAACGTTTCGCACAAAAAGAGGCCATTATTAACGTCGTTGATCCGCGGTTGTAACGCGCGGGGGTGGTGAACAGTCGATTGCGAGCTTGAAAATCGTTAACGACTCTTATCGTCATCATGCAAGTGAGAAGGCGAAAGTGTGTCGCAGGTGACACGACAAACTATCGATAGTCGGATGCGAAATAGCGACATTAGCGTCTACAATTAACTCAAATATCCTCGTTGCAATAAAAAGAATAATAATATTTTGTAATTTGTAATTTATTTGACGGTTAAACTCCCTTACACACAAATTACATGTGGTGAATTGAAAACACGGGGTACGGAATAATTGTACACATACATAACACATAAGACATTTTTCGAGAGTAAAATAAAATAAAAAATATATATCCATAGAATAAAGAAAACCAACATGCAGATAGATATGTGTAACCGATTTTACATCGTAGTGTAAAATCTTTTGCACGTATTACGCATTTATCTGTTGGTTTTTTCTCTATTCTTATATTTTTTATTTGATTTTTTACATAGTGATGTATAAAAAGGACCCCATCACTCAGTAAGGGCTAATCATAATAATAAAAAAGGCGTTCGGAAAATAATGCTATTTAAAATTATTTTGTATCCATTATTTTGTCAATAAAAAGATACATTTCAATTTATGGTAAGAATTGTAATTTCCGTAGGTGAGACTCACTGTAGGACGACATTGTGCAACATTTTGATAAATAATCCCATTCCGACCCGTCATCCAAATAGCCTAAACTAAAAGTGTGTTAAGTTGGTATACGCGCACATGCCGAAGGCCATCCGACAAATCGATGTGCCTTATCGCCGGACTCAGTGTCGGCCAATTGACGTAGTCTCCCGTACAGGCATATTATCAAATGCCTTCCAATCCTTTCCATCGTATCGGCCTCCGGAGCTTTTACGTCCGCCAGATTATTTTGCCGTGACGATCCCCTATCGAGGCGTCGAGTTTGGTAACACGCCTCATCGCCTAAATGGAACACCGCGTTAAATGTCCCTACACGTTTCCATCGGATCCGAAAGGGAAAGTACTGATCAACAGTTGCCTAAACATCGGCGCGCTGATATGTAACGCCGGAATTGGAAAGTTGGCACGATATGCGTAACGCACGCCGATGATGGGAACCGGAAAGTGAACGTTCGCGTCGACGATGCACTGAGAAAAACGAACGGTTGTCGGTCGAATGGGACTGTGTTCTCATCCAAGTCAGCCCATGGATACGAGTCACGTTTCACCAGCGACAAGATAGTATATTACGCTACAAGGGAGGGAAGTGCGCGAGTTTTCGCCAAGTGTGAAGTTTGTTGCCTGAGCGAAGCGACGACATAAATCACACGAGATGAAAAACCGCTCCGTCCCGTCTAGCATACGATATTTTTTCCGACTTCGTTAAAAGAACCACGTTTCTTGCGCCGCAAAATTGTCATACTCGTCCTCACTGATACCTAATCCGACACGCCTTACGGGACGATTATAATATTTGAGAGCTACGGGAAGTAATCGATAGATAAATCTTATCTAGCCTCACAGACGAGTTCAGCCTTATCGTCGAATTATCGTTCGTCGATCGTCGGCCTTTATTTTTGTAAATGGACAAACCCACGCACTGCTATTCGTAACACTGTCGAAGAGGCTTGTCGGCAACACGTGTGTGATCCGAGCGAGCAAACATTGAAATTTCTCGTTTGATCGTTATTTTTTTCCCCCTATCTCTCCGACGTTGAATAACACCTCGGAGAATCGAAGAGGACACAGAAGCACGGAAGCGTATGATTGTCTGTCGGGGAATAAACTCGCGAGAGTGTCGTCAAGGTCTCTCTCGTCCGGGAAACGCCCCCGTCGGGACCGAAAGTCCTATCATTTCTCGGCTGTTCCTATTTTCGGTATTCGGAACGGATCGTTCTCGGAAGACGGGGCTGATTCCCCACATGTTCGAAGAAAAAGAATCGTCACTGATAAGCTTCCGGTTTCCGCTTTGATCAAATATCTCGCGGACTGCAGTGTGGGCAGAAAGTTTGATTACTCGTCAGCCAGCTCGTGTGCCTCGCCAACCAATTACACGCAATTCGGGACCATGAGTAACGCGTCAGCTGTGTGTTCCAATAAAAGTTAGTTTGGTCGACTCATATATTCTTCAACGTTATCGGTATTTCCGGTAGTTCATTTTTTACGAAACCAATAACACGTCGGAGCAATAGCAAACTTATTGCGGAACATCAACTCGAATTTTTCTTTCGGAGTAATGGTATAGACTCATAAATTTCTTATCGCAACAATATTCGCGATAGTTTATTTGAGCACGCGTAACTCGGCGGAGCTTAAGAGTATCCCAATCTAATCATCGGTGATCGGGTCCTCGTCCGGTTATCGTGCGAAAGGCTTCGCGATTAAAATTATCCGAGGAGCGACGCCGTACGGCAACGGGCACGAAATCGAGAGTGAGCATCCTTGAACGGAGCGCGAGTGCGGAACAAACGTGGAGTCGATGAATAAAAAATTGGCCCATCATCTCGATTTCACTGCGGTGAATTCACTCCTCGAGAGAGACCGCGGAGTTCGATAACCGGATCGTGCAGTAATGACGGAAGAATGACGTGGCAACACGCGAAGGCCCCAGGGGAGATCCATTTCTCCGAATCATTACGACGATCGTCCCGATCTGATCATTAGTCATAATTATGCATACCCCAAGTCGGGAACGGATCATCTTGGGATGCTCGTTTCAGCCACGTATTGAGAAGATCTCGCAGTATCGTGAATATGTTTGCGTGTGTGTGTGTGTGTGTGTGTGTGTGTGTGTGTGTGTGTGTGTGTGTGTGTGTGTGTGTGCCCGAGTATCTTCGGACGATTCGTTACGTGCTGAATCGACCAGATGAGCGTCATCATCAACGCCCGACGATTACTCACGTTACCGTTAGATACGGTCCTATCTCTCTTCCTCGCTTCTACGTAGCCCGGAGCGGAGAACGAATACGTAAATCTCTCGGGGTCTGGACGCAGGAACTTCGGGAGGAGAAACAACGCCTGCAAGTGACCCACATTGGTGGAAGTGGGGGGGGGGGGGGGGGGGGAGGACGATGTACGCGGGCCTGTAAACTGTCCGCTACCACCGATCACACACCCAGGGAGATCCCCTCGTGGCGATCGGGACCCACGCGTTTCACGTTTCTCGAAAGTTGACGACGATCGGGCCGATCGGCGTATTTCCGTTTCCCGGTCGACGGTCGAGGGCCCGCCTCCCGTACCGGTGCAAATTTTAACGAGGGAAAAATCGAGGCCGGAGTCACGGCTCGTCGGATCCTGGGATTTCCTCGGTTTGCGTCCCATGTTCCTCCCCCCCACTCTTCCGACCGAAGGCCGGGGCTGAAGAGACAAGAGCAGACCGCGAGGTGACCATACGGTATTTCCTTTCCAACGAGACGGACGGAGGAAGGGATCCGAGGAGGATGGGAAGAGGAGGGACGAGAATAACAGCTACGTACTGTCGCATGTGCGGGAGTAGAAACGGACGAGAGAGGAGCCTCGCGCTCATTGTGAGCAACAACTCGGGAAGAAGGAAGCGGAGACGGAGGACATAACTGTACCATCCATCCGCGGATTTTGCCTCTCGTCCGCATGCCCACCCGCCTCCGCTCCGTCTCATTCACTCCTTCGTTATCTGTTGTATGTGTGTACGTGTGCACATGTACACGTCACCTTCACGGCGAGTTCGTGAACCTCGTGCACCATCGGATTCTTTTCGAGGAACCGAAACGTTCGAAGGTCGTTGCCCCACATACGGGAAAGTATATCACCGAAGCGGAGAGGAATGGTCCTCGAGCTCGGGGTGACTGAGGGTCACGGCGCTTCTTTTTCGAACATAAGAACTCGGTTGATGTATGATGGACTTTTTTTCCCTCTTCAAAAAATCTGTGGCCGAAGTGGTTCGCATTTTCGATGTGTATTGTTGGAGCTTAAGAAATGCTCACCGATTTGCTACCGTACGAATCTGAAGCTGGAGTCGTTCGGTAACCAATTTCAGTCGAATAATCAAGACCATGTGTTTGATGGTTGTTCTGGTTAAAGTCGTTGTATTGACACCGCATTGGCTATTAACAGCCACGGGTATGTCGGTTTCCTTAGAAAATAATATTTAATCTACAAAAGTCAAAAAATAAAAGACCAAATAGCGAGATATGAGCATGCGCGCTCGAATTGCGTGCTCGCTGACAGTTAATGACTCAAAAAAAATCGATGAAAGACTTGTTGAGCAAATAAATGATAAAATCAGGTGTTCTGATTAAATCATCATTTGCTATTTGGAGCATAGATTGTATCAGCGGGTTTTACGGTTTTTCCGCATGGGTTGCGATCGAACAATATCGCGTCCCGAGAAACGAGAGAAGCAGTGAGAGGGAGAGAGACAGCTTCGGCGATAAGAAACATACCGAGAGGACGTAATTCGATAAAGCTGGTTAGTTGAAATGATAAGAACAGGCAGGGCGTCAGGGTGCCCGCAGCGCCGAGGCTCTTATAACCGATGACCCTGAAGGTTCAAGAGCACATAATCGGGTTGAACGACCGAGGCGCGCTCGAGCTTAAGTGAATTCACCCGTGTGCACATACACGCGTACCCTCGATCATATTCAGCTTGATAGCTCTACTAAATGATGTACCCGGCGGACAATAATCGAGCGTATATCGAATGTTATTACGTATCGCGGCGTCAGATTTCACACTCCTCCCCCCTCGCCCCCTTAAGCTTTCGTTCATTCTGTGAACACACTGCGGAAAAAATAAAACTGATCGAGCCAACTAAATGTATGTCTCGATGTCCCGATGTACACAAAAAAAAATTATTTTTTTTTACGGGTGGCCAACAAATAAATGGTAGTACAAGTAATTTATTAGCGAGATGTTACAGTGGTCCTCGATAATTCAAGTACGTCACATATGTCTTGGTGAGTACATTAATGTATGGTAACAATATCTGCTAATGAGCCATCGACCTTGGTTCTTCAGCTCGCAAATACATATTTATTTAATGAAGACACATATTTATTTAAAGAACACAAATATTGATTTTATTGAAATACTCGAGGTACACCTTCGGTCCTCGCGAGTATACCTTCGGTGCATATCTAGGGGAATTTTAAATACCGTAAAATAATAATTGCTTGTGGATGCGCTCAAAAATGTCTACGAAGATGACTACATTTTTTTTTCTCGGTCAACGTCATATAACACGTGGAGGAGTAATTGCGCCAATGCGCGTCGATCAATCGGCCGGTTCGATATTTTTTTATCGAGTTTTATTTCGCGCGAGCAGCGATCCGGCCTTGAACGTCGTAGCATCGTAGCCGAGAAATCACGCGGGGCTCGCGGAAGCGACGACGATACACACGTAACGTTAATCAACAGGAGGGAGCTGCTTCTCTTTCAGAATACATTACACAAGCGTGCGTATTTTCGTGTGTGCGAGCGATATGTTCGTACTTCGAACGAAGCTATTTCCTGATAGAACTGCTTCGTTCGACACGTACCCGGGATGTGCCGGCGCGTCGTAGGAGCGGTTCAAGGCTCCATCGGCACACACGCTCTGTCACCGTTCAATATAGCTTTTAACATATAACAGCCTCAACAGCCTGCGTCACTCCTCGGCTTGCGAGGGCCTATCAATAAACCCCAGTGTCAAGACCGCAAGGTCTCGGTTAGAGCTGAAAATTCCTTCCGCCTCGTCGATACGACGTGAAGTAACGCGAACTCATTTTCACCCCCTTTCGCCGCCGCCGTACCTCATCTATAACTCCATCGGGCCAAATTCATCGAAGCTTTTTTCGAAGAATGTTTTTTTATGGTAATTTCATACAACGTGTTCGAATCGATGATCGATCGATCCACGTATCCCTTTTGCTTTTCATTTGCTACGTCACTTAATGGATCAGTTTTATGGTGGCTGATCAAGCGATCATGCTACGGGTAACTTCTTACGAATCTGTGTCACGGATACTGATAAAGTGATCCGAGCGCCCGTGTGTGTAGATATTCGACATTGAATGTCGGGTCGAGATTAATCGAGATTCCGGCGAAGGTGTATCGTGACGCAGATATCTAAAAAAATGTTTTCATCGCTCGGTGCGGAAATGGGAACTTTTCCGTCCGCTTCGCGTGCGTAAAACCGCTATTTTCGCACCTTGTGATGAAAAATTTCGTACATCCCTCGTGCGAAACACTTTTTCTAACTCGTGTGATTACAGCACTCGCCTTCGGCTCGCACTGCAAACTCACACTCGTTAGAAAAACGTATTTCGCCCTCGTAGAGTAATGCACTATTTAAACTTCCGGGATTTCGAGTCGACGCCGTCTGCTCGACGAAGGAGGAATACTGAAGTCCCTCGGGGTTCATTCGCCTAACGAATTTTTATTCATCGTGTATACTTGCCGCTTCGGAAGTTAACGAGCAGTACATTTTTGTGGGTCAATCTCTCGTTCGATTTATTTTCGGTTGCGTTATCGAAAATTATAGATTACACGCGTCGAAGATCAATGGTGGATCCACAAGTGTTTCGCCAAGATCGACGAGACGAGTTTATTTTTGGCTCCTCGGATCGACGACAGTGGCGAGCGATTGCCATGCGCGTAATGTCTCGTTGGTGACAATCGACGAAATCGACGATCGACGAAATCGAAGGTCTCTTGTAACCCGATAAGGTCATCGAACTCCAAAGATAAGCGAGCTTTCTTCGCGCGAGTATGGCGCGAAACTACTTCGCGTCTGTAAATGTGTATCGGACGATGGTTATCGTAATTGTAACGCCGGTCAAAACGAGTCCATCCCGCGATAGTTCTCGAGGTCTTATCGATCGAGCGGGACTCTCCGTCGAGCTCCGAGACAATATCGTGCGACTCGGGGAGCCTCGGAGTGTTGTTGCGCCTCGATAGAGTCGTTGCCCCGTTCGCGATGCTTCCTCGCTCATTTTCTCTGTACAGTAAAGTGTAGGTACATTATAAACTAGTGTGGTGTGGTGCTCGCGGCGCGAGCCGGCCTACGAGAGTGCGAGAGAACGAGAGACGGGCCCCGTCTGCGTTCCGTGCTAACGGTTCATCCTCTTCGTCGTTATTTTTCCCCCTACCGCTCGCTCGCCTCGCGACGCCAGAAGCAGAGTTCATTGCTCGTTGCTCACCAAGGAAAACAACGAAACAACAGACTCGATGATTTAGTACAGTTCTAATCTTCCTGACCTCGTAAAAGGTTCGCGAAGTTACGAGCGGCCGTATCGGGAACGGGGATCGGTTTGCGAAAATAGAATCCAACCGCGCCGTCCGGCCAGCTCACAGTCCAAACGATTGTCAAATTGTCAGGGACACTCTCATTTTTCGGAGCCACTGCGGGACGCGTTCCGAGGTATCGGCCGTCAAATTTCAAGAATCGCTGGCAAACATTCTAGGGCGTTACATCAGATTGTGATGAGGGGCCCGGTAAGGCCCTGAAAAAGAACTGATAAGGCTTTGATAACGATAACTGATAAAGCCGATGTGAAACGTACAAGTTCGGAGGTATCAAAGATAAAGTTTGCAGAATGCCGGATGGAAATTTTGGTACTCAACATCGGGTCCTGATAAGTCCCTGTCAGGACCTTGTCAGGCCCCGATTTAGCGCTTTAAAACTTCTGATGTCATAATTAAGGCGAATATGTGGAATCTTCCTCGGTTGGTCGATTGCTAGGTTTTTATTTTCTTTTTAGTTCCTTTTATTTTTACAATGACTCATCGCCATGACTGTACGATTAGCACCTAGAGGGACCGCGGTGAAAGAGGTCGACGACCGGGAAAGGGTTGCAATTTTCGGGGGAGTCACCGCTTCGTCACACACAGAGTCCGGCGTTCCACTTCGAGGACGACGTACGGACGGAAGGCGCCTGCTCAGTGGCGGTCGTTGACCGCGTCGCGCCAGCTGTACAGTACGCTTATATATATATTCCACTGGTATAGTAGGTACTACGGCCTCGCCGTAACCGGTATATTTCACTCCATCGAGCGATCGGCGACCGAGATCTTTACGGGGCACCGCACGCTCCGCTTTCCGCGCCCCTTCGCTCCGTCATCGTCACACTCAACCGCAGTGAATCTCGTCGGTTCGACGATCCCAATGAGTCGTTCAGTTTTTCCCGGTGACGCCAGATATTAGGCTATTTTTATCGATGACACCGGCGTCGCGTAAAAAAATTAACCGAACGCTGCTATTTCAATGTCGCGCTATTGTTGAATCTTGGAGATAAAGAAGTAGCCGCGCCACGAGTGTCTCGCATCGGAATCGAAAGAGCCGAATCCGCCTCGTCAAACGAGGCAACAATGATTCTTAGGAACCGTGGAAATCCCTTGGGAAAACTGAGCCTCCTTAGGTCGCCAATCGTCAGCCGAGCTCTCTGGGACTGCTCGTCAATCTCCCTCAAATTGCCTTCGAGCATCGACCACGAATTGGAGTAATTTTCAGGATTATTTTCATCCGAATCCGGGGTTTCCGGGGTCTCACAGTTCGGCAAGCGCCGACAAATCGAGGCTCAATAGTTGCCCGACGACGTTGCAAAGTTTGGTCGCAAACGGATTCAAACCGACGCATTATCGAATAATTATCAGATAAGACGGTGCCTCGGGCCTACATAGATACGTACCGTAAATTGCACGCCGCGCTTCACCGTATAGGTGTGTACAGCGCTTTTTCTACCGTAACCGCAAAAGAGCTCACCGAGAAACGCTCGGAGTTCCCTGCTCGGGAATCCGCGAGTCCACGGTCGTTGCCCCCGAGACGGCAGCAGCAGCAGCACCGGAGAGTACTCTCGCCTCCTCTCTTGTCCTCTCTTGTCCTCGCTTTTCGCTCGCTCCCTCCCTCGCCTCTCGTTCGTTTCGCGAACGGCAAGCAGTGGCAACATCACCACCGCCGCGCCACCACCACCGACTCCTCGCGAGTCGCGCCAACTCCCGCGTTTACTCTCGCTCTTTCTCTCTTTTTCCCTCTCGGAGCGAGCGAACGGGCTCCCGTGCGATTGCCCGAGCAAAATCGAGTTCATCGTTCTCTCTCCGAGGCTCTTCCGACGCGCCCGGCAAAGTGCCGCGATTCCGCTCGCCGGGCGACGCGAGGCCTCTGAAAGGGGCGCGCTTCATCGCGCGGCTTCATCCCCGGCCGCTCGGCAGGTCGGCGACCTTCTTTGTTTCCGATATAGATTGGCCCGTTCGGTCCACCCGATTCCGGAACGAGGACGGGACATCAAACCCCCCCGAAATGACCGACTTCGTTCCGGGGCTCTTATCGGAATTAAAAAAAAACGGAGAGGAGAAGGAAGGAAATAAAGAAGATCAATCCACCGCCGTGAGGTTCGCCAGCTGAGAGGTCAATGAACTCCTCGCCCGAGATCGTCCGGCGAGAGAGTAACTTGCACCGTTGAAAATGAATGGCAGAGAAAATGCCTTATTCATGAGCCTTTCGAATAATAAGAACAAACCATTGTTTCTTCTATTGTTATATTTATATCATCATTTTTTTCATTTTTTTTTTCTTTTTAATATCGTTCACCGCATCCGATGCTGACGTCGGATAGGGGCCAGCTGCCAGTGTGCTGCCGCGCTCGCGCGAGGTCAAAGGTACAGGCGAACGCTCGCGCGAAATACCGGTAGCCTCCCCCCCCCTCCCCCTTCCTCCCCCACCGGTAGCAGCGGCTCCTGTGTTACACGTACCTCACTCCGTCAGTTATGTGCACACACATGTACACACGTGCAGGCGTGTAGTTCGTGCCACACGAGCGCGGTAGATAGAGCTCTCACGAGAGCGGGCGCAAATGTGACCTAATACGGGGCCAGTCACCTCGTTCGGCAACCGTACGTAG
Source organism: Amblyteles armatorius (assembly GCA_933228735.2). Lineage (NCBI taxonomy): Eukaryota > Metazoa > Arthropoda > Insecta > Hymenoptera > Ichneumonidae > Amblyteles > Amblyteles armatorius. Next base: position 20,395,568 of record OW121687.1, on the reverse strand, counting down.
CTCAAACGCAGACGCAGACGGCACTCGGCACACCGACGCTATCGTCATCGCAATCCGTAGGTTCTATTTGTATCTCGTTACTTCCGAACGGCTCCCGCAAGCGGTCGTACCCTATACCTAGCTCTGGCTGTAACTACTCGGACGCATGGACGACGGGCAAGAGGAGAGCAGCGGATTCGGAGCCGTCGACCTCGTCTCTTCAGCACGGCTAATTATTGAGGGAATTACTGGACACGTCGAGTTTTTGATACTTACGCTGTTGTTCGCAGATTTCTGCGTCAGTGGAACTTACGACGACAAGCAATGACAGAGCACTAAAGGGCTAAAAAAAATTAAAAGAAAAAAATTCCTGGCGCATGTCATCATTGAGGCTAAATTCGGTCAGTGGACCAAAATTGTACGGTAAAGAAAGTTTCGAGACATTTGTTTAAAAAAATTATTTTACAAACTTTCTTGTCGAATTCTGTATCAATGCTTGAGAAAATTACCGATGCGGCATCTTCTTGAAGTGGCTAACTTTGATACACGCGTGCCTCAGTGCCTTCCATACAAGTGTCTTCGCGCCGCGAATCGCACTTTCCGCTTTTCGTCGCGATCTATTCCCGCTCCACTCGATACTCATTGATCCCGAAACCGAAACTGGTGCTCCCGCATGCTCCCGATCGTCGTAGAGAACCGGTTCGTTGGGAATCGGGCCACCGTCACAATTTAAAACACACACGCATGCACGCACTCACACACGCTCTCACCTATGCATCCTCGCGGCATCGATGAAATAAATCGCGAAAGTCCTCGCGCGGCTTGCGATAACGTCGTATATCATCGACACGTATAATAATATGGATCTCGCGCGAGATTTACGAGCGTTATCTAATCCAAACATGAAATGAGGACGATGAAAACCCGCCGGTTGCTCTGTGCCGTGAATGAAAAGCAATTAAACCCAGCGAGAGCCCCGTTTGTGTTTGCGAGAGAAGATAAGACACGCGGCAAGGCCTCAAAGAGCCACCGCCGTGCGAGGGCGGTCATCTCACGCTGAGACCGAGTGCGTGAAAGAGCTCCAGAGGCGTCTGCGATCTCGAAGGTCCTCCTCGACGAAGCGAAGATAAGCTCGGATCAACAGAGCTCTGTGAAGTTCCACGTGATAAGTATGCCCTTTTTTCGAGGCAAGTTTTTCGAAAATACCTTTGCCGAAGCTCTGTCGGAGTCTGACGCTTTCAAGTTCCTACCAGTAAGGTTTAAGCCGTATTCTGAGCGACACTGCGGGCATGAATATGGAACACGCTCCTCAGCCAGCCTTCCAGCAGACTCACGAGCCGTTCTCTAACCTATCCATCTACCCTCTTCCCATCCCTATTCCCTTTTTTCTTTAGAGCGGGTCGTTAACGATCTGGTGATTTTTTGGCCCACGCGCTACCAGAAGTTATCCGGCTTCTCGAGAGCGTGGCTGTTCTTCCGATTCATCGGTCGAACGACTCTGACCTCGAATCTCCGCGTATACTTCCGGACGAAACAAAGCGAACAGCGAGGGCGGTCATCTCACGCTGAGACCGAGTGCGTGAAAGAGCTCCAGAGGCGTCTGCGATCTCGAAGGTCCTCCTCGACGAAGCGAAGATAAGCTCGGATCAACAGAGCTCTGTGAAGTTCCACGTGATAAGTATGCCCTTTTTTCGAGGCAAGTTTTTCGAAAATACCTTTGCCGAAGCTCTATCGGAGTCTGACGCTTTCAAGTTCCTACCAGTAAGGTTTAAGCCGTATTCTGAGCGACACTGCGGGCACGAATATGGAACACGCTCCTCAGCCAGCCTTCCAGCAGACTCACGAGCCGTTCTCTAACCCATGCATCTACCCTCTTCCCATCCCTATTCCCTTTTTCTTTAGAGCGGGTCGTTAACGATCTGGCGATTTTTTGGCCCACGTGCTACCAGAAGATATCCGGCTCCTCGAGAGCGTGGCTGTTCTTCCGATTCATCGGTCGAACGACTCTGACCTCGAATCTCCGCGTATACCTCCGGACGAAACAAAGCGAACTCAAGCGAGGGCTCAATGCCCTCTGAAAGACTCTCCGAGTTATCGAAAGTAATTAGCGAGAGGCTGCTGCAGGTTCCGTACGTCCAGGAAGAGATCGAACGGAACGGAGCAGACGAGATGCGTCTTGCACACACGCACGCGCACGGTGTCTAAGAATAATTAGATACATTAGACGAGCCGCACCGGTCCTTACGGTATTCGCATCTCGGGCTCTCGCAGCGCTGCGTGATGCAGCGGGACGGAGCGTGCGGCTCTCGCGGCAACGCTATGCGTGCGGCGAACGAGCGCCGGGCGTTCGAGAGGAAGAGCCTCGGACGAGGAAGAACGACGCCGACGAGCGGGACGACGCCGCATAACGAGGAGAAACGAAACCGAACGGAGAAGAGCGAGGAGGCACCGGCGACGAGCGGCAGCCTCTCGGAGGAGACGCTGACACGGCTCGAGCAAGCTCTCTCGGGCGCCGTGGCAACGACCCCTGGCACTCTCGGCGCGACGCCCCCGCGGATTGCCACCCGATCCGAGAGCGCGGCGCACTTGCGCTGAATAGTGAACAGGCCGTTGACACTCCGACCCCGTGCGCGCTTATTCTCTCTCTCTCTCTGTACTCGCTCACATTATCCCGCTCTCGTTATAACAGCGTCAATGATATTATTGCCCCGGCATGCTGAGATCCGTCGTCGGGGGATTTTAATAATCGGATCCGGATAAATCGGCGATCCGAGATCCTGAAATCATCGATCGGTTGATCATCTATCGAACGCACTTTCTGTCACGATTATCCGTTCCGCAGGTCCGAAGCCTCGAAAGATATAATTTTTTCAAGATCACTTCGATGATGTACCATCAAAAATATAATGTTTTTTGAGAACTGCTCGACAAAAAAGTTGACTGGAGAAATTGTACTTTTTATCGTTTCTTGGTATTGAGGAAAGAATTTTTCAATACATTTTATTTTTCCCCCAACGTGTCAAATATGATACATTGGATGTCGGACACGCTTCGAGTCGTTGCTTTGCCATCAGGAGCTCTCGTATCGTCATCCCGCACATGTCTTCTCGCGGACGAGTTTCATAGCCGTGCAGAATGAAACGAGTGTCGTTTCTTTTATCGACGATTCGTCCGGCGAGAGAATTCGAACGATCGATTGTATAAACTCGAGTGCGTCGACCGTGGTCGGTAATACGGGTGAGGATTGAGACGCTCCGCGAGCCGGAGCGACAGACGCCCGTTTAACCCCGTGATAAACGAGGGTCCATTACATAAAACGATTTTAACTTTACGATCCTGGATCGGTATGCGGGGTGGGGGAGGAAGGGGGGGGGGGGGGCATCGTCCTTGAGTGAAGGAGGTTTTAACGAGCGACGTAATGTCTGGGCTCTGGCACGTGGATGCGTGGGACCAGAGGAGAGCTCCGACGACAGAAGTTGCTTATGGCTCAACTTGTCGTGTTTATTGCCAACGGGCACTGAGCACACATCTTGTGCCTCGTGAAATTCAAAACTGGACGGCCACCGGCAGCGCGGATGGCGAACGTTGCAGGGGATACGTAGGATCGCACCGGAGTATTTCCAAACAGCGGATGTATAACGGAACGCGATATTAGCAACCTGTCTCGTCTATCAGCACGCACACACGCTCGCGCTCGAAGCAACCGCCGAGAGGTCCGAGAAGAGTGCGCGCGAGAGCTCACGCCCGCCGGGCAAATCTGCGAGACATCGTTGTCGAGGCACACACGGTGTCACAATTAACAAACTATGAAGACCCCGAACGTTCCACGCGAGCCGATGTGCGGCACTCGCGGCTGGCGGCCGCTCGCTCGGAGTGTCCGATTTCCTGTTATTTAGAGCAGTCCTGTCGCCGCTCGACACCGCAATGCCCAACGATATTCGAGACGTGAGTCAACGATGATCGGACTCGGAGCCGGGCAGGAAACGGCGAGAACACGACATTGCATTGTTCTATTGTCCTCGAAAAAATATATATATTCGCATTGCATCGAATTATAATATAATGTGATTAATATATTAATCATATCGATGAGCATGTATTCGACGAGAGATATTCCAAATAGAAATATCAGGGCCCGATGTAACGCTCGAAGATGTCTACTCGGACATGTGCTATAGTAATATCTCTCGAGCGATATAGTCATATTTACTAGATTCTATTCTCAGTGTAGATAGATAATCTACTTACTATTCGCAACTACAGATAGCACTAAAATTAAGTAGGTAAAGTAAGTAGATAGACAGTAGTGAAATAAAGTAGGAAAGAGCAGTGCCTTTCCATTGCCTATAAATATAGTTACATAGTTTTTCCAAGTCGGAGCTCCGTATTGAGTAGTAAGAAGGAGAACAATCTTATTTCCCTCCCAATTCCACCCAGCCTATCCCGAACCTATGCCTCCTTCATCGAACGCTTTTCTACGGAGTTGTTCTCAGCAAATTCCTCCAGATACCCTTATTGAAGCTTAAGTCCGACCAAGTTTTAAGGTCGTCGAAGAAACTGGCTGTTGAGAAGAAAAAAATAATATTCGCCGATTTCGTGATTCACCCCCCCCCCCCCCCCCCCCCCCCTCCCAGTACGTGGTGCAAAGCCGGCGGAAGTCTGCTCCGGATTTGGCCCTCGGAGGCGCCGACATTTTCGCTGAGCCCGAGCCCCCATCCCCGTTTCTGAGTAATCCGTCGATCCGGAGGACGAAAGAGAACGTTCACCTCTCCGGCTGGGCTTCCCGCCGAGCCTCGTCTCGCCACGGATAAATCCATCCCGCAAAGTGCCTCCCCGAAAGATTCCCGCGGAGAGCCTCCTTCGATTGCGAGCCAATAAATGTCCGACCGGCTCTCTTCGACCTTTTTTCGCGCACGTTTTTATCCCGAGTGTATCTCTAATACAACTATTTTTAGCTCGACGCGGAGTATCCTCCAGAATCCCATGGACGAGAAAGGATAGCGAAAAAATTCGATTCCGTTTTCAAAGCAAGGGACGATTAATTTGATGACCGGAAATAAATGCCGGAGCGAAAGATTTTTAATTTAATTAAAAAAAAAAAAATCAGTGCCGTGTTTTTCGATACACGCGAATCGTACTTCCTTCCGTGCGGGTTAACGCGAGGCGCGAATCGGGAGAAGTTCGCCACTTTGCCCGTTCTTCGTTCACGTGCTCCCTCGAGTATGTGCACGTCTCGGTAGGTAAGTGAGGAGGAAACGAGTAAACTGCTCGGTGCTGCTGGTGAGTTCAGCATCGCTCCCCGGCTCGGTTCAAGGGCAGCTCGCTCGGTCAAGGCCAACCCGGATCTATCCTTGCATCCCTCGATCGGGTTTCGCCCGTCTTTCGCGCCGCCTCGCGAAGCCAGATAGAAATTTTTCTTCCTCCTTTCAACCACCCCCGTGGCCTGCCGGTCTTTTGTAACCTCCTTCCTGGTATTGCTTCCGGCTTTACGAATTTTTTACCACTGTGTCACCGCTCCCTTCTCGCTCGAGGAAATTACTTTCGATTCTGAGAGTAGCTGAAAGCCTGTCCGGGAAAATAAAAACTGTTCGGCAACGGATTGGAAGGAATTGTTTTCTTTGCAGCACATTGTGCAGCGTAGCAACGAATCCTGGAGTGTTCCGACGCATCCCACCTGCTTTTGAATTCTCCATTTTTTTATTTTATTTTTTGCTTGTTATCGGATAAAAACAAATAAATGGAACAGATCTGCCGACATAAATTTTTGTGAAGAACTAAATCGAAGCGCCGTCAGGACCTTATCAGGGACTGATGTATCGCTTTCAAATTTCTGCCAGACTTCGAATAGCATTCTATTGCAATCCACTGCAAAATTGACATATATAATAATAATAAACAACAAAACATAAAAAAAAAATTTACAAAAAAAGGCTGTCTTTTTGCATATTCAATTATAAACTCCAGCCGCATCCGTTCATAGAAAATGTCGAGTCGAGTACGTGTTCAACGTGCTTTTCTCCCTTGAAATTGTTGTATGTTTGTTCCTCGATTGATATTCCCTCTTAACAGTCATGTCGTAACTCAGTCGCGAAAATTGAAAATGTTGTCTCTCTCACTCCGTGCTTGCGCAGTGAAATTAAATCCCCCGGGATCGCGGGAGCGAAGGAGGGGAATGAGCGAGGATAGAATAAGAATCTCGACGTTCGCCGCAAGCACGTACTCTCTCATCTCGTTGCTCTTCTGGCCGCAGGTCGACGGTGCCCGGGTGTTCCCTCGCACACACCCACGCACACACACGCACACACACGTGCGCACGTGCGTATGTGTTCCCGTCAGCATTACCGTCGTGGAACCTCGAGTGAGTAGAGAACCAGGGGTTCAAGGGCGGTTCGCCTGCGGTCACGGCCGGTTCACGTGGAAAACTCATCTCCGAGGCTCTCTCTCCCATCATCTCAGTTAAACCCGATCGATAATTAATTATTTTCCTTCTCCATCCCATTCCTTCATTTTTCCAAGCACATGGAATAATAGGCACGTAATTTTGTCAATTTTTTTTTTAATTTCTATTTTTTGCTTATTCAAAAGCATTTGATCGCTTTCTCGTGTGGTTTCGCCACTCGCAGCGTAAAACGAGAGGGGAATCGTCTAACCGTGCTCCCTCGCGATCCGTGGACAAAGCTTTCTCATTATCCGGAGAGGGCTTGATGTTCCAGGAAACGAACGAGCTCATCGTGCTGTAAACTCGCTTTATCGTTGTCCTTGACTCGTCGCCGAATAACCGCGGCACGTGCGTGTTATAACCGGGGAGAGCGAAGAGAGCAGGGACTATCGTCGGTGAGCCCCGGACGAGATTTGTGTACGAGCGCAACCGCCGGATTTAATGATAATATGAGCCTCGCGGTTTCGCGATATATTTACTTTACGGGATAAATAGATGGAGACCCCGATATTGAGAAAAGTAAACGGATGTTCGGGGAGGATCGCGCGCGCGTGGGTAATTATTATTAGACTGTGAGATGGTCGGATAAATCGCTCGCTAACGATCTTTCACGATTTAACATCCACCCGGAAAAATAATTTATTTGACGGCCACCGTTTATTTGATTTAAGTAAAATATTTATTTGATTCAAATAAATATTTATTTCATTTAAGCAACTATTTACTTAATTTAAATAAATAGATATTTAAAACAAATAAATATTTTACTTAAGACAAATAAACGGTGGCCATCAAATAAATTCTTCTTCTGGGTGTCTCCTTTCTTTAGCCACGTTTCTTTTTCATTGCAAAAAAAATGTTCTGCTCTATCGAGCGAGCGGCTTATTTGCGGGGGCTTCCCCGTTCGATCGACACTATCGATCTGGCAATCGAGCCCGAATCGCTGTTACGATATAGTCGTCGTAGCCTCGCCGGCGAGGCCTCGGATCGACGCAGGAGTCAACGGACCTTCGGGGAGGATTGAGCGCGCGTGGATAATTATTATTAGACTGCTGGGGAGATCTTTCACGATTTCACGATCTCATTTCTTCAGCAGCTTGTCTTTTTCGCTGCAAAAAAGATTTTCTGCTCCATCGCGCGATCGGCTTATATGACGAGGCTTATCCGCACGATCGACACTATCGATCGCTGTTACGATTTCGTAGCGAAGTCGTCGGCGAAGCCTCGGATCTAAGCAGGAGTCAACGTACGATAAGGCTATTCACCGCACCACTATCTACAAGGTATCGGGACACTTACGTCGAGACCTTCGGGTTCAATCGCGAGATAGACGAGCGACGGAGATTCGTTTAAGTAAAACTGATCGCGCATGAGAGGAGGCTCTCGAGAAGAAGCGATTAATGTATGCTCGTTCATTGGTGGAGGAAAAAATTCAATTCGACGCTTGGTCTTTAACGTACGACTATTCCTCTCCACCGCCGCCGACTGCCGACGCGGAGGGTGATGTGACTCAGTTTTCAAGGTCGGTTACCAACGCTGTAACGTAAGTTCAGTCTCGTATAGTATAACGAGAATCGCCGGAGCGAGTTTCACGTGGCGGAGCGTGTTAACTGCTCGGTTAAGTTTACCGGAGCCGAAATCCGAGCAATTTCCCGAATTAGGTCTCACGGTCGCGTCGCTGCTCTCCCCGCCGATATCGTCGTTTCCTCGGTTGCATACCTTGGCAACTCTTTCGTATGGGAGCTAACTGTATCCGATGTTGGTAGGAAAAAGTGCTGGACTATTGCAAGGAGACCAAGATATAAAAGTTCATATAATCATGTCCGCTGATCTTCCTTCTCACACTGCAAAAAATGTCTGCCTGGAGGTTTATGTACCTGTATTGGAAGCTTTTATGCATAAACTAGTATATTAAATTTAATATACAAATGTTGTGTGAAAAGAATGTACGGTAAATAAAAAATGATAAATAAGTGGTATTTTTAATAAAAGTTCTTTAATAGTACTCAAAGTATTTAAAAACTACTTTAAAAGTACTTAATGTTACATAATATTTGTACATTAAATTTAACATACTGGTTTATGCATGAAAGCTTCCAATATCGGTACATTAAATGTAAAGTGAGGCAGCATGCAAAATGAGGCAGCGGTGTAAAGTGGGACAGAAAATCGGCATGTATCGATGGGGCAAAATGGCTCGTCGCGGAATTATTAGAAAACTGCGTTTCCGAGATTTCCATGCCTGTCTTTCGCTCACCCCTATACATGAGGGACAGCGTTGGCAAAATGGACCGGTGTTCTGACCTCTTGTGGACGGACCGCCAAGCTTCGATTTACCGTGAGCTCGAGTCGATTTGCGAGGGGCCAATCGCGCTCGTGAAGGAGTCCTTCCCCCTTCGAGCGGTCCTTCAACCTATGTTAACTATTCATGCGACAACCCCGAATGAAGCATGTGAGGGATTCTCACTGTACTCCGTTTAGCCCCGTGGTTTCCGTTTTGTCCGGGTCTCCCCGTGCCCAGACGCGATGTATTCTACATGAGAGAGTACAGCGGCAAGTAGGACACACCGGAACAGTCGGTCCGGTGATTGTGCAGAGCTCCGAATATTCGGGGGAAACCTTGACGCTCCCGCGACGCCGGCTATGCCCGTTCGCGCATACGCGTACCAGCACGCTGTATCAACGTTTCGTAACTTCCGGCACAATTTTCGGGGTTCCACGAGCGGCTCGTCGAGGCCGTTGCCGGCCTCGGGAGAGCGATAGCCGGGAGTAAAGGGTCGAGCGAACGGGCGATGGCCGCGACGCCTGTTACAATAACGGCGGGCGCACCTTAATTTTATTTTACCCGATCGCATTGTGCCTCGTGCCGATGGACCTGTGGCCGTTCGGGAAGGACGCACTGCGAATTGCGTTACGGAAATAGATGGAGTTCAAAGTTTCGCTCCAATTGGGCCACTCGAAATCGGAGCTATGTGACGCGCCTCGGGCGATCGGTTGTTCGCATGCACGCTCCGATGATGACGATTCTCGTACGAGTCTCTCTGTTATTTTTTCGTTTCGTTTCGGTGCCGCACCGAAAAGGACCGATAACCGATGCTTCGGCGAATATCGTTACGGGGCTGGATGGAAAATCCATCTGCCCATCGATCACGACCGAAGGTTTCCGGAGATACGCGGCGCGAGAAACTAACAGAGCTCCGTCAACTCCAGAGACTTTGATAAATTAACAAACAGATAAAAAGCTACGATTGCAGCCCTGTCCTCGAGGACTTCGAGTTTCCTCAAGGGCTTTTACCCCGTCGATCTTCGAGCTCGGAAAGTATTTCGCGCTGGTAACGCGAAATTTAGCGAGCTCCCAATCGCAGCTCCCGATCTTCTGTCTCTCGCGTTGCAGAAGACTTTCGGGTCTCGCGAAGTGAATTTATCGAACCGATAACTTTCCGCGATTCTTCATATTCTTTTTCCGTTTTTTCTCCATCGAAAGTACTCTTCGTATGTTGTAAGACCGGCGCGCTTTACGTCGATTCTCCGCACCGAAAAAAAAATCGCTCGCGGACCGTCAATTTTTTTTTTTTTAATTTCAATCCTACTTTCAATTCGTACAATTTCTTACGATACTGAATCAACGACGTTAAGACCGTCAAGGTTACATGTTATCGTTTCGATCCCGTACGGATCGGTAAGAATTGAAAGTAGAATGGAAACAACAGTTTTTTTCTCTTCGGAGCTCGCAATCGAATTTCACTCGAGTCATTCGTATTTTTTTCCGCGTGTCTCTCTTCGAGGCTGTGTGAGTGTCCGGCCGAGTCCAAGGACTCGCACCGTAATTATTATATTTCAGATAAAACACATAGTCGCACACAGGCCTATCCCCGTGCACGTCGGCTCGGCGTCAATAAAGCCGTTTGTTTAACGTTGGACAACGCGCGACGTTGATTGTGCTCCGTTGAATCGAACGGGAACGTGACGCTTTTGCGATCTTCTCGTTCGTTGCGACGAAACGTGGTGAGAAGAGGCAACGTGAGGATCACCTATCGGAATCTGCCCGTGGCGGTGCATCGGTGCAGTCGCGTTTGCATATACCGGTCGTCGGAATATGCAATCTCGGTTGCTGTTGCACGCCGCTTCGCTCGCACATTGTCTGCGAGCTCGCGTATGTTCGCGTGTCATACGTACACATGTATGCACGGGCGCGCGTGTGTGTGCGCGAGAAGCGCGGACACGCTCATCGGCGCAAAACGAAGCGCGCGACTGACCTTGTCCTTGGGATTAATCTTTGCTCGTTATCGGACGACGCCGAGGCTGCCGGTTTTGCCGTTGCGGTCACCGTCGGTCCGTGTCTCTGTAATCGCGGAGCTCTCTCGCGATTAGTTTTATATATGTGTACGTATGTATACTTTACTATATAAAATAGCATGTGACTCCCGATGAGCTACGCTTCCCGACCGCGGTCTCACTCGCCCGGCAACGTGCGTCAGCCCGCCTCTTCACCACTGTCCGTTTCTTCGTTCCGCAATCGCTAGACCGCCTCCGCCGCAAGTTCTGGAACGATCGCGTTACGTGGACGAGACATTTATTTGTCTTCTTCATCCAATTTTAATTAGTTGAACGATAAACCGTCCCTGATTGCCGGTATCTCAGAAACGGCAGCTTCTATCCTCAGCAAGCCGCATTGCTGGAAGTGTGAGATCAATTTTTGTCTCTCGTTACTCGGGGTAATTCCGGGTATTTGGCCGAATTTCTGGAGCTAATGTCACTTTGGGCTCGTAAACTTGAACCTCCGGAAACGGCTGGTCCCGCATGATTTGTCGGCAGATCATTTTTCAGATCGACGATAAGCAGACAAGGTGAAATGAGATTTTGGGATAAGTTGGATCGACTATTGAAGCAGAAAGAGCCAAACAGCTCGGCGATGACGAGAGCCGAAGTAATACGCTCTAGTTGGTACCAACGTTTGGAACTGTGCAACGCAGGAGGCATTTTTCTTTTGCAATACCTTTCCCTCGTCTCGGGTTATCGGGATTATCTTACATTAGTTGAGAGCTCGAGGTTTTTACCCCGCACGTCGGGATGGCGTTGGTCAGAGAAGGCGAGTTGTTGATCGTCCGGACGAGACAGGGTGGAGAACGATAGTGAGAGTTTGAAAATTTGCAATCGGGACGGTACTCGGTAGCGTTGCACTCTCGCAATGATCGTACGAGCGGTCTTGCTAGACCGTGCGCGACAGTGAAGCGGAGGGCGGAAGTCAATGAAAGTTAGCGCAACAACCCGTGTGTTCTGGCTGTTAGCTCGAGACGCGGCAAGATTTATGGAACGGCGGAGCCGCAGCTCGTTGCGGAGCGACGACGACCAAAGAGCTAAATTCGTTCCGTAATAGCGTAGTTTCGAGGGCTGGGAGGGAATGAAGGGGATTGCGATGATGAAAAAAAAAACGAAATAAATAAGCGTCTTAATCTTCAGGGTTTCGATCGAGGATGACGTGCGTAAGCGAGGTGATTTCTCGTCGTACACTGAGCAAAACAAACGATTGAGTCAACAAAATGAGCGCTTACGGGTGGCGGAGCAAATTTTTGGTCGATCGAACGAAATAATTGTTGTATTAAGTAAAGAAAAATTTGAATCGACGGCCTGTTAGTTTGATCAACGAGGTTTTTCTTTCGATCAACTGAACATTTGTTTCGCCACCTGTAAGCGCACGTTTTGTTGACTCAATTGATTTTTTTTCTCTATGTACATATTTCTCCAAGGCACATTTGCGGGACTCGCGACTATTCGGTTGGAGTTCGTCTCGATATCGTTGTCATGAATTTATGGTATCGATTTGTGAACTTTCTGATCCATATTGTCACGCAACGTGACAATACGGATGAATCGCTCTTCGCACATGACGATTTTTTTTTTTTTTTTCTCAGGGGCAACAAATCAAACGGCGCGTCCGGGCGCGCTCCGCCACTTTGTGAAGCTCGTAGATAAGTAACCGACGAGCGTAACCCTTTCGAGGCACCGACAGCCACGACTGTGTTACAGTGTAACTAATATTATCGGCAAGGACGCGGCCAAAGCGTTTAACTCGCTTACCGTCCGGCTGATATGTCTCGTCATACGAAGCTCTACGGTTTGACTTTGCGGAACTGGATCGAGCTGGCCTTCGTCCGGCGAAGTATGACTCGAACTCGTGAAGCTTAATGGCATGCATGCTATACTTACATCACGGAGGTATTTTCTTATATGAAAACAAAAAATAATAATAAAAAAAAATATATCTCAAATACGAAGAAAAAAAAAATGCTTCGAACCACGCAAGAAAAAAAATTGTGGCGGATGCAAAAAAAAAAAAAAAATTGGAGTTTGAACTGAATAGAGCGAGACGATTCGAATCCGATTCACATTCAAGGGCTGCATGCACATTGCTCCGTTTTTCTTATTTTTACGTGCATCTTCTCAGATCGCTGAACAGAATCTTGGAGGAAAAAGCAATGCCAGGAACGCGGAAACTCTGACCTCCCCAAGCAGGTCAGAGTATAATAATCGGCTCAGAAGAATTGAACGACTAATCGATCACTCTGCGGGAGGACAAGGGCAAAGACGCTTTACGTAATCGTCGCGACGCCGCTCGCTCCAAGAGTTTTGCCGGCTCGACATTTTACGAGTATGTGTAGTATGCGGTTCGGTATTACACAACTCCGAACACACCGCGGCGATATTATACTCCGCTAATACTCGCGTGTACACGATCCTTGCACTATGTGTATTGCAAACGCGTCATCGGACATTTGTTTTTCTTTCCGTTTTTTTTACACGAGTACACGCACACTCGCTCGCCATCAATTGACCTAAATAGCGTCCCTGTGCCTGTCCTTACTCTTATTTTTCATCATTTTCTCGATCGTCTTGCGTTCATTGTTTCTAATGCTCCTGTACTCCTTCATAATCGCCGCTTTTTCACGGAGAAAATATAATTGTTTGGTTCAACTACCCGGTTATTGGTTGGTCCAATCAATGACAGGCAGTTGGTATTTAACTATCTGCGCGGTTCAATTCTCTTGGGTCAAAATCTTGCTGGTTGTCAACAGACAAATGTTTTTGTCCAGAAAGTTAATTTAATTCTCTGCTCAGTCGAATTTTGTCAATTCTCTGTTTACAGGGTTATCACACTCTGGTAACAATAAATTTATTATTATCATTATTAATAACCCGAGGCGTAGTTGGTCAGGCAGTTGTTTGTGCGAAGAAACGGCAACTAGTGTATTTCTTCGCCCTCGCCCTTCGTTTTGCCGGAACGAATGCACGAGTTCTCGAGTTACTGCCTTAATGAGTCACGTGTGTGCGTGACCGAAAAGCAACAAATGATCGCAAATATCGAAATAAAGTATGTCGACGAGCGTTACGTGGCCGTAACTCTCGGGGGCACGAAGATACAAAACCAAAGTCCAAAACGGTGGAAGGCGAGACAGATGTGATAGACGGTGAGAGGAGTAGGAGGCGGCGGAGGAGGAAGAAGAAGCCGCGAAGGTCGCGAGGCTCTTCCCACCGTGTTATCCGAGAGCTTGGGCTCTTTTCGCGTCGACTATGGCGAAAGACGATTCTCTGCGTCGTTGATCGCGCAACGCAATATATAACGCGGACCAAGTTTTGCAACGGTTAATCCGACAGTCTTTTTTTTTCGAGAAAAACAAAACGCGTTTCCCCCCCTTTGGGAGGGAAAAAAATAAGGAGCCAGACGAATTCGTCGATAATTTATGCGGCGATATTTAAGGACGAGAATCGCGAACCTTCCGCCGCGGAGGCGGAGAGATATCGATAATCGCCGTGGGGGAGGTGGAAGAGGAAAACGTGACTGGTGGCCGATACACGATGTCCGTCCGGTTGCCCGTGACCACGCGGCCTTGTCCTTGCACATATACGACGCGACGTCGCGGTCACCGATCGACAATCCGACAGTGGAAGCTTCCGATGCGACACGAGAATTCATCGTTCTTTATGCTCGAACCGAGTCTCCGTGTGGATGCGGTTGAGAATGCCTGTGTGTGTAACCGACAGCACATGGGAGTAACAGGCAATAACCAAGTATAATGAAGGCACGAGCGACTGAAATCGATTTTAACGGTATGATGGATGTATTGAGGGAATTATCGAACTACCGATGTCAAAGTTGTCGATGAGCACATTTTCAACAAACATTTCTTGTTCGTAGTGTAAACAAATATAATGCATTGTATAAAATTTGATAATCTTTTGAATTTAATTTCTAGTTTAAAAAATTTAATTTACAATTTTACAATTATTTATACAAACCTTCATTTTAACATGTCTGATATCTGATTCACCAAGGATTAAAAAAGTGTTGTCCAAGTCGGTCGCTGGTTTCATAAAACGTAAACAGGTTTGATAAACTTAGATCTACTTTCTTTAGTGGGCTATGCTTGATGACCCATTATTGGAGTTCTTTCGGGTCTACTTTTCCGTTTCTTCGTGCCGACGTTCTTACGAAGTTAACCTCCGATCATGCATGAATAATGCATCGGCCTCATCGGGAATCTCTAATAGTTCATTATCTTGCAATTGTTATTGTCCTCCAGTCCCGACTGATAGCCCGACCAGTGGAGAGGAGGAGGGCGGGGGGGGGGGGGGGGGGGGGGGGGGGGGGGGGGGGCACGTGGAAGTAATGTAGAGGGTAAACGGGCAAGATTGTTGTGCGTCGTATGAATATTTAGCTTCACATATGAGGTGTCGCGCCAATTCTGGACTGAACAAAAATATACCTATAGACGGAGAAAAAAAAAAAAAAAAAAAAAAAAAAACGAAACGTCTCCTCGTGTATCTCGCGCAGCGTTATGCAATCTCCTTTTGAGCTGCTGAGAGCGGTCCCCTTGCGCGATGTTATACCACGCCGGAGTGCCCGCGAACGATAGCGCCGTACGTCTAGATGACACGTTTCGCCGCGGTGTTTGTTCCATATCACTCGTCAAGGACGAGCCCGAGATTCTCAAGAATCTTTCTCGTAGTCGAGATTCGTGACGCGGGTCGCACGCCTCTGCCCCTCCGGGGCCAGCGGCTTCTCGTGTTTCAGCCGATACTGAGAACAATATAAATTCGCGAGAATACGGAATAACGAAGAAACACACATCGTAGGAATAATGAGAAAAAGAAAAACCATTTTATGATCTTTTCCGGGGATAATTTTTTCCGAGATTCGCGTCGCAGACACCTGTCCTTAACTCGTCCTTGCACCTATCATGACCGTCGAGTAAAATAAAAAAAAAATAAAAAAAAAATTAACGGATGGATAAGGGAAGTAAAAAAAGATGGACCGGTGCGAGGTCGCAGCTTCCGCGAGGATTAAATCGATCGTCCGGTCTCAAGATCGCCAGGGTTCAGGGCGCGCGGACGATGCGCCCTTGATCGATGGCAGCGGCGAACGGAGCGCTCGTTCCGTCGCTGCGAGCCTCGCGGTCGGAGCTCGCGAATGCGCGCGTTATATACGTGCACAACTTGCACTGGTAAGTATATAGGCGACTGCTGTCGTCGCATCGATCGGCCGTCAAGGCTGCTCCTCCGGGCAAGGACAAGGCCGTTCTCGCCGCTGACATTGCAGGCGCGAGTGCAATCCGCGGACGCGCGGGGCCGCCGAGGCTTCCCGCGAGACTTCGAACCCTGCCCCGTCGGCTGTATATGAATGCATGTATGCATCCCGTATGCGCACGCTTGCGGATTATACTTATGCACATATTTATCTGCCGCTGTCGCTGGCATTGTGTATAGCTGCCTCTCGTACAGCTCAATGCTCGTGCGAGTGCAACACGATGAAATTATACGCTTCGGACTCTCGACATTCTCGAGTTTCTCGTTCCCCTCCAGCCCGCTCGTTCGTCGCGGCTCTCATCTCCAGCCACTATTATCGCTCGGACTGCGATACTTCGCTGCGATGCACATGGCAATTCTTTAACCCCATTTAAAATTAAAATAATATTTAACATTGTGGAAATTTGAGGACAAGAAATGCTGGATGAGCGAGCTTTTTTTTACCTCGCACGGATTTAGCAAATGTTTGAGAAGTTGATACATGTGCGATTTTTTTTTTACTCCCCTTCTCCCCGCTTGCTCGACGCGGCTCTCATCTCCAGCTACTATTATTGTTCGGACTGCAATACTTCGCTGCGATACACATGGCAATTCTTTAACCCCGTTTAAAGATAAACAAAATTTGACATTGTGGAAATTTGTTTCGTTTTTTCTTTTCATTTTTTTTCTTCTTATCGCGCACGGAATTAGCAAATGGTAATTCGATAATTCAGTAGCCTCGACAGTTTTTTTTTTGTTCACGGATTATTTGATTATCGTGTGTTATCGACGTAGTTTCGCAATTTAATGTTTTTTTGCTAGTATCGGTCGCAGTGATAAATATTACAGAGATTACAGTGATAAATATTACAGAGATTACAGTGATAAATATTACAGAGATTACAGTGATAAATATTACAGAGCTTCGGCGATCAATCTATTCGAAGGCTAGCACGTGCTTTGTATGTGTGTCTGTGTGTGTGTGTGTGTGTGTGTTAACACTTTTTTCTGGCGTACGCGAACGCTACACTGTCGCAAATGGTAATGATGATGACACACGTTCAATGCGACTACTAATAAAAATTGAAGTTGTTGATAGTTGAGAAAATTACAGAGTATATCATCTTGCCCTAATCGCGACAGGCTATCGGGAAAACGACACGTGTACGCAACTTCGCACTATGGATGTTGCCGGAAGAGCGCACGTGCTGAAGTACCGTAAGCGTCGCCCTCCTCTCACACACGCGCGCTCGTTGAAAAGTTGTTCGGTCGGCTTTATCGTCACGCGCAATTCCCAGGAAACACTGTCACCGATACGCAAAAATAAGACCGTATGACCGATCGGGTAACAAAAATTACGGGGATACATCATCGAAGCAATATAGAAAAACGAGTCACAAGTTAAACGAAAATACGTTCGGAAGTTCGCCATCGATAAGGAAGAGCGCACTCAGAGAGTCCCCGCTAGCGTTTGCGCGAGCAGTTTCCATCGCTCGTGACGGTTGAGCTGTCTTCTTCTTTTTTTTACACATTTTTTTTTTTTCGTCGCCGAGATCGGCATAATTCCAGAAGCAAAATTCTCGTCTCGTATCGGACGCGCGGAGAGACGAGAATCATTAACTCGCTTCCTCGGGGACGAATTTGTCGGGTACAAAGCGCTTCCGGTACGGCGGAGGTTTCCGGAAGAGCGATCGATCGAGCGATCCTCGATCGGTTCGGAGGATCGGTCAAACCCCAGCGAGGCTTCAACCCCGCGAAGGGTCGAACTGTTGCGTCGCGAAGGACGCAACAGTTCGGCTTCGGATACAAAAAAAAATGATTAATAATTCGCGCGTCGCGTTAAACTTTCCCAAGTGCGATGTGCGATAGTTGGGACGATAGCAATCGACACGCCGGTAACTCGCGCAGCAGACATACCAAACTCGCGGAGGCCCGCGTGAGCCGATTAAGTGGGCGGTTATTTTTTTCGCCGAACGACCTTGTCGAATAATACTCGCGTAGCAGAAGCTAGCATATTAAGCATCGCGTGACGTAGTCGCGGCGGAGGACCACAGGCACCTGCTGGCGTGTCGTTCGATACATTCTATCGGTTGCGTAAGACAACGTCTCGGAGCGTAAGTCGAGAGGATTCTCAATCTCCCACACTCGGCTCCGGGACGATTTAACGAAGTGTGCAAGCGAACGAATACGAATCCGAGTACGTTATCCTGACAGCCTTTCGACACGCTTGGTCGAGCCACTACAGAGATTCAGCATACCTACTGGAACGGTTCTATCGCCCGCACGGTTCAATACACGATAAGGGGAACGGGGATTTAAAATTCTTACGGAGTACGATCAATGCCACGTTCCGCGGATCGTTCCGTCACGCGGTAGAGCTCACCCCTTTGACTCGAACGGAGCTTCATCCACGCGACGCCCGGCCCTTCGTCCGCGTGCATTCCGGGAAGGAACGTGCGATGTCCTCACGTCCCACGCAAAGTTTGTGTACGGGACGGCTCATAACAAATCCGACACCAACTTTTATTTACCGGATTGCGAAGCGGAATCTCTGCTGCACCGAGTCAAATAAATTATTTTCCTGGGTGTAGCCAGCAGCGAAGGGCAGTTCATTAGACCGTTGATCGTCTTGAGCACAGTGCACGTGTCACTAAATTTCCTCAGTGACTCCAGTATTGATTATTTATATCGTGTGACTGGTGGTTAAAATTAATTTTCTAACGGACGTCAATTTGAAAAAAATTGGAAATAAATGTTCCGAAAGGTTCTTCGGGTTTCCATTTATAAACCGGCTAGAAATTTATTTTGAATCGTCCGGTATTTATACGAAGAGCTTCCCGCTCTGCTTCCGCCACGCTCTCGTTCTCACAGAATCTCGATTTTCTCAGTAATCTCTTATCTCATCGACGCTCGAAGTACACGATTTGCAATGTGTGCGTGCGCGCGATTTTTTATTTTTATTTTTTTTTATTCGTTTGTTTCCCGATGCTCGACATCGATGAAGGCTGAGTGGGCGCAATATCCGATAACGTTTACAACTCGTGTCGATAAATAGAGCGGGAGTGTGCGCCGGGGGATTCCGGGGTCGAGGGAGGAGTTCCGCGCGTGGCTACGATTCTCGAGAGCCCGGTTTGCCAAGTTCACGGAAAATCGACTCGCCGTGACACGTAATTGCCAATAGAGCCGACAGGTATGACTATCGTGAGCGAGGATTATCGAGGAACGAATGAAAAGTAATAAAAAAAAAAAAAAAATCACTTCCGCATCGTCGAGCGGCCCCGAGAGTGACACCGGCACGCTGTTCATAGCTCATTACGTAGCAACATCTACTATACATACTTGCCGTGTCATTGCTACGCAGTTTTTTTTTTCTTATTTTTTAATCGTCTCTTCCACGTCGCGCAGTTTTTCTGCGGTTGCAATGAATCACGGAATTGTGCGATTATCGGCTCATCCGCAATATTTTGCGACTTTTTCATTGAACTTATGCCCTCAACAAACGTTCCATCGATTCACTAATCAGTCCCGCTAAACCTCGATTTTTTTTTTTTTTTCTCTACCACCGAAGAAACCAAATTTTAAGGATCTTCGAAAAAAAGAAGCAAATTAAAAATAATCTTCGGTATTGAAGAGTTAAAAATAAAATTACGCAAGCGGAGAGCGTGTTGATCACGGTGGGGGGGGGAGTGGATCGTATTTCAGGGACGCACCAATTAACACATTTACTTACAGAAGCAGCAAAACGAAGCCGCATCATATCATTAACGAGAGTCACTGTCGATGTTGAGTCAAGTGTGCATACGCGTGCGTGCGTGTGTGTACGTTCTCGGATCGCGGGTGATGGCCGAATCGAGCTCAAGGCTCGTTCAAGGGAAGATCTCGGAGCGCTCGGCAATCTTAACAGTTAACGCAACGGAGCGAGCGCGCGGTAAAAGATCGTTGTTGAGGAACGTTCGGCAATCCTAATTCCTGTGAGAACGGCTCGAATGGGATCTCGGGCCGGGGTTCACGTAACTCATGAAAAAAAAAAAGAAGGAAAAAAAAAAGCAAGCGGAGAAACTATAGATAGAGACGAAAATGTCGAGGACGATCCCGATCTCTTCGATCTCGGTCCGCCCAGCATCGCTTCCACCGGAGCAACCCACCGGCGCTGGCTTTTCTGCCACTATATCAGCGAAGTATAATATAGAGAACGGTTCTGAGTACCCGCGAGACCGAAAGCGAATAACTATAAACCTCTCATAGAGACGCGCCCGCAGCCTTGACACAGAAAAAGACCTGAGCGCAACCGTCTAACCCGAGAGCTTCGGCTGGCCGTTACATTTGTGATTCAAATATACGGGACGGAGGAAGCGGCGACCGAGCGGGAGTGACCAGGACGGAGAGACGCTGGCTTCGTTGTCGGGGTTATTCGGGGTTTCGCGATTCGCTCCCCCTACACGTAATCGCGCGTCTCTGTATATAGCATCGGCACATCGGATCCAGGACCCGAGAGACGCAGAGGCGGAGATGGCAAAACGGTGTCGACGCGACGACGAGGATGACAACGGTCGGCAAGACGGTACCGTTGGATGTCGAAGAGTCACCTTGGATTTCGTCAAGCTCCCGAGCCAAATCGACCATGAGACTCGACCGTGAGATTCCCGATGGGGACTGGTCCGGGGTGCTTGCGGGAGGGCGAGCAAGCCTTCGACCCCCCCACCATCGATGTTGCCGAGGATTCTCGTGAGATATCTTAATGAGAGGGACCGAAAACTACTCCCACGGGAACACGAGAGAAAATAAAAATAAACGTAAAAACTTGATCGCATGCGTTCGCGACCTCGTCCGCTTCGAACGCGGACCGGTGACGATTTGACAAACTTGTGACTTTCTTGACGCAATTTTAGCCGACTC
Source organism: Amblyteles armatorius (assembly GCA_933228735.2). Taxonomy (NCBI): domain Eukaryota; kingdom Metazoa; phylum Arthropoda; class Insecta; order Hymenoptera; family Ichneumonidae; genus Amblyteles; species Amblyteles armatorius. Next base: position 20,374,693 of record OW121687.1, on the reverse strand, counting down.
ATTCATCGGGTGATGTATAAAATGTACTATTTTAATGGAGATTCGATAGATGTGCACGGTCGTTTGGCAATCAATGCTGAACTCGATTGACTTTGCATGACTGTCCATTTATAGTTTATAAAAAAAATAAGAGGGCGAAGAGAAGAAAAGGGTGAGGGACGATCGAGCTTTAATGTATTTGGGATTCACGGAATTGAATTGAATCGCGAGCAATCGACGGCCGATCGACCCGCGAGTTGACTCTCGGGCCTGCAGATAACCCGGTTACATGCTAATCCCGTATAAGCATCGGCTTATACAGCGCTGACGAACTCGACCTCGCCCAAAGTTGGCGCATACGTTAAGTCGCGGCGGACACCATTCGGTATTTTAAATTGAAGCGTGTGCGGAGTCATCGCGTTAACTGTAGGGGCGATAATAAAATGTTCTTAACGTTGCGGGAATCGCGTACGATATTTTTTTGATTGATTCATTGATTGATTGTTTTATTACTAAACGGATTGCTCCACATTGCTACCATAACTCATTTACCCGCTTGACATAGGGAACATAGGGATCAAAATATTATGGTGTGGCAGCAAATATTTTTTGCTGCCACAACATACAACATAAATCTACATTTTGTTGGAAAAACAGAACTATTTTTCTCCGTGTAGAACGATAAACATATAATAACGATAATACTCAAACTATGACTATACCAGTGATCCGACCCCGCTCCTATATAACCTGGAGCTCTATTGAAACTTGAGTATACATTTCTTTGCTGCCCGGACAAATACCTCATATGGCTGATTTAGTTTTTTTTTTCTTTTTCTTCGATTGATGTAGAAAAGAAAATGAAAATTGATTGGCCGATTGCAATCGAAACGAGCTTTTCGACTGTCTAGCTGGAGACCTCCCGTCGACTAGCGTCGAAGCTCGACGGTGACGGAATCAAGGTTGGAGGACAACGTCGACGTAGCGTGGGTGGCGGCCGAATGGATTTCTACGAGACATATCTTCTTTTTTTTTTACTGCTCAGACTCTCGGCTGTTTTCACATTTTTTCCATAGCTCCTCTGATACCCTATGTATACTTTACGTATATACATTGCACACATCGTCGATGAGTTCACCAGACACTAGATATGATCCGCAGCAGTTCTACTCCAATTCCATCCGCTCCGACAAATAAATCCGAAGTGTGGTAAACGAGGGTGTTGAAACTTCTTCAAATTTATCGCTTACCACCCCACAGAAAAAAAATCTGTACGAGAATCTACATGCAGTACATAAAGGTCTTACGCATAAACCGACAAATAGAATTTAATATATAAGTATAAATAATAAGAATATATTTATATTAAGTCAAAAATTAATGTCTGTTAAATCGAACCTTTTTGACGTGTTTGACATACCGAATCATTAAATTTACCTCAACTTTGTAAATAAATATTGAATATATTGAATTTACATTAAACATTATATTATCATCGTTATCTTTCTGTTATTTCAATACTAAATTCGACACACCGGCTTTATGTATATATATATATATATATTTTATAGTATACAATAATATTTTTTTAAAGCGCACCCGGCGTGCTCCAGAAATACGACAAATTTTCGTCCGAAGTCGAAATGAGCGATTGTGCAATCGCGCTATTGAAATAACAATTGGCCTTCGAGGTCTCACTTTACACGCGTCCGGCTTTTACGAAAACCCGATCGTAAGAAAACGAACACAGGCACCCACACACACACACACACACACACACGTGCACACGTTGCTCCGAGCAAACGTGTACAGGCCTGACTATTCAGGCGACAGTCTGCCGCAGGCAGCGATGGCGAAGTTGAGCTTGCGTTATCGCCTTTGCCCGGCTGTTCGGTCAATCAAAGCCTCGGCCGGTTGACTTTTGTTGCCCCAATAATTCAGGGAATCGGCGAATTCAAGGTCTCGCAAATCAGCTTCGGCTCCACAGTCATAAGCAACATAAAACATTTACACAGTGGCGAACAGTGGCTCTATACACGAAAAAGCCGAGCGCACTTCGATCACGTACACGTCGTTTCGATCAAGGACGTCGATAGATCGACGGATTTCGTTGTGACGTAGGGAGAGCTCTATATTCGTGACGGGAAGAGTGAACGATCCTCCGTGCTCAATCGCTTTTCTGCATCCGTTCCAAACGTGTACAACTGAACACCGATCGCAAATCTACATCCATAGGGCAGACCGGTCCAAAATGGAATACCGGGGCGAGACGGACTGTTTTTACCACCCGGAAAAAATAAATTATTATTCGCTCCAACTAACTGCATGGTCAAATACGCTCCACACTGTAAAAAAAGCTTGCACATTTAAAAAACCGTATGTATTTCACAACGGTTCACAATGTTTTTTTCATGATAATTAAATAATTTAAAAAATGATAATATCAGTCATCGGAAAAAAATAAATTATTATATTCAATTATAGCGCGCGACCGATTAATTCGCCGATCCAATTAAATTAATCGTCCGGAGGGCGTTCAACCGTGCAGTTGGCTGGGGCATCAAATCTCTTTCTCCCACGCAATTTTTCGCGGGATATAACAAGGATTTCTTATCTCAAATGGCGGACCGTTTTGCCCCGTTCTCCCCCGTATATCTATACACATAATACAAGCCGCGCGTCGCTAGTTTCTATACAGTCCGATCGTTAGCGCACCCCGCGCTATATTTTACTGCAAAATTTTCTCGATCGTTTATAACAGTCTCTCGTTCGGGAAACGTTCGTTCGCCCCCTCGGCCGAGTGTGGCTATACTCTCGTAAATATCGAACGATCGATTTGTCCTCGGGCCAAACGGCGGGGGCTGCACCCACGCACGCAGGCTGCGCGATCGGTTCGCGTGCGTGTGTGCATGCGTGTGTTCCGGATGCATGTGTGCCCGCGCTCGAAGCTTCGCACAGGGTCAGATCACTCGTCCTCTCGCGTCCTCCTCTCTGACAAAAGAATACAGATTGACGCGTGCATTAAGGCTTCACCGGTCCGGCCGACACCCTTGTCGCCGAAAAAAAATATATACATATATATATATGTATATAGGTCGTTTGGTTTCGGGAGTGCGGGGCAGACACGACAAAAATTAAAACCCCCAAAGTCAGTCGTCTGACAATTCCGAGGTCGGCCGAGGCCAAGGTGACCGATTTATTCGTCCGTTATTATATTTCATCGGGCGTTCCCGTCCTCGCCGCGTTTTTTACTCGCGAGATAACCGATTCCGAGACACAACTACCGTAGAAAAAAAAAAAAAAAAAAATTTCTATATTTAAAACGCCATTGAAATTTCCCACGAAGATCGTTATTTTGCGAGTCTGGGAGGAAAAAAAAAACAAACACTGGGCGAACGCAAACGAAGCTCCCTCAGGAGTCAAAGCGCGACGGAAAAGACGGGGCAGACGAGAGCTGATATCTCTCAGCCTCTGTCGGTACAACCCACGCTTGTCCTTCAAAAAAACACTTTTTCCACCTCCTCGCTCGCGCAGCTGCGGGCAATAATAGATGAATAAGAAGGAAAAAGAAAAAGGAAGAGAGAAAGAGGGAAAAAGAAGCGTAAAGAAGATAAAAAGAAACCGGCAGGACATAAAGTGAAAATTTATACCGCGCGGCTTCTTTCTATCCTTGGCTGTTTCTGATCATCCCCGGCGATGTACTCGAGATATCGGTCTGAGGTGCTTTCGCGAATCCCATGAGGGTGACTCAGAGTCGAGGCATTTCCTTGAATCTGCGTGGACCTTTTTACGTTTGTGTTTTATGAAGTAACATCGATGCCGGAGAACGCATAAAAATAATAATAAATATTTTTTAAAAAAATGAAAATACCTCTTCAAGTCCGATTTCAGGAAGATGTCTTGATTCATCCTTATCGAGCCGCAGTATTTTTAGCGCGGTCTCGTGACAAGCGAGGCTCGTATGCATGTCACCAGCTCCAAGCCGTCGCCGTGTCGTTCTATTCAGAAAAAAAAATAAAAAATCGCAGTGGCAAACACGCGAGTATGCATCGAAGAAGAAGTGATCTCGATGTCGAGCGCGCGGTCGTTCGGCCAGCGTGTATTAGGTCCGGACACCTCGTCGTGTCTTATAAATTCGTGCACTTGATTATCCTGTTTTGCGGTTCGGAGGCCAAATCGCGGCAGAAGTGTTACCGTATTTCCCGAAAAACTACGGTCCTCGCGCCTCGTTCGCGGCTTACAATACGAGCAACGACTCTCGCATCGTTATTTCCGAGTCGAATTCTAAGTGGTTTAGTCCGCTTACGTGTCCCAAAATTGCGAGCATCGGCACCGTGATGACCGTGAAAATTGCTCGGAGTCGTGTACTCTTCGATAACAGATAGAAAATCTCCGTATCGCCTTATCATAATATGACGATCGTCGTCGGATCTCAAACCTAGTAAAAAAAAGCCTACTTTTGCCAATCGGTGCCAATTACAAGCCAAGCAGCTGGAACTACCCGATAGCGAGAAATGCCAGAAAAAAAAACGGAAAAAGACCCACACAGCCGCTCTCGATCGAGCGATCCAGCGAATTCACGATCAAGACCTCAAGATGTTGGCTCCGCGCCAGCCAATAAACTTTCTCCGTCTTCTGCGAAGCCGCCCTGCGCGGATAGTGCGCGCAAAATATACAATTTATGTATCTCCCACCCTCCCACGGAACGAGCGAGTTGATCGTCGCGATTAAGAAATATTCGTAGCGTTTCTAAATCTCTTTACGACGAGCTCGCCGGCGACGAGGTTCGAGCGAAGGCAATGGCAGCGGGTTTTAAAGAACCGAGTGCTAAAAAAAAAAAAAAAACGTAAAAAAAAGGTAAAAGATAAAAAAGTCTCGAGAGCCAGACAAAGGGGAGCAGTGAATCAAAGCGGCAGGCGACAGGGGAGAACACTCTGCTACTACGTTTACCGGCGTAACGTAGGCGACGAGTAGAGATTCGAAAGAAGAAAAGAAGAAAGGAAAGAAAGCTGCGATACGGCGCTCGACGTGCCGTCAGTCACCGCCTCTATGTGGCAGTTCTGGCAGTCTGGCTTCGAGAGTAGCTCGGAAGATACCTTCGCGGTGTGGTGCAAAAAACCGAGCGTACACGGCGTAAGCGTGGCGGGGGCGTGTTGGATGGAAGTAAAACGGGGGCTTCGCTCCGGGCAAAAGTAATCTCTTCACTTTCTCCCGGTCGTTCGGGGCGCTCAACGAGGCGGCCCCGACAGCGAGAGTGGTTGCGGTCTCGTTCGGGCAGGAGTCCGACTGCGATCGGCCGCCGGTTTCCAATACCCCGATAGCCGACGAGAACGACTCTGGACCGGACGTGCCGACTGCCGACGAGTCGCTCGGCGATACCGTCTTCGGGACAGCGAAGTCGGAGCGCCGGCACAAAGATCGTATACGAAACGCGCTTGGCCCAGAATCCCAGATAACTCGAATACAGCACCGATCTCAATTTCACTCCGCGACACGACTTCTCCCAACAGCCGCTCGACGATTCATAAATCACGTACTCCATGCACGGTATCTCGTGAGAGAAAAATATTGCGATGTACAAAAAAAATTTTTTTAATGTATCCGCCAAAAATGTTGATAAGATTTTTTTTCTCTCAAGCTATCGAGACACTTATTTCTCGGTCGGTTTTCCAGTCGGTCTGTACAACCGATTACGCAAATCGGTCCGGAAAATTCATGCGTGTTGCGAGATTTATTATTATTATTTTTTTTTTCGTAAGAGTTCATTCGCCGCGGCCACTCGGTCATTGTGTATCGCGAAGGTACACCCAGTTGCGTAACTCTTTAAAAGTAAACTATAATTGGACTGTTTCTGTATAGACGGTGTTATAGTATACTATGCAGGCGCGCGCACACCCCCATTCATTCGAGTTTAAAACCGTTTACACTGACATTTGGTCACGCTTCCTTAATCGCGTAGCGCATTCTACTATTTCGCAAAGGAGCGTGGTTGCTAATGGGAGGGACGGGGGGGAGGGGGGCAGACACCGTAGAGTAATCGGCCAAGTGAAGGAAAGATATACAGAGGTGCTTACGACACGTTGGACTGACGGTAACGTTACGAACGCGTCACGTTCTCGTGTGCTTTTAACTCGGCAATAAGTGGTTGCAGCACAACTTCGTTGCTGATCAATTAATAAAAATAATCGATGACTGACGCCGTCGATCGACCACGTCAATTAGACGAAGACCTTAGGCGGAGAACATAAAATTCAGAGCCGAGCAACGAGAAAAATCAATAAACCCCAATCAAATCTGGGGATCCTGAAACATCTTCTGGACCACGTGATTCGGTAATTTTCTCGCTGCTGAACACGAATCCGATCTCAGTCTTAGCGTAAAGTCAAGCTTTGCTCTAAGACTATAACGATCGAGAATATTTTTTTTTTTTTAGTTTTCGGTCCGGCCAAATTTTCTGATCACCGTGGCTGAAATTTTACAAAGTTACGTCGGGGCGAAAATGTAACCTTACCAGGTTCTCTCCGGACTTTATCAGAAGCCGTAGGAAGCTAAAAAAAAACCATTAAAAAAATGTTCCAGTCCGGTACATTAAATGTCATACGAATTTTTATCACAGTCTACTTCGCTGTACCATCTGACCGGCTTCCAATGTAAGCGGGCCTCGATCCATAATAAACGGATGTGTCCCTTGACCTACAATCACAATAACGAGTCGGTTACCGAAAGGATATCTCGGCGGTGTGTTCGGGAAACTCTCTCGAGCGTCCCGTCGACATCCGTCCCCGTACCCGGAGCGGGCCCGCACCCACGTGAAACTTATCGAAAGTCCATGGCGCACGCCATGGGTAATGGTGTGCGGAGCGAAGAAACAGCCGCGGAGCCAGTACTCGACATCTGGTCCACGTGCTCTCACGCTTTCACAAAATGGCTGCCAAAGCAAAAAAGGGGGGAGACCTTCCCCCCCCCTCCCTGACGTGTATTAGTAAAAGTCTAAAAGTGTACGAGCACAGGATATATAATCATACAAAGTGTAGCATTGCACAGCACGGTCGTTCGGGATCGGCGTGCTCCCGGTCCCGGTACCAGACCGAGCACCGCGCTCGCACTGACAACGCTCGGGGTCGTTGACCTCCCCCCCGAGTTGGTGCTCGGTGTGACGCGGCGCTTATGCAAGAGCCAAAACACAATATGTAGCTTGTCTCTGGTTCTGTCCCACTCGCTCGGTTTCTCGAGTGCATACATACACTACCCACCTATATCTATCTAGTCTAGTCTCGCCACGGCTACCGGTCCGTTACGTCACGCCTCACGGAGTGCGTTCGCTTCGGGGTTGTTGTGCTACTATGCCTTTCCGTGGCTTTTATAAATGTTATATATACATTTATATATGTACATACTCTATCTGGCTCGATTGCGATGCTGTGTTGCGATACAATAAGCGACAGTTGTCGCGAGAGAAATTATGTTCTCACGTCCGCAATTTTTTTATTTTTTTTTAGTGTACAAAGCTTTCGGGTTTTTGTATTGAGATCAGTTCCTATTTGGGATGAACGGGAAGAGAGGAGGATCGATCGTCGGCGCGGGCCTTTCGCTCGAAAAAAACTTTCTACATTGGTAGGCTCGCCGATCGGTGTAATCTGCCTCGTAAAGCCTGAGAGTCATTCGAGTCATTCGAAAGTTTATATAGTATGTAATGCCTGGGTGAAGTTGGTATTTAAAATATGGGGCTGGCTCGAATGAATTTCGGTTATTGTCGGCGGTTGCTGACAGCAGGGGATAAAGGGAGTGGGGAGAGAGAGAGAGAGAGGAATCGGGAGAGTCGAAATCGGCGTAATTGATCTTCATTGTATTATCAAAGACTTATAAGGCATTACGATTTTACGTATTGTTTTTTTTTTTTTTTTTTTTTTTATGTTCATGGGCAAGCTCGATAAGCCCCGGAGAATGAAAATTTCGTCGTCAGCCGGCCTCGAAGTCAATCATCGAAGTATTCTTGCGGCACGATGATTCGCGGTCGATCGTTCGTGCGATTCGTTCGACACCGGTCAAAACCGATTCGACCGGCCTATCACTCGTAATCCGGGCAAATGGCTCAAGGTTTTTCTGCGAGGAGGCTCGTTATATTTTCCGTGTGCTTATGCGCGCGTTTATATTTATACATAACTTCTCACTCTCATCGTATGTGTGCACGAGGTCGCGATACGTAAATTACAATTCTTATCGATACCGCGCACGCGGTAAGGTCGCCCGCGCGGGCCTTATCTCGCCGCGAATGTCGAAGTCTCACGACTTACGTTCCGAGGCTATAGCAATCGCGGGCTCGGATCGCCGAATCAAAGAAATTCGCATACTTCTTTTTTTGTTTTTTTAATTTTGAACACACGTGCGCGTGGTCGTTTGTCTAAACTGAGCTGTACCGAAGCTTCTTCTTCGGAGGAAGGAAGGACGGAATTGTAAAAAAAAAGAACTGACGCCCGCGGAGAGGGAAGCGCGGGGGGAACGAAATGCGAAAAAAAGAAGGATGAGCCACTTCGAAGGCCGAGCGGGCCACATATCTGCGATCCCGTCCCGTGGCCTTCGGTTACAAAATTAAACTGATCTACGCGCTGCCGATATAAGCGATCTCGAGCGAGAGACATACACTCTCACGGGGTGAGATCACGCGGGGGCTGGAACCATCTATTCTACTTTCGCCACCTGATCAAATATGCGACGAAAAAAAAAAGAAAAAATTCTCTCGCCAACTCTCACTGACTGCGGAAGCGTTCTATGATAATTCTCCTCCCGAGGTCACCTCTTCTCGCTAAACCCGACGGACCATCTATCGTGATGAGATCACCCACGAGGCGGCTAGAATTTCGCTATTATAAAAAAAAACTTGCATGCCGACAGAGAAAAAATAATACATTGTGATTTAGCCACGCGACCCGGTAATAACCATTATTATTCTTATTGTTATTATTATTATTGCTATTATTATTATTATTATTATTATTGCTATTATTATTATTATTATTATTATTATTATTATTGCTATTATTATTATTATTATTATTATTATTATTATTATTATTGCTATTATTATTATTATTATTATTATTATTATTATTATTATTGAGTTTAAACTTTGCGAATAAATGCTGAGCCACGGATCGAGCGCCTCGCCTATTCGAGAGTTTCACTCCGATGTTCGATCTCATACAACTCTGTCGCCCGCACTTCTCTCTCCTGTCTTTCACTCGCGATGCGACTGTGTATACGTGCCCTCGAGACCTTTCCATCGCACCTTTCCGTACTCCAGCTCGGGAGCTCTCTTGGTTCTCGCAAACAGACGAGAGAAGTAGGAAGATGAGGCGAGCCGGCCGCGCGCCGGGCCCTCTCGTCTAGAGAGTTTCACAAGTCGCAAGAGCAGCTCTCACTTTATTCTACAGTGTGGAACGATACGGCTTGCCGATTCGACGGGTCGCAAGGGTCACCCACGCCTCCGACCGGCAAACTCGTGCACATCGAACATGATCATCGGCGCGAACCGTCGTGTCGCACTTATCGGGAGCAACACTCGCAATCCCGAAGAGAGAGAATCGGTAGCTTCCTGGGATCGAGCAATTACACCGCGATGAAAAAAAAAAAAAAAAAAAAATTCTACGAAAATAATTCTTTCCGCTCTTTTCGAGCGTTCGATAGAGGCGAGGCATCTCGTTTCGTTGCGCTTTCACGGAAAGTTCAACCCGTCGAGAGGCAGTCAATCCCGCGAGGCGTCGAAGACAGACGACGATGGAAAGAGACTCGAGACTCCCATTCCAATTAAAACTATCGTGTGAAATGTGGAGTTTCTGCAAATTCACGGTAGATCGGGGACGAGCTAGCGCACACACGAGATTGCGAACGTGCGTTCGAGATGCAATCCGCTGAAATTTCTCGTTGCGGACCCCCGCACGGATAAGCATCGCTTGGCATCCACGTGGATGCACTTCGGGTAACTCTTCGGGCTCGTGTATCGCGTTCTATTGCGTTCACGGCTCGCACATAAATTCTATACGCGTCGGGTTTTGTACACACCGGAGCCAGAAGATGTCAAGCCTGTAACGAGCGCAAACTTAAAAGGTGAGGCGCGTTCACCGAGACGCGTGCTCGGTAGAAGCCTCGGCGGCGAGCCCGACGTGAGACCGCGAGGAGGGACAATAATCTTTCTCTATCGCCGCGTTTTCACTGCGAGTAACTCTTTCTCCGTCGACGAATAGAGGTTACCGAGACGAGTGAAAGACGCCGAGTGTGCGCTCGCGTCCGTGTGCGTTTATGTGTGTGGGCATAGTGAAACCGAAAGTTCCACTCGCTCTACTTTCTATCTCGCGATTCCTTCTCACCGGTCCGCCTGTCGTCGAATAATTGGGTCGGCGAGGATTTTTTTTTTTTACCGGAAAACCGGAGAGGCCCCGTGCAATGCGTAGGTGGCAAAGCTTGGCGATCGTAATCGAGGCACAAGCCGGGCACGTCACCTGAAACTTTTTTCATCGAAAATTTAAGGAGCATTCGAATTACCGCGGTCGGTAATAAAAACTGTAATTGATTTTCTCAACAGTGCGGTCTATCTGTGATCGGAAGAAAATTCTCACACGAAGCTGAATAGGTGTTCGTTCAGTGCAAGATTGTCCACTTAGTACCAGTCGGTTGATGAGATGGTTTCGAGGGAAATGCTTTTAAATGCGCGCTCCAAATTCTACACGTGTGCTCCGAATCTTTTGATGGCTTGCGCCTTGGTCGATTATGCGAATTTCGACTCTACATTTTGTACGCATGTTCTTAAGACTTGAAAGAACAAAATGACGTTAAAAAAGTTTCTCTCAAAAAAAAAAAAATGTCGATCCCGTCTTAATTGAATATTTTTCATCGGATTTTTTTTTTCGTCTCGTTTGCTGGGAATTTCTACTCGGGGGCATTGGCTGGACCGTGTCCCCGTGTCAGACGAGACGCCACTTGCGCCGTGCGTCTATGGTTCACGTATAGCATCAGGCGCAACAGCAGCGGGGCATGTAACGCAATATGCACACCGCTCGGCGCGGTCATTAGCCGCTTAGCGCGCTCGGATCATTGCTTCAACCAGGAAATGAAATGAACGGTGGCGAATTGCACGTTTTCCCGCGATTACTGAAAGTGTGTCGAGACGGTGGGACTGAACTCTCCGCCACCTCCTCCTCGACGGTGAAATACGAAAAGTGCAATAATCTCGGCTTCTCTCGTCACTAAGCTTTCGCAATGTTCCTGATATTCGCACCGACAGACTATGAGAGATGTAAACGGAGAAATACAGAGGAAGAGCGAGGCAAAACGGAACGCAGGGGCAAAAGAGCCCCGTCCTCCATTCGAGACGTGACTCTTCTTTTCATGTCCAGCGAACGTGTACAAAAATTTTCCATTTTGCCCCGCTGTCCTCCACCGCGCGATGGCAAATTGCTCGCGTCGTCAATCTGCCGATTGGGAAAATTTTCGATGGAGGCGCCGAACTCAGATTTTACAATAAAATAAGTAAACAAATAAATAAACGAGATTCATCTACGGAAGCGGGTATCGAGCCGAAGAGATTAATTCGCGGGTTCTTGGATTCAAAGTAATATCGACGATATGCAATTCGAATTGCAGTCTCCGAACGCATTAGCAGAATAAATCGCCGAGGGAACGTGCACTTTCTCCGTTGGCAAAAGTAAAAGTTTTTCCACGGGACAGCAGGCGACGTTCTCGGATAGGATTGCATCGGGCGCACGCTTGCATGCGGCTCGTTTCTCTGCGGGGGAAACGCGTTGCGGTGGAACGACTCCGGCCGCTTTGCCGCGTTGTTTTGCTGTTTTGCTCGGCTTACAGGGGGGTTTTGTAACGTGTAAGTACTCGATCATAAGCCGGTTTCGTATGACAAGGTATCTTGCATTGTGACACCGAAGAGTTATTAACGCGCAAACTATTAATGGCAATTTGACTTTTAATCGTACTAAAAATTGTCCCAGGCGTATTAGGTAGAGCAAGTCGGTGAATAAAAAAAATCATAAAAATAAATAAAAATGATAATATTTTATCGTAAATGTGAAATAGCCTCGCCATGGTAATATTAATAATAATAACAATAATAATATTAATAATAATATCTGTATCTATGTATATAAGCTAAATGATCGAAAAAAAATTGTTCAATTGCACTTAAGATGCAAGTGGTGAATATGGACCACGCCGATTTGAGCCTAAATCGATGATACACGGATCGGGCCATAAGTAACCTTTCGCTACTTGTTTACCACGAAGTATTCGAAAGCTTTCGAAGATAATGGCGAATCGCATGTTCACTGGCCGGTCGATTCTTTACCGACACATTTGCGTCTCGGCACGATCGCGCTTTCTTCGTGCCCTTATAATTATCTCCGTCATCTTTAGATCCACGCCAGCAGCTATTGTCACGACGCGGCGTTGAGATCATGGCATGGTCGCTGCGGGGCGAAACCAGGCCGCTGGGACGAGTGTATAAAAAGCCAGGTGGGTCGTCAACATTCTGATGTCGATATGGTGTAAAGGTAACGTGAAATAGAACACGAGGATGTGTCTCGGGGAAAGGACGGGTATAAAAGACTCAGTGCCTTTTCACGCTGCGAAAGTCGTTAAACGGTTTATCTCGATGGCGTTTCACTCACGAGGAATAGGGCAAGCCAAACGTGAAGAAATAAAAAAAAGAAAAAAAAACATACCGTTGAGTCATCGGTGTTCCCCGCGACGGTTCCTCGCCCTTTGCGCGCGTTCCGTTGCAAAATTTCCGAGCTCATTGTGGGTCGAAAATCATGAATAATCGATCGATCAACGGCGCGATGGAAAGTTTAAGGATTTCATGGCAAATACTCGAGACAGCCTCACCACCCTCGGTCGCCCATAGGCTTGACGGTAAACGATGTTGGCTCACGGATGAAAACGGCGCGAACACAGTCGAGTGCCGATGACACAGGTTGGAGGGTCAGCTTTTTATTTGTATACAAATTATATCATTGTGAAGCCCCGAGTGAAGCCGAGAAGAAAAGGTACTTTGGTATTGTATCCGGAAGACCATTCAACGAGATCGCTTTTAGGGTATTCAAGTTCTCGCGTGACGTCAGAAGGGTTCCACAAACATAACTGAACCAATCGGAGGGACACGACGATATTTGTTATTCGCAGCAAAATTTCCATGATTTTCATACTGGAAGATTGACATCGCCATTGTTCTGTCTCTTCACTGTAACTAGTCGGGCCAATTTCTACCGACAGATTTCCCAATCACACAGTTTCCGTAGTGTAGTGGTTATCACGTGTGCTTCACACGCACAAGGTCCCCGGTTCGATCCCGGGCGGAAACAGTGCAACTTTTTTTTTCAACACTGTTTTTTTTTAATGTACAAAAACGCCTGCAAACTTGACGATCATTCAAATTGTTTATTTATTTTTATGGCAAGGGCGTAGAAAGAAAGTTCTTAACGACTGTGAAAATGTCTCTCGAGCCGAAGACTCGTGTGCGAATCACACGAGTTCAGAAAAAGTTTTTCGCACGACTGTCACACCAAATTTTACTTCATGAGGTGTGAAAATGCCATTTTCGCACCGAGTGTAATAAAATATATTTTCTTAAAGTGACGATTTTTTTTTTATGCGCGACAACGATGCATTTTCTAATCGAGGCCGATAGAGTCTGCCGGTGTCCACGGGGGCCGATCGTTCTATACTATAATGCCGTTGAGTATATATCTCTTTGTCCGCTGAAGGTAGAGGAGGATGATGCGCGACAGTGTGTGAGGGCAGTGGGGACCGAGCTGTCTCAAGGTCGGGTAGGCACAAGGGCAGCTTCAGTCTAGTCTTAACCGAAGAAGAAGAAGACGAAGAAGAAGAAGATGAAGAAGAAGAAGAAGACGAAGAAGAAATGAACAGGGAGGACGGCGTGGCGGTTCGCGTGGCCGCGCCCTTCGAGGTCGCGAGCATCTCGCTCCCACACACACCTTTATATTTCCTTCCTCGGCGAGAACTCTCTTGCGCGCGCGCCGGAGAGGATAATGTGCGATCGCGAGCGCGCGCTAGCTGCAAACAGTAGCAGCAGCGCCAGCAGCCTTCGAGCTAAGTGCCCGGGATTGCACTCCGGTTGGCTGCACTTCTCTCAATCTCGAGTTACTCCCTTTCGTCGTCGGTGCATTCGCTCGCGACGATTTCATCGGGCGAATGACAATTCGCCTTGGAAATCGACATCGGCTCAATGATCTCGAATTAGTACCACCGGGTTTTCGAAATTGCGTTGAAGCACGATATCCGTCCGGTAATACTATAAATCACAATACTCCTCTGACGGATACAATTGTCATTATTATTTGTGTATTAACGGATAATCATATGCAGAAAATATATTGGAAATATATTCAATTCGCAAATTTTTATATAATCAATGTATCAATCATAAAAATTGCTGTATATACGAAGTCACATGTTTGCGGAAGTAGATTCCAAAGTATATCCGAAATTTAAGATTTTTTCGGCAAAAATATATCCCATACATATCGCAAATATATTTTTCGATACTTGGCACGTATGCTTTGTTTCCATATGGAATACCTTGTTCTCCATTTGTGACGAGACTCCATATAGTTCGACGAAAAATGTCATCCCTCCACGCTGATAAAAAAATGCGGTTGGACCAATTAAAGATTCAGGCAGGAACGTTAAAACAAATATATAATTGGTCGATCAAAATATTTGTATGCCTCAAAAATATTTTCGTGAAGTCATAAATAAAAAAATGTTAGACTAACTGATCTTTTAGCTTTACCAGCGAAATATTGATTTAAACCTCACTGCCGGAATCTTCAGTTGATCCAACCGAATTTTTTATCAGTGTATCCTCGTAATAAAATCGTGCAAAACAACCGTTTTGAAATTTGGCGCGCATCCGCCTCATCCTCGATCAATCCATCGATCCGTCCTCGATCGATTACCGATAACAAGATCTCGATGATCTCGAAAGGCAATGCTCGTTTTCGCCTGTACTGCGCTCTATCCACCACCCCGTCGCAATCGTTTCTATCCCTCGAATCGTTTCAGCCCGCAAACGATGCACTCGGCATTGCTCCCAATTGTTTTTCCTCGGGAGATCCGCAGCGGCGCACCCTCCGACAAAAGAGACGATCGAATGGATGAAAGAGTAGGCGTGTCGGGACCGACAATCGTTCATCGCACTCACCCGCGGCCTGTTGCCCACACGAGCATGCGCGTCGCAAACACGAACGACAACACATGGAAGAGAAGACAACGACTGTCGAGTCGGCGGAGCAGTGTTCGCATTAAAATCAACGCAAATAGCTGTGCGTCGGTGTCTAAGGTCAAGTTCGTCGTACCCGACGCGCCGACGACGGGAGTCCGTCAACCGCGCGGACGCCGCCGTGCGTTCGGAATTGCGGAGAGGTTTCGACCGTGACCGTACGTAGGTTCGGCCTGGAAGTTAGATGAGCAAAACTTACAACCGCGGACCGAAGTGCCTTCCTTATCTTTCCCGAAGAAAAAGAAAGCCCCGGTAAAAATAATGAAGCCGACTTGGGGAAACTTTTCCACGTGAAATTATTCATCGACCGGAAAGACAGAGTCGACGAAGTCCCCGCAATTTTGCACTCTGTACCCCGTACATGGTGACTGTTATTTATAGCGGGGACACTGGAGGGGATGGGAAGAAGAAAAAAAAACGGAAGAAAAAGGCGTAACGTTTGTGCCAACAGTACGCCCTGTCACGTACCCGCTCCGAGAGTTCACGGTCAAAGCGATACGAAGAAGAGAGATATGCTGCCAGAAGATGAAGAGTCGCTCGGATCCCCCTCGCCGGGACTCTCCTCTTGTTTCTTCTCCGCTCGGAGGGTCAACGCCCTTGCGGGTACGCACAAATCGAACGAGCGATCTCGAAGAATTCCGTAACACCGAGCTTTCGAGCTTTCGCGACGACTTCTCTTTTCAGTAATTATAACCGGTAGAGTTTATAGACTGCGAAAACTGCGCAGAGAAAAAAAAATCACACATGTAGTCGGACAGGTGATTCGTAGCGAAAGGCAAAATGCTCGGTTTTTTGTCTTTCGGTTTTCGGGAGATCGTACATTGAGCCACTGTAAAAAAAAAGTTTAAAAAAAGTTTGGATTTTATGCAAGAACTTATTGTCGACAAACGTTCACAATTTTTTATTTGTTAATTTTCCGAACGCGCCATCCTGCCGCCAATTTTACATACAAAGATACAAACTAAAATTGTTGATGATGATATGTGTGTCTTGTAAAATAAAAATACTAGATATTGAAACTACAAATCTCTTGCCTGAAATTTACAAAAATGTTACTGTACAATTGCCACTCAGTAGTGTTTGAAATTTCAGAAACAGTTTATGTAATAAAAGCTTTCAGTACCGTTCGATAATTCTCATACAAAATTTGTTTGCATTGTATATAATTTTTCTATTCAAATCGGTAGCGAGAGGACTATGGAGATCATTGGAGAAGTTCATTTGCCTTGGAATTCATTAGCTCAACCACGCTCGAAAGGTCTCGAGACAACGTCCTACACGCACGAGCGTTTCGTGATTTTGTTGCCATCGCGGCTGAGCACGCGATCGGCGGGCTCTTCATTGCGGCGACAACAACACGTCAGCAGGCTTTGCTGCACTGTCCCTTCAGTTGCGCTTGTGAGTAGCGCTAAACGATCGAGACGCGACGGGTCCGTGCACCGGAGTCGTATCGCGTTGCATGCAAGGGCGGCGAACTCGCGGACGGGGGTTCGCCGCTTGGCGGTCGAACTTCCGGAGATTACGGGAACGCATGAGATACGAGAGGGGCCCTACCTCACTCGAGTCTTTGTTCCTTGACTTATACTCGAAATTGACGCATAAAATTATCGTTCAAGTAGAGCGGTCCATTGACTTCGGTAAAAAAAAAAAAACCTTCTTTTAACTTTTATTTTCTGTAACAAGAAAAATTAAAACAATAATTTCCTAGGATCGACTTATCGCGACGGTCTTCCGGTCATGCGAAAAATGTCCCCAGGTCCGAATACAAAAAAGTGTCGAAATCGTTAAATTTTTTTCAAGTAAAAAGTATTTAAAAAGAATCATATTGAAAACAAAAACGAACTCCACCTACAATTTGTTCACACACGATCCGATCGGAACACCGTCGCGACCAGTCGATCGTGCGTGATTTCCGATGAAATTTTTTTCGGTACCGAAAAAATAAAAATAAAAAACCATTTGTCGTCGCGGAATAAAATGTTGCCGGTTTTTTTTCCGACTCTACGCCTATGGCTCGATTTAGATATATATATTTAAAGTTTGAACAATTTCTGCGCCCCTGACCGAGCAGGGGGTTGAGTCGAGGTACGGTCGATCGTCTCAGGGATCCCTGCTGCCCCGAGTCTTCGAGCCGAGTCTCTCAGTGAGGCGAAGGCAGAAGTCTGGAGAAACGGGGAGAACGAGCGGGAAGTGGCGCGGTGAAGAGAGAGGCGAAGAAGGGAGGACGAGATACGGGGAGCGATTGAGCGAGAAAAAGGGATAGGGCGTCGGGCGAATGCACCCGGTCGCGATGCAAACGGGGGGTTGGGGACGGGGAGATCACGAACGAGGAGAGGAAGGCCCTCGACGGGCGAGAGAGCGCGCGCCGAGCCGCGCACGACCACGCGGCCAGCCACGCTCCTCCGGTCGGACGCCGGGGTTAACGCACGACGGTAGACGCAAAAATCCCTCCAAGGTCGGTGCATCCCTGCGCTGTCGGGTGAGTCCATCCGTTCGTACGTCCGCTGCTTCGTTCCGCGGTTTCTATCCTCCCGCCGATTCTTCCTCCATGTCCTTCCGTTCCATCGGCCGAGATGAGGGAATCGCGATGCATCGATCGGTCCTTTTCAGCCGGTAGATTCAGACGCGTGTCGTCAATGGTGGAAACTGAAGGGTTTGGAAAAA
Organism: Amblyteles armatorius; assembly: GCA_933228735.2. Taxonomy (NCBI): domain Eukaryota; kingdom Metazoa; phylum Arthropoda; class Insecta; order Hymenoptera; family Ichneumonidae; genus Amblyteles; species Amblyteles armatorius. Next base: position 20,356,746 of record OW121687.1, on the reverse strand, counting down.
AAGGCCCGAGGAAGAAATTCGAAAGGATCGTTTACACTTCTCGGTATGATCTTACGCGCATGCGCATGGAGAGAAGGAAATTGTGCATTTAACAAACGTTCCGCATCCACGAAGGGACGCAATCGATTTTCTTGTCGATTAAAGTTAAATAGCTGTGTGCTCAATTTTTTTAACTTTAAAATTAACAGGAACAAAATCATAAAAAGAACGAGTCGATCCATCGCGCATGCGCATGGAGAAAAGAAACTTGTACATTTGATAAACGTTTCTCGTCCACGAAGGGCAACAAACTTTTTCTTGGCAATTAAAGAAAATGTTATGTTAACAAGCTGTGTGCTCAATTTTTTTTGTTCTCAAATTAACATGAACGAAATTTGAAATTAACAAGAAAAAATAATAATGTTGGTGTCGGTGGAGAAGAAACATTTTTTTACCGAGTATACAATTCGATCCGTCCAGAGTACAAAGAAGATACACACAACAGTTGTTTTTCAAAGATGCTCGGAGTGCAGGGTCCGAGGTGGTTTAATTTCGGCAGCGAATTTTCGCTCTCGAAGGCAGCTGCCGCGTGAGTGGAGAAGGATAGATTGAAAGTTCTCGAGATGAGTGTAGAGAAAACAAAAAGATAATAAAAGAAGCCGGAGAGAAGGGGTACGGAGAGAGACTGTAGAAGGGAGAGAATCAGCGCCGTATCCCCGTGGATCGCCCGGTGCATCGGGCGCGCACACACTGTACAGGCAATGAGTGCGCACAACGCAGAGAAGAAGCGCAGGGCCAACGCGGGGTTGAACGACCGGCGGTGCATCCAGACTGCAGACGCCCAATAAAAATATCTTAAATCGTCGTCGCCGCCCTCGTCTTATCCTCGACGGGCTCCCTTGCACCCTCATTCATCGGCAAATTATTTTTAATGCGCCGAATAAACCTTCTCATAGGTCTCTTGCTCCCGTCAATCGCCTGTAGAAACGTGGCTCGGTAACGCGCCCGGGGAGGTCGAGCCACGGATACGGGAATTATCGAGGAGCGATTCGGTTTTTTAAACGATTCATCCTATCGGACGTCGGGACGGTTGTTCTCCATTCGGCTCGGATGGATCCTTCGTCGATGAACTTCTAGATAGTTCTTGTGATGTTATTTTTTTTTCTCGCAGAGGAATCTATATTTTCGTAAAAAAATTTTGTGAAATTTTGTAAAAGTTGAAAAGTTTCATATGGCTTTCTCATAATGTACCTTTATTCGAAGCTTCCTCCATGAGGAAGCCAACAATACAGAAAATGCTTTCTCATAGTAGAACCTTCGCGAATAAAGGAACGTTACGAGAAATCCATATGAAAATTTCAACTTGCAACTTTTACGCGAAGGCCATATGAAAATTTCGATTTGCAAGTTTTATGAGGAAGCCGTATGTAAATCTCAATTTTCAACTTTTTTTTCACGGTGGCAGTGCGAGAGACGATTGTCGCTGGATACGTCGCAATTTATAAATGCGATGTACAGCCTCGCAAGGCGTCTTCTTTCACCGCGCATTTGCAACGACAATGAGACCAGATAGAATTCTTCGAGCGAGCATAAGTCGCGATCGCTACTCTCTCGCTCTCTCTCGGCTCCCTCGCTATCTGCTCTTTGTTGTTGATGGGCGACGTCGTCGTGATGCGTGTAGGGCAACGCACTCTCGTGTCCCTGTCCTCTTCTCTGCGCGCACTGCCGTCACTCTTGGCAGACGTAAAAATAAAGCAAGCCGAGGCACTCGCGCCGCGGCCGCTCGAAGATCCGAGCGGGATCTCTTCTCGACTCCGTACTTGCTCTTCCGCGCGTCGGCTGCGTCGACTCTTCCCGGTGCACTTTGCTCCCGCTTTGCCTCCCCCGACGGCTAATTGGTGTTTCTCATTCCTCCTATCGAAATATTCCCTCCATCCATTCACGAGTGCTTTTGCCATCTTTCGAACGAGGAACTCTCGCAGGAGTGCAGAACGAACGCTCTCGAAATATTACTTTCGAGTAATTTTACCACTCCGTATCCATCGTTAGTAGATTTAGAATGAATTCGGTTGTCGCGACTAATAGAATTTTTTTTAAATGATGTCTGATTCACTTTACTTCATTCTTATATAATATTTATACAATTTGGTTTTTCAGAATAATAATAATAATAATAATAATAATAATTGTTATTATTGATATTATTACTGTTGTTGTTGTAGCGATGTATTATTGTTTGGAAAAAAAAATGTTTCCGCCCGGGATCGAACCGGGGACCTTGTGCGTGTGAAGCACACGTGATAACCACTACACTACGGAAACTTGGCTTGGGAACCGAGTATCGGTTTCGATAGTGACTCTGAGTGGGTGGATTATGTTCCGAGTTCGACAATAGCCATCGAAATGGAATATGAATTTTTTCTGTACACTCCCGACCTTCGCGAAGTGTTGAACAAATTTTTATCGCCGTCACGTGAGGCAATCGCGAACTGTATCGAAATCGCTCTATATATCCCACGTTTTGTTGTACCTCGACACGGGAGAGCTATGTGTGTCGAGGTAAAAGTCCGAGCGCCGTATTTAACAAACATTTTCCAGAACTCGCGACCTCGTGCATTGTGGGCAATCTGTTACACTCACGCACAATTGGTCACGCGCCGCAGAAGTGTGCGACCATAAAACCGAAACGAAGTTACAGTAATTTTCGAAGTGCCTCCGCGGTAGCGCGAGCGATAATATGCGATTTCCGAATCCCTCGATTATAAAGCTGAAAATTGCATCATCTAGGATGAAAGTTCAAAAAAGGATCATTTTTTATGATTACTTTATTTTATAGCACATTTTTAATGTGCGCGTAAAACCTCCATAGAAAAAATCCCTAGAATCCCGCCGATCATTTTTACCGAGAAAAATAAATGGAAACCTCATGACAAAGAAGTACGTTTAACAAACTTCTCTCATCCACCAACGTCGACGATATTTTTTCATGTTGGTTAAATAAAAAAGCATCGGTTAAAAATATTATTGCATAACAAATAAAAGAACGGAAATTAAAAAATTTACGAGAAAAACAAAAATTGTGGAGCGTTTGGACGATAAATGTTTGTTAAATTTCCAAGCCCTATTTACTTTGCATGGCTATTCGTAGCACCTTAGAAAAAATAAGCGTATCGATCCAGTCAATAGAATCGATGCCAGAGTCTTCTATATAAAAATCACTCCGTTACCGCGAAAGAGCCGCTAAGCTGTATTTATTTGTGTCCGGCAAACAGCGGCGGCAATGTGTGCAAAACGATAAAATTTAAGATGCGATGGAGTCAAAAGCTCGTGGATCTTATGAGACAAAGCGGGTCGTCGTGTAGTTGCTAAACTACCCAATTTCAGACGATATCAAAAAGTCCAGTCAATTACGATGAACCGAAAATCTGGTCGATGTTGTGAAACGGACCATTGTTCGTTCCCCTCGAAACATAAAAGAACGCGCCAAGGTCTGATACATGCACTAAAGTGAATTTAGTGGATACATCCGCTTAAAGGCTGCTGCGGTTCGATACGCGAATGTAGTGTGAATGCTCTCGATTGCCGTCGCGCGCGTGTACCAACAAACACGTGTAACATCGTTCAACGAAGCATCGAACGGTATTGCATTCGTGGTTGCGGTTTAGCCTCGATCGCACCGGGACCGTCCACACGCGACGTTAAATACGTGATCGCGATGCGCCGACGTCACTCGGCCTTTTTGCCTGTCGCACGTGTCCGTTGCGTTTCCCCTACACGCTTCCTGCTTATTCTTCACCCGATAAAAATCGCTGCGTATCTCTGACCGTCGACATTGATGAAATTCAATATTTCGAAAGCGCAAATTCCCGGAAAGTCAATAATTAAAACAAACATCGAGATTCGTCGAACCGCACGATTGCGCCTGAGGCGTCCCGGAGAGTTTTGCGCACGGTAAACACCGGAAATAATATCATTTTCGCTTCCGGCGCGAAATCGTCGAATCAAATATTGTGCCAGGGTAAAGTGATTGACAGAATTGTGTTCAGCGGGGATAAATACATACCCGCTGGAAATGCCGAGCGACGAAAGTGTGCTCCACGACCCGAAACGAAAAGCATCAGTTTTCGGGGTGAAGGTCGAAATTTTGGACGATTCGTACTAATTTTTCGATTGATATCCGCAATTATGAAATTTCAAAATATTGACCGATAAATTGAAACTTTTGACTTCCACCAAGTTTTCGGAACCTTCGGGCATAGACATCACCGAGTCGCACTGGAATCACAAAGAGCTTTCTTGCGCTAAACACGAATCTGCTACCAGACTGTATCGACTGGACTCAGATTTTTTTCGCCGCATCTCCTCCAACAAAAGTTCGACTCTTTTTTTGGGCTAAATATACGTTCCCCAGTCGTTCCACTTTAGGGCCGTCGGGGGCGAAAATTCGGTCGCCACATTGCGCGAGCCTCGAATTATTTTGAGCTCGGCGCGATAAGCGCGCGCACGCGCACGGCGCAACGTTGTGCAGATTGCAGTAGGAGTAGCGTCGATTCGACGTCGTGACTCATGAGGAATAAACCGAATGCATCGTTCGAGAGAGGCGCGGGTCCCATCGTGACGCATAAGGCCAAGGCCATCAGTTGGTCGGTTATCATCGAATAAATTAATAATACACCGTCGTCGCTCGAACGCGCGGCGTTGATGCACGGAGCGCGCGCGCGCGACCGCCAACGACGGCGGGACGATTCGCATTGAGGAAAACAATGAGACGATCTGACTGTGCATTCCCCAACGTTGATTATCGTCGTGGTGCTGGATGACCGCTGGAAGCTCCTAACGGCCCATCTATGTTATGCGATGCACACACACGTACGCATAGTCGCACATAAACGTTTAACCCGTTCGACGAACGTACGTAACCCGCAATCGTAAACCGTACGCAATATACTCTCAGGCCGAACAATTTTTCAATTACCTGAGCGCAGCGCGCCGAGTGCCGCGTGTGCCACGTACTATCTTGTACACAGGCTACCTACCGTATAACGTCATTATTGGACACGCTCGTTCCCTCCCTCTCTATCCCGATGCTCCTCCGTAGCTGTGCTTGTCACGCTCGAACTTCCGGGAGACTCGACACTAGCCGACGAAATACTCGCGGACATTATCGTCGCTCCCTTCATTCCGCCATATCATATTCGGAAATACAAGTAACGAGCTAACGAGCTCAATTCTCATCGACCCGCTCCATCGAAAAAGTCCTGGAATAGAAATTCGAAGTCTTTTCGTAAATTGCCAAACGGTTCGCAAAATTTTTTTGTTGGGGTAGAACTGGTTAACATCCACTTTTAACGGACCATGCTGATTTACGTGCCAATCGGGTCGAAGTGGGGCATGCGCCCCACTTTTTTTTGGGTTGAAGAGGGTTTTACCGGGGGTGATAATGCACGTGGTTGGCAGCTGCGGAAGCATTAAAAATTACTATGTAGTATCCCCAGGTGAGCGTGCGACCTCAAACTCTCGGGTTCCTCCCGCTCGCTCCGCGTTCGCCGAGAGCCGATTGACCCTGAACCTTGCGCGCGTATCACGCTGCAACCACCCTTGCAACCTTCTCCGTAACCATCGGGGCGACCTCTCTCATTGCCGACGACTTTCAAGTTCACGTACAGTCGAACTTTTTCGCGGCGTTCCCGGCCGAGCAGAGAGAAACGGGAAGAGCCGAAGGTTTTTTACCCCAACCGGAGAAACTCTATAAAACATCATCTACAGTCAACTCCCTCTGACTCAACGCTCTCAGAAACTCGATCGCAGCTCTGTGAGACACATGAGAGTTTATAAAACGTGTGATAAAATATTAGTAACTAGAAAATCACATGTACTGTGGTAACAATTCTCTTTTCACTGTGATCCATATTCAATTAATAATACACATCGTTTCGAGAAACAAAAATTTGCCGGTGATCTTTTTCTTACTTTGGAGACCACGAGAGGGCGTGAGTGAGACGAATTCAAGAAAGTGGGGCTAACGCCTTCTCCTCTTGGGCTCCACGTTGAGAGAGAATTGCGGGAAAATTGCCTATTAGAGAGCCTTAAGTTAGAGGGGATTGAGTGTACAACGTTGCGAAAATAAAAACAACATTACGTTTCGGCAGCAGCGACGATGATAAAAAAAAATATTGCGTCGCGTTACGTAGCATCGCCGAGTTACAAACCTCGATTAAAAAGTTGTCTCTCACAGTTGTCGCGCCCCGCTCAGTGTATAGTCCGCGCTACTGGAAACTGCGGTAATACCGCGAGCTCGACTGTTGTGCCGTTTCACCGACGACAATAAAAGTTTGCCGTGGCTTCGTATAATTTGAGGCAACAACTGCGAAGCTTCCTGTGCTCCAGTTACCGCCGAAGGACAAGGGGATGAAGAGGCGAAGGGGATTAAGAGGTTGATGTGTGGAGGACGCGGAAATCTCGTTTTCAATGTAACCCTCGTTTGTGTGTGCTCGATGGAAACGTAGAACCCACCCTTTGCTCACCCTCTCCGGCGCCCGAGCCGCGCGATACCCACCCAGTAACGCGAACACCGTGGCCTCCCTCTCTCACTATGTATTTATGATAGGCGTATTATAAACATGTACGACTGTGTACCATGTGATATCCATGAGTGTGTGTGCATGTGTTTTGTAATCCCAGTGGCCTTCCGCTGTCATCCAGCGGGAACAGGGGTAGGTTTGAAGGTATGTACGTGCGAGAATAGAGTATCCTCAACCTTCGCTCGTTTGCTCACTAGCTAGTCCACTCCTTTCCCCCGAGTCGGAAAAGAGAAAGAGGATGGGTGATATCAGGCGGGAGGGGGTGTTAGTGGATATTCAGGGGTGGCAGAGTGGCAGCGGTGGTAGCGGAGGGTTGGGAGCTAGAAGAAGGCAGATCGATGAGGCCAGTGTCAATGTCAGGCCTAGGGCAGTCGGGGCGGGTCTAGCCATCCCAGCACGTGGTGCTGCGTCACGACCCGACGTCAGAGCGAACCGCCGGTTCGAACCGACGCCATCTCACTTGCTCATTGGCTGCTAGACCACACATCCATCTCTTACAAACCACCTCCCCCCCCCCCCCCCTCTTCGGGACGTAGGCAAACTCACCTCGCTCCCAACACTGATACTTCTTATAACCTTCGAAGTGCCTCGCACACCCCTTCGCTACCATTACCGTGAGCAGCTCTCTCGTCGGCCCACGCTGGGCTTTGCGTCACTTAACCTGTTGATTTAGCCGGAATGAACCCGTCCCTCTTTCAGCCACTCCAACTTCATCGCGCACACTTTCCCGCTTACCTACCCTACATAACCGGCAGGGGGGGAGGGGGGGATTCTCGTCGTTGTTCCATTATGGAAAATACCGAGGCTACGACGAGCTCGCACGCTTGCATGGGGCGGGGGTTCGGGGGCGCCGATCGATTCACCGCTAATCACTCGAGCACATGGATAACCCCAAGTTTCGATTGAACGGAGATCGATGGATTGGGCAGCGGCGAAAGCGCGAGTCGAGGGGATGATGGATGCTCGAGGAACGAGGGAGCGTTGATGAACTTTCGGAGGATGATCCTTCGTTGGAGACGGCAAATGTTTATCCGAGTTATAATTTGTATGCCCGGTGTTCCTCTTCCTCTTTCACCTTCGAGCACGATCGATTACCTCTTTGTAGTCTGGTGTACAAACGTCGATGGGACGAAGAAGAAAGAGGTGCGAAGGTACGGTGTATGCGGTCGCGGTTTCGTTCAACGTGTGGAAGGTCTTCCCGACGCCGTTGCTCGTTCTAATAGTATCTTGGGTGTCGTCCGATCGGGTATTCTTCGAGTCTCAAGGTGATATGCGTTCGACGCCGGGGACGAAGCACCGGGCTCCGCGACTCCGGTAATTGGCTCCGTGCTGAGAATGCGAAACAGCCAGATGAGAATACGCTTTCCGTGTGTCTGCTTCGGTTGAAACCCGAGTGGCTTACTGGCGTCGTTGAATCACGAGATTCGTTCGTCCACTTCAGTGTTCCACGAACGCTGCGAGTCCGGGGCTGAGCGACCTCGTTGATTCTCAATGCAGGATCGCTTCACCGGTGTAACGTTAGTCTCCGGAAGCTGCGAAGATAAGATTCGGGCAGGATCTCGTGAGCCGTCTCGAAAAGGGTTCAGACAACAAAGCTTTCGAGGAGAGACAAAGGAGCCCGGAGGAACGTCGTTAGGTGCAAAGTGCACGGTGCAGACTTGGCACACGGTGATGAATTCTTGAGAATGGGTAACGAGAGTCGTTCTCGGTATATCCGGTTTTTTGGGGGGCGTCGTCGATTATTTCGGGTGGTCCCCGCTCGACGGGCGTGTGCATGGAAGACCATGTCGTAATTGAACGATGCGGGAGGATCGTCAGCGATCTGATACGTTGTCGAAGGTGTTCACGAGGCTACGTCCCAAAATGTGAGAATTTCTCTCACCGCGTCGACCGCTTCGGTCTCCAGACTCTCGCGAGACGGCGAGAGAACTCGATACCGTGGGCCAAGGTGAGGAGAGGCGGCAAGAGACTACGATGTAGGAACTACACAGGCAACAGGCGCGAAAGAAGAGAGCCCTTTTCGGTGAGGTGAACGGGTAACCACCTTTAACACCTACGGCTTTAGGGCTAGGTCGACCACCTGCCGCGCGCGACTGAGTAGGGTTGGGTGGGCCACGAGGTCGTTGAGCTCGAGGTCATGCTCCCGTGCTACCGGGACAGGTGACCCTTGCTATACAACGGTTTGATCAACGCGACGATTGTAATTGATTGAACCCACTCAGGAGGGCGCATAAATTTGGTCATGTTTTCTTCGGCCATTTAGAAGATAAGATAATTTAACGACATGGTAGGGTTGAAAGATCTTTGATCGTTTGCCCGAGTGGAAATTTTCGAGCGTTACGTCGGGCCCTGACAAGGGCCTGATAAGGCCTTATCAGGACCCTCTCAGGGCCCGATTTAACGCTCGAAAATTTCTACTCGGGTAGCTACTCTGCGAGACCGTTGTCCCTGACTCATTTGCTTCGCGATCTTTGTCCATCGATTCACCACATGCCGTACACAAAGTCCGTATGAAATGAGTTTACACATAAGCGAAGCGATTCGTCGTCCACAAAAGCAAGTCTGCGAAGGACTCGGAGCGGCCAGGTGCTCTGGACGAAGCCGCTCCGGATAAAAGTTGACGAGGCTCATTTCTGGGTCGTCACGTCAGCCGGACAACCGGAGAGTGCATTCGGCACATGTGTAATACCTCCCGCTTTGAGGCTCGTAACATAATGCCCGGAAGGGCTGCACAGTGCCGTAACAGCATGCTTGGTAGGCGTCGGCTCCCTCTTTACTCCGTACAGACGGTGACCCATTTTTTTTTGTTTCTCATTCAACGATGGACCTTGATAACGTCTGTAACGCTTTATACCTCGAGTTACAAAATCCTATTGACATATAAATTCTTAATGTTCAGCTGCCGCACTCGACACGCGGAGGGCCAAGTTGCATTCGCGACCTCAGCGAATCCACAAGCCCCGGTAATAATCCTTACGGTTTCTCTGAACGATTAACTCTTGGCGTTCTCTTCGTCGAGTGTTTCGGCTGGTTTAATTCCCACGATGAATTCTCTTCATTCTCCAATCGGCAGACTAATACCGTCTCGTTAAATGTGATCGGTCGTTGCTCGTAGATTAACGAGATCGAATACGCTTATAAGGGCCTACGAGAGCAGAATCCTCAGAGGTAGACATTTTAGAGCCTTACATCAAGGCCTGGTAAGGCTCTGTCGGTGGCTTATCAGACCCTTGCGTAACGCTCCAAAATTCCTGACGGGGAAGGGAAGTCGTACGAAGATGGAAACGAAATCTTGACGGCTCGAGGCTGACCTAATTAACGATACGGATTCCACTTGGCGTGTTCTCGACCTCGCGCTGTACGCAACTGGTAGGAAACGTACGGGCAGGTGCGAGAGGAACTTTGGGTCCGCGCAAGTTCGGGCACACCCGCCGTCCAACCGGGGACCACCTGCTCACTGCTGCGGTGTTTTTTTTTTTTTATGTTTGTTATGGAGAAACCATACGCTCCGTACAGTGTATACTCCAAGGATTACATTCACACCTTAGTACCAACGGCCTCCAGCCATGTGAGGAGGGCAGAATGACGGCGATGGGAGGGTCGGTCACGTGCCCGTAGGCAAGTCGAAAACGCCCAGGGGATGCGGATAATGGACGGTTGATCGAGGGACCGTAAGAAATTTCATAATCGAATCTGAAACGACGCGGATTGGTAGCGGGACGCATCTCTCGCCGTCTCCGCTTCGACACGCTGGCATTACGTGTACAGAAGCGTGCCAGCCGGCGGCAGGTGCGACCCCTTTTCCAATCTACCACCTTGGACACTTTATGCTCTTTTGTGTTTCACGAAACCCGCGGACGGCAATGCGGAGGAAACGTTTAATGACCGCGAAGGCAATTGTTTCGCGGCAATCGGATCTATTCTTTCCGAGACAAGTACTACACGACAATTTGAGCCCAACCATCGTCGGACAAGGCGAAGTGGGCAAAGGGAGGGACGCAAAATTGACAGGGAAAAAATTGTGGAACTTCGTCGACGACAAATGTTCGTCAGTTTAACAAACTCCTTTGACGCGTGGACTTGTGCGAGATTTGACTGTAGCTCTAGAAAGACCCACTGTATTAGGCAGAACGCTGAAGTTTGAACGTTCCGAGGTAAGTTGAACGGAGGGTACGATCGGTATCGGAACTATGAAGGGGGTGAATTTTCTGCCGAAATGGCAAGTTAACGTCTTCACCTGTGTAAAATGGAAATTACCGGAGGGCTTCAGGGGTTGAATGAAACTTCCTTCCGCACCCGAAAGTACATAAGGCACCCTCATCGTTAGGGCTGCTCGTTGAGCCTGCCATTAGCGACGTCGCGCGGTTCGCCCTTCGCACTCCAGTTGCGTGTGTAGCTTGACTGGTCGAACCCCGCTCATGACTTCCGCACTTACGGTACCGTTAATATACCGATATATCGTACGCTATGTGTCCTCGTATCTCTCGCGATCGACTAAAACCGAGGTGTCGAAAGTGCTTCGTGCTCGAGAGCCGGGGAGACCGGCGAGAGCGGCGCCCAGCTATCCAGCCCCATCCATTCACCGACGCAAAGTTAATTTACTCATTAGTCTTTAGCTTTCCTCCGAGAGTTCTCTCCTGAAAGCCTCGACAACCCGTAATATGTACAAGGCCTTAAAGCTTGTGCAGTTAACGCTCTTCTTTTTTTTATGTCGCCACTCGTGCTCTCGCGAAAAAAGGGCGTGACGGACTTTACGCGAGCGAAAAACCCCAACGGAAATCAACTATATGCAAAAAAAAAAAATTAAATACGATTCATGTGTAGATCACGTAAATTGCTACATACACTGAGAAATAATGACATAGTAAACAATACTGACTTTTTTGAACAAAACACGGTTCCCAAGGGGAACATTTGCATTTTATAGTTACGACAATGACAAACGATCATAGTCGCCACCGTAATTATAGTTTCACCCATTGAACATATACTATCAGAAACTATCTATATAGCCGTTCCCTCTGGGAACTGCTCGATATAGTAGGAAATACTATCCTTTTTCTCAATGGCAATGGCAATGGCAATGGAAAAAATAAACGATATGCAAAAAAAATTAATATGTTCGAGATATATTAAATTTTTAGCTTTAATAGAATTAATTTATAGACCACATAAATTGTCACATATTTAATAAAACGGTTTCCAACGTCTCGTTATGATTAAAATAATTCGACGGCCGAAAAGGCAATGAATTAAAGTCTGTCAATTGTGGCGAGAGAATTCGTCTTCGAACGCCCTCCGTTCGTTCTTTTTTTTTCCCACGTTATATCACGATTCTCATCGCACCCTCTAACCGGTGCTTTATCACCGGGAGGATCCGTACACCCTTCCCTTCCCCGCTGATTTTTTGACTGCCGTCGCACGTGCACCCTCCCCAAGGACGAGCCCTAATAAAAGTTCAGGGACGAGGAATAACCCCGCACTGTGCGTGCGCGAGCAACACCGAGGGATTGTAAATCATTCGGTTAGATCGCGCGCAGCTATCCCCTCGGCTTATCGACAAATGTCGATCAATTCGTACCTACGCCGAGGCGGAACCTGCAAGCCCCGATGGGAAAATCCGTTTATGGTTTTGTCGGAACGGATGTTCCCTCGGCAGAGGGGTCTGACGGACGCGCTCGATGGACCTGATATCCGGTATTCCGGCTGACAGATATATGTATATCGGAGTACAGTCGGATCAGCGAGTCGTGCATTAAAACTGTCAAACGCAGACGCGAATCTGCATATCTCTGTATTGAAATTATCAATCGAGCGAGAGAGAACCGGTCGTATGGAATAGAACGCGGCATACGTGTCAATTAGTCGAGTGGCTCGCGCATTTTTCTCGGAAATTATTAATGTCACGGAATTATTAACCATCCGGAGACCTCAACAACCCGGGCACTTTTGAGCTTCGAAAAGCCACCAGCGCGCCCCCGCCCCTTTCCGCTGCACCCCGTGGGCGACACACCGCGTGCTACAACGACCTCGTTTGTCTTTTTTTCACCCGGGTACATCGGTCAACCTTGATGGAAAAAAAACTGTCGGGTCGAGGTCTGACGAGAGCACCGCAACGGATACACGCGTCTGTCACCCTCGGTTACGTGATGCCCAACGGGGCGAACGGGAAAGCTAAGAAACAGAGGCCGTTGATGTGAGTCCGGAGCTACGAATTGACTGACTACTAAAAAAAGAAAAAAAAAATGAGATTCGTAATAATTATCCTAAAGACTAAAAAAAAAAAAATTATTTAATGTAACGGACTGGAAGTTTTTATGCATCAAAACTGGTACATTAAACTTAATGTACGATTGTGATGAAAAATGAATGTACTTTTTCATTGAAATGTCAGTAAATGATTAAAATTGAAGCACTTGCATAGTGAAATCAAAGTAAACTTTAATTATAAAAAATTAAGTATTCCCTGTGTTTTTAATACACCGAACATTAATTTTTAATCAACACTTCCAGTCCGATACATTAAATTTGAGACGATTTTTTTTTTTTTTACAGTGCGGCTTTTCGCAAGAAAAGTGCAACAGGCTTTACGAGAAATTAAATGTTTCGATTCGCTTTGATTGAGAAAGGCCATCCCATTGCCTCAAAGAGTCTAAAAAAACTGGGCCCTTCACCTTATGTCCGGAGTCCCGATTTTTCTTCGGACCTTCGGATGCTCTGTTAAATTCGATCCCCCGTTCGATCAGCCGATTCAATCAAAGCCATGCTCGCAGTGTAAATCCGCCGGCTTTAATTCCGAGAAACTCGAGAACCGATTACTTCCAGTTTCATCGAGCATCTAGCCCGATGATCTCCCGTCGACTGGAAGTGCGGTGAATCACCTTGACTCACTCATTCGTCGCCATCAACTCGTGGCAGTAGCTGCAGAACCTTCTCTGAATCACGCCCATTCATCGTACGGGATGCTGAGCCCTCGCGCTGTGCTATAATACAAACAGAAATCGCGTTCCCCTGAGAGAGAGCCCGGTTGTTTCGTCTTCGAGCTCTCGATTCCCCCCCCCCCCCCCCCCCCCCCTCACCCGACGGCCCCTTCGCGATATCGTGAATTCGAACGATCATTGTCCGACCGCCTTGCCGGAAATTGAATGTTAACCTGACTAATTGACACCGAACTCTCGATCCCGGGATATGCTAAGCTTGGGCTCCGTGAGACGGGGATAGCGGGTGGTTGCTGACTAAGACTACAGTGTGATCTCATCAAGCTTCGCTCAATTGCAGTCCCACGGAAATGATATTCCCAATTGTGTCTCCGAATATAGAAAAAAAAAGTATTTTTTTTTTACACGGCTCACGCACAATGGAGGGTTCAACGAAATGTTGATAATGTAGAGAGAAAAATGATAATAATCGGTATGTAAAAAATTTACATATTTGTCCGGCTACGATATCCCTTCGATAGTTACATCGTCATCGGTCGTTTAATGGAAGCTCGAGTAATATCGCTTCGTTCGGCCTTTGTCGTCCGATCGTGATGGTAATTTGCGACGAAAGCGTCAAAGGGTCGAACCGGTGGGTGTGGACGGTCCAGTGCGCAGCACTTCGAATTAAAATGCAGCTTGTGCTTCGATGCGTATAACGCTTTCCGATATTGGGGAAGCGGAGTGTTCCGTTCTACGCGACTATTTGCGCGATGCAGAGGTAGAAAATAAAACTCTTCACTCGTTGCAAACGGCTGAAGCTCCGAAAACGCTTCGGAACTACAGGATTGCATCGTCAAAAAACGAAAATAAAAAGAAGTAATTAAGTTGGTGGGGCAGTGGTCGATGTCGAAGAATTTGTGACGTCTACAGATGCGATCGACTCATTGGCAGCGTCAATGGTTGACAGGGCGATGCGAATCTCATAAACACGTTTTTTTTCACCATGGGTGTTTGCCGAACACCTATTTCTACATTTTTTTTCTGAACATGAGAAAAAACTTGTGTAAATATAGGGACTAATAATAAATTTCCTTAAACTTGCTTTACCTGTTGCATTCTTCTGTGAAATTAACCATTTCTCATTTTTCCATTTCTATTTTTTCTCGTGTTAAAAAAAAAGCCAATATGTAGAAAAACGTCTTTTGGAGATTCGCATCGTCCTTCCTGACGGTGCCGATGAGTCGATTGTAGCCGTATCAGAGATAACACAAAACGAAAAAGAAACAATAATTCCAGCCGTTTCCATCGCTGACGAAAGAGCCGTGAAGTTCTCGCATCCGGCGCCGTCCCCGTAATCAGCGCTGTCGCCATAAATTAATAAACCTGTGGTAATTAATACGATCTCTGAGTCACTTGTGCGACGAGCGCGGGTACCAGAGCAGACCGCCCGCGGTGAGCGTTCAATTGAAACGATAGTGCGGCCCCCGCGTAATTAGTAACCTTGGCTACCCGACTCATACACCTCCGCGAGGCTTTGATACTACCCGTTCTACTGATAAGACCAGCTGAAAATTGAATCTATCGAGCGGAGCGTATACGACGATCGGAAATATGCGAAGAAACTGATTCGATCACTGCCGATGAATCTGCATCTCAAGCTACTAACAAGTTCGTTTTTCCACCTCCAGCTCATTTATCCTCTTCTGGCGTCAATCCGTTCACACACCGACTTCCCCAGCTGTTTCACCCACCCCAGCAGAGTCGCACAGTGCGCATCAGTCGCATCAATACGCATTACGCATCAATCGCCTTACATGCGTAAGCCACACTGTAGCGGCTTCGAGATTTTGCCGCTCCAAAGCGCGTAACTAGCATTCGGCAATTAAAAATGACTTGAATTTACAAAACCCTTGAAATAAAACTTCTGTGTTGGAATCTTGTTCAAAATATCTTTTGACGTTTAATATATACTATTATTTCATTTTTATATGTCTTACTTTATTTACTTTATTATTTTTATATGTCTTTATATAAGGCGTTGAATGCCCTAAAAAAACATATGCTTTCGATTCTCCGAATTTTTGATTATCCTAACTAAACCCGGTCTCGGCGGGTTTGGATAATCGAGGTTCTGCTGTACCCATATGGAGGCTGAAGCGAGCATACGGTGCAACAGTGGTGTCACGACTCGAGAGACCACTTCCCCTCGGATATTCTAGCGTCAACTTGCTTCAACTTTGATGGCAGTTTTTTTCCGTCCCCGTTAATGTCCGCCATCTTTGTCGACGTCTGTCGTTTTACCGTTCCCCATCGCGGCGCAGCAGAGCATACACACCTTTGAACAATTTCTGAACAATGGTGTGCCCGCAGGAATTATACCGGACTTGCGACATGTGGGGGTTTAATAAAACGGGGTGGCTGTGGTACTCGCGGCTATCAGAGGTCACAGCGTCCTCGTGGGTCCTTCATGGCGGGTGACGCACCGTTGGCAAGGACGCGTGAGGTCAGTGCGTGGGTTGTTGCACCTCGACGGGTGGCTAGGAAACCGCGACTCCCTGTCTCTCTCCCTCGCTTTGCGGATCGATCCAGCTTGCGGAAGACCAGCCCTGGGGTGCACCAACCCGGCGGCGATGGGGAGCGTGGCGAGCTCGATGAGCTCTACCTAGGTAAACTCACCCGCCGAAGCGGTCTGGCTCTCTTCTTGCCTCCATCGCTCTCCCTCTCTCCATCCGTCTATACTTTCCGCAGCTTCGCCGACCGCCACCCTGGTCCAATATTCCACCAGCGTTCCATAGCAACAGGCAGCTATTTACGCTTACTGGGAATTCAAGTTCCAAATCAAACAACGCTGAGAGGCAAGCTTCCCTTGCATTCGCAATAACGTTCCACGAACCCCTCTTTAGCCATCCAGGCGTTAAACGCTCCTGGCTCTGCACTGCATTTCCGGATTTTCAGGGTGTTTTCATCCGAGAGAGGGACGTGTTTGGAGAGATCCGTCGCCATTTGTTTCGGGCGGTATCAACTGACTAAAATTGGTTCTTAACAGTAAGATACGCGCTGCCCTAAACAGAAGATTCGGGGCGTGCCATGTGGGCCAGCTTTGGCCCTGACACGGCCTTTTCACCCGATATATTAATTTACAAAAAAAGTTTCATCTCAAATGGCGATGGCGTGTCTTCGGCTATCAATTCTTGTATCGGATTGTAATACCGTGTAGAGCGCCAAAAAAAAAAAAAATCAGCAAGGTTGAACTTGGAGGTGCCGGTTCTGAAGGTTAAAGGCAAAAAGTTACCACGTTTATCGCGATCCCGTTCCGAGTCGGCGTCTGTCGACCGTGTCGTCGCGTATGTTCTCCTCTAATGCTACTTACAGCCCCCGCATTGATGCAAAACGTCCCGACACCTCCACGTCAATCCCCCTTTTTTCCCCATTCAATGTACGCCATCGCCGTTTTATTTTTCTTTGCCCTGCGAAATCTTGCGCGGCTCTGGGATTAACTGCGGAAAAGTTCGTAGATATATATGTGTCTACGATATATATAAATGTGTACATAAATATATATACTATACAGCTCGCCCACGGTCTGTTTGTTGCGACGGAAAGTTCCTCGCTTCCCCGGCGAGGCCGGAAGGTTAATTCGATCCTGCCCGCCTCGTAATTCGTGGATGTTATTGGAACTTGAAGCTTTCCACGAAACGATCTCATCAACGGAACTGCCTCTTTTTTTCATTTCAGGAACGACTAACTCGTTCATCGGACTCATCAAATTCCCGGGCATTAATTCGTAATTTACTCACCCCTTTGTTTTTCTCCGCGATACCCGAAGCCCTCGTCACAATTGACCCGATAATTGCCCGCCCGTTATCATTATTACGCCCCGGTGTGACATGAACCCGATTAAAAATGACCTTCGCCGGAGCTTCGAGTCAAAATTCGACGCCCTCTCGAAATTTCATTGACAGCGCTGCGCCAGGGTGCGGACATGTTCTGTGAGGATTAATTTCGTTCACTGATGGGATCACTAGGAGAGCGCTCGTCCGCCGGTCAATACCGCCGATCCGAACTATTTCGCCGTTCGACCTTCGGAGCTTTCCACTGTCAAGCTCGAAGAGAGTAGCCATGACCGCCATTGGAAAATAACGAATACGAAGAGAGAATGGAAAAAAGTTTGCTTCTCGTCACGTTCGCTCTAGTGACGATAAACATAGATTAGACACAGGTTGGGTTTTCCCCTCTCCAATCATATCCCCTGCACGTGCGCCCAGAACGGTATCGAGAGCTTCGTCCTTCGCCTGCCATGCGCGAGGCCGGATATAACCTGACAGGAGGTCGAGATCGGCGAACCAGTGTTTCGCGTAGTTATATCTACCGAAACCTATTATCTGAATGAGCGGCTCGTTAACGATGAGAATTCGCGAGTGCCGGACATCATTGTGTTCGAAGATTTCCGAATTCATGTATTGTCTTATGTTCCATCCTCGATGGCGGAAGAGCCGCGTGGCTCTTATCCTACACCGTTTTATTCTCCGGCTAATGTACATAAGGGGCCTTCTCTATCGTTTCGAAGTGGGTCTGACCCTTCACATCTTGGATTGGGCCCATTTTTATATGACTGAATTAACTCTCAAAAGCACGCAGATTTTTTTATTAGATTTAAAAAAATTGTTTATAATTATTTGTGATTAATAAAATAAATTTATTTATCGCCACAAGTTAAACTTTTTTTTTTAATTCTGAGAAATTTAAGGTACATAAAAAATGGTAAGATTTGAGTCGCAGTGGGACGGTGTCCCCTTCATTTTTTTTTTCGAAAAAAACAGTGAAAAAATTTGAAAGAACATGTCAGTAAATTATGAGTTATTGCATAACCATTTTTGTATGCAACACGCTACGCAATAATTCGCCCTCTGTAGGATATTCAATGTCTGTGAAATCGCGTAAGTAGGATCGTCGGACATTGTTGCAGGATGCGCCGAGGAAAGATCGCACGGATGACAATTTGCATTTATAAGGGCTGGAGGTTCCGCGATTTAACGATCGATCAATCATAAGCCTCGCCGGGTGGGCGTATGAAATCACCCGGACGGGGTAGGCGCTGAAGCCGGAAACAATCGGATTCGATCCGGTGCCCACCGACAGAGGAAGTTCCATCTCCCCGCGGCTCGGTAGTCGCGTTTAAGGTGTCGCGATTAAATCGTCTCGTAAAGCCAGACAAGCAGCGTGTACACTTTAAACGCTGATAGAGCTCGGAGCGTGGAAGCGGAGAGCCATTAACGGAAACAAAACTGCAGTCGTTAGATTAATTACCCGCTCTGACCCTTTTTACGCGATACATCAAGCGGTGATTTACGCCGCCCGTAAACTCGGCCGCGGGTATTAAGCGTGGCGAATGAAAAATCGTTTTTACCGTCACACATGTCGGAGAAAGAGAGCGAAAGTTGATATTTAAAAAAAGAACTGCTGTTCCTTTAATCCTCTAACGTAGGAAAATTCCCGCCGAATTGCACGTTCAGTTATTGATTCAAGTTAATTTAACCCGAGTAGAAATTTCCGAGCGTTACATCGGGCCCCGATAGGGTCCTGATAAGGCCTGATCAGGCCCTTGTCAGGCCTTCTCAGGGCCCGATGTAACGCGTGAAAATTTCTACTCGGCAATTGCTTTAAAAAAAAACCAGCCACTATTTAATTCTTTAATGAAAAGTGCCTGAAGAGACCTTCTTAGGGCCTTCAGCAGGTGATATAATCCTTTAAATTTGCTGCCAGGCTCGGAGTGCAGATAAAAAAAATGTAATAAAAAAAAACAATTTGACACTACGCGGGCATCGAAAACCGTTCGTATCCGCTGTTCAGTGATAGTCGCCTGGCTGCGGTCAGACGCGGTAGACTCGTGACCGAGGTAGCTTTAAAATCTCGCCATGCGGATGGATGACCTCGGCGGCACGCGCGGCTCTCGCCTCCTCGTTCGATCAACGATGGTAAACCGGCGTTGGATGAGTGTCGGGACGAAGCGAAGGAGAGCGAGCCGGCACGATCGAGAAAAATGTAGAGAGCGAGCGAAAGGGTGGTTGGGCTCGGTGGTGCGGAGGGTGAGAGACACCCGGTTGATCGATTGAGTGAGGGGAAAAGGGAAGAGGGCCAGCAGGAGGTGGTAAGCGCGGCGAGGGTGAATGGGGGTTGAGCGTCAGGCCGGGTCAGGGTCATCCAGTGAAGGGTGAGGCTTCCCTGCTGGCGGGGATGGGACGGGAGGAGTTAAAGGGTCCGGACACCGGTGTCTCGGCCGTTGCCTGATGGTGTTATTACGGCGCAAAAAAAAAAAAAAAAGAAAAAAGTTCGCTGTACAACGCGAGAGAGATCCAAGGAAAAGCCAGAATACGAGACGGAGAAACAACGCGCACGGAAAAAATTAATTTATTTTACGGCGACCGTTTATTTGCTTTAAGTAAAATATTCATTTGATTTAAATAAGATTTATTTTATTTGAATAAATATTTACTTAATTTAAATAAATATTTACTTAATTTAAATAAATATTTACTTAATTTAAATAAATATTTACTTAATTTAAATAAATATTTACTTAATTTAAATAAATATTTATTTAAATAAAATAAATATTTTACTTAAACCAAATAAATAGTGGCCGTAAAATAAATTATTTTTCTAGGTGCAATCGTAGTTATCGTCGGGAAGAAACGGCAGACGTAGAACCTCTCTCCTCTTCTGCTCCGACCCCATACGGGCGACCTCTAAACTTTCCAAGAACACGCACGTGCCCTTTCGGTAAGAAACCCTTGCGGCCACGACCACGTTTTATTTAGCTCGACGATACGCACGATAAACAGGTCGATCAGCATACATAGGCGTGTCATCGCACGAGTCGCCTGAAATGGGTGCCTTCGGATTTTCCCGATCGCGAGAGGTTCGACCAATACCAACTGTGCGGCCCGTCGTACATGAGATCTTTTCACTTTCTCTTCACATACGATGTATGTGAAGAGAGAAGATGTCGTAACAACAACAAAGAAATGACTCAATTAGTTTGATGTAGCTCCGACGTAATTACTTTATCTGTGACGTTGGAACGATCACGGGGTGTTGGAGAGACAATTCTCCGACGTCTTTGGACATCCCACGGAGGGGATAATCGTAAGCGATGCTCTTTTTAGATGAAAATCTCCGAGACAGAAGATTCTCGCTTAGCCTTCCCCTCGCCACTTTCGACCCCAACTCGTTCCCACTATCTTGTACCTCCACGTATTTTCTCCCTTGCTCCCGGGTATCCAACGCTTCTTAGCAGTTTCTTCCACTCCATCTCGGGAAAGGCAATATTTAATCCACTTATCCGACAGTCTCATAGTCCCTGGAACGGTATAGCGGCGGAATGGAAGCTCGGTGCGGAGGCGGAGGGAGCAGAAGGGAGTTAACGTGCCTCAGAGCTGAGGTCACCATTCTGCAAGTTTCTCGTCTGTAATATACGAGCCCAAGTTTACTTTTTTTTTCTCTTCTTTCTTTCGGCTTTCTTGGTGAGTGCTTCGCCGGCCTTCGCGCAGGGCGAGCGGGAATTTTCTCGCGGATGACCCGTGTGTATTTCCGACGGAGGTCAAGGTCGAGGTGGGCGACATGATAACAGACCCTAATTGGGGATGAACTTACAATCTTGTTATTTTCTATTGCTGCCAGCACTTTTACCGGAGTTTCTGGTAGACCGCGATTCCCGTGCCTTTGCGAAGCAAACTCAATTGTGACGGTGCAAAAAAAACGAGGAATAGATAAATTGGCTCCCGGCTCGAATTCTATGAATTTCATCGGCTGGTTGTCGACTCAGGGGTTGTTTCACCCCTCGTGGCAGTGGCAGATACGGTCACGAACCCTCCTTTTCATTAATATTTACATGTCAACCAGTTCTCGTGAATAATCCATAAGTGTGTGTCGTCTCTCGCACGGATAAAAAACAATTTTCTGGAACAGCGACAATCTTGTTACCGTAACTACTTTACGAACTCGGCACACGGATAACAATCCGTTTTTTCGTGCCACAAAACATCGTCAGCGATCAACATTTTGTTGCTCCAGTAATACAAAGTAACTAAATGAAAATAAACATTAATAATTTAAAAAAAATATCAGCAATCAACATTTTGTCATTCTAACAAAACAAATTAACTAAATAAAAATGAATTTAATTATTGTTCCAGCGTTGCCGGATTAAACACGGCTAAAGGTGTCTTGGAATTAAATTTAATCGCGGACGAAGCCGGTGTCGTCTATCGTCACGTTCTGTTATGCAGAACAGTGAGAAACAGTCTTGACTCGGATTCGGTGAATCTTACTGGATGAGCTGAGCTTACGCGTATTAAGACAATTACCGAACAGACATACAGCGATTTTTAATTTTTTTTTACGCGAGTCCCTCAAATAAATCTTCATTTGAATCAAATGGATATTCACTTAGAGTTAACTGAACACTTATTCGAATGGAATAAATTTTTTTTATTCCACAAATATTTATTTGCATGGCCGTCAAATAGATTATTTTCCTAAGTGCAAGTTTTCGTTCCGAGAAAAAAAAAATGCAGCAAATTAAAGAATGCTTAAAAAAGCACATGTGCTCGATCGAAGAGCGAATGTGCAATCATCGCAAGTGTTGTTGAAAAAAGTATGATGTATGAATTCCTGGAAAATTATCCTCGAACAGCTTTTTTATTGTTTTGATGAGAATACGCTATTGAAGATGGAATTTTTTTTTGTGCCTCCAAGTGCTCGTAAAATTCAACGGATTAACCTTCTCCGATACCGGACGACGCTGTTCGCAGACTCGAGGACACCGTTGTCACCGTCCCGCACGATATTGTCCCGCGCTTCGCATAAGCAAACCAATAATTTTAACAATTTAACGACAACGAGACTATGAATCGACGCGCTCCTCTTCCTTACGACCGATTCACGGTCGTCGTCGAGCGTCCTATCGCGGTTATTACGCCTCGAGTCGTGGGTGCTTCTGAATACCGTGGCACCGAGGAGTATCCGAAGCGAATAGCGCGTATCGACGAACCATAAAACTAGTCGTCCTTCCGCGGGCGCGCTCGTCTTCGATGGCCGATTTTTCGCCCGGTGCGATTCGGATCGAGGGCGCGAGCCGAATAAACGAAAACACAAAAAAAACTAAACTTGCGATCAACCGAAGCTCGCGATTCGAGACCGTACGTTCCGCGTCTGGCAAAAATACAAACGTCCGGTAAAATAATCCTTGGATGGAGATTCAAGGATTCTTCGACGCGAAAAGACGAAGAGGAGACGCGTCCGGGGCGAGGCGGAGAGAAAGAGCCACACCGGGCGCTCGAAATGCCGAGGTCGACGTGCATTTTAGTTGCCCATTCCTATATGAATTGGCCGATAAACTTCGGAGAGCCAGCCGATAAAACTCGAAGCCGAGATTGCGTTACGAATATAGTTCGGATACGAATAAGCATCGCGTATCCGTCGAGATAATTCAGCACAACAAGCTTATCGGAAGCTATCAGCTTGAATGGAGTCTCGTATTAGTTCATGCGACGGAGCGGAGAAGTGCATCGTTTAGCTGCGCAGAGGTGAAGAGACGCACGCGCGGGGTGCATCGGATCGGCGTGTCGCATCGGTGTGGCTGTTGACGACACATCGGCTGACCTTGCTCGGTGGGGGCAGGGAAATACGTCGTCGCGATGGTAATCCTTTCACGCGGCTGTATGGCGTCGCCGTTATCAATCGCACCGCGCGCATAGAGGTGGCTCGAGCGAAGGCATATCGCGGAGCAAAAAAATCTGGCACTCACGTGTAACAAGCTTCCGTCCGACGTCGAGGGTCGCGGGCCGTTCCCACCGCACTGCTCCGCGGGCCAAGTTCAAGGACGCGGAGAACGTGACTGCGCTTATCTGCTCTGGCGGCTAACTGCGGATTGAAAAAAAAAAAATATTAATGTCATAGGATGATGAGAGATGGAGCTAGAGAGGAAGATAAAATGCGTTGTTCGCCGCACCCCAAGGAAACGCGAGTGGAGCCGATGAAAAGCGAAAAAATATTTTTGATAGTACATATGTATAAAAAATATTTGATCGACATAACGTGTACAACCTACAATCCTAAAACAAACGATTCGTGAGCGCGACGCCACCGATTGCTATATTTTCTAGTAAGAAGAACACACATTCTGGCAAAAACTACCATATTATCTAACAGAATGTATTGAATTTAATACGAATGTTCGCCAGAATATCGCTGTAGTTCCCATATACCTGAAAGTTCCGTCAGTTCTTACCAGGTTTATGTCAATTTCTATCAGAAGTATTAAACTATCTCGCAGGTGGGGTTTGGTCCCGGCTGACCGTTACATCCCAGCGTGGGCGCCAGTCTCGCCAGACTCCGGAACTTGACGCAGACTGGCCTCAGCGCTGGCACGTAACCGCCAGCCAGACCAACCCCACCTGGAGTTTAAAATCAATTTTCATCGTTCCGTTTAATGAGAACGAATGCTACGATCTCCTTCGGTCCAGCAGGTGCGCGGACATGCACCGCTACCTTGTCTCGCACTATTTTTTAATTTTGCGGCACGCCAGAGAACGCCGATTAAAAAATCCCATCCAGTTTATACAGAAGGGACCGCCCGGTGCGTTCGTGAATTATGCATAAGCGTACCGGTGCGAGTACGAACGTCGCAAGTTTTCTCGACTCCGCTTCTACCGCGGCTCTCGGCGAGTAATAGAGTCAAGCCAGACGGGGCGTAAAAATGAGGAAGGATTGCGAGGAGAAAAGGGCGAAGGTGAGGAGAAGAGGAAAATTCATGCATGAACCGGTGTATCCTCCGTTCCTCTTTGCCATTTTCAAGGACACGAGGGTGAGGAAATGAGGGACGCGTCGTAGGTTACTCGGAACTCCAATATCCGAACCGCCCCAAAACGCCAGCAGGTCCATATTGACATTGGAATTCGCGGAGGAACCTGGTCGCGCATCCGCGGGAGCATTCTTCGTGAACCCGGAGGTATTTCCGACCTTCGAATTCCCCCGAAGTTTCAGTCTCCAATTTCGACGAGAGTTCGCCGCGAGGAATCTTCCGTCTTCGGCCGTACGACCTGCGGAAGTCTCGACGACGAACGACGACCGTGGGACACACGTGACGAATCCGCGACTATCCGCGCGACTTGCCACGAGTCACTCATAACCTCACGTGCAAATGGAACCGCGCCATTCGTTATTGGACTCCAAAGTCGCACCTGCAGCCGTGCGATTCTCGGAAGCTCAAAGGCGTCCGCTATCGCGGCTCTGACGCGAAATCGTACTGATCCGCGTTTGAAACGGCTTTGCGCTTCGGGATTCAGCGAATTATCTTCGTCGATCGTATAATCCCGAGATGACTCTGATAGAGGCGAGCGGTTAATCGTAAATTGCTTTTGAAATGATTTATTGCTATCGCGCACGTCCTTTCCGAGTAGAAATGAAAAATCCTCGAATCGCCCGGATGCTGATGGAATCCGATAAACCCTGTCGCGTCCGCGCGGGCGCTCCGTCCGTCCCTTATCATGCGATAATTGCAGCGATGATTACCTGCGGCGCGAGAATAGAACATGTGTCTGCGTTTGTTCTTGTTATTTTTTTTCCCCCCGATGATATTACGCTTTCTCTTTTCTCTTCATTTTCCATGCCTAGCGCCTCGCGTTATCTACGCCACACAATTGCTGCGATCCGACCCTGAATCGACGGTCACAGATATCATTGAATTCTCCGATGCGTACGCTGCAGTATCTCGAGCGCGCGTCGGTATTCTTGTTACATTTTATTCAGCTCTAAATTGTCGCCCCTTGAGATAATTGTTCTGGATCGCACCAATTGAACTGTTGTTTCTGATGAATTCGTGTTATCGGAGAAATCTCGGAATATCGATGAGTCTTGTTCTACCTCAATTGCGGAAACGAAAATAATGACTCGCGTCTGGCGAACACGCACATTTGTTTTTTTTTTCTCTATAAAGGGACCGGCGAAGAGTGTATAAATAAATGGAGTGTACGACTGACTATCCAGGTTAAGGTGACTCGAATGACTTTCCCCCGGCAATTATAATTTTTATAATAGTTGCCTCGGATCGAAGGCACGGAACGGAAGGCTCTCTTCGCATTAAGAATGCGCGATATATCACCGCGTTCGTGTCAAAGCTAAGTAGTCGGGCGTAATGGCCACATTTCTCGGTCTCACACGTGTCGCATTCAAATTTCGCGCACAGTGCGCGACAAAGTATCGCGTCCCTGAATAATCGCATCACCACAAGGGTAACGGCACGACTCGCGCTATGTACATCGATATACATAATGGCGTGTCGATCGTACTTTTTGATAAACGAGCCCTGTTTTATAGTGCGAGCTCTATTGTCTCGCGTCCTCGCACTTGACACTACGCTCCACCTGTAGTTTGCAGGTGCGATATGCGTATATTGTATCGCGCATCACCCGTTTTATAGATCTATTGCGCGATTCCCGCGCTCGCAACCATCGACACTCACGGACACTCACGGTGAGTGGAACAAAATCCATTCCATGAGCTCGGATTCAACCTTTAAAAAAATTTAGCCCACGGAATGGAATTAATTATAATTGGAATACATTTTTTCTACTAGTTGAATTTTAGCTCATGAAATGGAATTAATTATATTCTATGAGCTGCATTTTTGAATGATTTATTGATTCGATGGATCATTGATCTAATAGATATTGATGTAATTGATCTAATGGTTTAATGATCCAATGGAAAATTTAACCTATAGAATGGAATAAATTTTCTAGGGGTCGAATTTTATCCTGTGCCATGGAAATTCGTCACAGACACTTGCACTGAGCATCTGAAATTAGTTCTTTTTTTATATACAAGAGTTGGTTGCAAATCGCAAGGGTGCACTGTGCGGTCGTTGAGATGAAGTGGCTGCAATACAGGAGCGGTGCTGAAGCAGAGTGCCAATACGGGTTATCGAATACAAGACGACATAATCGAATGCGACGAACACGTCGAAAACGGTGTTTGTCGAATCGGCAATCTTCACGCCTCCCGTAAAAGTTCTCGTTTGGCAAATTGCGAAGAGGACACGGGCCGTTCTATCCGCGAACGAGCGGCACGCGATCGCGAAACCGTCACGAAATGTATCGCGTCCGTTGTGGAAACGGACAAGGATCGCGTGATCGCTCATCACGGCAAACGCTCGTGACGGCGATGTGTGCTTGTCTATTACTGTGTTGCAGAAAACTGTGCAAACAAGTGAAGCTGGTTGAATCTGCGTTGAATCTCGAGCACGAAACATTACTCGACGTCTTCCTACCGAGCTCATCTTCGCCAACGGAACTAAAAAAAAAAGATGACTCTCGACCGGAAATGGTTGACGAAAAAAGTTCACATAATTTTTTTTCTCTTCCCATCGTGAAGACTACACCTCGAGGAAAATCCGTGATTTTTTTCAGATTTTTTACAAACAATTTCGGAACTGCTGGAGCCGTCCGAAGCTCGAGAACGGGCAAAAATGTATACGCGGAAGGACTAACGAGCCTCCACATAGTCTATCGTCTCCCGGGAACGCGTGAGTCACGAACGAAACGATGCGAGACCGTGCATAAAATGCGACGTCGACCGGCAAGTCGAAGCCCCGACCTTCGCATCGAACGATGCACAAAAATAAAATAACAAAAATAAATGAACAAAAATAATGTCCCAAAGATCCGTCGACGCGGAGGGAGAGAGCTCGTTCGACGAGACGTCGCGGTAGCGAAAATCGTCGTCGCTCGTTGTCCGCGGGGTCTTACGCGAGAACGGCTGTCAATTTGGCCCCGCGCTTCGCGACGAGCAGTCAAGGACGTGGACCTCGTTTGAATATGAATTGCCCCAATTAGGCTCACCTTTATTCGCGTCGCTGGTGTACGTCTGTTTGTTCGCTGATTGGTCAGGATTATAGGCCGTATCTCGGCGCTAGCCGGTTCGCGGTGCTTTTCGAGCCGCACGCACCGCCCGCCCTCCGCCCGGCCTCATCCGCCGCGAAGAGACAAATGCATATATACATTTCCACTCTCCGTTCTCTCCTTCGTCGGTACGCCGTTGGGATCGACTCCGTACCGAGGTCAAGCTCGGGCGGTCTTGAAGGGCGCGATGAGTACATCGTGCGGAGAATAAAAAGGAGACCGGCGTGTGTGCGTCCGTACCGATGTGGAGGCGGAATCTTCGGGCTGCAAGGTAGGTGCGGGCGAAGCGGCCCGCGTCCTGTCGTCGTGCAGCCTCTTTGTCCGATACGGTTATCGTCTTTGCTTTCGCAATGATTCTCCCGCGGCGGGGTGTGCGCTGTACAGCGGAGGATGAGAGCGGTAATTGAATTTGCGCCGTTCACGGAGCCCAGAAGCGTCGTTGAACGAGTCGAGGCGAACGATCAACCCGACCGGGGGAGTCTCATCCTTGCCGCGACGTCGAGAGCCGGGGAACGGCAGCGGAGGTGACTTCAAGGCTGGCGAAAAGGACTGTCTCATTCCCCGGCTAACTAACCGCGAGGCGAAAGAATAATACGGATAGCGGTACCGTCGATGCCGCCGGTGCTGGCGGCCGGGCTGGCCAGTGTCACCGCGCCGTTCAGCGATCTCGAGGACTTACCGGATGGAGCGTCGCGGGAGGGGACTCCGCTGAACAGCTGTTGCAAGGACGAAACGAGGATGGAGCTTTCCTCGCTCCTCGGTCGCGGGCCGCCTTCGAGGCTGCTCGCTCTCTCGCTACCTCTGTGTACACCGGCCGTCCTCAAGTATTTTTTCCAATCTGGCCTCGACGGCTAATGGAATCCCCGAGATTTCAGCGCTCCACCCCGTGCCCTCCGCAGTACCGTCGGCTAATCCTCACTTAATCAATTGAGAATTCGCCGCGGTAATCATCGTTCCCTTTAATCATCGCCGAGCCACGCGGCTCCCGGCTCTCGTCCTTCGCTAACTCTCTTTCTTATGCCTCGACGAGCCTCGGCTGAAAGAAATCCTCCCTATCTCGCCGCGAGAACGGTAATTTTTTATTTTTTTTATCCGATCGGCCTCAATTCCTCTGTTTTTTTTTACTTCTCTTCTTACTCTCGGCAAGATGAACGGGCAACTTTTTTACTCCGTGAAGACACACGGCCTCGGCTCCATACGTTATTTTTTTATTCGCTGGGTTTCAATGTCGTTATTATCATTATTGTTTACCAATTTTCCGTCCAAAAAAAAAAAAAAAAAATTATTTCTACAAGTCGCGAGCGTGGAGAATCAGCGCGAGAAAAAAATTGTTATTCACCGGGCTGATTCGTCTCGAGATATTTCGCAACTTTGCCGAACGAGTCTGACACACGACTGGACATTCCGTTGCGCGGAGAGATCGATCTCCGACCCGAGACTCGACGAATCCCCGATTGCCGGAAGTAGGCGAGCGAGGATCGGGACGAAATCCTTGGTGTCCGTGCACCGTTCTCCACGGCGGCTGGCAAGGTCGCTTTAGACACACTCAGAGAGCCCGGGCATTGGAGAACGCACGCCGAACACCCATGAACGCGATCGGGTTGCCCAGACGCAATTCGCTCGACGATACATACGCCCGTGCAGTATAGAACGACGGAATAACGGAATATCGGACACACCGGGCATATTTATGCGAACGCACAATCCTAACGTTGCGTAACGCTCGGGGAGAACTGGAATAGCGGGAACTGGTTTTCCATCGGCCAGTGTATAATTGCCCGGCGTCTTAATCGGGAGCTTCGGGCGAGCGACCTTCGAGCGAGAGTGAGACTGGGATCGGCTCTAACGTCTTCCTTCACCCGGCGGATCGAAAAGCACGCGAGTTACGTCGACGCCACCTGCCTCAATCGCCACGCCGATATTGTGCCGTACACCGGCGATCATCGCCGAGCGGCGACACGGTAGTCGTCGTTGATCGTGCGAGAAAGTTTCCAGCCGAGGGGCCCGATCTTTCGGCGGGAGGCTGAAAGCCGCCGGATAACGAGAGGGACCTCGCCGCTTCCCATGACAAATTGGTCCCGACTCCCGTCGGGAGAGCGCATGCGCGGAATCCGCGTTCACGAGGCAAACGTGTCCCTGGGAGCGCGATCGCTCTCCCCCTCGCCCCGCCGCTTTACGGTCGTAAACCCGAAGAGGAATTTCGCACCGTTAACCCACGTGCAATTGTCCGAATTGCTCGCGGCTCTCGACGGCCGGCTGAGAGCGCGAAGAACACGTCGCCGAGGCGCGAAGGCGCGTGAAATAGATGACGTTCGCCGACGAGCCGAGAGATATCGGGCCGCAAAAAAATGTGTTCTCCACTTCGGCGGAGAACCTTCGGACACCCACACTCGCGAAAGAGGCGGCTGGTCTGTGCGCGAGCGGTACGCCATGCAGATTCGGGCTAAGGAAGAGTCGGCACCGGGAAGGCCGCAGACCCGTCGCGGATCTCTCGCCTCATCGCGAATTTAAGTTGATCAGCGCTGATCCAACAAACCTCCCACGCGACGCAGACGCCGATGCAAAATTCACGGAACGGTTGGGGCATGTCGTGCCGAATCGACGGAGAATCACTGATAGGGAAAAAGTGCACTGAGAAAAAAAAAATAAAATTTTTTTGCGATGTACAAAGTACATTAATGTCCAGAAGTTCCATCCTCGATTTCTTTCGGAATTGGGACTCGCGTTGCACGAGCGCGTTCTCCTTTCCGCCGGTTCGTGGATAACCGGGCGCGTGTGTTATCGCCGGGCGAACTCACGGAGGGACACATTCGCCTTATTTTCTCTCGCATTGCCGGGCCCCTTCTCGGCGCACGAATGAGAATTGGACCGGAATAAAGTAGTTCGGCTTTCGCGCTTCACTTCGGCTTCGAGAATCGTGCGTCGGCCCGGAGAGCGCTCGGTGGCTGACACTTCCGGACCGGATGGGCGAGAGACCGCGGTGTCCTCGCTCTCTCTCCCGGCGCGTAAACGGCCGGGCTTCTCTCGACGCTCCGATGCTTTTGTAAATGGTAATTTTCGAGGTACCGGGCTCGTATCGCGCGGCTCGTACGAGTTTAAATTTCGACGGTCCCGCTACACATGTGCAGCTTTTGCTTGTTCGGCGTATAACGTCGATTTCCCTTTTAGCCGCTCCGGACAGGATATGGGTGCGGGTGTCAGGGCAGGAGAATAACGCGAGCCACGGCGGTCAGTTTGACCCTGGATTTTATTTATGTTTCCCCATAGCCGCAGTTTAAAAGCCGGTTACACACATGAAGGGGCAGAGGCAAGGCTGTAGCCGCAGACTCGTCGTCATCGTCCGCAGCCGCAACTATTTCGCTGCTTTGTCTCGATCGGAGTTATTTTTTTTTTATTATTTTTTTTTTTACTTCGTATTCTTTTTTTTCAGTTTCGAAAATAAGAACGCATCCGTATCGAGTGTGTCTGTGTGTGGTCTTGAGGATTTAAACTTTTTTTTGTCTTACCTCAAAGGGTATTTTTTTTGGTGACGACTCAGGCCGATTAATTTTGAATAAGTTATTGCCCGAATGACATTCGACTCCGATTGGATGGATCAAGGCGGATTCGAAATTGCTTGGCCGTGCGTCGTCTCCGGCGACACGTTGGTGATTCGAGATCGAGTCAACTCCGGAGTAGCATTGGAGACACTGCGTTCCATTGGACGTAATCGACTAGGAAACGCGCTTACCCGCTCTCGCTCGTGCGGCCGGTAAGCCTCGAAGGTCGTCCTTGACTCATGGCTGGAAACGCATGTACAGCTATGAAGGAGATCCGTGCAGCAGCTTGGTGTTTGTAGATGAATGACGACCGCCGGCACGAGCCGTCGGACGTCGCTGTTATGAATATGCCGCATTACAAAAACAATGACGTTACGATATGTGCGTCGGGTTAGTGCGGGGCAAAACGGACCCGTGTCCTCCATGTCCATGCAAAACGGCCGTCACACCGAGTTCACCGTTAAATTACAGTATTGTGACGTCACTTTTTTATTTTTATTTCGTGTGTTAACTGACGGTCAGCTTCTTTTTGTCCCACACTCGCCCCCCTTCCAGTCTCGCGATTTCTCCATCGGAACCATCAAAATAGCAACTCCGCAGCAACTTGGTGTTTATAAATAAGTGACGAACACCGGCACGAGCCGTCGGACGTCATTGATATAAATATATGGCATTATACAAAACAATGACGTTACGATACGAACGTCGGGAGAGTGCGAGGCAAAACGGACCCGTGTTAATGCAAAAACGGTCGGCACTCAGAGTCACCGTTACATTACGGTATTGTTACTTCACTTTGTTTTTTATTTTTTATCTTTTGTGTTAAATGACGGTCAGTTTTTTGTCCCCCGCCCTCCCACTCTAGTCTCGAAATTTTGCCGTCGGAACTATCGAAATAGCAAGAGGAACAAAACGCCGACGATCGGTTACGCCATGCGTCACGAATTCGTGTTTCCGGAGCGTGAGACTTTGGAAACGCGCATGCGCACGACTACCGTTGTAACATATCCGAAAATATATTTAATGGATCGATCATTTGCGCTGGCAAGCGTTTCTCGCGTGTCACTACTCACGATAATTCGTCAACGGCTACGAGCGGTTCAGCGTAATGTGAAAGGAAACTACGAAAGTCTCCGGGAAGGTCGGCGCGACGAAAATAAATTAAATTTCGTCTGTCGGACGCGGATGCGATACGAGAGTCTGCGGTGTGATTTGAGCCCGCGCATTATTGCCTGTTTTTGTCATAACTGTCCATTTCATCGACCGAACAATCAATTATGCATAAACATGAGAGAAAGGGGCTTCCACTATTTCATGTACAATTGTGATGAAAAATGAATTACCTTTTTATTGAAATTGAAGTAAATTATTAAAATTAAAGTACTTTCATAGTAAAATTAAGGAAAATTATGAAAAATAAAGTATTCCCAATGTTTTTAATACACCGAACGTTAATTTTTCATCACAATTGTACATGAAATTTAATATCCCAATTTTTCCATAAAAACTTCCAATCCGGTACATTAAATTTCACAGGATTTTTTTTACAGTGTAATGATAACTGCGATAATGACAATTGTTACACGATTTATTAGAAACGAGACAAATTTCACTGACTCGACCTGTCCCGATGAAAAATCGAGGTGGAACGTTCACTTTCCCCATTCGAGCTGGTACGCGATCATGAAATCGGGTCATTGTGTGTCTTGGGCCCCGCCGCGGAGAAAGTGAGAGTACAGAGAGCATAACTCTCCACGCTTTTATCCAAGAGCGGGAGAGACTTATACCCGCGAGTCGCGGAGCGTGCCAGCTGGCGATGCCGATGCATCTCGATAAATTAATAATTGTGGAGGAGATTGCGCGGCGGTGTATCTCCCACTCGTCTTGTATACAATTTCAATTTTTTCCCCCATTTTTTTTTTATCACAGCCTTACTGTACTTACTATAACCAACGCGCCGCTGATACTTTGCTATTCTTGCCCACGATCAACCGCGTCGCGTTCACTTACCCCAAGTTTCTAATTTCAGATTTCTAATGTACGTAACTGGCTTTCGCGGCGAGAGTGTCGCATTGATTCCAGCCTGGCCGCGGTTCATACGGCTCGCTCTCTTTTCCATCGTAACGATAATAAACTTAATTCCCTCCGTGAACTTTGAATGAAACGGACAACGGATTGATAGTTTCAGATTCACAGTGCGAACTGCGAAAGGAAGGATTGATTGGCTCAGCGAACTTTTCGGTGTTTCTGAAGTCGGACGAAAAATTAGTTGCGCAAAAAAAAATTGGTTCTCGAGTCAAATTAGATGAAAACCAATTAATTGGTTGTACCAATCATGCAAATGTTTGTTGAGGCAAGCGATTTGTCGTCTGGCTCAGACATAGGCTGTCGGAATTAACCCTTTTTCCGTGTATGCCACACAGCACACCGTGCGATAGGTAATTCGTCCAGAAATCAATATACTTATTATACGTGCTCATTGATGTACAGATGTTAAAAAAACTTTCGACCGGCAAGAATCGGCTGGAGTCCGGTCGCGATCGCTCTCGAGAAAGAGCATTCAAGTTTGACCGGGTAAAACGTGGGTGGGTGACCCATTTACCCACTTATAGCTTATTCATCATTGTCCCAGAATAGAGGAGTCTTATCCTTCGTGTCTCGGGTCTGCATTCCTGCTTCTTCGTACAATTCTATCGCGTGAATAGACCATTTCAGGGACATCGGCATATTAGTTTGAAGAACCGGAGAACACTTTGCTCGATGGATTTTCCACTGCGATGACCGACGGCCGCACCCGGAAAAAATATTTATTGAAATCAAATAAATTTTTATCTTCAAATGACGTTTATTAAGATAAAAGAAATGTTTACTTGCCCTAACAAAATCTTTAAAAAATCTTTATAAAAAAAATAAATTATTTGTTATAAATATCTGTTCATTAGATCCAAATAAACATTATTAAATCATAAGAATAATACCATCAAAGAAATAAATAAAAATTAGAAATTAATAAACGCTCTATTAGGTTATGAAGCAAACAATCATTTTTCTTCGACATTAATAAATTTTCTTTGATTGGAATAAACTTTTTTTTGGGTGAGGTAACCGTAAGGGCGTATCTCGTGTACTTTGGCATTGGACTCAAGCCCTTTTGACTTTTATCCGTCGATACATGTTCTAAATATAACACACGATCCTCAAAAACTTTGTTTTACACGATTAAACACATAGATAGGGTGTTTAATCGCCCTTTGCCATCGATAATGAGCTCAAACACCTGCCAGAGTAGAAAAACCGGTATGTCGGAGTTGTGTCTACGAACGCATCATCGTAATTCGGTTGAATATTTTTGAGGTCGCGTCCCACTTCGCAACGCCCTAAAAAGTGTTCTGTGACCTACAGCGAGTCTCCGTGGTTTGACCCTGACATCACGCACGGGTTCCCGTCGTTCGTTCTAGCAGTTATTAGATGGTACAACGCGAGTCTCCGCTCCCTTTGTGCCTCTGATGCAAGAGGAGAAGACGACATTAACTTCGGAGGTCGTCGAAGCTCGAGACGTTAACAAAGTTTGTTCGTCAATGTTTTATAGAGCGTGCGGGAGTGTCTCTCCCGGGAATCGCTCGGTATTGTATTACGCTTCTCGCATCGGATCTCCGTGTTTCCCAACAATTTTGCCTTCTGTTCGATTTAACCAACCTCCCTTCAGATACATTTTCTTTTTTTTTTTTACTGATTTTCCTTTTGCTCTTACGCTCCTTTTTCCCTCCCACGCGTCGAACTCGAGAAAAAATCGCCCACGGCGTCGAATAGGATTTGCAGCCGTTGGAAGAAACAAACACACACATTCCCTTCATCGATTCGAATACGATTCGTATTTTCAACAAACGTTTCTCGTTCCCTGGAATCCAATTTTTTGTTTGTGTTTATTTTTCCCTTTTTTTTAATCCACGGACGGTAATTTAAACTTTACAAAAATAATAAAATTTCCACGAAAAAAAAGGTAAAATTAACGACAACAAAATTTAAAATTAACGAGAAAAAGATTGCGGACGTTTGTGGACGAGTAATGTTTTTTTGAGTGTGCAAACCTTTATTTTTTTAATCGTGCGGGGCAATTTCACGCAGCCGGGCCTGCTGCAGAAGCGGAGAAACAGAGCCATTGCACAGCACGTGGGCACGTAGAGAGGTTGAGCTTAGAGTTTTCATTTTACGATGTTGTCGAAGCCTCTTCGAAGTTGGCTGTGTCGTGTGCTGGCGAACGAGCGTGGCCCTCGCGTGCCTCGCGCGCAAGGTTGAACCCCGCTCTGGCTTTTACGGCTTTATTCATTTACGATTATTGTCGTGACTTCGATTTCGATACGAGAGAAATAACACGGGGGCAGCATGGCCGGAGGAGCTGCGCGATGTTGCGAGAATCACTAGTCGCTCCGTAAACCGTTGAGTCGCAAGACCGTACCTTGAAACTTTACTGCTCGGCAGTTATTCGACTGTAAAACTAATGCACTCGCGTACAAAGGGTCGAGGGGAAATACGGAGGTGGCCAGAAGCGCGTGGCCCGTCGACAAAGGGCCCAGGTAAATATCGTTACGGCAATAAGGGTGCAGCACGCGCTTCCCCGAACACATGTCCCCCTCCCTTGGAAAAAAAAGTGTATGCGAAAATCAATTTTTTCATACATTAAATATGCTTTTCACGAAAATGTTTGTATAATTCGTATGTAATGTTATGGAATATATGTAACGGATAGATCCGGGCAAATATGCAGTGCAAAAATAAATTTTAAAATTAAGGTAGTACGAGCACGACCTTGATTATTAGGTACAATGCAATTTTTTGTATATGTTACAATCAATGCATAGAGGATCACGTCTGCAAAAATGCAAGCGAGGCTATCGGCCATTTACATTGAATAAATAAATTAAATACTTTCGCCTATATGAAAGGTACGATTTATGTACGGAATATATTTTTCGCAAATACTTTTTCTCCGTGCGAGCCAGAGACGCGGCCAACCAGGAAATTGCAGTATCCTTGAGCTAAATTAACAGACCGGATACGAAAAAAAAACGGCAGACATGAAGCTCGAACGAATAGGTCGGGACCCGATTTTATCTTTAACGAAGAAGTATCCGGAAGTGAGAGGTCTCTCTCGAAAAATAAATATCGCACACTTTCTACGCTCTTTAACACAGCGATGCGACGATTTTCTCTTATTTTTTTTCGCCACCGGTGTGTGCGCGCACCTGTAAAAATATCACTCTCATGATATCGATCTCAACGGAATAATTAACAACATTCCACGGACTGTTTAGGCGAAAACTGAATTTTTTACGAACACGGTCCGTAATAATAATTGTGGTAAATTCTCCAAGTCAAAGGCTTGAACTTCGGGGCTAAAATAAACGATCGATATTTATTTGAGGTAAAATCGGTATTACGATAGAGCTGACACCGATATCTCGTTCATAATTAACCGCGGATAGAAGGCCCCTACGTTGAAAACGAAAGTGGCTCGGATCGAATCTCGTTCCGCAGCTGCAGTTTCTGGGCGCTCTGACGAAGATCGTGTCTGTGGCAGCGCCGTCGTTGACGTGTATATTCGCACCCACCTGTACAGGAGGATACCATCAATGTTTGTCGAATCCGTGCAACGCATCGCGTCAAAAACGGTAACGCCGGGGCGAAGACCTTCGGCCGAGGGGCGCGACAGGTGTCAAACATATCAGGTCGCACAGGTGTCCGACCTGACTCGCACGTCCATTTATTTCCCATTTATAGAAAATAATGAAAAAATTGAGAAATCGAAATAGTCGCAATATTCCATGACAATTTTATCTTAGGTCTACACCACAACTATTAGACTATTGGAAAAACGTTTTTCCCGCGCATTGCTTGATATTCGATAAAATATTTTTTGTTTAAATAACAATATCCGAAAAATTTCTGTTCGCCCCTCAAAAGGACATTCCAAGGATCAACCATGCATTTTTTCAGATTTTTCTATTAATAATTGTGGGTGTGGTAGTGCGCCGCCGAAAACGACCCCGGTACATGGAATCAGGGTGCCGAAAACACCTACATGTAGTGAGGGTTAAAGGGTTTTTGCCGCATTGGGATCGAATGATGGATGTGGCGGACCATTCGGGACTCTGGATAAGAGCTATCAACGCCCGAGTTAGCCGGATTCGAACGTGGGGTCAGGCGAAGAGCGTTAAAAGATAAAGGTGAAATAGAAAGGGAGAAGGACGAAGGGATAAAAAAAAATGGTAGTAAACGACGATGGAGCGCGCGGCGGGTTCAACGGGTTCGCGGCGAAGGAGAGAGCTCTTTGTTATTCTCGGTGGCCCAGAAACCTCGTTTTTCGTCGTACGCGCGCCACTCCGTGTCGGCCTACCAACCGATAAACACACATACACGCTTAATATTGTATGTTCCGTGGCTCGTCGTCGCGAAAGACCGCTGCTACACGTGTATTATAAGTGTCTCTCGCAGGGAAAGTAACGCGCCGGTGGCGTGGGGAAAGTGAAAGCAGCGCTTCCGGGGTAACCGTCCGTGGCCAACGCTCCACCACTCGCGGGACACAGGCGCATAGGCCGCTCGGGCAAACAAAAAATTACATCGTCGAGGCGGACTGATATTAACGACGTTGGATCGGAGGGGTTCTTTGCTCTACGCGGGAAGAAACAACCGGGTTTACTGCCCTACTAGAGTGAGACGAGACACCGGAGAGAGTGAATAACCTTTTCGTTGAAACTCGATTTATCATCTCAATCGCTCTTTTTCTTCGTTTTATGAGACTGTGTTTTATGAACTTGTTTGCTCGACACGGAACATGAGGGAAAAACGATCGGCGGTTACCGGGCCGACGAAGACACGCGCGCATACGACTAACCCTAATAAGTCAGCCTTTCGACACCTTTTTTCTATCGAAAGAATTTTCGAATTTTTTGTCGACAATTTTTTTTTTTCAACTTCGATGAACGATATTGGAAGCTTTTTTACATTAACTGTTTGTGAAATTTCAAACACTCGTGCGTCGCGACTTTACAGTGACATTTTAATTTTTAGTAAATTTTTTTGTTAATTTCAGGCAAAAGATTTGTAATTTTGATATTCGGTATTTTCATTTTACAAAAACTAGTACATTAATGTAAGTAATGCAAGCAACTTTCAAGTTCCAGTTAATCAAATTTACAATTTATTTTTACAGTGTGCCATCACCTTGATCGCACTTTTGTTATTAAATTATAGCGCTAAGAAGAATCTAGATAGATATATGCTCTATACAGATTCTTGTTAACCCAAGAAGTTTTTCTCACTCGATCAGAACACCGTTACGTACGTTCAGCCGTTGTGAATTTTATATATTTTCTCAAGTTTTTTGTTACCCAGATGAAATAAATAAAAAAAGTTTTTTTAGCGTGAAATCGATGGACGCCCCGCTCCCTTGGCATTGCACGGCCGCGCCGACTCGCCTCACTTTTACTTTCTGGATACCTTCGAATCCGTAGATCGGTGTGGATACAAGAAGTTTGGTAATGAGAACCTCAAATACGAAGGAAGAGGGAGCAACCGGTCGGACGGTCTAGTGGTCTGGGCTTCTCTCTCCGGAGAGCGAAAGGACCAGCCTGGAAAGTGGAACACGGCCGATGGCCCGATGACCCCGTGACACACATTTCCCGTTGCTCCTCTCTCTCTCTCCCCCCCCTCTCGAACGAAAGTGAAAAGTGGTCGAGAGAGTCCGAGCCTGTTTGCCGTACGCTCGCGCTTTATGGCTGCTCCGACGAAAGAATATTTACGATAGTTACGGGTACCCGATAGCCGCCTCGTACTGCAACGTTACAACGGTTCCTCACGAAGGTTCCCCGCGCAAAGATGCCGTCTCATTGTCCACCCGAGGCTCGTTTTCGCGAGATCGATTTATTGTCGTCCGTCAGAGGAAATTGCAAATTTTCACGACTAGTCCGCGCAACCAAGTTCCTCCTCGGCAGGCTTTTGCGCAGAAAATTCAACACCGAAAGAATAAACGTAAAGCGATCATTCTGTTTTGCACCGTAGACCTTTTTGTGCGCCCCCCCCCCCCCTCTCTTCCCTAGGTGTAAAGAGGCCAGCGTTTCGAAATTTTCTCAAATTACGTCCCGCTCAGCGACCTCACCGGGGAGAGAGAATATCGACGGAGTTTCTCGAGAGGCTCGTAAATCATTTCGCAACGCCGTATTCCGTCACGTGGAAAAATAATTTATCAGCGACGCGTTTCAAGAACGATGCATCTAGGCTTCGATCATACGAAACGGGCGAACTTGATGTATTTCTAAAACATCTTCCGCACATACTTGAGTTTCCTTGAGACAACCAAAGACCGCGAAACGAAGATATTTTTACGAAATAACAATAATAATATTAACAATGCAACGTCTATGCAATCGTCGTAAAACCTTCCCCGAGCAGCTAATTCGAATTCAGCACGAGGAAGAACCTTATAGTGTAACACGAAAGAAATTGTTATTCCCAAGGTTCGCAGCGGTGCAGTTAGAGTCGTGTGATGCAAATCTTATTATTCCGGAGTCTGAGATACGGCCGTAGCTGCAAGAGCCAGAATCCGCTACCGCTGCGCGTCTAACCTACGTATATATATATGTATATATATATATACACATACATACATAAACACACACACATATATACATATACATATCTCAATGTCAGATTTTTCTCCGTGCAGCAACGTGGCCGTGATTTCGTCAGTGCACTGAGATCCTATAGAGACAAAGGGTACGGAATGGTCGTTTCACCGTTCGCCTCGGTGCCAAGAAAGCTCGAGGACTCCGAGGATCGCGCTGACTTCCGGTCCTCCGCGATCTCGCGTTCGATCTGGCGAGTCCTCCGGCTCTCGGCGCCTTGTTTCGCGCGATGGCGATAATGAGGCGTTTTAAAAAGGATGAAGAAACCGGGACAAAGCTAATGCCGATCCGGTGCGTGCGACGAAGCCGCGTCGGTCGGGGGACACTCGTCTTGTGAAAGTACACAAAGCGGAGATGTGAATAATAGCGGAACTGTGCGCGAAGGCCGTCGGGCGCGTTGCCGGCGCCCGTCGCGAGCCGCGGCCTCGCGGGTCACAATCGTTAAACGGCAATGGCCACCGGAGAGCGGTTGCAAGTCCGTTTGACCCTTTTGCCGGACACGATTTACCCTCGACTTGTCACTTGTCTCTCTCTCCCTCTCTCCCTCCGCTCTCCTGCTCCACCCTTGACTCAGTTTTCGTCGTGAATCAAGAGCACATTGCGCGCGGGCGTTTATAGTCGCGTTTGACTTATTACGGTCGGCGTGCGCATGCGCACGCGCGTGCTCCTGTGTGCACTCGTTTATGTATACGCATATGATTATCGTACTTTATACTCGGGCGGTATACGCGTAATTACATTTGAATGCTCACGCAAAGTGGATACGTAAGTGGAGCGCACACGTACGGGCTTATAAAGACCTACATTCGCGGCAGGTGAGGACGTCGGAATATTCATGGCGGGGGTGTTACGCGGAGTTAGTGTGAGTTAAAAAAAAAAAACTAGAGTCGAACTTTAACCATTCATATCGGGGAATTAAAAGTTTTGCTTACAGTTATCTACTTATAGCGCGCAACACGGTTTAAAGAAAAGAACGTTTTGTTGTTAAACAATGTTTCTCCTCCACGAAAGGAGAAGATTCATTTTCTCGTTATTTTTCTTTTTTTAATCATGGAGTCGCATTTTCAACTACTTTTATTATTTTTGTCAACTTTACGAACCTCTTTCTTTTACCCTTTTCGATGAGCGAAGTAGTCGATGGATTTTCGTATTTTCGGGTGATTTTTGGACCGAGCGGGTAAAATTCGCTGATTCGTATTAAAGCTTTTCGGTGTCGCAATACGAACGAGTATAATATCGAATCTCGGGCTCGCGATCAAATTCCTCATGCCAAAAGATATATTAATGAAACCAACATTTTCGCGGTCAGCGGAGCTTCGTGTGCGCACTCGCGCGGGGAAGTGTGTGCAAGACGGAGTGTATGTATCGCGCGTGTCGCAAATTTTGAAAGTCGCTCGGGCGATTCTCGCCGAAGCCGCGGCACAATATAACGGGCGGCATGGCTCGTGAAAGAGAGATATGAGGGATCTATTAATAACGCCCAAATGCGGAACCGTCCTTGAACGGTCGAGAGGAGCGAAGCCGATCTCTCGGACGGTCCAGGAAGCTGGTTCGACCGGCGCGCTCCCGCCGTTGTAGCTCGCGATCACTCTCTCCCCTGCATATCCACACCAACCACTACACACATGATGTTTTACCACCCGCAACACCAACACCGACAAGTTAACCGGACCAACGAATTATTTTTTTAATTTTGTTTTCAGTGTACCTAAAATGTTTGTTGGCTCTTCGTCCAAGTCATCGTTCAAACCATGTCTTATAAATTCTACACTCATCGCAATTCCATTCTTTCAAACAATTACAGCCACATAACTTTCGTGCTCTTCATAAATTACCTTCGTACAACGCGTTGTTAATAAATTACACGCGACCGCTCGATTAATGCCCGCGTCTCGACTATTAGTCATAACTTACGAAGAGTACAAAATATATTTGTGAATTCGTTGAAGCGACGTAACGAGAGCCGAGACTTGACACACTCATCTCGGAACTACCGAATTGAAAAACTCCGCGATAGTCACACGGGAGGTTGACAAAGATTCCTGATAGAGACAAGGGAGCTTTGATCTACACTGTAAAAATGTGAACGAAAAGCTCGTTCTCGAGTTATAGCGTTTTTAATTTTTCACGTCCGATTCACACACGCACACACACACTCACACACACATCCGGACTTTTTTCCTAAGGGCGATTTTTCGATGTTTTCGAACATTCTGAACACGTTTTCATTAAAATCTCGAAATTTATTTTTTTCACCATCACAAAGCTTCCTCTATGAGGAAGCAAAATAAAACAAAAGAAAAGAAACAGGGGCTGCAGCTCTGGAAGGAGCTGTGTATGAACCAGGGTTGACTGAACAGGTAAGTACAACTAATAGCACGTCATGAGTTCGAATCTTCTCAAAACTTTAAACGCGTTCTTCTAGAAATTCTTCTCGTTTCATCTTTTTACCTATCATAATTATTATGACGAGAAATAATAATTGTATATAAAAGAAATTTGAATAATAAATTGTATTTAACAAATCCAGTATTGAGAATAGTATTAGGGGTTCATAGCCTCACGTGATCACACATTTGCCATGTTATTTCTGCGGAGTCACTTGATCCAGTGTTCCACAGACAACCAAAGTGTTTTTAATCAATACGTGACTGAGATAACGTAGTGAAAAGACTAAATCGTGGTCGAAGAAATTATATTTATTTAATGAAGTTATAGCAATCTGAACTTTGTACGCGATAGATTGCAAGCTAGCACAATTTCGATATTTTTTTAGCTATGTTCGATAACGATCGGTGCCGCGGCACGTGCGTTAAGGCACATGTGGAGACATATTGAAAGTTCCGCGCCGCGAGATTCCAAACGCGCTTAGGCAAACTGTAGAATTTTTGTTATGTAATGAACAAAATGTTGAAATTGTTTGAGCATTAGATGTGAACAATTGATACTTTTTTTTTACGAAATGCTTTTATCAAAGTTTTTCAGCTACAGTTTATACGCCATCGAACAGTGACTATTACTCATGAAAAATATTTAAAACTACAATAAATAGCTCGAAAATCTCGGCATCCATGCGGGAGAAATTTGTTTATTTATTTTCTTTTTTAATAGTTTATCCATTTCAGCATCTGAGATTTTCCGCTTCAAGAGTCGTAAATATTCCAGCTACATGTAAGAAATTTATTTACAAATTAATTAATTGTATCACATCGTTAATGTATCGATAAAAGAACGAACGATTAACAAAACTGCGCGAATTTACTACCTGAGAAAGCATATATCGCGGAATCTAATTTTTCCACCCATATGCACATTATGATCCTAGATAATCTTTATCGGCACGGTCTATTGATACAAGTGTGATTCGTTATTTGGGATCTTATCAATTCCTTAATTTGATAAGCTGCCGCGTCTGGGATACTGTATATAAACGTCGGTTGAATATCGGCAACTTATACTCATCACGGGGAGCAATAAAGAACAATGGCGAAACTAGCAATCTTTCTGTGCGCGGTGCTCTTCGCTTCGGTAAGTCCACAATGCAGCAAACATTAAATACTGAAATATTGAGAGTAAAGATTGTGAGAAATATTCGCTTGTTAAACGCCACTAATATAATATCATTATAACTTGTAGGCGGCCAATGCTTCCTTCGTGTCGGACGCTCTCATATCCGCCATAAACAAAACCGACAATATCATCGCAGGTTTAATTTCCGCGACAAAAGAAAAGTTCGAGGATATTAAGAATAGGGCCTTGGAGCTTGCTGAAAAACTGGAGGCAGCTGCGAGTTCATACAGCAACAAACTTTACGAACAAATCAAATCGAAATTGGGAGAGGTTTGCGCTATCAAAAAATTGACCATAACTCGAAGAATTAATAATCACCCGTGAGGGAGGATGTAAAATTTGTCGAATATCATCTATTCACAGGTTCAACTGCAGGTTAACAATCTCACCGGCAAAGACCACGGTGACGTCGATGTGACCGATTGCAACAAATTGGCCTCCCATCTTGAGGAGACCGCACACGCTGCAATCGCCGGCACGAGCAAGTGCGTCGTTGACAAACTTGAAACTGGAGGTGAATACGTGCGGAGCATCGTCACGCTGTCAGAGAATGTTCTCTCAAATTTGACCGCAATCAAAGAGGAAGCTCGCCACTGCGGTGACAATGTCGATGGCCTCACATCCGCTGCCGATGCTATCGTGTGCACCAATATGGTGAGTATTGTTTTAGCTTGTAAAACCGATTTCGAGCTTAAATCCACAACCATCGGATAAATGTAAAGTTTTTGACAACTAGATGAAAAA
Organism: Amblyteles armatorius; assembly: GCA_933228735.2. Classification (NCBI taxonomy): domain Eukaryota; kingdom Metazoa; phylum Arthropoda; class Insecta; order Hymenoptera; family Ichneumonidae; genus Amblyteles; species Amblyteles armatorius. Next base: position 20,312,771 of record OW121687.1, on the reverse strand, counting down.
TTGGCGTTTATTAATTTTTATTCCTATACGGTGAAAGGTAATTGTATATACCATGAAACTCTGAATTAAATAAAAAATTAGCATAAAAAATGTTGATGTAGCAATTTTTTTATCGAGCAAATTAAAAAAAATATTTTTCCACAGCTTAATTGCCGAGTGTATGTGATTCTTTTTTGCTCTGTTGCCAGGCTGCACTTCAGGCTACGTGGGTCGCAACCAAGACCGTCCCGTCTCTGACGGTAAAAATGACCAAGATCACTTATCTGCTTGCGACCCTTGAACCTTCCGTCGTCTACTGCTCGGTCATCAATGAAATTGCCACTTTCTACCGCGAGTCGTCGACCATTGTCGAAAAAACTAAGGAATGCATTCGCGAGAAGATAAACGAGGCTCGTCCTGACGGCGCGGAAGTCGAATACTCGACTGGAATGATTTTGGAGACAACTCCGGAGATAACTACGGAGGAAGTTTCGACACCTCAATTAGTCGATGAACCCGTCACAGGGGTCACTGAATCGGTTTAAACATAATGCCGTTATTCCATCACCCCAAATGAAAAGCTCCAAAAGTTCGAGCTTCGAATTTAATTTTATAGTTTATGATGTACAACTAAAAAAAATATATAATCAATAAAAAAAAATCTTGAATTATGCAGAACGAGTACTTTATTCATTATAGTATTATTTTCGTCTGGTTTGACATCGCGTCTTGAAGTAGGATAGGCGCGGTTCTTTTGAGAGTTAGTTTCATTTCTTTTGAGAGTTAGTTTCATTTCTTTTGAGAGTTAGTTTCATTTCTTTTGAGAGTTAGTTCAATCAGACCCAGTCAGACCCAGGTTGATTTGGTGTGAAATACCTCGTATGTTACACACGAATATTTCTAGCATTTGCTCCAAATTCATTAAATACTTCCGCGTCAGTGCGAATCTCAAGCCTTATCTCGATTACAGCAAATCCCACATGTTGGCCCGACGGATTAATCCCCGTCCGGTTATGCACCGAGAGGCGCGGGCGTCCTCGCGAGTTAACGGTGTGTGCCTAGCAGCGGCAACGGCGGAGGAGCAACGTCATTCTCCCGCTATAAACCCATTGTGCAACAGCCGCTGTTGCTTCTGTCGGTGGCATGGACGAGCCGACCTTACCGCGACCTTACAGTTTCGCTCGACTTTTAGCGAAAACTCGGCGAACGCACTCGATCGCTCGCTCGCGGATGCATGCGTCAACAAAGCGGCTCCTCGAGCATTATGCAATCCTTTTGGCAGTGAAATACCTCTCAACTGCCATCCGCGTTAGTTCCTCGTTGCCGATACGCGACCGCGAGAGCTCCCGTGCAACCGAGCTCTGTCTCTCGTTCCTCCTCCTCGTCCGGACGGTAATTCGATATGCATTTTTGCACGTTTATTCCAACCTCGCTCGACGATTCTCACGGACAGACGAGAGAGACGTCTGAATATTCGATTTATATGCTAAGATCGCAGCATCGACGCTTTCGCGGAATCCTTGTCGATCAGATTTGCTCGCGATCGATCGACCGGCTGCAAAATCCCAAGGATGCAGTTTTCCTCCGCGAACTTGCACCCAGAAAAAAGTTTTATTTCACGGGTGCCCAGCAAATAAGTATTTGCTTATTTAAGTGCAAACGGGCCAAGCCCAATTACAAGTATCTGGGAAACGCCAGCAACCGATTTAATATAGCGATGAGGGTGACGAGGCGCCAGACTGACATTCATTTTTGTTTTCGTTTCGCCTTGTATACAAGGCGAAACTTGATATAACAACATAAAATAATTAATAACAGAGAAAGCATAATAATGTCGTAATATTAAAAACAAATAAATATTACGAATAAACAAACATTAAAAACAAGCATATATTAAAAATAAATAAATATTTATATGTGGAGCCCTAGTCGAGTAAATAATTTCTCTAGTTGTGAAAGATACGCCCTCCCGATATTGGACCGGCGACCTCCTCGACCGTCGCGCATCGACGATGCGCACCGCGATGATTCGTTTCCATTCCGCATATTCCACCGTGAAAATTTGGATCATCGAGCCAGATAAGATTGTCTCTTCGGCCGTCTATCTCGCGAAAAAGTTGCGCAATTTCCGGCGGCCAATTGAGTTTGAAAAACAGACGGTGAAACGATCGGCGGTTGACGTGACGCCGATCTGTGGTCTGTACAATCGAGTTTCCCCCGTTCGTTTATCCAACGATTACAAACGCTCATCCCACTTGGGTAATCCGGTGCTATAATATCTTTCCGATATTGACGAGGAGGAACACCGGGGATATATATATCCCCGGTGTTTCTCCTCGTCAATATCGGAAAGACATAACGAGCGTCGCGTTGCGCAATACCCTGCTGACGACGTTACAACCCCGCGTTTGTCACCCTAAATTGTTTGCACCGCTGCACAACCAGTGTTTTTGTGTGTCAATAATCTTTGTATACCTGCCTAAAATGTACGTACTTGGGCAAGGAAAATTCCTGACTGCGTGAAACCCCGTACGTTTCGAGGTCCACGATGATTTATTGCACCCTCGGAAGTTTGCAAGAGCGCGGTCCGTAAGTTCAACCGTTATTGTTGCCGACTATGAGTTCCCGATGGCCGCTTCAAAGCGTTACGAAATTTCGTAACGATGTGCCCGTGCAGTCCGAGTGTCGTGCACTCGGTTGCAAACTCTACCGGGCTGCAAGCAACATTTTTCAAATGATTTACGGCACCGGAGTCGAGCGAACCTCGCCCAAAGTTCGTTCACCGTCGAGAGTTTCGCCCGAAAATTAGGACTTTGAGGAGTGCAATGGAGACGGCTGTTGCAGAGCCAATCGAAGTTGGCAAAAAATGTTTGCTACCTTTGAAGTCGTATTCTGTTCGAGGAAACGCGTGGAGGAGAGGTCGGAAAAAATTTACGAGAGGCTGGGACGAGCACGACGGAAAAATGAAGACGTCGAACGCGTGGCCTTCATCGACGATGATGAGGGAGACCCGTTGCTTTTGTGGAGGGTAAAATTCGACAGCGTTTGGGACAGATTAGCGAGGGATGATGGAATCTCGAAACTGCGAATATCCGAAACTTGCGACGAGCCATAACAGCTTCGACTGGCTGTAGTGCTTTGACCGTAAATTGCTGATTATTCTTTGACAAAAAAATTGAACGAATATGGATCTGTAGAAAATTAGCGAAAACCAATTGATATTTATAGAAATCCATTGCAATTAATGTTTTTCTAGGTTAAGGACACCTGTTCTAATACTATTTGTAGTACAAAAGGTAATACAAATAACCATCCACTAAATCAAGACATGCGTAAGCGTTTGTGTAAACAACTTTACAAATGTAGCACTCATTTGACTAGTGCGGAGCGCTCCAATCTCCTTAACAAGATATTGTTATTTGTTCCAAACAAACAACAGCTTTGAACGTATGTCACCGCGACTTTTAGTTAAGCCAACCATTTTTCTTTCTCAGTGTAGACTTAAAGAGGCTGTAATCGTTATGCTGGCACATTTATATCTCTGCCACTCACAACTCTACCAGAAAACATCTCTACCGTATTAGAACTATACCAAAATCTCTACCACTAATAAAAAAATATCCCGGAATTAAAATAAAACTCTCCCGGAATTAAAATAAAAATTCGGGGAGAGTTAAAGTACATCTTATAATACTGCCAATGACTGTCGGATAGTGCAAAGAGCATGACGAGTAGTTGAATACCGGTCCACGTGGAGGCAGCTCCGATGATATATTCTTGTATTTCCGGCAAGTAGTGTGTAGCTCGCAACAACTTATCTCGATCGAGCGATGTAATCGCGTATGCGATCGAAAGCGTTGAAAAAGAAAAATTCTTGGGAAGGTCGCGAATGCCAAGGCCATCGTAAACGTACAACCTCGTTCGTACCTGACGCGCATATCGATGGGGCACTCTCGGCGAGATAGCCGCCTTACAGCTATGCTGTAACTATATACAACAGTCGATCACTGTGCACACCGGTCAATTATGTTTCCGCGAGATTCTACTGTCTCTCATATAATCGAATATTATCTCACGAAATCAATCGAAACAATAATGTGCTCTATAACGGGAGTTAAAAAAAATTATAAACACGCCTATATTAAAAAATTAAAAAACATACCAATGCAATGCAAAAAATATTATATCGCATGGAGGTTTTACAGCGAGCTCCAGGATGTTGAATGATATTTCCTCCCGTAGCCTCTCGTTGCTATGGGAACGGGCCTGCATTGAATGTCTGCCGATGAAATATACGAGTCGAGTGGCTTCCGTATATAAAAGGGCCATTCGAGAGTTTTCTTCGATTGTTATAAGGCTTTATGATATCACGCAATTTCTCGCTGTTAACGTCTCTCCAAGACGCGTATTAATAGTCGAGTGCAGGTAGGGACCGAGCGGTAAATGCATTTGTCCCCTAGCGAGCCGGCAAACTTCAATTTTACAAACGGCAGCGTAAAAACCCGCTCCCGCTCGTGCAACGTCGAAGGTAACGCGCGCATGCACGTGTAAAGATTACTATATCGCGAGAGTATATAAAACACTCGTGATTTAAGGTCGATTGCCGTGACGTCAGCAGATGCCGAGATGAAGTTCAAGGTTACCGCGCTTGAATGCCCGGCCCACGCGGACGCGGAAAATAGAAAGAGGTGTAGCCGCCGCGCGATTGCACCACCAGCGGACAGCCGACTGCTGCGAATGGATTTTCCCGAGTCCGAGAGGTGGCAAAAGCATCATCCATAATACCCGTGTGTAACACTAATTTCCGCGATTAAACTACTCGAATTCACACCATCGGATTTTCCTGTTCACGACTTCGCAGTTCTACGATGGAACGGTTACTTCGTGCCCGCGGGGCACCGGCTTCACAAAGTTTAGTCGTAACTTCGAGGAAGCCAAAGAAACTTTAACTTCCGAACTTGCAACGAAATACGATTTCTCGAATTAAACGAAAACTCTGTGCAAACGAACGTTGTTTGTTCCCCCAGCGTTTAATTCTTACGACACTTCGAATAGATAACATTACGTACTTTTCTCCTGAATTCTCGATATGAAATCAATGAAATTAATGAAAGCATTGAAATCATTGAAATCATTGATATCATTGATATCATTGAAATCATTGAAATCATTGAAATCATTGAAATCATTGAAATCATTGAAATCATTGAAATCATTAAAATCATTGAAATCATTGAAATCATTAAAATCATTAAAATCATTAAAATCATTGAAATCAATGAAATCAATGAAATCAATAAATTAAACGATCTCAAAAATGAAAAATTTCCACTCAAGTCGATAGCGTCATAAATCCGACAAATTCCTCGCTACTAATCGTGCTCCAGGAAGTATTAGAGTGCGTTACAGGCTTGAATATCGATTCATTCGCAATGGCAAACGTTGAATATGGCGCAGGAGGTTGTACGGAGACCGTACCGATTCATCATCATCATAATCATCGGTTCTGAACAGTAGTTAAGTTTCTCGCCAACTTCTGGACGTCCTTCGGCATTATTGTCTCTGTTATCTCTTCGGGTTTCTCCGCGGGGCGTGTACAAAACCATCGCGCGATACCAATAGCGATGCACCGCGGGACTTATGTAATGAGACACGAGAGAACCCTTTCAGCGTATTCATCCGCGTCGTTACAAGACGAGCGCGAACGAGTGCTGATTCACGAGTCATTGGAAGGACATGAGTAACCATATGTACACGATGTGTGTGGCGCATCGTGCGTCGGTGTCTTAAGTGCACCGATGCACACGTATAGACGATTGTGCATCGATGCATCTCAGACACCGATACATTGTAACCTGGTGAGGCGCTCGAACAATCTACGTCTATCGTTATTATCAGTAGTCGCGGCGCTCGGGACGGTAAGAACTATTAAATATTAACATTTTTTTTTTTTAAACTACTCCGAGTTCTTCGCAATTTGTCATTATCAGAGCTTCGTCGTCACTATCTTGTTTGCACAAACGACCGGAATACTTTGTATCAAATCTCGTTGAATCTTTGATCCTCCGACGCTAACAGCTCACTTAAGAGGCTTGTGTCTCGAGTAGATACGAGCGGTGACGGTAGTTTCTTGTGAGCTTCAATTAACAACGAAATGACAGTCGTTTGAATTGTTATAATTTTCTCGGGGTCAGAAATTCGGTAATGAATCGTGACTGCGAAACGACCGACATTTTTTTTTGCGAGGGTCGACTATGACCCGGTCGAAACATTTACCCAAGGCTTTCCTCGAGTCTCTTACGATCGGTATACTTGGATTGCCATTCGCTACCGTTCGAACAACTATTAGCTGGCTGTTCGAGCTCTCATCCCGAGACAGGCCCTTCGTCCAGAGGAAATCCCGAGAGTGCGAGTACTCCGACGCTTCCGTCACCCCGACAATCGATTCGAGTCGAATACCCGCGCTCCGCATGATCTGGCGAACGTCGGTAAAATACCGGAAAGGGGTGAAAGCCTGCAAGCTCCCGGTCTCGATGCTCCCCCTCCCAAAAGAGGATCCAATACCGTTGCTGAGAAACCATTCCAACTCAGCGTCTCTATCGACTTCGAATTTCATCGGATACCAGGGAATCCCCCTTTCTCCGAGGCTCGACCTCATCGAGCAAGAAATCCCATTACCGCTGACAACGAACGGGATTGGAGAGGCGGTAGTGTCGGCTCCGTCGCTCGTATAACCCGCGGTTATGGCCGACGAGAGCGGCAGAGGTCGGGTGATTCATGAAACTGGTCCAAGCACCAGTCTCCAGATCGGGACGCGGGTACTTTTCCGAGGCGAGGGAGTCAAGCGTGGGAGTCAAAGTGGGGTGATGGAGAGCGACCGGGAAGTTTGTTGTGTCTCGGATAGCTGTTCCACGTTTGTGTGTGCATCGGAGCTCGAAGCTCTCCGGGCGAGGGCTGGAGAGTGCATGTAATGGTATTCGGGTTGGCACGCCCGGACGTGGCCCGAACACGGCGGCCTTGAACTTGTCCGCCCTGCCGAGCAGCTGCCCCTAGCCGCCTTTCCCACTCCCGAATCTCCTATCTCGAGAACGGTTTTGTATACATGTATGCATACATGTGCATGTATACATGTAAGTTCCGCGGATTCGCCGATGAGAATATCCTCGACCCGACACCCCCGCGTTATACTTTTGTGTAGGTCGCAACCTCTGACGCGACTCGATACGCGACCGCGTCTATACTTGTGAGCGTATATAAACGCGAGATACACGTCTCGGGGGGGGGGGGGGGGGGGGAGGTGACGCGCCATACATAGAGGTTTTACTAGAAGGGCTCCGTGCCAGCGAAGCGAGAACTGACCTAGTCAAAAAATTGCAGTGCCGTATCGATCTAGGGTGGAAAGAGACGCGAGGGTTTACCGACGTGGCAGGGCGACTTTCCCCGTTCCCTTGGAATTGTAGGACATTCGGTGTCGGCGAGGGCGACGCGATGAGGAAAACTCGGACGACCTACTTCGCGATGAGGGCGGACAAAGCGAAGTACGAGCGGTGTGCAACTTTGTCGATGGATGTCGTGTAGCGATGGGATTCTAAAAATTGATTCTCGTTTAAGGTTCGTCAAAGGTGGCCGGTGGTCGGGGAGGAACAAAAGGGGATCCAAGGTGACCAGGATGAACGGCGGCCGCGGTCCAGCGCTAGAATTCGAGGTGAACGGGGCGTTGATTGCCGAAGGGATATTTGAATGGGAATCGCGGACTTAAAGCTGGCGCGACCCGTCCCGGTAGACCGGCGCTTTCACCGGTTCTGCTTGAAACATTTTTTCTTGCTTTGTTTTTTAATTTAAATTTATAGCTTCTGAACGAATCATTTTTGGCGCTGAACTGCACAGTAAAAAAAAGTTTGTACTTTTTACAACAACTTCTATCCACAAACGACCACGATTTTTCATTTGTTATTTCTCTGGTTTTACAAACAAAAGTACAAACTAGAATTGTTCATCACACGAGAAATAAATAGGACAGGTTTGTAATATACAAACTTGAACAAACGAGTTTTTCACTAACTTAACAAAATTATTTTTACGGAACTTCGTATTCCGATTTTACGAAATTATTTTTTACCGTGTACGAGTTATTCTTGTTAGTCGAAATCTGGCGCTCCGATTTTGGTACAATCAAACCCAAAAACAAGCACTTGTCCCAAAGTTACACGGCGACGAGCATCCCGAGCTGAAGGCTCAGAATTAATAAAAAAACAGGACCCAAAAAAACATAGAAATTCCAGAGTGTTGCATCAAAGCCGGACAAGGACCGGCAATGTTCTGGTCAACCGTACGGTAGTTCGGGTCTTTGAGTCGAACTTCGAAAACAGCGGACGCTACCCCGCGACCTCGAATAATGTACGTGCATATGTCTATATCGTCATCGATATAGTCTCCGCATAATAAGCATAGAGAGGCTGCCGCTGTTCCCGACAGCAAGATTGCGAGAGTTGACGCAACGCCGGAAATCGATTGCGCCTCTCCACAACATTGAACAAGCCCTCGAGAACAGCGCTACCAGGGGTGCACGGTAAACTCGAAAAGTAATTATCGGTCCTCGCTCGTGAGTCCCGGAGTGCACGATACCCTCGAATATGACCCTTCTCAACGTCCTCGCCAAACTTCCCCTCGACCTTCGTCGCCATTACTACCCCTATCCTTCCTATTCTTGCATCTCGTACCGAGTCCCCGAGCCAGAGACCGCTATATATCGAAGAGAATCGCAAGTTCTTCACGGGGGGTAGTTGGGGAAGGGGGGAGGGGGGTCAGGATACTTCCTCCCCTCCGACCTAATTTCTCCCAGATGCACGAACCATCTTTTTCCATCCATCCTTGCGAACCCATTTCCCCCAACTTAATTTCTACATCCAGCTGACCCCTGATGGCGGCTCGTTCTACCTACGACTCTTGGATCTACAAAAAGGCAAGTGCCTTTTTTCCCAATGCGACGACGGCCGAATTGCTGCGATCTTCCGCAAAGAATTTGGCCGACTTCGCCGGGTGAATTCGCCGAGCGTCGTCTGTGAGGTTCGTCTTACACAGTCGACCGGATGTCTTCGCACCGGTGACGGAATTGGATGGAAGAGGAGATCGAAGCGGAGTGGGAATTCATAGCCGAACACAGAGATGCGGACAGACCGCCGCGCAAACTTACACACGGAGAGAACTCGGGAGGGGACACGCGAAGTGCAGCGGTGCAACAGCAGCGGCGCGATCAAAACGGTTGCACGTAGTGTGTGCGGCGTGTGTATCGGTTCAACCTCGAGCGAGTTTCCTCGGGTCGGGCTGCGTATATAATAAAACGAGATAGTTGCCCGTGACCGGCAAGGACCTTGGCCATCGCTCGTGGCGTCGGGACGCAGGCGTCGATGCGCGCGCATCTCGCTCGATGCGATGGAAAAGAGCCGAACGGCGCACATTGAGAACACAGAACGGCACCGCTCGCGGTAGTGTGGGTATAGATAGGATAGGAATATAACGGACGGAGTACGTGGGACCCGTTTGTGTATGTAGGTATATGAACGCCTCGCTATGTACCCGAGGTCTATAGCTGTGCAACTTCTCCGGTACGAGCGGCCTTGACCTTACCCGAGGCTCTGGGTCCCGACTGCTCCGCTTCTGTGTGCGCTTGCCCCCAGGTCCATACCGTGCTCCAACAACCTCCGTTGGCATTGGCACCGTCCAAGGGCGCCGGCGTGCACTTGGAAATAGTGCGCGACAGGCGGTTAAGGGTGGAATAACTTGTGTATATAGGTATTGTGACTTTGACGGGATAAACTGTATAGCCAGTGTGACTCCTTTAAGCCTTTCACGGCCGAGCATCACTCGGGCTGATAAAAATAATTATTTTGCTCGACGGCTTTAGACACTCTTATGCACTGGAATGTGTGAGAGGATGCACTTTTGATAGACGATTTTTTTATTTATTTTATACTTGGATGAAGAAAGGGAGATTTAATTAAATTCTAATGGAAAAAGTTTCTTTGGGAGTCTTCGGTGTGATGACCCCTTTGACACCCGATGCACCGTGTTCGGTGCGCTGGTGGAAAATGTATTCTTGACACTTGAGAGAACTTAATTTTATAACTACATATTCTGAAAGCATTTGACGAACAGAGCGATGCATCTCAATGAAAGTTTTGAGAAATTAATTTCCTCATTATTTTTTTTTTGAAATCTGTGTACAATTCGGAGAAGTAAAGTTTTAAAAAAGTAACACTCTTTTTCAAACGTTTCAATGCGGCGCAGTGTCGAGCGGTCGGGAAAAATAGTTCTTGCAGTCAGAAAGTAGACTTGAGACTCATAGGTTTAATAGTAATTACCCCTCGTTGAATTCTGGATAGAAAACGAGGAAGAAATTCTATTAAAGACAGCTGCGTCGCCAACACAGCAAATACGGCGCGCTGGCCGGCGAAGACTTAAACCTTTAATTAGAAAAGCGAAGAAAGTCCACGGCTTCTTCGTAATCCTGTCCAGGAAAATCCGTGTTAAATTACCACTGACACCTCGAGGTTTAAAGAGTACTCCAGTCACCATTTCCTAGAATTTTCGCTAATATCCTCGTACGAGATAACTTTAAGGGAGAAATTGTATTTGAAACAAAGATATAAAACAGAAGCAGCTGACAAGCTAAATTTGTCGAAGCGAGTCGACCACCCCGGCGAGGGATGTGTTTGCGACCGCAGTCGCCGAACGATGCGAAACGCCGTTGACGCTTCCGGTACGGTCTGATAAGCAGGAAACGAGCGCGCGAGCTATATCCGGTAAACATCTCCAGTGGAAGTGGCGGAGAACTACACGAGCTTGTCTGGACAGATTCACGCGCAGGTCGGCTATTTTTTGTCACACAGGGCTTCCACCCTCCTACACGTCAGAGAAAAATCTCAAGGTCGCGGATGACGTTGGTCGAAAGGACGAAAGAAGTGGACATTGTATGGGTCGCGAAAAGTGAATTTTGTGAAAAGTGTGCTCGGAAGTAATTTGCATGCCCGGCAAATCACGCTATGTAACGGGAATTTTCAGAAAAAAAAAAAAAAAAATTCGTTGAAGGTTTTAAAATAAATTCTCGAGGGCTCTCGTTTGCATATATTTTTGTCGAGTATTTTGAAGCATAATGCGAAGTGCTCCTGACGAGGAAAGCAGCCCGAGAGCTATATTCGTGACCATGAGCTTGTGCGACATCGTGTGTGTGTGTGTTTTATATGTATAGAAGAGATATGATGATGTCTATACAGGTATACGAGGTAGGCGCGCAATGTATGTCCGCTTCAACGCGAGATATAGAGAAGGTCGTAAAAATATCCACGACCTTGCACCCTTGGCTCTTTGTGACTAACGATGGAACCGGAATGCCGTACTCGACGACCCCCCCCCCCCCCCTCCCCCCTCCCCCCGTATTCGCGCCATGATCCAGCGCCGCTACGCTATCCGACATTTCGCATGGTCTTATCAGGAACCAATAATACCAGGTCTACGGCGCGAGCGTGCCAAAAGCTTGGCTGTCGAATCGCATAAAAAACTTAACTCTTTTTCAACGATAATCCGGTCCCAGCGGCGGGAGGGTGTCGATTTTAGGCAAGAAGACACATTTTTTTTTTGTTCCGGTAACAACATTTTTTTATCGAAAATCCCCCCACAGTCAATTGTCCTTTAAGGTGATCCGATCGTGTGAAAAAATCTCTAGGACCAAGTTTAAGAAAATGCAAGAGACGTTTCATTTTTACGACATTTTTCTCTACATTTTCCACTTAAAAAAAAAAATGCAACTCTTATAATTTTTTTAATTCCTCCCAGCAGATTTTTTCAAATTACCGGGTCTCCGTAACGAACGATCTCTCGATACATTTTTTTATTAACGTGAAAAAAAATCACATTTTTTCCTTGCATTCGATGAAAACGCCCCCCCCCCCGAAACCTATTTGCTTTGGCCTCCACTCGTTCCATCGGGGCAGACTTTAAACGACGCGGTAAAAATGTCGTTTCAGGAATCCACGATCGAATAATAGCTGCGCACGAGGGATATTAACGGACGGTATGTGCGAAGCGCGAATTTGTCGGTCGACGCGCTCGCGCCGCTCGTAAAACCGGCGGTCTTTACGCGGTGGCCTTGGCCTTGACATCGACCGCAGCAGAGTCCCGACGCTACGCAGTTGCATCAGGGCGTTCGATGAGCGCGCGGCGCGAGAGAGGGAGAGAGAGAACGAGCGGGAGGGAGATAGCCGGAGGTCGCGCGGGGGAAGCCGCTGAGACAGTGCATCGACGGCGGACAGGTGGGCGGCGGACGGTGTTCCTATAGATAACAGGTGTCGTAGTTCTTTCTCCCGTCATCGCTCTCTCGCGAGCGGCGTTGGACGCCGCTAGACAATTTATCTCAATCTCCGCGTCTCGCAGTCGTTCGCTTCCGTCGCAATTAACTCCGCGGTGTGGACCGTGATTTCCCGATGATTTCGACGCGATAAGGAGAAAGGGCGTGCGACGGAAGATACAGTTCTAATGGATCGACGCGGAGAGCCACGGCGCCTGATTGGCATCGGCGCGACCACGCAATGCCCGTGACCGACGCTCGGACGATGAGCGGCACTGAACTCAATCGCCACGCATATTCATCGATTTTCCACGATGCACCGAGAAATTACATACAATATTCCGCTACAGAGTAATTTCGCCGAGGGTAGTTATTGATAGTTGGCAATTTGCCTTGTTAACCCTTTGGAAGTCACAGCGCCCGGAAACGTACCGAAACGGGAGCGGCGAAGGCGATGTGGGGGAAAAATTCGTTGTCGCTACAGCGGCGAAGGGCGGGCACGGAGCTGGGACTTGTAAAGGGTTAATTGTACACGATAACTCAGTCAGGGAAGTTAAATGTATAGAAATTACTGTGCTATATGTTTCGCACCGACGCTCAAACTTCGCGACGAAACTTCGTCGTGCAGCGAACGACTATATCTATAAACGCTTTTGATAATTCTCCAATGTTTTTTGCGCCGTTCGTCGGACGAAAAAACATCACGGATAGATTTCGTCGGCCGCGAGACGTTTCGTGAAATTATCGTTTAAACCGTTCGTCGAACCGGTTCCGTTTCTGAGGCGCGTTGCTTGGAAACGTCTCGTTTACATCGTGTCGGTTCGATTTGACTACAATGTAACTGTAACATAATACAGTAACAATGTAAATAGGATAAAACGCAAAAAAAAACGATCTATTTGGCAAAGTACAGCAACGGTGATCGACGTCCGGTTCGCCGGGTCCACATGTGTTGCTATAGCTTCGAAAATATTGCGTGCCGTTCTAGACACTGACAAAGCTCTTGCCAAAAACCCGCGAACAATGAGTCACATAGTCGGTTGACAATGCGACCGTGCCCATCGAGGCTAAGAAAAGATTATACGATCGGACGTCCTGTCAGCGACACCGCGTCCGATGCAATACGCGACTTTGCCAAAAACCTACACGAATTTTTTGGAAACTGATATTGTGCATATGTGACCGATGACAAAAGAAAAAAAAAAACGCGAGCCACATGTCTGATCGTCGAGTGGACGAATCCACTGAATTCGACATGTAATCAAATCCCGATGATAAAATGTAATCGAGATGGATATTATTTCGCTACCCACATATACCTATGTTCTCCTGGGGTCGGAAGATTGAGGGAAACCGAGTCGGTTTCGCAATAAACCCGGCCAGCACGCTCGAGAATCAAACTTCGTCGACTATTTTCTAAAACGTTAACCGTCCGGCCTTGGCCACCCGAAACTGCCGCACTGCCCGCCTCGCCCCTCCTCCCGCGTATGCCATTCAACATCGCGACTTCCGGTTCTGCCATATTTCGCTCGCATACTCCATCCGACAAATCTCCTTGCGGTTTAAAGACTTCCAATAATTTATACACTTCCTGACCACCCAATGGGACTCATGGAGTCAAAAGTGTCGTCGCAACGTCGATCGTCTTCCGAGAATCCGGCTGGACCGCCGAGGCGAATCTCGGGACGCGTTGTGGATCGAACCTCGTCTGACTTTTGAACTTCCCGCCCCCACCGGCACGGCCGCGATAGAAATATTCCGACGGACCGAGCGGATAGCCGCCTTGAGGTCATTTCTAGTCGAGCTATATATACGCGCAAAAAGCGAAGCCCCTAGACTTTAGAGCGCGATTCCCCGAAGCTGGCAAATACTCTTGAGGCAGTCCGGAGGGCAGACGGCCAGACGAGCCGCTTGAAATCCGATCCGCGCTCCTCTACGCTCATGCGGTTCTCCTCGTTCTAATCCGTTCATCCTCCAAATTGGCCATTCAATGCTTTCATCGCTCCGCACGTCCGTGCCTGACCGCTCGACACTCATTCGCTCCCTCTAACGTGTTCAGTCTGCAATGACCGGGTATCGAATGCGGCGATATTTGATTCGTCGTGTGGGACTGATTCATGGGTTCGATTAACTCCTTGACGGTCGACTTCGCGATAGAATGGAGAGGATTGAGGAGCCGATCGAGCATTACATTGTCGATATATGCACCACACGGATGTAAAGCAATAAACCTCTCCTGTCGTAGATAATAATGCAATATCTATAAATATATGCAAACATCTATTCGAAATATATTAAATTCATCCATTCTATATGATTGACGCATCTCGATAATACAAATCGCTGTATACACGAAGATATACATTAGCCGAAATATATTGAAAAATATATCCGAAAAATCAAACAAATTTCGGCAAAATGTATATATTGTATATCACAGATATATTTTTCGGTGTATGCCACGTCAACTTTTTTTTTCGATGTGGAACGCGTTCCGCGATATGACTAGCTTCTGGCAGCTAGCTGGCTGCTATACGAAGAGTGTATACCATGCACAAGTGCCAGCTACACCGGTGTACGAGTAATATATCGCGTGACTCGAATTTAAGGAGGAAATGATTTCCGTGTACAAGCATGCAGTATACGCCCTTTTGATTTTGGTCGTCCGAGCATATGCGCATTTGTGTGTGTACGGTAACACAGGCTTTCCGTATATAGCGTCATTACGTACGAAGCGGGATCGCCTGAAATAAAGCAAGGTCAAGTTTAGCCAAGGCCGCATGCCGATAGGAGTATCGGCCCCCGGGGCGACGTAATAAAATTCTTTATTTATACTCTCGGACTCTCTCTTTCTCCTTCTCCAACTCTCTTTCTCTTCGGACAGGAAAGGCGTGCGGGAAATGTTTTGATCTCGGCTAAGATAACGGGAGGCTCAACATTTGTCCGACGATTTTGTAACTAATGTCTTGTTGTTTTCAAACACACACACACACACATATGTGTGCATCGTCGACGAGAATAGCTTGCTTTTCAGGGCTAGAATTTCAACCCAGGAAGATAAACATACATTTTAACGAAAATTTTTAAATATTCGTTGAGAATCTATAACTGCGCGAATGAGAATCAGAAGGGCGTCCATCCGTATACTTTAACATAGGATGTATGCCTTTTCGAGTCTCAATTTTTTATAAACGTGTCAAAAGATCGATCACTGCCGGATGTTAAGGTTAAGCGAAACACCAACTTTCCCGCGCAATCCAGGCTCAGTCGGTATCACAAACTGTAATCAATTTCATGCGAGAAATGTTTTGATTTCTGCCACGATACGAGGGGCTCGAAATTTGTCCGATGTTTTTGTAACTAATTCCTTGTTTTTTCCGCGCACACACTCACACACACACACACACACACATGTATCGGTGTCAACGAGAATAGTTTCCTTTTCACAGCTGGAATTTCAACCTGGGAAGGTAAACGTATTTTGTAACAAATATGTTAACAAGTTATGAAGTTCATGGCGATTGGACACTCACACCTGTACTCACAGATACTCACACGTATACTCACAGTTTCAACAGATACTCACTGGTACAGAGATACTGCGATATTCGTTGAATATATATACTGCGCGGCTGAGAATCGAAAGGGCGTTCACTCGTATACTTTAACATAGGATTCACGCCTTTTCGACACTAAATTTTCTATGTACGTTTCAAAAGATCGATCACTGCCAGATGTTACGATTAATCGAGACACCTCCCTAACCGCCCAATCCAGACTCGGTCGGTATCAAAACTGCAATATTTTTTCTCTTTTTTCACGAGTATCCGTTTTCGATGAGACTTCCCGTTTGGAAGTACATGCAACGAACCGCGAAGAAAAAAAAATTTCATCGCAGTCTTCATTGCCGACTGCGGTAATTCACATGCTCTCAAAGGCAAAATTGGTGAAGTCATTTTCATACGGTGCGGAAGGGAAAACCGTGATATCGATAAAAACCGTGAACGCTTTTGTTTTCCTTCCAGCCGAGCTGTGTGCCGCGAACAAACAAGTGACGCGATATGTTCCGACTTGTGTATCTTTGACTTTCTTGACCTTGACAACGCTAGTGTGTACTTGAGCCATGAGTAGAGACAAAGTGCAAGGCGATCCTCGCGTCACGGCGCGAAACGACGCGATATTTTCAACCGCTTAAGGTGGGTCTAAAGATCAACATGAACTAAAAATATTTTGAATCCATTTTTCTCCGAAACGGTTTTATAAAATAAAAAACGAATTGCGGGACTCGCCGCGAATTTGATTAAGGCAATGCGCCCCGCAATTCGTTTATCGTTTCATAGAACCGTTTCGGAAAATATAATGGATTAACATTTTTTACTCTATGTCTCGCACTCCTGCGTGTTTAGCCTCCCTTTAAAGAGAAGAGTTGTGTGTATGCGTGGCCTGAACTTGGTTCTGGCGACCTCGCGAACCGACCAATGTCGGACTTCGTGCTTCGCTGATCTTTTCGATAATGCGCCTCGAGAGTAACGTTCGATGACGTCGTGGTTAATCTCTGAGGTGTTGAGCTGGCTTGCAACATAGTTTCGTCTCGACTAAATGTATATAAATAAAAATTGGCACATAAATTGCAGATGAGAAATGAGCCGTAGTTCGATCGAGTGCCAAATCGTCAAATAGAAATGAACTCTCCTCCTTGCTTCGACTGATATCAAGTTCAAGGATAGCCGAGATAGAAAGTCGTCGCGATACGAATGTTCTTCGCGACGACCTTCGCTCCTGCATTAATTTCCGGACGGGAAGTAGGAATTTATTTCGTACAACTATCGATTTGGCTGTACGAAATAAATTGGACCCAAGGATCGATATTACGGATATGATCGCTGCACCGTTGCCATTTATAGGGCAGTTGTGTAAAACGATGTATTAAAAATGGTTTGCATTGTTTTTTTAAAATACTATCGATACCATTGACGATGTAAATTCATACGAATTACATTTTGTGGTCACGTATATTGTTAATTATTATACTGGGTACCAATAATTGCCTAACGGTGTATCGTCGATACAAGTAAAAATATATATATGTATATATTACAACAGTTTATCGGAGCTACCTATTCGTACGATCGCGTGGCCTATGACGAAGGCTGCGGCTCCACTCGCAACGTAGATTTACGTTGAATCTTGGATATCGTGTGGCATTGATGATTGTGGTTTTGAAATTTGTTATTCTTTACCTCCTTTCCTTCCCTTCGACGGTTTCGCTCTGGCTTTTCCTCGTGGTTGCTTTGCGCCTCGTCCTTTACCACCCTTCTTTCCGCGTCCCTTCGTCTTCTCTTTGGCCTTCGCCGCTCGCAGATCCTTTTTCATCCTGGGATCGACAACTTTATAACGGCCTTTCACACCAGGCGGTCTAATCGCTCGCCTCTGTGCGTCTTGTTTCTTCGCTACGACGTATGTCACTACTTTTTTCGGCTCTTTCGTTGCCTTCTTGTACAGTCTGAAACGAGAAATAGGTGCCGTTAAAACCTGAGTGAGAACTCGTGTAGAATAATATATTACACTGTAAACAAAATTCGTATAAAATTTAATGTACTGCCGGCTGAAAGTTTTTGTGCATGAACTGGTATATTTACAGGTATATTCACAGGAGGGCGACTCACTTCACAGACTGTGAAGTGAGTCGCCCTCGCCGCACTCGTACCACAGAGAGCACTCGCTTTCGACTCGTGCTCCTGTGGTATTCGTGCAGCTCGTGTGATTCACTTCATAGCATGTGTATAAATTTCGCTTTACCGCACTTGTATCGCAAATTACTAAAATTGAATAGTGCACTAGTATACTCACGCTTTGACTTGCTTCGCCTTTTCCCGATCGCTCACGTCAGTATTGTCCATCAAAGATTCGACCTTCTTCTTTGCCTTCTCCAACTTTTTCAACGCTCGCCTCTTCTTTCTGGCTTTGGCTTCCATAACTTTCTTTATCGGACGTACATTGAGCTCCTCGACACGTTTTTTGTACTCGTCAACGAGCTCCTTGGGCACGGGTACTTCTTTCTTCATGTGCTTCTCCTCGTCCTGCACGAACCAGTCCGGTAACTTATCGTCGTTGAATGCGAATCTGTTCCAAGCCGCATCGACGACGTCGCGACGAGATTTTTTGCTCTGAACCATCAACGAGCCGAGGGCGAGATCCTCGTCCGTGAGCTTTCTCTTGCCCTTCGTTTTCATGGCTGAAACCATAACCGACAAAATTGTAGAATAATCGTGGTGTTCCAGTAAAAAGACCGTACGAAAGGACATTCAAGGACATTCGAGGACAATTTTCAGGTTGCGTTGGGATATTTGTTACAAAATAAAAATACGCATATCGCGCGCGACCTACGAAATAACATTTAGTTTGATAACCGTTTTCGTTTACGATGGAATCGGTTCAGAAAAAAAAAACTACTCACTATGCACAAATCTATATATGTATCTCAGCGAATCTGAGGATAGTCGTGGAATAAAACATTTAAGGACATTGCGGGAAATTCAAGGATATTCCCGGACAGGCAAAATTCAAGGCCAGTTTCAGGGCTTCAGGGACTTCAAGGACTGGCGGACACCATTATAATCATTGTCCATCCTTATCGATGTAATACTCACGGGCATTTTTGGAAACGACTTCGAAGCCGTCGCCTCCGCCGACTTTCTTCGGCTTCTTTTCCTTCTTTTCCTTTTTTTCCTCTCGATCCGGTGCCATAAGTTCCATATCGTAATCCGAATCAGAGTCGTCGTGCGTTTCAACTTTCCCAACGGGCTTTCCGTTCGGTATCTTCGGCTCTCCTATAATCGTGCCGCCTTTGTTCTTGTAAGCTTCTACCATTTTGTCAAGCTCGAAGTCCTCGTCCTCCTCGTTCTCGAGACTCTTGAATACATCTTTCTCGAACCACAGCTGAGCTTTGTGAATCTTTTTTGTCTTCTTATCTCTGGGATCCAAATCTGTTATGAGAGGATTGTCCGCGCTATCTTGTACGTCCTTTTTTCCTTTACGTTTTACGTCCTCCTCCTCGTCCTCGTTCTCGGAATCCGTCAATCCTGAATATCAATCAATGAGATAATAACAATTATAATAACAATAATAATAATAAAAATAATAATACAATAATAATAATAATAATAATAATTTCATTTATGTGGAATACACTGTACTAAATGCAATCTTATTTTTATCTTTATGTCCATATTTTTTTGGAAAAGGGCATGTCCCGTAACTAAATAAATAAAATAAATGATAATGTGAAAAAACATGTTTTTTTTCATGCCTACCTAGTCCAGACTTTTCACTACCCGAATCCTCGTCCTCCGAATTTTCCGACTCGCTGTTCTCCGTCTTGTAGTATTTACCCGAGCTATCCAAGCGACCCTGGTCCTTTTGGTATTTCAATTTTTTCGGCAGTATCGCCTCGTCGTCCGAATCGACGTCGCTCTCGGCCGCGACGTCAGGAGTCTGGTCGACGACGGTCTCGAGTTCCTGACGAGTTTTAATTTGATTGAGATTGAACATATCGTCGCCCTCCAACTTCGGTCCCTCGTCGCCCTTGTGGACCATCTTCAGGTTGAGCCGCTCGTTCAGCTTCGTGCGTTCCTTGTTCGCCTTCTTTTTCTTACGCTTCAGCTCCCGAGCGGCCTCGGCTCTGAGGTCGGCGATCTCTTTGTCGACCGCCGCATCCTCGGCGTCCTCCTCGTCCTCGACGGTAGCCGGCGCCGCGGCTTCCTCGGCATTCTCCTCGCCAGTCTTCATCGGCCCCGCCGCTTCGTCGGCTTTCTCCTCGAACTCCGCTTTCAAGTCTTTCCACCAGGACAACAGCAGCCTCAGATCTTTCCTGCCCAAAACCTTGATGTCCTTGCAGCACTCCTTGACCTCTCTGGTCGTCTTCTTGTGATTGGCTATTCTCTCCTCGTCGATTACTATCTCAGACGTGTTTTGGAGAGCCTCGATGCCGCTCGCGCTCGCTATAAAATCGGTTGCGGACAGTTTGTGATGAAGAGTATAGTCGTTGTCCGGATATCCCTCGGCCTTGGCCTTCTTCTGTTTCTCGGGATGAAACACATTGAGTTTGTTCTTGGACTCCACCTCCAGTTCGGAAAAAACATACTTGGGATCCAGAAACTTTGGATCCAGTTTGTCGGGTGCGACGTAGTACTGACAAACGACGAAAATTTCGGCCGATTCGTTACGAGAAGCTTGGGGCTTCGTGGCGTGTACTTTTTTGAAGAGTTGCTTCAGCACCCACACCAGCGGATGGTAATCCTTGGATCTGAAGACTTTGGTGACGAACCATCCGCCCGGTCTGAGAAACTGAGTGGCGACCTTGACGGCGGCTAAGGTCAGGATGGCTTGCTGGTAAGCGTCGTGAAGCCAATTTTTACCGACGTTCGGCGCACCGTCGTTGAGCACGACGTCGGCCTTCCACGTTTTGAGTTCCCGCGATATGGCTGTGCGGCATTTGTCCGTAGTTATGTCCTCGGTTATGCCGATGCAGCCGGGAATCTGTTTTATCGGAAACAAATCGACGCCGATGACGATCGACGAGACGGGCATGTTCTGCCGAGCGACTTGCATCCAACCGCCCGGCGCCGCGCACAGATCTATGCATACTCGAGACTTCTGGAGAAACTCGAACTTCCGGTTGAGCTGTATCAGCTTGAAAGCCGCACGGGATCTGTAACCTTGAGACGGAGAGGATAAAAAAGTTATGCGATTACGTTTTGGAATCGAACGAGGCGGTCGATCGCGAGGTTACGGCCGCGCGAGCGTGCGGTGCAGAAAAACTCACCAGTTTCCTTCGCCAACTGGTAATACTTATCCCGCCGCTGCTTTCCGATCTTCTTCTTCTGACCCAT
The DNA here is from genome assembly GCA_933228735.2 of Amblyteles armatorius. Taxonomy (NCBI): domain Eukaryota; kingdom Metazoa; phylum Arthropoda; class Insecta; order Hymenoptera; family Ichneumonidae; genus Amblyteles; species Amblyteles armatorius. Next base: position 20,291,558 of record OW121687.1, on the reverse strand, counting down.
CTTACGACAATGAGTCGAGAACCCCTCCCCGGCGCGCTAAAGGGATTAACTCGATACGCGATTGAAACAAAAATAATGCGACTCGACGGTTACGGACGAGCTTAACGAACACACTGAACGCTGCACGTGGAGCGTCGCGACGCCATTTTGTTTTTAAGGAGGTCGGAGCGCTACGCCCTAGTCAAATGAGCGCTTCATGCACGAATATGTGCCTTTTCGAAAATTAGCACAAACCAGTTAATATTTTTGAAAATACATTGCAATTAATGTTTTTGTGGGTTTAAGGACGTCTGGTGTAATACAACTAAGCGTCTACTATAATCGATAGATGCGTAAAAGTTTTGAAAAGTATAAACGACTTTAAAAATATGGTACTAATTTGACCACTGTGAAGCGCTGCAACCTCCTTCAACAGTTTTATCGGGTTTTATTAGCGTCAACAAAAAAAAGTCCCTAGTCAACGGCCGAAGATGCTTTTAGGCCATCCGTCGTGGCGGCCCTGAGCCAGCGAGGCTGTGAGGCGGCCGAGGCGGCTAGGCGTTACAAAGCGTAAAATATTGTCAGTGTAGTTGTGCTAACAGTTCGAGTTTTTTACCGGATTAATAAACATTGCACAGGCTTGTACCAAGGGTAATAATGTTGTTTCGTGCTTGGGTCAATGCCCGATCTAGCGAGAGATCCGACTTTAATTATATTTTTTGTTAACATAAAGCTTCCCAGTTGATCGAGTGCTCGTTGACGAATACCGAGTTTCCTTTTTGTTTAACGCTACTCGATTAACTTCGCGTTGTTTATGGCACGCGACGCTCGCGTAAGAACGCACGAGGCGACTCGTATCCCGTCTCCGCTCGGAGTCAATGGGCAAAAATTGCGGCGCTAGCTTAGCGTCGAGGTTATACCCGCGAGAGCTCCGCAAACGCTTCGCTCGAAGCTTCGTTACTCGCGATATTTCCGGAAATGAAAATATTCGGAGTTAAATGTGATTCGTCGTTTTCAGAGCGTCCCAGAGGCGACGAGAATGGCGCAGAGGTTTCCGGTTCCTAACACGGGGAACAATGGTCCGCCGCCGCAGCGTTACCCGCCTCCCTCAGTGCCGCAGAATCTGCGACAATATCCCGGACCAAACTTTTCGGTTTGATAATTTTTTATTGATCGTACGGCTATTCGGGAGTTCGACCTTATAGCCGTTAGTCGATAACCTTACCGATTATTCCAGATGCAACAGAGGTCGGGATTCACTCCTCCGCCTCAGATGGGCAGTGCGCCGGGACCCGGTGGAATAATGCGCCCCAATCAACCATACTCGACCATGCGCCAAGGTCCCATGCCCGCCCCTCCGGGCAGCAAAAGAAGCACCGACCAGCGGATACCCATGTCCCAACAGAAGCCGTAAGTCCTCTGTTCCCTTCTGTCGAGTGGGTCGGATCGAACCAGGGCTGGGCAAAGTACCAAAAAATACTTCAAGTTCAAAGTACAAAGTACTGCAAGTACAATGTATCGCAATTCTTAATTTTTTTTTTCTAAAAAACCGAAATCTCGTTTCTTCTAGACATTTTTTAAATAAACAAAGCGAGATCGGACTCCTCTTGTTTTTTTATATTAAATTTATTTTTTATTTTTTTTATTTTTTAAATAAAGTACATGAAGTACCACACAACTACCCGGTACTTCAATTTCTGCCCGGCACTGGTTTGGACAAAAGTAACAGAAAGAAAGTCACGAGCCAATTTGTAACTTTGACCATTCGACCCGCTCGACAAAACATATATCATGTGAAAGATTTGAATCGTGTGTTTCTTTCTGTACATTTATATCTACTGATACAAATGTTTATTTGTTTCATCATTTTCGGCCAACGGATCTAACAAGCGCCATAAACATCAAGGCCCAAGCCACAAAAAAAAGCCAAGTTTCAAAATTTACTTTGATTTTTCTTAATCTATGATTTTCCCTACTGGTAAACTCATCTAGGTATTTTTGGAACAGTGATTTTTCACATTCCACGTCGAAGAAGAAGAAGAAACTGGCGGACAAGATATTGCCGCAGAAGGTGCGGGACCTCGTGCCGGAGTCGCAGGCGTACATGGATCTGTTGGCGTTCGAGCGTAAATTGGACGCAACGATAATGAGAAAGCGTCTCGACATACAGGAGGCGCTGAAGCGGCCGATGAAGCAGAAGAGAAAATTGCGTATTTTCATATCGAATACGTTTTACCCGGCCAAGCCGGCGGGCGAGGGTGAGGGACAAGAGGGATCCGTCGCGTCTTGGGAGCTCCGAGTCGAGGGACGGCTTCTGGACGATACGAAGAACGATCCTAACAAGGTACGGATTCGCACTGAATTCACTATCGAATATCGCCTTGGAAAAATTTCAAGCTGTCCTCACTGATTTGTCGCGTCTCGTTCACAGGTGAAAAGGAAATTCTCCTCGTTCTTCAAGAGTCTTGTCATTGAATTGGACAAGGATCTGTACGGACCCGACAATCATTTGGTAGAGTGGCATCGTACATTAACGACGCAGGAGACCGACGGTTTTCAAGTCAAACGACCGGGAGACAAGAACGTCCGTTGCACAATACTCTTGCTTCTCGATTATCAACCTTTGCAGGTAACGGGAAGAAGGGGCGAGGAATCTTTGCGCCACGCTCATTGTCAAACTGTGTCTTCTTCGCAGTTTAAATTGGATCCCCGGCTAGCTCGTCTGCTGGGAGTCCACACTCAAACCCGTCCAGTGATTATCTCGGCCCTCTGGCAGTACATCAAGACGCACAAGCTCCAAGACAGTCACGAAAGAGAGTTTATAAACTGCGACAAATACCTGGAGCAGATATTCGCTTGTCCGAGAATGAAGTTTGCCGAAATACCGCAACGATTGAACCCGCTGTTGCACCCACCCGATCCGATCGTCATAAACCACGTTATCAGCGTCGAAGGTTTGTAGAACAAATTAGCACAATAAGGGAATTAAAAAGCCAGCTGTGTTTAGAGTGTTTAATGACGAGAATATTAATGTTTATTATCAGGTACGGAAACGAAGCAGACCGCGTGCTACGACATCGACGTCGAGGTCGACGACACGCTCAAGACACAGATGAACAATTTCTTGCTGTCGACCGCGAGTCAACAAGAGATCCAAAGTCTCGACAACAAGATTCACGAGACCGTCGAGACGATCAATCAACTGAAGACGAATCGCGAGTTTTTCCTGAGTTTCGCTAAAGATCCTCAACAGTTCATAAACAAGTGGATAATATCACAGACCAGAGATCTGAAGACGATGACCGACGTCGTCGGTAATCCGGAGGAGGAGCGAAGGGCCGAGTTCTACTATCAGCCGTGGGCGCAAGAGGCTGTTTGCCGGTACTTCTATACGAAGGTTCAACAGAAACGAGCCGAATTGGAACAGGCTCTCGGCATAAGAAATTCATAATTGTACGCAGCGTGTGTTGTGAAAGTTTAAATAACTGCCGACCTAAAAGTGGGCATTCCATTGAATGAAAAAATAAATAAATAAATAACGCGAACAGCGAAAATAACTCTTGGCGTGTCGAAGAGTACGGGGAGAACACGATGTCTGAATAATCGATATCTGTGCTACATTAAAATGGAATACAGCACGTCCCCTCGAATACGATCAGTGTCCGATCGATAACTCTAATAAGCTTCACTTATAATTCATGCATAAATACTTTTTTTTCTTCACGAGAGCAAGTTTCAGCCGAGGTATGATACATTTTAATAATAAAATAAGGCTCGAAAAAAATCAGTGTAAATTGATGTAATTTTTTTGACTTTCCCTTGAATCTCCCAACGAATAAAACGAAATGATTGAACGGGGGGTGGATGAAGCCGTTGTACAATTCATAATCTCATTATATTTCGTAATGAATTGGAATCAGTAGTAATTTATATCATAATCATTATATAAAGTCATTTTGACTGCATTTCTACGTGGTACAGCTCTTTTAGAGTATATATATACATAAAAAATTGATAGTAATCCAGAACTAGGATGCCTTCTTTTTATCGTTTCCATTAAAAATGTCATCGTATTTCGTACGTTTAATAATTACGCTTTTTTTTCTTTCTCTCATTAAACTGTCAAATATACTATAACTGTCTTATATTTCTTGTTACCTACATGTGCCAATGGAACAAGATAAAACTTTTTTTTCTTCAAGTTATCAGTGCTATCAGACTTCCCAAAATCGATTTTTCGCAATATACGCGCGAGTCCACATTTTTTTTTTCTCATCAAATAAGACCAAATTCTCATTTCTCCTTGTGTGGCACATGCTAGTATCTGCGAGTTATCAATAACGATGCGATAGTTAGTGTGTTTAGAGTGGATAGATCGTGGAATATTTGCGAAAGTCTCGCAACGAGATTACTTTCATTCCAATATAAATCCCGAAGATCAGCGCATTTAATCTATTCCATGATCAGGTCGGTAAAGATTGTCAGGAAATATTTGTTCCTATGAAGAAGATATCTTAATATGTTCCAGCAATGGATAAATTTTAGATAAAATCTGTAAACTTAGCGATTCGTGAAGTTTCCAATACTATATAAATCACTTTATCGTGACGCATTATGTTTTTTTTTTCTTGTTTTTAAATATGTAGTGTTTAAACATCAGAAATTCAAGATATGAGCATTATCAACAATACGTGGAGTTTTGACCACTCGCAACGCAAACATTGGACGAACGCGAGAAACCGATGGTTAATTCAAGTTTCACGGTAAAAATCGTTTCTCCAAAATTCTGACGTGGAATCAATTGCGTGATCTCTCGTAAATTGTAGTAGGAAAAGTGTGTGTGTATGTTGTTAAATGCGAGGAATGAATTGCCCGTGCAATCGAGAGTGACGAGGGTAGCGGATACAGGTATTTGTAAGTAATGTGGTATTTTTTTATCCGGAGATATTAACGGTCCTAGGTTGAGGCAACAATTCTTTTTAACATTTTTGTTTTGTTTGTTTAGCACTATAGATTGCGTTTTACACCTATTTATATCGATACTCGAACAGAAAATGAGCAATAACCATTGCCATTTGGATTTCGTTAACTATCAGTATTATAAGTAAAATAATAACCGCTCATGCCAAGTGTAGACATTTGGAATTTGATTGGGACAACAAAACATGAACGGGTCATTGTAAGACGTACGTAGTTAATGTAATCGTGGCAGTAAGGGTAGTGTATCGTAAGCTGCACAAGCAGACAACACAAGGTAACAAACCTATGACTTTCTCCAGTATAGAAATCATCACATCTAATTAATTTAAACGTTAATAGTCCCGCTTTAACATCACAGCAATTATTCATTGTATCTGCAGTGATGTGACAGCGCTGCCAAAGAGAATGATTGTGTTATTAGAATTTTATCTATTCTTTTTTTTTCTTTGATTGAATATTCGACTTTGTCTTAAACACGATTTTTTTCCTTAATATTTTTAAAGTCATACACGCGTTAACACAGATAAATAAATAAATAATTATTCATATTGACTAGATTATTCAACGCGATCAATGAGCAAACAAAGATTACTTTATCTGACGTATTTTTTTCTTTTCCATCGATCGATCTCGTTAATGTATTCTCTTTAGCAGTTCCTAGGGTATTATTTAGAAAATCAATTAACTATAATATACCTATGATAATATAGGAAAAGAAGATGTAATGATAAATCATAAATATGCAGTAATGAGTATGTTTTGTCTTTATGCAGGGCGTTGATCTGTAACTGTTAATAGTTCTGAACAGATCGTTTTCAATAGCACTTTGCTTCGCTGACTAGAATCAAAACACTGTTTTTTTTTTCTTTCTTTCAGAAGGCATCAACGTCGGCGGGACACGCTCGCATGGCCTTTTCCTCTTACTTGGCAGTGAAGTCTGGCCAATAATTAATATAATAGCGTTGCGTTAAACCTTCGAATAGTCTATCGAGCCAGTTCGGTAAACCATCTAGAAGTTTGTCCTGATATAAAACATCACTTTCCATCTATAAATGATTAAATCGTTGGATTAGACTTTGATCCTTTTTACGTTTATAGTGAAAAAAGACTAACGACTGCGATAACCACTTACCTCGACCTGAGAGAGTTCGGATTCGCTAGAGCTGTCGAATCCAATAAAAGCTCCGGCTTCGGCATCGTCCGATCGACGACTCAGTCGTTTGGTCATTCGTTCCATACGTTTTGTACCTTTACCCTTGCTGCACTCGGGATGCTTCGCGTGATACATACAGAAATACTTTCGATGGCCATTTAAAGCCAGCACTGTGCCTACGCAGTTCTTTGGATTTATGTTCAATTCTTTGGGCTCTGGCAAGCTCAGGGACAGCAATTTTTTATACCACTCCACACCGCGATCCAAGGACAAGTGACCGAACATAAGAGTCTTATTTTTTCTGAAACAGATGGTACGAAGAAATTTTAAACGATTAAAAAAATATATATAAGCATCGATTATGAGAAGAGAATAAATATGCGATGAACGATACCTGTAAGGCCAAACGGCTCTGTGAAAGGCTGGCAACAACTTCAGTCTGCTCTGATAGTCGACTAGCAGTATAATGGTTCGACAGCCGGGTTTCAACAGCCGCACAAGTCCATTATACTTCTCCGCTCTGAGTTCGTGCAGTCGCAGTTGCGGCTGAGTCGGCATAGGTTTCGAATTTTCTTTGCACTGTCCCCGCTTCGCTTGTATGCTTATCTCTTCCATCTTTCTGCAATTGCAACATGGAATTGAGACACTTGTTCGCGGTTCAGTGATTCAAGATTTACCGAACAATTCGTCTCACATTAAATACGACATTCCGTATCCGAGAAACCCGATGACGATCAAAGTCACGACTCCGTATATCAGCGGCAAGATCTGTTCCTTGCTGAGACTGTCGGATATATAATCGACGGCTAGCAATGCCCTCACGATGAGCCTGTCGACTGTACCCTGTAAATAAAAAAACAGAGCTTGCAATTTTCTAGTAACTGAAAATTTAAGACAATCATGCTACTCATCGAGTATCCGTAATGCGAACGTGTACTCGAAAAGTACTTGTACTTTCCACTTGCTATCTTTAAAAAAAGTATTTGAAGTACTAAAAGGTTCTGGAGTACTTCGGTACTTGCTTGAAGTACCAAACAAGTACCCGGTACTTCAAGAACTGCCAAGCTCTATATAATCCATACCTGGGCATGTTCGTCCGCCAGTTCGTCGACTTTTGCCGCGTAAGGGAGAGCCTCGGAGACTCGCAGAAGTCGTTGCAGTGTGTGCTCCAAGTTTCGACGAGTCTCGTTCCACTGATTTTCATCCTGGGCAGCTTCAATGCGGCCCGTCGGTAGCCACTCGTACTTCAAGTGGTTCGCGTCGCGCCTCCAGATGATGACGATGTGCAAAAGCGGATCCATGGGGCTGCCCTCGCCGGCCGACAGAGCCGACACGAACTCGGGCTGGGACTCTTTGAAGACGTACGTGTATCTCACGCGTTCAGTGCTGTGCACAAATTACACAGAGTGAATGACAACTCACGCGATTATATTAATCCTTAATTGATTCGGGATTCTAATAATTCGATGAGCTACCTGTACGGTGCTTCGACCGCCGCCTGGCGAAACTTGTGTCTCGCAAAATCATGCACCGGACTGTTTTGTGATATGAGAATAGCGCACAAGCGTTTCTGCGGCCTGAGCCACTCCGGTGGACAAACCGAATCCAGCATAGCTTGATTCGAGAGTCTCGGTAGCATGAGGAATTTGTTATTCGCAATAACGTTGTGCATAGTCTCGCTTGGTATGTCCTTCATACTGACGGAAGCCATGGGTTTCTCGGAGTTTTCATTGAAGAGAAGCAGCGTATCCAAATCACCTGAGATTTTGTATTTGGTAGTTATAGTTTCCGTGTCCGGTTTTCCAACCTGCGGGCGAAACGATTATCACGTATTAGTTTAGCGTCACGGCACGAATTACGTAACGAAATCCGATGTATCATTTTTTATTTTTTTTACCTGGACAAAGCCAAAGGCAACGCGGTCCCTGTGGTGAAAAGCTGTAAGCAAGTATCTCAATCTCGCCGAGTCTCTCTTCTCGAAGATCAAAGCTCGTATTCGATTGTCCACCCAACCGGACAAGAAGCCATCCACATTATCCTTGTTAATATTGTGGATCAATCTGTACGGAAACTTGCTTCGTAGGAATTCTGCTTGAAGTTAACAGACACAAACGAACAGTTAACTTCTCGGTTGCCTCGAGCAAAAAATAATCCGGACGGATCAACGAGAGAGTTCGATACATACCAACGACTTTCTGGACACTGAACAGCGATTCCTTGTAGACGCTCGTTCTGCCGTCGAGCGTCACAGCCAAGCAAGGCAGCGAATGCACGCCCATTCTTCTCGCGAATGCCGGCTCTCTTTCGGCGTGTGCGGTCATCAGCACAACGCCGAGCGGCTCTAATTCGTCTATCAATCTACGCCAGGTCGGTTCTACTTGCAGACATGCGAAGCACCAATCGGAATAAAAAAGAATTAAATGCGGCGTGCGGAAGCTCTTGGCTACAACGATATTCTCAAAAGTTCTGTAAACAACAAAATAATACACATAAAATATTGTTCGGTGAATCCTCATGCCTGATATTGTCGCAGAGGTGAACGGGGCAAAACGAATGGTGCGGGGTAAAGCAGACCGCCTTTGAATAAATCTTTACCTTTCAAAAGTGTATTAGAAAATCGACTCAACCAAAAACATTTATGTAAAAGAGTTTTCCAGTAAAGTAAATTAAAAAAATTAATGTACAAATAATTTTTTTTCTTTAATGTCTTATCCCGAACTGGTGACGCCGGCCTGTTTTGTCCCGCTCTTCCCTACTAGAAACAAATGACGGAGTTTAACAGACCGATAAGTGATACTCATTTTGTGAAAAAAAGATATATCACGATTTTGATAATGAAACTTGAAGTTTCCCGTGAACAATTCTTCGAGCGGGTCGGGCATGTGGAAGTGACTGTTGTCTCTTCTCTGCCTGGTGCCTTCCTCCGTAATTCCATGATTATCAAACTTTCTTCTCCTCTCCGGATCCGTCAGAAGCTTGATAAGGAGTAAACATAAGAAAAAAAAATTTAAGTACATGTATATAAAAATGAGAGAAAAAAATGTTGGAGTAGAAAACGTGAGAGCGTACCTCGTAAGCCCTAGTGATCTCGACGAATTTGTTCTCAGCGGCCGGATGATCGGTTTTGTCGGGATGCCATTCTTTAACAAGATTCTTGTAAGCCTTGCGTATGTCCTGCAAAGTGGCGCGTCTATTGACGCCGAGTATTTGATAAGGATTTCTCAATGGCTCGGACGCTTCGGTTATCGGCAACGACTGAATAACAACAAAGACAGCGGCGAGGAGTAAGGAAATCCTCATTATCGTCGCTGTTCTAACGGTTTCCCTTCGCGCGTCGTCCGTTATCTTGTATAATTTTACGAACGTCTTAAAAAATTCGACGAACAACGTTAAACGTGACTTAGTCGAGACACATAGACTAGATACAAAATTGTTTTCCTCCACTTTCGGGCAATTGCTGTTGTCAATCGACAAATTATCGTTATTTACGACCGATAATTCACTCGTTACATTAGCGGATAATTGTAAACACTCGTTGTTTACAGGCGTATCAATCATGTGATCCATTTGCATCGTTGCATCGCCTTTACCGTCGACGAGGCGTTTTCTATCTTCGCAATGTAAACTGCGCGCCATTGCATCGTCCGGATTAATGGAAAATAACTTCGATCCGCACGTCTGACACTGTTTCAAATTACACTGCTCAGCTTTCCGGATGACCAGATATTACTCATTTTCCGCTGAGGTTATTGTGGCTTTTCCACTCTCGGAGCAGCAGCGTACGAAAATAGAATGCGACAGACACTTTGTAGATCGTTGATTGTACTTTAGGTCCGTAGCCACTACGAGCCACTGAGATCAAATCTTATTTTCTCGTGTCGTTCGTTATTCGCTTCGAGTTTTGTCAAAAAAAATCGCATGTTTTTTTCATTATTTTTTCTTTAATAATTTAGCTTTTTTTTATACCGAGAAATCAATTACTTTGGAGTGTACTTGGTCGTTGCACGTATTCACTCGGTCAGCTGCCACCGAGGGCGCCGAGCATCGCAGGCATTCTTCGGGTAATTCTTTGGGTGTGTTATGGGTGAGTTTCAACATTAGCTGCAAGAGCTCGCAGCTGCTTGTAACTTCTGCAAAAGTGATGAAAACGTCACGTCCGGTGGAAAACTGCGATTCAAATTCGAGAAGTTGGGGTTTGTACTAGTGATGAAAGCCGGTAAATAACCTGTCAAATAGCCCGGTAAATAATCGGTCAGTTAACCACGGTAACTAACGTATTTTACCTTGGGTAATTTATTATGTGTTGGTACTACGAAGCCGGGCGAAAATTGCGTCTGCATAATAATTTCTTAAGCTGTTCCCGGTTCCAATGAGCCCCATGCATCTCATTTTTCGAAGGAAAGTTGTGCCATGCCGGAAATACATCACTTCCGGTTTGAAAATCAAATTTTTCGATCGAAAGTTACGGCTCAGCTAGACAAGCACCAAGAAATGGTCCCAATGTGGCGCTTGTCCGGCTGGGCGGATTCCGAAAATAGTTCCTGATTCAAAATGACATCACCTCCGATCGAAAAATTAGATTTTCAATAAAAATCGAAAAATGAGATATTCAGACTGGAAGTGTATGACGTCACTCCGGTCAAAAAATGATGTTTAAATAAAAACCAAAAATTCCTTTATAAAGCCGGAAGTGACGCATCTCCGATATAACGTCACATCCGGTCGAAAAATGAGTTTTCATAACCGGAAATGACGTCCTTCCGGTATGACGTACTTTCCGGTCAAAAAATTATATTTAAATAAGAACAAAAAAGTGAAATTTAAAATTCAAAATTAAAAATCAACAACACATATTGGAATTAAATTAACACTTTAGAAGTCATTCCGGCTTCACATACCTTCGTGACATATTCGTCCATAAATGAGTACCTTTACCACCATAAGCACAGCGGAGAGCATCGGCGTGATGGTTTGAATCGCGTAGTTCGGATCGACGCTCCGGACTTCGACTGTAGTGCGCAAATTCGCAGACGACCGTGAACACCAATTGCAATGTGCCAATTGCAAGGGGCACGGCTTTCCAATTGCTGGGACGTTTTTCGGTTTCACTGGTAAATACACTGTTCATGGAGAACAATCCAGCCACGTGAAGCAGCCGCACGTCACGTCCGAGGAATGTCTCAAAGGATCCCAATCCCGAATTCGCCTGGTGCGTTTTTCTCGGCTGAGCCACGTCGTCATTGCGAAGAACTCTAGACATGGAGAGCGTACCCTCCGGAAGCTGATGTCAACTCCCCAAGCTACGAACAAGAACTGTGGACGCTCCGAAGTCGACAACGTTCGAGGTAAAGTTGTGACGAGCCATCTCCTGACCAGGGCTACCCTTTTCCCCTGCATAATTGATTGATCGGAAGGGTTGATCGGGCAGACCAACGTTCAGCACAACCGTAATGATAGGTTTGCTGTGCGAAACTATGCTGCTCCGAGCATCAATGTCGTTCGCGAATGTAACGTTCACCTTGCGTCCCACACGCGATCAGCCTATAGGACGTAAATTCTCGTAAGCCATATCGACCGAGGCACGAGTATTTCGGAGGGAAAGAAAAGGGAAAAATTCAATGTTCCGTAGATGACGTTCTCGACAAAATAAGTCGATGTATCTGTATATTGCACGCATACATATATACACACATACAAGGCCGTTTCATTCAGCCTAACGCAGTAGAAACCGCTCAATATACTCGACTCAGGTCATTGTCTTTAAAAGGGCGAAATAACTTGCTGCTGTATTGGCTACCTGCGCAACGATGATGAACATATGAATTGTAGATTATCTGTCGTGATTTCTCAAGGCAAAATTGTCGTTGTTGTTTTTTTTTTTTTTACGAAACTCACCGCGGTAATTTGATTCAAATTTACTGAAAAGAATCCGTAAGCGGTGCACTTGAACGGCTTCTGAGATCGCAGCATGATGATTTGCAGAAGGATCTTGAATTCCTTGCTGCGTTCTATCCATTGGCAGTCGTAAGCTGCTCCCGACATGAGACTCGACTGGCGTGGAGAAGTAAGTCACGTTATTGCGAAGACCCGCGCTCCTGTTTGTCGGAGTTTCCTTACCTGTTGAGTCAACTTATCGGCATAGCCGCAGTATATGACGGCTTGAACGAGGAGAGTCACCGCGTGGAACAGATACTTTATGACCTCGTCCCAGTTACCCGCCGAGAGCTCCTAGGAAAAAAAAATTACATTCGATTGGTGTGTCACATTTGATTGTTGCTTTGTCGTTGCGTTGTTGTCGCTGCTAGAGTCACCGAATCTGATCTGGTTTATGCGTTCCACTTACTGACGCACCTTTTCGAAGCGAAACACGCAGAAACACATATTAACACCGGTCAACAACATGGTCAAAAATATTATCGGGTTATAGATCCTCTCGATCATTTCGCAATGCCTAAACATGAGATTTACCACTTTAAATATAAAAATAAATATAGTCACACCATAAATTTCGCAAAATTTAAAGTGTTTTTTTTTTTCAATTATGAATGGTTTAAGCGTGAAGTTTGCTATACTATTTGGATTCTAACATGTATAGATCATGATGCCTCTTGGCGATCGTGCCGAGTCCATGGACCATTTTTTTCTCGTTCGTTAGTTCATTGTCATCATCGACCGTCGCTATGTACTCCAAATCATGACGTAGAACCTAGGAAGGGACATGATTACATTCATGAAACGCTCCTTTCTCTAGATTTTAATTATGCCACTCGGGTGAATAAATTCATTACTCGAAATTGTATTGCCGTATGTGTGGTAAGTTGGGCGAACAGGGTATCGGAAGACATCCAGTAAAGTGCAACAATAACAATTACGAATTGTTCCCAAGTAATGCACATTATGTACGCGCACATTGTCTCCGTTGAGAAGGGATAGCTCGTCGGATATACGGTCTCGGTGAAGTCGTAGGAGACGTTCGTTAACTTCTTGGACCAGTTATGGTGAAGCAGAAGTCTGAAGAACACCAATCATCGGTTCCGTAAATTAATTAAAAACATGAAATATAAAAAATTTAATTTGAAACATAAAATTTAAAAAATTAAATTTAAAAAATTAAATTTAAAAAATTAAATTTAAAAAATTAAATTTTACAATTAAATTTGAAAAATTAGATTTTACAATTAAATTTAAAAAATCAACTTTAACAATTAAATAAAAAAATTAATTTGAAGAATTAAATTTAACAATTAAATTGAAAAAATGAATGGTTTTCCCCCCGTACATATAGGGTCGTACGGCGTAACTCGTGACAAGGGTGATGACCATCGTGACGTAGCATTTCGCCATGAAGCGCGTTCCCTCGGCAGACTTTAAATTTTCATTTCTTATCTCAATTCGAATGTCCGCGTTGTTCCACATTACGGCAAATCGTCGCAGCAGTATGTAAAACTCGTGCCGCCAGAACCACAGCCTCAGACCCTTGCAAATAAAAAATGCATGATTCTGTTGCGAAAAATAAAATTAAACTAACTCACCGACGTGACGACAAACATTAAACAATCGGTAAAAAATCTTTTGGCACCTTGACAGCACAGAGTAGTCCGGAAAACATCGCGGTAAAAACGCCGATGGCGTAGTTCGGATCGTCGCGCCATACTTTCATTATCGTACGAAATTCGCAGGAGGCGACAAAAAAAATGTGCATTATACCGACACCGAATGCCACGGCTTCCAAGTTTGTACGTTTCTTCGCTTTGTCCGTGAATATACTGTTAATCGAGTACAAGCCCGCTATGCGCAGTATTTTTATGTCATATCCGAGATATTTTTCGAACGGCACGTGCGTCACGTCGTTTTCATTTTTTTTTACCGGCTCTCGCACCACACTTTTTGTCTTTGTCATTGTGAGCTACCGACATGAATGCTGTTATCGCCAAGAGAGGTTTTATTCGCTACCCGTTCCACGAATATAAATTACCGGTGATCCTTAAGTTCGTCCACCTTTCTCCGAAAATTGTCTACGACTACGGGTCGCAGCGTCACGGCTTTCCTTCTCAATAATTGACCAGGCCAAGGGGGTAATCGGTCGGCACAAACGGTGGGCGACCCGGTAATAAGGGGGTTGCAAACGTAAGAAACTACCGTGCTCCAGCAATACCATTGTCTTTCATGAATTTAACATTATCATGGGCTCCGTGTGGTCGTCGGACGATTGAGCGCATGCGCATTCTTATCTCACCAAATATCGCCGACATTTCTTGCAATTCGATGGAAACCATCGTACCAGTAATACGATACCGTGTACTGCGTCATGTGCAGCGGTGCGAACACTGTACAACGCCGAAGTTGACACTGTGAGTTTGGAAAATTTTGACGCACGGAGAAAAATCATTGTTCGCTCCAACCGACTTCGTGGTTGGGCTCCGGGTAATTTATTCGGTTGGGGGGACAAATTCTTTTTCTGCGTGCAGGAACACAAATTGCTTATACTTATTACATATTAACATACAATACGTGCATATTATATATCTCAGAATATATTTATTTTTATTCAACAATTTTATTTTTATTTAATATTTTTTGCCGGCTCTCTTTCAGTGTGTGCGGTCATCAGCACAACGCCGAGCGGCTCTAATTCAATTGACAAATTATCGTTATTTACCGGAAATGACGTATTTCCGGTATCACTTCCGATTCAACAATGATATTATACGGGACATTGTTGTGAGTGATGATTGTCGAGACATTACTCGACACATGCGCTCAACCGAATAGTCCGAATACATACAATACATTTGTTGAATCTGATTGGTTCTAGATATCATTTCAGTTCTTTATTGGTATGATAACCATTTCTCCATAATTTCATGCTCGACCTATGTCATCGATTTCAAAAGTGTGAAATAACTTGCCGCTGTATTGATGATCTGTCCAGAGTAGATACGAAACGGATTATCCCCGTCGGTAACGCTAGGTTTTTTGCGGAGGTTATACGATTGGTAAATCTACTTACCGTTGTTATTTGATTGAGATTTACGAAAAAAATCCCATAAGCCGAGCACCGGAACTCCTTTTGAGAGCGCATCATGATGACGAGTACCAAGCTTTTGAATTCTTTGTTGCATTTTATCCATTGACATTCGTAAGCGGCTTGAGCCATCATAGCTGACTGAAATGGTAGTCAACTCACATTATCCTCGTTACCACGACGTTTCGAGTTCCACTGAGTGGCGCATAACCTGTTGAGTTAATCTATCTGCGTAGCCACAGTATATTAAAGCCTGAATGAGGAGAGTGGCAACGTGAATCAGGTTCATGAGCACGCCATCCCAATTTCCTTGGGCGACTTCCTGAAGAAAAATTAAATATCGCATATTACGCGTTTTCGATTCGCGGTTATGGCGAAAATGTTTCTCTGAAAATCTGTATATTCTCTGAAACAAACCTTCATTAGAAAGTAAGATGGGTATAGATATTAGCTAGAAAATCGTTTATTTTTAAAAAATTCTGGTAAACAACATTATTCAAGAACATTTGATTCTATCAGAAACAAACTCGTATAGCGGGACCTTGAAAAAGAATCTGATTGACAATGTCTGAAAAGAGATGATTTAGAATATCGCAAAGAACACATGTAACTTTTTTAAATTCATTTTTAGTCTACAAGTCGAGAAAATTTCATAAACATGAAGCAAATATCAGTAAAACCCACAGAATAGGATCGGAGCGTACGTGAAATATTACAAATGGTCCGGTTGAATATTGTCAGACAAGTGATCAGAGAAGTATTTTCACCTTGGAGAGATTCGGATATCAACAGACCTTGTCGATGCGAAAACCAGCGAAGCACATGTTAGCCGCGGTCAGCAGCATCATTATGAACATTATGGGATTGAATATGTATGCGATAGTCTTGCAGCACCTAGATATGAAGCTCGCTTTAGACGGTTCGACTTGATACCGAATATCGTTTGACAATAATTTAACCCTTTATAGGATACGTAAAAGCGAACCGAGTTTCCGGCTCATGCACAGTACCGTGTTTTGGTGACAGTTTTGAGTCATGCAATCGATTAAAGGGTTAAATTCTGTCTTTATACCGGGAAACCTTAACATGTATAGATCATGGTGCCGTCGGGAGATCACGATCAGTCGATGGATCAGCTCGTTTTCGTTCTCCAAGAAACTGCCATCGTTGGCGACCGTAATGTTTTTCAAATTGTCGCATAGAACCTGGCAAATGAAAATTTGAAGTGATCAACGGAAAATTGAACGATCCTGCACCGACGATAATGCAATGATGTAGTAATTTTTAATAACTCGGAATTGTATCGATGTGTGCGTGGTGAGTTGGGCGAACAGGTTGTCAGCTGCCATCCAGTAAAGTACGAAAAAGTAAAAAATTGATTGTTCCCAAGTGATGCAGATTATGTATGCGAGCATAGTCTGTATGGAGAACGGATAGGTTGTCGGATAAACGGTCACAGTGTAATCGTATGGGTAATTCGTCAGATTCTTGTCTAGGTGATGCTGTAGAAGATGTCTGGCGAAAGAAGTAAAAAAAATTGATTTTCGACAGTTCTTTGTTGGCTCAGCAATTTGTTGCCCTTACATATACGGTTTCACTGCGTAACTCGTTACCAGGACGACGATCATGGTGCCGTAGTAATTACCCACTAAATTTGATCCTCTCGCAGACCGAACAATCTCCTCTCCAATTCTCTCTCCCACCTGTGCCTCGTCCCACATTGCAGCCAATGCACGCAACAGCTTACGCAACTCTTCTCGCCACGAAAATAGCCTCATTCCCTTGGGGAAGTAAACCGTTTGCGATTTTTTTCACATATAAATATTTTGCTTCCTCATAGAGGAAGCTTTGTTTCGGCGAAAAAAAAAATTGAAATTTTAACGATAACGCGTTCAGAATGTTCGAAAACATCGAAAAATCACATTTCGAAAACCGGATTTCCGGATGTACGTGTGTGTGACTCAGACGCGAAAAATTCAAACCGCTATAACTCGTGAATGTCTTGACCGATCAAGCCGAAATTTCACACACAGCATGTGTGATTAATAGTGAAAGTTTCTTGAAAATTTCATTAAAAATGTTCAATTATTTTTTTGTACATAACTCTTAATTTCTTCACAATTTTGAATTTCTTCCTTTGTGCGCACTCTAGTTCTTACAATTGTTTAGTTATCGGAGCAAAAAGTTGTACACAATGGGACTATGATCGTCCGATGATCTCTATTAAATGTGGGGACAATCGATCGAGTAATTTAAATTTTGTGCCACTTTGAATTTTTTGAATTTCATGAAAAATTAGTACTTTATTTTAGACGCAATTTTCCGTATTAAATATTCGTCTATGAATAAAATAATTGGTAGATTCGTAATCAGCATGGAATAATACATTGAACATAGTCCCTGAGCGACGACTCTCGAAAAAAGTTTGTCGGGAATTTTTATAGCCAATATTGCAACAATTTTTGATTTTGTGTATTTTCATATAGCGATTTCTTTGCTTTCTGATGGCCTCGCGGAAAACTCCGGATGCTCATCATGTTCCATGGCAAAAAAAACACAAGATGATGGATATGACGGGTTGAAAAAGGTAGATAAAGAGGTACCATTTGAATTTGTTGAGTAAAAATCGGAAGTACGAAAAAAAAATTCTGGAGCGCATGATGTCATGTATTTTTTTGCGCCAAGCACAGATCTGCCAAAGTGAAGGGCGACGTTGACGTTGAAAAAAGTTGAAAATACAAATTTTCATATCGCCTCCTCATAATGTTCACGGAGCTTCACCTAGGAGGAGAATCACAAAGACGATGCTCTGCGAATAAAGAAACATGATGAGAAAGCGATATAAAAAAAAATGTTCAACTTTTTAGCATTAAAAAATTTTCATTTCCATTTTCATTTTCATTTTCGTTTTCGTTTTCGTTTTCGTTTTCGTTTTCGTTTTCGTTTTCGTTTTCGTTTTCGTTTTCGTTTTTGTTTTCATTTTTATTTTCATTTTCATTTTCATTCTCATTCTCATTCTCATTCTCATTCTCATTCTCATTTTCATTTTCATTTTACAAACCCTCCATTGATCGTCGTAATTGATAATTGATTAATGATCGCACGTAAAAGAAACCGCCCGAAGATTCCACCAATTCTCGTTTCGATAAATAAATCGACTCACGATATTTAACTTAACTCGCATCAATCACTATCCACGAATTTCATGATGTAAAATGAACTACACTACAGACACATTACAATCAGGACACATATTGAAATTATATTAGCACCATAGAAGTCATTCCGGCTTCGCATATCTTCGTGATATATTCATTCATAAGTGAGTACCTTTACCCCGATAAGCATAGCGGAGAGCATCGGCGTGATAGTTTCAACCGCGTAGTTCGGATCGACGCTCCAGACTTCGACTACAGTGCGCAATTCGCAGATGACCGTAAATACCAATTGCAATATGCCAATTGCAAAGGGCACGGCTTCCCAATGACTGGGGCGCTTTTTGTTTTCAGTGGTAAATACACTGTTCATGGAGAACAATCCAGCCATGCGCAGCAGCCGCACGTCACGTCCGAGGAATGTCTCAAAGGATCCCAATCCGAAATTCGTCTGGTGCGTTTTTCTCGGCTGAGCCACGTCGTCATTGCCAAGAGCTCTAGACATGGAGAGCATTCCCTCCGGAAGCTGATGTTAACTCCCCAAGCTACGAACAAGAAATGTGACGCTCCGATGTCTACAACCCTCGAGGTAAAGTTGTAACGAGCCATCTCATGACCAGGGCTACCCTTTTCCCCTGCATAATTGATTGATCGGAAGGGTTGATCGGGCAGACCAACGTTCAGCACAACCGTAATGATAGGTTTGCTGTGCGAAACTATGCTGCTCCGAGTATCAATGTCGTTCGCGAATGTAACGTCCACTCTGCGTCCCACACGCGATCAGCCTGTGGGACGTAAATTCTCATAAGCCATATCGACCGAGGCACGAGTATTTCGGAGGGAAAGAAAAAGGAAAAATTCAATGTTCCGTAGATGACGTTCTCGACGAAATAACTCGATGCATCTGTATATTACATGTATACATATATACACACATAGAAGGCCGTTTCATTCAACCTATCGCAGTAGAAGCCGGTCAATATACTCGACTCAGGTCATTGTCTTTAAAAGTGCGAAATAACTTGCTGCTGTATTGGTTATCTGCGCAACGATAACGAACAAGTGAATTGTAAATTATCTGTCGTGATTTCTCAGGACAAAAGTGTTTTTTTTTTTTTTACTAAACTCACCGCCGTAATTTGATTCAAATTTACTGAAAAGAATCCGTAAGCGGTGCACTTGAACGGCTTCTGAGATCGCAGCATGATGATTTGCAAAATGATCTTGAATTCCTTGCTGCGTTCTATCCATTGGCAGTCGTAAGCTGCGTCCGATATGAGACTCGACTGGCGTGGAGAAGTAAGTCACGTTATTGCGAAGACCCGCGCTCCTGTTTGTCGCAGTTTCCTCACCTGTTGAGTCAAGTTATCGGCATAGCCGCAGTATACGACGGCTTGAACGAGGAGAGTCACCGAGTGGAACAGATACTTTATGACCTCATCCCAGTTACCCGCCGAGAGCTCCTAAAAAAAAAAAGACATTTGATTGTTACTTTGTCGTCGTGTTATTGTCGCTGCCAGAGTCACCGAATCTGATCTCGTTTATGTGTTCCACTTGCCGACGCACCTTTTCTAAGCGAAACACGCAGAAACACATATTAACACCGGTTAACAGCATGGTCAAAAATATTATCGGGTTATAGATCCTCTCGATCATTTCGCAATGCCTAAACATGAGATTTACCACTTTAAATATAAAAATTAATATAGTCACACCATAAATTACGCAAAATTTAAAGTGTTCTTTTTTTCAATTATGCATGGTTTAAGCGTTAAAGTTTGCTGTACTATTTGGATTCTAACATGTATAGATCATGATGCCTCTTGGCGATCGTGCCGAGTCCATGGACTATTTGTTTTTCGCTCGTTCGTTCATCGTCATCATCGACCGTCGCTATGTACTCCAAATCGTGACGTAGAATCTATAAAGGGACATGGTTATATGAATGAAACGCTCCTTTTTCTGGATTTTAATCATACCACTCGGGTAAATAAATTCATTACTCGAAATTGTATTGCCATATGTGTGGTAAGTTGGGCGAACAGGGTGTCAGAAGACATCCAGTAAAGTGCGCCAATAACGATTACGAATAGTTCCCAATTAAGGCACATTAGGTACGTGGGAATTGTCCCCGTAGGAAAGGGATAGCTCGTCGGATACACGGTCGAGCTGAAGTCGTAGGAGACGTTCGGTAGCTTGTTGAACAGCTTATGGTGAAGGAGAAGTCTGAAGAACAACAATCATCGGTTCTCGTAAATGAATGAAAAAAATTAAATGAAAAAAATTAAATTCAAAGAATTAAATGTAGAAAATTGAATTTAAGAGATTCATGGTTTTTTCCCCCGTACAGATAGGGTCGTACGACGTAACTCGTGACAAGTGACATGACCATCGTGATGTAGCATTTCGCCATGAAGCGCGTTCCCTCTGCAGACTTGAAATTTTCATTTCTGATCTCAATTCGCACATCCGAGTTGTTCCACATTACGGCGAATCGTCGCAGCAGTGTGTAAAACTCGCGTCGCCAGAACCACAGCCTCTGACCCTTGCAAATAAAAAAATGAATGATTCTGTTGCGAAGAAGAAAATTAAACTAACTCACCGACGTCACGACAAACATCAAACGATCGGTAAAAAAAATTTTGGCACCTTGACAGCGCAGAGTAGTCCGGAAAACATCACGGTAGAAACGTTAATGGCGTAGTTCGGATCGTCGTTCCATACATTCACTACCGTACGAAATTCGCAGGAAGCGATAAACAAAAGTTGCAGTAAACCGATACCGAATGCCGCGGCTTCCCCGTTTGTAGATTCCTTTACTTCGTTCGTGAATATGCTGTTAATCGAGTACAAGCCCGCTATGCGCAGTATTTTTATGTCATATCTGAGATATCTTTCGAACGGCGCGTACGTCACGTTGTTTTCATTGTTTCTAACCGGCTCTCGCACGACAATTTTTGTCTTTGTCATCGTGAGATACCGACATAAATGCGGTTATCTTCAAGAGAGGTTTTATTCGCTGGCCGTTTCACGAATACAAATTACCGGTTATGCTTAAGTACGTCTACCTTCCTCCGAAAATTGTCCACGACTACCTCTCGCAGCGTGACGGCGTTCCTTCTCAATAATTCACTAGACCAAGGGGGTAAAATTGATCGGCACAAATGGTGGGCGCACCCGGTAATAAGGGGGTTG
Organism: Amblyteles armatorius; assembly: GCA_933228735.2. Taxonomy (NCBI): domain Eukaryota; kingdom Metazoa; phylum Arthropoda; class Insecta; order Hymenoptera; family Ichneumonidae; genus Amblyteles; species Amblyteles armatorius. Next base: position 20,270,071 of record OW121687.1, on the reverse strand, counting down.
CAAACGTAAGAAACTACCGTGCTCCAGCAATACCATCGTCTTTTATGAATTTAACATTATCATGGGCTACGTGTGGTTTTCGACGATTGAGCGCATGCGCATTCTTATCTCACCAACTATCGGCGACATTTGTTGCATTTTGATGGAAACCCTCCTACCGGTAATGCGATACTGTGAACTGCGTTATGTGCCGCGGTGCAAACACTGTACAACGTCGCAGTTGACACTGTGAGTTTGGAAAATTTTGACGCACGGAGAAAAATCATTATTCGCCATAACTGACTCCGTGGTTCGGCTTCGGGCAATTTGTTCGCTGGTGGAGACGAATTCTGTTTCTGCGTGCAGGAACACAAATTGCTTATACTTTTTACATATTAACAAGCAATACGTGTGTAACATATATCTCAGAATATATTTATTTTTATTCAACAATTTTATAACGATTCGGCGGTTTGATGGGATCGGGTCTTAATCATCAGTATCCTCTTCAGGTCATAATCTTCAGTATACTCTTCAGGTCATAATCTTCAGTATACTCTTCAGGTCATAATCGTCAGTGGACTTTTCAGTTCATAGTCTTCAGTGTACTCCTCAGGTCACAGTCTTCAGAATCGTGAAGTAACTTATGGCAGTATTGACGATCTGCAAAATCAAATATTCATATGACAGGGCGGAAACGGTAATTCTCGAAATACAGATAGATTCACGACAGTTGTACTGACAGTGGTGATCTGGTTCAGTGTCAGGTAGAAGAATCCGTAGCCGCTGAGATAATAAGGCTTTTGAGCCTGCATCATTATAATTTGAAGATTTATCTTGAAATTTGTGCCACGTTCGATCCAGTGACACTGGTAGGCTGCTTGGGCGATCAAAAAACTCTGCGAGTCAACAATAATTTCTGAAGTTTTTTTTATTTTGTATCAATTACGTCGGGTGAGAAACGATTTAATTCTACAATAAATATTCACCTGCTCGGTGAGGTTGTTCGCGTAACCGCAATAAATAATAGATTGACCGATGATGGTGATAAAGTGAGCTATGTTCTTGGCAATTTCTTCGTAGTTGCCTTTCGTCATTTCCTATTTTTTTTTTTTTTTTTTTTTTTTAATCGTGAAAGTTTGAAATCTTTAAGAAAGTCAACGTCCTGCCTGTTTATCGTTATCAATCGAACTAGCTCAACCAACCCTTTCCACGCTGAGTACACAGAAGCACATTGTCAATGCCATCGACACCATAGTCACGAATATTATGGGATTGTAAATGGCTTCGATACTTTTGCAGTGTCTGTGAAACGATTACTATTCATTCTTCGAACAGTGTCTACGTATGCATTCCTGCAGTTAAAAATAAATGTTTCCATCGAATTTTGGTGGAAATTATAATTATCGTAATCTTATATATATTTTGGAAAGTTTTTTGTTTGTTTGTTCGTCCCAATTTTTAAGAATCCAGAGGGTCCCCCTAGATAGATCCCCCCTATTTCCTATTTCCGGTTTGAAAAATGAGTTTTTCAAACCGGAGGTGACATATTTCCGGTAAATCTTCGTAAATCTACGTTTCCGATTTCTAAATTCCGTAGTTCATGGCTAGGGCGCAAATCGCGTGAGCCAAAACAACCTGTTAAGTATCCAATAATTCTGTGAAGTTTAGAACAAATTAGCGACGTATCCGATCACCAGATGTTGCGAAAAACTAAAACATTTTCTTTATTTCGATTTTCTCCCTTACGGCGACAGTATTAAGTTCGTACATACGCGAACAGCCGATTGTGTCGCTTAGCGATGGAGCACAATTTCCTCAACAGTACCTCCTCGTCTTCGACGCTGGAAATTTTCGTTTCCGTTCCGATGCTTCTCAAATCGTGATGCAGTACCTGATTATCCAGAAAATCAATGATGATCGGAAGTCGTGCGGTTTATTTTTTTACCTACCCGAATTGTCGATTTTAATTACCTGGAATTGTATAGCTGCGTGTGAGACGAGTTGAGCGAACATCGTATCGGACGCTGCCCAATATAGTACGAGTAAAAGCCCCATGACCATCTCCCAAATGATGCACGCCAAGTATTTCTCGAAAGTGTCGATCGTGAAGGGGTAAAGAGTCGGCAAACCGGTAACGGAGTAGTCGTAAGTTTCGTTGGGTCCATGAGTCAGTTTGAACTGTAGTAGCAACCTACGTGCCAATAGAAATCTAGGATTCTAGCAACCTAGCGACCGATCGGCGACATCGCATGCTCGAGTGTTTACTTGAAATTGATTTATTTTAAGATGTGCAAGTAAAGCGTAACTGGTAAAACGTGAAAATTACAGATAAGGGCGCATGCCATAACTGACGGCGATGAAAATCACCATTGCGAGGTACCAAGATCGAATGTATCTCGTGCGTTCGGCTATCTTCAATGTTTCCTCTCGAAGGTTCGTCCGGAATCGCGACTTCTCCCACAAAATGGCCATGTGTATCAAAAGCTTGCGCAGTTCCACTTGGCACAACCACAAACGAAAACCCTAAAAATTCATCCCGTCCGTGTTTCGAATTATCGTGGACCGTGAATCCTTATTCGCGCGACGAAAGACAATGAATTTGTTACCTTGAAAGTGCAAAGTGCCCCGGGTAACATGCCGGTGAAGATCGTCACCGCAAAATCGGGATCCGTTTTCCAGAATATGAGGAACGACCGTATCTGGCAAACGGTGAGAAACATCAACTGGCTGACCTCGACGAACACTGGTACCACATTGCGCGAATTCGTGTTCACCGGTCGGCCCGACAGAGAAAAATCTCTGGAGAACAAGCCCAGTCCCACCAACAACCGTACGTTGATCCGAAAAAAATGTTCGAAAGAAGTCTCGGGATTTCTGACTCCGATCTCCTCGTTTCCGAGAGTTTCGGAATCTTCCGAAAGCTCCTTGACACTGTCTGCCGTGGGCGGTTTCCGTGCCCATCTATCCGCGAAAATTGATGACGATCCAGGAACCTCCGCCTGATGCACGGCCATGCTGCTGCTTTCATTCGGAAACTGCATCGACTATAATCCACTTTCCGAGAACATCTGCATATTGGCGGGGTACAAGTTCTATAGCCATGAGACATAACAGCTACGGATATAGGGTTCGAAGAAGTCTCCGAATTATTTAAGGGCACGAAATTGATGATCCGAACGAGTCGAGTCATGAAGGGCCACGCTATGCCAACCATCATGCGAGCGGCGGCCGCTTCGCATCGTCCTGTCTTTGTGAATAAATTATGCGTTCGCCATCACCGGTCAGGCTTGCTTGCCGATCTTCGTGTCTTACCCGTAATCGTACTTCGTGTCTTACCCGTAATCGTTCTTCGTGTCTTACCCGTAATCGTGTTCAGCATTTGGCTGAACTTCGCTTCCTGTAATAGGCGGTGGGCGGTGCGGCTCTTTCTTTCCACCCGGCAATTTCTCTGCTCATAGCTGCGCATAAGTAACGAGATCTACTGTCGACGACGCATGAAGCTGCCACTCCTTCCTTTTTCTCGATAAGGAATAACTTGTTGGCGAAGTTCTCGTCCGTAAGAAAAAAGTTTTTTTTTTCTGAAGAACTACTTGTCGTGCCATTTTTCTGTCGTTTCGAAAAAACGACGGAACCGACGGAGGAACCACCGTTCCTCCGACTTCGGCATCTCGAAGGCAATAAATATCCTCGGACTGTGGAGGCATCCTTAAAGGTCAACGATATTTACGGACTCTACCTTTGTCATCGTCGGATTCCACGTCGGTATGTTCGACACTTTTATGGAGGTAATACGTGCAAAGAGCAAACCGGTATCTTGACACATCCGGGTTAATTGACTGCGGTTATCCATTACTTACTTGATCGCATACCGCGATCTGTTGTCGTTCCGCATTAATATTCTTCATTATCGGACGACGAATCAAAGTGCAATAATTAAATTTTTCTGTACACTTATAACTATTAACACAATAACCATTTTTTTAACGGACTGTACAACTTGTGCAATCAGGTCACAGTCTTCAGTAGGGTGAAATAACTCATAGTGGCATTAACGATCTGCAAAATTGAAATGTCACATTAACAACACAATAAAAAAAATACACTATCGTTAGTACTGAAATAGTCGGAGTGATCAAAATTTTGTACTGACAGCGGTGATCTGGGTAAGAGTTAACTGGAAAAACCCATACCCGGACAGATAATAATATTTTTGAGCTCGCATCATTATGATTTGAACATTGATCTTGAAATGCTTGCTTCGATCGATCCAGTGGCATTGATAAGCTGCTTGAGCAATTTTCAAATTCTGAAAAATATTGTAATAATAATTTTCCGATGTATTTGTTTATCTCACTTTTTTGCATTGGTAACATCAATTAAGAAATTGATTCATCCGAAAAAAAAATATTCACCTGCTCGCTCAGGTTGTCGGCATACCCACAGTAAATCATCGATTGCCCGATGACCGTAACGAGGTGAGCAATGTTCTTTGCTACTTCTTCGTGATTACCATTCTTAATTTCCTGTTTATACAATCATAAATATTTTAAAGAATTGAGACAGTCTGCCTCACTCTGTTTCTCTGCCGTCCGCAATATTTGAAAAAACCTTCTGTACGCTGAGTGCACAGAAACACATCGTCACTGCAGTTGACATCATAGTAACGAAAATAGTGGGTTTGTAAATGGCTTCGATCATTTTGCAGTGTCTGTGACAATTGAACAAGCTTTAATATATGTATATATATTTGTTGCTGTTCATCTGGCAACTCGGCAATTCACTTACTCAAAGAGCTGATTGTGTCTCTCAGCAATTGAGCACAATTTGCGCAACAATATTTCTTCGTCTTTGGCACTAGTGATTGTCGATTCTGCTCCGATATTTTTCAAATCGTAATGAAGTACCTAATTATAAGAAAAATTTGTTATAAATATACTTCGTATTCGGGGTCCCACGCTCAATCTTCCGACACAATCTCCAATGCTGTAACACCCACGATTTATAACTGCTACGCAATCTCCTAGGAATATTAGTTTTGCACGTTAGGTCTCTGGTTGGTGCCTACTATAACAAAACTGCATCCCTATTTTTACCACGCTGTGAGGCACTGTAATCTTATTCCTCACTAAGCTGTACATTTATTACCCAACCAAAATAATAACCATAAACGCAATCGTAAAAAAACGTTGCTTCTTTTTGTAAGATACAAAAATCGATGTAATTGAACCCTGTATTCTCCTTCACCGCGATGTACTCGAGATACTTAAAATTCACCAAATTACCTGGAATTGTATAGCTAAATGTGAAAGGAGTTGAGCGAACATTGTATCGGAGGCTGCCCAATACAATACAAGAAGAAATCCGACAAGCATCTCCCAATTGATGCACGCCAAGTACTTTGCGGAAGTGTCGATGGAAAAGGGATAAATCGTTGGCATACCGGTCACCGAGTAGTCGTAAATTTCGCTGGCTTCGTGACTCAGTTTAAACTGCAGAAGCAGCCTAGCGACCGGTCGTTTACATGCAAAATTGTGTCCTTCGATGTTTAGTACGAAAAAAACAACATTGCAGCGTACACAAAAACTTGCGAATTGCGGAAATTACAGATAAGGCCGCATGCCGTAACAGATCGCGATGAAAATCACCATGCCTAGGTACCAAGATCTAACGTGTCGCGTACGTTCAGCTACTTTCAATGTTCTCTGCTGAACGTTCACCTGGAACCGTGACTTTTCCCACAAAATAGCCAGGTCTATCAATAGTTCGCGCAGTTCGACTTGGCACATCCACAATCTCAATCCCTGAAAGCTCTCTGTATTATTCTCACGATATCTCGTGAACACCTTTTTCCCCTCTCAAACCACGAAGTACGAGACATTTCGGACCTTGAAGATACACAGAGCGCCGGGTACCAATGCGGTAAAGACCGTGATCGCGAGATCGGCATCCGTGGTCCAGAATCGCTGAAAAGCCCGAAATTCGCAGACCATGAGAAATACCATCTGACTGACGGAAAACAGCACTGGTAACACTGTTCGAGTATTCGTGTTCACCAGTCTTCCGGACAAACGAAACTTCCTGGAGAACAATCCCAGTCCCTCCAGCAACTTCAGGTTCACCCAGAAGAATCTTTCGAACGAAGTATCGGGATCCCTCGTACCGATCACTTCATTCCTCAGCGTTTCGTAATCATCGTCAAAATCGGTGATACTTTCAACTTCCGTTTGTTTCATGTCGGATTTCCTCGCGTCATTCAGTGACGGTTGAGGAAACGATGCCTCGATCCGATGGGCAGTCATGCCGTTACTTTCATTCGGAAACTGGTGGGCTGCAATCTCTTGTTGGTAACAATGTGCATCGCGCTCTTCAGCGTGGGGGTTAACGTTCTGTGACGACCAGCGATGACCCGGAAGAACTTTTCGAATAAATTATCGTAACGAAATTGCAGTGAGGAGCGAGTTGCGTCGCGCGGACCTAGGCGATGCGAACCCTTTTGGAGGGCTCCGATCTCTTCGCTTCAGCCGCGATGGCTTTATGAATAAATTATCTGTCCACCGGTCTTCAGGTATGCCTACCCGCCGATGGATTACGGTTACCTTCGTAACCGTAATACGTTACGGTGTGCGGTGCGATTCGTGTTTCTGCCCCAAGTTATTTCGCCACTTATCGTTGGCAATATGCAACTTCACAAGTATCGACCGTGAAAAAAAGTACTTACACTTTGCATACTCGAAGAGAATGTACAGAAGTAGTTTTGGAATGAGCTTTCCTTAGGAAGATGCTTTTTCATGACAGCATTTTTTTTTCTTTAGATCGAAAAACGTTTCGTGCTTCGGCTAGTATTACGAGCACGAAGGGAAAAACGAAACGAAAAGGTCAATGACATCGACGAACTCGCTTTAACCAGAGAACTCCACGTCAGTACCGTCTGATGTTCGACGATGGCAAGTCGCATCATGAACAAAATTTTTATTCTAACATCATCGGAGTGAATATTATTTTTTATGATCGTCGATCACTTAGCTGGTTATATTAATCCTCGTGAATATTCAATTTTTTTCGAGTGTCGCCAAGGAGCAGTGTATCCATATAATTATTATTAAATACATAATTTTTTTTTATTATATACTGAGAGAAGGATCTAGTAAAAACTACGGATTGTCTATAAAAAATTACCATATATCATAGTGGCAACCTTCGGCTTGTGCTGCAAAGACACACTCATCAGAAGAAGTTTTATCGCACTAGTATCATATGCTATTATTACGCGGCTTGCTCGGCGTTCGAAGACCATTCGTAACTCTAAAGTGAGAGTCACAATTGTTGGTATTTTAATTATCAAGACCCATCGCCGAGATTTCATTTGTCATCAGCTTACTGACGACACTGGGACGCTCTTGTAAATGTGATATCCTCCCAGCAAAAGAGTTAAAGGAAATATCTATAAATATCTATATATATAGACACAAAAGTCAGTGGTCATGATTATTTGATCGCACACGTCCGTGATCACGATCACGGATTCTTCGTCACGATTCCGCGTGTATTTGATCCGTTTTCATTCCATGCTAATATTCTTCGTTATTGGAGGAACAACCAGAGTGCAAGAAATCTATAACTGTTGACACAGTTTTTAACAACCTCAATGAGTTCGGCGATCACGTCAGTGTGTTCAGTAGGGTGAAGTAACTCATAGTAGTATTGACGATCTGTAAAATTACAGTGTTATATTTAAAAAAAAAAAAAACAGAATCTGCAAGTGGTACTGAAGTCAACGGAGTGATCGAAATGTGTACTGACAGCAGTGATCTGGGATAGAGTCAAATTGAAAAACCCATATCCGGACAGACAATAATATTTCTGAGCTTGGATCATTATGATTTGAAGATTGATCTTGAAACTCTTGCTTCGTTCGATCCAGTGGCACTGATAAGCGGCTTGAGCAATTTTCGAAATCTGCGAAATATTTGAACAATAATTCATCGGATTCGTTTTTTTATCGCACTTTTTTACGTTGCTAGCATCAAGTAAGGAATAGTTTCATCCGGAAAAAAGTATTTACCTGGTCGGTGAGGTTCTCGGCATACCCACAGTAAATCATCGATTGGCCCATGATCGTAACGAGGTGAGCTATATTTTTAGCTACTTCTTCGCGATTACCCTTCTTAATTTCCTGTTTATATAATGATGTATATTTTAACGAATTGAGACATTTATCTCACCCTGCTTCACTATGGTCTGCAATATCTCAATAAACCTTCTCTACGCTGAGTGCACAGAAACACATCGTCACTGCAGTTGTCACCATAGTCAATAAAATTGTGGGATTGTAAATGGCTTCGACCGTTTTGCAGTGTCTGTGAAAATTATTTATACATATATATGTACATTAATGTTCATCGCGCAACTATGCAATTTACACACTCAAAGAGCTGTCGGTGTCTTTTAGAAATCGAGCACAATTTCCGTAGCAATATTTTTTCGTCTTCGGCACTGGTTATTTTCGATTCTGCTCCGATACTTTTCAAGTCGTGACATAGTACCTAATTATAACCAAAATGTGTTACAATTGAAAAAAACTGATTTTTTGCAAATTGCAAAAATTGATGCAATTGGTGCATCGTGACGAAGCAGAATACAGGGCGTATTGTCTTTCATCACGATTTGCTCAAGATTCGTAAAATTTGCAAATCAACCTGAAATTGTATAGCCAAGTGCGAAACGAGTTGAGCGAACATTGTATCGGCAGCTGCCCAATTAGATACAAGAAGCAATGCTGTGAACATCTCCCAATTGATGCACGCCAAGTACTTTGCGGAAGTGTCGATCAAAAAGGGATAAATCGATGGAACACCGGTCACCGAGTAGTCGTAAATTTCGCCGGCTTTGTGACTCAGTTTGAACCGTAGTAAAAGCCTAGTGACCGATCGTTTATCAGCAAAATTGTGTCCTTCGGTGTTCGGTAGGAAGAAATCAACATTGCGAGTTCAACATAGAGTACGGAAAGACTCGTAAATTGCGAAAATTACACATGAGACCGCATGCCGTAACTGACAGCGAGGAAAATCACCATGCCGATGTACCAAGATCTAACGTATTTCGTACGTTGGGCGACCTTCAATGTTCTCTGCCGAACGTTCGCCTGGAACCGGGACTTTTCCCATAAAATAGCCAATTGTATCAATAGTTCGCGCAGTTCGACTTGGCACACCCACATTCTGAATCCCTGAAAGCTTTTTGTACTGTTCTCACGAAATTACGTTTGCACCTTTTTCCTCTCTTAAACGATGAAGTACAAGACGTTCCATACCTTGAAGATACACAGAATGCCGGGTATCATTGCGGTAAAGACCGTGATCGCTACATCGACATCCGTGGTCAAGAATCGGCGAAAAGCCCGAAATTCGCAGATCGTGAGAAATACCATGTGGCTGGCCGAGAACAGCATTGGCAGAACGGTTCGAGTATTTGAGTTCACCAGTCTTCCGGACAGTCGAAACTTTGTGGAGAACAATCCCAGTCCCTCTAACAACTTCACGTTCACCCAGAAGAATCTTTCGAACGAAGTATCGGGATCCCTCGTACCGATCTCTTGATTCCTCAGCGCTTCGTAATCGTCGTCAAAATTGGCGGTACTTTCGACTTCCGTTTGTTTCATGTCGGATCTCCCCACGTCACTTTGTGACGCTAGAGGAAACGATGCCTTGATCCGTTGCGCAGTCATACTTTCAGTCGGAAACTGCAATGGCTGGAATGGTTTGTTAGCAACAATGCGCATCGCGGTCTTCGGCGATGGGGTCAGCGTTTTGTATCGACGAGCGGTGGCCTGGAAGAACTTTCCGAATAATTTATAGTAACGGAATTGCAGGGATGAGCGAGTTCCGCCGTGCAGACCCCGGCGATGCGAACCCTTTCGGAGGGCTCCGAACTTTTCGCTTCGACGTGTCCTTATAAATAAATTATGTGTCCACCGATCTTTAGGTATACCTGCCCGCCGATGTATTACATTGTAACCGGTGTGCGGGCAATTCAGTTTCTGCACTCGGTCATTTAGCAATTTATCGTTGGCATTATTTACACACTTTGTATATTCGAGGGGAATATACAGAAATAGTTTCTGGAATGAGTTTTCCTTCGGAAGAGGCTTTTTTATGGCAGAATTTTTTATTTTGTTTATTCGATCGAAAATGTTTCGTGCTTTGGGTGGTATTAGCAGCACGAAGGGGAAAGAGAAACGAAAAGGTCAATGACATCAGGGGACTCGCTTTACCCAGAGAACTCCACGTCAGTATCGTCTGATGTCCGAGGGAGGCAAGTCGCATCATGAACAAATTTGTATTTTAACATAATCAGAGTGCCGTTAATTTATCAAGATCGACGATCGTTTACCTAATTAAATTAATCCTCGTGAATAGTCATATTTTTTTCCAGAGTAGGTAAGGGGCAGTGTCCCATGTAATTATTATTAACCCTTCAGGTACCGAAGACTTTTTGCCAATCGCAAACGACCGTGCCTTCTTTTAAGCACAAAAACGATACGGATATTCGTGATAAATTTTCTTCTGCGTTATAAAAAAAAAAAAAACAACAACGATTCAACGTAAGTCTGTGATGACCGGAATGGCCCGGTATGACAGATTATCGACTGACGAGATGACAACAGTCTTGATCGGACTTTCAGAGAGAACAGACGTGTGACAATTCGTGCTCGAGATATTTAACTGCGATTGTACGTAATAATATTCGCCTCAAAACTAAATACGTTCGTTATTTATTTTACGAGAACGTAACAATACAGAGACAGAAAAGTTAGTGCTCGTGGTCCGACCGCAACATTTTTGAAGACGTGCGCCATGGTAGTTTCGTTCGTGTAACGTTTTTGCGCATCGAGTGCGGATTCGTAGATGGAAAGGTAATTGAGGAAGAATGAAATTTATCGTCGGCCTCTTTGCGTAGAGTCGATTCCTTACTTCTTGAAACACATCACAGCATTGAAGTGACATCGTTAGGAAACCTTACCCTTGCCTTGAGTTCGACGATCGATCTGCAACAAGAGAGTATGCGTTTACAAATCATAAAACAGCGAGTTAACACTTCTGATGAATTGCGGCATCAGTTCCATATCGTGATCGTAATACATTTCTTTAAACTAACCTGTGTATACAAATATTGGGCACATGTGAAAATTTAAATTTTATTTAAATTCGGGGAAAGTTTTATTTAATTTCCGGGAGAGTTTTTGGTAGACTTCTAATACGATAGAGTTGAGATAATTTATAAGAGTTGAGATAACTTGTAATAAACACGAGAGATTTCGTAATTATTGAATGTTTTGGAAAATTGCTAATTTATGTTCGACACGAGTTTATACATGAAATGTCGCCCTAAGAGTAAAATAATTCAAGAGTTTTTTTTTACAAAAAGGAAGTGCCTGTGCCTTATTTGACTTTTATTTTCAGCTGAAATCTGAGATTTGTTGATGTTTTTGGCGAAGCCAGCTCCAAAAGCTGTTTCCGCAACGGACAAGAAAGCTAGGGGATTACCGACGTATCTAACGGGCGACTTCCGAGGCACTATTCTTATGAAAACAGGCCTCAAAATACGTCCAGCCAATGACAAAAAGACGACAGACATGTTGACGTATGAGCTGCCAACATCGACGTTGTCCCTTTGAAACGACATATTTGGACGCTGAACTTCGGCTTCAAAAACACGAGGTACAGTCTGTCATACCGAGGGCGAAAAAGTGTTTCGCACGAGGGATGTACGGAATTTTTCATCACAAGGTGCGAAAATGGCGGTTTTACGCACGCGAAGCGGGCGGAAAAGTGGCCGGATTAATTTTCGTTCCGGATTAATATTCTTTATTATTGCAGGAACAACCACTACGCAATAATCAACTTTTAAAAAATAAATCTATAACTATTAACACAGTAAAATTTTTGTAACAACCTCTGGGACTTGTGCGATCAGGTCAGCGTCTTCAGTAAGGTGAAATAACTCATAGTGGTATTGATAATCTGCAAAATTGAAGTGTTATGTTAACAGAAAAAATGTCGTCCTGAAATAGACGGAGTGATCACAATTTTGTACTGACAGCGGTGATTTGGGCAAGAGTTAACTGGAAAAACCCAAACCCGGACAGACAATAATATTTTTGAGCTCGCATCATAATTATCTGAAGATTGCTCTTAAAATTGTTGCTTCGTTCGATCCAGTGGCATTGATAAGCTGCTTGAGCGATTTTCAAATTCTGCGAAATATTTTTACAATAATTTGTCTGATTTGTTTTTTTATCGCACTTTTTTGCGTTGCTAACATCAAATAAGAAACTGTTTCATCCAGAAAAATGTATTCACCTGATCGGTAAGGTTGTCGGCATACCCACAGTAAATCATCGATTGTCCAACAATGGCAACGAGGTGAGCTACATTCTTAACCACTTCTTCGTGATTGCCATCTGTAATTGCCTGTTCATATAATCCTGAATATTTTCAATAACTGAGACGTTGATCTCATTATGCTTCACTCTATCGTCTGCAATTTTTAAATAAACCTTTTGTACGCTAAGTGCACAGAAACACATCGTCACTGCAGTTGACACCATAGTCCCGAAAATGATGGGCCTGTAAATGGCTTCGATCGTTTTGCAGTGTCTGTGAAAACTGAACAAGCTTTAATATAATGTATATTTTATTGTTCATTGCGAAACTCTGCAATTCACACACTTAAAGAGCTGACTGTGCCTTTCAGCAATCGAGCACAATTTCCGTAACAACATTTCTTCGTCGTTGGCACTGGTGATTTTCGATTCTGCTCCGATACTTTTCAAGTCATGACGTAATACCTAATAATAACAAAAAGGGTGTTACAATTGAAACAAAAGGTTTTTTTTTAAATGCAAAAACGGATGGAATTCACCCCTCTATTCTTCTCCACCACGATATAGAGCGGAGTGGGGCACAGTGTGTCACATTTTTTCGGATGAATTATTACTTTTAGTTGAATGGTACAACAAAAAAATAACAATTCATAATTGGTTTCTATGAGCTTTCGGACATATATTAAACCCAAAGTCATTATTCTAAAAAATCGACAATGTTTTAATAATTTGATTTACAACTGTTCGCAAGATGGCATATTGTACCCCACCGGTGGGGTATAATGTGTGAGATACCCTGATTACATGCTAACAACATCAAATTGAGCCCCACAATTCAGTAACACATTATCCCCCATAACTCAGTGACACATTGCAGCTATTACCCCACTAGCTGCAAACGATATTTATATTAAAAATGGATTATTTATCGATCGAAATATACAGCAATATTTTTGAGCCATGTAGATCATCAAGCTGTCTATTATGACGAAAAACCTGCACTGCGTATGAAAGTGATGTTGGTTTTTACACTTGTCCTGAGGACGAACATTGTTTTTTCCGGCGGCCGAAACCTGTTTTATTTTTATTTTTTAATGTTGACGAACTGTCATCGAAGTTTTCTTAGAGCTGACAAAACTCAATTTTGCTGACGGATCAAAAGAAAAAATTTCGAAATTTATGCACCACAAACCTCCGAGAAATGAAACGTGGCTCACTGTGCCCCGAGATTTTTAAAATTCGCAAAATAACCTGGTATTGTATAGCTAAGTGTGAAACGAGTTGCGCGAACATTGTATCGGAAGCTGCCGAATACAATCCAAGAAGAAATGCGATAAACATCTCCCAATTGATGCACGCCAAGTACTTTGCGGAAGTGTCGATCGAAAAGGGGTACATGGTTGGCATTCCGGTCACCGAGTAGTCGTAAATTTCGCTGGGTTTACGTCTCAGTTTGAACTGTAGAAGCAGCCTGGTGATCGATCGTTCATTAGCAAAATGTTGTCCTTCGGTGTTTAGTAGAAAAAAAAAACAACGTGGCAGAGTATAGAAAGACTTGTAAATTGTGAAAATTACAGATAAGGCCGCATGCCGTAACACGTAGCGATAAAAATCACCATGCCTAAGTACCAAGATCCGACGTATCGCGTTCGTTCGGCTATTTTCAATGTTCTCTGCTGAACGTTCACCTGAAACCGTGACTTTTCCCATAAAATAGCCAGGTCTATCAATAGTTCGCGCAGTTCGACTTGGCACATCCACAATCTCAATCCCTGAAAGCACTCTGTATCATTCTCACGATTTCTCATGAACACCTTTTTGCCCTCTCAAACCACGAAGTACAAGACATTTCGTACCTTGAAGATGCACAGAGCGCCGGGTACCAATGTGGTAAAGACCGTGATCGCGAGATCGGCATCCGTGGTCCAGAATCGCCGAAAAGCCCGAAATTCGCAGACCATGAGAAATACCATCTGGCTGACGGAAAACAGCACTGGTAACACGGTTCGAGTATTCGTGTTCACCAGTCTTCCGGACAAACGAAACTTCCTGGAGAACAATCCCAGTCCCTCCAGCAACTTCAGGTTCACCCAGAAGAATCTTTCGAACGAAGTATCGGGATCCCTCGTACCGATCACTTCATTCCTCAGCGTTTCGTAATCATCGTCAAAATCGGTGATACTTTCAACTTCCGTTTGTTTCATGTCGGATTTCTTCGCGTCATTTAGTGACGGTCGAGGAAACGATACCTCGATCCGATGCGCAGTCATACCGTTACTTTCATTCGGAAACTGGTGGGCTGTAATGTCTTGTTAGTAACAATGTGCATCGCGCTCTTCAGCGGGGGGGTTAACGTTTTGTAACGACCAGCGATGACCCGGAAGAACTTTTTGAATAAATTATCGTAACGAAATTGCATTGAGGAGCGAGTCGCGTCGTGCAGACCTAGGGGATGCGAACCCTTTCGGAGAGTTCCGATCTTTTCGCTTCAGCGTGTGTTTATAAATAAATAATGTGTCCACTGGTCTTTAGGCATGCCTAGCCGCCGATGTATTAATGCTACCTTTGTAACTGGTGTGTACAGTGGAATTCATGTTTCTGCACCCGGTTATTTCGTCATTTATCGTTGAACAATGTGCAACTTTACGAGTATCGACCGTGAAAAAAGTACTTACGTACTTCGGGTACTCGGGAAGAGGCTTTTTCATGGCAGAATTTTTTTTTTCCTTCCCATCGAGAAAGTTCCGCGCTTCTGCTAGTATTAGCAGCACGAAGGGGAAAGAGAAACGAAAAGGGCAGTGACATCGACGGACTCGCTTCACTCAGAGAACTCCACGTCAGTATCGTCCGATGTTCAACGGAGGCAAGTTGCTTCATGAACAAATTTGCATTTTAACATAATCGGAGTGCAGTCGATTTATCGAGATCGTCGATCACTTACCTGATTAAATGAATCCTCGTGAATCGTCATCGTGAACAAATTCAGTATTTTAACACAATCTCTCGGCGGCGCGCGCGCTATTGGACGAGATGAAGAAAAAGAGAACTTGAGGAAAGTCTTGCATTGCCGGTCTATTATCAAAACATTTCGGTGTTTGAGAACCAAACTTGCTTCGCTCGTTGAAATTTTCGCGTAAGTTTGCGGACATTATCGTTTTATTTACTAGTGTAAATTATAATTTTGATTCCCGAGAGCTGTGTGCGTTAATTAGCTTGAAGGTGAAGTCTGAGTGAAATGAGACCAACCCGGAATACTGAGATCTTTCTGGTTCCCTTCTATCATTCTAATTATGCCTTTTATAGCTGACTTTCGTCGGTGTTTTTTGGTATTTTTTTTAACCATTTCCGGAACCTAGTGCTTAGGTTTTTCTCCTTGGACTAGAGCTTGATGTCTCCTTTGCACGTGTTAATTGATCTTGGTATTTGAGGGTGGTCTCGCTTTCGAGAGTA
This sequence comes from Amblyteles armatorius, assembly GCA_933228735.2. Classification (NCBI taxonomy): domain Eukaryota; kingdom Metazoa; phylum Arthropoda; class Insecta; order Hymenoptera; family Ichneumonidae; genus Amblyteles; species Amblyteles armatorius. Next base: position 20,254,257 of record OW121687.1, on the reverse strand, counting down.
GTGTCTACGGCAGATATTACACCTCGTTCTGGATTAATTTGGTTTCGGATACGGATAATTTGTTTCTTTTCAATGTCTCCCATTTTATTTTTCATGTTTTGCTTTTGTTTTCCTTTATACGTGAGGTTTGTACCACGAGCATTAACTATGTTTTTGCGGCTTATCGACGTCTATATTGTGCGATGGGTATATTCAATCGTACCTGCAATTGGACGATTACCCGTATTCATATATATAAATAATTAAATAAATAAATAATCGGAGTGAAGATCATTTATCAAGACCGTCGATCACTTACCCGTAACTTACATTAATCCTAATAAATATTGATATTTTTTTCGAGAGTAGACAAGAATCAGTGTTCCCATATAATTATTATTAAATACATAATTTTTTGATTATACAATAAGCTGAATGATAGGAATTTCGTTTTTAAGTGCGACTTTTTAATCGTCGTAGAGTAATTTTACGCGGTTCGCTTGTCGTCCGGAGACCAATCGGAACTCGAAAGTGTGAGTCACACTTGTTGGTATTTTAATGACCCGAAGGCCCATCGACGAGATGTCATTTGCCATCAGCTCACTGACGACGCTGAGACGTTCTTCTTCCATTTTGTTGAATTATTTTCAAAGCTTTTGAAACTTCCGCTGTTACAGTGATAACCTCCCGGCGAAAGAGTTAAAGAAAATATATATATAGACACAAAAGTCAGTGGTCGTGGTTCGGCCGAGACATTTTGAAGACGTGCGCCAGGGTAGTTTCGTTCGTGCTAAAGCTTTTGCGCATCGAGTCCAGATGCGTAGATGGAAAGTTGATTGAGGAAGAATAGAATTTATCGTCGGCCGCTTTGCGTAGAGTCGATCCCCTACTTCTTGAAACACGTAACAGCGTTGAAGTAGCATCGCCAGTAAACACGACCCTTGCCTTGAGCCCGACGATCGATCTGCAACAAGTGAGTATTGCGTTTACGAATTGTGAAACGGCGAGTTAACACTTCCGATCAATCGCGTCGTCAGTATTGTGACCGTAATGCATTCCCTTAAAATAACTTATCCATACAAATATCGTGAAAAAGTATGTAGCAATGTGGCTGGAAAGAATTTTGAAAATTTGAAATTTTTTTTGTGACCTCACAAAATATATTTCAATGTTTTGAAATTCCAATTCAAATTTGGAGGCTACAAGAACCCTGATCGACCGGTCAGGTTTGCGTCGAGCCAATTGTTGTGATCAACAATTGGCTCGACGTAAATTTTCGATACTTCGACGTGATTCGATTATCGTTCACGTGAATAAAAACGACGGAGCGTTGAAAAAAGAATTGGAAATTAAAGGTCTAAGAGAAGTTTACAATTAAAGGTGTAATCCTGGCTTACGCTAGATTTATCGTTGTTCATCGAACTGCTGGGGGGTAATTGGTGAGATTGCTGCTGTGCCGTTGCGCGTACCGATCTATCGGCTGCGAAGCCACCCGCGCCGTCTTGATCCTCGACGGCCTTCTGCAGGGCTACCATGAGTCTGTCGAGAAGCAGCGCTGCCCTTTTCGAGACGACCACCTGAAAGTTTTAATTGTTTCAACATAAAAAAAAGTTTTCCCCTCTGTTCGTTCAATGTGATACTCTTTTTTCTCCTTTCCATCTTCCGAATTAACATTTTTACATTTTTCTTATGGACTTGTGTGACGTTGCGTTTTACTATAATCGTATGCAAATTCGTCAATGTGAACTTTGTTCGAAATAAGCGAGAAGCCGCACACGTCCTCAGTTTCATTTATCTCCTTGGATATTGCGAAGTTTACGAGATATTCGATGATACGGGACAGATTGCCGCAATTGCCTCGAGAGCTACAAGAAAGCAGGGCAAAGAGAAACTTCGTCTCGTCTGCCGAATAAAGCAGCTTCATGCAAAAAAAAAATCTTCAGAGAGCAAAAGTTCTCTTATTGGCAACCAGCTTGCGTTAAGTGGTTCAACAAGGTCGTCGTGTAGGTGGATCATCGAATTTGAGGGAGAAGCCCCAAGATAACTCGCAATCCGGTGATGTAGAAGCGGGTGTCGCGGATTGGTCGTCGAAAAAATGAAAATATATCGGCCCATGACGCTAGTATGCGAGAAGCGACGTAATAAAAAATATCTTCAACTCACAGATAAACATTGAGCCTTCGATCTTAATTATCGTTAATGTTTGTACCACCAGCTTGCTCATAGGGAATTTCTCGAAAATGAAAATAATTATTTTCCTTTCGTAGTGTTTAAATCATATATTTTTCACTGGAGTCAGCTCGTTACGATGTTCGATCGACCAAGTGCCCGACGGGCTGAAAACCTCCGAAGATTTTTCAATATCTCGAGCAACGACTTTCGCCGGAGATGCGAGGCGTGTGCACACGGCTGTAAGTTCCTTCTCTCCACTGCCGTTTCGTCTTGAAACAGAATAATTACGTTGTCGGGGCTACGGGCCGATGTATGAGCGATAAAAATAATGGTCTCTCCCGAACGTTTACGGGTAACCGAGATCTTCGATATTACTCGCAGACCCAACATGTACTTCCTTTTTCCCCTCATTTAATGATCATGTTGTACGTATCTACATCTCATAATTTATTCTCATTATTATTTGCATAAGATGTTTCATTTTTGCGTGTGTGCGTCAGTGTACCGTTTCACGGGATTTCTATTCTTCAATATCCGTCGAATTTCATCGATATTTATGAACCGACTAGCAGGATGTTGTGGGTCGCTCGTCGTCCCCTCTATGAACAATGAGATTCAGAAACCGGAAATTTATATTACCGGAAATACCTTATTTCCGGTTTGAAAATCTCATTTTGTCGACCGGATGTGACGCCATACCGGAAATACGTCACTCACTGCTTGAAAATCTCATTTCCAAGAGAAATATAAACGAAAGCAGAGGGAGAAATTCGTTTAGGTTCGTGAATTATCCGGTCGAGTGTGTGATCGATCAGCGGGGCTTTCCATAATTATCACGTGTCCCTATCTGGGCGATTCATCGCACCGTCAAATTCTCTGATGCCCAACGGTTCGCTGATAAGCCCATATGTGTGTACCCGAGCTTCGAAGATAATATTGTTTATGTCGCTTTTGTTGAAGTACAATTTTCGCCACTAACTAAATTCGTGATAGCGAAAGCTATCATGGCGATTGATCAAACAAACAAGTATATCGTGACTCTGATCGTCCAGATGAATTTTGGTGCCAGCACGAAACTCGATCCTCCTCCGGCGTGTTATCAAGTTTGCCGCCGGCTCGGTTCCACGAACTTTCCAAACTTTCGACGAATTTAATTAGTCGACGAATTATCCGGCGAACCGCGAACTGCTTGGGTCGGTTCGAAGACACACCGGTGTCACACGACACAGAGTCGACGAAATTAGCGGCAAAAAAAGTTTCACGAAAACGAAGCCGCCTTCGTGAGAGAGCAAAATTGTGAGAAATATTCAGACTCTTTTAATAATTCGCATGTGGTCCTGTATAATATCGCGTGACGACTCGTCGCTCAAAAACGGTGGTGACTCGCAGTTCAACAAGATTGCACACACCCAATGCCCGACGTCAGATTGATTTCGTCGATCCCCCTTGTGTGACTCTAGTCTCGATGCAATCGACGTAGTTCAAGCTCGGCCACTGGAGATTTCTGCAAAACTAGGATGCAGTGCATCTGGTCCGTAGAAACCGAATGTAAACATTTTCCGGTTCATACGGCAGTCTGTGGACATATTGAATTCGCTTATAGTTGGATTTCCCGATGGAAATGTGCCACTCGACAAATCGCGCTGAAAAGTTTTTTTTATATCAACGCCAGGCACACGTCGCGCACAGAGAGAATTTCCCAATCGCGCACAGGGAGAATTTTCCTCCTAGAATAGCAATCTCATCGAGAAGCACACATACTTCACCCTCCGTCGGTAAATAAACGAATGAAAGGCTTCACGTGGGTGGCAAAAGACATTCAACGACATTCCGCAAACGAAATTCCATAATTCTAATAAAAAATTCTGTATCGTGGAACAAAATACCGTGATGCGGATCTGAAATGAATATCTCCGCTCCGGCTTGCTCCTCTTTCATCTCCATTCTGCTGGCAATGAGCCACGCCTGCTAATTGCAATATTCTCACAGCATTGTCGATCGTATTGCTGGAGGATCTAAAACACAAGGTGTTAATCGACCGACGGGCTTAGCTGTGAGAACGAACGTGTGGATATGTTAGCCTGTATGTCGTGTTTAATTGACCGGTAGTATTCCGACAACGCTTCGCCGCCCGTTGCTTAATTCTACGAATATGTATTCTAGCAGTAGGTGTGCGTTCTCTCGTCCAGCGAAATTACTGTCGAGGATCAAGCGTTCGATATAACTGTAGGGGAGACCGGGGACAAAGGTAACACGGGTATTGACCCGTGTTACTTTCGTCCCTTTTGTACAATTGTGTAACAAGCGGCTACGCAAAGCCGCGCATGATCGGACGCATCGGATATGAAGTGAGCAACATTATGAACATCACCTCGTAAGGTGATGCTCATAATGTTGTTCACTTTGCGCAGCCGCTCGTTACAATTGACCCGTGCTACTTTTGTCCCCGGTCTCCCCTACAATCAAGGCGTCCGATCACACGCAATATTTACTACTTAGAGCGATACGTAAGCAGCGGTGAGTAGCACACTTAAAAATTTAACGTTATGCAATAATAATAATAATAATAATAATAATAATAATAATAATAATAATAATAATAATAATAATAATAATAATAATAATTATTGGGGAGGCGCCTGATGCGGGACCAGCAACCCGTGTCGGGTTGCTGGTCCCGCATCAGGCGCCTCCCCAGGTGGCGGATAGGGGAACGCCTTCCAGATATGGAGGGTACCGAGACGGCTCGGGGCGGACCAAAACCAGCTACACAGACACAAATACACAAACACCTACACAAACACGCCCGGGTGACATGCCGGTGACGCGAATCTCCCTCAGGAGCACCCTATAAACGGGTCACCCTGAGGTCATGAGCTCGGGGATCCCTATTAACGGGGTCCACCGTAAAGCGAATGGCTGGGACCCCTATAAACGGGCTCTCCCAACGATGAGGAACGTACCGGTAGGTCACCAATCGCACGGGCACTCACATACACGCACACTTACACACAGGGGCACACCACACACAGACGGACGGGATCTCAGGGGCCGTGCTGCGTTCCGGCACGGTTCGGGGAGTCGCGCCCCCGAGAGACCCTAGCAGACAGGAACATAAGATGGACAATGCACAAGCAAAACGAAAAACTACCTCAGGTGGTAACCCCAGTACAGGGGCAATCCACCCAGGGCTCCGACCGGATGAAAGCTCCGGTGGCCCATGGCAGCGGCATGGATTCTGAGGGCCGCAGAATGTGCAAGGAATCGACGACGACGACAACGAAAAGGACCACGGACAAGACAGGTAAAACAGACACGACGAGCCTGAACCTGCTCGGCAGGGGAAGGACGGCCAGTGTGTCGAGCGCGGGTAGCGGAGTAAGCCATTCCTCGGCTAGCTCCGCCCTAAGCGAGACACAACGGACGGAACTGGCAGACGTAACAATACGGAACGACCCGGACGTGACCGAGTTACTGACGCTGATACGGGCGACGGCAACAGAAATGGCAAAGGCAGCCGCTGTGCAAAAGAATATGCACATGACTGTCAAGACTGGAATCAAGACGATTCTTGAGGCAGCCGACGCGGCGCTGCATAAGTACGCGAAGGCAGCCACAAGAAGACACGTCACCGAGTACGAACAGACGGACACGGAAACGGAGACCAAAGACCGAGAGACCCAACGGACGAAGCGGAAACGTGCGGCGACCGCGACCCCCCCAGAGTCGTCGCAGAAACGACCTCCGGGAGTGGAAGCGGCCGAAGCCTGGCAGACATACACAGACAAAAGGACAAAAAAAATGGCACGGAAAGACGAATCGAACGAGACGTACGCGACGATCACGACGAAAGCGACGAAAGCGACGAAAGCGACGAAAGCGACGAAAGCGACGAAAGTGACGAAAGCGACGAACGCGACGAACGCGACGAACGCGACGAACGCGACAAACGCGACGAACGCGAACGCCCGGGCTCGAAAGCGCAAGTCGGCACCCAGGCAACGGGGGACGGCGGTACTTGTCAAGCCCGGGAAAGACAGTACGTACTCGGACATTGTACGAAAAATACGGACGACCGTTGACCCGACGAAGAGTCACGTGCAGGTGACGACTCTGAGGAAGACGAAGAACGGTCTGTGTCTTCTGAAGATACAGACCGACCCAGACAAACGAGACGACTTCAGTCGCGTCATCCAGGACGCAGTCGGAGACGCAGGCAGCGTCAGGACCACGACCTCCAGGGTACAACTGGAGATCATGGACCTGGACTGCGTTACGACCGCGGATGACGTCAGACAAGCCCTGCAACGGGAGACGGGACGAGACGCGGACTTCTCCGTCCATATCTTCGGTCCGAACCGCGCCGAGCAGTACATGGCGGTCTGCGACCTCGAATCGCGGGAAGCCAATGGGCTGCTCCGGCGGGGCCGGATCGGGATCGGATGGGTGCATTGCCGCGTCCGAGAACGACTGACAGTAACGAGATGCTACAAGTGTCTGGGCTACGGACACGTCAGGGCAAACTGTACGAACAAGGACCGGACTAAAAGCTGCAAGAAATGCGGCGAAACGGGACATTACGCAACGGACTGCAAAAACAGACCGGCCTGCCCTCTGTGCGCCGACGCGGGGCACGAGGACGCGGCGCACCCCGCGGGATCCGGGAGGTGCGCGGTGTTCCGGGCTGCGCTGGAGGAGTGCAGGAAGCAGGCCGGAAGACGGACAGAATAGTTCAGGGAAACCTGAACCGGAGCAGGACAGCAGACATGCTACTGCCACAGATAGCAGACGAACACGACGCGGACATCCTGATTCTGTGCGAGCCTTACAGGATAAGGACGACACAGACATGGATTACGAACGAGACGGAGACAGCAGCTATCTGGGTGAGGGGCGCAGCCCGAGCTCGGATGACAAACCGCGGTGTGAGTGACGATTACGTCTGGGCTACGGTCGGCGCTGTCACTTACGTCAGCGTCTACCTGACACCCAACTGCACTGTGGCGGAGTTCGAGGAAAAGGTGGCGCTCCTCGAGGACGGAATCAGGGATCTGCCTGGAGATATCGTGGTCGCGGGGGACCTCAATGCGAGGGCGATCGAGTGGGGCATGACAGAGACGAACAGACGGGGACGGTTGCTACTGGAGATGGCCGCGAGGCTAGATCTAGTGGTGGCTAACACGGGAAACACACCGACGTACAGGAGACCGGGATTTGGAAACTCCATCCCGGACGTAACGATGACATCGGACCGACTACTGACACGGATGAGGCGATGGCGGGTGACCGAAGACTATACGGCCAGCGATCACCAGTACATCACCTTCGAAGTGACAGAAAGGACAGTAACGACAAGGACAAGGATCCAACACCCCCCGCGGTGGAACACAAACAAACTGGACGTACGAAAATTCACGGAGGAGCTGGTGGCAGCACCAGCTCCGATAACGGAAGTCCCCCTGGAGCTGATTGGCCGGCAAAGGGCGGAAAGACTGGCGGACGAAACAGCCAAACTGGCGGAACGGCTGTGCCACAGCACAATGCCGAAACGACGGAACAGACGAAACAGACAACCACAATACTGGTGGACGGACGAGATAGCCGAATTGCGCAGAATCTGCCTGGCAAATCGGCGACGAGTAACGCGGGCTGGAGGGAGACCCGAAAGGGAAAACCTCCAAGCTGCTTACAAGACTGCACGGAAAACACTGACGAACGCAATCAGGGACAGCAAGACGCGATGCTGGAAGAAGCTCTGCGAGGAGGTGGATCGAGACCCGTGGGGAACGGGTTACAAGATTGTAACCGGTAAACTCGGGGCTCGAACGCCACCAGAACTCAAAGACGCTGAAACGGCACGACGGATCGTCGACGGACTCTTTCCGACACACCTGATACGAACAGACGAAACAGACGATACAGAGGCACCGGTAGCCCCCATTTTCACCGCGGAGGAGCTCACAAGAGCATCCAACGCGATAAAGAATGGAAAGGCACCGGGACCAGACGGGGTACCGGGAGAGATTATCCGGCTGATGGTTAACCTGAGGCCCGAGATATTTCTCGACCTGTACAACGCCTGCCTAACGACAGGAACCTTCAGCGACCGGTGGAAGATGGCGAGGCTGGTACTTATCCCCAAGGGTAAGGGTGACCCCACCTCGCCGTCGGCCTACCGGCCGCTGAGTTTACTGGACACGACAGGTAAACTATACGAACGCTTACTGAGACCCAGACTCACAGACGCGATACAAGCCGGAGGTGGCCTCTCGGACCATCAATTCGGTTTCCGAAGGGGTCGATCAACGATTGGAGCAATCCAAAAAGTGGTCGACACCTTCAGGGATACGGACAGACATTGCCACGCAGCGCGGCCAATCGTGCTCATGGCGACTCTGGACATCAGGAACGCCTTCAACTCGGCGAGGTGGGTGGACATCCTGGAGGCGCTGAGAGGCGGCTTCGGGATCCCACCATACCTGGTTCGGGTTGTAGAGGATTACCTGAGGAACAGACAAATCACATACGAAACTACAGACGGACAGGTAACGAGACAAATCACTGCGGGGGTCGCGCAGGGATCTATACTCGGACCGGACTTCTGGAACGGAGTATATGACAGTCTGTTTAGACTGGAGCTCCCGCTCGGCGTACTCCTCGTCGCTTACGCTGACGACGTGGCGGCGGTGATCGTTGAGCGGACCCCAGAGCTGGCGCAGTTTAAACTGAACCAGACTATGAGACGCGTCGGACAGTGGATGACCGATCACGGACTACAACTAGCAACGGAAAAAACAGAACTGATGATCCTCACGAGGAAACGTATACAGACAACGTTACCCATGAGGGTTGGGACAGACGAAATCGAGACCAGAGGACAAGTCAAGTATCTGGGGGTAACCCTAGACACGAAACTGACCTTCTGGCCTCACATACAAAGGACAGCCCGGAAGGCGGCCGAGAGGATAGCATCCTTAAGCCGCCTGATGGCAAACACGACTGGACCGAGACCGGGGAAACGGCGACTGCTAATGTCGACGGCCCATTCGATTCTCCTATACGGCGCGGAGATCTGGGCAGACGCCCTGAAGACCAAGAAGTACTGCCACGCCATGACGACAGTACAGAGACGGGGGGCGCTGAGGATCGCCTGTTCCTACCGGACAGTCTCTGCACAAGCTGTCCTGGTGGTGGCGGGCGTAATTCCCGTGGATCTTCTGGCTTTCGAGCGTAAGAGGATCTACGGCAGGAGCGCAGACACGAGACGACAGGACGCGGCAACGACAGAAAGGGACACGACAATACAGACGTGGCAACAACGTTGGACAGATGGAACAACAGGCAACTGGACGAGACGGCTGATAAAGGACCTGAGACCGTGGCTTGAAAGGGAGTTCGGGGACGTAAATTTTTACGTCACCCAGCTCCTGACAGGACACGGTTACTTTAGACGGTACCTTCACAGTATGAACAGAGTACAGACACCGGACTGTAATTACTGCGGACACGAAAGGGACGACGCGGAACACACGTTTTTCGTATGTGACCGCTGGACAGACCTTAGACAGAGACTGGAGATGACCGTGGGAGTTATCACGCCAGACAATATTGTCGAGGTGATGCTCTATACGACAGAGTGGTGGCAACTAGTTGCCACCTATACAGAGACGATACTCAGACGTAAAAACGCAGACGGCTGCCTCGAATGACAGAGCAGACGAACTGACGTGACAGAAAACGAATGGACAGAACGACTAGACGTACACAGACAGATCCCCCGGCCAGAAGTAATACTAACATAGTTCCTGGTCGGGGGAGGAAAGGAGAAGGCGGTTTAGTGGGTAGGCTTCGGGAGTCCCACATACCCACCAGCTGGGCTGGTGGCAGCCGTAACTAGGCTTCCGCACCTCCGGTTTTCTTTTTACGGAATCTTCGGATCCCGTAAAGAGAAAACAAAACTAAAAAAAAAAAAAAAAAAAAAAAAAAAAAAAAAAATAATAATAATAATAATAATAATAACAATAATAATAATAATAATAATAATAATAATAATAATAATAATAATAATAATAATAATAATAATAATAATAATAATAATAATAATAATAATAACAACAACAACAACAACAACAACAACAACAACAACAATAATAATAATAATAATAATAATAATAATAATAATAATAATAATAATAATAATAATAATAATAATAATAATAATAATAATAATAATAATAATAAAATGAATAGTACTGATTAAACGAACATTGGAAAAGAATTTATGTTTATAACGCCTCGGAATGCAGGAGAGAAAGGGTTGCGCAGGAAACACAATTTCTGATGGAAACAGAATTGTTGATGGTGTTCACGCACGAGTTAATTTTCTCGGCTGATGCGATATTCGTATCGTTCACGGATCTATGCTTCGATATTCGAAAGACTCAATGCAGTCGTCAGAGTTAGAGAGACGAAGCGCGGAACATACATAGAACAAAGGACTCGAGGTCTTCGATGAATAGTCGGGTTTCACGAACGGGCGGTCTTATCGTACCGTGGAGAATATTCGATACGCCAGAGATTCTCATGTCAAAGGTAGCGAAGCATGTTTTCAGCGTCATAAAAACAACAACATTCGAAAATTTGCGAATTATCCCGGCTGGCCGTTGTACGAGCTGGCCGACGGATAATGCGATACTCTCTGGTTTCTTGGATCAGTCGCACCCGCAAATTAAATCCGCGGCGCTGCGGAAAGTCTCTTTTTCACTCTCTCTCGTACTCGTCGTTTCTATGAAAAAACTTTGAAACTCTCGTTACAGAACTCCGGAAATCCGAACGCCAAGTTAGTCCGGCGGAATCTTCTGACTTTTTTCTTCGCCGCTAATGAGATTGATCTCTGTTTACGCTTTTTTTCGCGCAAAACGTTCGGCGGAATGTGCGTCCGGTCTCGGCATGGCGAAATTAATTCTCTTCGAATAATATGCATACCGGTGAGTGTTTGAGCATCGATATTGTAAAAAATTATTGGCTCGGAGAATTGGAAAAAAAAAAAATTGAATAAAATAATAATTGTGCAAGGCAAAGCGATGTCTAGGCGTGGGTAGAATGTCTTCAAATATTTTTCATCTCGCCGTGGATCGATTTGTTCACACGAAAGAGTTGCAATATCCGAGGGGTCCAAGGATCATCGTATCAGCCCGCAAGCGAGCCGAGGCTGTGGGAAAATCATTTGCGATAGACAAATGTATTTCCAGAACTATCCAAGCAGCCTTGCATCGAGGCTGCTTGCACCAAGGACCATCATGGTTCAGACGCGATATCAACGTGCCTCGTTAAATCAAGCGGAGTAATTAAAACCGTCGAGCATAACCATTCTCGTCCACGTACGCTCACGTTCCGCGTGACTCGCCTACGGATTTCCGGTAATTGCGCCACGATGTTTCTCTCTTCAAACACGAAAATACGATTTAACTTCTCACACCCGACAAGGCCCAGCATCCCATTGCCAGATAGGCCGGCGTTTCCGACGTCACATACTGCCGCGGTGGGTGTCGGACGTGTGGCATTTCGCAGATTAGACACACCTACTAGGCCAGTTATTGGACTTTTTTAAAGATAAATAAAAGGCGCTGCAATTCCGACGCAGCTGCATACAGGCGAATCTTTCGAATTAAAAATTCAATTGACGGCGGCGAAAGTTTAAAAGTTACTTATGGGAGGTTTCAAAGAATCTTTGACCTTTCGCATCGAGCATATTCTGCATGGTTATGAATAAGTGCCGAAAAAAAATTAATCACCATTCAAACCTATTTTCGTTTCCACAGTGAGGAGGATTTCTTTTCGTGAAAAAAATTATTTAATGCTTTTCCTCGTTTCTTCCGCGTGGGTGTTGAACGTGTGGGATTTCGCAGATTAGACACACCTATTCGGCCAGTTATTAGACTTTTTTTTTAATAAATAAAAGGCGCTGCAATTCCGACGCAGCTGCATACAGGAGAATGAAAAATTCAACTGACGCCAGCGAAAGTTTGAAAGTTATGTATGGGAGGTTTCAAAGAATCTTTGACCTTTCGCATCAAGCATATTCTGCATGGTCGTGAATAAGTGCCGAAAAAAAATTAATCACAATTCAAACCTATTCTCGTTTCCTCACAGAGAACGATTTATTTTCGTGAAAAAAAATTATTGTATGCTTTTCTCGTTTCTTTCGCAAGTGGCAAATGGACGACGGACTTGCACGAACTCTGTTTAAAGCTCCGGATTAATGTTTCGCGGTCGAGTTCGCAGGAACTTGCCCATTGCTATAGGCCGATACTTTACTTTCCGGTACTTTCAGAAGCATTCGAAGTGTACAATGAAATTCCATTAGCAGAGTACAATATATCGTAACTCACGACTTTTGTTACGTTCGCACGGTTCACCATTAGTTTCAAAGATGGGGTTGACGTTGCAGTCACCGCGAGAATCGCCAAGAGATTTTCTGGAGTCTCAATAAATTATTCAATCTACCGCGGTAATCGAGAGAAATCAAGAGCAGGTCGTGAAAAATTCGAAATCCTCGAGGATAGAAGGGAGCAGACTTTTTGTGATTTCTTGAACGAATTTTCCCCTTCACTGGGTAGACGATCGTGTCTCTTCATTATCGAGACTGACGGTAATTTGACGCGGAGACAGTTTTCTTTTATATATCTATTACACCTACACCTGCCGATGTCGAAACGCCTCGTGACACGCCACTCAGCTTCAGCTGTGTACCCATCGCTCTTCATAAATCTTTGACGACAGATGATAAATCCAGAAAAAAACAATCTGTCTCACGATTAATCGATCGACGATGGTCCTTCGATGGGTGGAAGAAAAGGTTGCTGGTTTATTTACTGTCTTATAAAAATGTTTCATAACTTTCGTCGTAGGTGATATAGAATGCACGACTGATAGATTTGCCGAAGCGGCGATCGAGCAAACTTCCGAACTGAACAGATTGAGCAAGTAGGGTGCACTAAGTTTACAAATTAAGATTGTATTGCTAGTTCACGCGGTAGTTTCTTACGGGCCCACCTCGCTGGGAAACGCTAACTGTGCAACTGATTAAAATTTTTCTCGCCGCGAAGCTTTCGAATGCAAAATCGATTTTGCGCACCAGTCTTAACCTTTTCTCGCTGCTGCTGACGCTGCAACTGCGAACGACGAATAGTGATAGAACGATTGACGTTGTTTAACTTGCATGCTCATCTTATTAGTTCGTAGTTCGTTGGGCGTAACAAGTGCGGATTGTGTTTTGGGATCGTTCATTCAATTAATCGTTTGCTTACGGAGTTGGACGAGAATTTATTAGAGATCTTGTGCGAGAATTAATGTTATAGCACAGAAAAAAAATGTAGTTTTCTCCAAATTGAATGGCAAACAAAAATATTGAACTGTTTCACTTGCGCTTCACATATGACAATTGACAATGCCAATGAAATGTACGAATGTGGTAATCATTTGTAAAGTCATGTTTACACAGTTCATCCAATATTCTCTGTTTATCTTAATAAGACCAACAAGCCTCAGCGTCAACGCGCATTAACTTGACAATGATAATGCTGTAATCGCGCCTCACAGGCGACGAGTGAATTAAATTGTATTCGTTATAGCAACGATGCGCGTCGACGGCGCATAAGTAATTTAATTGATCAGTGCACAGCTTGAAAAGTCACTATAGATTCATAATAAATGTGGTGCACATATCAGATTCTTTTAACCCTTCACGTACGGGATCCTCGTTTAACGAGGACCTAGAATTTTCCAAGACGCAAAATGACGTAACTTTGAACTATTCGAATAACTAGTTAGTGTGCTAAAAAAATTCCGTAAAAATTCACAGACGCACCTTGAAGTGTTGTTTTTTCGATAACGCAGAAGAAAATTTATTACGAACATCCTTGTCGTTTTTGTGCTTGAAATAAGGCATGGTCGTTTGCTCTCGGCAAAAAGTCCCTCGTACTTTAAGGATTAATTGATTTTATTTTTTTTCGAAATCTACTCACCGGATAGTCGTCGTACTTTCCAGGATAATCGTAATAGTCGTAATTATCCGGTGCGTTGTCGGCGCTGTTCCTTTTCGGCAGGACGTATCCGACGGTGCCGGCGATCGTGAGCACTGCCATAAGAATCAGCGGTACCAGGGACGTGGCCATACCGACGAGAATAAGTTGGGCGAGTGGAGTTTTTTTTTTTCACTTTCTCGTAATCGCACCGCGACGAGGCAACCTCAAGACCGTGGGTATGTTTTGCGATCAGAACCAAGCCGGCCAGCCCTTTATATCGAATCCCCGAGTTCAGCGAGCACGATGCGAAAGTTCCGTCAAAACAGAGAATCCGACGGGAATGCTAGACGCGCTCAGCGAGATACAGCAACGGCGATGTCTATCCGAACGTCGCGGTTGTTAGTCTCGCGCAAGCGTCGAGCTGCAACGCGGAATAAGCAAACCCCGAGAACTTTTTAATTTTTTATTTTTGCTTCAACGTTATCTTGAATCGTCGATGGTTAACGTTGTCTTCGTCACGGAATTTCTTGTTCATGCACACGATGCGAATTATTCGATTCTATGCCGGCACAGGACACCCAACATCGAGTCTCGAATATCCGATTACTTTTTCCTTCTCCTCTATTATCGTTGTTGTTAGCGATTTAACAAATTTCCTTTGAATTTAATTTAGAAAATAAAATTCGTCGCGGAGTTTATATATCTGGTCGACGAAAATTTTTAAATCTACACCACTCGGACTGATGCATGAGTTACAACGTTCGTAGGTATTGTTCGGGTTCGATGTGACGAGTGAGGGTGGATGACACGGACCTATATACTTTGGCGCGTCGCGAGGTGGGAGTTGAACGCAGGCGCGAAAACTTGGTGTACATTTGATTTTTCTTCCACTGTAGCACCGGTCCCGGAGGAACGTCCGACGCAATCCTCGGCAAACAACACCCGGTCCATATAGTGGATGAAGGTGGCTCTGTTGATTTCTAGATTTTTCTTTCTCCGACTATCTCGGGGGGTGAATTCGTGACGACGCGGTTCTTCCTGATGGATTCCGCGTGTGCTCGGAACCGACGCATTAAAGGTCGCCCCACTCTTCGAAATTGATAAGAGATCTCCCCTCTTTTGAGCCTATTGGATCGAGCAGGATTGTGGGGGCGAACGCCAGCCGGTCGTGAACCGTCAAGCCAATCGAAACATCGTTATTGCTAATCGTTACCCACAGACAGCGAATTACGTAATCGTCACGTGACGAACCAATTGAATAATTAGAGACCATCGAAAACCGAAACGTTATTTGCGAACATGGAGAGAGGGGTCTGGTAATTTTTACCATACTTCGAAAGGTAAACTCAGAATATAGTGCCATGGTGACGTTTTTTCCCATACGTGCCGATGCCGTTACGATACGTCGTCGTTTTATGTGATCGACGATATATAGATATCATTACCAATTTTTAATTTAAAAACCGTATTATAAATCATTTGATATGGTTTATAATCATCCATTCATTCATTCATTCATTCATTCATTCATTTGATATGATTTGGTGAGCCTGTAAGCCGACCAAAACACCGTTGTTGCTAATCGTTATCCACGGACCGCAAATTATGTAACCATCATGTGAGGAACGAATTGATTAATTAGAGGACATCGTAAGCCAAATCATTATTTGCGAAGATCTGTAAGATCGATCCTCGATAATCAGGTTCTACTGTGAGTCTCTGTATTCCTTACCCTGCAATCCCTATGAATCTTTGCTCTCGAACGACGTTTACTTCAACAACTCGAATGGAATCTGAAACATCAATTTGATTTTAAGGCTGTGTCAACTTTTTTTTGGAAGACCCTACTCTGCGTCTAATCCCATTGATTCGACCGAGTCCTGGAGGTGCTCTCTGGAGTCCCACCTTGGCAACCGATGTCTCCGAAATCACCCCGGGAGTGCGAAAGTTTGTAGCATGAAAGCTTTCCTTTTAGGCGGACAAATTTTCCAGCAGATCACTACGATTCTGCCTCTCTCGAATGTAAATCGCACCGGAGACGGCTGAGGGATTTCAGAATCTGACGGTTCCGTTTACCGATCTTTACATCAATGGGACGAAGAGAACGGGGCAATGTCTGACAGCGGGTAATGAAAGACACCCTTATTGAAGACGATTCAGAGAAAATACAGCCAGGAAGCGTACACAATGCGAAAGTAGAGAGAAGGAACCAACGAGTCTTTCGACTGTGCAAGCACAGTCTTTCGACTGCGCAAGGGATCGTTTCCGAGCGTTCCGTCGTAAGAAATAAACGGAGGAACAAACAATAGGGGAACAAGTGATAACGCATGTGCCAGGTTCCCGGATCTTAATTAACTAAGTGAGTCGAACAGATTCGAGAGCGGGAAGCGACAGGATACGTCGTTAGCGAGCGAGGGTGTTGAACAGACAAGAAGGGATGCGGCGGGAGGAAACGCTGGTGAGCTTTTGAGGAAGGAACAGCGGCGAGAGCGTGGGTGGAAGTGCGAGGAGCGAACACGTCGGTCTTCGCTCGCGCGAAGCGTGTTTCTCGTCACCGGGGATCGAATGCAGCAAACTGGACCGGAGATAACTGCCGGTGGCGTCGAATTCCCGTACGACGGGTCTTACTAATTATCCTCACTTAACTACGGCTAACGACTTTTCGGAATTTCACTCGCATCAGCAACCTGTTGGCAGACTCGCTCGGGCATGATGAACCGCGGGATATTCTGTTACCTCATACTGTTCGTATAAACGTCGCAATGACGCGCGAAGACTTTCGTCCGAGTTTTCGCTCCGATTAATGGAACCAACTTGGCCTTAATTTTCCAGGTAGTACCGAATGTATCGTTGTGTTTATTTTTTTTTTCAACATCGGTATTCTTTTTAATGTTATCGTTTCTCTTCTTCACTGGTGGCGAAAGTTGACAGTCGGATGAGAAACAATCGCTATACACGGTCTCGAGCAATTAATTCGAAGTTTGCGGAGAACCGTGAACCTGACCTATCCGTCGTTCTCCGGCACGTTTCTGTAATTCGATTCGCGAGCAGGTTTGGTAATTGCGCTGGGAGTAACAATCCGTACCGTTGTTCCCGAATTAGGAAACTTCGTTACGCGATCCGCGCGCACCTTGGCGACCTCGAAACGGCACCGCCGTTCCATTACGTCGAGGGGGGAAACTGGCCATCCAAGGGAAACACTAAAAGCCCTTCCACGAGACGAGACAGATTTGTCTTGAAAAGTTTCATCACTTCTCCGAGGATCCCCGACTTTTCCCTCCAGGGACACACGCGATGGAAGCTCTTTCCGGACCGTCTATGATTTTTCTGGGTTACTTAATTATCATCCAACACGACCGAATTCAGATTAATCTCAGGTGTCTGGGTGGGCAAAAGGTTTCGAGGGTCGCCGAAATTTCAATGAAATTAATTATTATATAAGTAAGTATTAGTATTGATTGGTCTCGCTCTCCACCTCTGCCGTTACGAGAGCATGCTCCAAAAACTTCCAATTATATATATGCTCTGAATGATATAAACCGTGACATAAATGTTTGCAATAAATCAGAATAAATCGCGATGCGAACGTTATGATTTATATTAAAATATAAACCACGACAGTTTAGCAGAAAATGAAACTGTTCCGCATCCACATTTTTCGGCCGAAGAAATTGTCAGGGCAGCGCGGGGGCGGGGGGGTGGTGAGGGGCGTGAAAGAACGCGACAAATGGCATATAAAGAAATCGATTAAATTGAAAAACGCTTCAACACCTCGACGTCGGAGAAGGCACGTGCCTGACAATAATTAATGACTGATACTCGACTAACCCATTATGCAAGACGAGTGGATTTTCTTGAAAAACGGGTTTTCGTTCACGCGCTAGAAAAGTAACTACTTTTCGCCAAGTCAATTCGTAACTGTCGCGTACCGTTGTGCACAACGAGGGGGTTTCTTTTTTTTTATTAATTTTCTCCGAACCGTTTTTATGGGGAACTCGAAGGATTCAACAAACGGCGATATATTTTATTGGATATCTCGCGAATGCGAAGCATTTTAGTGCTTATGGTTATAAAGATTCCTTTGACGGCATATACAGCGCATGACTTAATATAAACCGTTATTAATAACGATACTTGTCCTTCGGGAAACGATCGTAAAGGGCAAAGGAGACGCTCAGATCTTTGATTGGAGTCATACGTCGTTGGTGTGCGAGTAGGCAGCTCATGCGTGAATGTGTCTTATAACCGCCCATACATATGTGTATATACAATATATGTATTTGTTACATAGAGTTAATAGGTTGCCAGGCGCTTTACGACCGCTCGAGCTATTAACACACACAGCGATTTCATTACCCAATCAGAATTATGCCATCGCGGATTTACAGCTTGCGTAACTGGTGGGTGAATCTATCGGGACTTGTGAAGTCTTCGAGTCAGAAAAGTCAAATCGAAACACAGCATTTTTTCCTCCAATGTTTTTATTTTTATTTATTAACGAAACTAGGTGACATAGTTCAATACGCATGGAGGAAATAAAAAGTTTAGGTCTCAATGGTCGCCGAGAAATTCCGATATCAATACATTCAGCGGCGATAGTGCAGCGGCAACTTCATAATTGAGGGGAGGAGAAACGTTAATTTTTACGATGATGGTATGATTATAACAATCGGCGAATCGATAGGGGTTCCATCAGGCGAGAGGCACCCGTTTGTATCGATTTTATATTGTATACTTGTAACTGTAATTGGATAAAGCCTTTATCGTTTGTTGATTCGGATCTTACTGCGAGAATGTGAGACGAGCAATTGGGCAAAAGTGTTATTCTTATCGGTTTATTATCCGACATGAAATTTCTCAATTATCTTAGGCGAGTGAGCCGGATTCGGTGTGCAACAACGCGAAATATCTGTTTTGATGACGCTCTGCTGCCCAACAATAACAGCGATAGTTTGTCGTTAAAGGTGGCGCTCGAAAGAGTGCCAGAAATCGAATATGTAGTGAAATGCAAGGGTGGAAAGACGAAATGTTCGAGCAACACTGGAAGTCAATCAGAGCCAAAGACTAACAGTCCAGATCGCTGCAATGGTTCCATTGCTCCGGATAATGGGAACTCGGAAACGATATCGCAATGGACACAGCTCTAAAGGCTTCTCTAGTAGCACTCAGCCACCCGCTGACCTTTCCATCGGTCGGAGAGAACCAACAAATACTGTAGGGACGTCGCTCACCTGCTTCCGTCTTGGGCTACATCTTTTAATACCTTGCGGAACGCAATGATTAAAATCAAAAGAAAATAAATCAATCTTGCGGGCAGCAACAAATTATTGGAAGCTGACGGACTGGACATGTGTTTCAAAGCCGTTGCAACGCTGGGTCGCCAGTGCTCTCGGAATATTACAAACTTGACCGTTTATTTCAGTCTTGAATACGAACCTCGAAAAGTTTATTACTTGCTCGGGCGGTAAACTTTCGTTATTTACGCCGTATCCCTTACCGTAGACTCAAATCATCCCTGCATAGATTATTGGTGCGTAAAGCACGAAAGTGGGCGTACCCGGAGTACCGAAGCATTGGTGAGCTTGAGAAATTAGGTCATTGCGCTTTTGGGAGGCACGATAAGGTTTTATTCCGAACAAATTGGTTTTTTTTTTTGCCGCTATACGAGTCATTAGGCAATGTGCATTCGCGATTTCCACGTCGTTAAATCACACTTTTCCAATACGTTGGTCTTTCCAACGTTTCCTTGTTTTTCATTTTTTTCAAAACTTACGCCTGGCGACGTATACGGCATACCGAAATGGGGCGGGAATTAAAGCTCGGATTTCGTGGAGCAAACCCGGTCGATACGGTTATCGCAAATGGCTATTTACTTATTTGCTACGGGCTAGAAGAAAGCTACCATCCGACAAGAGTAGTTTCGGGAGTTCTCTTCTATACCGGCTGTTGGCGAAGAAGCTTGCAAGCACTGTCGAAGCTCTTTTTCCAGTAACTACACCGACAGGCATTGACACCAAGTGCTTTAACCGCTGATGTTCTGACACACGATTTTTTTTACGATAAAAAGCGATTTGAATGAAAGGTTCATAAAAATGGTTGGATTAGCCACCATCCTGAGCGCCGATCTCATGTATTAAATCAAATTGATGATTGTCATTTTAAAAATATTCTATGAATAATATTCCAAGCATAAAGTGGATTTTTTTTCATTGCGGCGATGACGAGTGCTGCACTTGTTCCCCTGCAATGATGCATCGTGCATTTAATCGAGGATCGTACACATGTGCGCTACGTTGTGCTTCCACGCACATTTCGGTCGCGTGTGCAGCCAGTATTTATTTTTATTTTTTGGCAACGTGGCGCTATGCGGGAACGTGTGATCGTAGTTAAGCCCACGGGTTCGCGAGCGATAACCGCCTATAATGTGGTGGTGAAAATTTTTTCAAAAATTTGCACAATATTAGCATTCGAGAGAGAGTCCATTCAATGCCCTAATGCACAACGGGTGGTAAATGGAAAGCTCTGCAGCAGAATACCACGATTATTATTTTTTTTCAATGGCAATTTTTGCGGCGTTTTAATATTTTCGTGGAAGCGAGTTTTGGGGATTATGAATTTCACTGGTTCATTTGAACGATTTTACTGCTATTTTCGATGGGATGTAGTAGAACCCAGTGGGGAAAAAGCGTATGAGAAATTAAATGCTCTCCGGTGATGCAGCCTGGTATTAAATCCGTCGGGCATAAAGCAGCCACTTAAGTAGATACTTATAACGTCGGCACGGTATAACGTGTCTCGACACCATATTTCCACCGAGTCAGGGATAAAGCGCCGGCTACTCCGGTGAGATTTAACTCTTGAGAGTAGAAGAGTCGATGAGTTATTCACCCATTGCCTTTTTTTTCTCCTGGCTAGTAAAGTTTCGTTTCGTGGTTCCTTACAAATGACGGCCTATTTTTTTTTTTTTAATGTAACCATGTTAAGATGGTTAAAAATCAAGGTCTCGCAGGGATAAAGAAATGACGGGCAGGGGAGTTCGAAGACCGCAGAGTCGTGGTCCGTCGTCTTATCCCCCGCATTCGCCAACGCGAAACCGAGGCTTATTAAAAAATTCTTAATTGCTTCTCCACAATAAGGAAATTGTTAATCCCAAATGAAAAAAAGGTACATGTGGCGTAAATCGGAAGAAATTTTACGTTAGCTGCGTATTTGCCGTGGAACTAAATCATTAAATCCCTCGACGTTTAGTAATTGGAATTCCACGGAATATCACGGTACGTTTGACAACGAGTAGATGTTTAGTCTAGCTACCGGACGCCACGTACCATGGAAAGTTCGGTGATCTAAAACGCTGCAGCTTGGGGCTTGTTTGGATCCTCGGGAGAGACGGAGGTGTCTGCTGTGGCAAACGTCGGTGGAAGCGATCCACAGACGGCAAATAATTATTCATGCAATTTGATTCCCGATGCGTTATGAGATGCTCCGATCAGTGGCTTTGTGAGATCCTCAGGGACACTGAGTCAAACGCTTTAACCACATGCAAATAATAATAATAATAATTATTATTATTATAATTAATAATAATAATAATAATAATAATAATACGATTATTATTATATTTTTGATTGCGAAACTCTGTGAAAATGGAGAGTAAAATTGGTGAAGACTTCGGTCCTGTTTATACGTTGCATAAACACCGCTCCGGGCTCATCGATTTTACTCAATTCAACATCAATTCACTTTATTTACAAGAATATACGGACACCTGATCAGTTGTACATTGCATCGGACGAAAGCAATATGCTGGGTGACACTAGACGATACTGCGTGTTATTGGACGTACATTCGATTCCACGAGAGCTCCGGGGCAAATCATTTCAGATAAAAATTAATTTGATTATATTCAAGACTACCAGCTTGTCGTGGCTCGAGCGCGCTTCCCATCCTCGCTATGGATTATGGAATTTGAAAAACGGAAATTTGAATTTCCAGAGATTTTCCGGAAATAACGTAATACGTCACTTTTTCGTGTTTTCGACGTTTGTCGTATGTACGGTGAGAGAATATACCGATTGCGAAAACGGATGATCGATGGGACGGTTAACGGTCCAAGAGTTCTATGAAAATCTCCGTTGTACTCCTTCCCCATTAATAACGTATTATTCGTAGGTCGCGCGCTTCGTCTCATTCCAATAAAGTGTCTGATACAGCGTAGAAAATTGATTGCATAGAATGCGACTGCCGCATTTCGCAGGCACAAACGTTTTTCCTCTGGTTATCTCCCGCCCTGTGGTCCTAAGGTATAAGAAAAAAGGGATAGGAAAAAAGGGCTCAAAGAAAGTACAATAATGATCCTTCTACACGACAGATGTCCGGCATTTAGTTATTCATACCCGCGAGATCCATTTTCAACATCGAGAGCAATGAATAATAAAACTAATAATCCAAGTACTGAACAGAAATAGAAATTCTAATAATAATAGCCGATGAACTTCAATTCGTAACATTTAAACTTCCGAGATATCGACCGACGGCCTTCAAGTCACTCAAGGCAATGTCAAGGCAATGTTTTGAACTCAGCTTTCCGAAAATGAAATTCTGAGACATCGAGCACCGGTAAAATCCCTAAATTCTCATCCCTAGTGCGGCTACACGTGGCAGCCCGCTAGATCGAGCATAATTCACTCTACAGAAGAGTACTCCGAATATTGCAGTAATACGAGTAGGTCTGCTATCGCTACGAAACCGCATGAGCGAATAAAGCTCCGGCAAGCGGAAGTTTTGATTTAGCATCTCGTAGAGGAAAATCAGATCAGCAATTTTTTCAACGGTTTCAATTGAGTGAAGGTCAAAGTATCGCAGAATCAGAACGTAATCGTGATCGAACATGTGCATAGGAGAGCCTCGACGATAGGAAGCGAACCGCAGAAAAATGTATCATTATATCTCATAGCGATTTTACATGTTACGAAGGAAATTATAAACAGCACATTTGATGCATCGGTTCGACCCGTTACGTGTTCGTTCGTTTTCCTTCGTGCTGATTGGCTATTTTTTTTGGGCAATGCCAGACGCGTTCGGATGTCAGCGGGGCGGAAATGACCGAGATTAAAGAGCGATCCGAACACCTTATTGCTCCCACGACCGATGTATGTGGTTAATTTGACCACAGCGCCCATGCCATTCGATATAAAGTTGGAAACTCCGATCGCGCTAGCGGTGAGCCTCAATGGGCAACAGTCGTATCCTGTTGCTTCGTTCCCCTGCGGGCCACGAGCGGAGGAGCTTCGGGGGATGAGGCGGGCGGCTGGTGCGCGCGATGGGGATGATGGGTTGGGTTTTTGCTCCCCCCACCAGCATCGCCACCATCAACCTATGCCGGAGCGTCCCTCGCACGCCAGGATATAAAGTGGTCGCGTGCTCGCAAGCTCAGTCACAACTGCGTCGAGACACCGTATTGGCACCTACTACAGACACCACCGCTGTCATCAACGATTCTGTAATAACTGCCAAACGATTCGTCACTCGTAGGAGCTCCACCGATCGCAACTAACAGGTACGATTTTTTCTTTGTCACCTCACTATAATATACTCACGGTAAAATCTTCGATAGAACTTTGATACGGTTCAATAATTTATTCATTTTTTTTTTATTTCGACAATAGAACATTTTTTGTTTTTCTCAAAAATTGTTGAAACTGCGTTGGATGTTCCGTAGAAAAATTTAAATTCTCGGAGAATGTTTGGAAACAGAACTTTATAAAAATACACGATGAATAACTTATTTCGAGAATCTGTTTAGCGAAAAAATTGTAACTATCGGAATAGTAAAATTTCACCGAGAGTGGATAATTTGAATTTTTCAAACGACAGTTCACGTAACGACGAGATTGAGTGAGGGATATAAAAGACAGACGTCGGGGATGGGCGGATTGAATAATGAACGTATTTGTAGTCGACGGCGGTGCTGATAAAGCCGTCCCGAGCAGAAAAGCTCCAGCACGCGTCGACCTTGTGAATGGGGTTCCTTGTAGGGCGGTACAGATAAATAAAACATCAACGGTTACGGATGTGGCAAAACCGCGGCTTTATCTTCTTAGAGGCAATTGAGCGGTACGGGAGTTTTTTAAAGTCGCAGCGAATATTTGAGACCATTTTGATCCCCTAATTCCTTGAAGATCGAAACTATTTCAATGAAAAAATGATCACTTCTTCGACGGTACAAAAAATGAGCTAGTACTGAATTACTTGTTCGACATTAAAAGCATTAAAAAGCACCGAAATAAATATATATTACTCGATAATAATTATTGCGGTGTGTAAATATAATTATAGCGTTAGCAAATGGTTCCTTCTTACCAGAGACAATACTAAAGAATAGAAAGATTGTTGGTATCGAAATATAAAAAATAGTAGATTGTTAAAATCCTGTTGTCTATTTATTTCGGTGCAAGAGGTTGAGAATGATATTTGGTCCTGTTAGTCAGTCAAAAAGCTTATCAAAATTGTCCCGTTGTACATTATGATCGGTGTTTCGCTCTCCAGTCTGTATTAAAATATTTTATTATATAAAAATATGTCTGAGCCGTGGCACGGAGCATTCATAAGAGCCTCGACATAATGCCGAAAGGGAGTAAATGGCGAAAGTAGTCGGGTAAAGCCAGCAGCCATCTCACAAAAGTTAAAAGCCTTCGCTCGATTAACTGTTGCACTTAAGTAAGTTTCTGCTTATGAATAGACTGAATAGGCTGTCGGATGGTTAGTTCCCTCTCGGTTTTTATTGTACCAGCGACGATTCGACGCGATTTTCCTTTCACAAACCCGGAATCCCATTAACGCGCTATGTCGTAGGGTCAATCGCACCGGTGGTCGGAAGTTGACATGTTACTTCGGATTCAGCACTTTCCCTACCCTCCCGATATTCTCTAATCACCGTCGCGCCACTCGAGAATAAACAGCAGTCGCTGTTCCGGGTACAATTTCTACTTGCCGCTCTCCGGCAGCTTTTCTATCATGACGAATTATACCTGTACGCAGCATTCATTCGTGTTTGATTTCAAACGATTCTCAACGATTTGTAATTTTTTTTTTTTTGGTTTTGTTAACTATTGGCTGGGTTATTGCAATTTCATTAGATCAGGTTTACTACCCTATTATCCGATTCTTGCACATCGTGTGACAACGTGGACGGAATTACAAGGACCACAAAAACAACTAGCAACGTGAGAGCCACACTTGGCTTCAATGGTGTCTCAGCATTTACGTTCGCGTTGTCTGCGGTTTTAATTCAACTGATCTACATAATGCGTTAGGTTTTTTTTATATTCTCCAGGAAATTAGAATCCAGAAGATAGCGAAACTTTTTTTTTTCTGAGGGTGATACGAGTGCTCGGCTCTTAGGAGTACCTTAAAGTCCTCCCCTAAAAAGTTGGTCAATTGTAAAAAGGTGGTCGAGAAGATAACGAGCTTGAATGGTTAAGATCGTCATTCTCCCCACGCATCCGATTATCCTTTTGTATTATCTGATTGTCACGATAATAATTACGAACATTTGACGCCATCGCAGTATACGTGACGCTGGCCCGAACATTTCGTAAAATTAAAATGATTTATTTTCGAGCCAAGCTTATCTCAAATTAGATGATCCAATGTAACAACTAAGTACGTGTCCCGATTCGGGACAAGCAATTACTGGCTGGAGTGCATTTTTTCCCCCAACGAGACAAAAACTTGAACCGAAGCGCACACATACGGCCTTATTGTATTGCAATATTCCTCGTCGATAAAACGAGGCGTAAAAACCTGATTTAAAAAAATCCGAGCTATCAACTTTACTGGAACCTTTGCGGATTTCAGGCGAGTTATAGTACTCCACTTGGATGTAAAAGGCAAAAGCCGTACAGTGGAAATAAATTCTATTCTATTCTAGTACTCCACTATCAGGATTCTGTACACGTAGCTCTAACAAGGCTATCGGTCTTTCGTATTGCGAAGTCTTCAATTCCAATTTTAGTTTTTTTTTTTATGACTAGGTCAAAGGCATTTGGAAGTGTCGTATAAGGGATCGTAGACCGTCTTACTTCCCGCGGGGTAGAAAAAAGCGAACACTGTGAGGACTATATTGTGCGTAACGCGTAGCCTTTCGCATCGTATAAAGAGACTCTATGCTCCGTTACGAGCCGGTACATAGAGACGAACGACTCGCAATATCCCGTCGATATAGGATGGCGAGTAGATACGTTAAGTGTTTAACTATCTGGCTCGAAAAAAAATCGTAAAAAAATAACAGCATAGAAAAAGAATCAATTGTATTCTATAGCATAGAAAAAAAAATTATTGTCGATTCTCGTGAATTAGTCTCGTTCAGCCCCCTAATAACAATTAATGAGATTCGAAGGCGCCGGGCGAGCAGCTTTGACGTTAATTATTTTTCACTAATAGCGTCTTCGGTGTGCACGGACTGTGGTAACTAATTCCAAAGAATAAATCTCGGGCCGAGGAATAATATGTCACGAATTAATTGTGAAATAAAATGTGGCGGCCAGGTAATGCAGCTATCGGCCTCTACCAGTTTAGTTGAAATTTAGAGGCGCCCCGAAAATGCTCATTTAAGCCCGTCAAATGCTTGGTATTTTACACGGATTAATTAAGCGAAATTATGCTTATCACACCCGAAGTAGACACCGACCCGGGGAGTAACGCTCTCGAACCGTTGGTACAGGCATATCGGGGTTGATGAAACTTCCGGAATGCCCGTTCGTCTCGCGCATGAACGGTATGCACATTGTGCATCATGACGCAGAGGAACCAACCGTTGCTGGCTGAGAAATACGAAATGTGATTACCAAACTATTTTCCCGGAAATGAAAAAAAAAAAACCATCACGACGAGCTGACGAGGCACACCGACTATGGGATCGCAGTCTGTCCACCCATTTTCCCGCCAACATACCGACTCTCGTGCGGCACATGTCACGCAATTATACGGTCGAGGAACCCAATGCATACCTGATCGTATTGTCGTTACGCACGCTAAAACGAAATACATACAGTGTTCACAATATTTAATTAAATACTAATTAGTTCGTCAGTTCGTGGAGCGCAGAGCTCCGGAATTCTCGATGGTCGTACGTAAGGACGGTATGAGGTCGGGAGGGTCGGCGGCAAATTTATGTGAACTCGGAGACCGTGGTGTATACAGATGATGGATATTAATGAACACAAATACCACCAATCTAATGTAATCTGTACGTTTCAAGGGCTACTTGAAGAAACCTCCTATGATCGTAAAATTGCATTCTCACCCGACAACTGCTCAAACATGGCGTCTATTTTTTGTTGTTATCACAAATTCTTGTATTAATCATTAAATGAATACAGTACTCACAAAGTGGGGGAGACCGGGGCAAAATGGCACAGCGGAACAAAACGGGAGAGTTGAGGGCAAAACTCAATTTTCCAGTAATTTTTGGATGACCCCATTTTGGCCCAACGGTACATCCTGGTTTTCAAACCCGTTCTGCCCCACCCACAACCATCGCCACCATCCAAAAGTTATTGGAAAATTGCGTTTCGGGTCATTATCCCGTTTTGCCCCGCTGTGCCATTTTGCCCCACTCTCCCCCTACTGTATTCAGAATTTAGTTCCAGTGAAGGGAAAAATATATATATTTTTTTCAATTTGGTTTAGACATTTTTATTTTTTACTCGCCCTCTTGCTAATTTAAAATGGTTAAAGTTGCAATATGCTAACTGCGAGGTTAGAAATCTGTCGTGTAACGGTAGTCGCAGGCATTCAGGATTCTAGCCTGAGAGGAAGTCAGGACAAACTAACCGGCACACTAATCTCCGTCGAATTCGATTCGGGCGGGATTTGATCGAAAGATCGATCGCGGCCTGACACTTAAGCCTCGGTCTATCTCTAATTTCTGTGGTAATTTATTAATTAGCCAATTCCGACGAGCTACAGGTGGCGGCGCGTGACAAGTGTTTGCGCATTGAGCGACACTAAACCGTCGAGAAAATGACTTGTCGCTCAGTTAGGTCGCATGTCTAATTATCCACATCGGTGGCATCGTATACTCGAGGACCATAATTTAAACACGCCTGACGCCTCAAGCTTTCAATTAAATTCAAATACCCGGCTACGCAATTCTCAATTAATAATTCTTGACAAGAGAGAGATCGCCAAATACTCAAGTTGACGAATCGAAATATCGACATACCTCGACGGCCCAATGCACCCGTTAAAGAAACTTCACGCGAAGACAAATAGATACCTGCGTGAGCAGTTGTGAATTAATTTTTTTTTTATTAATATTTCAGCAGCAAGATGATGACTCCGAGAACAGCTCTTTGCGTCGTGGTCGTTCTGGTAGCTGTCATCACCCTGTCCACCGCACTTCCGGTTGCGGACAAGGAGAGATTTCTCAACGAGCTCGACGTAAGTTAACGACGTAATCGATTCCATGAACAATTCCGAAAATACGTTCGCGACACCAGACTGATTAGCCGTACCGTTTTAAAGATAAAGCGAAAATTCCGATAAATTTTCGGCAATTTTCAACGCGACGAGGAGTCATGGCGGCCGCCGTGACACGCATGTGGCGACTTGGCAGCGTCGCTCGCGTCAATGACTGAATTTTGAATTTTTTTTTGTATGCGCGATCGTTACTGGAAAATGTTTGTTCACCGATGAGTGTTCACTTGCTGATTTACCCTACTATATTCACCCTTTACCCTGCATGGATGCATCGAAATGAAGACGGACGAGTAGCGCCCGCGTGGGCGGAACGACCGCGACAGCAAATATTTGCCATTTGCGCTAATCTGCGGCCGAACATTTGCAGTGTATCGGTAAACAAATTAATTTGTGTGCGCAACGACGATCGAAGTAGTTTGTCGAGGCGACGAATAAACAAGGGAAGATAAATACGGGAGTGAACTCGCACTCGGTGGGTTCGTCACGGAAAACAAGGCATCGAGGGGGACGCGTGCGGAAGTTAAACGCTCGTTACCATCGATCACGATCGTGGCACGACGTCATACCGGCCATGTGCCACCAGGGCGGGGGGGGGGGGGGGGGAAGCCTCAGAGTCCCTTCCACCGTAAGTATGATAGATATACTCCGAGATATTCGGATAGAAATTCAAGAAACGTCGTAGCTGTATTGCTAGAGCAGCCGGTCTTCTGTCGGCCTCCCTTGCGACAGGTGGTCGCGGCTGTCGGTTTTCCGCACAAAAACATTAACATAAAATTACATCGGGAAAGCGCCGGGCCCGCCCTCCGAAAAACTTCGAGCGTTGTTCGCGAAAACGGCACTCCCTCGTCGAGAGACTGTTCGAAACAAAGTTTTCGGTGTGTGATCGTTACCACTCTCGGGTAAATTGTTTTTGGGATACGGGGAAGCAACTCTTTTTCTGGGGTGTTTTTTTCACGAGGGTGAACTTCCATTCCACTTCCATTGAATTTGCGTGTTCGGCTCCTCAGCTGTGGCAGAGACTTTTTGTCAGACGGAAATTATTTTGACCTTTTCGCGGATTAACTATTATTATTATTATTGGCTTACAGAGAGGAAGTTACAGTCTAGCACGCTAGCCAGTAGACCACACGGACCCGAATTATTTTTACATTTAAAAAATTATTTACGATAATTACGTTCACAACATTTTTTTTGCATGAAAAATGACGGGGATTCTGGTAAATGTCCCGTTAACCGATGCAATTCCTCCAAGACGGGGGGAGGAGTATCTTTGCCCAAATTGATTTTTCTGAAAATCGACTATCGCGGATTCGGATATTTATTACCATCGACCAGAATGGACGTTTCTTCTCCCTAGCGTTCCGTAACGTATCTAGATCGTCGAGAGCTTTCTCGCATCTATGAACAATCTTTCTCCCCGCGATGATAACCCCGTGTTCGACCGGGCTTCCGCACGCATCGCCGATATATTTATGAAGTGCGTTTATACGAGAGAACGAACGAGATATTTCGATGGATTCCCTCGAGCGAGATATCTCGATGGATGTTTCAATTTCACTGTCGGGGTTTCGATCAATAAAATTTTATTATTGAGAATCCTCGGAGGAAACAGTTACGCGATCGTCTATCGTTGCTGAAACCTGCATCGTTAAAATCGATCTGTATAATAGGGGGTGCGCAAGGCCGAAGGTTTGATCCGGTAATGCGAAGAAAATTTTTTTTGCCACGTTCGTGCAATATCTTATATCAGTTATTACCATTCATCCAGATTTTCATGGGTTATGATTTTTCGATGATAATTACACAGTAGAATGATTCTGCTGAAAGAATTTTTCAATTTATTGGCCACCATTGATCCATTATTCCTTATCCGTCGTCGCTGAGCGGAATAACGAGGGACACGGATCGCGCGTGTGCACCCCATCGGTTCCCTTTGTGAAACCGACATAATGCAACAGAAAAAAAAATTCATAAAAAACACCCAGTGAAAAGAATGCTTGAAATACACCCAGAAAAAAAAATTACTTGACGGCCACCGTTTATTTGGTTTAAATAAAATATTTATTTAATTCAAATAAATGTTTATTTCATTTAAGTAACTATTTAGTTTATGCATAAAAACTTTCAATACTAGTCCACTTAAATTTCACACGATTTTTTTACAGTATATAAATAAGTATTAAATAAGTTAGTATAAGTTATCAATGCCCGTAATATTATGCATGATTCAAGCAGTATTTTCTTTGGTAGAGTAACGAGGAAAACTGCGATAATTTAACCCGACCCTTTCGATAATACGAGAGAGGTGTTAATGAGATACGTGCAGGGGTATCGGGGAATGGAACGAAAGCAATAGCCACCTTTTTTTTACGCCAATTAATTATCGCCGATGAAAGCTCGATAAGGGTGCTCCGAGTCGAAAGAAAATTGAGCAGCGGGTCATAGGGAGTGAAAGCTATAGCAGGGAAAGAGTGAAAAATAGCTGAAAACTTTTTTTTAACGAGCGTCAGCGTTCACGGGGCAATGCGGGTCAATTTTTGAATGTCGAGTAATTGTTTCAATCAATAAAGATCAATGGGGATCGATAAGGTCATTATAAAATTTAATAAATACATTTTTTTTTCTGAACCACTATTCGCATGCCCTTTGCCCGGTCGGTAATTTAAGTCTCGCAAAAAAAGTAGCGTGCAAGTAAGGAAGCGTGTCCTTTTCCCGTCTCATGTATATCGTATAATATCCGATAACTTGTTAGAGTCGTGTTATACTCTGACGGTCGAGTAAGGGGACACGTTTATCGCGATATTTAAAAATCAAGAAGCCAGCCGCGGAGACCTGCCGCTTGGATAATGTGACAGTAGATGGAACGGAAGGAAACTTTTCATGAATAATGTGATTAAAAAAAATTTTATTCAATTTTCATAAAAAATTTAACGGGGACAGACCGAAAGTCCGATCACCGGTATGGAAATCCATCAGCGATGTCTTTCTCGGGAGTTGTTGACTTTGTATTGTGGCTGAGGGAGGAGGGGATGACCGGGAGCTAGATAAGAGGGCGGTGGAGGCGGTTTTACGATTTCCCGTTCCCGTTCGTCTTTCCCCAGTCTCTTTCTCCTAAGCCCGACGAAACTACCCCTGCAGGACCGTTCGCAAATCCATGTGGGACGAGGATTTATATTGACTGTACTATTTTCCTCCCGCTGCTTCTCTCAGCCAACGTGACAGAATTCTGACCCGAAAACGCCGCTCGAGCTCGCAGTAAAAAAGGGAAGTCGAATTTACTTTTTATCTCGTGAATAACCTGGCATTGTCAATCTTCTTGTGAATTCAGATAAGACGAAAATCCTAACGATAATTGCACACATAAATCTCAGATTCCGGTCGTTTATCGTCGACTTCGGTGTCCTAAATCTTATCTGGGCCGATCCAATCGAATTTCAATGCGAGAAAGTTCATAGATAAATCAGTAACTCAAGCTCTTGAATCAGCTTCGATAGGCACGAAATAAACTGTCGTATACTTGTGATCCGAGATGGAAAGGTACAAAAGTGTTTCGCATTCTTACAGACACAAATACACAGTTACCAATTACAAATAGCTTCCCCTGTGAGCAAGCAAAAATAATAATAATTTTGACATCTTTTAATTAACAAGAAACCGTCGTTGACTTTTTGACGCGTGTATGTGGAATAGGCTCGTTCGATCCGACCGCTTCATCGCGCCTCGCCGAGTGTGAGCCATTCCCCCGGTCCCAATTCCGTCATTTGAACGAGATTGCACAAGGTGGTGGGACACGGATTTTTTTTTATGAAGCTGAGACGAGCTTATCTCATCAAAGTGGTTAACGCTATCTTCGCGTGTAGGCGTATCCGTGCTGTAACAGCGACGGGGAGCGAAACTATTTGTGTGTCAAAGCTTCAAAGCTCGCTGGCGGAATCCCGCAGACCACAAAGGCTGCGAGGACCGTCCGAATTCGATTCGGTAGCGCACACAGGACACGCGCATATCGTTCAACGCTACGACTGTGCCCGAATCGTGAATGCACGACGACCCCGAAGGCATCCGGCTATCTCTTCCAATTAATTCCACGCTAGCTTCAATCAGGATAGATTATCGCCCGGTGCGAAACGATCTACACGCAATCGACAATGTAATACGCTTCTGGAGAATCGTGCCCGGGGCATACCAATCCGTTGATTGATTCGCTCGCTCGTAGGTCACCGCGGTGCTGATTCATCAGAATTTAATCGAAACGTTGAACATACGGCCGTGAGGAATGGCAATCGTTCGAGTAACGTTTGTTGAGGGATTCGTAGAAAGTACAGATTAACCTTATCTCTGCGAAAAAAAAAATAGTCGATAAAACGAAAGTGAATTGAAGGCGCGAAGGTACGGATCGGGACAAACCGCAAATGCGTCTCCGGCGATCCGTTTCGGCTTATCTAATCGCGACAGCGACAAGCGAAATGTACCTTTCCCGCGCTGCATCGACAGTGATCGATGACTTCAAAAATTCACGATCCATCCCATAAATGCACTCTGGACTAATTTTCTCGTAAGCCCATTTTTTTTTTACATTCGGAATATACCGTGTACAACAAACTTTTTCAGAGTTCCATGAAATTGCGCATATCGCCGGGATGTTTCGGTGGATACGGCCAAATCGGCACCGAACGCTGTTCTCCGCGTGAAAGCCGTGTCGGTTTCACTTTATTGCCGTCGAAGCTTTTGCAGCCGAGGATCGCAAGCTGCGAAGTTAAATTTTCAATATTTCGAGCTGACCCTTTTAGATTAAATTGGTTATTGCAACAGACGGCGCACTGCCTGGATAAAAATCTCACGGCTCCGGTTTGGAAGCGAACGGGTAAAGGTTTGGTGTTGGCAAAACACGTCGTACCGGCAGCGGTTGTGCGACTAATGATACCGTGTATGGAAACGTGTACTGTATGTGTCCGGTCTCGTTTGTTCTCTCGTGCGGGAAATGCGACGCCTCGACGACAAAAAGAAGCGTCTCCATGGGCGACGTAGCGAAATCCGGAACATCGGCATCTCCTGCATAAACAGCGGCAGCGAGATAGAACCTTGTTCGATCGTTCGTGTGCATGCAAAATTGTGTAGCACACGTGCGACGCCCGACCGAAGTGCCCGTCACTTAGCCTCCGGACGATGCACCGAAGCGATATTGTGTAAAACGTGTTCCTCGTTGATCCTCCACTCTCGTCCCCCCCGGTCGCCGAACCCCGACGCCGGGACGAGAGAGGAAAAACGAAATTGGTACTCCCTGCAGATTGCCGTTACAAAATAACCGGCTGAATTAAGTACGTCACGTAAGTTACGTAGTCGAATGCCTTCGACACGTCGAAGCCCGGGACGATGGCAAAGTAGATTGGAGCGCCGGCTCGGCTCGATCCGAATGCTGAGCGCGTAACTCGCGGATAAACGGCTCCGTAACTAGTCAAAGTTGCAACGCGAGTCCTCCCCTCCCCCTCCTCCTTGCCCCGTAAAAATCCGAGTTGAAATATCGTATCTGTACAAAATAGCTGAATCAGAAGTCTGCTAGATAAATCGTAATTCGAGAAATTCAGGAAATTCAATTCGTAGTTCGCAGATTCTAAAAATTTGGCCAATTTCGTATTCCGGCATATTCGATAAAAAAAAGTGCAAAAATTCGGTATAATGGTGAAGACGACTTACCCTGGAGAAACCGGCTGCTCGTTCTTGGAGGCGCTGTGTCCGACGGCTTGGAATTCTCCGACTCGTGCACTTGCCTGTAACAGGGATGTAAAAAATGTTCGATAATTTTTGGTGATTTGAAATTTTTACTGAATATGCAAAGCACACTGCAAAATTCAAGGCTGTTGCAAATTTGTTTCCCACGCTACGAAGATTTAAAAGTAGATGACGAAGCGCGGTAAGAACTACCGACCGTGTAAGAAAAATTACCATAGCACATAGAAGTAGGGAAATGAGGCGTCACCTATGGCGGAAAGTCTCAGATTTTCCATGAATTTTTACCGTAATATCTTCGAAAAATTCTTATGTATCCGGTACTTCCTACCATGAGTGGCGCCTCAGTTCTCTACTACTGTGTGCTATGGTAATATTTCTCAAGCGATATGGTCATATTTACGAGATCCTTCTCTCTGTGTGCGTGCGAGAGGAGAGTGTTGGAATAAATATTTTCGTACGGAGTTTCGTAATAGAGAAATAAAATTGTGCAATAAAGCACGAGGACGGTGGTGGCGAATGAAGGGTCGAGATTGCCGGGAGACCTCAGTGTGTCCGGGAATTATTAACCCGGCCGCTTTCTCCACGTAAAAATAGGGTCTGTGTCCCTCGTCTCGTTGTTTCTTAGGTGGATCTCCAAGGGATTCCTTCATTCCTGTATCGTCGCTATGGAATCCCGTCGGGCATCAGCGAGATTGAATTCTCGGGACGATTGGCTTCCAATGCGCTTATTTTTCCTTCGCCCCATCGTTGCGTGATCTTGTTTACGAACTTGTTCACATTTATTGCAAATTAGTTTTTTGGACGACGGGAAACAACGATAGGCGGCGATTTTCTACCAAATTCTTGGGTCATTCGTCTCGAAGCATCGACAATCTCGTTTGAATTTATCGCCGAACGTCGTAAAGTAAGTCGACGGATTGTTAAACGTTCGATTTATCGACTACAGTTCAGTCACGTCGTGGGGGCAATGATAACAGTCACGTAACAATGTTTACAGCTGGTCGAATTTACAGTCGTTCAACGCGAGGAAAACGA
This sequence comes from Amblyteles armatorius, assembly GCA_933228735.2. Taxonomy (NCBI): domain Eukaryota; kingdom Metazoa; phylum Arthropoda; class Insecta; order Hymenoptera; family Ichneumonidae; genus Amblyteles; species Amblyteles armatorius. The sequence continues at coordinate 20,218,837 of OW121687.1, read as the reverse complement.
CGTCGCCCAAGCGGGCTATCCAACTTCCGCCCATGCGTCCAGTGACAGCTCGTTAATCGAGTCGCAACGACTGTTAAAAACCTTTTCCCGCGAAAAAAGTCCCGGCGTTATTCGTCGAGTCGCAGATTCGCGCAGTACGCGAAGCAATTCGCGCTCGTTACAGCGAACGGTGTTCGGCGGAAACTAATTTTTCATACGTTTCAGATTCCATTTAACTTTTTGTTTTCGCCACACAATGAGGGAAATAAAATTTGCAGTGGCTAGAAAAAATAGGAGGCACAAGACAAATATATATCACCTGCTGGTTTAGCGGATGTGCGGATGAGGGGTAAAATTTTTGAGTGGGTAGCTCGACGAGCCTCGTGGAGCGTCCTTTGAGCGATAAACTCTCATTAGAGCACTCGATCATTCCGGAGATTCGACCGACGATGGAGGAGCCCAAACGTTTCCTTCCACCTTCAATTTGAATCTTGATTACACGGAGACGCTCCTGGTTTGTTATCGTCGTCGCTGGCATTCGCGCGGGTCGCGAGCGCGGGAGTTGATCATAGATTTCCGGGCTTGATTGACGATTCTTCCCCCGGGCGGTCTACGGCGGCCGCTATCGGCCCAGCGTCACGCTCTTGTCACGTTCGAAAAGTTTTCTCTTCGCGCGTGGAATTGAAACTCGTACCGACGACTGGCGGAACTCTTTCGCATCGATTCGAGGCGCGGGTACACAATTTTCCGTAACTGCGTTGCTGCACGTGAGGCCTGAAATCCCCGTTCGTTCTTCGAGGATCGAACAAACTAGCATATTCAATCTTCGCAGAAGACATTTTACCTCGCCGCGCTTCCAGAAACTTTTCCATCGAGCGGGTTGGACGCGGAGCATCAAAGACGTTTTCCTTGAACAATGATAAATGCAAGGAAATCAAATAAGTGTGATTCATTTTGTCGTTCGTCCGGCTCGGAGTTAAATTCAATGCTTACCGAGGAACCGACGGACGCTCACGTTATATTTATGGGCATAATCTCGCGACGGGAGATTTATCAGAGTTAATCCGCGAGATAAGAGATTTTCTGAAAAAATGTTCAGAGGGGTTTTTTTTGCGTGCTGCAGCGGGACAATATCGTGTGTTCTCGGTGACGGGAACCGACCTATTTCCGTGCGGGCGACCCGCGACATTACTTGTATCAAGGAGCTGCAACGGGATATCCTCGACCCGTAAGACACCAGCCCTCTTGGGGAAACGGAGTGACTCAGCGTCTCTCCGCCTCCCGGCCCACCAGAAACAGGACGACCGAGAGATGCAGCAAGGCAGCCGAGATTCTCGAAGAATGGAACGTCGATCCATTTCATGTTATTTCACGGGGGTGTGGGTGTGCGTATGTTTCCGCAGATAGTGTCCTTAGATTTTACTGCATTGTAACCGACGTCGACCGCTGAAATCATATACCCATCGGAACCGTATGTGGCCTCAAGAATCAGATATTCCGTCTCGTGTGACAGCAGCATTGCACTTGTCATTTTCCTTCCTCCGCAGCCGTAGGAAATGTCTGAGGTGACATGAGCTCTCTAGGGTCGACAAAACGATAAGGACGTCCATGAAATAATAATACGACATAAATAAGGTGTAATACTTCATAAAGTTTACAAACCTTGCCGTCTTGTTTTGGTCTCGATGTGACTTCTTGTACCATTTTTGCTTCCTCGCAGAGGGAATTATGTTTCTGTAAGAATTTTGGAATTTCAAGATTTTAATGTCAAAGTACTTGACATAGTCTAGAACGAACGAAAATACATGAGACATGGCCTCAAATCGATGAATTATGCTGATTTCAGTTAGCAATTTACCGCAATAAATTTTGTGGTAAATGGTCAAAACCATTTCAATTTTATGAGGTGTATACATTTTTTTATATTACGAAAAAAGCTGCAAAGTAATTTGCACGCAACTTCCTTATTTCTTAAAATTTTTGCCATAGCTTCCACCACGAGGAACCCAAAAATCGATCGGCGAAGTTGCTCATAGAGAAAGCTATGCGAAAAATCGTGATAAATGAGAGAACCATGTGCAAATTACTGTGCAGCTTTGTTCCGTCAATGACACGAATTATTGGTACCGACGTGCGAGGGATGAATCCTCTACGGTCTCGTTCGAAGGATATGCGAGCGTAAACAACGTCAACAAGACGTCGAGTCCTTTCGTTTGTTCCGTTTCCTCCACGCGTAACCATGGCTAATAGAGACGGCAAATTCCCCGTGGTACAGCGGAAGTATCCGGTGGCAGGATCAGAGAATCCAACGAGCAGAGGCTCGTGAACAATGTCGCAAGCCCTTGATCCCTCCGGCAAATCTTTTATATCCGGACCGGCTGTCAATCTCGCGTCTCACGGCTTTTTCAGAATCACGTCACGTTTTTGTAGATACATACGAGCCATCGAGAGGATTGCAGGACCACGTGCCCGTTCGTAACGAATTTGCTACCCACGAATGTCCGATTTGGCTCTCGGGCGGATTAAGCTCTACGCAACGTATAGAAGGGATTACCGGCCTAGTTTAATAATATATATTTTGTATTTTGTCTATTTTCAGCTCGTCGATGACGACGGGAGTATCGAGACCGCGCTGATCAATTACCTCTTCACGAAACAGGTTGTAAAACGCCTGCGGAACCAAATGGACATCGGAGATCTACAGCGCAAGCGCAGTTACTGGAAACAGTGCGCCTTCAACGCGGTCTCTTGCTTCGGCAAGTAATCAGCGGGGCCGCGATGCGAAGGCGACGTTTCGAGAGTTATATATATATATGTTGGTATCCTGCTCCTGTTGTGCTCTGCGTCGAAGAAAGAGAAACTAAAAAATAAAAAAGGATAGCTGTCAATCGATGTAGTCCAAATATTCAGATTACCGCTTTGACGTAGTACCGACAAACGGAGAGCAATTACTATTACGAACCCGCATTGTTTGTGACCACCATTAACGGTACCGATAAATCCGTTAAACCCTTTCGTCGACTGTAATATCTCTGTCGAATAAATCAAGCGTCTCTTTATTGTAGTTCGAGCACCAGTTCGCATCATTCGATTTTGAATTTTGTAATGAAATTCACATTCCGGTTCTTCGGATTAATAGAAAAATTGCTACGTAAAAACAATGTGTTAGCGTGTATATTCACGCTGCGAATGCTTTCTGTTTGCTCCTCTTTCACCTGCTATCGGAGGACTTTTTTCCATTGTAAAAAAACAAAAACCCAGAAAATCAACGAAAGCGTTAAACGGAGTGGAAGTTCGTGAGAGAAAGATGTCTATCTACTGAAGAACAGTTTATTCTTTCGACAAGTGGGAGAGCAAGAATGCGAGAAAAAACTTACGGACATTGATCTATATTGGCAAGTCGCTTGTATTTCCTCAAACTCGACGGCTCACTGTGCAAAATTGTTAGACTTGGGCAGAAAATGAAGAATAAAAATATGTTTGTGAATCCGCGAAAAAAAATTAATGTATTAAATGTTACCTGGTCGCTCTTACCGTAGACGATGTAAAATTCTGTATGTTATCCCTAGAATAGTGAAATACATATCGATTATAATTATCATATTAAACTTTATTTGAAAACTGCCTTACATCGTAAAGATAATATTTGCCCTTGACTGTCTTCTGTAACACTAAGTTGGAGCCGGAACTTTGCACACCGCTATGAATTATCAAAAATATTTATTCCTGGACCAAATGGGTTTTTATAATTTAACTTAAATAATCGCCCATTCAATGAGTGATCAGATTAATACATAAACAATAACTAACAAAAAGCACTTGGAGGTGCAGGTATGACGTTCGTGTATTATAGCTTTCATCCTCGATTTAATAACGCTACTTCACCGCTTGCGTTAAAAAAAAAAAAAACGTAAACACACACACAGCAAAAACCATTCGCCTTGATCGTCAAAAGAAGGTACCAAAAATGATTTCTCTTCCATCAACATTTCTTTCTACACCTTTCACAAAACAAATCGAATTTAGAAAAATGAAGAAAAGTAAACTAATAAAGTCGTCTTTAGGCTTCCATTTGTAGATTCGAATACAAAAAAAATCGTGTTCCATTTATATAATCAAAAATATCGTATATACCCACTAAAAAATTGCATTCATAATTTTTTGGTATTTTCAGTCGATTGTTGTTGTTTTTTTTTTTATAATATATTTTTTTATTCCGGCACATGCGTTGAGGTCCGAGCTGACGTGACTCGTCGCCGCGTCGTCCACAGCGTTAAGTAATGAAACGGAAGCCCCTTAAGACGTCCGTGTCGACGATCGTGGAGCACGCAATCCGGGAGCGAAAACTACGGCTAATTGTTTCGTCATTGATTGTTGATCTCGGACCGAGGAGAAATCTTTTACGGTATCACTTGTACGGTACCTGCGAGCTTCTAAGTTCGTGGGCAAAGCAATTCATTCATTGAACCCCCCGGCGTCGGTGAGGGCAGGGACAGTCGCAATAAACTCCGACCAATTTGACGGCGTGCGGCAGAGCGTCCAGCATTTGCGACTTCGCTACGGATCCCTCCACCCACGAATAGTTCACATGTCTCGCAACTTTCGGCACGTCCGCATAATCCTGGAACAAGCAAGGATACCGCGTAAGGCATCGGACGACTCGTTTTACGATTCCGTTTTTTTTCCTGTCTATTCACACAACGAGCTACCGACCAATAGACGACGCGAAAAAATAATAAATAATGAATGTTGCATCAAATGAACATTTTACCGAATCACGTTTTACGGTTTTTTTTCTGTTCACTGAGAAAAAAAATTGGTTGGATGAACCAAAAATCGCGGTGACATACGTTCAAAGCTGTTATTTGTTTGGTAGAAATGAAACACTGTTCTGTTAAACGATTATTTGCGGCAATTTATTCAAAATTTGTTGATTGAATTTGCTTAATCCAACCATTTTTTTTGCTCAGTGTTCACGCGTCGACATAACGAACTACCGAATAATGGAGATGTGAAAAAGTAATAAATTATTAATGTTGCATCGGAGTGAAAATTTGTTCGAATCACGCGTTGATCTATCAGGTGCTATCGATGAGACATTTTTTTATTTACCAATAATGACATGGCATTATGGAACGCAATTACGTTACGTCTTCCATGTGGGAATATTGCGGATTAGATCTACTTGATTACCTGTAGTAATGTTATGCCATTTACCGTGTAGCGTTACTAAAGGGCGTTTAGAATTTCGTGGAGCAATGAGTGGGTCGACAGTGGAAATTGGTATAGTCGGCGAGGTGGCCGCGTAATCGGGCTGCAGCAAAATGTGTTCAAACGCGTTAGTGAAGGCCAACGCTTGCTGGACGTTGGTCGAGTACCGGTAATGGGATTTACCGGAATGACCGAGTTAATCGTGTTCTACCTTAATCCCGTTATGCGCACATACTGTCGCGAAACTTAAGTTTACCCAAACACGTGTTTCCGAAACTTTGAGAGCCGATATCGCTAACTTGGTTTAACGTCAGACTCATCAATGACGAAGCCGCAACATCGACGCAGCGCATACAAAGATCAAAGATCAAGCGAAGATATCGCTATTTTAAATCATCGATATTGATTCCTTTATCTCTAAATTTTCGCTAACTCTTATTACATCGTGATAATTTTTAAAAATATTGCTTATCGCGTTCTCGAAATCCGAACAGACGAATTTTTCCGAAAAATCTGAACACTGCAGTCGAGTATTTTGTTACGTCACCCTACGACATACTAAAAGATTAAAAAGAAAAATATACAAAACGCCAAGGTCACATTGACAGCGATTTCGCTTGGAATACCCCACAAGTGAAAACAAGAAAAAAATTGAAATGTATTACTTTCTTTCAATCTGTAAAAGAAGCAATCCGTTAATAAAGTATCAATACCAAAAGATCATCGATATCCTATAACTCCTTCATCGACTCTTATTACACTATCATATTATTTTTCAATAGTCTTGTTTACTGCGTTCTCGCATGGAATGTCCCACAAGCAAACCCCGAGGGGATACAAAAAATTAGGACAGCGCAGTAGCTCCGTGTTATTGGAGTTTGTGCTGATGCCAGGTAGTCCAAACGGGACCTCCGGTATCTCCGACATAACCGAGTTAATCCCGTGATGCAAGTGTAATCTCGTTGCACGCAAATGCGTCGACGCGCCATCCAAATTCTCGGACAAATTGCTCTATCAGGGGGTTCGTTAAAACAGCCCTTTGAGGAATGCAATTATTTCAAGTAATATTAACATTTTTATTGACATCACAAAATACTCACGAGCAAAACCGTCGACGGAGCTTCACGGCCGTCGTGAATTACGTGGGTCGCTTGGGATCTTTCCCGATCCCGGAGTATCCTCGCCCCGTGACTACGCCGTCGATGTGTGTTTTTGGTCAAGGAAAAAAAAACTTGGCAAAAAGATTAGTAGTGTAAATGACAATGAAATTTCTTGCACCTGCGGACCCGATCGTTTAGCGACATCAGGGTTTTCTTTAAGATCGCCCTGAGGAATCGCACCTGGTAGATGCAGAGGAACTCCCGCGGGGAAGTCCTTTCCGGCTTTTTCTCGTTATCACAAGAAAGCTGAAAGACAGTATCTAGCTCCTCCCTTTTCGCACAGACCACACATGGATTTTTCTACGGGGATTTTCTTTTTCTTGTTTTTGCCATTTTGAAACTTGGCTCGGACTGTGTGTACTTTGGGAGAGTTTCGTCCCGATGTGTACATACGCTTTATATGTTTTTTTTTTTGTAGTAAAAGGTAAAAAAAAAACAAGCTTGAAATTCATCCCGCCGACGAGCCAATGGTAAACGGTTGTGTAAAAAATGCCAAGAAAACGCGGCTATTCAACATCACGGGTATGAGCGTCGGTGCGTATAGTTTCCACATTTCAATTTTATCACACACGTTCGATATTTTACACGAGCGTAAAAAAAATCATAGCTATTGAAGTTGCATTAAATCTTTTACTCCACTAGGTAATAAAAAAGTCATACAAATCGAACGATTTTTGTTCCTGGCAAGAGTAGCTTTGAGTGCGTGACATAAAAAAATTTGTATAATTTTCAAGTATTTTCGCGTTGATTAATCGCGAGAAAAATTCGATTGTAAATTGGTCGACAAGTGCTTTCCGGGAGTGCAGCTTCTTTTGTTCGCATCTAATTCGTTCAATAACGAACGAACCCGCGGATAACGGTGCACGCGAACGATCCGCGGTCGACTAATTTCCCGATGGAAATTTTGATTGCGGTGGATACGCTCGCGGCTGGAATGGCTCTATCGAATATCACCGAGAAACCCGTCGGGCCATCTGTAACGATGAGCCAAAAATAAACGTATGCGAATATTTTACGCCTACCAATGCGTGGGACGGTGAAATTGTAGTACATCGCGAGAGTTCGAGAATTACCGACAATGCAATACACACAACAAATCGATATTCACTGCCAGCTATTTTTTTCATACTCGTGATAAACACATATTCACGTAATCGCGATAATATAATTCGACGTTCTCTATAAAGAATATCTCTTTAAAATATCTTCGCCGGAATATGTTCGCTTAAACGAATGAAACGCTTTTTTAAATCTCCTGACAAATCTCCAATAAAGATGAAAGCGCATAAGAACCGACGCTTCGAAAATCCCACGAATTTATCGTTTTCCACGACAATTTCTCAATTCAATTACCCCAGTCGTACGGAGACCCCGCTTAATTGCACCGTTCCGCAAGAGTGCGCGGTGAAGCACAATTTTTTTTACGGAACAATCGAGACATATAGCGCCAGAGCTTCCGTCAGCTAAGCACCACGATAAGCAATATGCAAAGCTCCGCTGACAATGACGGCATTCTGCAGATTTTCAAAAATTCAACTTTACCTTCGGCGGTCTTTGTGTTACCGGATATCACATCGCGACGCATTGTTTGTTCAGAGGGAATATCGTGTTGCCGCGCGATTTCCCATTGTCATGGCCCCAGCCTCGTTTCCCGCGGAAATGAAGGAACGACAACTATATACTATAAGTCTACCGATAAGGCTGAATTCCCCGCACCGGCGTTGTACTCATAAGTTTTACTTATTTCAATGCGTGCCACAGTGTTAATATATTATCGGTAAACTGCAACAGAAAGGGCAGCAAAACAAACCCGTGACGTCTATTCGAGGCGGGACTTTTTTATATCTCGCGAGAAAATGTATATAAGTATTCCGTTTATCCCCCCTCTACCCTATTATTCCCTACATAAAAGGATACGTTGTTAACGTCTTCTGAAGAACTCGGCGCCTGGACTCGTCAAGATCTCCGCCGAGAACCGCCCGAACACCGGCGAAGATTCCGCTTTCTTGCTGCGAAAAATGAGTCTCCTCGTCGTTATTATGATTGACAAGTTACATTACGCGTCGCAAGCTACAGCGCGCCAGGTTCTTTGCCAAGCGGCAGAAACTATGTGGATGAAACACGCGCTGCGAATTTACTGTAGGCCAAAGTTTCGTTAGAATGTCGGATCAATAAAAAAAAACCCACCGCATTCGATTCCACTTCTCTCAACAAAGGTTTCGCCTCTTCATTGTCGCCCTTCTCGGACTCAGACGATTCGTCACCGTTGCCTCTCCCAACTCGTTTAACTTTTCGCCTGACCACGGGACTTTTACTGGGTCTTCCAGCCGCCGCGTCGTTCTCTTCGTCCCCCGAGGATACCGGATCGCTTTTTATTTTCTTACGCGGACTCGCGGCCGGCGATTTGCCCGTACCGCTCGGGCCGGCTTTCATGTAGTCATCCAAAGTTGAAGTCTTCTTGTCAACCGGATCTTTCGTTCCCAACAAAAGGGAGAAATCCATCGATGTCGCGGTCTTGTCGAACAGGGCACGAAGTTCCTTCAGTGAAGTCGCCGTTTTCCAACACTTGTCGTCACGAATCTTCGTCACACGAGGAAATCTGATGCTGATACTGTCCGCGGTGTGCACACCTTGATTTGTGAATTCCGCTCCTGTAATCTCCCAAACAGGCGAAGTCTTTGGATCTCGAGCTACGAAGTCCGGGACCATCGGGCGATTGACTCTCAACCAGTTCGGCACGAGATTGGGATCCTTGCCGATCTTGATCATGTCCTCCAAGTCGTCCTGGAGAGTGGCGAGCGTTGCGTCGTCGTGACCCGTGTGAACCTTTTTTTCGAAATTATATTAGCAATAATCTGTTTAAGGTCATTGTAAATACCACGGTTGGCAATAAAAACTGTAGCGTTACTTTTTTATGTTTTTAAGGAAATCCCACTGTGTAATCGATTAACGAACGTGAAACTATTTACCTTGGTCACTGTTACCCACTGCTTGGTGGCCTCGTCGTAGCAGCCCATAAGAAAAACGGATTTCATTCCACCTGAAACGATGCGGGGGATCGATATATTTTAACGAGCTCGTCGAACAGCTCGAAATTTATGACAAAAAGAGAGACCGAACCTTTTTGTCCGGTTCCGTACCAAGCGCCGAGGACAACGAGATCTGCGCTATCCGCCATCGCTCCGTCGAACAAATAATCCTTCTTCACCTTCAACCAATGCCTCTTCCCCGGCTCGTACAAACCCTGCAATATCGACAGTCGATGCATGCGTTGATCAATAGTCGAGCACAAAGATTTAATTCCCCCTTACATTCATATCTTTGAGGACTAATCCCTCGAGGCCCAATTTGAATACTTTGGCAATCATCTGAGCCAAATCCTTCGGATCCTGAAACAGTGAAATAGTTTGTTAGCATGGCGGTTTTTAGATTTCCTGCGTGAACTTGGAACATGTTCGTCTTACGTGGACTTCTTCGACTTCGGAAAGCATTATTCTGTTCGGAATTGCGGTCATTCGATCCTGCAAGATTTTCCGTCGTTCTTTCATCGGCCTGCAAAGTTCAGTTTATTAAATTTATGTCTCACGAACAACATTGAGATTCTTCCGGATATGCCAGATATGGGAAAAAATCCCAACACGATGAAACAATTTTGTTGGTTTAAAATAGTCTAAAAAACGTGAGCAGTATTAATTGATTGATCATCTATTTTTTTTAACGAATTCGCTCTAAATCTGGCATCGCCGGATACACCATTCTTACTTGTTCATCAAGATATCTCCGTTGTAGTAAATGCAGTCAAACACGAAGATACAAACGTTGGCGTTTTTGAACTCTTCTTTCTGGAAGATCGAAAGATCATCGATGGAATTTCAAACTTCGTGCATTTGGCTCGATGCGACTAGAATACCTTGTGTTTTCCCAGAGTGCCGAATGGCAACGGCTGTCCGGTCGTTGTGTCGATCATCAAAATTTCACTGTCCAGAATGAGGTCATCCCCGTCCGGAAAAGCTTTTGGTATGTAGTCCTTGAAATGTTTGACCTGAAGCAAAAGTTATCCGGATCAATCCAACAATCCCGCAAAGCTCTCTCACGAGTTCTTCGAACCCTAAAGAAATAATTATGGACGGATGGAGTAAGTTTCTTTCCCAGTTACGTCCGGGTCCGGAAGGAAATATCAAATATAAACCGGCTGAGACCAAACTTGGACAATATTGTTTTTTTAAGTAACTAAAATATAGAACAGTAAAAAGTGTGAACTCCATTGGCCGCACAATTTATTTTTTACCTTGTAAGGCAGGACGGGCTTGAGGGATCTGCTGAAGTATCGAAACTCGCCGCCGCACTTGTGCACCTGCACTCGTTCCCCATCGTACTTCACCTCGGACAACATGCCGTTCGGACACTTCTTCATAGCCATTTCGACCGATTTACACGCTTCCGCCTGTGACGACGATACGAAAAAAAAATGTTACGTGTCGCTACGAATTGACCCGTCGAGGAACGACGTCGCCTCTTGTATTAGATAACTTGTATAGCATTGGTAGAATTATCTGGTTATTTCCGAGCCTGACGAAACATCCAGTTCTCATTGCGTTGCGAACAGTCGGACATTTATTTTTCATGACATAATAAAAATAAAATAAGCGTATGTAATATGAATGAAAAACAAAATGTAACTTACCAACATAGGTAGAACAGGTGTCATCAACGAGAGCGAGACATTATCGATGCCAGCTACTTTCGACGACGCTGCACCTCCGAGACAGCGTTTTATCACAGTGTCGAGGTCGTTGGAAACTTGGAACGCTCGGTAAGCATCTGGATGAACCGCTTCGAGGCTGTCGCGACCGAAAGAGCAATTGAGAATTAATAGAAAAAAAAAAATAAGCTGAAGGCTATCCGAGTCTACATCGCGCATTAAATTCCGAGAAGAGTCACGACACAGAAAAAAAAATTATCTCACATATGTTTGGGGCCGGCATTGATCCGCAAGTCTCGCTTTATCAGCCTGACGATCATCTTCAGATCGTTCGGTGTGCATCTTTCCGATCCAAGGAAGGAAACAAAAAATCGTCAGCAATTCTGAAATCTGAAAATCGATTGGCTCCAATAATTACCTGCCGATTATCGAGCGGAAGTGCTGTCCCTGTTCGTCCTCCTTCGTCAGCTGTGTCAACTGTTCCAAAAAAGCATCCACCTGTAGGTAGAAGGGTCCGTGTAATTATCGATGATGGTCACGAAGACCAACATTACTGACATCTGAACAGCCTCGAGGGTTTTTCGATGTCTGACGTCATGCACCTTAACCCTTTGCGTCACGGTAGGACATAGGGTGTCCCACCTTCTTTCGCTCAGTTTTCAATTTTTTGAACTAATTTATTGACATGAAATACCGAAGTATTGTTTTTATAGTATCAAAATGTATGGCTCAAAGGGTTGAGGGTTGGCCCAACGACGCGAGTAGTTCGACGATGGAGGCCGAACGGAGTGAGAACTAATCGCTCGGGCAACTCTTATTTATCGTACATTATATATTATATCATCACTCCGGACACCTCCGGCGCTGGTGGTTGATTGCGCGAATAAATACGTATGTTCACAGGACATGATATCGTACGCGATCGAGAAGAGAGACTAATTGGAAGCGTGGCGTGAGCCGATTTCTTGGAAACGAAAAACTTTTCCGAGAAGTCGAATAATCGACTTTCGGAGGGAGAGGAGAAGGGAAATATGTTTTTTTTTATTTTGTTTTTGCATACACAGTAAAATAGGCACCAACGTTTCTTGTTCACAAACGTCCAGAATTCTTTTCGTGTTAATTTTACAAAAAAATCTCGTCCATTTTACGAAAATGTCTGTTAATTTTAATCCTGCGTATAAATATTTCGAGACTCGAGGATAGAAAAATGAGGAAGGTTGACCACTTGCCTCTTGTATGGTCAGAAGACTCTTAGTTTTCGAGTTGACCATCTTGCTCTTCTCGAAGAATACTCTTATCGTCTCGGCCACGTCGCCCTGCTCGAGATCCTCCAGCATCTCGTCCTCGACCTGGCGAAACAAGCGGGCGAATAATTTTACCAGTTGCTTGCTCTGGAGATTGTAGATTCTCTTCACCGAACCGGGCAACAGCAGTTTGCACCACAGTATGACGTCGCTCTTGAATCCGTCTGAAATAAAAAATAGTGGCTGTCCAGTTTCACATATTCAGCTCTTATTAATCTCTGAAGAAAATGCGTTCCTTTTTGTTCTTAAAAAAAAATCTTGTGTTGCATTTATTCCTTACAATAATCTTATAAATCGGGAGTAAATATCAGAAGGATGATAATTGGCCAAAGAAGGTGTTATCTGGAGGTCATGAATGCAGACGCGACAGCATTGGCTTACCAGAATCACGAGATGCGTGTGTGGATGACTGAAAGAATTTTGTAGTATTGAGGATGGACGATAAAATAGAATATGTTCTGCTGGGCGATAAGACGATGTGTTATATCTATGAAGATTGGTTTTGTACAAGGCGAAGGCGCTGTACGGCGGAATAAATCTATCTATCTGAGGTGCCTTCAATCGTACACCGTTCAACCGTACACTCGTTCATTCTTACGGAATTAAATTGTACACCACATATTGCGTGTAACATATTGAACACTTAAACTTTTTGTAATGCAAGGAAATGGTGGTGTACAGCTTTTGATCCAAGGGTTCGGCAAGTGTAACATATTTGCGGTGTACGATTTCTTTCCGTGGGAACGATTGATCGGTGTACGACTGAAGGCGCCTCATCTATTTACCCTCACAAAAATAATGAATTTTTTTTTTTTTTTTTTTTTCATGAAAACAAAGTATTCTCTGTGAGGAATCAAACATCAGCATCTTTTACGAGTTTCATCGTACGCGAGCACGAAGCGAGTGCAAGTTCATTAAGCTTACGAAACAGAACAATGTTGCGCAGAAAAAAATTCAGCCGTCCTTCCGATGCTCTTAATTCGACGAGCGTTTAGCCGCGTCATCATTGGACCTAAGCGGGACGATAATATTTATGATCACGTAGTTGTCGCAATAATCGGATCGTGAAGAAGAAAAAAAAATGTGTCTTATCCATAATGGAGGCTGAACGATAAGGCGAACGGCATGAAAATCGTCGTACGCATCGCGCGCGAACGCTTTTGACACACGTATATATTCGCGACCGCGAATAATACGTTCTGCATGTATTAGCTGGGGCTGGCGAGAGGTCGCGCGCGCCGTCGGCAGCATCCGGCAGTGGAAAATTACGAGACGATAAGAAAACGGATAACGCTGAATTGCGGACACACTCGTACTGTGAAGTCCAGAAGCGAGAGAGAGATTGATAGAGGGCATTGAAAATGTGAGACAATGCGATGGTATGAGTGTGTATGTGCGGGTAGGACGAGCGAGAGACGAGCCAGACTCTCGGACGCCTGCGTGCCCGTGCGTCTATATCTTTTATAGTAAACTACCGCATGAAAATAAAAAATACACTGTAGTCGTGCGAGAAAAGTTCGTACGTAATACTTAAAAGCGCTTCTGCAGGCTTTACCCGAAAGATAATACCTGAATGCGTCAAAGATCACCGATTCCACCGCCACTACGTAGGGGAGACCGGGGCAAAATGGCACAGCGGGGCAAAACGGGACAGTGAGGACAAAACTCAATTTTCAATAATTTTTGGATGTCCTATTTTGTCCCAACGATACATCCGGATTTTCAAACCCGTTTTGCCCCACCTACCACCATCGTCACCATCCCAATGTTATTGGAGAATTGAGTTTTGTCTCATCATCCCGTTTTGCCCCGGTGTGCCATTTTGGTCCGCCCTCCCCTCCATCAATCCCGATGGGTCAGGAAACACTAACGCTGGAAGCGCGCAGAGGGTCGACAAGGGGAACGACCATTAATGGAACTGCCATTTTTATTCGTAAATAAATGACCGGCTCGTCGACAATCTTTGATAGAAAAAACGAATAAATAAAAATAATAATAAAAAAGTATAAATCGGCCTGCAGTATCCAACATGAATAAATAATGGTATGGTTCGGCATTGGGATCCAGAGGTCGGATAATTTATGATCGGGTCCGGTTCATTTATGATTCAGTCGTCGCATGTTGGTGCAGCCAAATTATCGTCAAATTCGCGAGCTGATTTTTTTATTTTAATTGCGATGATCCGAGCACCGCGAGCCGAAGAAAAACAACGAACACTTTATGGGTGCTGCGTTAAACAGTAGAGTGATTGGCCTTAAAAGTTAGGAGCGAAATTTAAAGATAGAAGTATCTGACTTCTGGAAAGTCGCGCATGCTCGAATTTGCAATAAAAATTGGGCACATTAAATGCAATATTCGGGTGATTATTGGTGAATTATCGTGCGCTCCCGCTGTAAAGAGTTCCTTATCGCGGCGCATATATCACGTCGATTGCAAATTCATTATCCATAATTAAAAAAAGGAGAAGCGACGCATCGCGTGGCCAAAATCACAGCAATGTTTTTTTCTCGCTGCAAACGTATGGAAAAGTCCGACACAGATAAAGAAAAAATTAATGACATTAATAATCTGTGGGAGCTCTTCATTTGTCACTTGGGGATTCTCAATGTCGCAGAATCTCGGGTGCACGGATGAGATGCGAAACAAAAAAAAACAAGAGCGATTGAGCAGCATCGTCGTCCTCGCATTTCCTATAGATGTACAGTCTACGGAGGGTCTGTGTCTCTGTGGTCGCGACCCATTAGCGTGAACCAAGGAGACAGGAAGATAAATTCTCATCTCTTTCCCGTCGGTCCTTCTGGTACCGGCGAAGGACCGCCACGTGGCGCGAACGCGCGACCCTGAGACCGCGTCTCGCTTCTTCTTCTTCCGTCCCGAAAAAGAAATTGTAGACGCCGTCCGCCCAACGTTCACAGTCTGCGAATAATATAGAACGTGTGTCGCCACAGAGTATCGCCATCAGTTCAGCTTGCGTCGTTAATTGGAGCGTATCGATTTTTTTTTCTCGCAAACTCATCTCCTTCACTCACTCTCGTACCGTCCGACGTAGGGAATAAGGCGGCCGGTCGAATGGCCGAGAAATGTTCTATTTTCGCCCGAAACTTTGAATGATCCAGAGCTTCGAAAAAAAAAGACATCTGTTGCAAATACATCTGTTGTAAAGCAGGTAAAGGTCGCCGAATAGAAAAAAAAAGCGTCGAAAGAAGAAAAAATATTTCCATAGCAGATACAACTAGGTACAGTGGAATTGGTTTGTATGTATCGAAGTTGGAGTGCGACACGGACGTCCGATGGACTGAAATGTTAGAAAACGGTAATTTCTTGCTTTCAGCTATTAAGACTATAAACATATGTGTCTCATTGGTTTCAGATTCACTACACAGTAAAAAATAATTCCGCAAAGTTGGAATACAAAGTTTCGTAAAAATAATTTTGTACAATAAGGGACAAACTTGTTTGTTCAGGCTTGAATATTACAAACTTGCCCTTTTGTTTCACGTGCAATTAGTAATTTTGCGGGACGAACAGTGAAACGTGAGGTTATAAGTTCTTCTCCCTAGGGACGAAAGAGAAATCCCAAGGGACGAAAGTAGACCAATCTCGAACTGCGCATGCGCGACGCATCTTTTCTATACTGTTTTGAAATTAGCCACTTTCGGCCCGCCAAACTGCCATGAAGTGCACCGCTTTTCATGCACGTGTTACAAAAAATTAACTTTTAATATCGTAACAAAAAGAACTGGAATAATTTATGGTTTCTAACTGATTTTGTAAAAAATGTGGATTATCGGAGTTACAAGCCGACCGCAGTATTGCCTCTCCCTGCGCCCCGGCCGCGTCTTCGCCGAGGTTGGATCCAGCGTACGGAGACAGCAGGGCGACTTGTGTTCGCGATTATCCGACGCGCACTCCGATGTCACATCTGTCATCAGTGGAAAGTCACCGTTCTTTGGCACAGTTATACCCCGAGTACGCGTTACATATAAATCCATATTATATTATATTGCCGCTGACGGCCGCGGGACCCCCGAGGCCATGATCCGATCCTTTTTTTCGTACGGTCGTCGGTCGCTGCAGGGTTGCATGGCGTGCAAATCGCGAACGATGAGTCGTTAAGCGCCAATAAAAAAAATGTTCGAACGAAAACAGCGTTTATTTCCTATGCCGACAATCGGGGTATACGACGCGAGGCGTGCATTCCTATGGTCCAGTGCCGTCTGCCGAGATCGCGCTCTTCAACGCGTGGTCCACGGCTCTGCACTGAGATAAAAAAAATGTTGGATCGACCAAAAGTCACGATACCATTCGTTCAAAACTGTTGTTTATTTGGTACAAATGAAGAGTTGTTTTGTTGAATGATTACTAGTTTCAATAGATTCAAAATTTGTCGAGTCAAACATTTTTGTTTTACCACCGCGCCTTGGTTAATCCAACCATTTGTTTTTCTCAGTGTAGAAGATAGAAATTAGTACTTGGAAATTTAAACATTGATGTATTTAGAGAAAAACAAAATTGTGCAAGGTAGCTATCGATGATACTTTTTAACCCTTCACAATGTTACATGAAAACGACCCTTTATGTATCGTGTAGATGAGATGAGATGAAATGAAAGTGTAGATGTGTAGATGAGATGAAAGATCGGAAAGATTGTGCGATAGGAGCGTACAACTTGATGCTGAGTTTTAGAAGTAAAAATCAACAAATATAAAAATATATATCGAACGTTTTTTTTTTTTTTTTTTTTTGGTAGAAAAGATTCTATAAGTTGTAGTTATTGGAAAAATATATAAAATTGGAAACTGGCGTATCTAACGCTTCTAAATATCGCTGATTTTTTCAAGTCCGATGCGAACGCGCGATGGGAATAGCTTGTCGTTCGAAGAAGCTCCGACCATCGTTATCGTGTTTCCACGATAACGCTTCGCTTGGTTTCGCGAAGGAATATCATCGCGCAAACGAAGAGATCCAATTAGGAAAGTTAATTCAGCGTGCTTCCCTTGTTTGTGCTTAAATAAAGCAGGTACACAAAAAGCACGCAGATGTAAACAGTAAGAAACTCCCAATACGTCTTTGGAACGGTCCCTACCGAACGTACGACTCAATATTCACGGGTTGCTTATTAAAAATTAAATTTTCATACTTGAAGGCGTGACTTGATATTTTTAGAGCAAATATACTCGGGTAATTTATGTTCTCTCGTGGCCTTCTGTGGAGTCCGATTCACACAGAAATTGTACGCGTGGCCCACTGACCCCAGCGGTGTTCTTTCGAACAATCGGAATTTTCTGGATTGGCAATGAAGGACACATAGAAACACATGACGATATGGAAACGATATCGGAGGACACGAGACGCGAGCCGATCGAGAAATAATCGGATGATGTCATATATGTATTTAATGTCAATTTTCATTACTCTCGATTTTTCCGTACTGTTTATATATGTATATTGTTATCCAATTAAATTTACTCCAATTGGTTAAATCTGGTTAAAATCGGCTGAACATTTTATTTGTCTCGACCAAATTCCATTTGTTTCGAAAAAAAATCGTCTCTGGCAGCGGCAAGGTAAACAATCGGCGAGCGCGAGTGAATCATCGATCGTGTGATCTCAGTTTACGCATAAATATGATGCTGTCGACAAGTGTTAGCGTAGGATTTACTACTAACCTACGAGAATTTATTTTGTCACCCGAACGTCATTGTAGTCCGGAAAATGGTTTGTTGCGCAGTTATCCCGAGAATATCGCGTGAACTAATAGATTACATTGACGAGGACGATCGTCGATGCAAATTCATGTGGGAACAGGAGGGGGGGGGGGGGGGGGGAGCAGACCGCGGAGAGGATATTAGCAGTCGCGGCAGAAACAGCGCTCAGCAGGCAGGCGAGAGCGACACCGATAAAGAGACGCAGACTGCGTGGCATCCGAGCCGCGGTACTCGAACGACGGTCACCCACAGCCGCGGGCGTAACGCAGGACGAAGACGACAATGGCTGCAACGCCTTCGAATATTTATTAAAATTCATTAGGAGGAAAAATAAAGAAAAAGAAAAGAATTGCGCGGAAAAAAATTTACGAAACAATGAATAACTGTAGGGGAGCGCAGGGATTGCCGGGGTGCGAGAGAATCGATTTACGATACGATCGTGCCGGAATGTGGAAGCGCGATGATGTCATGTGTCACTCGCACGCGTGAAACATCTCGTGCGAGAGTAGCGCGAAATAGAAATCGTCGCAAAGACTGTATTAGTAGGGTAATGGTTGGATAAGGAGGGAGCGGGGCAAAACGGACTGTTTTTACACATATGTCGCGTGATGTGAAAGATTTAAATTATAGATGAATATATATATATATGTATGTATGGGTAATATTATTGACTTCATTGAAGTGTTTTTTCCGAGTAACGCTTGTCGCAAAAGACGCAATACCCAAGTGCTTTACGAGATTCATTCGCGGAATTTCTAAACGTCGTCATGGCTTTCTTACATTCTGTAGTGAATTTGTTGTTTGAGTGATAGGGTCGAGTTCTGTAGTTTATTCGCGAGAGGAAAAAGCATATCCGTTTGATAAACGAATGATTGGCTCTTATCTAAAAAAAAAAGTCTATTCCAAGAGAAATCTAGATCAATATTTGAGGCGGAAACTCGTGTCAGAAATTTAAAAAAATTAAATAAAAAAAATTGTTCCATTACCAGCCTTAAGTAATTCATGAGCGAGCGAAGCTCGGTGATGCTGCTGGTTTAAATAGATAAGAGATATTACGGAGTCGTGTACGAAAGAAAAGTACACAGTCTCGAAACAAAAAATAGCAGTTGGCGGCTCGAAAACGAGTTTAAATTATTTAATACGAGGTGGCAAAAGGTCAGATTCCTCGGGAGTGTAAACCAGAGGGAGGAAAAGAACGGATTCACCGCGAATTGGTGTATAGCAAATATGTGGCAGGTGCTGCGCTATAAATATATTATAAATATACTGAAAATGCTCTTATTGAGACTAAGGCGGAGGGTCTACTGCAAAATTTAGTGATTCTAAAGACAAAGCGGTGGAAATCCTGGTGTTTCGTTTTGCCCCTCTCGCCCCTACACCTTTTGTACAACGACGGCTCACATTGCCAGCCTGAATCGCGATTCTGAGGGATTTTTCTTTTTCCCGGGCAGATCGACTCCCTTTACTGTCGCGAAGCTTTATATTCATACAAAGACGCTATAGTAAAACTTTATAGGCTGATATAGAACGTGGATAGATGAGGTTCGTCCGGGTGGGGGGGAGTCGGAAAAAGATAGGGGCCGAATATCTTGTAAATAAAATACATACATTGAGCATTCAATAATGCATAAATTACGGAAGTCTGTGGAACGCAAATTTTATGCAGTTTTCAATATGCAACACCATTCGTTATCGAAGCCTACGTATTTATTTGTCCGAGAATCCAGGGTAAAGAAATTTGAAAAAATGCGAATAATTCTCGACCATCCGTAGTGAAGGTGCGGAATATCTGGAGTTTGGCAGAATTGCGCTATTACGATATCTCCTGACGCAATGTTTAAAAATTAATTATTCTTTATCGTTATTAATTTCACGTGATTATTTTCACGATAGCTACTTCGCGCCAATAAGAAATGCGTTGATAAAGTCACGAGCTGCGATTACGCCATTAGCGACTTCTTACTTCTCACGTACATCAGCCGCACACGTGGGCTGACCCTTGGAGAAATTATTTCGGATAGTGCAACCAAGAAAAAAAAAAACAAAAACAAAAACAAAAAAAAATAGTGGGACGTGCTCCGAAACTGGTAGACAGATGTTTCATGAGAACGGTCGAAATATAAAAATAAGAAAAAACGACATTTTTACATACTTACCCTTGAGAACCCTCGGCAGGCTTTTGCTGTATCACATAGCTGTATTAAATTTTTTTTAAATGCGCTTACGAATTTAATTTTAAAAAAATAAAAAATAAATTGTGGGGAGAGAAGTGACGATAAGACGATAGCTTTTGGCCGAGAATTCAATTAACGACGGATCGTCGCGAGGTCTGCCGTCCGATAAAGTCGACCGCGGTGTTATGCTGAGAGGACGCTACGATGGAATCGACCGAAGAAACATAGATGTATAATTACACACTATATTACGGCGATTACTGCACAAAGATCAATTCCAGGAGAGTGGATCCGAGAGCCAACAAGTCGATGACTTCATGGTAATGCACTCGAATGTAGACGCAGAGGTCAGAGATTCGCGCGAACGAATTTCGATTCCCTCTGAAATAATAAGATCCTATCCTTTTTTTTATATTCGCGAATTCGTTTATCCGGTTAATATCGTTTTCCGGTTATTATTCTAAAAGTTTCGCGCTCATGCGAGCGCGAAGCACCGTCGGCAACACAGTGTTTTTCGTTACCGATCGAGAACCGAAAGAATCTGATTCGATTTTTAGAACCCTGCTTCAATGTGATTCCCTGCATGTTTACCCAGTATTTATTATGTGTAAATTTATTCACTTTCATTATCGTTCTCCAATACGAGTGACTTGAAAAATAAATCAGAGATGATACACCCTGCACGTGTATGGCGAGCGATTAATTAAATTTGACGTACCGCTATCAAAATCTTTAAAGCGATTAATTGTTTTTGGCGGTTTATCGATAATGCGCTATCGCTCGGACTCGTGTGCCTGTATCGCTGTCAGGCCAAGTGCGAAGTAATAAAAAGAAACCGAAGAAGTGCCTCGAATTCCCGATTACGCAAAGCATTCGACCGGACTAATACACATTCATGAGGGATTACTAATCTCTAACTTTTGGACATCCGGGCGGGCGGGCTTCGTTTAGATGTTACATACGCACATGTTATCGGGTGTGATTTAACTACGCATTTTTTTTTTTGCGTCTTAACTTTCCCGCCAGATCGTTGTGTAATGCGGTTACAACGGGATTTATGGCTTGGAAATATCGCTTCGATTACGCGAAACAAATCCAACCGATTCGTGAGGATCCGAAGGAAGATCCGGAGAAGAGGAGGAACAAGAAGGTGAGGTGCGACACGACGAGCGTCGGACATCGGAGGGGTCGAGTTACTGAGCGAGTCTATATACAAGAAGATACGAGAGTTTTAAGAAAGAGAAAAAAAAAATAAAAAATAAAAACCCCCAACATAAGTGCGAAAGATGGAAAGAGGGAGAGAAACGAGTGGGAGGCCGGTGCCGCCAAGCTGGCTGCACACGAAGGGGCTCGTCATCGGCCATAAACTATTGGTGATGAGCGGTGGGGACAGCAAGCTTATAAGTGAACACAATTCTCTCAGTTGGGCCAATAGTCGCAAAAGAGTGAATGCAGTGACCTCAAAAGCGCTTTAAATTACGAGTATCGAGAAAGTTTCGTTTGCATAACGAGTATTTATGTTATTAATTTTTTTTCGAATCCGCGATTCCTCAAGGAAAATCGACGATTAATTGAAACGTTCGCATAATAAATCGTGGGGAACTGAGTGAGAGGGCTCGGGGTCGTTTCGGTGACGTTTATCAGTGAGTCGTTAGATCACCGATTCCGGGGGGGAGGGGGGTGAGAAAACGAGAATCACCAACCGCTGGTGGTCAGTTTGTCGTTGTTCGCCGAAGGACCTCCCAATCGACAGAGATGACTTAGTCCGTCGAATCCGAAGTCTTAGAGAGAAAAAAAGGAAACCGAACGTTTTTCTGTTGTCGAAATAAAAAAAAAGTTGAAGTTGAGGAGAGAACGCTCTGTGTCGAAGTCACGGTACATCTCGGAACTGAAAAGTTCTTTACCTACTGCCAAGATACGATCGAGGGAAAGATCGCTGAGCCGTAAGAATTTTCATCGGGCGAGAGGATTGTGAGGAAAACTAACAGGGGATTATCGCAAACCGGCAAACGTAAGTACACACGCGTAGGATAGTATTGAATCGATGGTAAAAAAAAAGTTTTTTCAATATTCAATAAAGTAGAATGAAACGTCCGTCCGTACGGATATTCGAAGCGGGTGAACTAATTAAACTTTACCTCGTGCGTCATAACATTTGAATCCGCGAAGAGCGCGAAGATCTGTTCTGTCCTCTTTTCTCTCGTGCCGTCGCGCCGGCCGATCGGTACTCCTCGCTCAGATAACCCCCCATAAAAATATTCCACTTAACCGTCGGCAATGAGCACGCCGCAAATCTGTCGAGAGCGTTGAAGAAAGACGGAGCCTTGATTAATGTTTTCCTTGTATCCGATTCCGGTATCATATTACGCACACATTATCGAGCTCTTGAGGGACGCGCGGCTGGAAAATACTACTGTGTGAAGCGCGGAGGATGATGCGTGCTAAGCTTGTCCGTAAGACGCGAGCGGTGGGAATCAATCGCGGCTTTGGCCAGACTCTCTCTGTTCATGTTTTCCCGATGAGAGCGCATCCGAGAAGCCGACGATACGCGCCATTGATACGAAGTCGATTGACGGCCCGGAGAGTGCGCCGCTACACATGCGACGCTCGTCGACGCGTTCAAGAATTATCCGAGACACCGATAAACGATGAATGGCAGAATGGTCCAATCTTTAAAAAGCGTGAAAATCGAGATTTTCAGAAAGCTTCCTCATCGAATCTACTTTTGTGTAAAAAGCTTCTATGAACAATCGTTTTCCGTGATTATTCGGCTTCCTCGTGGAGGAAGCTTTGTCGGCAAACGAAAATAATCGCCTTTGAAGAATATGGCTGTTTGAGAATACAAATCATCATTAATTTTGGCAATATAAACTACAAAGATTCCTTATAAAAATTGTAGTTATTCGTCGTTTCGCGACCATGTCTGATGTAATTTTTCCCACTGATGACGAATCTACGCTTTATTTTACTCTAAGCTCAATATGTCATACGGAAATTCGTGTCGGAAAGAAAATACTAATTTCTCGGAAAATAAAAAAAAATTGCAAATTTAATAAAATTCAAAACAATTGAAAATCTCATAAAATTCAAAAAAATTCGAAATCTTATAAAATTATAACGGTTTCATCGATCCGTGTCAAGTTAACCGGTTTACTGTCAGAGAAACGTATTTCTCTATACGTTTTGGCCTCTATAGGGGTCCCTGACAGTGAAGGGGTTGAATAGGAACCATCGGTCGATAACAGTCCCTTCGTGCACAAGTTTTATCCCGATAGCTCACAGATTGTAAGAGCTAGCGCGTGCGCACAGATTTTGTAGCAAAGTTCAATGCCGCGTAAACTTTACCGATTGAAGCTCGTTCTATGAGGAAGCAAAAAAAAAAAAAAAAAAACATAAAAAAATCCAATTACATCCAATAAAACTACAGCGATATGCGTCATCGACGTTTCTCGGTGTTCGCCGATTGATGTTTGATTTGTCTGATCGGACCGCGAGGAGGGCTCACGTGCCCGTCGATTGATGCCCCGACGCGGGTGTTTTACTTCTCGTAAACCATTCGCGTGATTGGAGCAATCAACGTACGAGAATTCACGGTCCCGCAATCCTTCCGCGGGCGATTGGACGATGAACGGTCCGCCAGTGTCGACTGTCCGCGCTTCCAATTGATATTGATCTCTTTTGAGTCGGCAAGTTGTGAGTCTTGATTAATTTGCACTGCCGTATTTTTCACTTACCTCCCTCGGAGCCCTTGGTCAGCATTCTCTTGACGATCGCGGTCTTCTCCGTGTAGGCGCTCGCGTTCGACAGTTCGGCGCACAGACGGCGAAACTCCCGGAAGGCATCGTCCCGAGTGGAGGTCGGTACGACCTCGTCTTTCTTGGCGCGATTCGCCGGGCTCGGTTTGCCCGTGGAAGTCGCTTCCTTGGGACTACGCTTCGCTACCTTTGCCGAAGGTCCGGCCGGGCTCGGACTTCCTGGACGCGCAGTTTTCTTCGGGGTTCTCTTCGCGACTGCGTTTTTGAACGGAGCTGCGTGAAAAACAAACGGTTAAAACGTGATTAGAAACAAATCGCGGCTCTCTTACCTCGGCGATGATAGTTAAAGTACGCAGGAGGAAACCAAAAACACACACGAGAATTGTTATGTGGGGCGAATGGCAATCCGCTTACCGCATAAGGTAAAAGTACCAATGGCCGGACACTTACGGGAGCAGTCCTAGTCCCCGAACATGCAAGCAAAATCGTATTTCCATCTCTCTTAAACGCACGCCGTGTCCGGCCTCTGGGATGTGTCCGGTCATTGATACGTTTACCTTAAGGATCCTCCTGCATCAGAGGGTTTTTATTAAGCCTGCACACTTCGTCACGTGTGCAGGCTTAATAAAATAATGCTCAATAAAATATTAGGCCTAATATTTTATCAGGCTTAATAAAATATTGCAGGCTTAATAATATACTGCGGATGGCAGTGCGTAGCGAGCCCTGTACATTGAGGAGATTTTGTGTAGGTTGTTAGCGCCACTTCTGGAGGCTTCTCGAAACAGATTATAATTATGCCAAATCTATGAATAATTGGTTCCACTTATAGTGAGATCAATCTATCTCGGAGCAGTCGTCGGCTTACCGCTGTTCTCGAATTCCTCGAGCTTCTCGAGAACGATTTTCTTGTCCTCATCGCCAAGATCATCCCAGCCGGAAACGTCCTCGTTCGGATCCTCTATCCTCTTGGTGGCGGCCCGCTGCTTGGCGAACACGTCGAAGATACAGGTCACGTGATGCCACGCCTTCATCTTGCCTTCGCCGAACGGATTGCTCATGAGCTTAGCGATTCTGACGGAGTCCTTGTCGATCGGGCATTTGCACTTTTTACACTTTGCCCGACCGGTCTTTGCTCGCTCGACCGCGAAGGGTTTCTCGACTTCTTCCTCCTGATCGGACATATTTGCCTGCAACGAAAAGAACGGAAAGTCTTTTCAATCGAGATTATTTATCGGAAAGATTGTAGAATCAATGTGGTGAATACGACCCTCTTGTCTGCACGTAAATGTGTGATACATGGATCCACATGCCCTACTTTACCCTCTCAGCGGATCGCTGAGAATAGCACACTTATGGCCTGCATCGATTTCCTGCTGGATGGTAACATTCGGATGGAAAATTCCACGAAACAATTATCCTAGTTTGCGAGATGCTCATAGATTCGATACTTGAAACTGCAAGTTCGAGAATTAGTGACTGCTCAATGACGGAAAGGCCTAACTCGCATGATTCACAGGGGAAAGTTGAATGTGGGTTACGCTCTTCTGTTATTCTCTACATGTTATTAGGTGATCGGCAGGCTTCGTCTTTAGGCAGGATACATGTTTAGCGTGAACCTATCGAATTTGATGAGTCAGCTCCTCGAGAGACTAGAGAGTTCGAGAGTGAGCTCGTCGAGAGTTGCGTTATTTTCTCGTACATCATGAAGTCGGCGGATATTTAGCGGTGGAGACGAGTGCCAGAGAAATCGGTAAAGTTTAAACGGAGAAAAATGTTTTCAAACATTTTAATCGAGATAAAGAATGAGAATCGTGGATGGCGCTGAACGGAACATATGCCAATCGCTCGGTCAGGATGACTTCAGCCATTTTGCCGGAGCACAGCGAAGGCCGAGAGGAAAAATTGACGAGCGTAAAGAGCTTCGAGGTTCGCCGAGGCTCCCCTGCAACGGTGATATCGGCTTATCGCTTTGCGAACTTGGAATTCTTTGTGTCGCACTCTCTCGTCACGAATGACCAATCGACAGTTCCGACCTCAACCGTCGATTGGACGGGCACTCCAGATTGGTGGTGAAAAACAAGCGAATAGGAGAAGACGTCTTATTTTAATCGTGATCTCATCGTCGCGACTGCGAATAGTGGTACTGGAAATTACGCAATTCGCACGCCGCTCGTCACGGGGTCTATACGATAGCGATGGAAAAAAAATAATAATAAATGGAAGTCCAAGAGTCGGACATCTTGTAATTGACGCGCGAGCAATGCCTACTTTCTGCTCTTGCACGCTTGATCGAGTGGAATCAAGTGGGCGAAAATGGGAAGGAAACTTTTCTCTGAAACTCGTAACTACATTGTTAGCTGAGGATAATTAGAGTAAATTTGGGAAATATGGACCGGTCCATACATCATTGATTTACGTGTTAATCGAGGTGGGCCATATTCACCACTTTTACCCTAATTGAATGATACATGATCAATTTTCGCTTCAATCTCTCTTATTTTGGTTTATTTGTCGTTTACCATTCACTTCGGAATGCACGGACGGATAGGGATGAGTGTGATCTTGAGAGGGAACTTTCTCGAAATGGATTCGGCACACTGAGAAAAGTAGTTAACATTTGTTTCTCCCAATCAACTTTCGGCGACAGAAAATTCATTTCGTTGGGCCATTTTCGATTGATTGGTTGCAAGGAAAGATTACTGGTTGTGCCAACAAATCGTGTTCGCGAGGTCAGATAAAGAGAAGCTGCGTGCATTCTCGACAAGCTGGTTCGACGTCTGACCGACTACGTACCTCGATCACTTGGGCCGACTACCCTAATGCCATAGCTGCAATCACACTCCGGTGGCGTGCGAGCAAAACTTTCTTCGACTCCAGGAGAATGAGATTTTGTTAACCCTACAAGACCACACATGGCTCTGGCAGACCATACGTCTTCATCGCTGCGCTACTTTGCCAAAAATCAATATTTTTCGGCTTATTTGTAGTGAAATCGAAACGCCACAATGTCCCCGGCATGTCTGTCGAGGTACCACATCTATCTGATTACTATTTTTAAAACCTCCCAGATAAATATTGTAAAATCCAGACGCTTTGTCCCGAATCAGTACAACCAGAATCACGTGTAATTCCCTTTTAATTCGGCGCTCCAGGCGCGAGTGGAACAAAAGTATCGTGCTGTCCACTGATCATCGTATTGAAATGTAAATTCGGCTATTTAATAGTAGAATCAACTTGGAAACACTCTCGACAGGCGTTTAAATATGATCGAATGCTGTCGCTCCCACGCGAAAGAAATACTCGTGTGTGTACAAAAAAAAGCGTCGGGCATCGTATATAAAAACGCGGAAAAACGCGTCGTGGGATAGTTGCTCGAAAATTGATCCCGCAATAGGAGAACAAGGCCGATACACCTTTGAAACGATTCGTGCGTGGCATAAATCGTTATGCATTCGGAATAGCCGTACAGCGATGCGTAAAAACGACTGCACTAATATGACCTGCGTACATATCGCGTGTCGGTCACGTATTTCGGCAGCTTTATATTCCCGAGCAACAGTAATACTACAAAGGATCGGCGCCTGACTTATGAATAATTTACTCGCTATACACAATCATCCCCAAACGTAAAATCGATCGACAAATCCTATTTCACAAAATCGCAGGTAAAAAAAGTTGAAAATTGGAATTTTCATGTCGCTTCCTCGTAAAAGCTGAAAATTGAAATTTTCATATCGCTTCTTCATAAAAGTTGAAAATTGAAATGTTTATATCGCTTTCTCATCAAAGTTAGAAGTTGAAATTTTCATATCGCTTTCTCATAAGGTTCCTTTATTGGCAAAATTTCTTCTTTGAGGAAGCATTGTCTGTATTTTAGGCGTCCTCGTAGAGGAAGCTTCGGAACATTCTGAACACGTTTTTATTAAAATCTCGAAAAAACATTTTTTCACCCTCACAAAGCTTCCTCTATGAGGCAACAAATCAACAAAAAATTCTATCGAAGGAACAAAAATGTTGTCATTATCGTCCATCGGACAATCCAAATTGAACGAGAGTAAAAGACGGGATGAATTTGGGATAGGACATCCGATTTGTTGTTCTTGAACTCTCACACTTTCTTTCACCTGGGAATTGATAGGCGTGGGGCCAGATAAAAGGAAGAGAAATTCGTACGTCGTTTATGTAGGCGGAATAGCCGAATACTCTTAACATCCTACAGGTGGTAGCGAGGAGAGCGAGAGGTGGCGGTACGGCATCGAGGGTATAATAGGGGACGCAGCAACCCTCGCGGCTCACTCCACGAGAGCTCATCGCCGCACGAAAAAGCAACCCGCGGAAAATTCGGAATAAAAAATAACTCTCGGAAAATAATATTCGTAATCAACACCCTCGTACTTGTACTCTACATCGGTGTCAGTGGCAAACGCGTTTCAGCGAAACTATATTCTGTGTCAAAGTTCGGCGAAGTGTTTTGAAACTTCGTTCTTCATTCTGTGACGGTGAACGAGGGAATTAACGAAGATTCGTGTGGTAGAAGAGAAACTTGGGTAGGGCAGACATTTTTTGGCCGGCGGTAAGTTGTAAAGTATCAACTAGTCAAGTATTATCAAAAAATTTAACGATAAAGCTTTCGATGCTCAAAAGTTGACAATTTTTCATTTAATTATCATTTTTTTTATAATTGTTATCGTCATTTCAATACGAAAGCGTGTCAAAGTTTTGATCGAATTGCCGTCGTCCTCATCATTGCGTTATAGAAGAATTTCTATAACGCAATGATAAGGATTATAATTATAAAGAATTAATTATAAAATCAAAATTGTCAACTTTTCGTTCGGCAAATGTTAATAATGAAATGCAATCATGAATATGATTGAATTCAATTATTAACATTTGCCTAATGAACGGAGTATTAAAAGCCAGCGTTCGCGTTTTTGTTGATCGATAAAGGAAAAGTCGCGAAAAAACGAAATTACGTATTATTTGCCACTGTACTATCACACGTAAACGAAAAGAAAAATTCAAATTATAAAAAATGTAGACGTTGATTATCCGTACCGGATACCATACGCTATACATAACGCAACTTTTGTGGAAACGTTGCCAGTGAAAATGAATGAAATCTGCAATCGGCACTCGATTATTGCCCGTTCTGTTCCATAAATCGCGTGGGTGGGCGGTCGATAAACATATTGAAACGACTTTCTAAGTGTAGCTTTATGAAAGTTGCAATGAGCATGAGGAAAAATGAATTTAAAAGGGACAAACAAATTATAACGTCACCGGCTTTTAAATAAAAAAAACTTTTAAATGAGTACAAACAGTTACCGCGCTGCGCAGCTGTTTGCCATTGACATAACTCTTTAGAAAACATTTCCGATACTTAATACAACAAAAAAAAAAACAACAAAGAAGTAAAGCCATATTTCCACAAGCCTCATAAGCGTCCCGATACAACAGCTCCTGAATGAGTTCATCGGTCTTATGGAATCTTTCGCGTGGGACGCCAGTAATCTCGGACCCCGATCGTCTCGTCATAGAGACATATAAAATGTCGAACGAGCGGCGTTTGAAAACGATTAAATAAATCGCTCGCGGAGGCAATGAAAAATGAATATTGCGAGCGGTGGATTTTTCGCCGGTGCCGCACGAAGCAAACGTCTCGATTCGAATAAGGTTCTTGTGCGCAATGTAATCGCATACATATACGGTAATTCGTATGAGGGCATGGGCGAATGAATGGGAATAAAAATAATCAACCTTTCGCAATGACTGCAGCCGTTTTCGTTAACTCGAAGAGAATGAGTTTTCACACGTTGGACAGGCTCGTAATTACTCCTTCCCCGTTGGTTCAATTGTTTCGGCTACCGCATCGACAGTGTTTCGTTCTAAACGGCTTTTCCTAAGCGGAAACTCACAGGAGTGCACAAACCGAGTGAAAACAAATTTAAATTCAGCGTCATAGTTGTGTGGAGATGCAAACAATTACCAAACTATAATGCACAGTTGCCAGTAATGACAAAATCAATTTTTCATTCCATCGAGGAACAAACAACGTTCGGTTAAATGAAAATGTACCGCGGTAAATCTCTCTTTGCCACGCGCTAGTAAACTCGCTAAGTGGGAGTGCTTTATTAATGTACCTGTCTCTGAGATCGTCGACCATCGAAAGAAACACACAAACACACAAAAGAAAAAAAACACTAAAGAAAACCATTATGAAAAAATGAGAACACAGATGCAATTTATTATTTTCGCGTTCGCAAAGAATCTTCCGGGGAAAGGGTTGTGCAAAGTGCCGGCGCAACAAGTGGTGAGACGCGAAGCATCAAGTAAAAACCACTCCTGAAATCCGTTCGCGCTGGACGAGGACATAACGATTGGCCATATCACCCGAGAGGATAAATCACCCTCAATTAGCCCATGTTAAATCAAACCCCAATCCGGATATTGAGCTTGCTCGCAGCTCTTCTCGAGACCGGATTATCATGCAATTTCCAAAGCATTGCTGTGGCTCAGCATTAAGAAAAAAATGGCATAGTTAAAGCAACAATACTGACTTTACACAAAAAAAATAGTTCCCATGGGGAACGCCTATAGTTTATAGTTACGACCATGACAAACAATCATGGTTGCAACCACAATTATGATTTTACCGATCGAACATTCAGTATCAGAAACTATCTATGTAGACGTTCCCCCTGGGAACTATTCGATATAGTGGGAAATACTATCCTTTTTCTCAGTGAGAGTACCTGCAAGATTCGCGATCGAGCAACTTCAGAAGGAGAGATTGTCTTAACATCCGATGTTAAGCCAATTAACAATCGATGTTAATCGATGTTAACATCCGATTATTGCCGCCGCGTTCCTCGTATCTCCAGGATTTAGGGATACAACCGTCTCCGTCAAGAAGAACGGTAGCTTCGAAAAGTAATTGCTTTCTTTCCGAAGGGATCCGTTGACAACGATATCTCGAGGCAATTCCGTTTCATCCCTCCCAAAAATTCCCCAACATATGTCTGGATCGCCCAAGCTAAGCGCAGTTTGTTTTTTTCGCATATTTTTCAGAGAGTCCATGAGTAGCAATCGGGAAATGAGGGGTCGCATCTCCTGTCGTCTTTCGGGTCTATGGTTATTGGCGGTTCTCGTACTGTGCGCACCCGACAATGACCTGGTCGAGGCTCAGCCGGAGCCACTGCCGCCGGGTCTCATTTACAGCGACAACTACGTCGACGATGCCGAGAGCTTCGTGAGTACATCAATCTCACGATAATTCAACACGCGATTCCTGTAATGTGACAAACTCGATTGCGTAGTCGAATCGTCAATTGATACCGAATTTCTTGATAATACTATTTCGCCGTTTCTTTTTTTTTTACAGCTGTTGCTCCAGAAGCTGAAGCAGATAGTCGAGCGGAAGCACGAGGTTATCGAACAGGCTCGCGAGCTCGTCGACGAGCAGATGGAGATACAGGCGATGCTCGATGCCGAGACCCGAAGAAATCAGCGCGAATTCTCCGCCGAAGACGTCGAGATGCTGCCGATACCGAGCGCGGTCGTCCATCACGGGTCGGTGCACTCGGGAAAACGAACGAATTGTAAGTCATCCATCGTTAAGGATCTACCGATACGAGCAAGCAACCTTGCTACCTTCTATTCATATTTTTACCCGGTGATGCATAGAACTTTACCGACCTTCCGGGCAAATTTATATTTCATGTCCAATCATCTGGAGTACAAGAGATTTAATTTTTTTTAAATGAGAATTCGAACGGTGTTTCATAATTTTGGACCACAGGCGACTAAGGTAACGGAAGTGATTTTATGAATTATTGTTGTATTGAGTTCATGTTTGGACGTTGCTCTCTGCCCGGCAATTCCTAACTTTTCTAGGACGTCACACCGTCTCCCTACTCGTCGAAAAAGAGCCGGCGGCTAATGGCGCATGCGTTGGAGGAGATTATCGCGAGTTGCCGAGAGCTATGCCAAGGTCTCCTTATCGTACACGAAGGAGGAAGACTCTAATGACTTTGGGTCATTATCTCGGGAAGGATAAAACTTTTTTTTCACGAT
The DNA here is from genome assembly GCA_933228735.2 of Amblyteles armatorius. Lineage (NCBI taxonomy): Eukaryota > Metazoa > Arthropoda > Insecta > Hymenoptera > Ichneumonidae > Amblyteles > Amblyteles armatorius. Next base: position 20,186,765 of record OW121687.1, on the reverse strand, counting down.
TCCACCAATAAGTTCGTAACGTTAGATTTGGCGGGCAACAGAAAAATCCATTTTTTCATTAATAATTTATAAAATATTATTAAAGGCCCATCCGGCTACGCGATATTGTACTTTGGTGATTCGAATCGTTCTTGTTCCTCGATTGCTACACGAATCTGGCGAACATTACTAATTTTTTTATTTTCTCTCAACATTGTCTCATGCCAGACACGGTGTTGCAACAAGTATTATCTGGGAGAGACCGGCGCCAACGGGAAGATCTGCGATAGACACAAAGATATCTTCTCCGCCAATTGAATCACTTGACTCTCGGTGACACCTGACACCCTGACGTCACGGCTAGCCGATCTATTCGACTCGTTCCATCTTTCTCCTCCTCCCGAGTTTCTCCGGACGCCCGCAAATAGAATGCCCCACTATATCTGGCACAGAGTGTCGTGCCATGCCGTGATTCGACATCATCTGCACGAGATCGATCGTCCCGCACGAGGGAACCCAATTTATCGGGATCGAAGAAGGCGCCAGTTTGCCGCGCGATCGTACGACATTGTACGACTCCTTCGATCAACCGTCACGACTACATCATCGCTAATCGTTCGGTTATTTGCCTACTTCGCCGCACCCACACGCGCCCCTTCCGGAAAGATCGACAAAATCGCTCATTCACTCAGACGCATCGATCGAACGATTTCGAACAACTCCGACGATTTCTTCGATCGATATGTATTAACGATTTATTTCTTTTATCCTAATCATTTTGTGTACAGCGTTTGAGCCTTGTGAACTAAGCTCGACGTCTTGCGAGGGTCAAGTTCACGGCCAGGTTCGATCGAACCTGTGACGTCGATCCGATTTATCGCCGGCCATTAAAAGTGTCTCCTATCTTGGGACGGTAGATCTGTATTGAACGACATCCCGAAATCGTTTCTGTTGCAGACATGTCACTGTGCCACTTTAAGATCTGCAACATGGGCCGAAAACGTCAGTTGTGAGTCCGGGATCGTCCGAACAAGAATCGCTGCGCTTCACGATCCTGCATCAATCTATCATCTACGCTACCCCTAATCGGCGAAATACGCTTTAACAAAATCCGACAAGCATTCAGAAACCGACGAGGGCGCAGCGAACGACCTTCGTCAGATCGCTTGGACGAATCGAGGGGGGAAAAGAAGACTCGACCGAAGTTACCGATCAACAAAGTTAACGGGCAAGAAGAACAAACAACGATAACAAAAATACAACCGAATACAGAGAACGTAAAGACCCTCGACTTCGCTTCGGAACTCGCCGTGTTTTACTACTGACGCCACTTTGCCACGGAGATCGATCGTTTAATAATGTCTTGGAATTCGGTATCGTACGGAAGAAACGGGGCAATGATGGCTGCCCGATCGAAGAGACGGAAAAGCGTCTCATCGACGAGGAAAAAAGGGCTCGAACAACCCCTGATGTTCGATCGGCACCGAGGAGCCTCGTTGACAAAATTTATCTTAAGCGAGGAAAGAGCGAATCGAAACTCGTCGATGGACCAATTCGGTAAGAATCGAGAGAGAGAAAGTGAGAGAGGACGGTGTAGACGCGAACTTCAACACACGAAACAGTCTCGATATCAAAGCATATATTTATATAAACCGACTAAAGCATTTCGCTGCGGCATTTTACTTGCCGCCGGAAACAAACATTTTCCTCGTCCCGATAAACTCTGACACGAAATTTTACCATCGACAATGCAATAAATTTCTATCTTTTTTCCAATTTTTCTTGCAACAACGTTTGGATTATTTATATATTCTATGTTAAAAAAATAATTTAAAAAAAAATTGTTAGAGATGCAGAATTCTATACGGTAAATTGTTGGGCCCTCGACGATCTTTTAGAAAATTTTGACTGAGATGCACGGGAAGACATGTAGGACGAAGATATATAGTAAGATTTTAAGAATCTTTATATCATAAATATTTTTATACTAGCTATCGACAATTTAAACGGTAAAATTTGCAATACGTACATTTTTCAGAATTTATACTATGTAGATGAGAATAGCTAGGATAAAAATATTTCGCATATAAATATTAATAAAATTTTAATAAACTGTTTATCTCTGTGTAAATTGTTTCTGTAGTGTCTGGTAGTATATGTCCCGATAGAAGCGAAAAGGGTTGAATAAACGAACACAAAGACTCAAGAGTTACAGACGCAAACACACACACACGCACACGCACACACACGAGAAAACCCAAAAACCTTTAGTATTTAACAGTATGCTCTCATACGGAGACATTGCATTCGAGAAGATATGAGCTTCGCGAATCTGTTATTATTAGTTTTCTTAGCGTATTATAATATATATTACCATTAGCGCAGCCGGAATGCCAAAGGGTTTTTTGACAAGTATTTCTTAATTTCTTTATTTCACTTTCCCTCCCCCGATCGCGATAAGGCGAGAAAAAAAGGTAAATCCAATTGAAAATTGTTTTTCATCCCGTCGATTAAACGTTGCCCGGGCGCAACGTTTCATCGCGAAGAATACGAGAATGCTATGTATGATATGCAGTGTCTCCGGCGGGCCGACAGTAACTTACCGAAGCGCGTATTCGCATATTTATTCTTACTTGTCTCTTAGACTACATATAGCGTGTAATGTAGAAAGGGTGTAGGATTTGTGTCGATTCTCGTGCGCGAATTCACTGATCTCCGGCCAAAGCTTATTTACTGTTAAAAGGTATTATAATAATAGCGCGAAGAACCATTTTAGTCAATTGTGAAAAAACAAAAAAACTGAAAACGCCAACAGAATCTGCAGTTGCGATTTTCGAGAAACCGGTCCAGTGGGAAACACAAATTATAACAAATAAATTGGCGTGCAAGGCATAATTTTTTATTAACGACTTGACACCTTCGACAAACCAGTTGCAACGCAAAAATCAACATGTAGTGAATGTCAGTATGAGTGAAAAAGAGATATGTAGTTAAGGAAATACGTCTGAGAGTGCGTGCGAAAAATAAAAAAATTAAAACTTGCGAGAATGAAACTGAGAGCAAAGCAAAAATCAGCTAAACTAAATACTAAAGAAAAAGTGGCTGCGACCTGCACCCTTCGCTAAACTTATTTATGAATCATTATTAGTTTCCTATTAGATTAATTTTTTTCATCTCATCATAGCTATAGCCAAACTATTTATTTTAAAAAATAATAATAATAATCGTCCAAAAAGTTTTATAAAATTATCAACGAAATTATCTGTCACCCTCTGTCCCAAATTATTCCTTCGATCATCACTTTACCTCGATTAAATTATGACTATTAATATTGTCTGACTTCGAATACGCATTGACGTGGAATGTTGACATATCGATATGTATTAAATTATATTACCATTTATCAATGTATATCGTACCTGATACGCCGATATAAAAAAATGCACAATTCTACATACATATTTTATGGCAAATCGTGAGGACGCGCCTGAATGGAAAAATTTCGTGGGTATTCCGATTTCTCGACCACAAAGAAGATGTCAAGGGAAGACCCCGGTTTACGGTATATCCGATAGCTCTCTGTACAACTCTTCATGTAGAACCCTCGATATTAACGGAATCTATGGCAACAATTAATAAATTATCTAACGGGAATGTAAACGTTCTTGTCATCGCGCAATAGTCGGGATCCCCAGAACTCGATTTTAAAAAAAACATCAAGAAGCTACAAGATCTCGTACAAGTTTATCAATAAATATGAGTAGAATAAGTAATTTTTTTCTCCTCGGTCGCAAATCGGAGTTTCAGAATCGCTCGAGCGTCAAGACCAAATTCCGCAATCGCCGCTCGTGATGACATTTCGAAATTCATCCGAGGCGGATCATAGTAGGGCTGACAATTTTTTTTTTTTTTCTCACGATTACTTTACAGGCGCGTGCCATCCAATGTTGAAGCTGGCATTAATCTGCACGAAGATTTCGTAACAAACAAGTTCTCGAATAAAATCGGACCACACGATGTGTAGATATGTGCGGAGACGGTGTGAAAAGAGGGGTCAGAGATGAATTCGAATGGTGGCGTCTGTTAGATAAATTTTCAAGCGATACCTTCGAGCCCGGATGAGACATACGGATTGAAGAAGCCTGGCGAAATTTGCTCGGTAGGGAACAGTTAAGTAGATTTCGCTCTTGCCAACAATCGGTAAAGAAGGTGCAATATCTAAGCCACCAAAGTGTACCATCTTTCGTCGGAATGTTACATGTTTGACTTTATATTATCGCGTGTTCGTATCTCGTATTGATAGAGGATAACAGAATGATGTCACAATTAAAATTAATAAATAATATATCGTTAAGACCGAGTTTAAAAAAAAAATTACAAAAAATTCACGAAGAAAAAAATAATTTTAGAAGATTACGCTTATCAAAGTATGTATATGAATGTTTGGATATTGAAAGAATCAAAGGAATAACCTAAAACCCGGGAAACATGCTGCAAATAGTATTTTTACTCACTCTGAGATGGTGTCTCCGATTTAGCGTTTTACCGACACTGAACAATTTTTTTATTACGATTTCACCAAACAAATAATTGTATTCATTAATTTAGACTTCACACATGCAATGCAAAATAACGTCAAAACAAAGTTGTCAGGTTGTCACGTGAGAAGTGTGACCTAACATACTGCTATTCCTGTGTCGACAATGCGCACTATGTGCGGCACTGGAGCGCAATTGAACAATCGATACCAACCGAGTGTCAAAACGAAATTGACGTGAATGAAACTCCGTTTAAAGTTAATTAAATCCGGCATTTTTAATTCGTCAATTAATTAAATAAAAACTATCGATTCGGGAATTACATGAGTTTGTTGAAATTGTAACTTGCTGACAGACGTTTTGTTGGTAAATCGCTAGACCGGAAGTCGGTAAAGTGGAGTACTCCGAAATTACGATTGGTAAAGAGAGATTCTCCCCGAGTCGACTTTAAATCGTTGGTAACGAAACAATCACATACGAAACCACAATTGATCAATAAACAAAACAATATTGATGGGACATTTTTTACTTTACGTGTTTCAAACAATCTACCGTAATTAATCGAACGTAGCATTTTCCATGACATATTTCTACTGCGCGTAAAACAGGATTTATAAAATCACTGTGGTGATCATTCGTGTGATTTGCGCATTTATCTAAATCATTTTTTACAAGTTGCCCTGCATGAGAAATAATTATTTCATTTTATCTCACTGATCGCAACGTTTCCCGAGGAGAGATATCTTTATCGTAAATTTGTGTCTGCGTACAAGTGTCGACAGCTGCAGCATGCATCGCCGCGGACAGGAACATTAACTGACCGATCGATGCCGCTTGAAAATAACCGTTCGCGCTATACGTTCGTTATTGCAAGAAATTCAACGCCGCACGCACACCGTTCTGCACGCGTATATTAAATTCTGAATCGAGCCAACTATATGGGACGAGCTAGTATACTGCTGGGGACTAGTAAGTATTGTGATGTATCAAGCCAATGATTGCCCGCGATTAATGTCATTGATTAAAATAGTAGTTGTAGTAAAAGTGCATTTACTAACAATATCGTGTATTTTTACACGATAACTGTATTTGTATCTCTATATAGTGTTTACACTATTAGATCATATAACGACGAGGTGGCTCTTTGCTCTTTTGCCTCCTGCGTACCCGGTCATACCCGAGAATACCCTGATACCTGCTGCCAACCCCTGTTCGATCATTAGTCGACCCACAGACGGAGGGGTAATGCCATTAGCATCCGTGTGTAGTGGGCAACGTCCATCTCCGTTGTCGTTGTCCACGAACGCGGAAACGATAACAAGCATAGACCGTTACGTATATACGTATTCGACATAATATCTCCGTGGCGCGAAGCCGATGGGTCCTGATATGTCGATGTCTATCAAAATTTGGCCGACGGACTGTCAAGATATAAAGCAATACGTACGATACTCCGAAAGAAACTCCGTGAGAAAATATCTACCGCGCTACTCACTTTCTTCCATCCTCACAATGTAAATTCACGATGGCTGGCAAACTTCGGTAACAGAACTTGTATCAACGCGTGCTGTGCGGTATAAAACCTATTTATCCTGCTTTTGCCGCATGTGCAGCTTATGTAAATAATAATAACACTTCTTCGTACATACATTTTCTCGGAAAGGGCATTTCCCAACGCTGTGTGCTTTTCCAATAATCTTAATATGAAGCTTAAGAGCACAGGGATTGCCGCTTCGTTTTAAAGATTTAATGTGCACAGTGGCTGTCATTTTCATTCGGTTGTTGTACTTTTAAGCCTTCAACCGTTAGACGGTCGAAATGGCCGCAATGTTGTTAGTCCACGCCGGCCCGAATGGAATTTCGAGTTAAAGTTTCGGGACAACTTTTCAATATCTCATGTTAATTTCACTTATCGAATTTAAGGGGCGTATCATCCTGAGTATAATTTCTTGATAAAATTTGCACTATATTCGAACGTTCCGTTAGGGTCGCGCACAACCCTTTATAGAAAAGTGGTTTTCTGCTTCTCGAACGCCGGGATCGAGAACAGCCCACCCAAGAGTCGAAGGTTTAATTTATGGTGCACGGACCAACGGAGGGTGAGATTTTATTATCTGGGAGGGTTTCGTTGAGCTGAAAACTGTTTGTTCGCTTGAATCGACGGTTGCAACGCAGCACAACATCTACGAGCGTAATACGAATTATTTTGTGCGTTTTCGAGTAAATCGGGCAGAACGACCTTGCAACGATGCGACGTTACTGTCAAGAGACACGCGTTTTACGTCAGCACGCACATGACGATGCGACCAGGCTCGGCGTCGCTCTGTCGACAGAGGAACATAATCAGTGTGCGCCAGAATTGAAAATTGCGCGATGTCGACAAATTAATTATCAAACCTGTAAAGTCGCGTGAGGTCAGGCTGTGTGTCGCGTCGATTCGCCGACATTAAACCACAACCACTCTGCGCTCTTCACTCCAACGTTTTCCAACATTTTCGCTAGTCGTCGCGCGCAGTTAACAATCCGGCATCATTTTACGAGCTTTCCCAGATAATTTACCACTGTGTAATTGACACGAGCAGAGTGTATTTGCTAATCGAATCGCTTCCCACCATCTCATCGGATGAGGTCGATAAAAAAAAATTATATTTCAACCCCTGACTATGAAATCCGATAATAATGAAAATTATAGCTTACCACTCGGCTCGGATACACTTCTGAAAATAAATGTGATATTCAAATAAATAAATGTGATATTGCGTCGTTTTTTCATTATTCCATAGAGAAACAAAAATGAATTGAGTCAACAAAATGTGCGCTCACAAGCGGCGAAATCAATGTTTCTTTACTTACTACGACAATTATTTCGGTCGATCGACCAAACATTTATTTCGCCACCCGTAAGCGCTCATTTTGTTGACTCAATTGATTTTTATTTCTCAGTGTGCATTTATGAAGCTCTTTGACGATTCTGTACGCGAGCTGCGTGTAATTTATTTTCGGCTCGGGCAAAAGTGGTGAATATGAAGCACCCCAATTGACACGTGAATCATTTGTGCATGGACCAGGCCATATTAACCATTTGTACCGTATAGATTTTATTTTTATTGAAAAAAGTTCTGGACGCTAATTGCACGTTCAGGCGAGCATAAATAAAATCAACGTTGGACTGATTTGACGGAGTAATTGTATCAACGACGGGCGCGCGAGTACCACTTGAGAAGTGAATGAAAGATCGTATCTGAAGCAAACAGAGATAGTCGGTTGCTTGTTCGGTCAATCAGAATGAGGGTGCTCAGAAAATGATTCGCTCCCGACAGTAACATTATAAAATGTTGTTGCCGTTATAAAAAAATTTTGGAAATTCGGCAAACTCAGATCCACTTGTAACTCAGAACAAAGATCGAACAAAGATCAACCTGTAACTCAGTCGACCTTGAACACAACGCAGTATATTAATAAATATGAAAATTAAGTTACTATTGTGGCAAAATTTCCCTGAGAGTTGCCGACACCGGTATCGGAATATAGGGTCAAATAAAAACCTAAAATAATTCACATACCGTCGCAATCTCGGAGGTTGTTTGGCTTTATTAATATATTGTATCCAAACGGGGAAAAGAGTAGATACCGCCGAGGGTGGACAAACACAATTCGAGTGGAAGCACTTCGCGCTCTCCATCGACGTCAGCGAGAGCCCTCGCCGGTTTTTAACGAAACTTGATCAACTCCGATATCACTGGCGAGCCTTTCAGCCAGTTTATCACGAGTAAACATGTACCTCGCACTCTGTTGACCCCGTCCCTCGGCCGACTATCATACACAATGCTCTCCCACGCCAACATCTACGCTCTTCATTTTTTTTTTTAAACTTTTAACACAGCTCATCTACTCTTGTTATCGAAATGAATTCCGGCCAAGTAACTTAGCATCCCGCTTCGGCACCTGCTGTTCCCTCGCCATTGCGTAACTGCACCGGTTCCATAACTAACAAAAAAAAATTAACACAAATTTATTGTGAAACACATTCCCGTGCCCAAAAATAGAAGACAAAGTTCGAACAGCCTTTTTTTTCTCAGCTACCCGGTTTTTTCTCGGTGTTCCACGTACCTACTTTCTCGTTATGAGCGAACGTTGTTCAAACTACCGTGCGCAAGTTTTATGAAAATAGTTTCCCAAGTTTTAACCCGGCGGCTTACAGCCACATCGCTGTGTCGCCTTACTGCGAAAGGAGGAATGGTGATTCGAAATTTTTTCGAGAGTAATGAGAACAAAAGCATACGTCTCTCCGCAAGGGTGTTCAACTTCCGCGAACACCGCAGCGTTGGACCCGGCGGACGCGGGTTCACCGGTAGCTTTATACTGATGTTGGACCTCGTTACCAACCCTTACGAACGGGAGGTACGTAGTGGATTTCCGTGTAACACGATGAACTCTGCCAACGGGGGTCTGCCGTCTTGTCGTCTTTATCGATATAGCTTGTATATTTTACTGGGAGCGAGCGGTTACCCGGTTACGTGGGGCAAATCACACGGAAACGTATTTTTTCGGCTGGTCCGTTATTAAGGGTGGATTGCAAATGTTTGCATAAGCCGAACGAAGCTTTCAGCCTCTTATCGTTCCACTGAAGGTCTCTGAAATGATTCGCCACAGAAAAAAACGATAATAAAAATAGAAAACTTGGATAATTCCAACCGATCTTCGGTGTCGCACAAGCTACGTTCAGAATCGTACAAAGATTATTGCTCGTCGCTCGTCTCTCGACGGGAATTAATTCAAGTGTTGAATGTAAAATTTTATCGCTCGACAGCCGGAGGCGTAAAGAAACGAGAGTGGGATCGGCAACGTGACCGCGAAACAGTTAAACCCCATGTCACGACTCCTCGGATACCGTTGACTTTTTTCCCGCAATTTTTTTTTCCCTTTTTTTGCCAACAGAAGCAATCGCTCCGAGCGGATTTGACGAAACGAGAAAAAAATCTGCGCGCACGCAAGCGTTTAATTACTTTCGCGTCGATGAATTTTGCGCTCCGACCGCTTGTCGATCGAATCAGGCGAATGCGAGCGAACGACACAGTTGCACCGCTGTTTTTCGCTATGGGCAAACAAACACTCCTTCCGGTAGGTATTGGGTGACAACGGAGTGGAGCCTGGGCCGTCGGAGACCATTGAAATTCATATCTGCACGAAGTGAAATGTTTTGATTGCGAAACAGAGCACGTATAGGGCACGACCGGTAACTGATCTGCTATAATCCGAATAACCATCCACCATAATCAACAGTAGATGCTTGAACGAAATACGCGAAAATAAAATGATCGAACAAGATACACCGGTGACCTAAAGTTTGCGCAAACATATGAAAAATACATTATTCATTTTAAGTGGTGCAGTAAAGGTTTCACGAATTCTTGATAAAATTGAAAATTCCATCGATCTTTCTTATAATTTGTTTATTTCAATTTTTAATGGAGTAGATATACAAAGCTGGCATTGAGTTTTATATGCACCACCGCGAGCGCTTATATTTATTTTCCATCGCAGAATTTTGTGTTTATCGCTCGATGAAACGAAGCGGCGGTTTCAATTCTTCTTGCCGTCGTTCGTGACGCAAGCGACCGCAATCTTCATCGGCTTCATCTGCCATTTGAGTCGAAGAGACTCGGGAAGCAGAGTTTGCTCGACGTACTGCTGCTCCTCCGACGCCTCGGTTCCAATGTTCGCGTCACGTTGCCTGAGAATGTGCACCTGGAATCAAGGTATGACCGTCGTAGGCGAAATCTCAATTTTCACAAATAAAAGTCATTATATTGGTCAATTCTTTTTTATCATTTGTTTCTTTTTTTTTTTTTTTGTAAATATACCCCATTTATTTCACCTTGTAGTGTACGAGTCTGCACTGATTAAATTTATTGTGACAAGGCTTGGGGGTGCATTGAGCGGTCGCCAAGTATCTCGGATAGTTGTCCAATCCGAGATCGATGATGTCGTACTGAGTCTCGCAGGTACACGATACCGGCCACGGCCTCCCGGTGACGCGATAAGACGCGAGAGCCTGTGCAAACATTTTAATTGATTTTACAGAGATTCAACCGGATCGCGTCGTCCGTTCTCGTATAAACTGTTTTTGTTTGTTCGTTTTTTTCTTCGTTTGCTACGTTTGATAATTAATTCCACCGTTCGCGAGCACATCGAGAAGGTGGCGATCGTTACCCTGGATACCGGACGTGATTTGTCCGGGACCTCTTCGAGCTCGGCGCCCCGTTTGTCCGGATAAGTCAAGCCGCAGCCGTAGCTCTTGCAATCCTCGAAACCGTCCGGAAAACCGGAATCCAAAAAGCCCATCTCGTCGGTCCAACGGCGAAGACCGTTTGCTCCCGCACTCGTTGCGATCCCCAGGACGCACAGTACAATCTATGAATAAAAATCAAAACTCCAATCTCACGGTATCATCGAAAAATTCGCTATATCGTATAACCGGTCTGCTTAATGCGTTTACATATATTTTCCTACGCATGCACGTTAAATCCCGCTTTCCGTTCCTGTAAAGTGAGCGCATAAAGCCACTTTTCGCATCGCGTACGAGAAAAATACTGTGCATGCGTGCAAACGCAATTTGGTATTTTTTTCGCACTAGTGCGATAAAATGCCGTTCTGCGCACACTTCCCAAAAACAAAAGGGTAATTTTCATAAATTCGTTAGGAAAAATTATGTGAATGGCAGGGGCGTAGAAAAAGGAGACCTGACTCGTGTGAATGCCGTATTCACCTTCGGCTCGTGCGGCATTTTCACACTCTTTAAGATCTCCCTTTCTACGCCCTTGCAAATAACTACTTCATGCGGTAAATCAACTTATCTCAATTTTTTATTCCATCTGATCGATAACTGACGTTACAGATCAGTTTTTATTTCTGATCGGTGCACTGATTAAGCAATCCAAGAAATTCGCGAAAAAAACTCACAAATCGTACTTACACTGATTACCGTGATGTTCATCTTTCTCTCGAAAGCATGTAACTCGGCAGAATCTTGGTGACGAATTGAGTACAACAAACCAAGGGTTCTCGGCTTTTATACGGATTTCGTTATTAGGGGGATGAACAACCCCCGTTGATGGGATCAGGTGAGAGGCGTACGATTCCGTTCTTAACAAAGCATCCATTAGCCGTTATTCGATAGCTAACTGCCATTCGATATTCGTGGTATCTTCTTGAGGAAAACTCTTACGATTAGGTGCCTAAATCGAACGGATACATTTTGCCAATTCGATACATTCGATACAGGTACGTTATGTTGGAAATCAACGACTAAGAAAAACGTGTAAAAATTGACTGTATGGTCAACGCGGCCAAAGCGTACATGATTTTAAAGTGGTCCAGGCAGGATCCAACATCGGACCTTGCGGGATATTCTCGTTGCCTTTTCTGTAACGATGAAATGTATAATTAGCTTCGCCTCTGATAATCCTACCTAGTACGACAACTGGATCAAGGTCCCCTAAGAGCCACATCCTAGGGCGAACCTCGCATTCGCGATGAAGTACTCAAGACGTATAAAAATTTTACTGGAAAATCAGAGGACAATCCCTCGGGCCCGACCCTGAATACTGCGAACGTGCGTGCCGCCTTGAAGTGCGATAGGTCGGCTCGAACGAGGTGCTTGCATTATAAAGTACACACGCAAAGTCAACCCACGCAGTGATCGGCAGAGAGCCCGTGGCAAATCACACGGGACAGAAAGAGACCCATGTGTGCCAATAACTGCTCCTGCCCTCTGCTTAAACGGCCAATCACCGGACAATCAACTCTATTCTCCAGCTGCACGCACTTGCGAGTTTCACGGTTACGGCAATTATCTTCTGCACCAGATACGACGGGGATCGATACGGAGCCGCTGTTGTTTTATCTTTCTTTGTTGGCTTGCTTTTTTTTTTACATGCCCTCACGTATGTTCCAGACACACGGAGGGTGGGGGATAATCTGTCGATATTTAGCAAGCTCTTGAATTACAAAGTGACGCTGAGCGCAGCCGGAAGCGAAATGCCGGAACGTTAAGAGTTAAAAAGTTGGGACAGAGAGAAACTTCACAATCTACCGAGTTTTGTGTTAAATAACCCGCTGGACGAATGCGGCAACCACGAAAAAGATGTTTTGTGAAGAAGGGGACAGCAGAAACGATTATGTGTATCATGGTTGTCACGAAATCCTCCAACTGTAATCCCCTGACTTTTCCCGGTTTTCCAGATTTTCCAGGTCCGCAGCAACCATGCATATGGAATGTTAACGTGGAATGCTATGGAAAACTATACTTGAAATGCTTGGAAATGGTTTTATGTCATGTTTATATATGAAGTATTTTCTGAGCATTTTGGACGGGATTGTAAAAAGTCGAAGAGGCCATACACTGGTATAAATCTACTACACCTTCTACTTGGGCCAAGCCAACGCCGCGGGGTTTTCGTCCCGGGTAAAAAAAAAATTGCAAAGTTGGAAGGAAGGAGAGTCAGGAAAGCGAAGAAACTAAAGAGGGTTGATAAGAAATATTCTAAGCACGGTGGAAATGTCTTTCGTTAAGGTGTCGCCAGGGATTCTCACATTGCCCGGAGGCGCTCTGCGCGGCGCGCAGGTACGATTTTCAACATTCCGTATCCTCCCTCCGGACACTAATCTAATATCACGTTGTTTGTCCTTTTCCGCACATAGTTGAACGACATAACGAAGCAGTGTCCGCGACGGAGAACACGTGTCTCGAGCCTTGGCCTTTAAAAATATTGCATCGATCCAACGAAACAGATAAATCTCGCTGTATCGGTCTGGATCAACAAAACACGGATCGAGATTAAAATCGACGTGACACACTTGCAATCCGGCATGACCGATGCATTCTTTGCAGAATAATTTTCCACTTATTTTTGTTCTATACGGAGAGATGTAATTTTTTGTCATCCTCCCTCAAACCCAGAAAGACTGGTGAGAATTCGTTTGAGGTAGATTAATTCATTATGATCAAGCTTAGTTTTAATGGCTGGACAGCTGTAGATGTATATATAGAACGAAAAGGGGCTTGGGGGGGGGGGGGGGGGGGGGGGGGGGACAAATCTCTCACTAATCCTGCAAAGAGCTCATGAAAACTTTTTAATACCCTATACCGAGATTATTCGCTTTATTAAAACCTGTGGATAGAGTCAAAGGACAGACAGCTTTGCAGGGAAGATACAGATTGTCTCTCCCTCTGTCATAGAAAATCATTTTGAATTAGCGATGAGAGTAATGGACACAAGACGGGCTCGTGTCGCCGACCGTCTCGGGGCTAGTGCACTATAATGGAGCCTCCCACGTCTGGCGATACGATACTGATATGGCATATCGAGTGAGTAAAATCATAAAGCCGTAACTTACATACTTGTACACGGAAAATACCCTATTCTGATTTTAACTATAAATATTACGCATGAAGAAGAGAAAATCCTCGACATGTCGATGTCTCACATATGCCTTCAGAGAGAAAGATATATTCATTTTTATAGGAATAAACTCGAGCCCGAATTGATATCAGAATTAAAGAAATTACAACCCTGTAATGTGACTCATCAGAAAATATTTAAAAAATTACTAAATCTGGCGTGATTTCGATAAATTCCGTGTTTGTGTTTTAACCTGATTCCTCAACCGGTGCAAAAAAAATTTGCTCACGTCAGTATGTGATATTCCACGTAATTTGGGATATAAAAAAAAATGTGCGCAAAGTGCCCCGGCTAAGAGTACAGATAGTTTGGATAAGTGAGTTCGTCACAGGTGTTATATCTACGGGTATCGGCTATTACGTGTCGGGGGGGAAAAAGGGTTCTCCGGAGCTTGCGCGCGCAATCCGTCCTTTCCCACTCTCCTCGAAGAGGCGAGCTGGCATACCTCTAAATACTTGGTGTCAGCGTGCGAGACAGCCACTGTACACCACGCGCTTAACCGGCTCAATCTAAACTGTCCTGACGAGGAACTCCGACGAATTCGAAATCGACCATCGACTTCCGCTACCAAACCGTACGTCGACGATGACGATCATTCGAATGCTCTGTTCGCCAGTGGCCGTCGTCCTGGCGATCGCCACCTGCGCCGCTGGAGCACCCGTGCAGGTATTTAAATTTGTTGCCACTCGGTTAACAATTTTTGTATTAATTCTCGTACGGCCTCATTCCAAAATGAAAATATATCGGCATAGATCTGTCCGAGATATTTTGCGTAGAAAACAATCCAAATTCGTAGAATTTCTTACAACAGAAATTAAATATGCGCATTACATTTCTTTTTTTTTTATCGAGTGAATTAATTAATTGAGTTATAATTGAATTTTGTAACCGATCGGTTCGAATGAAGATTTAGCGGAAAACAATTAATCTGCGGAGTGTCAAACGAGCGACGAATAATTTCCATTCAAGAAAATCCATAATCGTAATTTCCGTTCGTAATTTTGAAAAATCGAAATTTTTTTTGCTCAAAAGTTCCTTAAATCTTTGTGGCTCGGGCGGCGAGAAATCGTCTTGCGAAATTGAGGTCTGAGAGTGTGATCCGCGGGGTTACGACGAGTTACGAGTAACAAAAAAAATTGCCGCGATCCACTCGTCGCGACAACACTCGAACAACAAACCCGTCGCGAGCGTAATTTTCGCGAAACAATTGTCACAATGGTGGCGAGCCGCGTGAGAATGATATTCAAAATGCGCACAATGTCACAGGGTTGGATTGTTCCAACGTCATAACAAAGTTCGCACGAAACTTTACTTTTACTTCGGTCCCGTCCGGGTGGCAGCCAACCGACATCCCCAGGCGCATTTATTTCGCTGCACCGCTCGGCTACTTGTTGCGTCCATTCGCACACACACTGGAGCCCGTTAAAACTTTTCCCCGTCGACCAGTCTCCCGTTATCGACGCAACGTAATTTACCAACTATTGTACATCGCATCATCATCGAAAAGCTCGCCGCGAAATATCAAACATTTCGCGGTGTATCGATTTTATTGACACATAATTCGGGTCAAAGGTTTCGTCGGCCTGTACCGGTGTACACGTACATCTGGAGCACACAGTCTTGCAAACCAACGTGATTCGGTGGCGACTCTCAAACGCGCGAAATTATTCAACGATAATTTTTATTTCGCGGAATAAATTTTTTTTTATTTATTTAAACATTTTGAAAATAAAAAAATATTCAATTCTCAAAAATGTCGAGAAACATTATCCTCGCGGTCGGGCGATACAGTTTCGCCAATAGCAGCGCTTCGGTGGAGAATCTCAAACGCGCGAAATTATTCAACGATAATTTTTTATTTTACGAAATACGTTTTTTTAATTTCAACATTTTGAAACCGGTGCAGTGGCCTAGTGGTTAGCGATTTCGAATCCCGGTGCCGTCGCTTAGCCGAAAAATGAAAATATGGGCGAGATAAAGCTCTAGATATATATACGAGTCGTCTACACGTGCCTGTACGCGTACACGTGACGTATATATAGCTGTAGTCCATGTTTACATTGTCGGCTTGGGCATGACGTAGCTCCGGCGCCGTGAAGCGAACTTGGGACCGACCGTATCGGCATGTGGTTTTCCGCGGTTTTCCTACGCCCGTGGTAAATTTGCCATGGTGAATGCGAAACGGTGGGGAAAGACGGATGCGGCCCCACTTTGGGGGACTGGTTCGCGGCAGAAATGCTTCGGTGAATAATTAAATAATAATGTAAGGAAAGCCGGGCCAACCCACTATGAGACTCTAAAAGTTGGAGTCTCGATAAGTGGGAGAAAATGCAAAAAAATAAAATTTTAACATTTTGAAAAAAATAAATAAAAAAACAATTCATAAAAATGTCGAGAAGCATTATCCGCGCAGTCGGGCGATACAGTTTCGCCGAAGGGTCAAATTTCTATGAGGAGAATGTACATTTACGAGATTCGAACTAACAGAGTTTGTCGGCCAACTCACCAGAGAGTAGTAAGTTACATTACAGGCTTAACTTTTCCCATGAATACTGATATATCCCGGCCAGGAATGTGCCTGGCTGCCTCGGCGTACTTACATGCAGGGGTAAGCGGGGCAAAATGGAACCCTGGGGAAGAACGGATTTCTCCTTTCGAAAGTTGAGCCTTTTTATGTACCGGGAATGATTGATAAAAATGGTCCGTCTTGTCTGACCCGACGAATTCTGCAAGCCTGCATACCGATAACCGAGGACTCGGGTCGAGTCCTTATCGGGAATCAAGTTTGAAGGGGAATTTCAATTTCATTTCGTACCTCGTTATTTGTATTTAAAAAAAATGTTTTAATAGAAAAATCGAGTGTTCGGAGATATCGGAAAGCAAAGATCGATTGAACATTTTCGCTGGAGATCCAACTGGGAAATTCGAAGTGCGCAGGGAGAGATAATTAATCGGCTGTCTTCGGTATCTCGCTACGTGCCCCGGGGCTACCTCGGAAACCTTCTATTTGCTCCGACGACAGTGAAAATCGCACGCAAGTGGATGTCGGAAACGGATTTAACGTGGAGGTGTCTCGGAGTTTGCGAAGTCCAAGTTTGAATAATCGGTGACGCGAGCGAATTCTGAATTGGAAGTGGAATCCGGCGAGCAGAATCCCCAAAGAACCCTCTCGACAGGAGAACCGACGACAACAGCGAACATGTAATTCCCAAGGGTTCGCTAATTGCTTATTGGCCGGCAACGATCGAACGTGACACTTGACAAACAATTGCGCGCGTCCCCGAGTGGCTGAACAGTTACACACAATCATGCCGTAGGGGAGACCGGGGACAAAAGTAACACGGGTCAATTGTGACAAGCGGTAGGTTAATGGTACACCATTGGATGCCGAAGCGTTAGACTCTCGGGTTGTCGTTAAAAAAATTAAAAAGGATTTTTTTTACTTTTGTCCCCGGTCTCCCCTAATTTGCTAAATGAACGATACTGTAATGCCTCGTTCATTCTCCACCTAACGATGAAAGGTTTCACCTCTGGCGCGCTAATCCGGCAATTGGCAATGAATTGTACATTCCGCTTGCATTGCGGACCCGGACTATAACGCTTGCTTTTCGTTTCAGATCCAGGACGAGAACATAGGATTGAACAATGCAGTTTACTCGCAGCCCGAACTGGCGGAGGCCCTGGCCAGAACTTACGAAGCTATGGGTAAGTTTGTTTCTAATTTATTACGTATTGTTGCGAAGATATGAATATATAATAATGACTTTCCAGCTTTTATAGACGGACGATCGTGTCGAACGTAAAACATTGTATATCACTAACAATTTAAGCAGCGCTGTTAATAACGCTAAAAAAATGCTATATATAATCAACACCCTACATTCTTCCTGTGACGTTAAAGTGCGTACACGGTTGTGTTAACCCTTTAAGCTTTATGTGTATATACGTTAATGTATTTGTGACTGTCTTTCACGTGAAAAATAAATAAAGTGCGAGCCTCTGCCATATCGCGTATTAGGGCCAGGATTATCTCGAAGATAAAATTTTATCGAAGTTCCAAAAAAATATTAATCCGTCTTGGAGAAAGTGGTTAAGTGTTAGTTGAATGAAATTAATTTCAGCGGAAAATTATTTCGCAAACGCTGACATTATCGAACATTATCGCTGAATTTCGAATGTCGTTTCCTAAAATAAAAGTTAAAAACCTTCAACTTCGATCGTATCGTTAGCCCAATTAAAAATGTCCACGGAGCAAAAATATGTACATACATATTTTTTGTTGCATAATCAATCACCTTCTAGCTGGTTATTAAAAACTTTCGCGAATGTCGCCCCTTCGAGGATAAAGAAAGCAGAATAGAAACAAAAAAATTGACAATTTATTTAAAAATAGAAGTTTTCTCATATACGCTCCGTGTCCCAATAAAGTATCCACTCATCTCCGTCTCCGCATCGCGAAGTACCAATATGAGAGTTCAAAGACACGAGGGCAGTGTGGGGTTGTCAGCCGGAAATAATGCTGCTTTTAGACTACTCGAGGGTTGCACCGGCACGAAAATGAAGAGATAGAGAGGGACAACAAAAAAAAGATAGAACTGCCAGAAGTACATTTTCGAGCAAGTTAGAATGCTCGTGCGAACCCGTTCGCCTCGGTGGGCCAGAAACATTTCCTCGCTGCCACAACGGAGCAGCGTGACTGACCCATAATAGCTCCGAGCCACTTTACCCTCCCGCTTGTCCGACATATCCGACTTTTACTACTCACACGCTTAGCGTTGGAGCACATTCAGTTTTCGACTTCCCGGCAGAGGAAACCGGATAAATTTTATTATCCGCAGGGACAAGGGAATTCCCCGGGACAGTCGCGGTATTATTGTTCGTTTCAGGATCTCCGAACTTTTAGGCAAACGACGTTAAACCATCCCTTCCGCATGCAACCTTCGACCACGCTTACGCTTTCAGGGAACTTTAAGGTTTCTCACAAATATTTTATGGGGTCATCGCGCATATGGCGATCCTCGGAGAGAAAGGGTGGTGAGGAGGGGGGTGCGTTAATAATTTATTAAGACAAAAAAAAATGACAGAAAAATAAGGATGAAAAAAATTACGGTAAAAAAAATACCTACTCGAACACGCGCAGCAGCTAGCGGCGGCAGCGACGTGAGCTATAGCGATCGATTCGACCGTTGCGTGAATATTTTAGCGGGGAATCCCCTCGGCGATTCCGGACGCTGCGCTTCGCGAGATGCACGTGAATGATATAGGTGTGCGTTTTTTTTCGGGACTGCCGAAATCGATACGTGTCTTGACACCCTTACTTTCTCATGCCGATCATTCGCCCTGCGAATTTGTATTCGAACCGCTCTTCTTTTTTTTTTTTTATCTTCCGATTAGCGAGCGTTCCGTCGAACGCGCCCGGGATCGAAGAATAATAGAGAAACATTATTTTTCTACGGTGGAAATGGGTTTGCGCTCAACGCGACGACTCTTCGGGACGGAGTGAGAGTTTATGCGAGAGAAGACAACCGCGGAAGCGAATGCGGCGGGGAAACAGAATTCGCGGTATGTTCGACGGAAACATTCGACGTTATCAGTCAACCGCAGTCAAGTGCATGAGAACGAGGGTATTCAGACAAATAGATATAGTGTATTGCGAGCCACTCCACTTATGTAGGCCACCGCCCTCCCACTGCCTCGTTCGTTGACGAATCTTTATCAATTTAATTTATCTTGAGAATCCAAAGTGGATGATAAATGGACTGTATTATCTTGACATTTTCGGGGTGGCCTTAATCTTTTAATGATTCAATGACCATGTATGCACTCTTAAAGAAAAAAAGTTGAAAATTGGATTATCATATCGCTTCCTCATAACAGCTGAAAATTTAAATTTTTATATCGCTTTCTCATCAAAGTTAGAAGTTGAAATTTTCATATCGCTTTCTCATAAGGTTCCTTCATTTGCGAAGCTTCTTTTATGAGGAAGCATTGTCTGTATTTTTGGCTTCCTCATAGAGGAAGCTACGCGAATAAAGGAACCTTGTGAGAAAGCGATATAAAAATTTCTCGCGGATAATGTTTGCCAAATATACCCCATGAATGGATTGTATAATTAATTTTACTAATATTCCATGCGATTCGAGACAGCTGTGATGAATTTTTTTTTTTTCAATAACATTTTTGACTCCATAGAAACAGTCGATCCTCCTTAAGTTCCGCGCTCCGATGAGAAAATACATCTTCGTCGTCTTTCCCGCTGAGCATCAGCTGAGCTCGGGTTTAAGTTCTGAGCTCTGAACTTCACTAGCACACCTCGGAAAAGCAAAAGCCCATAAACGCCAGGCAATGTCGGAAGCAGAACCATATTTCATCGAAAAAACAATGTGTTGGCTTATGAGATTTTCTTTACGATTTTTCGTACGAGAAAAGGCGAGTGCGTCTCGCGGAATTTCAATATCCCTCACGATTACACGTCGGGTCGGAAGTTTATGTCAAATTTGCAAGCTGTGGGTAAGTGTACACATTAACAATCTGCCTGCACAACCCACCCGGCCTCGATGCGACAGTAGACATTTTTTATCACGTTCGGATCTGAAATTCATAAAGTGATTCATGAATTCAGTTACGACGTTTGTCTTACCATCGACACATTTCTAACAGGATTTCAGCAAAATTTATTCGCTTAAGCCTCTAAAACTGGGTCACGGAAAATGAGGTAAATTTTTGCACGATTTAGGAGTGGAGCAATATGTAGACCATCATGTATTTTCATTACGCTAGCCGGCCCTTCGAAAACCAATCGGTATAATTTCATCCGTCATTCACACTCTAATTTTATTAGTCGAAGGATGCGGGGGGAAAGCTGAATGTCATGGTCGGAGACATACGGGGATACATCAGTGCTTTTTTTTAAATGCCTTTGTCAAGCTTCCGGTTGTGTTTTGTATAACAATTTGTTGTTCCTTGTACGATTGCCTGTATCAGCGATACAACAAGCTAACGAAAAATATCACAAAGGTAAGCCACTAAGGTAATGGTTCTTGCTTCCGGTTTTCGTAAAAGTAAAATTCTTCGCTATTATCGAATTTTTCGTACTCTTCACCATATGGCGTGACTGGAACCAGAAAGTCGTATCCTCTCTTGTACAGCCATATAAGATACGCCTTTCCGGTTTTCGTCAAGCGGCATGCTTTTCTGCAAACTCATCTTGTGCGTGGGTGCTTCAACAGTAAAAACATGCCTGATGCATCCATACTAACGGAAAGCCTTGCGTCAGCCGAACGGCATGTGAACGTGGGGCAAAATGTGAGTTTGCATGCTAGGAATCCATACTTCAACTCTATCTATACGCGATATCTATCGACCTATTCGCCACTTGCTGCGGAAACGTGCACGAATGTTTATTTTTATGTTTCGTGTCGAGTGTGTGGACTAGAAAAAAAAAATTATTTCATTGTATCGAAATATCGTCTCTTTCAGAGTGGCAAAGAAGCCGCGAACAAGAGGACGAAACCGGAGAAGATCGAACGAGAAACTTGGACCACATTGGGGGCGGGAATCTTCTCCGCAACTTGGATCACATAGGCGGCAGCAATCTTCTCCGCAACTTGGATCACATAGGCGGCAGCAATCTTCTCCGAAACTTGGATCACATAGGCGGCAGCAATCTTCTCCGCAATTTGGATCATATCGGCGGTGGAAATTTGTTGAGAGCCTTGGATGCCGAGCGACACGCCGATTTGCGATCGGGCAACAGCTTACCGACGGTCGGTAACAGAGTCGTCGATCCGAGGAAAAAATCCGACTCTCCTGCGCCAACGCCCGCTTACAAATGGGATCCGACACGTGGAACATTGGATTCGATCGGCGGTCCGCACTTTGTCCGACGCGCCATTAGCTACGTCAACGAGCCCGAATTGGGCCTCGAGCATATCGGCGGTGGCGATCTCTTGAGAGAAATGAAAACAGACGATAAATACAAGATGTCGCAAAGTCGCTCTCGCATCGAGCCCGAATTGCGCTTCGAGTACATCGGCAGTGAAGATCTGCTGAGGGAAATGAACAAGGACCGGAAGTACACGCAGTCTTAGATACCCGTTTGGAAAAACCACCATCGTGCGATGCGCCATCGCGCGTCGTTAAGAGGAACGACCGATTAAAAATATAATTAAAAAATGGAGCCTCAAAAACTTCGACAACGATTCATCCGCCGCTTGGCACTCTCTAGTCCAATCCGCACCCTTATCGATATATCGCTTTGATAAAACCAAAGTGAAATGATAAATAAATAAATAGTTAGAAAATTACGTGCCGATGGCATCGATGATATACATTTTAAGAGTACCGAATATATGTATTCTACAATTATTTAATGAATCGGTGTCACTGATTGCGAACCTTTATCCTTTTCCTGTTGATTATTTCTGAGCTTGATAATTGAAACTTTTTTGACAAATTTTTTGTGCGTTTGCCAGGTGTACCTGCACCGCGCAATTTGGACCCCGTCGGCGGTCCGCATCGCTTGCGTCAGCCACACAGGAGTCTGGATTCTCTGTCCGGACCGACATTCGATGAAAGGAAGAGATTCGAACACACGTAAGACATGATTTATCGACAAAATTTTAAGCGTTAGGATCTAATTTTTTTTTCCTTTCTTTTTTTTTTTATGTCCGTTGTTTACTGCATGTCGAGCAGCACTCAGGTTCGCTCGTAAAACGCTAACCGCTCTCTGCTCCATTCGACGCAACAGGTCTTCCCGCGTCATCGGTGTTTCAAAGAAAAACGCTCGAAACCATACAAAATGTTTCTAAAAGATGCAATTTTTGTTCAATTCTTTTGAAAAATGTCATTTCCAAAATACACAATGAATTGATAAAAAAATATATATATATGTATTCACATATATAAAAGTGCGTCGGCGGTTAAAAAAAATGTCTAAGGTTTGAGGTTCGCAAAACAAGAAAAAAGGCGAGATAATGTGAAAAAGAAAATAACGGGGCGAAAGTAGTCGTCGGTGACTCGTTTGGGCGTCGGGGCCAAAGTACTTTCGGTTGTAGACACGGCGACAGGGGAAGTATAGAAAGCGGGGGCGAAGAGCGAGCGCGATAACGCGAAAAAGAAAAAGCTTGCCGAAAGGCTCCCAAGGCGCAGCTCAGCTGCTTCAAAACTCCCCCCTCCGATAACGTCAAGCTAATGCTATAACCGCACGTGTGTCGCAGTTGTGCAATTTTTTCTTCTTCTTTTCACTTCTTTCCTCGATCACGAAGAAAACGCGTGTCAGACATAATAAAGTGCGGTAGATCGTTAAAGCAGTACAGGGATGAGGGAGCGCATCGGAGAACGTAGATGGCTAGAGTAGTTTGCCGTGACGACATATTTTACCTGACCCGCGGGCGGAAGTTACTTCCCCGAGGAAGACGAAATTGCCCACTCGGCTTTCAAGTGCTGCGGAGCCAACTAACTTAAGCTGCACAGGCTGAACTCTTCGTAGAACTAACTGGGTCCGGCGGTATTGTCAACTCGATCATGCTCTGGTTCAGTGCCGGAGTTCTTAATATCGTTGTTAGCTAGCACGAATCTCGTAACTCACAAGTTGGGAGCTCTCAAAAAATTATCTAATAAATTGTGGTCGGGGTACGAGAGGTACGATCGAGTGAAGGGAAACTACCTGCAGCCTTACTATTCGTTGTAGGAGAGAACGGGGCAAAACGGACCATTTTTCTAAACAATCATAATCCTTCCAATAACCACATATTTCAATCAGGCTCACATAGTCGAAAGTAATTTCGCGGTATCGGTTTTCGTTTCTAGTCGTTAAATGGAATATTTTTTTTTTCAATTAATTCGAATTTATAGATAACGAGCCGAATAAACCAAGCGGCCGGAACCAAGAGGCGTGAAATTCAATAGCTGATAATCACGACCCAGTGCCTTCGGCGAAACCAATAAAACATAATTAACGATGTGTTTGCAGAGTGCCGTCAGGCAGGTATTGAAAGAGCGGGGAGATCCTCGGTTCCAATTCCCAGGTGCGCCAACGCAAACACTGGAATTTTCTGTTTCGCCCGTGTTATTTGAAAAAAAAACCAAATCGTTTCGAAATTAAACTATATATTTTTTGTCGAATTTTTGAAATTTTGTCTGAAAAATTCTTAATACATTAATGTATAACATTTTTTATTTTTTACTCGAAAAGTCGTAAATTACATAACTAACGGAGATCATTGCATGAAGTTCTATCGTCAAATTGGCGTTCCACTGTTGCGCTGCGTCGAAGCGAAGGGAAACGAAACGCTATTGAATTACGTGGACCGAACACGCGAGGCAAAACCTCGATGATCTACGCGTTCGGAGGCTGACGGGTCAATGGAAACGACAATCGGAATACTCCTGGGGCAGCTTGATATGATTGAATTCGTTTCACGAGCGGACAGTAAAAATTTCAACCCGCCTGCCCTCCCCTCATGCACGGATAGAAAATCGTTCAGGACTTCTGCGCGAACCCATTCAGCCTACGCCGATACAGTCAAAGAGAAAATTCAATGTCAATTTGTGCGCTTGCCGATAAAAGCTACGCAATAATTATTTTTTATCGATATACCCGTATTGTTCGATTTATGGAAACAAATTGCGAGCATTGTGTTACTGACACGAATTTCCATATCAATTTTCATTTCAGAATCCAGAACAATCCTTACAAGCAGAATTTCAACAGGGAGGCAATGAATCACGTGCGGATCGAGGGATCGGCGAAGCGCAATTTCGACGAGATAGATCGGACGAATTTCGACAGCTTCGTAAAGAGGAACTTCGACGAAATCGATCGAAGCGATTTCGACAGCTTCGTGAAGAGAAGTCTGATGGATGCTTATCTCGCCGCGAGACAGCGCTAATTATAACCGCACCGATATATTCATATGATAATTATTGTTTAACGAAGTCAGATTATTTCGTTTCACCTGTGTCGCCGTGCTTTAGGGGTGGATATTATAACGAGTAAAAGTGGGACAAGTGAAATTTTAAATTCACTAAAAAATTAAAGAAAAAATACCGCTCCGATATTTCACATGTTAAACGTCGTTTGACATTCAATCTCCAATCTCTAATCTAGTCGGTGTTTAACAGCCAAACGGTGATCGACCTTTGGATGAAAATTGTTTCGCGTAAAATTGGAAGTTTATCGGCTCGACGAGTCTCTCTGAATCTCCCGAGGTAATCGGATGTTTTCTAGGATTTAGTCTGACGGCACGAAGGAAGAGTAACGATGGACCGGAAATTATGGAAATTTAGCTACGAAGATTTTGACATCGTTGTTAATTTTAATCTTCTTAACGTCCCAGCCTACAATTGCTTTGGAGCTCGAGAATCAGGCCTGTTTCGCGTACTCGGATTTTTTCGAAGATTCGACGAAATAATTATCTGTCCGAAGTTGGGCTAAACGAGTACTTGCGCGAATTGTTAGAAAAATTAGCGATATCCCATCGTTCGCTCTACGTTGATGTTACAAATGACTGTAAGAATATATAATCTAAATAAAATGTATGTATATTAATGGGAGAAAATTCAAGATTAAAATCGATCATTCGCCTTCCATCATTGAATATAACGCACGGTAAGTGGATTTAGAAAAAAATTCTATGGACAAAAAAAAACGAAAAATGAACCAATTTAAGACTCGCACTTCCAAGTGGGGCGGAAACCGATGGGTTTCATCGTTGAATCGTGTCTCTGTTCGCCGAGCAGTTTCACGACCGGCGAGCCGGCATCGGCCAAAGTTCGTGCCTGATCCTTTGATAGGGTAGAGCTCGAGAATTCTGTAAACTCCGATTTCGAACGAAGGGACGGTTGGGCGGTGGAAAATTTCGAAACGGGATTCTGGAAAGTCGACTCGTTCGCGCCGAGGAACGTAGTCGTGGAGGTTTTAAGCTTCCTCGGAGTCTTCGGACGCTCCGCTGTCTGACAGCGTTCTTTCCTTCTCGACGCTGCAAGAATCTTCTTAACTTCGGTGTTTATGTCGCTCGGAGTCTCGACTTTGACGCTCTCGGTGTTGTGATCCATCCGGACGAGCTACGAAGAAAAGTACGGACGCGATTGCACATTTCAACGAAACGAACAGATAGCCTCGGTTTTTTTCAAACGTAAACGTCTGTGACAATTAATTAAAGAAAATTATTCATTTTAATGAGCCGAATTTTCAACGTGTTCTTCGTTTTTAGACGATCAACGCTGCACGATAATGCGATGCGCTGGGGTCTGGGAAACCCCCACGCTCCCATTCTCGGCTCAAGGGAAAACTAATTAAGGGAAATTAATTAGTGAAGAAGCGTATGGACGTCGAGATATTATTTTACAAAAATAGCAGATTCCCCAAGCGAATAACAAGTGGATTCTACCTCTATAACGCCTTCCTCCAGAGCGTTAAAACGTCGCAGAACCAACGCCATTTTCGAGCTGATTTTCGTCAAATTGTGCGTCACGTAGAGCTCTCTTCCGATATCACCTTCTATCTGCGCGTCAGAAATGTTTAAACTTAAATTTAACATTTTTAACCTACCCTTTAACTTTCATTTTTAACTTAAATTATTGACCGTCATTGTGAACTTCAATTTGAATTAATTAATGAACAAATCATTTAGTTGATTTAATTTTTATTGATTGGGTTCGATTTCGAAACGAGTACCTCTTTCATTGCTTCCGAAACTTTGATATTCATGTAATCGAGACTCAGACGGGACTGACGGACCTGCCGGGAAGCGATACTTTGGTGGAATCAATTGCAACAATATCGTTCTCCACGCTACTCACTATTGTGTTGAAATGTGAAACTTCCGCTACGAGCTTGTAATGCGATTTCATCACCCCAAAAAACTGCAAGACCGAAAGCCGGTTAGTGAACTATAAATATTTTTGCTGCGTTCTTAAGTTCCCATACGGATTATTAAAACACGAAAGAACAGCTGTAACTCACGCGTCTGCACGTGTACATAGCGATCGTAAGATTCACGAGCAAAAATATAACGCTGTTGAAAAAACGGTAGACCAAATACATTGTGTTACTTTCGATAAATATTTTTTGTTAGTCGCAAAAATTGATAAACGCGATGAAATTTTGACGTTGACAGCAGTCAAAATGAATTAAATAAATAAATAATAATGACAAGTGGTAGCGACGAGAATCGATATCAGCTTGGCCACGTTCAGAAATACCCTATAAATACCCTAAATAAGAGATTGTCGAATACCGACGGGAAAATACATGGTGACTGTGTGAGAGCAATGTTTCTGAAATCTGAGTTTGGAGTAATCGATAAACAAAGACGTTAAATTTAGAAACTGCGACAGGTCAGATGATAATAATAATAATAATAACGACTCAAGGAACACAAGTTACACGGGCCTTAGAGTGACCTTGCGATTTTCTGCTCGGCACTTTTGTAAGCCCAGATAGAAAACAGTTGGACACGCACTGGTTGAGTAAGTTACATCTTTCATTAGGAAATCGTATTAAAACGACGATGTAACTTTTACTTCGTTCCGGGCAGTGACAACTAATCGGGATCAACATGTATGCATGTGTCATATCGCGAAAACTCGCCAGAGCGCAATGAAAAAAGAAAGAAATGTGTTCGAGTGAGCAGTCACTCGTTCCGCAGCGAACTTCGATAAACGTAATAAATTGAACACAGAAGGGTTCACACAGCGTCCTACGTTGTTGCTCTGATAGTATGAATACTTATCGGGAACAACCCCTATTTTATTTCTAGAGCAATTATAGCACCAAGCTGCCTGCGCCGTCAAGCATGAGTGCGGTTAGTTGCATGGTTCGCCGTTCCTAGCCCAGCGCTAACCACTGTGCGTACATTCCGCCCGTGGAACCGTCAAAAATATGCAAAAATATGAGAAGCTCGAGAAAATAGGAGAAGGTACGATAGTAACCGGTGTCGCTACTTTATTTCTACGTTATTTTGCAACAATTTCTATCGTGCGAACAATCGACGTTTATCGCGCGCCGCAGTTTACAAGTTTTGCGAACGTGTTGTGCTTCGAGGACGTTCAATGCCGACGAACTGTCACATTCGATGTTTATGTTTGTTTTTTTTTCACCTCAATTTATCGTACCATTTTTTCAGGCACTTACGGCACGGTGTTCAAAGCGAAGAATCGCGAGACCCACGAGATTGTTGCCCTGAAGAGAGTTCGTCTTGACGACGATGACGAGGTACGTAAAATAGGAAACAACAACGCCTCCCCCCCCCCCCCCCCCCCAACCCACCTCACGCCCTCCGGCTGTCCTCGGTATTATCGAATGCACGTACTCCATTCGTTTTGCTCTCGAACAAATCTGTTTGAAATCGATATTTTTTCATTCACAGGGTGTACCATCGTCTGCGCTTCGAGAGATCTGCCTGCTCAAAGAGTTGAAACACAAAAACATCGTGCGTCTTTACGACGTACTCCACAGCGACAAGAAGCTTACACTGGTGTTCGAACATTGCGATCAAGATCTCAAGAAATACTTTGACAGTCTCAATGGCGAAATCGACCTTGACGTCGTCAAATCTTTCTTGTAAGTTTGCAACGCGACCTTTCCGCTGCGTCAAAGTTTTGTGTCATCTTCTAATTTGGGTTAACTTTGCCGTACGACTTTCAGATACCAATTACTATGCGGATTAGCTTTTTGCCACAGCCGCAATGTACTGCACAGAGATCTCAAACCACAGAATTTACTCATCAACAAGGTATCGAGACAATACAAATTTTCTCTCGAGAAGGGACGAGAAATTTCTAATTAGGCGACGTCGTCACAACATGGAATTAATTTACAGTCTTTTTCTTTTGCTTTCAGAATGGTGAACTGAAGCTGGCTGATTTCGGCTTAGCCAGAGCATTCGGTATCCCAGTTAAGTGTTATTCCGCCGAGGTGGTTACCCTGTGGTATCGTCCGCCGGACGTTCTCTTCGGTGCTAAGCTGTACACAACGTCCATAGACATGTGGAGCGCCGGATGCATATTTGCCGGTAAAATTTCGTCGGTTTATCATCCACGAGGCGACGATTTTCGATTTTGAAACTACATAAATAAATTTATGGAATAATTGCAGAATTAGCTAACGCAGGCAGACCTCTCTTTCCCGGATCTGACGTCGATGACCAGTTAAAAAGAATATTCAAAATGTTGGGAACACCGACGGAAGAAACTTGGCCCGACCTCACGGCACTTCCCGATTACAAACCATTTGCCCGGTATCATGTGACCCAGGGCTTGGCTCAAGTAACACCAAAGCTTACCGTTAGAGGCAAAGATTTACTTCAGGTAATTATTACGAAATTATTGAGCAGCGAGATTCATCGTATTTGATTAATATCGGTGGATTTTTTTTTTTTTTTCAGAGATTATTAGTTTGTAATCCGGCACTTCGGTTATCAGCTGAAGGAGCCATGGCACATCCCTACTTCAACGATTTGAACCCTGCCATAAAGAACGACCGATGCCAATGAACGCGTTTTCCGTTAAAACTAGCTCGACTGACTGCACGTAGCGCGCGTAGCGCAGCGACCAAAAAGATTGAAATGAAAAAAAAAAAAAAAAAGATAAATAAACACTCCGGTACAGATTATTTATTATATGATACGCGCTCGGTGCGTTTATCAAATTGTGAAGAAAATATTCACGAGTCCTGTTTTATATACATAATTGTCCAATAATAATGAATAAAATTGTCAATTTTATCATGAAAAAAGTAAAAAAAAAAAGAAGAAAAAAAAGGAAAGAAAATCTCTGACAATTCGAACAAATTGGTCTTTGGGAATACGTTTATTAATTAAATTATTATATAATATACATTATGTAACAATAATGACTCGTACAGCACATAATCGTGAGTTATCTGGGAAATAAGTTTCGAATGTTGCTAATAAGATTACGAAAACTCGTCGAAATCATATATCGTTCGAAGGAACCTTGTTAGAAAAAGTGCTACAGGAGTCTTTAACGATCTCACGCTGTGTGGAGGTAAACGAATGTTAAATCTCAAAAATCTTATTGATATCTACATCGCGTCGAAATGGAATCTGTGTGCCTCTTGCAGTCTCTCGATTTTGTCCTCCCGTCGTTCCTTCCAGTACAGACCGACGATTATCGCAGCGATCAGACAGCAGGTCGACGTTAAAGCGGCGACGCTCAGTAAAATCAGTTTGCTCGGCGTCACGAATAACTGTGCCTTCCATCGGGACGGTTCGCTTATCGGATTTGGAATAACCACCATCTGCGAGTTTGGTATTATTTGCGTCCATTCCCGTAACTTACCCGATACCTAAAACAAAATCAACAAATCAACAGACATTCAATGTATCATGTACCTAATTTGTTATAATATTCATCCAATGAATCCGACGATTGAAATTTTATCTGTTGCGACTTTATCTTAGATTTTGTACGACTGACAAAAAAAAAAAGAGACAAATGTTACAAACGTTAAATATCCATTTTCACAGTTTTGACGATCACGAAATGTGCTCTTTCAGAAAGCAAAATATGGTGTAAAAAAAAAAATCCTCTCTCCGTAGAAGCTCTTACCCCTATCGTCAGTGTGTTGATGAAATTCGGTGTCCTCCCCAGGCCGAAAGTAGTGTAAGGCAGATTGAGTGAAAAATGTGCACTCTGCGGCAACTGAGCGGCTATAGCGCTTCTGGGACTGCCGTCTTGCGTAGTAGTTTTGTAAGCGATGGAAGGTCCGGGCAAATTCGTACCATAAGTACGCTTCTTCTTTCCGAGCGTGCCCGGCGAGATGGGATACTTGCTGTTCGTCAGACCGGTCAGTACCATGACCTTGACGAAATTAGCGTCGTAATCCAAGCTGTTCTTGAACGCAGCCGTGCGATACTTGTCCTTGTCGAATTCCACGAGTATCACGTCCAGTATACCGTCTTGGTAAAAATCGTAAAAAACCGCCATAACACTTTCGTTGTTGAATGGACTGAGGGCGTTCCATTGAATCTCGAAGGTTCGATTGAAATTTCCACAATTATTGGTGCACTCCGAGTTGAGAAGGAGAAAGGACCGAATCTGTGCGTTCGCGGAGCGGAGAGTCGCCAGCAGATCGGGATAGCCGTCCATATTGAAATCGCCGCCGCGCAGAGTTATCGTGTCCGTGTACAATCGCGACTTTATATCCGAAGGTGAGACGAAGCCCCACAAAACGTTTTCGTGGGTGTTGTCGTGAAAGTTAATTTGCAACTTGTGCCAAGCGCCGTCGCTGTGAATCATTATCGCGCTGCGGAGGCACTCGGAGTCCTCGCAAACCGGAAGTACCAATTCGATTTTACCGGTGAGTTCGACGTCGAGAAAGAGAGACTGGCCGATGTGCCCGCCGAATCGTTTGCCCTCGGTCTCGTTGTAAGGCAGCTTGATCGTATGATTGAAAACGAAACCGTTACGAATACCGCGCCAAACTTCGAAATATCGATCGGTAGTTACGACGAGGTCGGGCAAAAAATCACCGTTCAGATCGAGAAACGCGTTCGCGTGCGGTTTTCTTATGGGAAGCAGGGAATGAAGCTCGCGAGGTCGCTCCATGAGAATCGCCTCCGGAGCTGTTCTGTTTCTATTGAAGATCCAGAAAGTCCTGCGATCGTCCAAGTCCAAGCCAAAAAGGTCTATTATCATGTCCTGATTGTAGTCTACCGTCAATGGTTGGCCGTGCATCTGCACCAGAGGCTTCGTCTCATCGGTGCAATTCATTTGACCGTCTCCGCCCCACAGAATGTAGGCGTTCATGACTTTGCTCGGACTTATCGTCGTTACGAGAACGTCCATGAAAACGTCACCGTCAAAATCGCCGGGCACGACACTGGTCACTACATTGGTGAAGGTACAGCTCAGATTCTCATTCGGCTGCAGAAGGGGCTCTTGCTCGGCCGCCAGCAGGATCTCCAGGGTCTTGCCCTCTTTGCGCAGTACGAATACGTCCGTCAGTTCGTCCGAGTTGAAATCGCCAAAGGCTGCTGGCATTCCATCGAGGACATTGCCGAATACAGCTGATGTTATGTCGCTGCACGATACCCCGGAGATGATTGCGACTAGCGCAACGAGAATGTATTTACTTTCCATCTTGACCAGTTGTCATGATCTGTCGATAAATTGCTTTGAAAAAGCGTCGTACAGCGATACGACTTTTTTTTGCTGATTTTTATCACAATATTGAAAATAAATAATAATAATAATAATAATAATAATGATAATAATAATAATAATAATAATAATAATAATAATAATAATAATAATAATAATAATAATAATAATAATAATAATAATAATAATAATAATAATAATATTAATGGAATTAATATTATTATTATATTGTTAATAATAATATTAACAATGCACTAATAGATGTATACCAGCGGAAATGAACAATCGTTAACTACCTGGAGACCATGGACGAGTGTGACGGGGTAATACAGATCCGGAGAGTGAGTCAACTGAGGCTGGATTTCATGCTGTTGCGTCGTTCGGGAAAACAACCCGTCACTAGATTCGTTCCAATCCGACGGATATTTATACTCGTGCAGCGGGACACGAACGTTGTGAAACAATCGATCGGTCGGGAAACACTTTTTTATGTACACTCTGTATCTGCGCCGCTCTGTTTTTCTGACGTTTATACGCCGTAACGAGGTTAACGAAAATAAATGGCCGTTGGTGCAAGGATCAGCCGTTGATTTCGTTGGATAGTACCGGAGGCGCCGAAGTCGCGCAGGGGCGCTGCGGTCACCGGTGTTTACGCCAACGACCTTCGTTCGTTTAATCGGAGGACTCGGATCGTCGCACTGTTCGCTTCGACGGGTAACTACGCGGATGGAGGAATGAATTCTGATCATACCGGTAAGAATGTTGTGCAGATGCACTAATAAAATTGATTATAACATGCGGGATCGCCTAGAACATGCTTAACCACGCGTCGATTTGGCACTGTCTCGACACGATATTGCCGCGCGAGCACAACGTTTCCTACCACTCACATGCTGTACGCTTCGGGAACGTAACTCACACTCGCGCGATCGAAAATATTATTTTGTTTATGTTAGCATCGCAAATATTGTACGCGACTCGCGAGTTCGATACGACACGGATTTTAAAGGATAGTTCGGACTAGATTTAAAACACATCGTATTTTGGTCGCATGCGTTAAGTACAAACGACAATCGCGTATTGTCAACTGGCACTTGCACAGGCTTGCCGGTTCAAGTCGTCCTCTCGCAGTTGTTGATTTTCCGTTGCTGTTCGTTACGAGCAACAGCCAATCAACGCGTTCTTTAGTTTCTAACGTTTCCCGTTTGAACGCTTTGTCGAGCAACTGTTTATTTCTCGTTGCTCTTAGTTACCAGTAGTAGCCAATGAGCGCTCTCCTTTCTCTGTTGCCATGGAGATCAACAAATTGCAAGTAGCACCGGTGAGGACGAGGCTGCGCACGAAAATAGCGCCAAGACGACGCGAAATACTCCGGGAATGCACGTCTATGCGCATGCGACTCCAAAAATTAATATGGAAATTGCTCTTTACAGCAAACATCTTCTCATTTGGTGCTACCTATTCGGAAGACGTAGTGTACTAGTGACCGTACGTTTGGTGAGGTTGGTCTCGATAGAAGTTTTGCTTTCGGTCACCTATCTGCTAATCGAGCGGCTCGTTTCGACTGAACACTGCACGGACAGGGGGATCGATTCTACTCACGTGGGTAAGTTTCAACTATTCTAACCAGTTATAATATCAGCAATCAACTGTAACATATTTTTTAAGACCATCGAAATTAGCCACTGGCTCGCCACGATATTTTCACATGCTTTCGCTCTTGCCACTGTCCTACATGCATACATTTTGGTCGCTTTGAGTGCATCATTCACCCTCGCGTGACAACTTTTTTTTCGTATCCCATATAGCACGAAATATTTTTTAATTATTTTATAAATTTTTTCAATCATGCAAATCTCACGAAACATTTCTGAAATACATGAGAACAATGTTTTTAAATATTCTATCAAAATATTTGAGCGGAAACCTCTCAAAAACAACTCCGTACCATGCGGGCTAGTGAATATTATACCAGTACGAGATTTCGACATGGCATTTTTTTTTATGAAAGTTACTTTCTATGGTTATTTGTGTTATTCACAAGTTGGCAAAATTAACTCGACCCTTCCTGCATTTGATTATCGATTTGGGGGGGGGGGGGGGGGGAGATAGAACCTGTATGAACGAACGTGCGGGAAAACGACGCAAAACAGAATCTTATCATTACACGGAGGGAATATCGCCAGATGTTTTCGGGACAGGGTTTCGGGTCCGGTATGCGCAAAGTACCGCCCGCAAATACAATTTTGCCGTATAAGATTGTTTATTTATCTGCAATTCTATTATCACATATTTATAATCCCAACGATAAAAATATATAATCATGATTTTACAACATTACGCGGGGTCATATTTTGTTTTCAACTATATGTACATCGTTCATAAATATATTTATATAAAAATATGAGACGTACAATTCAGTGACGGGCTATTGTACAGAGTGCTCAAAAAAAAAAAAAAAATTGTCGGGCGAGTAACCGAGAAATTCTCGAATTACATTGCAACAAGAAGAAGACAAGTTTTTTCGTTGGCGAATGAATTTTTTTATTTTTATTTTTCGATTCATCGCAACGTTCAGAGCACCCAGCCCTAGAGGAGATAATAAATCGTGAACTCTCAAAAGGTATTCGATACCCGATTATAGAAACACGGATCGGAGGCACTTCGAGGGTAGAAATCGCATGGAACGCGATTTTTTTTTACATTGCACAATATATATATTCACACAAATATTTTAACAACGTTCGGCAGATCCCGATCCTATTCGCACGATGCAAGTCCGTTAAGCCACGCGTGCCGAATCGTATTGATATGTATCATGGCGGTCAATAATCAATAATTGTGACAGATCAGTTGTGGCAAACAAATCATACGGTCGGGGAAAAAAATTCAAATATATAAAATGTATATATGTAAGTTTATGCATATTCTCAATCAATTTATGCTGCACAGTGGCGATATAATTAATTTCTTTGCAAGAGTAAAATAAACGGATCTACATTTTGGGATAATATTGAGCGTAAGTGAATTTTTAAGAATTAAAAAAAATATATATATTTTTGCTCACTGATCACCATTCGAGGGTAGCTAGATTCGGCACTCGGCCGGACGTGCATTCGCAGCCGCCTTATAATTACGTATTGAACAACGCGTCATCACAATCTCAGGTGTGTAGCCTCGATTCTCAAAATTCGTATAAAAAGAATCATATATCTGTCATCCGTTGCAAGTTTGTGCCAAAACACGAAAAAAGAAACGTAACTTATGTAGATAAAAAAAAACAAAACGAAGAAAAATGCAATCTATTTATACAAGGGTAAATATCGGTTCGTTCGACAATTATCCTCTTTTTGTTCTACAAGTGCTGAGAGGTAATTCATTATTCTTTTTTTTTTCTTTCATTTTCATCTTTTCCATATAAATATCTACAATCAATAAATTTATCTATGTCTATAACTTATTACGATCCTACGAAATATCATATATCTACATTTTTATGTATAAACCATGTTTGTATTGTGTCGCGTGATTGGAAGTGCACAGGAAGTTCGAGAATCCCCCGTATAATCTTCGATTAGATAATATACAAATAACGTGATATTTTGGCTAACTGAACGGTCTGTTGTGATTTTCTTTTGTTCTTTTCTTGTTCTCTCTCGTTTTGCCGAACAATACAAAATGGCAGTAGGTGATAATAAAAAATAAAATAGAGAGTGGCGAACATGTGGCGTTCTACTCTAATACTGCTGCCTCGACGTCGACTCAAGATTCGTAGAATCCAGCTCGGACGACAGGATGTTTTTTTTTTATTTTTGTTTATTTTATTTTACCGTGTTCGCAAACGATTGTCCAAGCCGGACACATTGTTCCGATCTTACTAATGCCCATTTACGAGCACCGAGCATATTTTCCGGTCGTATGTGCTTTATCGAACTCTTTATATCCTTTCGATAAATAATTGCAATCATTCAATGCGCAGATACACACGCCATTCGATAATTCAAATCCAGTCGAACAGTAGACTCTCACGTTAGCGCAGCGATCGGTGGACTTTTTTTTATTATTATTTTTTTCTCAGCCGAGGTGAAACCCTTATCCATGATTTGATCTTGAATTTCATAATCATCCTCCAACAAATGATTAAATGAAAAAAAGGAAAAAAAAATTTTTAACCCGAACTTAATAAGCATAAGCAAATGTTGACCGATCTTTCGAACGAACGAAGTAACCGTCTGTTAATTTAAAATCAAATTATTGATTTGAATGATTCATCTCTTTGAGAAAACGCTTTTTAACTTAGTTGGGTTTGATTCGACCCCACGTTTAGAATTCTTTTTTTTGTCCCGTAATCAACAAAGCTTTAACTATATGCTCCAAAGCTGTAAGGACAACGTTACGTTCGAAATTTAACGTCGACAAAGCTATTTGTGAATCCGTCGATGCGAAGA
Organism: Amblyteles armatorius; assembly: GCA_933228735.2. Lineage (NCBI taxonomy): Eukaryota > Metazoa > Arthropoda > Insecta > Hymenoptera > Ichneumonidae > Amblyteles > Amblyteles armatorius. Next base: position 20,150,207 of record OW121687.1, on the reverse strand, counting down.
CGAACATTTTCTCACATTATACAATCTCTCTCTTTCGCTCTCGCTTTCACTCGGTTTAGGTTATGTTTTTTTTTTTTTTTTTTTGGGCATACAACAATTCGGATTGTTTAATTAAACAAGTCGGCAATTAGACTCATCGTTCGGAGAGTGCCGGTTTCGCAATCGAGACGTTGGAGTTTTAGTTTTTTCTGCCGACCAACGACACCAAATTTATCAACGAGAACCATAAAAAAAAAAAAAGAAATTGATCTAGTTGCACGCCATTCGAGCTCGTTCACTCTGTCGCATATCGCTTAATAATCTGGAGGGAATGAATGTATGTATAAAAGAAATGGCCAACTGGACTTCTCGAGTACACAGCCGGCGTGGACTTTTTGTTTTTTCTTTCTTCGATCTACAGGCCTGTCGCCGAGGTCAATCAGTGTTGAGTCTCGTTCGTGGTCTTCATTGCTGCCTCAACGTCTTTCTTCTTTTTTCGCTCATCGTCCTTGTCTGGATTGTCCCACGCTTGCCTCTCACCGGAACCGAATATTATGTAGAACATCGAACACACGATGTAAACAACCGCTGAGAGCATGAAAACTATGCGCCACTTGGCTTGCGTCGGCTGAAAAAAAATTTTGCATAATAATAATGATGATAATAATAATTATTATTATAAGGTCCTGATTTTCACTCATTTAGGGGACTATTTGTGAGGATAAAAAAAATATTTTGTGTGAAATAAGGAAAAGTTTGCTATCGTTCTGCGATAATTACCGTTCCGACGATGATGTAACCGGCGGTGATTGGCGCAAGAAGTCCGGCGAGATTGGCAAGACAATTGGTGAATGACATCAATATGCCGGCGAATCTCGGCGAGATGTCGAGATGATTGACTTTGAAACCGGAATAGATGCCACCGTTGAAGCCAACACCGACGGTGAGAATGGCAACGGTCAGCCACTTGTCGCATCCGGTGTAAGACGCACCGATCAGTGCAACAGCGGGACCGAACTGGCCGATGCTGTTTATGATCTTTCGGGTGATCGTGTGATTGAAGCGCCCGGTCGATATCATCCAATCGGCAACGTGCGAGATCACCATCGAGAATATCCACATGGCAAGGTACGGCAGTGCCGAGACAACACCGTTCTGCGGTAGAGAGAAGATAATTCATTAATCGATTAAAACAATCAAAGTCAACCCGCCATTCCGTCGTTATACGCGTCGCTAAAATGTTTACTTCACTCGGTGCGAAACGGCAGTTTTACGCACGCGAAGCGTTTTTCCCCATTTTCGCACCTTGTGAAGTAAAATTTGGTACGATACTCGTGCGAAAAACGTTTTTTTAACTTGTGTGATTACAACACTCGTCTTTGGCTGACTAATCAAATTGAACAAACTTTTTGTTTTATTCGACTTTTTGAAAATTTTCTACGAAATTGTCACTTGCCAATTTGATATTGAAGTGCAAGATCTGTTTCATGAACGTCGGCAGTTCAGTCATCAGAGTCTCGTATCCGTAATTCTGGCCCATGTGCGCGATCAGTATTGCCCAGAAGGGAAGTGACGTGACGATTGACTTCCACGGTACAGGCGGTGACTGCAAAATAAAAATTTTACGGTATAACGAAACGTCCGCCACGAGTCAAACTCGCCGTACATCGGGTTATCGTGGTCTATCGGTCATCGCACATCCGAGAAATGCATTAATCAATTAAAACTCACGGATGCTCCGGCTGAGCCCCACAAAGCGCTGAGAATATATTTCTTCTCGTCCTCGGCGATCCGCGGATGGGTCTCCGGGTCCTCATATACCATTATGAGAAACGCTATGCACCACACGGTACCGACGGCACCGAACACGTAGAAGATCGACGGCCAGCCGCCCGAAAATCCATACTTTGAGAGGAGGCCACTCAATGGCATAGAGATGACAGTACCAAACTGTGCGCCTGCGAATGGAAAGAGAAAAAAAAAATCCAAAAATGGTACATTAGTAAAATAATTGCCAGAGATGAAAAAAACAAACAAATAAAAAAAATCGACACTTCGAATCACCGATCGATGTACGAGACATAAGATTGAAAAAAAAAAATTATATATATTTTGAGACGATAAAAGAGCATGGAGAAAGTCCACAGTTCCACAGATCCAGAATCCCGTCTTGGCATAGAGAGTGGAGAGGCGCGAGGCGATTGCGTGTCAGTGTGGGGGGAAACGTCACCGTTTTCTCTTCGAAAAGTTTGCGATTCTGTGCGAGTCTCTCTCCCGGTAATCGGCACGTGTCGGCTATGCAAAGCGAGAGGGGAGGGATTCTTTTTTTTTTATCGTTTGATCGGTCGGGCTTACCAGCATAAACGAAGGCACCCATCCTGCTCCTCTCATTCGGCGGTATCCACTTGGCCAGCAGTGCGTGCGTGCACGGCACGATCGGACCCTGCAATAGGGATAATCCATTCCTAGGGGGAGGAAATACCACCGAACAATCAAAAAGCGTTCACACTTGACTGTTTGTTGAAATTAAACCAAAACAAAAATAACAACAAAAAAAAAGAAGACATGATTTTCTTTAGCCTAATTTTTAAAACTACGAGTCATATTGAGACTGAGCACTTTTTTGATCGTTTTTTGACGATTTACCCCCTTGAGTCGATGGAATTTAAAAAACTGTAATTTTCTTGTCGAGTCGCACGAAACGGAAGAGCAGAGCTCGCTGTATCGGTTCGTGCAAGGCAAAGGAAAGGTTTGTACATTTAACAAACGAGTTCGCTAAAGTACCACAATTTTTTTTTTCTTGTCAATTTTACATTACTGTTTATTTCTTTTTTCGAGGGACCGTACTTTCAACTAAAAAAAAAATTGTCAACAAGAACAAATGAAATTGTGAAACTTTGCGAACAAGAAATGTCTGTTGAATGTACAATCTTATTCATCCTGTGGCCTGATTTAAGTTCCCATTGAAGAAACCGAAAAACCGCGACGTATCGACGAGTTTACTCGAATCTTCCCATCCTGACTCTTTCACATACATTCCTGACCCACCCCCACTGTTTTCTGACACTCTCATAATTTCATTTTTGACATTTGTTTTTTTTTTTTTTAAAGTGATGTACTTACCTCACCCAGACCCTGGATAAAACGTACGGCCATCAGCCAGTAGAAGCCCCAGCGTGCCGATATCGGTACGAGAAGCCCGAATATAGAGTTTATCAGCATCCCGATACCGAGGAAATATTTCGATCCGTAACGCTTCGCCAGTATGCCGAAAGGTATCTGCGTTATTACGTAGCCGTAGAAAAACGAGCTGAGGAGATAGCCTTGCAGAGTTGTGTCCCAAACGTACTCCCCGTCCGAGCCCTGCAAACCATATCAATCGCATTGTAGAATACTTTTCATTTTTTGTTTATTTTTTGTTTATTCCAATTTATGGAACAAAAGAAAATAAGAATGTGAAATCTCCAATAACAGCGCTCTTGTGAATCGGTCCGATATAAAAAATAAGATGTTACACGATAAATCACTTCCCGGTGGTCTCGAGTACCCTCGCGTCGATAAATTTATCGAACACGATGCAATGACGCTAGATGTCGCAATAATTTATTTAATTTTTCATTATTCGTATCTCGCGGGCGATAAGAGCTCGAAGTCCAGCGTATGCGTGGTATTGGTATTGTCGTAATTAAGACGACTGTTTTCGCGGAAAGATTGGCCGCCAAGGTCCCCGTCGACTTGTATACAAATCCGGGTTATTAAATAAATTGAACTGGATAAAATCCGGGTTATTAAATAAATTAAACTGAATACAAATCCGTGTTAAAAAAATGTAATGAATTTAAAAAAAAATTATTAGAGAAGTAAGGAAAAAAAATGTACTCACAGGTTCGAATTCAGGTGCTTCGGTATCGTTGCCATCGCCGCACTCGTCGGCAGCCAAATCGTGGGGGTCGTGATGGGAACCGGCGGTTGCGGTGTGATTTACCATTGCGACAATCGCGACTGACATGTTCGTCCGCATAACGTAGGCGTTCGCCATTCCCAGGAAAAGCATGAAGGTCACTACGTGACGTGACCCGATAAGGGCTGTAAACACAAACAGGAATAAACGATTATGGTTGATTGAATGGTATTAAAGAGGCACATCGGTGGAATACGCATTCGGTCAATTGACGAAAGGTCAATAAAATCAATAAAATACCGTACATAGAAACATCCAATGAAAATCATAATTTGATAAAAATCTTAACTAAAGAACAATTCGATCATGTTTTTTTTTAACCAACTGCGTTGATTTTTCTTAAGATAATTTTCTCAAACCGATAAAGCTTCTCGTCGAGATCGGTCTCGAATCATATCCTCATATCGTCTTCGGGCTACCCCCACTCCTGCTGTCGTCTCTTATTTCCAATCTCCGAAGTGTCCCCATGGGTATCGCATTCAGGGGGGGGGGGGGGGGGGGGAATATTCGGATAAGCATAATATCGATTTGCCAAACGGGTTTATCGAATCGAACAAAAACGAGTAATCTCAATGTTGCAAGTGGAAGTGAATGTACCAGCTGATTCGTTAAAAATTCAGTAAATTCAATAAATTCAATGAATTCAATGAATTCAATGAAGTCAATAAATTCAATGAATTCAATAAACTCAATAAATTCAATGAATTCAATAAACTCAATAAATTCAATAAATGCAATAAATGTATGCGCCGGTTGGTCGCATGTGTATATTATAAGCCGATGCAGCAGCGGGGAGAGCGCTGCATACGGTCGAATCTGTTTACCAACGGAAAATCCCACCGTCGTGGTACAAAGTCAGAGAAAACGTATTGGGGCTCGATCAGTAGAGGTCGCGAAGACACTCGATAAATTTACGATCGCTATCACCAGTCATCGCGATTAATTTTTGTACGACATCACGCCGAGTACAAAAATAGAAAATAATATTTTATCGATCTTTGTATTCTAATGTCCAGTATCAAAATATTTGAATTATAAAGATCGATAAAATCTTGCGATCTATGTTTTCTTTCCGTGTACGCAGATAGGATCTTGTCGGACGATTTTTTCGGATCGATAAGAATTCAGAAGTGCACTCGAACGGTTACGCACTTTCCCGTAATCTGATCTGCGAGTCGTTAGGGGTTTAAAGAAAAAAAAAATGAAAAAATTGCAGATCCAACTTTCTTGATTCGCACCTCGCCGTGTGCTAAATGGAAATTTGCTGGTTCGTCAACCACGCGCATTATTCGACCGGCTGTAATCTCTGACGCCCAAGGCCGTTGCAATCGAAGCTTCGACTCGGTCGGTATGGAATTTCAAACCGCGGTTAGTCGGTTTTAATGCTGAATGTGAATTCTTTGAATATTTAGGAATATTTTTTCTCCATTTATATACAACACTTGGTGCGAGGCGTTGAAGCCGAATTTTCAATACAGTCGATTAAACACGTGCGCCTATGATACATTGCCGGACGGGCAATTTTTAAATTACGCATTATTGAGTCGCATTATTACTTAATGAACATTTTTTATATTCCCCCACTGTATCGCACTCTTGCGAGATCTCGGGTAGCGCGTTAAGCCGACCAATCCGATTAACAAGATTCGGAGGCAAATTTTAATCGATGCCCACATCTCAGCTCCAGAAACTGGAGCTGAGAATGAACGTACGATAAACTGGTTTAGCGTGGTGCAAATTCAACTCTAATCCGTTAAATTAGAAGGTTAAACCTTTACTTCTCAAGGCTCCGGAGAAAGTGATATTTCGGGCTTGCCCGAATTCACTTAAAAATAAATTTCTGAAAAGTCTATCTCTGTCGAAATTGAACAGTACTAGCTCGAAAAACTTTCCTTTTTTCTAATCTTCCATAAACATTTTAATCGTGCCCAAAAATCTACGACTTTATCTGTTTTACAAGAGCGAAACATTTCTCAGTCTATCGTTCTTCGATATACTTTTTTTTAAATCGTACACTCTCAAAATAAGTTGTAAATTTAATGTACTGGAGTTATGAAATTTGCTTACATCACTTTTTACTTTTTTACTTTCTTGTAAAATTGAAATACCAAAGAATAAAATTACAAATTTTTTGCCAGAAATTTACAAAAAATTTGCATTACAAAATACCAATTTTACTGTAAGATTGCAACGCAAAAGTGTTTGAAATTTCAGAAGCTGTTTATGCAAAAAAAAGCTTCCAATACCGTTCATTTATTTTCAAACAAAATTTTTTTTCAGTATAGAGCCTAGATAAGCGAACGGCAGTTTATTAAAAGAACCGGAAACTCTGTGACGAATACTTCGGCAAATATTGCAGCGGCGCGAATAAATTTGCAGCGCGTGTATGCAAATCGTCCTTGGACCCAGTCCGATGCGCGAGCTCTCGGCTGCTGCCCGAGGAGCTTATTGTATCGGGAGAGTGTTTGACGTCGAGACACGGCGTCATTAGCATTGTGTTCCTCGGTCTCGCTCGTCTCGGCACCGAGAATAAATCGTCGATGAAAATTTTTGGCGGGAGCAGCCGCGTCCTCTCGCTTCCGAGCAGAGGTCGAAGGAGCGTGACCGCGCGATTAACGCCTCACGATAGTGCGTTATAGCAGAGATAGCCCGAAGCAATAATGAGTTCTTTCGCCAAGAAGCCCGAGAAGGAAGAGAAAAAGGGGGGAGGGGAGATAGGAAAGGATTTATCATGCGAAACTGAAAGTTTCACATAAATTCCAACTATTCTTAAAAATCGTTCCGTCTATAAATTCTGTGATGGCCTGGGGGTGCGAATAAGAAAAGTTTGAATCTCGAGATACTCGAAGAACGACCGGGGATTCTCCGTTTTCTCGATAGTGCCGTATTCCACCCTGGAGTGTTGCGAAAGATATTTAATTTTTTTTTTTTTACGTCGGGCCAAGGAACGATAACATTGAGAAGATTATTTCGTCGTGAGAATGGAGGAGAGAAATCGACTCGACATTAGAGGCACGAGAACGGTGAATTTTTTGCAACATTTTTTTTATCCGTTTATTGGAGTGTTTATATGTTTTTCCGATGAGAAATTTTTTGAAGAATATGAGAATATTTTAATTGTCGGTCCAATTCCATAATTCCGTTCCAAGGGCAGTCGCTTGCGTGGGAAATTGAAAATCCTACCAAGCCAACCCGGAATTCCGATGCGCAAGTGGAAACGTCGACAAGGACTGTGCCGTCGACTTTGTTCTCGAAAATGATAAGAGCCACAAGGTACAGTGGAATTTCTCGCATGTTACCTTCGGCTGGCTTGTCACCGAAATAAATAACACGTGGGAGATTCCACTGCACTGCAATTAGTCGCGAAGGCTGGCAATTCTCGTAGCCTCGCTCATACGCGTGTGATCCGGCTGTGGTCTTTAAAAAGCAAAAAAATTCAGTAAGCAAATGTGCGATAAATAAACGAACTTTCAACTAAACCCGAACTTGTCCGTCTAATATCCGAGTTAAAAAAATGTCGAATATCGACTTGTTTTATGGATCAAATCCTTGTGCGTTACTCGACTGGAGCAATTATGCGTTCGAAATTAAACTCCGTTACAAAATTGCAAAATATACGTCGGGCCCCTTGAAGGTTATCGTTATCGCTCGCGTAGAAAACTCCGCGACAAGAAAAATATTAATTATACAAAATTTACTTTGAGATCATTATAAATAACATCGATGTTTAAAAAAACTTTTTTTACCAATTTTATTCGAGACATTAAATGCAATGACTCTCACGTCAATACGCTGTCTCGACGCTCGATTATTAAAGCCGAAGTGGCTTCTCAGTATAGTATCGAACCATCGAGAACGAATAGCTGCTGATCGACGACAAGTTGACCGAGAACTTGCGATTGTATGTCGATAATATCGTCATCTTCAAACTCGTAAACCTAAGAAACTTTTCTACAGTCTAATCAGTCAAGATTACGAAGCTATTAACGCTGCGGTGATACGCACTTCTCCGTGTAGGTGTATCGGCGCAGCGGACGATAATTTGATACCTACATATTCGCCCACCTATTTTCGCCAACGAATTTAGCCAATTGACTTACACACACGACGGTGCATTTACGTGTCAGGCTTGAACGCATTAAATCAGCCAACTCGAGCTACAACCGCGGTCGCCCCACATATTTTATACTTCATATTTCGACCATTCTGCAACGCTATAAAAGGAATTTTTCATATAACACCGAACGAAGAAATTTCCCAGAAACAGACCGTTCCGAAGCTGCAGCACGGAATATAAAAATTTTCATTACATCGGTCACAGCCTCTCAACATTTAGCCATAAAAGAAAGTCTCGTGAACGACATGGAATAATCTTTTTTTTATTCCAGTAAATGTTCTCAATTTTTTTAACAAAATGAAAAAAAAAATTTAATACCTTTAAAGAAAATTATAATTTCCTACTGTGGGTAATAAAAGAATGCTCTCATTTCGTAATTTCGCCCGAACTGCTCTCCATCCGAGTGAACCATCAGATTCATCAGATCATTAGAGGGAGAGAAAAAAAATTGAACGAGAGAGAGTGATTGACTCGTCGATTGACCCGGATTAACCTGGCTCTCTCATAGGCGCCGACTTGGCCCTGAATTAACAATGTCCCCTGCGCTCGTACACGCACTCAGTGGGTTCTCGGGGGCGTTATGTAACCGTCTTGGTTCTCGACGCGTTGGTCGAGGGTTGTTGTCTGCTACGGCGCCGTTATCCACTGACGCCGACGCGCGGATGACGATAAGCTTGCTCTTTAGGTTCAATCGAAAGGACGGCAGAAGAGTATGCTACTGCAGCTGGCGCGCGGCGAGATATAACCAACCTCGGGCTTCAAGTTGCGATCTCTGAAGTCGAACAAGTTGTGTCTACGTTGCACGAAAAAAAAAAAAACCAAAAAAAAAAGAATCGTTGAATTATTAAAGAGCCGCAACTCTTTTCCTCGTATTATCAATTAGAACACAAACATTATCTGACCAGGATAAATTTCCGGCCGCTCGGGTACCGAAAATAATTATAAATCGATCGCGATCGCTGCATCGGCGAACCGCGTCATTCGAGCTATCTACGTGACGGGGGCTGACAGAGATGATCGGATTAAGAATTATTATGATTCTCGTTCAACGCTCGTACGATGATGTGTTATAGGCACTTTCACGAGAGGCCGATTGGGAAGGGTTAATAATAGCGTGAAAATGCGTAGGAGTTCCTGACGAGCCTGGATCACGATGCTAACGCGTATTGGGACTCCTAGTTCTCTCTCTTCGAGGCGGTGGCAGAGTGCCAGGTATAAAGGCTCGCGGGCACTCGCGTACGAACTATTCTTGAAAAGACTCGTCCCCGGTTAGAAGTAATCCCGATCGGACCTAACTCGCGAGGAACTTTCGTTTCGGCATTGTCACCAAGCCGGATCGATGAGTCGGAGAGAATTTCATTTATTTGTTTTTTGTTGCGAGACCAAACTCCTCGATTTGTTTTAGAAAATTGATTTTTTTTATGAGACCTTCAGGAAGGTCTCAATAAATGTATTTTATTTTTATTTTTTATTTTTTCTGCTTTTAATTTTTTTCCCCCAGTTGTTCAGATAGGATAGTTGCATATTCGCAATGCACTTCGAAGTGTCGAGGAAAGCTGATTTTATTTATTAAAATACATGCAAGCGAACGATAAGATTTTTCATCATCGCTCATCAGAGAAAAAATTTTCTGCGTGTCGTGCGCTGTCCTTTGGTCGTACGCCAGAAAAGGCGTAGCGGATAATGTCGCTATCCGGCGATGTGCAACCTTCTGTGTCCTCTCGTAGGTCTCCGTGCGCATCACCGGTTTAAAATACCGGATAAAGAAGTTCGTTGGGAATGCGCGCAAGGAGAGTTTCACGGTGCGATGCGCCTGGAAAACCGGACGTTAAACATTAAACCGTTCAACTGACATTCTAGCGGCCTAGAATGTTTATTGCGCCGCATTTCTCGGTATCGTTGATAAGCCGATGAATCGTACCACGATCCCTCGATTCTCGACGCACTTGTTGTACAGCGACGAGCGTAAATAATGTGAAATTCAAGCTAGAGCTGTGGAATAAGCTCGCAGCCGACGTTGAAGGAGATACGAGCGTTTTCCAACAGTAATTGCCTGCCGCAGCGTTTTCCAACAGCCCGAGCATCCTCAGGAATATTCTTTGTACGAGAGCACGCATGCTTTCACGGTTCATGCCAAAGCGCGGTTAAATCCGAACTGGCATCAGCCTCTTGCCAATATTATTATTTTTCAAACTATTTCGAAACACATAAATCTTGTACTCCTAGCATTAATGAGATATGTTGACGATACATGCGATTCGACAGTGCCAAAAATATAGCGAAGTTTGCGTACGTAAGATTGCACGTACGTACAACCTCCCTCCCACTTTAACGGGTTAAGGACTTACGCCTCAGTAAATGGGTAATACCGCATGCATGTTTCGTGATTTTTGTGCTATTCGGAATCCCGCGTTCCGAATAGCACAAAATCGCAGTAGTGTGTCGGCGAGCAACGGAGGGAAAAGAGGAGGGGCGAGACAGGTCGTTAACGATTACGGTGTTGTTTCGGCGATCTCTAGTAATTTAATTTTGCACGGCAAGCTTAGAATCTTATTAATAAAAAAAAAAAAAAACTGGAGTACGTTTTTGTTACCGACCGAGCACCGTCCGCGCTTGCGGCATCGGAACGTTTCGCGTCGCCTTGAACGACGCATAATCGAGCCGACGAAGTCCAGTTAAAATGTGCATCAATATTTTGCCACATTCGAAGAGCTCCGAGTCACGATTTCCGCTAATCCGCGGATAAACCGGAATTCCGCGTTCCGAATGGCACAAAGTCACGGGAGTGTGTCGGCGAGCAACGGAGGGTGACGGGTGGGGCGGCGGGGGGGGGGGGGGGGGGGGCAGTGGTGTCGGTAAGATTACGGTGTTGTTTCGGCGAGCCGACGAGTGAGTCAGGGTTCGAGGACGATCGTTCAGCGATCGGGTCGGGCTTCGTGAAAGTTCGGGCAAGTTCGGTCGAGCTCGGACGATCCGGCAGCCGACGAGCACGTGGTCGAGAATCGTCGCCGTGTCGTTGTGGAAATAGCTCTCTCGGCTTCGCCGCGGAACCAGCACGACGATGGCTCATTGTCGGCTGATCGCGAAAACTACATAGGAAGTCGTCGTGCGTTCGAGAGAGGCGAACGATGAGAGGAAGAGAGAAAGAAACGAACGACTATAACCGAGTCGGAGAGGAATGGGGGGGATTTAGACCGGAGAACTTGAAGTTCTCGTGCAAGTCGCGCACGTGAACGTGTCTGACGACCAGGCGTGACGTCAGAGCTGGAAATTCATGCTTATCAACGGTCGGCGGAGCGCTCGGAGTAATACGAGAGCGCGAAACTATTTTTTTTTCTTTTTTAGTTAAAAAAAAAATTGAGATTCTAAAAATTGAGAATTTATTTCTGAAATTTTCTCGAAAACCATTTCACCCGCTGCCCGACTAGATGTATCCGTCGCGGTGGAATAACGGAGCATTGAATTTATTAGTTATATATTTCTGGAACCGTTTGCCGGACGGCGTTAAGAGGTCGCCAACGTTGGCAGTTGAAAAAAAAAATCTGCACACTCAATCCCACGTTCTTTCAGAATAATACATCTTACACTTTTGTGAACGTTATAATGAATTGTTATAAATTGATGCTAACTATCAATGCATATTCTGTAGATGCTTTTAGGGGATTGTGCCTCGAACCAAAATAAATTTGTTTCCATTTATTTCTATACATATCTATATATATATGTATTGTTTTTTAGTTTACAAAAATTGTTTGTGTAAGTGAATTCCATGGCGGCGCAGAAGAGACGCGATAAGCAAACCGCAGGCCGTGCCGTATCATTTATTTTCTACCTGCGGCGCGCTTAACGACCGGAGCCGTGAGGCGTAGTGTGGCAAGAAATATGCTTCGTCATACTTAAAAAAAAAATTAGCTGACGATTATTAAGAAAAAAAAATCTGTATGAAACTCTGAAAACTTCTGACTCCGGATTAATCCAGTTTGCCCGTCTGGTGCATTGAGTACGACGCGGTATTTCAGAATTTCATCTACTGGTTGCGTGTGCGAGCAAGTGTCTCTTGCTCATCGCCAAATAACCTTCCGCGAACTGTTTGTGTGAAAAATGTAAAAAAAAAAAAGAGAAGAAGAAGTCTTCGAGAGATTTTTTTACCGCGTTAATAGCCGAGTAGGTGTGCCAAGCCGAACCGTCATTGACGTCTGTGTCTCACTCATTCAATGTTTGCCCAGCAACACGAGCCGCAAATGTGCTCCAGCGGGCAAACAAGCGAAAGATTTTTTTTTCTCGCGTCTCTGCGGCACGATTTATCGAGTTCAGTTGCTTCAGCGCGGCACTGAAAGTAACTAAGCACGATCAACGCCATCTATGAACATCTCGAAGAAATTCCACGTCACAATTGAACAGGCGAGTTCGCACTCGAGTTCGAGTCGAAGATATAAATATAAGTTGAATAAATAAATATAAATTAAATAAATAAATATAAATTAAATAAATAAATATAAATTAAATAAATAAATATAAATTAAATAAATAAATATAAATTGAATAGGAAGTACCGGAAAGAATTTTTCATAGATCAGTGTAAATTTAAATTAAATAAATATGAATTGAATAATCCTGAAAAAAAACGAAAAAATGGAGCCGCTAGATCGCCGAAGAACACAGCGATCGCGCCGACGTAAATTCTTCGACTCTTGTCCAATCTGCGAGCGGAAATATTGTACCGGGATTACAAAGCCCGGATAATAAAATTATAATAACAACCAGCGGTGCTGGTTAGCAGCGGACAGATTAATAATAGTTAGGTATCTGGCATTGTTCGAGCGTAGGGTTTTGCCCAGCTGCCGCCTCAGTCCGTTCAGTGTACTTCCGAGAACGGAGCCGATGTGGAGCGCTTCGTTTTATGCGCGTACACAATGAGCATATTCCGGTTAGCGCGTCGAACGACCGCCCGAGGAGTTCGGTCGACGAGAGGATGTAGTCGTTGGCGCCCCGTCAGGTACAATGGGGAGCCCTTGAAGAAAATTGAAAAAACGTCTCCAAGGGCCCTGCCGAGGAACGATTCGGAACGGAGGGGAGAGACGGCGAGATGGAAACGAGAAACGCTCGTTGAAATCTCGACGTCCTTGCCGGTTCTTCGTTTCGGAGCGGTTTTCGCCCGAGCAGATTGCAATCGGCGAGTCCTCCGAAGGAATTCGAGGATAAGAGGCTGCGAGACGGCGAGAGGAAGATTAACAGTCTGGCTGAAGGTACGAGCGAGAAAATCACTCGACGAGCATAGTCGGATCGACCGATCTCTTTGAGGAAAACACTTTCGAGAACAACCGATCGTAAATGCCTCGAGCTTGAGATAACCCGGAAAAATTATTCCTTTGACGGACGGGAAGTAAATAAATATTTTTTTAACTCAAGCAATTTTTTTTTTTCGGAACAGCCTTTAAACTTAAAAAATATGCCTGAGTGTAGAATATTCTCGAAACAACCGATCAAAATTGCACCCTCGTAACTTTCATTCTTTAGCTACGATTTTGAACTACATCCGTCGGTAAATTACAATCTGGAGAGCGAGATTTTGCATGATTTTGGATCCTCAAAATTTACATTCTCATCGAAGAATAAATCAAATGTAAAAAAAATCGTAGTTCAGTTCACGAACGAAATGCATTAGGCGAGACGGAAACTCGAGAAAGAAAAATCAACAAAATGCGTGTACCATTGCGAAAAAAAAAAAAAAAAAAAAAAACAAACTCCAAGTGTCTCCGGGTTGACCGGAGCTCCCCGCGTTGACACATCGAGACTTTGAGTGGTGCTAGCATCTCGTTAAACCGAAATAATCGAGAGGTCGTCGGCGGGGGGAGGCGGGAGGGGGGGGGGGGAGAGGAGCAGAGTTTGTCGCCCACGCGTCGTGTCGTACCTTTGGTACACCGATCTTTAAATAACCGAAGTGTAGTCTCGTCCCCCAATGCTACGCGCAGAGTACAAGAATCCGCGCGCCGGTCGTAAAACCGTCTTAAATTCTCTCGTCGAATTGAAAAAAAAAAAAATCCAAGTGTCCTAAAATATTAAAATATTTAATTTCTCTAATGTAAAAAAATGATCGAAACGGCGATGAAATTTCATTCGGGATTTTTTCGACAACGAGCGACGAGAGTCCGATGAGGCCTGGTCGCGGTCGGGCGCTCCGGACGCGGCGATAGCGGGACCGGCCGCCGAGCGCGTGCACGTGCTCTCGCAATATTGCACCTCGCCGAGCATGCCCTACCGGCCGAGTCATCCCGACACCGCGTGCAACTTTGCGATAACGCTTACCGCACTCGAATCTTCCATAAAAAAATGTATATATATGTATATATATATATATATATAACGCGCGCAAAATACCTTCACAAATTCGAACTTCCTCAGAGTTACCCGCAGACATGTTAACTTGGCTGCGATAATCGTCGGATTCGAGGAAACTCCGATCGGATCGATCGCAATTGATCGGAGACGTTCGAACGGTGACCAGCAAAAACCGAGTACGATTGCCGCTCAGTGAGCAGCGATAACTCACTTCCCCTTGTATTCCGCACTACTAATAATTCCGTGAAAATTTTACTCCCAATTCCGCCAACCTTCACTTCGAAATATCATGATGAAAAAAATATATATATATGTAAGCACGACGTACCTCGTTGCTTCTGTGGCCGCCTGTCGGTCTCCTCCAGACCGGGTTGTTCCCACACCAGCACGTGGCCATTTCTTCCTCGGTTCTCTCCGTTGGCCTGCCTGCCGTTCATCGCACTGATCGCCGATGAAATTCGTTCGTACCGTCTACCGTATCAGCCGAACCCCTCAAAACACCGATCCTTATATTTTGTCGCGAAAAAAAAAAAAAAATGAAAATTCCAACGATCACGACTCTTCGAGTTTTCGATCCGAATTAGTCTCACGAACAGCTGCGCTCCGATTTTCGGCGTTAATTTCCAACGTTCCTTCACTCTTTCTCCTCCGTGTGTGTGTTTATTTATATACGTACGTATATATGTATGTACACGGAGATAGGGAGGCAGACGACGTCGTATCTATATCGTTATTTCGATTCCTCTTTTCGCCTCTTTCCGTCTATCTCCTCTTCGCCTCGGTTTCTCTCCGCTACAATCGCTCCCCGAAGCTCGTGTTGGTATTGGTAGTCGGCAAACGAGAGTCTCGACCCTCGTCCAACTACCTCCGACACCGGGACTTCACTCTCGTTCTTCTCCGACGAATATTGCACGACGACGAGGACGACATTCGCGTCTCTTTACGAATCCCCCGGTTCTCCTTTTTTTTCCTCCTAGTTTCGAGAAGTTTCAAAAGAGCTTAGCTATTTCGGACGACGGAACGGTCGTCGGCGGTGGTTCGACCACGGCGGCGAGACGGACGATGCGCAGTCGTGTCGCTGAAACACTTGCTCTGTACTCCGCTCCCTTTTTTTTTCTTCCTTCTCTTCGCTACGACCGCGTGTCGCGGTTCGTTCGAGAAACTCGCGACTGTCTTTCCTCCTTTCTTCTTTTCTCTACGACGCCTCAACGTCGCGCTTTTTCCGACCTTGTTTCGAGTAAAAAAAAAATGTTCTTTTTTCAATCGGTCCTTTAACGCGAAACGCGCGGTAATTTTCGATAGCGAACGACGGAGAACGACGCGCCGGGCGAGAGAAAATTCACGACGAAACTCGGGAAGGCTGAACGGGCACTGCGCGGATATTCTCCGCGTCTCTCCGTACCCCTCCGGTCCTCCTCGCTGCGTGTGCGGCGCGATGTACACCCGGGGGGGCGTCGAGCGTGTGTTGGTCGCGCACACGCCGATAACTCGATTACCGACGACGATCCCGCTGTTACGCGGCAAATGTGCCAGCAATCAGCGGCGGTTCTGGATACGCTGCCGGTGTGCGATTTCGACGCGTGTCCGTGGAGCCCTCGCACACTGTCGCTCGACTGGCGGTCGCTTCTCGCTCCTCTCCGGACTCGTCGGCGTGTCGGCCTCTCGCTCGTTCTTTAACCCGACGAGCACCGACGCGAAGCGCGCGCCTGTGTCGAACGTCGCTTCGCTGTGCGGAGCGCTGGGAACGCAGGCAACTGTGTGCGTAACGTTCGTACACACACGGACACGCTGTGTTGGCCCCCGCGGGCTTCAGCGTGTCGAACGTTTGCGCGAGCCGACCGAGTGCCCGCGCCACCGGCAACCAATCCGATTCGAGACTCTCGCGGGCACTCGCCGAACACGAGGAGCGATCGAGCTCCAACGCCAGCTGGAGTCTCATCTTCGAAGCTCTCGACGCGACATCGCGCTTTCGAAATACTTAAGGTAGTCCTTGCGAATAGTGTCGAGCTGCTGTTCACTTCGCATGAGTTTCAGAGAAATTAGAGGGAATTGCAAACAATTCTGGATTGTATGGAAATCTGAAAAAAATGAAGCGTGTTAAATGCTCTGAAAATATTAATTTTGAATAACAATAATTCAATATGAATTTGAAAATCTGAAAAAATTCATACGTATTCAGAAAAATGAACAAATAATTTTTATTTTGAAAAAAGTTAAGTTTCTGGGAGATTTGTTGGACAATTTTGGAATCATTATTATACAAAATTAATCTTTTCAGCACCTTCAATATCCTACACTATTCGCAAGGACTACCTTGATGTCGAACTCGATGCCCCTGACTGTGTTTCTTCAATAGGGTTTTTGGCATTCCATATTTTTTATGTAGAAAACATTTTTATTTTCATTTATTTACATATTTTAAAACGAGTTTTTTTATTTTATTTGAAAACAATTTTCATTTTATTTTATTTTAACTCACTGGAAGGGAGGCTCGACGGCGTCGAGACATGCGACCTGGGGCTAGAGGGAAGTACTCTTTTTCCGCGGACGCACAATGTCAACGCTTCCACCCTGCCCTTCTCCCCCCCCCCCCCCCCCCCCCTCCCTCTCGCCGGAGGCCCACGCATTGCGTGCGTTGCCTCTTCATCGATTATTCAGTGACGCATGTAACCGCTGCCGAGAAAGCTTTTTTGTTGTCAATAGAGGCATAGTACTCACTCATACGTTCGGTAAACAATTTTAAGATTACTTTGTCGATGCGCCACAGTCGTTTGTTGCCGTATTCTTAAAATCGGACTCCGATACCGAAAACGGCGACATTTACGATAGAAAGACCGTTAGACTTGCAAACCTTTGTCGTAAAAACAAAAAAACAGGCGTGGGACAGTTTTCGCAAAAAATAAATTTTTAACTGAGAAACATCGAGGCTCGAACTGTACTAAGAGACACGGTATTGTGTTCTCTAAGTAACAAGTACGCTGAAAACCTGTGAATGACTCGTTGCGCGTGTACTCGTACGGTATATAGTGAAAATTTGTACATTCACTCCTACTCCATGTCCATTATTAGAACGATATTGGCAACATGACATTTCATTTTTAAAACGAGCGATGAAGCGCGATTCATGCATCCGCATGTGCAACGAATATCTGTATCTACCGTCGCCGTCTTTCAGCGAAGCAAAGGAGGATCCGCATTAGCCTCTCGCATAGATCATGCAGCGATGGAAGTCGAAAATAAATGTTTCGCCGTGGATCCGATCCAAGATGCTGTGACGCTCTTGTAGCGAGACTTTCTTGCGAAAGTCCTCGCACAAAATGTGCACTATGCAGCGCCGGCGATGCGACAGAATCGTGTGGGATCCTTGACCTTCGCATCGAGTGCATACGCCCCGATCGTTGCATCGGTTCGCTACGTAATGCGAGTGGGAAGCTCTGCGCTGGCTCTCTTCCTCCAACTTTCGATGCCGTTCCGATTTTAATCCGGAACTCTTGTTAAAGCAATTCACTTATCGAAAATAGCTCCGAAGAGAAGAACGCTTTAGGTAGAGTCCAGTTCATACCGGATGTGTACACGTTTGTTTTTAACCTGCAAGAGTCAACAGTCTTCAAGTGCAATGGGACGAAATGGAGGCAAAACGGGCAGGGAGGCGAAACGTTCGCCTTGAATAAAAATAAAAATTGGGAGCAAAACGGACTCCAAGTCTAAAAATTATTATTTTGATTTTTCATGATATGCCGACGTCCGTGTCCGTTTTGCCCCCGATACTCATTTCTAGTCGAGACGCTGGTTTTGCCCCTATATCTTGATTAGCCCGAAATGTCTGGTATCCCCCTATATCTTGATTAGCCCGAAATGTCTGGTATCCCCCTATATCTTGATTAGCCCGAAATGTCTGGTATTCCCGGACACGGTCGGTATCAAAGAACTGTAATCAATTTTGTTCCCGGGTACCGGCTTGCACGGTCAAAAGAAAAGTCTCATCGAAAGCTGACACAATATCCGCTTGGGATGAGACTTCACATTCGACCGTACCTGCCGGCACCTCTGGAAGAATTTGATTACAGGTCGTAAACCACAAGTGCTAAGTGGGGCAACCCAGTCATTAAACTCAAAATGTTAAAGCAAAACTGTCTTATCTGTGGCTGTTGGTACATAACGTTGTTCAATGACTTGCAAGTATTTCTTAACAGGCTTAGGAAAGTTCCCCTGGTTATTCATCTCGTTAAAAGCATTATATTTGTCTCTCACACACATGAGCGGCATACGCAAGCGTTCCCCAGTTTCCAATAACGCTCGAAGATATACGATAAGTTTCCTTCGTGATTTTCCTTACGCGCTATCAGTGTCGGAATAACTGCTTCGTGAATCACTGATTTAATAAGAACGACAAGTATGACGGCTTTTACGCCTCTTAACGTAATATTAATTACAGCCCGACAAATTCGCTCTCATTGCCTCATCGGTTTGTTGCCAAGTGACAAGTCGAGATAGCAGCCTTGAGTCACCGTCGCTCGAAACTCGGAAAGATTTTCAGCAGGACTTTTATCGCGAATCGCTGCGAAACCGAGTGCAGGGAAGAAGGATTTATTGCTGAGATTGAGAAAGTTTGTAACACGTTGCATCTCGAAGCGCAATAAATTCATCGGCTGTCGGGACTAATGGATAAATCTAATGTACCCTCTCAGAACTCCCCCACTTCCGATTTTCATCGGCCAAAATCGCACGAGTGGAAAACACCTGCCGATCCTCCGTTATGCTGGAGATCGGCGGGCAATCGTTCGGTTAATATTTTTGATATTCCGGGTTATATCGGGTCTTCCTCGCTTGTCTTCGGCCACTCGGCCAAAACGATCGGGACCGAAATACCGAACATGGCGGGATGCAAGAGTTTTCCTATAATTAGATGAAAGTTTCGTAAGGGTTGCCAGAAATCCTTGCTTCACCCGATATTCTCATCGGCATTGTCGAGTTGACCTTAGACAAGTTCCTGTATAAAAGTCCGAAGTCGTAGATGACGAAATTTTGGAAACTGCCCGAACGGCGAGCCAAAATCTTCGATCAACGGTAGGCCAAAGCCGAGAGGAACTCGTGAGAATTTAAAAAAATGTACATGACGATTTACGAAGTTTTCGAGATAGTCCGCCGCTTGACTAGCATGTATCGCAAGGACTACCTTAACAGATAAGGTAACTCGAGCCGAGCTTGTAGACTTCATGGAAACGTTTATACCGAGCTACTCGGCACAATATAACGCCTACAATTAACCAAGCGTCACTATTCTTGTCTCAGGTGATCCGAGATCAGAATCGTTGCAAACTTCGTTCGATCAACAGACTTTCCTACCGCTCCGATAACAGAACAAAGCTCGACGACGTGTCAGCCGAAGAATATACGATTGACGTGGCTCCAACTGATAGGCCAATTATTCTCGCGACATAATTCCGATCAGCGATGATTCATATCGAATTGTGACGATAATGCGCCCGTGTGTGTCTCCGATTAAAGTCCCAAGAGACCCAATCGTGACGTACAAACAATCACGTAACTCTCGAGTTCTCCTGCAGAGATACCGATCGGTAGTTTCCTGCGATCGATAAAAATCTGACGAGTAATTCTCTAGACTTCCGGAGAGTCCGCGTCACTCCGCTTCGCGCCCGACATCAAATTTATTCGTTTCCTGCTCGAAACAAACATACAAGACACACGAGCATTCGCGGTGCACTTTTTTTTCATCCTCTCTCGCGCATGTACATTTCGCAGGGCGCAGGCGATTATTGGTTTCGATTACGATTCTGCTCCGCGGCGCGGAGTATTGCGCAAGGTCGCACCAGTCGCAGTAAACTCATTCACAGAAACGTGACGAGGCGCAAACGGTAACCGCTCTCTTCCGTCTGCTCGACGACAATGACGAAATGGAGGGAGGGACGAAGAGCTCGTAGCTCGTCCGGCAAATTCTTGCGAATTTATCGTCGGTCGGTGTGCGTTGCTCGAAGGAAGATGGCGAAAAAGCTCTCTGCGACCCACTGACCCGAGCGCAGTCGTTAGTCCATTAATCCATCAGATCATTAATCCACCGCCCGCGAGCTCTCGACAGCCGATCTTCCAGCAGCCGAGTTCCATATCGACCGGTTAATTATTTATAACGACCCAACGATCGTTCCCGTGCTCGGTCCGTTCGCTGGGACGAAATTGCGAAGGATGCCGAATGTGGAGACCAATAGCGGAGTGATAACCGATCGAAGGACTCCGTGGTGGGGAGATCGAGAAGTAAGGTTGGTTGGAACCGAGCCGGAGGACGGGCGGAGGGACACCGCGAGATAGCGACCGGTTTCCATCGCGCCCGACCTTCGCGGTCGCTTGATATCAATATCGCGGATAGATGAGTCCATTCCAGGTCTCCGCGCTCGCTCGAATCGCTGTACAGATTTTTTAATTCATCGGCATCGACGATACGACCGAGTCCGTTAGTTCGTGGAGTTTTGTATGCGTTACAACGAATCATCTAAAAGCTACCAACGAGCGCTCCAGCAATCGTCGACGCTATTCCGTATCGCACCGGAAGAGGGCTGCGGGGAGAGGGAAGTTTAATCATCACGAACGGTAGCTTCGAAACCCAGGCGGCATCTCTCGGATCGAAGGGAACAATCGAAACGCCATTGAATGACGAAAATAACGAACCCAGAAGTGGAACGACGGTAAAACAGAAATCCGCAAACGATCGTCATCGAAGCGAGGAGCTTGCGGCGTCTGGTGGAAAAGATCCGCAGCTCGTATCGGGCGTCCGATAGCGATAACGTTCGATCGATCTTTTCGATGACTTCTCTTTCTGTACCCCGGTCGGTAAGGCAGATTGCATGCTTTTGGTACTTTCTTCTTTCTCTACCTACGCTAATTGTGTCTCATCGAACAATATCGTTTCATAATCGTATCGTAAGCTCTTTGGCGTGCGTATATGGGACGACGATGAATGCGCAATCGAATATTATTTCGGTTGTGGGAGAGCAGGGCAAATCGTGTACGGCCGGAATCGCGTCTTTCAAACTGACGTTCTCAATGCAGCGGATACACTTGCGTCAAACACGCGACTAATAACCGTAATTCTCAAACGTTCTCAAAGTTGTTTGACAGACGTCAGACGAGATACGTGTGCGACCGAGGGATACGCACGAGCGGAGGGATGTAGACGAAGACGAATGGGATTACGGTTAGGCACCGCGTGCAGAACGAGGATGTCGACGATTTACTGATTACCCGATTAGCCGTGTAACCGAGACGATGCCCGGAGCTGGCTCGAGCCCTTGCCCGGTTATTTAGCTACTCCGCACGTTCTCGACCCTAATGAGACTAACTCGGCGTCTCAACGGGAAGGATCCGGAACTCCCGAAGGTTACACTTAGTCACTCGCTCCGCGTACCTCATGCTCGAGGAACCCGGAATAATTATTCCATAAACAGTCTTACTCAGAGACCCGAGAAGTCGGACCGAACGCGACCAAAAATTGAGCCCAAAAAATAGACACATTTACATCTGACCACTCACAACTCTTCCAGATAACAATTCTACCAGAAAACATTTCTACCCAAACAACTCTACCGAATACCCTTCATTTCGCAAGAATTATATAGTTCATGGATAAATCATCGCCAGTTCAAAAACTTGAAGACAATTTTCCAATTTGCATATCGAACGGTCATATTTTTAAAAAACTGGCAATCGCTATTGAATCTAAAGTCTGGTGTAAATAATGAGAATCTTCGCGCAAGAACTAACAATTTCATGGTCCATAATATCAAAGCTCCGATCGTGTGTAGTTTGTGTATAGATATCTCCGAGGCTGTCTTGTCGGTTACGTTTCACGATGACTTTATTGCCCCGGCTGAACGATTTAATTGATGGCACTTTAATTGATCTCGAGAAAGCTTCGCGAGACAGAGAGTAAGCGGCAATTTCATTAACGGGCACGAGCCGCGTGCGTACGCCTGCGTTTCGCTCTCTCTCTTCATCTCTCCCTCCCCCGGCGGCGTAAATACGATCGCGCCACGGGATATTAAATTGCTTCATTTCTGAGCATCCTGTACTCTCGGAGGGTACACGTACCACTACTACACAGTATAAATACACGGTGCGCGAGTGCCCGGCTGTGATTTCATTGCTCCCGATTAATTGTCGCCGGGTGTTAAACGAATTCGTGTACTTGACTTCGTGTGCGCATGCAATATATCTTGCACTTTATCTCATGCGCAAGGTACAGATTTCCTATCGTCGAGGAGCTAGACCGATAGGGTAATTCCGGGTGTTAAACGAATTCCTGTACTTGACTTTGTGTGCGCATGCAATAAATCTTGCGCTGTAACGCGTACGCAATTTACCGATTTCCTATCGTCAAGGAGTTAGACCGACAGGGTCATGGTTAGTGAAACGATTATGCATTTTTTTTATCGCCTAGTTACTAAACCAAAGCTTGAAGTAGCGTACTTTCTAGTACACTAGGCACGTTTTTTACGATTTTAAGTACCAAGTACAAGTATTTAGTGAGTAGGCGCTCGCATTACGGATACTCGATGAGTCGCATGACATTCCGTATCTATGAATATATGATTACCTGTCTGAACTTTTAAGTATATCAATAAGTATAATTTCAACGAGATTTTTTTAATGAAAAAGTGAAGTATAGATTAAAAACAGCCTCAAAACGACGAATTGCGAAAAATTCAGTTTACGATTTTGCGATAAATTGTGACCGTTAAAATTTTGTGAATCGTAAACATTTTTGATGCTCCGAAAAAAGGCGCATAGTAATTTGCACGTGGCTTCCTCATTTATAACAATTACTTTGCACCTTTTTTCAAGCCTACACGACGCTACGAACCTAATTGCGAAAAGTACTTGGAAAAAGTACTTGAGGAATATTACAAGCATAAAAATTACTTGATGCTCCAAGTACTTATGATACTTTGTATTTTGTACTTGAAGTAGGCTTGGAGCATCGACATCCAGCCTAGATAAATCCACTCTAGCAATTCGAGAGGCCCTGTTGTTATTCTGGTGCCGGATGTCGACGCTTACCTATCATCGTTGGGGCACACGTGACGTTAATTCTAACTCACCGCACCTATTCTTTTTTTTTTACGATGTATCAAACACACTGTTGTCCCAGCAACTTACTCAGATTTCTCTTTGTAGCTCCTGCTATAATTACCATAGTATAGTTATTTTAAATTGATCGATAATCGATCAAAGAACAGGCGTATAAGTTTCAAAAGGTCAATGAAAAATGTAAGTCCGGTAACGTGATTAAATTTCGATTCTTTACAATTTTTGTCTCGTTTCTCTGGGAGCTCGGTGTGTTGTCGAGTGCGCTCTATTCGGCACACTATGGGACAGCCTATATTTTCTTTTCATCGGAACACCGTAAAAGTTTCCGCGGATCGATTGGACACGCTTTCCGGACTGTCGGTCACACCCTCGTAGGTTGGACCAACGTCGAGTATCGATTTTTCGCAGTCGTTTGACTGACAATTTATCGCCCACCGCGCCGAGCCAGCTAATTTTACTGCTGACAAATTAATACTAATTGGGGGGGAGTCCTTAGCGAAGGAATTCATCGATCCAGTCGTAAATAAGGAGTGAAAGTTCGAGATTTACATCGTCGATCCCGCCGTCTCCCCGGTAATATTTGAGAACCCGTACGAGAGAGTAACTGTTCACGAGACTCGGTGCCGATCGGAGCGTGATCTTGAATTAGTCGCTGTACGACCGAGAGCCTGGAAATTCCAATCGGTCGTCCGATCGTCCCGGATCTCGTGTCTCCTATCGTGAGTCGCACGAGCACAGATAACCTTCCCCCGGGTTTTGTTGCGCCGAACGTGTTCTTATCAATTTTACTTCATCGGTCTCTCCCGCGGAGCTATCGATCACTATCTATAGAGGGGGATTGATTGATTTACCGATTTTTTTTTCCCAAGTCACACTCGTCTATTCACAATTCCACAATTCACGTATTCGCGAATTTATATTCCAACCACGATTTCAGAGAGAAATAAAACAAATTAAAAAAAAACAAAAATAATTAATATCATACTGTGGACACAATTTATTTATTTTGTCATTTAACTCCGTTAGAACAAAATTTGCAACAGCATTTCGACGGTGAAGATCTTCGGGATTCCATTCTGTTTACTTAAGGCGAGGTGAAACATGTACCACGTGACATATGAGTGCGAGAGAGACTGATGCATTTTTCGAATCAATGCCATTTAAAACCAGTTGCCGTTTCGGATAAAGCGGAACACCATCGGACGCGGTATTAAATTGTACATCGGCTAACGCTTTGCTTTTTATCGAAAAGTTTGCGGTCCCTGAATCGCATTCATTACAGATTTTGGATTTGGATTTTGGAGCCAGATTAACGACGAATCCGTTAAGGAGTGTTTTCTGACAGTCAACGAAGCTTCGCAAATTCGCGCGATTCGTTTATCTCACGACGTTCCTGGAAAAGGTATTAAACGACCAAATCGGCAAATCAAAAAAATTGGCCTCCTGCCGGCGGAAAAGTGAGAGGAAAACGTGAATCGAAGCGGATTCGCGGTAACGGGACTGATTAAAAAAAAAAAATTAGAAAAACTTGAGCGCCGCCGCGATGACGATGGTAGGTGTCGCTGTTCACCGTACGCTCGAACGGTTTTAGGTCCTTCATAATTTAACTGTTCCGCGAGTCTCGTAAAAGTATAATAATGATTGTAAAAAAAAAAAAAAAAAAACGGCGTCAAGTGTCAGCGGGAATGTCCGATACCGGCTGTCCGGTGTGTTACGTTGTTGTATCGATACCATTGACGGAGTGAAGGGACGGGTGAAAAAGATCCGAGTGAAATTTTAGTATCTGTGCCGATGACGTTTTTTTTTTCACTACGTCGCTAGTCATGCACCAGCGCAAGCGTGACCGTGCAGGCTTGTTTGGAACAAACGTCGAGTGCTTGTTGAATGAAAAAGAAAAACATAATTTTATCGAAACCGTTCCGAGATTTATTGTGAATCACTCTGTACACCAACCGGAGATACCGATAAAATATAGTATCGGCGATAACGTTGGTTCCATCACTAACGTCTACCTACGGCCACCGTATTGCCGCTGCAATTAAATTCTTATCGTACCGCCTCTACTTCCAGCAATGTTAACTATGAAAATTATCCAATTACCATCCCCGCCGCCGATCGTCCAGAATTTATGCCAATTATTCCACGCACCGAAGCTTGCACCGTCATCGGAATCATTTGTATTTTTCCAAGGCACGGCGTGGGAGCGAGGCAAAAGGGACTGTTTTGCGAAAAAAAATGCAGAAAAATGTCGCATCTTAAATAGAGTTGGTTCATTTTGCCCCCTCTCTAGCCAGCCAGATCCTGTACGGAATATCTTAAGTCCCGTCAACGTTTTGTTTTCCCGCCAGAAATTTTCCGTAGTTCTTCGATAAAAATGAAAGTCTCGTACGATTCACTCGCGATTACCAGCGTACACATCGGTGAGCATCGATTAAACTTTTCCATCGCACCTCTTCAATAATCCATGAGTACCATGAATCCATTGCGCAAGAGTTGGCATCAGCGCTCGATAAAAAATCTCATATCGCAATCGTTCAAAATCATGTAAAGCTTCCACGTTCGAACGAGGAAGAGATAGCGAGACGGGTGTGTTTAACCGAGTTGGTACACGGAGCGTTCGCCAGAGAAGTCAAGGTCTTCGGTGCCCAGTTCGTTAGCCATCCGAAACAAGCGTACTCACACTGGTTCGACAGAACGTTGCACGTTCAGCGCGTGCGATAGTGGAGGTGCCCGAGAGAGGATAGCTTTCAGTTGTACACACGAATTACCGCGGGGTTGCGGTTGCGCGGTATGCATTATTCATCGGACGTAATGTCCGGAATACCGCCGGCGCGGACGGCCAGGTGGAAAAGAGATTCCTCCTGCGTCTGCATGGCGAACGCTCGGCGCGCATTCGCGGAACCGACCGAGGAGAGGAGAAGGTCGACCACGCTGGAGGTCGGCCCTCCGAGTCCATCCCATAAATCCTTCTCCTCTCAACCCCTTCCCATCCATCATTATATGTCTCAACCTTCTTATTTTTGTTTTGTTCATCATCCTCTAAATCGCGAACCTGCGCAAATGCTCGGCAGCCATTTTTGTCTTTCGTGGGTTTTTTGGAGGACCAACTCGATGGACCATCAATCTCACCAAACGGATCAAAGTCTTTTATTAACCATCCGAACAAAAATTCCCAGCTGCGAGATGCTTTGGAACCTAAAATGGTAAAGAGGAAATCTTATGTCGATACCATAATTTTTTTATCAGTGTTCGAGCAATGTTATCCGGCAAATTTGGTTCATCAAAAATGCGCTGTTATTTAGAATTGAAAATAACACGTAATAGGAATGTTTGTCAATTACTGCACGACCAACGAGTATCAGCGTACATATGAGCTTCCGGTCGCCGGTAATAGTGGATAATTGTGTCGATTCTCTCGCCACGGCCGTACGCGTGACTCATTCAATCAAGGATTTAGTTTCAAGATCAAGATTCCTTCTCCAGATAATACCCCGTTATTCCGTTTCTATCGATCACACAAGAGAGTGCATTTTTTACGAATATTACCGGAGAATGTAATTTAATCGAGCGTTGTGTCTGTTTGTGCGCGTTGCCAACGAGGTTCTTGACTCCGCGCGAACTCGCGGTGCGCAAAAGACTGCGTGGCGCCCGTGACTTTCCATTCCCCGATCGCAAAGGCCGATCACGTGTCGGCGCGCCGGCGCGTCTCTTCCGAGTCGAATCTCGCGGTTTCGAGAGCTCTCTGGAACGAACGAGCGAGAATATCGCGAGGCACGCGCATGGGGCTCGAGACTGAAACCCGTCGAAATTAGGTACGGAGTTTGCTCGACGTACGCGCTTGGCATGTTCACGACGAGGGGATTGCGCATCCGGCCGTACTTCACGACGACCAAGAATGCCGCGCTGTACGCTCCTTACTTTTTCACTTCGCTTTCACATTTCTTCCCCGAAAGTATGAAATACGCTTCGGAGCGCGTCTCCGAGTCGTACGGGCGAAATTCTCGACGTACTCTAGGGCCTCGATTTGTGCGGCCTCGGTTTCCGCAACAGTCCCCACCACGGAGCGGATATCGATCGACGCAGTAAGCTATTTGCCATGCTCGACAGTTAGTGTGGGCGGGCATGCGCTGCCTCGATTTTCGTGCGTGTCAGCGGGATGTTCATAAAGTCGAGGCCCTAGTGTACGGGTTTATCGGCTCGAATCGCAACGAAAGTGTATCTAAACACGCGGGTCGCCTGTCGGGCGGCAATCACGAAAAATTATTCGGTTCGATGCTCAAATTAAATTGTTGATGGAAGTTTCACGCCCGGTTTGGCAAGGTGCTTAATTAACGCCGTCATTATTTTTCTCACGCAAACACTATTATAATTTAGAAAAAAAGAAGGACGAAAAAAATGACCGGTAATTACTTAACATTTTTTTCGAATTTATTAGTCATGGTACATTTATTATCTTTACTGGACGTTGTCCAGAGGTGGGAATACGTTTCCTTGTTCGCTTGTTCCCGATGCAAAATAAGCCTCGCCGATATGTACCGTCAAGGTCTGTCGGAGGAACCTTGCGGAGGGAAAATCATTGCCGATAATTAGTCGCGAGTAGAGATCGACGAAAATGGACGGGGAGACGATGAACCTGCGAGATCGGAACTTCCGCTCTACGATTTAGACGTCAATGCATTTTTTCTACCTCGGATCGAATTTTTATTTTTTCGTCGATGCACATTGACCTAGAGAATCGGAAAGTCTCGGTGAATTGTTGCCGCCTTATCGACTAAACCGCGAGTCCTCGATACATTACTCGATACATTGTAGTGTCCCATTCCGTATTACCATAGCAGTAAATTCTGATCGGTAACGAGGTGGTGCAAGGTGATGCTGTTCACGGTCTCGCGTGTTCGCTTTAAAATAAGACAACCGGCGTTCGTCGTACGGTTTCACGGTTTGATGAATAGTCGGTTTAATTTGCGACCTAGTGGCCGGTTGGGATCTCGAGAGTCTGCGCGTAACGAGATTCTCGCGGCGTCCCGATGTCCCGCAACCCGAGATCGATGTGGCATTGATCGATAGTCAACCGAGTGCATCCGGTCTGGCCTAGATCAGGATAGATTTTTCCACCGGCCGCCGTTCTCACCGCGATCGTCGACCGTCTGTAATAACCGAGACGAAGATATGGACCGAGATACGCGATACGCGAGACGATCGAGAAAAGAATTTAATAGAAAAAACAAAAGCGACGTTACAATTTTCCATCAATTAACATACGCGGGTGCAGCGTGCAAGCGCGTCGCCGATGTGGAAACATAAATATGCAAAATTAATAAATCCACGGCGATACTATCGGCATTGTCGTGCATCGAACGTTGCGTGTGGAGGGAAGAAAAAATGTGGGGAACCAATAAACCGGACAACCTTCGGTCACTTAGGAGCGGCGATAGTGGAATATACGCGCAATAAAGACCTACAAAGTTGGGAATCGACTATTATCAACGATTGTCGGTGTAATTATCGAGGCATCCCGGCGATGAACGATGGACTTGTCGAATCCGCATTCTCGGCGAGCCTGCACGGTAAAAAAATGTTTGTACATGCAAGAAACGTTTCATTAGCAATGAACGAACACTATTTATTTTCTTGACGATTTTAGCATTTCTTTTCCGTAGATTAAGATATGGTTTATTAATTGAAAAAAAAAAATAGTAAAATGAAGAAGAAAATAATGGTGTAGTTTTGTGGACGAGAAATGTTTATTAAATGAACGAAATATTAAATGAGGCGTGCAAATCACAGCAGAAAAAAATAGCGCTCAGGTATATTTAGTTACTTTTGATAGACTGTGGCGACTCGCGTGATCACTCACGTGCAGTTCTTCAAAGCGTGATGAAATTGAATCGCACTTGTGCGATAAAAAGCCAGACCGACAAATTCGATCCGCGGATAAAACGTGATTGTGGTTCCGAAGGAATTTGTTCCGAGGGAATCGGCGTCGATAGCATCGGTCGAATTCGATACGCCTCGATAACATTTTGTTCCACTCGTCAAAACCAAAATTCTTCGATTACAATTATTTTGCAGATGGCTAAAAAATTGTTCTAAGCCGTGCAAGATTTCATTTTCTTCTGGGTTTTTTTTTTTACACTGTGCGAACTATTACGTCAATCAGTTTGAAAATCCGACGAAGACGGCAAAAAAAAATGCAAAATAATTAAATGGAATTTACCGGAAATGTTATAAAATAAAAAATATACCTATATATAGTGGTGCATGACAAATTGGCATGTACGGGGCGTAATAGCAGTATTACAGAGTAATTAACGGACTGGCAAAGGTATAACGACCGTAGCGCGAACTCCCACAGCTTTATAATAGTCACAAAAAAAAATTATAAAACACATATATCGCGCCCAGCTATAAGTACATTTATCTAATCTACGGCAAGTGGGACTCGTTGCCCGAGGCGACTGTGACGTTCGAACACATGTAAAACTGGACTGATAATGAGTTATTTAACGAGCCGTCTCGGCGGTGCGCAAAGCCGGGCGATTGGACAGGTTCCGCATTTGATCTCGTTTCATTTACGGGTTATTTGTATCTTTCTGTTTTTTTTTTACCTATAATATATCTGTCTCTGTGTGAATTCTGGTCGTGGTCATTACCGGATATCGCGCGGTCGTAACACGCCGCGGAGTGTTTCTAACCAGCGTAAGATCTTTATAATCGCGCAAGTGTCCCGAGCTACAAATCGCGTTTTAAACCCCGCGGTTTGCGAGATTATAACGTTTATCTTAAGTAAATCATGCGTCTTTGCTACAGTGTAACGTGACACTTTAAGGTTGAAATGTTCTATTTCCGTCTTTCTTAAAGTACGGTCTTATTTTATTTTATTTTATTTTATTTTATTTTATTTTATTTTATTTTATTTTATTTTATTTTATTTTATTTTATTTTATTTTATTTTATTTTATTTTATTTTATTTTGTTTTATTTTATTTTATTTTATTTTCAACAGAAGCACCATTACTTCGAACATAAGTGATTATGTTCTTTCGTGTACAGAGCCGGTAGTTAAGCTCACGAATCCACACTCGACAAATTCACAACGATAAGATACACCTCTTCACGCTTGCTTTTTTTTTTTTTTATCTGGTAGAATTTACACTCACGTCGAGGTACGAAACGCCACACTACATACGGACCATTAACGAATTAAAATAGCGAGAAACTCGGGTCTCGCTGACTATTGACTACGTCGTTCTCTTTCGGCCGAGGTTAACAGAAAAAGAAAACTTCTGGCACGCCCTGGGCACATTGCGAAAAAACAAAAAAACAAAATTTGTTATTTGGTAGAAACTCGGCGAACGTAAAACAGGCCGTGAATCGTTCGTGGAATTCTTGACGACTTCGACGTGGTCTTCGTTTTACGTACGGTAAATAAAAAAAATGCGAAAGCGTGCCTCGGACACGAAAAAAATAATAATGTTCGCAGGATAACAGCGTGCTGTATGTGCGAGAGTCGAAACGTCCATCGAGGGCTACCGCCGGCCAGTCTGTGCGATGTTTACAACGGCCCCATACCGATTCGAGGAAACGGTATTTAGCGACGCGGAGGTTTTTAAATTTTTATTTTCTTTCGTATTTTTATTTTCGCTCGTATTTTTATTTTCTTCCTTATTTTTATTTGTTTTTTCTTATTTTTTCTTTTTTTTTCTTTTTTTAACGTTATTGACACAAATCGAACTAATAAAAGCATTATCGGAGACACAACGTCGACGTCGTCGCATCTGACGAGAATAGAATATTCAGTATTTACAATGCCCCGACGAAGGATCAGCGGATCGGACAAGTGTTCGCGGGGTCTGCGTATCGGAAAAAAATCTATTAATAGGGCTCTTTGAAAGAGTCTGCGGAGTGATTTGCCTTTCCGAGGAGTTGTGTCATACTG
The DNA here is from genome assembly GCA_933228735.2 of Amblyteles armatorius. Classification (NCBI taxonomy): domain Eukaryota; kingdom Metazoa; phylum Arthropoda; class Insecta; order Hymenoptera; family Ichneumonidae; genus Amblyteles; species Amblyteles armatorius. Next base: position 20,118,773 of record OW121687.1, on the reverse strand, counting down.
ACGTGGTGAGCCTCATTATAAAATCGATGATAAGCTAAATAAATAAAAAAGTACCAGTAGCTTTTTTTGTCCACACTGAAGTGAAAAAAATTTCAAGTTTCCGCATATTAGATTTACAATTTATTTTCGGTGTATCATTGCGGATCAGACAAACAGTAAATTGATCGGGCACCACAAAAAGAAAAAAAAAAAAGATTAAGAGAAAGAAGTCAGTGCTCTCGCGCAGCTGATGTCCCGATGAGTCACTAGAATATCCGAGAGTAAAGCGGGAACCCGCGCGTACGTGCTGGAACCGCGATCTACGCGGCGCAGCATGTGCCGACGTCGGTACGATAGAAATCATTCGCCACTCGGATCTTCGAGTGATCGTGAATTGTACTGCGTTGATTGCCTTTTTTTTTAACAACCTCCGTCCGGCCGCTCGTGCTAGGCGCGGCCCTGACGGCCGGCGCTGATTGCCACTTCGTTTAGGTACGACTCGTGTCGTGGAAGTATGTACCTACTGGGACTCATACCCGCGAAACATACGACCCCGTGGTGCTCTGCTCTCTTGTCGACAGCATTTTTGCTCGACAATCTAGCGCAACCGAAAATCACTGAGTAATTACATATACATATTTTTTTTTTTTTTTGCAAAATCTCTTGAAAGTGAAATTTTGATAATCGCTGATAATATTATGTGAAAAGCGCGAAAATTTCATAAAGTTTTAGCGATCTTTAATTTTTTCAAGCTGGATTGCCTCCGGTAATATCAGGTATTTAATGTTACAATTAATTAATCATTTTTGCCCCTGTCCGAAGTATCCGTTCAAAAACATCCATTGATCAGGGGTCGATGACCAATTCATGGATCGGATGGCCTTTCCCTTATAACCTTGGCAAGCCGTGTCATCATGTAAAACGATGACGATGATGTGTAACAACGTAAAAATCGAGAAAAATTTATAAAGTTTTAGCGATTCAATATCTCTGATGTTTGTATGCTGGATTGCCTCCGGCAGAATCAGATATTTAATATTACAACTAATTAATCATTTCCGCCCCTGTCCGAAGAATCGAAATACCGTTCAATAACATCCATTAATCAAGAGTCGACGACCAATTCCTGGATTGGATGGCCTTCCCCTTATGACCTTAGCAAGTGGTTTCATCATTAAAATAAAAAAAATAGTTTAAAAAAAATGGTTAAAATTATACAAGAAAAAAAATCGAATGATGGAATGTCGATTGTGTACCGGAGTGGGTAATCAATCGGAGTTGCCATCGATAAATTTGCCTGCCCGTGTGCGCGGTCGCGCAAGTCGATCCAGCGGCGATGTATTATTAAAGGAGAGCTCGCGAAGAAACAGCGTTGAATATCGAATAATACCTTTGCGAGCGTTCAATCTCGATCGAGCGCGGCGATGCAATAAAGCGCATTTATAATTGCACAATGGAGCAACGCCGGTGCAGGTATAGGCGAGCTATATCGTAAACAAAGTCTAGAGTACTTGTAGTGCAACGCCAGTCGATTGATTATGTAAGTGAATCAAGATTTAGATTCGGAGCGCGAGCACAAGGTGTGAGTTTGTGCGCGTCACCGAGGCGGTTCGTCGTGCAGGCGAGAAATCTCGTGATTATTGAGTTCACTTCCGGGTCGGCAAATATATCTTGCGTCTACCCACGCCAGGTGAGAAGGCGATGTACTAACTGCTTTCTCGCGCGACCAATACAGCTTCCACAGTTCGATACATTGGAACGCAACTTTTTTTTTTTTTTTGGTTTCATTTTTCCCGGCGTTATCAACGATTTGTCTGCGCACGACTGATCGTTGAAATTAATAGTTATGAACCGAGGGTAAAGAGTTTACAGGTTGTTTCTCGACAGGATACCTCATTGGGTTTTCTTAAAACTTGTTTTCGTAGTTATTATGAGCCCGTTCGGTAAAAAATCGTCTTCGCTATTTTCTCCCATACCGTTAATATTTCGGGCAAAAGCAAATTAGGTTTTCGTGCAACTGCACATTGCCTGCGAAAATCTAATTTCAATTCGCCTAAAATATCGACGGTGTTGCAGAAAATAAAGGAAAGCGCTTGTTTACGGACGGAGCTCGAGGTCGCCTTGAGGTTTTATTTGATAATTAACTATAAAATAAATTTATCCGATAAGGCACCAACATTGCATAACCTTGCGAGTACAGTGTGAAATAAAGGAAGGCCCAAAGAGCGACCGGCCCACTTTCGACGAGCACGTAACACCGAACGAAGGTGAACGCACTACGCAGAGGCGCTTAATTGTATCGGATATCCTGCTTCAACCAAAACGATCCGCTGTCGACGTTGTACCGGTTGCTCCGAGAGAGTCCCCTTCGAGAGTCCGATTGTGCAATCAGCGGTACCGCAGCCGCACGATCACTTTGTAAGTCGCGCAGCTGCTCCGCTCGCCGTACTGACGGTTGCAAAAACAACGTTGCACTTGGCCATTTCAGGATTGTCTCCCTCATTTTTTTTCCAGCGAGGTCTTACAAAAGCAGGTCTCACGAAAGTCTCGTCCTCGTGAGCTTCCTGATTTTTTCTTTAATTTTAATTCTTTTAATGCGCCTCTTGTCTCTTTCATTACCGTAACACGATTATGATTCTCTTTACAATGTCGTCAGCCAGGTTCGAGGCGATTTACGATTTTTAATTTAAGTGCTCGTCGGAAGTGGCGCAAACAGGAACTACACAAGGACCGCGGAAATTAACGATGCGCCGTGTTTTTTTTAATCTCTCCGACTGTTTACTGTCGTACGAGTGACGCGCTTTGCGAACACGTGGGGAAGTTCAATTGTCGATAACAGCGTTCGCGTTCATTATCGCCCGAGTGCGTTGTGTGTCCGTAAACTTGAAAGCCGAGCGAACTTCGCGGCGCAACGCTCGTTGCACCCGTTGCTCGATCAGCTGCTGGCTCGTTTCCAGCGATCGGAAGCGAACGCCTTGCACGCGAACCGCCGACGATTGAGCCGCGGTTCTTTCGCGGTCCGGAGGATCCGCACGGAATGACAATCATGTGTTAGTCATTCGCTTCGTGCCGTCCCTGTGATTAGCTGAACGAACAACTGCCTGAGAAACGGCTACAGGCTTTTCATCGTTGATTCTCCGAGGCCTTCCTCGCTTCTCGATAATGTGCGGTAACTTCTCAACGATACAGTTCCATCCCGCTCGATAGTTTTTTCAGTAGGCAAAAGGGTTTTGGCCCTTTCACTTTTATGCAGCGATCCCTGCGGGTGATCTTTAAAGATAATTGGGTAAGAAAACTGCCCGAATCTGGGTGACCGATAAGGTATCCGTGGTTGAAAAATAGTTTGTTTTTTTTGCTACACTTAAGAAGTTTAAGTTTTTGGGACTGGAGTTTAACGAACTGTGGAGCGAATAACCTCATTCGGCTAAAAACACCTGTTATACAGGGCTTATCAGTATTATTCATGTCTATTTGAAGGTTCTCATTAATCAAAGCCCAGCAACAGATAGAAAATCCAGGTTTACAGTTTTTGTTTCTTTTCCTTTTTTAACTTCCTTCATATCTGTAAAATGTATTTAAACAATTATCGTGACAAGTGTTTAATCTTTAAAACTTCCCCGTTTATTCGTCTCACTCTTTCGCGGTTTCTTCTCTACAGCAGTGGCTTCATCTGCCGCTGGCTATATACAGGAGCGAATTACGCGTACGAGTGCGCGCCGGTTGGGTTTTAAGGGCACTAGGGCAACGCGCGTGTCATTGGATAGACGTGTTGCACGTGTCGAAGAGTTGACCGGTAATGTAGCATTTGCCCTCAAACCACTGCGAAACTAACGTAAGCTATCAACGCGCAACACCGGCGATTTTATATATATGTATATCCACATAAAGTAAAATGGACATGAACGAAAAGTTAGTTAAAACTACCCACGACATAATTGTCACTTTCGTCACTGGAGAGATTAAGATAATCACGACGAATTCACGTGAATCATCAACTTGCTCCGCGACGAACACGTGCATACCTCGACATATCAGACTGGCAAACGCTCGTCCACAAACCGAGATAAAGTTCCCTCCGAACTAATGTCAAGAGCATTGTCTACAGTGAATTAATCCGAGATCAGATGCTAAATATAAATCTTTATCAATAAAGATAGTTACGATAAAATTAAAAATACATATTATTATCGAAATTTTATGTCACTTACATTTCGGCACGATAACTTCCGTCTCGAGGGCCTCTGGATACTTTATCTCCGGCTTCCGGTCCATCGTCGTACCGTTCTCTGCGCCCATTGTCTTTCCTTTTTATTGTTGTGATTATTCAGTCGATCGATCGTCGAACTACGGCGATCGATGATCTAGCGCGTGTTTTTTTTTCCTCGTATATCGATCAATTGTTAATTGAATCTTTTTGTTCGTACCATTTATGGTATTATTGAGAAATAATAATTGACGAAAAAAAAAAATAACTGAATATTTCGAAAAGCCGAGAAATGCCTCGACTCCGTCGTGCAACCGTGGTCACTCTGTCACTGGCAGGGAGCCGGCGCTAGCCGAGACACTTTAGACAGTCGACACCTCGCGCACGCGGCCCAATCGACGCTCGGGTCGCCCCACCTCTTGGACGCCCTCGCGAGCGCGGGTTTTGGTCTTCGAAACGGGCTCTCGAGCTATCGCGATCCATATAAAAAAACAGAAACTTGACAAAAAAATGCTTCCCCCTCCCCTTCTCTCTCATTTACGAGCGCGAACCTAGAAATTTCCTCAGCCCTTGTCGCACCCACGAGCCTTTAAATCCCACCTCTCCATATCTCGTGACTCTTAAGTATCGGATTATCCGAGAGACTTTCCAAAGCTTGGGCTGCTTTCGTCATCCGTTGCACGATGTTATGTGAAATTGCGACGTCGCTTCGTTTATTGGCCGATTGTAAAGGAGTCGCAAATCTTGTTTTGCTTTTCTTTTTTTATTATCTTTTTATCTGATTTTTTTTCTTGTCCAAAAATGTCCACTCTGCACTGAGAAAAGAATCTAGTAAATATGACTATATCGCTGGAGAGAAGTTTAAGTAAAAAAAATTATTTTATTTTCATAAATATTTTACTTAAATCAAATAAACGGTGGCCGTCAAATAAATGATTTTTCTGGGTGTGCCTATGGTGGGAAGTACCGGATTAATAAGAATTTTTCGTAGATATTATGGTAAAAATTCTTAGAAAATCTGAGCCTTTCCGCCATAGATGGCGCCATAGTTCCCTACTGTTATGCGCTATGGTGATTTTTCTTAGATGATCTATAGTATTTACTAGTCCCTTCTCTCAGCGCGATATATTCAATTTACAATTTTTTCATACAGTCCACAATTCGAATTGACATCGTATTCACTCACATCAAGAGAACTAACGACAAAATCGGCAAATAAAAGATATACATACAAAAAATTATTAAGTATTCAATGAATAATTCCAGTTAAATTTAATTAGCGTCTGAGCTCTATGCAGCTAGCCGGTATTTGCTTGGGTATTCGTACGGTTCCGCGCGGGGAGAATTTTCATACTCGCTACTTCGTTTCTCAGCGAAGACATAATCGCGGATACAAAGTTGACTATGTAGTAGTAATAATAATAATTATTATTATAGACTCTGCCGTATCATTGGTCTTCCGAGGAGCCAAATAAGACGGCTGGCTGACTCTCCGGTCATCCAGAATACACGAGTATTTCAAGTGGCAGTCACCTGGCAGGCTCTGTTCATCGCTTCGAGACGGCTTATATTTTCACTGACAAATCATTCACGAAGCGCGTGGAGGCTCGCTCTCATGCGCCAATCACTGACTGTCCACGCGTGCCACCCATGCGATAATCTTCTTCGGATCTTCCCCGATACGCAATCTCTTTCTTCTTCCCGCTATAAAGATTTCCCGCGATAAACGAACAGCTCATTTGTACACGGGCGCTTGTGCGCACACACCGTTTATCTCCCCGTCTCTGAAAAGAAAAATCAGCGTTTCCACACATAGAAAAATAAAATAAAATACGACCAATTTGTGGATATCACAGATAACGAATAATGACTAAGCTCTTCTTTTATAGATCGAACAAAGACCGTCGAGAAATAACGATCCGATCACTTTTATTTTCGAATGCGTTTAATGTCGCAGCAAAAAAATGTTAAAGCGCGAGAACTCGCATTGGAAATTATTATTCCGAGATTGCGTGAAATTCGCGAATAACTGCGGAAAAAGGAAAACAGACCGGGCCTTATTGTGATCTGGATAATAAATTATTATATTAATTGTCCTTATAAGAATGTTTTTTCCCTGTATGCACGATGGTCAATATTTTCAGTGCACACGTCATCGCCGACAAGCGACAATGTTTATCGCGCGATGTGGAGGCGAGGATCGCGTGATTTTTACTTCCAGATTTTTCATTTTTCTTTTTCTTTTTTCAAATTTTATTTCTATTTCGCGGTACGACCGTTGCGGCAAGCGATCGCGGTGACTCGACGATAGTCGATATCAGAAGTAAAAAAATTGGATAACGGGATGGCGGGAAATTGCGAAACGAATGTCGGTAAAGCTGAGGAGAGGAAAATGAAGCTTCGGGTCTGAGAATAGACGTTCGAGAGGCACGAGATCCTCTGGATTACGAAATCTCAGTACACAATATATATGTATATATATCGAAGCGGACTTCAGACCATACATGCCGTAAAACGATAAAACGCGATAAGACTCCTATAAAACACACGTGAAGTAGCTGTTTGGATAATGCGCGATCACCAATCCTCGTGATCTCGCGAAACTAAGAAGTTTCGCGAGATCACGAGGATTGGTGGTGGAGCTTTCAAGAGAAAGCTCTCGCCATGTCCCAAGCATCATCGATCCTCCAGAGTGATCGTCCGGTTCCTCTGGATTTTTTACGATCCTGAAGATATCTCTGCCTGACCTCAAATTTCATCATCGCCAAATCGCAGTCAATGCATTGCTTTAGGGAAGAAAAAAATTGTTCACCTGTAATATTTAAAAATGGCATCCAGCGGTTCCTAAAGTCCTTGAAGTCCAGGAACTGTCCGTGACAAATGCCTGGAATTTCCTTGATCTTCACCGAACGTCCTTGCATTTTTTATTTCGCCACAAATTTGAGCTCGTTTCAAAGCGTATATTACTAGCGACCACCTCTAAAAGAAGTGTATCTCAGGTTCGCTGAGACACATGTACAGATTCGTACATAGTGAGTAGTTGTTTTTTCTGAACCGATTCCAACGTAAACTGAAACGGTTATTGATGTAAATGTTATGTCATAAGTCATTCTAAATACCTTTCATATGTTCAATAATAATTTCATAATATATCTAAATGTTATTTCGTAAGTTACTGATCCGAATGTTATTTCGTACATTGCGCGCGATAAGCAAATTTTCGTGTTATCATAAATGTTCTAATCCAACCTGGAAATATCCTGGAAATTTTCCGTGAATATCCTTGAATTTCGTACGGGCTTTTTACTGGACAACCATGTTTATTCACTGAGCGAACTTTCCCAACCGAAGTTTGCGCGATGCAAAACATCGCTGCTGTAACTTGATGAAATTTAGTCTCAGATATCTTCAGGGTGATGAGTTTTTCGGTTTGCCGAAATTCAAAAAATACTAGAATGCCCAACGAGTTGTTAGTAAATTTTAATTTCGGTAATAATTCGAAACACTTCCAGGACTAACAAGGTTTCGTCGACGAAAAGTGTTTATGCTCCAGATGCGGCTCTTTTATGAGTCCACTAACTTTTTCACGGTCGTAAAAACTTATCACGATCGTAAAAACTTATCACGATCGTAACATCCTTTCGCTTCTCGATTCCCTTCCGATACGTTGCTCTCTGCCGCGCCAACAAAATCGTAATCTCGACGCAGAAACGACGCAATATTCATCACAAGTTAAGAGAGAGAGGGGTAAATTGTTTCGTTTTAATGCACGGTAAAAAAGCGGAGTTCAATTTCTTTTTTGTTCCCAAAGTCCACAATTTTATTGTTGATTTTAGATTTTTTTTAGTTAAAGATGAACAAGAAAAAAAAAGGTGGACTTTTATTGACAATAAATGTTTGTAAAGCGTTTAACGTTTTTTTTTGTTTTGTACCAGTCGTAGTGCAATAAATGAGGAATAACGATTTGTTTGTTGTTTCACACAGAAATGATTTTTTTACGTCTGTAGAACTTGGATAAACATTTGGTCCGTGTTGCTTGAAAAATTTCTCATGTAAGACTATCAACGAGTCGTGTCTGTTCAGGGATTTGTCATGCGACATGAAATTTTTTTTACGATCCGCAAATGACATAATGATCGAATTACCTATGTAATTCGTTGTGCAAAAGTCTTCTCGTGAGCGAGGTATATAAAAAACAAAAGAGTACGTCTAAACAACGGGTCTGAATCTTTCAGCTTCGCGTGCCCTCCGAGCTGCTTATTACGCGGGTTGTGCTCCAATTTTTTTTCTTTTTACCTTCCCCACTGGACGCATAATCAGCGATTCGCGAGACACGCGATACGCGAGGGTTACAGAGTGAAGAAAATTGCTTATTGGATTTCTCTGCATCGTTCCCCCTATATTTTTTCGATAATGCGACTGGCGATACGGGGGGAGATCCAAATCGAAGCTAATTTATCCCGCTGGCGTGGATGTTACGAGTACTCGTGAATAAATAAACACGCGTACTTCCCGCCCGGACATGAGAAATCAAAATTTTTCGTGCGTTACTCGCAGTACGATTTCTCTATCGGGACGTTGAAAACCTTCGCGGGACGTAACAGAAAAAAATGCGGGTTCTTTGGATCTTCGGATGTGCAGCGATTTTTACGAATTTCGTTGAATCCCGAGGATTCGACGAGATCCTTGGAACTTTCGTAATCGACGCTACCTCGTCCATTTATCTGCCGTCGACCGTCTCGGCTCTCCTCTGCTTCAATAACGGTAAATTAAAATTCTTTGGTTTTAAAGATCGGACAAAAAAAAAGAAGACAACGTGTAAACCTCGTTTATTTTTCAGTTGATGGTTTCCGGTTTTCGAGACAACTCTCGCGACGCCGGGTGATGCACGATATTTGGAAATCGCACGAAGGTCTCGACGTTGTCAGATTAGCGTCGAGGATAAGTAACCGAAACTTTTTTGTCGTCGACCTTGGCTGTCCGGGAGCGCTTGAGATTCTCACTGAGGTACGGAACAAGCTTTGCGTCACTAATGAGCGGTTTTTTTCTCGAATTCACAACGAATCGGTCGAACGAGCAATCTTAGTGTAGAAAATTAATTTTTTGCTCAGCACCGAGTTTCCTAATTATTATCGTAAGACAACTGTGGTTGTCTCACGATAATAATTAGATTGTCAAATTGGTTGACGATTTACACGCTGATCGAGATTAAATAATTTGCGCCTTGCAGGCGAGTCGAAGCAGAATGTTCGTGGCTCCCGCGAAGTGGCTGATGATCCAAGATCTTCGGGGTTCACGAAAATCCAGCGGCGAGTCCATCGACGTAGAAAATCTTATCAAGAACGACGATCTATCGTGGATTCGCGAGAAATTCGGTAACTTAATGATCTTCCCCGACAGCGAGATAATAATCGGTCGAAGAATCGACGACGATTTGTTCAGAGTCTTGTCGCCCTACCGTCCGAGTCCTCAGCGCGACTTGATCATCGAGGATCGAGGATACTGGACTGGTCGCGAGGGTTTGTTTCTTCGCGATCGAAACGTCACCTCCAGGAGACGAACGGATCTTCGTCAAACCGAGCTCAAATCCTGTCTCGTGGTAAATCGCCTAATCTTCATGTTTTCTTCCTGGTTTCTTCTTCTCTTCCTCGAGTGATCTTATCGCCGTGCCATTCTTGCCGCGTCCAATAACGACCGTCCCAATCTCGATGTTGCGTGAAGTACTTTCGACATTTTTTACAATCGGCCGGAATCTCGTACCGAAGGCCTTAACGGATTCCAGATAGAAATAAATAAATAAAAGCATGTTCGAATTCCTGATGATCAATAACTCGGTCGTCGTCGTTTCGTGAAGAAAGATAACCAGATTCGGTCGAGGACTGAACGGGGGGATCCCCCGAATTCTTATTCAATCGTCGAATCCGTGCTATCGTGTTATCTGTTTTCCTCGCGTGTCTTTTTGTTCTTAGCTGACGAATCAAGACACCTTCAACCATCTTGAGGATTATCAGGACAAGCACGTGGACGCTGTTACGAAAGCGAACTATCCATGGATACTTCACTTGGTGAAGAGAATGAACGCCACGTGAGTCCCGGCTGACATTTGTCTTCCGCGTTTGTCCATGGTAGATGGTCTTCATCTGCCTATTAAGAAAAGAAAAGAAAAAATCGTTACCGGGTTAATTCCATGCTCAGACACAAATATAATTTTTTTTATATGTTTGAGCCATGATTTCCGTAAAGAAAAGGTATTTAGGGAGAATTTTTTTCAGCGTTAATTTCACGTGGCGAAACACGTGGGGATACCGTGAGAAAAATGGTTCCTGGAGTGGAATGATCGGACTGCTCGATCGTCGAGAAATCGATATCGGTGGAACCGCGACGTTCTTCGTTACCGAGCGTATCGGTGTCGTCGAATACGTACAGCTCTACACACCGACCGGGTAATCGTTAAGGGAACGAGCTCGCTTAATTTATACGTTCGTACTGTCTAAACTCACGAATTCAGTTGTTGGACGAGGCGTCTCTGTGCTAATTTCCATTAGCAGATGTTGAGTTGCAAGAGCGGTGTGTTGGCAGATCCCCGGTTCGCGTACCGCATGCGTTTTGTGTATCAATTAAGGCCAATGATATTCACTTGTCCGAGTATTCGACGAATTAACATCAATGGTCGTAGGTCCAAGTTTTTATTCCGACGACCTCCGCTGTCTTATGTCAGCAACCTCTTCACTCTGCCGTTCGGACGATCGGTATGGATAGCCATTGGCATTCTTCTCGTCATCGTTATCGGCCTCTTGTACATGGCAATGAAGTGGGAATTCAAAGTCAGGTCGGAAGACAAATCTTCCCAGCCGCATTGGTCCGGCAACATCAATCAGGATCCATCGTTCAGTGACAATCTTCTTGTCGTCATTGGAGCAGTCTTTCAGCAAGGTCGATCGAACTACTGAAATTATCTATTTTTCTGATTAGAGGAAACAAAAAAAAAAGTTTTTTGCCCGTCGCTTTGATGTCGTTTTTGTTGACTATTGCTCTTTTTTTTTTTGTAATCCATGGGATCTAATTTGGACGTCGTCTCTTGATTAACGCGACAGGTTTTTCCTACGAAGCGCGAGAAGTTCCGGCGCGAATAATAGTTTTGATGTTGCTGATAGCGGCTCTGAGTCTCTACGCTTCTTACACCGCGAATATCGTCGCTCTTCTTCAATCTACCGCCACGTCGATCAACACCATCGAAGATCTGATAAACAGCCCGTTGAAACTCGGTATCTACGACATCGTTTACAATCGTTACTACTTCAAGGTGATTTCTTCTCTCACTGTCCAAACGCGAGTTCGAGCTTCGACTCTGAGAATCGAAATTTCGCAGGCTAATCAAGACCCGGAGATGAAGAAGTTTTACGAGTCCGCGATCGCGGGCAAGAAGAATGTATGGATGAATCTCGAGGAAGGCATTGGTCGTGTTCGAAAGGGTCTGTTCGCGTTTCACGTCGAAGTTGGCGCGGGCTATCAACTGATGCAGGAGACTTTCGAGGAGGACGAGAAATGCGGTATCCACGAAATCGATTACTTCAATTTGTTGAATCCGCTCTTAGTCGTTCAGTATCAATCGCCTTATCTCGAGATCATTCGCGTCGGGTGAGAAAGATTTGATAGAAGGGCGAATTGAAATTTGAAAAAAAAACAAAGTATCTTTTGTGATTTTCGGCGACAGGGCTTTGTGGATTCGCGAAACGGGCCTGCAGTATCGAGAAATATCGCGGCTCTACACGGACAAGCCCGTATGCAGCGGACAGAACAGCTTTCTGAGTGTAGGCATTATAGAATGCTACGCGGCGTTCATGACTATGGGATACGGTGTCGCTCTAACTTTCGCTATTCTCTTGCTGGAAATAATATGGAGCAAGTGGTAAGAATCTCCAAGTCGCGTTATTATGGAAAAGTATTATTCGAATTTATAGAGTATAATTTCCTTTTTTTTTTTTAAATAGTTCACCCAAGTTTTAGTTTTCTATTTGAAATATTAATATCAGCCCGAATATTTATTCTCAGGACCGCTTCGCGCTCACTGGACGGCTCGTCGCTTACCGACTTCAATATCGACTGATACGCGATTCGCACGACACGATTGAGACAAGAAAAACGAAAGTTTCTGTTGGTAAAAAAAAATCTACTCCGATAAACACGATACACGTTATTTGTGTGAAGCATTGGTAGTTCAAAAATCCAGCGATCAACGTCGTTCTCAGCGTTCACTTCTGCGCCGGCAGAAAATGCTGATAATAATTTTTCGTAAAATCCAGCATGAGGTCCAGAGTGCACTCTGGGAGATCCTCGACGCAGGTGGCCGGATTGCCTGAGAAGCGAGTGAAGGAAGGGACTATCGTCTCCGGCGGAACTACAGCTCCGTCCTCTATGTAGCAACAGTCCTTCAAAATGCATCTCCTTCCCTGTGAAGGAAAATAAATCACATCATTATAATCTTGATCCTGATAAGAATAAAATCGTAAAATCTTTACGTACGATAACAGCATTTTTTCCTATGTAAATGTAGGACCCTACAACTGCGGCGTTGACGACGGCTCTTTCACCGACGAATACATGATCGCCCATTTGTAACGGAAAGAACGCCACGCTGAAAGGTTCAAATACAATCATGCAGATGAAAGATATTTTAGAATTCTGGCCCCCAACTGGTTTCTTTGTAAAAAAGAGCAGGGCAATATTGACGACAGGGCAAAATGGACCGGTACCCTAAAGAAAGTCTCGTTGCAAAGGATGCGATTTTTATTAAGCCCATCGGTGAAAATATACCATTTTGCCCCGCTTTCGGCTTACCCTTTGCTAAATTTCTTGAACGGTGGCCTTATGACGACGTTCTTGCTGATAATGCAGTAGCGGCCCGTCCTCACGTTGGCCAAGTCCCCTCTGATTATAGCGTCGGACTGAACGATAACTTTACCATGAAGTACGATATTTTGCGATCCGCAGAGGACAGTTTGGCGGCTAACTTTGTTTCCGGAGGCCTGTAAAATCGGTCAACGATCTTTTTTAGGTTACGTCTCGCGGGTCTGTCACGATCTTCGAGAAACATTTCGCTCACCGTTTCCACGTACTCCGCTTTGTTGTAATAAATATCCTGAGGCTCCATTTCGCAAGCTGATTGAACAATCGAAAACGCACGCTATCGACAGTGTTGATCGGAGGTAGATTTTTTGACAGTATTAGGTGGGACACACCTGTCAGTGCGTCTGCTGTGAGACAGCTGATCAATTTTTTCGCCGCGCGCTCGCGGTAGCCATCGACCCGGGCATGCGCAGTGCTGCCCCCTGGCGCCTTGGTCAGGTGGATTTCTGGAAAAATAACATTTTCGTTCGAGTCGTAGGTCATTGGGGAGCGAAACGTTCGTTCGAGAGGATGCCGGAATCACTTTTTATCATTCCTTTGTTTCATACATGTGAATAGACGGCCGGTTCGATGAAAATCTGCACATCATCGTCAAAAACATTAAACAAAACCTTGTTTTCTCTGTGTAAGCATACAATATTTGTACACTGATTTATACTTTTTGATATCGAGGGTTAAGAGCTGAAAGTATATTCAGGAAATCGTCGAAAACGATAATACTTTCGTGATGCTCGAGGAGGAAAGATTACTTGAAGTGCGAAAGTCGTCGAAACAATCGTATTCACTGCAGTTTATCGGTCGTAATTTGCAACGTTAAAAGTTTGGCGTTGCGAGTAAGTTATATTCGCAAGAGCGTCCTTGTGAAAGAGCCTTCGATTGGAAAGCGCCGCAGACAATAAAATAAAATTGCTAGTAGCTGTGGAAAGCGTCAAAGCACTCTAGAATGTTTAAGGTTAATCGTTCATTATAGAATGTTCAGTTTTGTTGTAAATCATGCTTGACTCAAGCATTTTTAACTCTCGACTGTCCAAAGGGCAAAAGTCGGGAGTCATCCATTTCGCTGCGATCACGTGACTGCGTATTTTCATGAAGACCAGTGTTCTGCAAATTGACAAAAAATCTCTTGACAAAATTTGCTAACCAGTTTCTTTGAATTGTGACCTGTTTCTTTTTCAGGTTTTTCTTAAAACCGTGTCTATGCATGCAGTATACAATGTATGATATATCATAGGCAAAACGGCGGTTATAGGAACAGACGATTGTTTGCGCCACGAATCTCCATGGCAACGATTCGATTCCCCTAGCCGTTCCGTCCCTCGTCCCTAGTGCAGCAAAACGTACTCCACGCGGCCGTACAATTTTCTCTCAACCGACAAACCGCTACTTACGTTCTTTCGAACCTGTGAATAGCTAAATCGCGATAATGTCGCTCTTCAAGTCGAAGGAGTGGTGGAGAACCGAGTGCGGAACAGGCGAGATATTCGACGGGCAGAGTTTGCTTGTGGCACCGCTCTTCGGGCCGGAGAAGGGCGACGTCGTAGCGGTCGGCAGCCACAGTGGAAATCTTCGGATATATTGTCCGTCGTCGCAATGGATGGACGAGAGCAAAGCTCCGAGCGGGTACAAAGTTACCGATTTGATGATCGAGACGAAAGTCGCCGACTGCGTAATCGACATGAAGGCCGGAAAATTTGTCTCGTGAGTATGCAATTAGTTCGTAGTGAGTTCCTGTGTAGAATTATGAAATTCTAGAGCATCGACCGTTCTCTTTTTAACTACGAAACGTCGCGTATTGCGTTTTACGAGCGGACTCCATGTTCCTCGACGGTGCCGCACAGTGCAAGCGTTGTATTACGGTACTACCTGTGTATACATAGTAGTAGATAAACGTCAGCGGGGGGTTAAGTGAGGAACGGTTTACGGCGCTGCTCCCTCCCGGTTTAGTCCTGGCGCCAGCAATTAGGCTTCACAGCTTCTGCCACTGTAGCACCTCGCTCGGCTCTCTGTCTCAATTTACCTACGCCAATTGTTAACTTTTATATTTACGAGCCAGTTTTCGCTTCACTTTCCGTGTCCGCACCGACAACGGTTATATATATGAATTAAACTCTCGGGGCGGTCGGCCGGCGAGGAGAAAACCTTCACGCATTCTCGGCGTGAGTCGCCCCTCGGCGTTCATGTTAATGCTTGAGGTCGGCATTCTCTGAAACTGTCGATGCCGCGTGGACGCAAGTTTTTTCTTTTTTTTTTTTGAAAATGAGAATTTATTTCAGTTTGGTCTCGGACGGTTCTTTTGAATCTACGGTTCTTTATTTCCTTAATTCAATGTAAATGAAACTTCAATCCTAGACATTAATGAACCTCATCGCGAAGGAAATAAAAAAAAAAAAATTTCTTTTCGAAGTAATCAGATCGAAATTTGCGAACCGGCTGTTACGGTAAAACGCCTTGGTTGCAAATTTTACACGTGGCCCCGTTTTTTAATAAATAATTTTCATGTATTTCAATTTTGATTCGGATGGTTTCATTAAATCGATTTATTTCTTTAATTTAATTGAAATAAAAATTCATCATAGACATTAATGAACCTCATTACGGAGGAACTGTTTTTTATGTTTTTTTTAAAAAGTAATCAGATCGAAATTTGCGAACCGTCTATTATGGTAATACGCCTTGGTTGCAAAATTTCCGCTTGGTCCCCGCTCGATGATCGGAGGGATGACGCAGCGGCGCCGACACAGATCAACTCATTAGCATTCACTCTCCGGTCTCTACCCCCTGTTTAACGTACACGCAGACGCGTCGGGACGGTAGATTACCGTCTAGCATCTCCGTTTAATGCAGATCCCGGTCCCCCCTCCCCCCTTCCGCCCTGGTCTGCCGCCCGGTCGTTTTACGTCACCTTACACACAAGATCGTAATCGCCCGTTGTTACAGGGGTTCTCAGGATCTTCGATTGGCGATACTGACGCCCGGCAAGCTCATCGTTTACGGACTCGGACTCAGCCAGGAATCGAGCGAGCACGGTTCGTCGAACTCGTCATTCACCGCATCTCATCCGCACTGTCGAAGCACGCGAACTCTCCGCACGCATTTGCCATTATACCTCCGCGCCTCACCTTGCTTTTCGTACAGTTCGATACGCCCTACAGTGGAACCTCCGTATCGGAATTTTTTCAATTAAAAAAAAAATAAAATAATAATGATTCAAAATGATAAATAATATTATTAAAAATAATAATTCATTATGCACGAATAATTGTCATAAATTATCCGACCGTTGTAAATTCTGATTGTGAATGTGTAAATCGTGATTGTTCATTCGGCCGTAAAAATGATGATAATTTTTACTGAAAATTCCAGCTAGAAGCTTTGCCGTAACGATTTAGAGAAAATAAGCAGCAAAGATATTTTTCTTTAGTCGTATATTCTTTATACTGATGAGAGTAGAAAAAATTACTTTCGTAGATACCACGTGATTAAATTGTGAGAGCTATTGTAATTTCTATACGGTTGAACAAAAATCTACGATTTGCACCTTTCACCGACAACGTCGCGTACAACTTTACTGGAATGCAAGGTATTTTCTGCCCACGTGGAGAATATTTGTGCCACGCGTCTGTCTATGCGGTTTTAACTGTTTCTCAGTCGCGGGGACTCGGTGATACGTCGGTGAACTTTCGGTCCCCGTTCTCCGTGCCATATGGAGGTTCAACTGTACGGCTCGCGCGCATCATCCCTCAAACTTTGCTCATGTCTTCGCGGACCCCTCGGGCGATTCTGGCGACCGACAACGAGACGACGCGCAGCAACGAGACAGGTCTACAAGATCGGATCTCCCCGCAGCGAGAACGTTGCTAAATGCCCCGAGGATCCGCTTTCACACGCGCTCTCGCCCCCGAGCGAGTCTCTCGATGCTCTAGCAAGAAGAAAAAAAACAGCGTAGAAGCAAAATGCAAAGTAATGAAAGAGACGAGAGAAACGGAGGAAAAAAAGGATTTCGATGATTTGAGAAATCTGCGGGATGTTTGGCAGGGCGACGTCACGTACGTGAAGTAACAATACCAATGTTCGGACACGTCCCATTCGTCATTTAATAATAATTATTATTAATAATTAATATTACTATTCGTACAATATTGGTACGTAGCTTATCTTCAATATTCTTTCGCGTAAATATAATTTTTTCATTGATTTTTAACGAATAAATGGCGAAGGAATTCTCTTCGTTAATATGAGCTGGTTGAGTTCGTACCTCAGAATTCTCGAAATCTATGATTGTCCGAAACATTGGGACACACAGTGTCCGAATATAGGGACGTGCCGAAAAACCACGTGCGGAGAATTTAACATTTGCACTCTTCATATTTTCTTTCACAATTGAAAAAATATTTATCTTTTTGTAATTAATCGATGTGTTTTGGAAACTAGAAACTATCAGCTTGACATTGGTCTCAGTTATTTTCACGAGAAATTTGTTCTTGATCAATTAGTGACTGCTGGAATCTGGGGAAGCGATTAACGGTCCGAGCATTGGTACCTTTTACACTCGGTCCTGCGCGGAGGACAACGCGAGGATAACCCGCCGATGGAACTTACGAATGAACGAATACGAGCGGGTTTCATAATAACCGGGTGCGGAGCAACTATACTCGTGTAGTAGTCTCCTGTACCTACATCTCGCGTTCCACACTGTTGCCAGTTCTACTAAGGCTCGCCGGAGAGACACACACGCGCCTACTTTACTTACGTACGCACATTTGATAAAGCATACCGTGCCGTGCGTTGCGTGCGTCTATGTGGGCAATCTTTGCCCGGAATGAATCGGTCTGACCCATATACGGAGGACGCGAGAGAGCAGGACTCGTTTGATCCCCCTCGAATCCGAGCGATCGCATCGCCGTCGCTCGCGCTCGCCTCCTCATTCTTCGTCAATGGGATGTCAAAGAGTCGTAACATTAATGATCATATATATACATACTTTTATAGTTTCCTGGTAGAAGTTTCGTTAAAAAAAATTTCGAGATTTTTGTGTAAAACTATTTGAAAAAGTTTATAAGACTTTTAATCAATACAGCTGACCAGTTTGGTAACGAATTTTCTCACGGAGGAAGCTACGCGCGAGACGGTAAAAAATGAGAAAGCTCTGTAAATCAACTCGCATTTTTTTGAAATATCGCTAAGAAAATAAGCTTGGTACGCGAGTGTATCGATGTAGTAATTCGAAAAAAATCGGATAATAAATTTCGTCACCGGATCTTCCATATCGAGAGATACATAGATTTTTGTTTTCTTAATTTAATTATCGTTCGTGTATCGCGGTTACATATATATTTTTTTTTTCACTCTGGGCCACCTACAGCGGGCAAATTCTTATCTTCGAAAGAACGATTGAATGACGAAGGAGGCGCGTGTGTGTTTCCGACGAGGCGTTAAGCCGCACGGATAACAAACGTGAATTCTAAAGATGGAACGTCGTCGTCTTGTTTCCGAAGCGATCTATAGAAGTAACAACGCGACGAAAGCTTCGTGCCGAGAATTATTGAGTCGATTTATAAACGTCCGTCAAACGCCCGCGAATATATGATCGAACACGGGGGGGGGGGGGGGGGGGGGGGCAAACGCGATGGTGGAATTATTGATTCTTCCTCGATCCTTTCGCGTCTATCGATTACTCTGGGGCGACTACGGATGTAGCCGTACAGTGTTGGCATAAGTATATGTTACTCGCATTCCTTCTCGTTACATCGTAATTGGTCTAAGGAGAGGCTGCGGAACGCTTTTGCCTGCGCTATCGTCGATTTACCTACCGGGCAACTTTTTGTAATCCGAGAACTAAATTTCCACTCGAACGGATTATATACACGAGGTTACTGCGTTTATCCGTCCGATGGCCATTTGGCAGAGATGGAAAAACGATGTTTCAACACGATACTGAGAAAGTTTTTTTTTTCTTCAAATTTCTCGGTTTTTATATTTTAATAATATAACTTTTAGATGACTGTCTTCCAAGAACCCGAATTCGATCACTCAATATTCACTCACGAGTTATAGATTTCATTCGCCGTCCTATATAATTCTTCTGTTTCACCTTCGCAATTGATTCGTTAACTGTTAATCAATTCCGAACTGGAGCCAAATAAATCGCACACCACTTTTATCCCCCTGGCAGAAATTGTTTTGTTTGTATTTTTAGTGACACGATATATTTTTGTTTTCAGGAGACCAATGCGCCCTGGACGCCGTTTACGAGCACGAGTTGCCGCGTTTTCCAGCGTCACTGACCACGGGACCATTCGGAGCGGCTCGAGGCAGAGATTTCTTCTGCGTCCAGTGTCTCGACGGCACGCTGCTCTTTTACGAACAGGAAGCCCATACCTTTGGACAATCGCTCAAGAATCGTTTGTTACCGGAGCCGCTCGTCTACGTTTCCCGGAACGACGTGTTCGTCACGCAGAGTTCCGGCTGGATCCTGGAATGTTACAGGCACGTTATCGCATTCCCGGTAACTCGGTGATCTCTCGCGGCTAGCATTCCCCGTATTTTATAATACGCAAGCCCGCAGGCACATGCAGTGTGTAATATACATACATGTATATGTATCTCTAGTAACTAACGGGAAAAACCGATTAAGCATGGAGCTCGGAGAACGAGAGAGGGTTGGAGAGACGCAGGAAAAAAAAAACAAAAAAAATTGGCGCCCACGCGACGGAAAACACAATTATATTATTCGAGTGACGTGGACGCTCGCTCCGGGTACGTTTGCTCGCGAGCTGGCGTGTTTCAATCCCTCGTATCTGCTAATTGGAACGTGCGCGTAACGACAATTGTACATACATAGTATGCCGTATTATATATCAACGCATACGCCATGGAGGAACGCGGGTACTCGACTATCGTTACATAGTATAAATGCGTTGCGAATCGAGACTCCACCATTCGAACAGTACAGTGCGTGTGTACGCCCCGCTACTGACTTGTTTATTTATCCTCGATCGGATCGTATAAATTGCACACTCCGTTCGTTAACGAACATGCCGACACTCAGCGATTAACAATTTTTCATTCGACAATAAGAAGAAAAAAAAATGATCATTAATAACTGACACTCGGACTCGGACGTCAGTCATATCAACCGTTTTTCTCGTATTTCGCGATTTGCATTATTTGTTATTCAACAATGTTAAGCCGAACGTCTGCCGTCTCAATCATGGACGGAGCAAAAAAAATTTCTCGCTCAATATGCGTTTTAGAAACTACGTTTCTACGAGACTCGTGATTGTAGCCAAAAGAAAAATTATCGTTCTTAATTGCTGAAAATAATTTCATATTAATAATTGGTATTAAATTATATATTTGCTTTATTTGTTATTCAACAATGTCAAGCCGAACGTCTGGCATCGCAATTATTGACGGAGTGAAAAGTTGCTCGCGTTCAATATGCGTTTTCGAAACTACGTTTTTACGAGACTCGCGAAGACAGTGAAAAGAAAAATTATCGTTATTGATTGCTAAAAATAATTCAATAATTATTATGAACTTATTACTATTAATACTTTCGATTATTACCAGCCTCAAATTATTCCCGAGGGTGGCCAGACGGCAGATGATGCTGGTATGAAGTTAAGAAAAAGAGACAATATTGTCCCTTCTTCAAAGGCACACCTTCGCGAGATTCTTTATTATTTTCATTTTGCGAACATGAAGCTTCGGACGCGGATATCTTTGATGTCCCTCGGTATCGCACAGCTACATCGTGCAGTACGGTGCCATTAGGTATATATACGCAGATCTCCGGGCACATACGTGTGCGACACACACGCCCATATAAATATGTATATGCCGTGAGGGGTTCTTATGCCGCGCGCAGGTTGAAATAGTCGAGTAGTATATTCCCGATGAATAATGTATGTTACGAGGTATGTATAACCATATACGAGTAGCGTAGAGTTGAGCTTATGTGCCGCTGCCTGCCGTTGCTGCTGCCGGTGCTGCGCGAGATATGCAACCGAGAGACCGCAGCAGCCCAGCAGCAGAAACGACAAGCACGCTCGATGCTTACTCGTTGCTCGGTTTGCTTGTATTCTCTCCCTGTTGGCATTGTGAAATTTTCTTCTCCGGAGTGTTGTAGTTATTATTCCAACTGTTTCAAGAATCGTTGCCTCATCGTTCTCATCGAGACTCTCTCGTTCTTTCGTATCAAATTCTAAATCTAAACATATCGGAGCCCTATCGATATTCCCGTCGACCGATGTACGTTTCAATGATCACAGGCATTTTTGTCGTGTAAATAGATTTAAAAAAATAATGTATGACACAGGTACCAAAACATGGCAGAGTCCGGCAGAACCAGCGACTCCGCGCGGGAAGCTGATGATACCGGGAGAAGCCTGGAGCCCGACTGGACGTACAACCTCGGCGAGGCTGTCCTCGGCATCGAGGCCGTCACGTTGAGCAGCTTCGAGGTCGGAATCGTCGTCCTGGCCGAGAGGAATCTCTACTGCTTCCGCGACAATTGTACAGCTCTGAAATACTCGAAGAGACTCGAGTACAATCCAGTTTGCTTTCGAGCTTATGTAATCGGTAATAACGAGTCACGTTACGTGAGGAACACTTCATTTAAGCATACACAATTTCAACGCGCTAATGCACGACCGTAGAAAAGATTTGTTCGATACTTTTTTTTTTTTACAAACTGTCTGTTTACAAATTTAATGAACACACAGGTTGAGGAGAAGTTAATTGTTCGGTATATCGGATACGTCTTAAAAGCGTGATCGTCTGTACCGAGAATTAATCGTAACTCAAATTGTATATCA
Source organism: Amblyteles armatorius (assembly GCA_933228735.2). Lineage (NCBI taxonomy): Eukaryota > Metazoa > Arthropoda > Insecta > Hymenoptera > Ichneumonidae > Amblyteles > Amblyteles armatorius. The sequence continues at coordinate 20,096,864 of OW121687.1, read as the reverse complement.
AATTGAATGCACAACAATTTTGTACACGGTGGATTAATTTTCATACAGAAACATTTACTTTTTGTATAGTGCATCCATTCCAGTGGTTCGCAAGAACGGTTGTTTCAGTTTTTTTTTTGTACATGAGAGTCGACTTCATTTTGTCATCTCTTCGTCGAATATTCACATGCACTACTCGGGTGCCTAACATGTTCACGATTTGTTTCGTTCTCATTTGTTACAGAACCAGATGGCAAACTAATACGCGACCGCGGAATAGATTTGTTCGATTAAAATAATTTTTTTTACCGGTCTGTTAAATGTAATGGTTTGCAAGAGTCGTTGTTGTTTCTTTTTTTACATGTAAGACGAATTCATTTTGTCATCTCTTCGTCGAATATACACATGTAGTCGGGTGCGTAACGTGTCCACGATTTTATTTTTTCATACTTTTTTTTTTACAGAACCGGATGGCAAACTGATGGTACTCGTCGTAGCCGACACTGACACGCTTCTGCTTTACGAAGGCACGACTCTCAAGTGGTCCGCACAATTGCCTTTCACACCTGTTGCCATTGCGAGAGCCCACTTTCAGGTAAACGTCTGTTACGCTCACCATAACTATATATACCCGACGCTATATCTATATCTATACATCTCCTCGCCCCGTTGACTTGATACGTGCCGTATTTATGCAAAAGCAACCACCACCGAGGCTCGGTCGAGTTTATCGCGCTCCTTCCCTCTAGCTCGGCAATTATAAAGCGAGATGGTAATACATGTGAATTCACGGAGTGAGAAGTTATTTTCGTAGAGTACAAAGTGCTAGAGAAACTGTAGATATGTATATATAATTACACGACGGGCCGAGACGGCGACGTTGTCCTCGTCGCGTCACCGCAGTGCAAAACCAACATTCAACGATTTCTATCTTTCTCTCTGAATTTTTATTCAATTTTTTTCCTCAATCTTATTTATTCGTAATTTAAGTACCGAAGGCTTTAATCCGCGACGAACCAATACAGACGAGATTTTTATTCACGTTTATTACACGATAGTAAGGAACGAGATGTTGAATGGAAGAAGCAAAAAAATAAAAAATAAAAATAAACGAGCGAGAAAAAAAAAGGAAACGATATGAGGGACACCGGCGTAGAGTCTCGGTTATCAAAGCGCTTTCAACGATAGCCCCGGCAATCGACGAGCAGAGATGACCTTTGACAACGAAATCGAGAAGACCTTCTCCCTCGCGCAGTTGCTTTCCGAGCGTTATCGATGTTCCTCTTCCGTAGTCGTACTCTCCGTTGTCGAGCGAGTACTCGGGGGGGGGGTTTCACCATCCGGCCTATCTCGCCTCCTGTCACATGGAAATCCCTTGGCATAGAACGGAACACATTACGGAATGGAGAATCTCTCCGGTCCGAGTGCTTGTAGCGTGTGTAACCTTTCCAGATCCCCACGAGATAATCCGTACGCGAGTATCGTTGCACCGTTCAAGTTGGACAGCTCGTACTTGTTCGCAAGTTTCGAGTACGCAAGAAATTTAAATACTCACACGGAGCGTGTTCGCAAAATGTGCGCACCAGGACTAGCGATCGGAATTGATTGGTTCAAAATGAAATTATGATCAGTTTCGAATCATCACCGATTCGAACACCGCGATATTCTCAGCGGACACAATCGACATTAAACATTAAATATTGACACGGAGCGAGTTCGGAAAATTTCGACGCGGAGACTAACGATCAAAATTGATTGCTCCAAAATGAAATTGTGATCAGAATCGAATCATCATCGATTCGACCACCGCGATAGTCTCAGCGTAAAGAATTCGACGTTAAACGAGCCAATAGAAAAAAAAAACTACGGAGGTGTCATCGGTGATTGTCACGCCGGGCTTTATCTTATCGGCTGGAGTGCGGTAGAACCTCGAGCGCGTGCACGGCTAACGAGCTTTTGCGCGCTCGATACGCGCTCCCCACGTGATAAATATCCTCTTCCACTCTACTCTCGTCATAATTTTTTTTTTCTTCAATCCTCATTTTACTTTCTTTTTCTCTTCACTTTCGGCTTCTCCCTAATTCTCTGTTAAAACAAAAAAAAAGAAGAAAAGTCGGTATTCTTGGAGGACTTGGGGCCATTGGACACCACCGAGCGCGAGGCACGGGACGAAATTCTGTCCCTATGGCTCCGATAAGCTAATGGTCCACTCGAAAAACTGCAGTTCTCCGCTGTGTCCCACAGCCCGAGACAGAGAAAGAAACTATACGAGAATTTCGAGGTCTTTCGTTTTAACCCTCAAGGGAAACCGCGGGTCGTAAACTTTCGGCTCGTATCTTTTTCTATATAGTTATACGCAGCTGGCACGGAGTCCTCTCTTATATAGGATAAAAATTGACGACCTCTGTCGCGTCTCACGAACGCATTTAATTTTTCGTCGTTGTACTTTTGTTTAATGCCCGGCCGTAACGGGCGAGAAATTGCAAACATGTATATATCTACATACATATATATATAAGGCTTATTGTAATGTTATACCGCTACTCGGAGTCGTCTCATCGAGTCCATATCTCATCTCTTCGCGACGCGCTCTGATTCGAGTCGGGCTTGTCAACTCGTATTGCTCGCAATGTGCTGTAATAAACACGTGATTGTGTATGCACTTATGTATGTATGAATGGTGTACGCAGCATTTGGAAGGGGTCATAGTCGCCCTCTCCGAGGAAGGCCGCCTTGAGGCTTGCTACCTCGGCGCCGAGCCGTCTCTCTTCATCGCTCCGCCTCTTCATCGTCGCGGCTTTGACTACAAGGCCGCCGAAAATGAGCTACTCGAGTTACGTAAACAAGCAAAAAACACCGCAAGCTCCGGTAATTATGCCTTGCATGTTCGACACTACGTCACTGTAATTATAATTAGTTCGGATACTTCATTTTTTATTTATTTATTTATTCTGTTAACGGTGAACATTTTTTAATCCCCCCGCCCTCGCTGATAAAATATGTTTGTTTGTAAATATTAAATGCTCAACTTACCGTGATTTTATTTTTCGCATCTTCTTCTCCAAGACGATAGACTCGCCAATTCCACTGTGGAATCGGAGCTCATCGTCGTTATCAACGTTTCCAAGGACCTCGAACCGTGTCCCTTCGCGGACTCCAACGAGGAGACTGAAGGGCGTCGCACCATGTGCCGGGTCAACGTTGATCTCTCGTCTTACACCCCGCTTCGCGATGTTCAAGTGAATGTCGAAGTTGCGAAACCGCTAGTCGTTAACGATCACTTTCACGTGTTTCCAACTATGTGTTAGTATGAACGGCTATTAAAAAGAAATAATTACTTTTTACTTTTTTAAATTCTTTGAAGCATGCTCGGTCATTTACCCCAGATTTTTGTAAACAGTCGACGCAGTCGGTTGAAGGGTCGGCATGGAATTTAATTCTGTGTTTAATTTTTCGGCAGCCGATCGGCAGGTCATCCAGACGACGATCTACATAAACGGAAACGAACCGATTCTATCCGCCGAGCTGATCGTCACCGCGAGCTACGAAACCGACAACGGACTTATTCGCGTGCTCCAGAGGACTGCGAATTTACCACTGAGGATGTTTCTACGCGCCTGCCCACCCGAAAACACTGCATCCTTTACGGCAACGATAAAAAATACCGAGGGGTCACTGATCAATTTCAGTCAACTGTTTCCAGGTAATACTATCTTGCGTCTCTACGGAGCAATGAAATAAAAAAAAATATTTTTCGAGAAATTCTCGTCATCCGGGTTTTCTAGATACAAAAAAAAAAAAAATCGTTGCCGAAAATGCATAAACTGATGTTCGAATTGTAGTTTGGCGCACCGATGCTAACAGAATTCGATCGTAAATTTCTCTGGTATGATAATTGATGAACATCGTTATTGCGTCATCGATCTCGACACTTTTACTGTCCCTACAGAATTCATCGGCGAGCATTCGCAGAGATCGAGTTCGAACGCTCTCGGACTTCAGCACACCCATACCGGCAACGTTGTTACCGTAGTCGCGGGCACGAGTACAAATCGTTACAGGGTACAATCGAACGATCCGCTGTCGATGACCCTGGTACTTCAGCAGCTGGTCGCCAGACTGCAGTCACGATATCCCGGAAGTTACGTAGCTTCGATCGGTCAGAACCATCTGCAGCTCGTTCAGAGCCAGATCGAGGCCCACTTCGTCTCTCGTCAGCGCGTTAAACGGATCACTGTGAGTATATAGTACATGTCTATACCGCATGTGTATCTCGTTTCTCGACCGTCCCGCGACCTTTCTTCAACGACGATCGACGACGCGACCGGCTTGTACGTTTGAGGTTTTTTTCCTTTACGCCCGCTCGATCTGACGCCAGTCAAAAAATATAATTCATCAGATGTCGGACGTTGTAGATAAAAATCGTCAACTTATTATATTTTTTTTTTACGAGATTACATTAATGGAAAAGTAGTTAACGAAGACGAGGAGAAAAATAATTTATTCTGTCGAATAAATGTATAACACTTTCGGTTCTCGAAAAAAAAAAAAAATCATCGCTCGCTCGTTCGCGTTCGTCTGGCTGGCCTAGCGGCTGGCCGATTTTCTGAGCCGAGTCTTGTAAGTCGCGAGGATGCTTGCCCGCATATCGCATGTGTGTGTGTGTGTGTGATCGATATACGCACACACGCCTCTGTGTGCAAGGGAGTCCCATCGTAGCAACGTCCTTAACTGTAAAACGAGAATCATGCCCGGACAGAGTGAATACGAGGCCCGAAGTATCACCGCAGGCATATGCCCCTGGGATTATGGCCTCGCCCTTTATAAAATAAAAATGATGATGAAAAAAAAAAGAGAAAACATAATTTAAAAAGCAAATGCTCTGGATCGAATGCCTTACGGTAGAAAGGACTTGCGAGTGAGTGTGTCAACGCGAGAGAAACGGAATTGTTCGTACATTCGAAATATCAATCACTGCCGGTCGTTTCACCGAGCTGTAGCTCTTGCAAGTGTTGTCCACTCTTAGAAAAAAATGTAAAAAAATCTCCCACCTTTGATTCATACGTCGTACTTATAAATAAAAAATAAAAAAAATCCATCGTCCAACTAGCAAATTTATTGGAACGGGACAAAAAATCGCGTCTAAAAAACAATCGCTAACTCAGCTAAGTGTGGCTAATTTATTCGAGGAAGAAAAAAACAAGTCTCTCCTCCGGGTGCAACGACTGTTTGTTTTGCCCTATATAGTATGCAGATGATTTCCGTGCGTGCCCCGTACGATCTTGAAAGGAGAGTACGAGGAGAGTGTGTTACACCGTAGTGTGAAAGAACGAGTAAATAAGTCAGTCCGCCGAGTGCCGCCCGGACGATCGAAGTAGCGAGCGAGCGAGCGAGACCGATCGACAATGTGTATAGTTAAACCACGGGCGTTGCGCGTTGCGGCGGGAGAGACAGACGTCTGATTTATCATCGCAGATTAATTACCCTCGTTTTTCTCTCGTGTGCTCCTCATCGCCACGACGGCGACGGCAAAACGTCGGCTCCCGTTCACGCGCTACCATGCTGCTTCGTTGCCATTTATATATATATATATTTATATATATACATATTATATACATGTATGTACAATCTTTCTTTTTCATACACACGCATCAGAATGAGATCGGCTTGCTGACGACCCAGTTGAGAAACATCGAGAGGAGGATTCTTCGTGGCGTCAGGGAGAGGAATTCCCGATCTTTGGCCGCTACCGGGCTGCCGACCCTCTTGGACTCGACGTATCGCACGATCTTCGCGCACTTGGAGGATCTTACGGCCGCACGAGCGGTAATTGCTCGTTACATGCATGCCCACAGTGTAGTAGTTCGGCCAGCAGCAAAAGCACATACTCCGCGCCGCTGTATATTTCTCGGCTAAGAATATAGCGTACGCACACGAGAAATGTACGGGGGGGAGGGATGAGGAAGAAGAGGAAGGAATAATAAGAAAGAATCTTCTTCCTTCTCTCCAAGAAGACCGGCGCCGGTTTCATTCTACCCGGAGGCACGCACACACGCTCTTCGCATCACCATCTTCGCTCGAGTCTTTGCCTATTTTTTGTATTTAATTTGTTTTTTTTTTTTTTTTTGTTGCAAACTCTACGCTCGCGCGCGCGAGCGCCGCTGTATCTCTCTTTCCTCGCTTCGGTTAGGTAGATTTAATAGATTGGCGGACAGGACTGGCGTCGGGAAGGCTCGCGGGCGAATTTTACTATGGGAGTTTGCGAATACCGATCTCGGAACGGCGCGCTCTTGCTGCATGCTCCACGGTGGATCTCTCTACCCGGTCTAGGGCGAAGCCCGGACCGGTGGGTCGAGCCGACGTGATAGCGCGAGAATGAGAATTATTAAATGACGTTGAATAACGAGAAAGACTGAGGCAAACGGCGAGCTGCCTCCGGGATGCACTTTAATCGAAATTTAAAAAATTATGATATCAGACCCATCAGACAGTAAAAAAAGTGTGTACTTTTACAACTTATTGTCCACAAACGTCCACAACTTTTTATTTGCTAATTTTCCGATCGCTCCATCGGGGCTTCAAGATTTACAATCAAAAGTAGAAAGTAAAATTACCAATGACACGGAAAGTTAAAGTACAGGCTTGTAAATTGAAATCTGTACAAACGAGTTTGTCACTTGTTTAACAAAATTATTTTTTTTCGTGTAAATTAACAGTCTAACATCTTTTATGGGCTACCATACGAGTTGTTATACGGTTGTTGTAGCGACGCAAAAATGGCAGGATTCAAACAAGAAAATCGCCTTAATTTTTCAATTTCTTTAACGCCGCGGTTGGAAAATTTCGAAAAATTCGTTTGACTCCGATTAAATTGTTTCAGAATCGAGAACGAGCCGGGCACGATTTGCAGTGCGCCCTGAGGTTACTGCTCCTTCTTCTACGGCTCAACGTAAACGACGATAAGTACGCGATGCTCGACTCGGCGATCGGATTCGAGCCGCAGCTGCGCGACGACGTCGTACGTACATATACCCACTGCTGTATAATCCTCCACACCTATATAGCTATAACACACGTGTGCATTCGTGCACTCTGCCTCTCCGTCCATTGCCGCCGCTAAAGATTCGCATTCTCGATTATAACTTTTGTTTCTTTCTTTTTTTGTTTTGTTTTTTGTTTCTCCTCATTTTCTACCTCCCTTTCTCAAAGTTTTTCTTTGCCTTTCCGCGTGCGGGTTCTACGCCCGCCCTTTCTCGTCTTTTCTTTCGCTCCTGCATGTCTTACCTGCGTTCGCATATTTCTTTCTTTCTTGAAGTTTCTCATATGCAGTGCGTCGCCTCTACCATAAACTTTTATACGTCCCTCCGCGGCGTTGAGCGAAACACGGTCTCGCAAAACCGCAAGGGTCGTTCGCGGCGCGCGCATGTGTACTATGCGAGGTAACCGGGGCCAGTTGAAACACGGGGCTTTCAGTTTCTCTCGAAGACCCGGCTTCGCATGTGTAATGAATTTATATCGCTTCGAGTGCACACCGGACGGTGCGAGATTATTGCTCTCCGGGCAGCGTGTGTACCAGAGAGTTCGGGCTCACGGTAGCTAACACGAGTGATGCACGCACTCTCGTTATTCTCAAACACGTACACCCTTGTGTATTACAACGTTCCATGAGAGCATTAAACTCCACGGCTTGTAATTATTAATCAGCGATTCTTGCCGAGAACATTACATGCTGCACGATTTTATGAATTTTCATTTTTTATGTTTTTACGTACTAGCTGCATTACGTTTATCGAGCGTCGTGGGCTTTATGCTTTATCGTTCCTGCCGGGGAGATACCGCAGTTCTCACGCTATTAATATTGAGGCATTCAAGTGATAATTGACATTTTGCAGGATTGGGAAGAAGTCGCGGACGTAGCGCTCGGGGCGTTGCTGCGATTCACGTCCCGGAAGTTCGAGAACGCCGAAACTTCGGCCAACAGACCACCCCTCACTTGGAACAAATTCGAGACTGCCAGGGATATATCGAAACTGAAGAAGAGAGTCGTTCACGTTGTCGAACGACTCAACAAGACGACGGACATCGCGGAGGTCGATTAGGTGAAAATAGCAATAATAATTTCAATCCACTCATTAACAAAGTACAAGGTCACTGGACACTCTCACAAACACCTTTTGCGGCGTGTCTGACGAATTTCCATTGCACGAGCTAAAATTCATCCATTAGAAATTTTTACCCAAAAAATCGAAAAAATGCCATTCCATGTAATTAATCGAATCGCGAACTTCAGCAACCGCTAGTAAATAAATTAATCAGTTTCCCGAAGATTTTATAAACCCGATACGTGGACACACCACGAAACGCTTCCTCTGCCAATCAGCGAATTCGAATACAATCGTGGTACGCGATTTGTATAATACAATTTTAACATACAAAAAATTAACATAGTCTCGGCGTAAGCCCGGTATTCGTCCGCGGGATACAAAAATCCCTTCGATATTATCCTTCGCCGAGCGTGCTCGGGAGTTACGACCCGCACGAGCTCCCATAGTGCGCATCGGGCGCTCGCAGTAATGGTATCAAGCATTAATGTATGTATTGCTTTTCGCACTGAGACTGCGCGCTCTCTGGCGATGATAAAAAAAAAAGAAAAAAAAAGAAGGAGCCGAAGCACGCTGCGAAGATCGAGGTCCTGCACGACCTCGCCGAGTCTTTTCTCGGTTTCTCAGCCCCCCCTCTTCCTATAGTGCGTACGCATAAGTACGTGTATACGCACTTACGTATACGCGGTACCGTACCGTTGTAAAAATAAAAAGAGGACGATAAATCTTGCCGGTGGTGGCCGGACTGTGTCCCGATGTACGAGAAGACAGGCAGCAACCGCGAGGCGGTGTGCATTATACGCACTTCGCGAGAGAGTCAGATGGAGTACGCGCGCTTACCCGATCGCGTATATATCCGCGTGTGCAAAAGGCTGCGCGCGAGAGCTGCGCGCTCTCTTATCGTGAAAATCTCAAGGATGCTCAATTACCCTGGCGCGCGCGCGCACTTGGGACTACCGAGATCGGTAGCCGAAGAAGACGAGGAAGAAGAAGGCGAAAGAGTATAACCCCCGGTGTGGATAATGATCGGAGCCCAGCGCCTGGGCTGTTTCTCTCGTTGCCGCGGAATCGCTCGCGCGGCTCCTGTTCACCCCGGGTGACTTACGATTCTCCGCTCGCACTCTCTCGATCTCTCTGCTACTGTGCGCTACGTGCGTCCCGCCGCGATGCGTCGGCTCGATTTCACGTGTTAGATACTTACCGCTACGAGGAATGCCTACTTCGATCTTAGATTTATTACATTTTTGTTTTAATTTTTTTTTTTTTTTTCCCGGCACAACATCGATTCGAAGTAGCGCGAAGTGGACGTGTTCTGCGGTTCGGAGAAGTACGCGAAAGACGCGAAAAGCTGTTTAGTAGTTTCGAGCGCTGGTACTAAATTGCTGGTTCTCCCATTTGGCGGGCTCCTCTGCTGACGCGGAGCGACTTTTTTAAAAGCGTAAGAATAATCGTCGATGAAAAAAACTGGACGGCCAGCGAAATTGGCAGCTGCTCGTTCGAACAAGAGGGGGTTGGCTAAACGGACCAGTGTCCTCCTTTTGAACATCAGCATAGCATACATGCATAATAATGTAGACAAAAAAAAATAATAATTAAAGATAACTAAACAGAACTGAATACAAAAAGACAAATAGGAATAGGACAGGAAGGATAGGAAGGATAGGAAGGATAGGAATAGGAATAGAGGATATGCTTATTTGTTTACGTAAAAATTGTTAAAAATAGTCAGTTTTGCATTCCTTTCTTCTACTGTAGAATTGAGTAGAACAGCGAACGAGACAGGTAGAATCGTACGATTTCATACTCGAGTTTTCATTTCCACGAGCCAGCAAACTAAATAAGCGTTGCGAGCTCTCCGCTTACGCGTCGCAACAGTGTTGCAGCTCGAGCGAGATCGTAAAATAAGATGTGTAATTGAAGTGTTTTACAAGCCCAGCTAACACGAGACATAACTATAATGACGGACTCGGAAGAAATCCGCAGAACTATCATAAACACTGCCGGATCGGTCGACGACAAAAAAGTGAAAAAAAATGCGAAGCCAAGACCGAAAGAATCGAGGAAAAATGTAAAGAAACATGCGTTTACACGCGGCGCGTGTACCGCGCTCCGTAATCGATACGGTGCGATATCGATCTGTGTAAACGCTCGTAATTAGACAGCGTTTTTATTTACGCGAGACGGCCGGACGTGCTGGCGCCAGAACGAACGCCGCGCGGCTCGCCCGATCTCGCGCGCAATAATTAGGGATTGAAAAACGCGAGAGTCGATCGCGAGAGCCAATCCAGAGTCGAGAGATTCCCGGCCACCGTGTGTACGCGATATAGATCTCGTGTACTGCAGCCACGTATCCGACGATCATATCGTAACAACAGGTACACACGCGTGGCTCGACATTTCATAAATTTGCTAAAAAATATTGCCGCGTTAAGCTTCAATTTCTAGCGATTTAACAATTACACTGAGAAAAAGGATGGTATTTCCTACTATAGCGAATTGTTTCCAGGGGGAACGTCTTTATAGATATTTTCTCATAGTGTATATTAAATTGATTAAACTATAATTATGGTCGCAACCTTAATGTTTTGTCATTGTTGTAACTATAAAATGTAAACTTTCCGCGTGGGAACTATTTTTTATGGTAAAACATCAGTCTTGTTGCTTTTACTGTGTAATTTTTCTCAGTGTATGCAGGGAGGGTGATAACAAAGTTTACGTAATCAAACGCAGATAACCAGAGTCGATATTCAATCACGATCCAATGAAGAAGCCTCGATAGGAACAGCAACATTTCATTGAATGAACGACAAATATTTCGACCAAAAAAAACTTTTTTTTACAACTAATACGTTCTAATTTTCTTTGGGTGACACGCTATCGTTCTTCCGCGCTCCGCGTCAAATTCCGTTGGAGCTCCGGGTACGTGTCGGAGATCGTTTTATCTACGGAATATAAATACGTCTGACGTGTATGTTTACATACTGTGTACGGTGCCGTGATGTGAAAATAAAAGGAGAAAAAAAAAGAAGAAAAAAGGAGAAGAGCGCGTAGCCCGCGAGTCGGTATCTCCGGCACGGCATCCGGAAAAGGGAGGACGGTTCGCGAAAGAGGTCAGGGTCTGACGGCGTTAGCGTGAGGCGCTCGCGTTATTGACGTGCCGCGCGAGAGACTTTTCCTCGCGATCTCTCGTTATGTTTTCTACGGTTTCTGTGCCCGTTGCAACGATTGCCGTTCGGTCGTCGGAATATCTTACATTGCTGCGAGTGCACAGCAGCGGCGGCGGCGAGTTCCTCCTCGATCGCTCATCGTCCGTCGCGATCCCGTCGCGTCTCCCTCTCGCTCCGGATACGCGTTTCTCCGCACTCTGCGCGCTTTTCGCAGTCCGCGTAGGAACGCGCTCTCGCGTCGATACATTGTTCTCGGAACGAGTCCCCGAGCGAATTCCCCACGTGCGTTCCTCGCTCGCGTTCTCAACGAACGTCATTATTAATTTCGCGTCTCAGCGTCGAAGAGATCCGCTAAATGGACCGGTCGGGGAGAAAAATTCCTCGACTTCCATCCGAAGCGCGGATGACTCGTTCGGCGCGTCGTTAAAAAAAACGCCCGGGGAATCTCGCGTACCGGCGCGACAATGACGACGATTAAAAGTAATAATAACAACAAGCACGCCGATAGAGCGATAATCCGCGTGCGCAAGGGACGCATGAAAGAAGCTCGCACGAGAGCTCGATCGAGCCGAGTGTAAAAATGACTTTTCGAACAGACGCCTTTCCTGTTCGCCGGCGCGCTTCTCTTCTCGCGATCCCTCTCGATTTTTCTTACTCACCCGTGATACGGTGACACGGCGGCGCCTGTGACAGAGCGTGCCGCGCGCCGCTCTCCGCTCCCGGGAATATCTCGTTTAATCCATCCGTTAATTAACGACAATTCGAATCACGTATAATAATGCGCATAGCACCGATAATTGCGAGACGTGGATGCTGAGCGCGCGCGTGTAGTACCAACGACGATACATAACTATATATATGCATGGGGCATTCCACGTCAATTCGAACGGCCCAAAACGAAAGTTCGTGATGTAGTCATTATATAGTCTGAGCACCTGGCATTTTTTAAAAAGATTTTTATTGACTCTCGTTTTCACGTTGGCAGTTAAGTTGGTTGTTAATGTTGAAAATTATTGTACCTCTGTGGTCGTGCAAAAAAACCTTGTTTACAGAAAAGAAGCAATTTTTAAAATCTATATTTGTTAATTTTTTCAACATTTTCCAACTACGGGAAACTTAAAAAATTTGGTATTTAAAAAAAAATGTTCAAGTATTTTTTGTTGTTGTTATGGTGAAATTTTTTTGTACGACTAAAAGTTTCAGAGATATAATAATCTTTAAAATTAACACGCCTATCTCCTAACTTGACCCGATAAAAATCTGAAAAAATGCCGGGTACGCACACCATACAATACTCCAACATCCCGAACTTTCAGCTTGATCTAAGGGGGTTCAGAGTTTTGGGCCTTCGACATGACGCGCAATTACCCATACATTACATATATATTCGCATCTCTTTAATATCGTCGTCCGCGTAATTCCTCATTCCTCGTTGCTCCGTGTGTGCGCTCTCGTGGGACTCGCCTGCGACTCCTGCGAACCGAACCGAGCCTACCGGTCAAACGATAGAACTCCGATGCAACCGCGAGAGACTCACAGATAAATAATGCAATTCCGTCTCTCCGGCATCCCGCCGAGCTCTCTAGCTATAGACCAACCATAGCTCTTCTATTTCTCGACATCTCTCGCTCCGTCTCTCAGGTTTTATCTTCCGCGGACGTTTCTTCGCCCATACACATTCGCTATTCGCTCAGCCGACTCTTCATCGTCCCTCCCCGAGCCTCCCGTCTCGTCTCCCGTTCGCAAACGGCAGCACGGTAATCAGACTCTTTTGTTTCAGGCTTATTCGCGGAAAGTCGTCGGAGGAGACGAACCGTGCGGCGGTGACGGAGGATGAAGATAAACAGTGCAGGAGATCTCGAGCCGGGCTCTCTCGCGAATGCCAGACGAACGAGCTCGATGCGAACGCGACCGAGGATAGTAGACCGCATCCTCGATGAGCCATCCGCTCGACCGGCCGGTGACGAATGCGATTCTCCTGTCGCTCTCTCTGCGCTCCCTGCCGCCGACCGGGCCCCTCGGACGGTCCCGGCTGCGCGGCGAAATGAGCTCTCGTCGAGTATTTCTCTCTCTGTACCTATTACCGTACAGTATATACTTTAATACGTTACCGCTGTCTCGCGGGGGGGAGAAGCGGGGAGAGCTCGTTGGATTACGTGGAAACGGTGGCTTCGTGGCCTTTGTAATCGTCCTTCCCGGAAGAGACTCGGCGGTAACGCAGCAGCCACTTTAGATCCTACCGGAGGTGAGTGCCGGCCGCTCGCACCGGCTTCCTGTAACGCCGCTGGAACGCGAGAACTCGCGGCCGGAGAAGGGAAACCCAAGACGCCGAGGATCGACGCTCTCCGCGCGGAGTGAACGATTATAACGCTGCTGTCTAATGAGACTCGGACTGGGAGAAGGATCTCGGAAAAACTACCGAGTCATATGGTAAATTTCGCCACCAGGCAACGTGATACACCAGCGTCAACACCAGCGATGTGTGACATTTTTACGGGGGCCACAGCAATTTTTACCCGAACCATGTAGTCACTTTTTTCCGAGAAGGCGGGTTGGCTAAATGTTGCGTATCGTGGTAAAAATTTCGTCGATTAGAACTGAGAAATCGAGGGATAAATACTGAGAATTTCGTCGATCAAATTTTTTTATGGATGCGTACTGGTACCTGTTTAAATAAACGATTCATTGTAAAATAACTCTCGATAAGCGTGAAACAAAGATTCACGATTCACCGAAGTCGTCTATTTATTTTTTTAGCTGAAATGCCTAAACGCACGACTGTTCTCAGAGCTCGAATCTCCAGCGGCTGACAATTGATTAGTCGAGCCGGGACTAATTAGTTTTCGAAATTGATAAGGGGGAGCCCCCGCTCCGTGTCCTTTCTGGTTCCTCCTCCCTCGACACTCCGACGACGTCATCGCCGCGGTGACAAAGGAAAGGAAGCTCGAAGGACCGCAAGATAAGACCGCCACCATAAATATAGTAATAATAATAAAAATTTACATTAACAACGTCCGCGAGACCGGAAACAAATCAGTCCGTTACCGAGAGACTCGCTCGCAGATCACAATAATTTAAGATAATTTATATACATTTTCGTTCATTTTTTTTTTTTTTTTGTTTCAAAAGCTCTATGACCCGTTTCTGCTGTTGATCATCGTTGAATTTCGTCGCTTGCGAGACTTACATTAAATATAATAATTCTAATGAATAAAAATAAATAAATAAATTTAAGTCAATAATTTACACGAATAAAGTCGGAGAGACCAGAAACGACTCAGTCCGTTTTACCTCGGACTCGCTCGCGCGGATCACAACAATTTACGACGAGTTACACATGTTTGTTCATTTTGTAATTTTTTTTTTTTTTTCAGAAGCTCTACGACCCATGTCCGCTGTTGATTATTCGTTGAATTTCGTCACTTGCGAGACGTACATTTATGCTAATGTTTCCCCGCGAGCAGAGTGGACACTAAACGAGAGACGGGGAGGAGGTGGAAGGACGCATCATCAAGTAAGTGATTCACGTGTGCTATTCTCTCCTCATTCTCTTATTATTATATGCGCACACCCGTGAGTCAGATCATTAAATGACCCGAGCATTAATAACGCTCTTTCTCTCCCGGGTGTGTTACGGCAGTGCAATATCGTGCGAGTATTTATATATATAAACACACACACTAATAGCGTAAGGAATATATAAACTCGGAGTACGGAGTACATATATTGTACGTGTGTACTTCGGGGAACTCTAATATCAACGAGAAAATTATTATTCTCATCTCGCTGATTGAATGTTCCGTGCGTGCTACTCTTGTGGCGCTTCTCGGCGGGCTTCTCTGCATGTCATGCCTCGACGTATATATTTATATGTATATATATGCGTGTATACATATGTGCGCATATATGGGAGTAACTACTGAGGCTACCAGGCCAGCCAGCAGATCGAGATAGGCGGCGAGTACGCGGGACTTTTTACTCTGGGCTATAACATTAGATACGATTCGTACACACGGAAAGACCTTGTCCCCGGCGCTTTCATTATTTTTCTGGGAAGCGCACGGGATTATTGTAAAACAGAAAATCGTCATGCCGATTTGTGTGACTCGTGTGAGGCTCAGCTCGCGTGACCTATTGTAATTACGCTTGCTCACCTGCGGTCGCAGATCGGCTCTCTGCGGGCAATGAGTGTCTGCTCCGTTTTTACGTCACCGGTTCGATCCGTCGAAATCAGCCGGTACGGTATTTGATTTTTGGTTTCGTGAGTCGGGAGAATCCGATCGTGAAATTTCTCAGTCCCGGCCACTGAGGTCGATTAATGTTGCCGGATACGTCAAATTCTTGAAAAATAAATTGTCGAAGATAAAACGAGAGCTCGTCAAGTTTGGCGCAAAAAAAGAAATCCCATTGAGGATTCGCCAGTCCTAACCGGAGGGAGCTAACGATCTCGGAACGGGTCTAGTATTTGCGGATTATACGTTTACGCCTCTGCCGCGTTCCGTGTCGTATAATTAGGAGGAACGAATCGGGGCGTCAAGGGAGCTAAAGACATCGGTATATATTTGTATTGGTGCCCCGAGTGCTTGCTAAGGATCCTGAGAACGCAGTTCTCGAGCGGCGTTGAACACGCCGAAGAACCGATTCGGGCTTGACTGGTGTAGATCGGGGCAAAACGGAATCCGCTATTTCCGATGAAATTTTTTCATCCCGTAAAATTACACAAAAAAATGGCAAAATGAAAGCGATGTAACGAGACCCGAGACTTAATACAACATTTATTTCATTTAAGTAACTATTCACATAATTTAAATAGATATTCATTTAAATCGAATAAATATTTTACATAAACCAAATAAACGATGGCTGTCAAATAATTTTTTTTCTGGGTATGGAACAACAGTGTAACAATGTTTATGGCCATCCCATGAGAGATGTTACACTGTCGTTTTAGGGGTGCGATTATTCCACAAGAACATTTCTACCAGAAAATAGACCATTATGCCCCGGCGTTCCGTTTTCCCCCGTAACGCACAGTATACAAGAAGTAATCGCGAGTGGCTTTGACGTCGCGGTCCGTCGTGCCGTGGGGCCAAGAAGCCGGCCGAAGCCGCCCCGCAAATTCATTCGGCTTTTCGTGGGGCCTTAGGTAATTGATGGCTTCCGGCCTCCCAGGAACAACGAGGGCCACCAATTATCGTCGGCATCTCCCAAGACTCTCTCATCCGACGGGCAAAGAGAGAACGCGAAAGACAACAAGCGAGAAACTGCCGTCTCAGCTCCTACCTAAATACCTCGGATGCACGGGCGTTGCCTCGTAGGTCGATATACCTAGAGCTTTTCGGGCTCTCGCGCGGGTTGGATTCCTCGAGGCTTATAACCACCGCGCGCACCGATGAGAGGGAAAAAATACCCACAACCGCACTTCGACGTTCCCGTTTCTCTTTTGTCTCAGTTCGAGCCGCCTTATACCCGATGACACCATCGAACCCATCTCCGATCACGCATGGACCTCGCCACCCTGCAGGAATCGCGTAACTTTCACGTACACCGATAAAAAGGTTATCAAACTAAGCTGCGGTTGCGGGTGGCGAAATAAATATTTGGTCGATTGAAATAAATATTTAGTTGATTAAGGAATATTTGGTTGATTGAACGAATATTTAGTTGCATGAACGAATATTTAGTTGATTGAACGAACATTTAGTTGATTGAACGAACATTTAGTTGATTGAACGAATATTTAGTTGATTGGAGGAATATTCAGTTGAGTGAACGAATATTTAGTTGATTGAACAAATATTTAGTTGCTTGAACGAACATTTAGTTGATTGAACGAACATTTAGTTGCTTGACCGAGTATTTAGTTGCATCAACAAACAGTTACTCCGATTTACCAAACATTTCGTTCAATCGACCAAATATTTCTTTCCCCACCCGCAACCGCGTCTCAGTCTGACATTACCAAACCTTTTTCTCGGTGTACAGAAACCGTCTTCGACGACTCTCAGTCTGGGACGAGCGCGGGCGCGCCCGGAGTCTTCCCTCCCGACACGGCCCGACTGCCGGTCTCCGGCCGAGAGTTTCCGACCCATGAGAGAGATATCGGTCGGAGGGCGCCCCGAAACTCGGGACGAGCGTGGCTCGTTACCGCGGCCGAGGGCCAAAGGATCGCTTTCCTGGAAGACCAGCGGGGGCATAAGCGCCGCGCGGGTTCTCCTCGGCCAAGATTCACCGACGTTGCTCATCGGCGATGTTCCCGCGGGGGCGCGCGCTTCTCCCTCCGGGCTCCTCTCGAGAATCTCCGGGCCTCTCTCCATCTCCGACGGCGAAGAGGCCCGGAGGCTCGCGCACACACCCGGTGTGGTCCGCCGCGGCTCGCCGCCTCGCAGGTGGTCCCGACTCGTAGGAAATGATCTCTCAATAGGTGTACCAGGGGCCGCGTGTGTGTGCGTCGGTGATATAGGGATGAGAGACACAGAAAGATCCATTTAGTATACCGGCATAACCCCGCGGGCTTCGGTGGATATTGTTTTTTGTCGGCGGGCGGGGGCCGTTCTTAACCGCCTTCGTCCTCCACCTCCTCTTCCTTCCTCGTTGACTCTCTCACGGGCAGGCCCGCTGAGATAAAGACTGTACGGCCGTCCCGGCAGAGTGGAGAACGCGCGGCGAACGTCGGTAGGGAATGCCGGAGGGTCGGGGGCGGGGGAGGGTGGGGTCGGACAAACTCCTCGGGATCGTAGGATATTTGCCTGCAGGCCCGCTCGTAGCTAGACTTCTTTCGTGGGCCCTCGCCACGCTCTTTCTCGGTCGCGCGGCCTCTCACGATCCCTGCAGGTGGTCCGCGGAATTGACTGCGCGAACGGAACGACGGTGCACGGGGTCGGGAGATATATTTTTTCGTCTTAATAGGTACGCGCGAGCGGGCCGGAAAGTTTCTGGAGGCGTACGGCAGGAATCGTCGCTGGAGTTTTTGGGAACTTTTTGGACTCTCGTGGACACATTGACTCACCGATAAGTATGTGGATGGGGTATATCGATGAGGGTCTACTCTCGTGCTTCTCGGAGTTCCCGGAACGCGGACCGTGTTACACGTGGGAATCATCCACCGTTCGGGCCGCAGCTGAGGGAACGTTAGGTGTGTCGCAGGTGGTCCTGGTATCTCGTGGTTGTTCGCTCGTTTTGGATGCTGACATTTATTTGCGGGCACTCTGATATCGGTCTTTCGAAAGGATTCTATTTTTTTTTCCATAGAGTGGATGGTTAGGGACATTTTTTAAATAGAATACTCATACTGCCCTCACTAATTTAATGAGCGATATAAAAATTAGTAAAAAAAATTAAATTGATAGCTACGATCGTCGATCATTCGATTTTAATTTTCGGAGAAAAAAAAATAAACATGGAATTCGTACGAAACGATATATTTTGATTGGGGCAATACGGCTATGATTTTTATAAAAGTAAATCTGTTTGCAAACGGCTCGGTCACATCGTGCGACGGGATTGGATTGACCGGCTTTGTTTGAAGTCTGCGATTTATTTTTTAACACAGTAATCATACTGCCCTTAATTATTTACCTCGTTACATAAAAATCATTTAAAAAAAAATATAAAAAAATGGATCTCTACAATAAACGATCGTTCGATTAGAATTGTCGGTGAAAAAGAAGAAACGTAGAAATCGTACGAAGCGATATATTTCTATCGGGGCAATACGGCTATTATTTTCATGAAAGTAAATCTGTTTGCGAACGGCTCGGTCACATCGTGCGGCGGGATTGGATTGACCTGCTTTGTTTGAAGTCTGCGATCTCGTTCACAACACCGGATCTCGGTGCGATCGATTGCGCAAATCGATACGGCGCACAAGGTGTATGGTATAACGGTCGGTGCAGGGTCACGCGATTAATCGGTTTCGCACGCTAGATCAGTTTCTAGAGCAACAACAATCCACCTGCGAAATCGCGTACCAGCCGCTCTCGCTCTCTTTTATCGTGTCGGGTCTGTAATAATCGAAATACAATGAGCGTTCCGTGTACCTTGTTTATACCTGAGAGCTCAAAGGTTCCGGCGCTACGACGCGACGACGATGACGACGACGACGAGTGAAAGGGAATTCCACGGGAATCTATGGGCACAGTCCTGACTATTTCCAGGGAGGCACATAGATCTATCGCATAATAAGCCTCGGCTTAATAACCGATTCTCGTCTGACTGCGTATACGAGTAACCCTGTCCGGACGTATTATATCGTGCTCCGTATCTGCTGGCGTAATAACAATCTCTTTTATCCTTATTCCGCACTCCGTTATCCGCGTCAAGATCCTATTCGCCTGTCCGCCGTTATCGCTCCCGATCGGTCTCGATAAGTCGCGGGCTTGCGATAACTCCGCTCAGGGGAAACGCAGCCAGTGCACCGGTCGGCCCGAGGAAGAATTCGCATACTTATCGTTTTCTGTCGTAAATAATTAATTTTTTTACGAGGCAAAAATGTAATATTCTTCAAGTCTTCAACTCGGTAATTTGTTTTGAATTGTCAACTTTTATCATTACCTCGAACCGACCGGATTAAGACTCTTTGTGCACTATGCATTTTTTTTTGAGCGACCTCGAGGATGACGTGGTATCGATGAAATTTGGTATTGTTCGGAATGCGCTCATTTAATCTTCAAAAAAAGGATCGGCAAAATGTATTGGTATCGTCGGTATTTTCGTAATCCACCTATGCGAATACCACTGTGCGAATGCGCGAGGCTTGCGAAACGCCTTACTTCGGTACACAAGGCACAATCGAGATTATCCTTGAACGTGACTCTATTCGGCGTCGCATTAATGCCAATCCGAAATAGATCGGCTCGGTTTCTCTTACAACAGACTCTCTAGACCGACTCTCCGTGACCCGTATATTTTTCCAACCCTCGATATGTTTACACCGGCCGCGAAGTTTCCGCGGCGTTTGGCCGCCAAACGACCGAGTTCGACGAAAGTTATTCGGCGTGGAACTCCGAAGCGCAGTTAACCGGCGGGGCGATATGGGCGGGAGCGCGGATTTTAAGTCGAGCCGAAAGATAACAAATTCTGTTGGAAGTAGACGCGCGGCATGCAAAGGATGCCCCGCTGGGCCGCGGAGCTTAACTCGGTTTTCTGCAACGAGCCTCGCGCTTCCATTCGACGGCAAGTACGCTCCGTGTATGTATACTTAACGCCTCGCGATGTCTAGACACGTGTAAATATAATGGCCAAAGTGTAGGGAACATTTTTAAATATAGTAAAATAGCCGGAAGAATAACGCGATCGCAGTCGATCTTCCACTTCGGTCGTTCGGTCGTGTATAATTGGAACTACGAATTCCGCGTGTATTATGGAATGCTCGAAGGATTCTCGGAAGTTTCTGTCAGTCGCGGCGATCGAGCTTCTGGATATGTTACCGGGGCGATATTATGCGTGCGGACGGAGAGCGGGGCAAAAAGGACCACTTTTACCAATTTTTGTGCGCGAGCCAGGGAAGTCTTATCTCGAACGGAAGTCTACAAAAACCTAGTCCGTTTTGCCCCTCGCCTCTCGCCCCGCCAGAGCCGTCCAGAATCATCGCCGCTCCAAAGTCCCCGCCCGTTTATTTCGTTAATTCAAACACACCGATGATTCATCCCGTGTACACCGAGCAGTTAAAGTCATCACCAGCTGGCACATCGCTTTCGCACTGGGTGTGTGTTCCCTGGCGCTGGCTTTAAGATTTTTTCGGATTTTTCTGCATGAGACGGTCGAACGAGAAGGAAAAAAAATCATTTCACGGTTCCGAAGTCAGATCGGCCGCAATGTATTTCGCCTCTTCACTGATAAAAAAAAATTCAATTTATTGATGAAAAATCAAATTTAAACCAATAATTATAAGATCATGGTGCAGTTGGGGAGAAGTGTTATCAATAATTTTCGCCAATTGCACCATGATATTACAATTATAATATAAATATTCTTTTAAAGATTTAAAAAATATTTCGTCTTTAAAAAAAAAATCACCTTACACGATCGCTAATGGCAGATTGGTCGGTTCGCAGGTATCGCCGTGGCTCGAGACTCCTCGATCATACAGCAACATCTCGCGGAATTTCTCGAGTAAATTTGCCAAATTATACGATTATGTACCGAACCGGGCGATTGTCCAGACATCGGACCTAACTCGTATATATTTTCTCTCGAAGCTGCACGAGAGCGTTTCGTAACGATCTTGTTTCTATTATGCTCGACGATGAGTGTGTAATCGTACCGAGAGGTCTGGACCCATGCGGTTGCTGCGAATCCGGCGTGTGGAATAAACTACGAAAAGTCGAAAGCCTCCCCCCCACCCGCACACCCGCAGCGGGCGATATATCGGCGACAAACGAGGTTTCGCCTCTCTCGAGGCTGAGAAAGGTGTTTGGCACGTGCGAAATTCCCGATCGACCTTGCCTCGAGCGCAGCTGGCTTCATTCGTCGTCGTCGTCCTTTTACATTACGCGAAAAAAAAAAAAACGAAAATACTATACGTATACCGTCGGGCGGTACACGTACGAGCCTCGAAAATAAATGCAGGAATCTCGGTATAGCGGTGGTCCGGGAAACGTTGTACGGTAAAAAAAAAAAGTCTCTAAAAGTTACTAAGCCTCGCCGTTATTCCCCAACTTGTTGTTTCGCCGGATAGCCCGTTACTCGTCGGTCTATTCCGATCGGTGATTGTTTCTCCGAAGACCCGGGAGAGAAAGAGCAGCCCATTAAAACACATAACTCAGTCGTAATATACCCGCTATGCATGCATACATGTATAGATATATATATATGTACGCATCTGTAGAAATTTATCCGCGAGTCTACTCGGTGCGTAACGAAACTCTCGCCGCGTATTGCCGATCGAGAGATCGTGGCCAGATCCTCGCCAGATCCTGGCCAGATCCTCGCCAGTTCCTGGCCAGATCCTGGCCGGATTTTTTTAACGAGTGAGAGAAAAAAGATAGAAAAGAGAGTGGATTGTATCGCAAGGAGCGAGGATGAGGCGTCTCGACGGGAGTCACATTTTGGTCGGTCGTGGAATTTAAACGACCTTGCGCCTGTTACAACAAAATTCGCGCTCCGCGGGTGAGAGGGAGGGGGGGGGGAGAAAGATATCTCTCGCGAGCTCGAAAACCTCCTTGACTCTCGCTTGCGCAAGTCACTCCGAGCGTCCTTACCAAGGCCTTCTGTAATATGTGTACGAGTTTATATATAGTATGTAGCACGCTTCGAGCGAGAAGAAATTAATCTTCTCAGGACGAGCGTACGGTTTCTACTACTGGCGGGATTTACCACCGCGTACTCGTGGCGTATCCTACACAGTAAAAAAAAGTCTGTACTTTTTTCACCTTTCATTATTTACTGTGTGATAGATAAATCCGTTTTTGGAGCGTTACATCGGGATCTGGCCAGGCGCTGACCAGGTCTTGTAACGCCCTGTGTAACGTCCCGAAATTTTCACTGGCGGCGCCTGCGCAGTGGCCACTGCGCAGGCGCCGCTGAACAATAGAAAGAGTTGGAACCGTGGGCAGTGAACCCGTTCGGGAGAAGCTCCGTTATCTCACATGGACGACAAGAGCAAAACAAATGTATATACACACGTAGGGTATGCGAGATCGCCCTAATCCCTCATCCGTACGTCGAGAGATGACTTCACCCGGCGCGGTGGGTCCTTGCGTATCCTTCTGAGCGGTCGGGATCGCCGGAGCAGCGGCAGCTACGGCGATCCTTCTCATTCTTTCCGTCCACGAATCTCCGAGAGCATCTTTCTTTCGGGAGCTCGACGGATCGCGTCCGGACCGACGGGTTCGGCCAGAAGCAGCGTATCGAATTTCGGGGGTATACATCATCGGGGATTGTATCACAATGAGCGATAGATATTAATCTTTCATCGACTCGGAAGGGCTTGTGTCTCCCGTGGCCGAAGTTTCTCGGACGAGGATGGCGCAATGAGTCATCGCTCGTTTTCTACGGGGTAGACGAGGACGCTCGGTCCCCCCGTGAGAACCTTTCGTCAATGACGCTGCGGTCATTTTTCTTTCGAAATCGAGTTGACAATTAAAAAAACAACAAAAAATTGTTCGTGTCGCGGATTGATCTCTCGATGAGTGTCGGACTGATAGTTAGATCTGAAATAGTCGATGAATAATTCGACCGGAAGTGACGTCATACCGGAAATAAATCACTTCCGGTTTAAAAGTCTCATTTTCCGACTGGAAATGACGTCGCTTCCGGTCGATAAATGGGATCATCAAAGCGGAAACGATGTATTTTCGGTATGTGGTCGCTTCCGGTCGAAGAATGTCATTTCCAAATCGGAAGTAATTTATTTCCGGTGTGACGTCGGGTCTGCTTGAAAAACGAGATTTTCAAACCGGAAGTGACGTATTTCCGATTGAAAAATTGGACTTTCAAACGGGAAGTGACGTATTATCGGTAAATTAAAATAAATCTAAATTTCCGGTTTCTAAATTCCGTAGTCCATGGCGAGGCGTCCGAGCCACGACAACGTGTTAGTTCAGCCACAGGTTAACCATTCCTCTTAACATCACGGGTCCTTAGCTTATGGCAGGTCGCCTCTCGCATTGGACAGCCCTAGGCCTCAACGTATGGAACTCCGCGGACAAACTTTGCCCAGCGTATTTTCTCGAAGAAAATGTGCAACAGGTATTCATCTCGCCGTGTCGTTTGGCTTCGAGAATTCAGCGATAACGTTCCTAATTGAGTGGCCGGCACGACCGTGCGGTTCGCGGAGCGCACCGCCGAGCTCGTGTGTTCCCGTCGGAGCGGCGTTATTGGCTCTAGCTCTTACCACGTATCGGCGAGAATACGTGATTCGCCGAGTGACGCCGCGTTCGGTGGTTGCGCGGCATACAGAGAACAGCGAGACGCCCGAGAGTCGCCGAGGAGCGGAAAGCCAGTGCGCGAGATCGGCTAATGCCTCACCGTCGCATAATAAATCCCGGGGGCTACACAGAGGCCCGCGCAGCCACCGCGCGCCGCGCCATTCCGTTCCATTCTCTCTTTCTGCAAGAGCGCGCGGCTTCCACGAACCAGGACCGCCGCTGGATGCTGCCCGCGATGCCCGAGCCCCCCGTGCCGAGCTCGCCGCGGCAGGTGTGGGTACGTTTCCCCGTGTGTGCGACTGCACGCTCGCGCTCATTGATTACACTCCCGTTTACGCTCTCCGTAAGTATCCTAGCTCGGAAGAGAAGGAGACAGGTGGAAAAAAATCGTCAAAAAAAAATCTCGGCAGTCCGAGGCGATGCCAATTGCGAGGCATGCGCCGCGGTGGAGAGAAAAAAAGAACGTTACTGTGTTTCACCGTTGACTTCAACGGCGTGACAAACTTCAGCGACATGCGATTATCCGAAGTAAAGATTTTAATTTTTTTAATTTTTTGTGACGAGATGAGAAATCGCACATTTTTAGATTTTGGTCCACCGATTGCGAGGCGTTATTTATTATCCATGTTATAGCGAACTTCAGTCTTCCTATGGGGATAATTGAGAGCAAATCGTCGAGCTAAGAAAATTACGAGTTCGGAGAACTGATAAGTTCGCCGGGACAATCCACTTTTTTTTTACATAATTATCTCAACCAAGTGTCAGTTTTCCCAGCCAATCGTCAGTTCTCCCAGCCAATTTTTTTTTTCTCCCCGCAGAATCATCGTTTCCGGTCTCGGGCGTTCCGATGTCCAGGTGTTTCTCGAGAAAGCTTGGCATTAGGAATGCACATCGTCGACTTCGTAGAACAGATGCATTGTACCGGTGTACATACTACGATACTTGTATATACTACATCTACCGTACATCTTAGGGGCGGGCGGGGGGAAATTTTTTCTCTCCTGCACCGTTGCCTCTCGCGTTGCACGCGAAGAGCTCTCGCACGGATGATTGCGAACTCTCTTCCTGGCTCTCGCTGGCTCCGATGTATAGTGTTACATAGATACACATAACGCCAGTTCCATGGTGCACATTAACATTACTATCGAAATTTTTTTGTTAAATAAAAAAATTGTCATTTGCCGCACTAAATACAGGAACCTTTCTCATATTCTTCAGACCGTGTAGTATCGAATGAAAAATAACACAACTGTCGACCTATGCTCGTTGCTGTGCGGTTGGAACCCTTCGCCGCATTCTTCCCAGTTTATCATCGATTCGTATGACCTATGGCCGATAGCGCTTGGCACTCCCCTACAAACCACACATATATACTTCACATATATATACACACATATACCTACACGTATATTCGTATGTACATATTAAGTGGCTCAAAGCTGCCATACGCCAACTCTTGTCTCCGCAGTCCGCAGCATCCTCCTGTTCATCATCGCGTCTGGTCCAGCAGTGCTGGATCTCTCTCAGCATAGAAATCTTTGCCATTCAAGCGTCGCGTGCGACTCGCCCGATCTTACGGACGCCGTTTTCCTCGTTTCACCATAGAGCACAAACTTCCGTACCGTAGATTCTTCGATTCTTCGATTCTTCGATTCTTCGATTCTTCGATTCTTCGATTCGCGATAGTTTTCTAATGAAAGCACATCTCATTTCTGGGGAAAAAAAAAATCACGGCCTTACCCTATATCGCGCCTACCCCGCGGGTTGTTCCACGAGTAAGCGGATGATTTCGTGAGCGCCAAGAGGTTCGTGCACCTCGCTCACAGAGAGTGTAGGATAGGCCGGACGAGGGGCAACGTTGTATAGCGTGGAAGAGCGGACGTATCGAAGAGCCTGAGACTCGGATTTTCATCCCGAGGGCGCACATGCACGCCGATCGGGTGCTCTTGCTTAGCCGGCCTGGGCACGACCCGAGAGCATCGAGCATTACACGTACACACACACACATGTACATAAATACATACACACAGCTCAAGTTTTCTTACCGCAGCCTCATCTATCCATACCGGTGCGGCTTAGCTCTACCGGGGCGCGTATTATGCATACCTGTAAGCCCAACATATACAGTGTACGCAGTATAATACCCTTGCGTGGCGCGGATCCTCTATTTACGTGGCGTCCTCCTCTCGCGGCCCGTGGAGAACACCGCGCCGGGTATATCGTGCGCAGAAAGATCGCGGCATCGTTCGCGCCCGCGACGGACCGGCGCGGATGCTGCGCTCGCTCCCTCTCGACCGCACGCATCTCTCCCGCTCTCCCCCCCTCTCCCTCTCGCGAACGCGCGAATGTATATCGCCGGGTATTATGGACCGCATCGTAGGATACAGTTGCGCGGATGTATTATATGTGCATATATGCCCCGACCGAGGGGGCACGCGCGTGGAGCGGGCAACAACGAGCGCGCACGATCTCTCTAATACACATTTCATCGACATGTGTAGCCCCCCCTCCCCCCCCCCCCCCCTCCGATTCCCCACCGTACGTGTGTAAACCATATCGATGCATCCATATGCAAAGCGTGACCGCGTGTGTGCCCGCGGTGTACGTGCACGCGGACTCCGCAACACCCGACGACGAAGAGCGAGAGGACGGCGAGAGAAAGACAGGCGCGGTATATCGGCATCGTAATATAGAGACTCCCCGTTTTATATCCCCGTCTCCCTCGTTTCCCACTTTGCAAGCGTACCCAGATAAACGTTATATTCCGCCCTCTTCCCCCTTCGGAGCCGCCGCGACTGGACAAGCCCGTCACAGCTATTTCGCCTCGCTCTCTCACTCCCGGTCACTTCTTCCCCGGTTAGAGCGATATTACCACACTGCCTCTCTCTCCCTCAATCTCTCTCTCTCTCTCTCTCGGCGGGTTTACTCCCCCTCCATTTCCACCGTACTCCGAGCCAGAGAGAGAACTCGCAGTCATTTCTCTCTCTCTCTCTTTCTCTCTCGCTCTCTTTCTCTCTCTCACTCTACCGCCCCCCCCCCTCCCCTCCCCCTCGCCCCGGTAAAACTCTGTCACACCATGCAGACTTTAGCTCCTTCGCTCCCAAGCGATACCTCAATTAGAAGCCTCTCTCTCTCGGCTATCTCCCTCCTTCTTCCCGATTATTTTTCTTCCCTCTCCCTCTCTCCCTCTCTCTCTCTCGTTCGGTTTCCGACCTCGCACTTGCTACAAACTGCCCCCTCCTCCTCCTCTCTCCCCATTCCTCGACGTTTCTCTCGTTTCCTATCTCCCTTTTCCTCTCGCTCGCTTCGTCTGCCCTCTCCGTTCTGTCCCCTACGTCCTTCTCTCTTTTACGTCTTCGTTGGTCACTCTTTTCGAAACCTCTCCGTCCCTCCCCCTCCCCCTCCGTCTGTCCGTCTCTCCGTCCGTCTTCGACGCTCCCCGTGACTCTGTCGCACGCTCCGAAGCCTCTCTCGGGACTCTCCAACCTCCTCCTCCTCCGCCTCCTCCTCCTCCTCCTCCTCCTCCTCCTCCTCTGCACTCCTCCTTCTTTTTCCTCCACCTCGTCCACCACCTCCTCATCCTTTCCACTCTTCGGGGGCATAGTAGTAGTCACAACGGAACTCAGTGCAGCCGCGGCGAGCAGCTGACGCGGGTAAACCTGCGGTTATAACGTGGTGCAGGAAAGTGGCGGACGCCGCGCGACCGAAGAAAACGATTTTACAGACACTCGTGGATTATCGTCGCGATACGATTAAATTTTTTTTGTTATTTTTCTCTCGTTTTGCACTCGATGACATCTCTCGCGCACATGTTACACGCCAAGGATCGACACTTGAGATAAAGGAGAGCGGAGGGAGAGGAGGAAGGTTTGGAAAAATTTAACGAACGACCAGGCGATACTCGTTGTTGGCGAAAAAATTTTTAGACGGAAGAGAGCGGAGTCTTCCCGTTCGCGACCTCGTGGTGCTTCGCGACCGCCGTGCTTCTCCCTCGTGCTGACGTGCTGCCACGGATATATAATAACGTGCCGATTATAAACAAGACGGGTCTTTTCGTTTGCGGAAGAGGAAGAAAAAAAAAAAGAGGAGGAAACTTTGTTTTGGAACGAACGGCTGTGGTCGCCTTTTTTTTCGGAGCGGCCAATTCTCTCTTGTCGTCGGGCTCGGCAGAGAGTTGCCGGATCTTACCGATCTCTCCCTCGATACGGTGTCAACGTCGTCGCTGCCAGCGATCCACCGGCCTCAGGTGTCTTATCATCGCCGTGACAGCGAGGCATCTGGGGTGCATCGGGTGTGGTGTCCGTGCACCGGTACACGTCGGGATTCCCCCCCCCCCCCCCCCCCCCCCCCCGCCATCGGCAGTGTCACGGTGCACCATCGGCTCGTGACACAAAGCCCAGCGAGATAGACTCGGAACGCACACCGGAGGCCCGCACGACTTCGTAATGCGCGCTCCAGCGATCGCGACGATCGAAGACGAACACACGAGGAAGGGAGGAGAATAGCGGAGTTTATAACGATAACGATATCACAGATTTTTCCACTGGTGAGTGCGAAGGCGGCATCCAAACAGAGACGTCATTTGTTCGAGGAGTCTTCCCTCAAATTGATACTTATAAAATTCATTTGAATTGTTTATTTAATTCAATTGTCGTTATTATTGTTATTTATTTAACTCGTTTGTTTGTTCGATTAAAATAGATATTTATTTTCGTCGAATAAATTTATTTATTTTAATCGAATAAAATTATTCCGCGGGTAAGCGGTCCAACAAATGTTTTCTGCACATGTGGTTCGACATAGGAGAGACCGGGGCAAAATGGCACAGCGGGGCAAAACGGGATTGTGAGGGAGAAACTCAATTTTCCAATGATTTTTGGATGCCCCATTTTGTCCCAACGATACATCCGGATTTACAAACCTGTTTTGCCCCACGTACCACCGTCGCCACCATCTCAAAGTTATTGAGGAATTGAGTTTTGTCTCATTATCCCGTTTTACCCCGGTGTGCCATTTTGCCCCGCTTTTCTCTAGTCGATATTACAGTGCCACGGTCGCTCATCTGTGGGATCGAATTGGACGTGGCCCTGTCGAGCGACACAGTCGAACAGTTAAGTTTAATGTATAACGGAGAGAGATGAAATTATTAGAATAACGGACGCGGTTCATCCGAAGTCTCGTGAAAGCGAGAGGGAACGACGATAACGGAGGAAGGAGCGCGAGAAGCATACCGGAGTCATAGATATGTAGGATTGGGAAACGTAGAGAAAGTTTAATCACGGGAGAGACAGAGAGAGAGGTGTATAATGAGAGTGCGGGATGGAACGGTACACCGAGAGATTCTTCATCGTTTAATGCCACAATTGAAAGAAGTTTTTACGAAGCTACAGATGTCGCTGCTCCGGGAGGGCAACTTCTCCTCCTCCGCCTCCTCATTCTCCTCTTATTAATTCCTCACTCGTTTATCGCCACTCTCGCTCATTATGGTCCATCCGACACTGGCCGCGTGCGCGTTGCACACTGTGCATAATTTACTGTGCGCATTACTGAATGCAGCGAGAGAGCCTGGGAGCTTGCAAATTGATCGCGCGTTCGGACCTACGCTGTTCATCGGATCTATCGAATTAATGTCACGAGTTAAAAAAAAAAAAAAAAAATTAAATGAAAGGAAGACAACGACGTTTCGATGTGCTTTCGATTCACCGGGCGCCAAGTAAAGTTCGATCGCTATCGCGTGCAATGAAAAAAAAATATCAATGAGTCTTGAGTCATCGATTAACAACAAGCGAATTTTACCTGTAAAATTCGCTTGCGCGCCGCCGACGAAAAAAAATTGTAATTTCAATCCTACTTTCAATTCTGTCAATTCTGCCATACGGGATTGAAACGATAACATGTCACCTTGACAGTCTAGCCGTCGTCGTTTCAATATCATATGGAATTGTAAGAATTGAAATAAAAACAAAATTTCCTTG
The DNA here is from genome assembly GCA_933228735.2 of Amblyteles armatorius. Classification (NCBI taxonomy): domain Eukaryota; kingdom Metazoa; phylum Arthropoda; class Insecta; order Hymenoptera; family Ichneumonidae; genus Amblyteles; species Amblyteles armatorius. The sequence continues at coordinate 20,066,772 of OW121687.1, read as the reverse complement.
CCAGCCCACAAGACAATTTTTTTTTCGGTGCTGTAACGAAAGAAAAAAAAAAGGTTGTTTCCTTGTGAAGAGAGGTTGGAACATAAAAACATCGAACCTCATGCGACCTTGTCCAGCCTTAAATGTCCAATAACAGACGTCATGTATACACATAGAAACAATTCCCGGAAGAGGGAATATGATGGATCTCTAAGACCTTCATTGAAATAAAAATTTGTATGAAGAATATTTTAGAGATTTATCATATTCCCCCTTCCGGGAATTTCTTTTTACGTACACGTGACATCTATTATCGCTCTAGGTAGGCCGATAGATCTACCGTAGACCAAACACTTTTCTCATCCGCGCGGATTCCGGCGCCGGTAAATCCACGACGCGTCCCGAGACTCGCGATTAACTGGTGCGGTACTTATATAGATCCGCGACTCACCGAGCTCCGTCGCCGCTTGTCGAGGTCGGCTTCCGCGGAGCTTGAAAGATTTAGGGTCATGATTCAGCTAGGAGCGGAAAAAAAGAAGGCCGGAGAACCGAGCGAGATCTCGCCCGTACGAAGCTTTTGCTTCCGGCCGTGGATGCTCGGACGGATCTCCGTTCGCTCGGTCCAGCGGCGATCGCGGCCGACGCCGCTCTGCGCCCCGTGGTCATCCTCGGGGCATCGAAAGAGGCTGCGGCTCGGAAAATAGTTCGTAACTTCGTGGAAACTCGCGAGGCTCCGTCTTCCGTCGTATCCGAGCAGTGCAGACTCCTCTCCCGATCCGCTGACGCTGCGGCCGCTGAATCTTCCGACGCCCGGACACTCTCCACTCGTGAGAAACGTGCGCGAGCTTCTGATCGAGGGAGAGCATATCTCGGCTCACGACGAAACTCCCGATTCCCCGTCGGGGTCGTCCCGATCGCGCTCGTACTTTTCCCAACACTGTCAACGTCGCGGATCTTCTAATCTCGCACGTTGGACGGTCTTCAATCACTCCAGGTCACGCGATAACGTTGACAATATTTTTATTTTGTATTTTTTTTTTTTTTTTAATCCGAATCCGTTCTCATCCGTGTTCGGTGTCTAAATCGCCGACGAGAAAAAATTGTAGAGAATGCATTAGAAGCTTATATTATAATTCGAACGGTTTTCTCGGAGCTTTTTCTTTCGTTGCTTGAGCCAGGACTAGGATAGATAGATGGCATTTATTTTATGATAGAAAATGAGGTGTCCGAGCCACATCACCCAACCAACAACTGCACGTACAAGCGCATACTGAAGAAAAAGTTCGCTTGCTCCCAAAGAAATTTTTTAAATCTTCAATTCTACTTTCAATTCTTACAATTCTGTTAAGGTTACATATTATTGCATCCCGTATGGAATTATGAGAATTGAGAGTAGAATGGAAACAAACATTTTTTTCTTTGGCAGGCCGAGAGCGAATTCTACTGGAGTCATTGATATTTTTTTTTCGGTGTAAGAATAACCGCAAACCGAATGAATACTAAAAGTAAGGCTGGGACATCCTATACGGTTAATAAAAGGTTTCTATATTTAATAAACATTGCTTGCCCACGGAACTTTACAATATCATATTGCATTCAACATCTCAAACTATATTGTTTAGAAACCGAAAATTGTACAATTAATTAGAAAAAGTAATGGTGGACATTTGTGGACTAGAAATATTTTTTAAATGTACCAAGCTTTATCACCCGTATGCCTGCCGTGAACGCAGATGAGAAAAAAATATTCATCTCCCTCGAGCGCCGCCAATGTTGCAAAAATATTCGAGCAGGCTGCTGCGACTGTTCATAATCGTCGCAGGTCACACGATAACGTTGACAACTTTTCTCCTTCGATCTCAATATTTCCATCCGTGCACGACAAATCAGCGAAGTGTACAATAAATCGCGTAAAAATTGTCGCGAAATGATATGCGGTAAGATTTACATAATCAGTACCGAACGTACGATTTTGGACGTATAAAAAAAAATATATATATATAATATATATAAAGATCAAGAGACTGTTCAGCTCGTGAAACGGAGATGATAATCAGAGATCCGACTTCCTCCGTCACTGTCAACTCGACCGATCAAACAATACTCCTATCGGTCCCGAGAATGACGTCAAGACGAGAGGAATCTCTTTCGACGTCCCGATTCTTGTGGGGTCCTCGAGTTCTCGAGGACGACACGACACCTAATAGAATATTCTATGGGGTTCGAAACATTTTTGTCCGTAGCTGTCGCGCGTGCACTCTCTCGACCGGAGCACGCGATAGCTCGAGGGCCCCGTCGAGGAAGAGCGGCGTGACAGTGGGCCCTTATTTATGGGGGGCGCCCCGGGACAGCTGCTCGGATTCGTGCGGAACACGTGCGTTCGCCGATGCCTCGCGCGCGCGCGTCTTCCCTCGGACCCTCTTTCCGTCGCGAACGTCCGTCAAAATCTATTATTCCTCTTCTTGCGCGACTCCGACTTGTACCGCGTAAGCGCATGCGTTCTCCTCGTCTTGGCAACACTCGCGACCTCCGTATCGCCAAAGTTCCCCGGTGGTCCGCGAGCTCCGAATTATCCTCGAAGTACGGCGTGTCCGCCGGTGGTCCATCTTACGAGGCATCGCTCGAACTCCGACCCTGCAAAAGCGCGCATCATACTCAGGACACGTCTTCGATACCAGACGTTATTTCCGGTGGATCCGACTTTGCCAAAACGGTACCTTGCAATAAAAATTATCATTTTGGAGTAAAATGGAAACGAGTGGATCCGGAGTAGAAATTTTCCGCGCCTTGACGGTGCGCGGACGACGCGTCGTTCCAGCTTTAAATCGAAGTACGGAACAGCGAAGTCTGAAAAATTTTCGCCATCGCGACAAAGTGCGTGTAAACTGTGCGATGGATAATCTCGTGAAGCTCCAGTAAAACGCGTCGCGGGACACTTAACGCGAGGGATTATTAAGCGACCAATTTCAACGACTGGCCTCGTCCCTCGTCAGCGCGAACGAACCGACCGACCGACCGACCTTCTTCGGTGATATTGTATCGCCGTCGGATGAATGACTCTCGCGTGCCCTCTCGCATTAGCTTGCATTAGGAAAAAAAAGAAGAAGAAGAATAAGAAAAAGAAGAAGAACAATTTCTCAGTACAGTAGTTAACGGCTGGGACCTCAGTAACGACAGTTTAATGGACACCATAAATTGTAATGGCTCACTTAACCGAACCCCAATAAAACTCGATATTATATACATACACATACATATTATATGACTGGGGATGTTCGAGGAAGGTGCACGGAGAGATACAGCAATAAGTTGGTGTGACCGAGAAGAGCGCCGGTATATTGCTCACGGCGGACGAAGGACGATGCAAAAGGTTGATAATAAAATTTATCGTTTGTTTGAGGCATTAAATATGCCTCGTGGATTCCCCGTTAACGAGAAATACCATTGGTTTATATATGTATATGTATATATGTATGTATGTATATAAATAAAATGTAATGTTCTTTTGCAATGCGGCATAGAGCGACGAGTGTCCGGCTGAATAGATCAGTGTAACAGAGTACCCGGACCGAAGTTGCGAAGGTCCGTACCGCGGGGCTCGACGTCTCGTTAACGTTGACGCGCGAGAATCCATCTACCGCGATGGTTACTGGAAACTGTTGTTCCTCCACTGGCTCCCTGTTGATTCTCCAGTTTTATTAATAGAGTATACATAACAATAATGCCCCGGCGCATGTACGCGCGTCGCGTTGTACACGGCGGACGCGGGGATGTACATATAGTTCGAGCGTCGCACACAACCCACGAGGAACGAACTATAACGTGCGATATCGCGGTGGCGCGCGGATATGACATAGTTATAACCGGCACCGCCGGTTCGCATTCCCATGTCCGTGTCCTACGTCGGTGGCGACTGCGAGGCGTTATCGTGATATAACAGAATACGTACGGAGACGGAACATCGCGACGATTAATCGAGTCGAGTGCGCACGCGCGAGGAATCCGCGGCCTTCGGTCCCTTTTGAGGTCCCGGCCGTGCGAAGACGATGCTCCGGATAGATTTTCACGATTGTTCATAGCAAATCGGCAAAAGAACGATTCATGGTCTTCGGTCTATGGAATAGAGCACAGGCTTCGTGAGCAGGGAAAAATGGATTTCTTCATTTGAGATGCGACTTCTTAAATTTCCCGTGAAAAATTTGTAAAAATACTACTTTTGCGTCGGGATTTCATTTTGACGCGTTCTCTTCTCTGTTGGTGGAACAAAAACCATGTCCGTATCGCCCCGCATCACCCCTTTACGTATGCAACATAGACACGTCTAATAGCGGTGGTCGGGGCAAAATGGATTTCTCCATTTGAGATGTGACTTCTTAAATTTCCCGTGAAAAATCTATAAAAATACTACTTTTGCGTCGGGATTTCATTTTGCCCAGTTCTCTTCTACGTTGCTGGAACAAAAACCATGTCCGTATCGCCCCGCATCGCCCCTTTACGTATGCAACGTAGACACGTCTAATAGCGGTGGTCGGGGCAAAATGGATTTCTCGATTTCAGATGTGACTTCTTAAATTTCCCGTGAAAATTTTGTAAAAATACTACTTTTGCGTCGGGATTTCATTTTGCCCCGTTCTCTTCTATGTTGATGGAACAAAAACCATGTCCGTATCGCCCCGCATCGCCCCTTTACGTATGCAACGTAGACACGTATAATAGCGGAGATCGCGCCGAGAGTCGAGGATAACGCTGAGCGCGTTATCGCGCCTGGAGTGAAACAGAGGGAAAGAGTGTCTGACAGGTGCGTGCTGAGTTCTCTCGAGTTGCACGGCGCGCATATACACGAAGAAGCTGTGTGTGACACGGGAGAGCCGAGAACGTGCCCGTACGCTATTGCCGCTTATAATGCTGCTTCTCCGGTGTCTCCCGTCGCTTCGTTTCGCCTCGCTAGACCTATCTCGCGCCCAGATATATATCCGATATAATTGGCTCCACCGCTGCGCAGCCAATGCTCGCACTCGCGATCCTCGCCTCTTCCTACTCCAGGAAATTCTCCTCTTCCATCGCGCGCACTCGGGATACTCGAGACCCGAGAAATCCTTCGCCGATGCACGTGAGATACATTAGTGAACCTTAAGGGGATCAAATCGCCGAGGCGATTCACCATAAATCCATAACTATCTGTATTATTGAATCGCCATAACAATTTCCGTACACGTTTCCTTTGAAAATCTTTCCGCGATGTGAATGGGCCTCGAAGTAACGAATACGAGATCACGAGGTAATTACAGTGATATTTTCAACAGCGGTCTGGACCATCCGAGGTTGCGTCGATCGGGCACTTTTTCAAACTGCAGATATCGGATTGACGGTAAAAACAAAAATAAAAAATAAAATTCTAAAAACTCGTTATCTTCAATGGAGGATTGTTTTTTCTTCTTCTTATGGTCAACTTAACTCAATGGAATGAAAATAGTCGAATTGTATTTAAATTAACGACAACAAGAAAATTGTCGACGTCTTTACGGACAACAATTAATGTCTCCAATTGTACAAAATCTTTCTTTTCATCGGGTGAATCGGAGAGTCATAAACTCGGATACATCGGTTAAGATGAAGTATCAAAGTATGCTAATAATTAATATTCGATCGTGCCTCAAAGCGCTAAAATAACTATGCAGTTTGAGCTCCCCTTCTATATCGAGCGGGGCATATCGGTGAGGAACGATTGAAAGACGCGCAGCACACGTGAGCGCGGTGTATGATTCGATATATACTTACGACGGGAGCACGTACGCGTCCGTGGTTCGCTTATGTACTTGGGTATCGCCGGTTCCCCAGCGTCTCTCGCGTGCGATCGCGTAAAAACGTGGTGCCCGGGCGCAGCTTGCGCAAACGCCCCGAGCGGGGAGCGAGCCGTCCGTTGCACGTGCACGCGCTCTCCACGATCTTCTATACCTGTATTAAACGCGGTACATACACTCTCCGTGTACGCCTATCACTGTACCCGCCGTACGATAGGAACGAACTCTCTCCCTCTCTGTGCCAAGAGAGACGGAGGGAGAGAAAGAGCCCGAGTATATATACACGCAAGCTCCGAGAGCATTGACGAGAAGCGTGCGCGTATCGCGGTGGAAACACCTGCGATACGACGGACCGGGACACCGAGGAAATATACTATGTTGTGCACGGTACACGCACTGCGTGTTCCCTCGGCTCCTTGGTGCACACCGCTATCAGCGGCGTGTATTACTCACTGCGACGATCACGAATGTCAATGGACGTACTTCTGTCCAGTTATAAAATTATCAATTATTTATTTGCTTACCTGGTTGTTTGTTTATTTATTTGTGGGATGCGGCAAATAATACCACTTCAGAGGATGTACAGTTTGAAGTGATGATTATACTTTGGTATAGTTTTAACGTGATCGAGTTAATGGAGAATGCAACATAGTTTACATGACAATGATAATAGTCACGGTAATTACTCGAGGGAAACATTGAAAAAAGATCGCTGGTAACGTAGAAATCGCGAAAATCATTGCCGCAAAAGCTCTCATACAATCCGGTCCAGCGAGAACAATTTTTGGTATTTTATTTAATTGGTTTCATGACAATACTACTGCAATATTTTAATCTTGACATGATATTTCAATCATTGTTGCAAGTGGTGTGCTGGACGTCCCAACACGGATGTCAATGGATCTGTTTATGTCCAGTTAAAAATGATTAATTGTTTACTTACTTGTTCGTTTGTTTATTTATTTGTGGCATGGGGCAAATTATACCATTTTACACGATGGACAGTTTGAGGAGATTATTATACTTTGGTACAGTTTTAACGTGACAAAGCTAATGGAGGATGCAACATAATTAATATGACCGATAAGAGATGAATTATGATAATAGTCAGGGAATAACTCGAGGAAAAATAAACAAACAAAACTATGATCGCTGGTATCGTAGAAACAGTGAAAATCATTGCGGAAAAAGCTCTCATCCAATTCGGTCAAGCGAGATTAATTTTTGAGTTTTTTATTTTTGTTATCGATTGACAATATCGAATGACAATACTACAGCAAAGTTTTAATCTCGATGTTACTGTTGCGTGTAGTGTGCTGGACATCCCAACACGTGAATCCATCATCGTGCGGCCGCACACGAGTGACGAGAATCGTCGTTCGTCAACGAGACGGCGACAACTATGGAGCCCAGGTCGCTGCCCGCGACGCAATTGGCGCTCGCTATTGTCGTCGCCGTAATGATCGGCGGTGCACGGAAATGCGACGCTGTCTCCGAGAGTATTATCGGTAAGTAGATTCGACATATGAAGAAAAAAAAATTAATGTCTTGCTTTCAGAAAACACTTGTGTCATTACCGCGATTACCTAAAAATCCATGAATACTTCCTGATCGCACTTGGGAAGAGTTTGCTGACCGCGATTTAATTTTTCGAAGTGCACCATCGATACAGCTCTGAACTTTCCCATATATGATGTATACCGAGTCTGGCAACGACGGCGGTCGCAACTCTCGCTATCTCCCAACGACGAGATGTATAGCAATGCATGGACAGATGATGTGTGTATATATGTATATATTACAATGCATTGATGTTACGCACATTTAAAGCGGCCCGCATACAACGGCTCTTAATCGGAACGCGTCACGCTCCACATAATTCGCCCGGCGGCCCGCCCGCGTTCTCTTTTTCAAAGCTTCTATTATTAGTCTAATCAGCATTATCTCCTGGTCTATTTGCGCGATTGCCGAGTCAGGTCGAATCTCGTTGAGAGAGGCAGACAGCCGTTGCGAGCCCGCGCGATGCACGGGGGCAAACCGAGGGCAAAGCCGGAAATACGGTTGCAAAAAGTAATTCGCGACGTACATTATTAAATGGTAGTACATAGTATATAGGGTGGTAAAATGGACCCATGTTCTCCGTTTAATACGAGAACTTGTACACCGTAAAAAAAAATTATTTAAAATAGTCCTATTTGTCTCGCTCTCTCGTAACAGATGATATTAAATTACAAGGACAAGTAATACATAAATAAATAAAAATTAATATTAGTTTTAAAAAAAGTAGATCTCATCTTTTTGCCAGATCTTGCTGAAGACAAAAAAAATAGCCTCGAACAATCGAGATTCTTCTGTGTCACTTGTGAACCCACCGCAAACGCAATCCGAAACATTACGTTACATTAGTCACTCGGTGCGGAAATGACGACTTTTCCACCAACTTCGCGTGCGTAAAACCGCCATTTTCGCAACTTGTGATGAAAAATTTCGTACATCCCTCGTGCGAAACACTTTTTCGTCCTAGTGGAGTGATGTACTATTTTTATTTCGTTTTCAATGGCCTCGAACAAACTCGATTTTTCTATGTCACTAGCCGTGGCCCCACCCCGACCGCAATTACAAACATTGTAGCGCTAGGCTGTAATAATGCCCGAGGGGGTTTCCGCTCGCGCGGTAGGTCCCGTCGACCGCCGCTCTCAACATTTGCTCCGACGCCGCTCCGCCGGTGCTCTCTCTCGGTGAACGACGACTATTTCGCACCCGCGGACTTGTCTTTGTCCGACCGACCGAGACGCCCGGATAAAACCGTGCGAATTTACATGTTATACCAATACGCGTGCCACGCAAGTCTCTCGTACCTCGAGTACGTCCCGAGGGTGAGAGAAGGGTAGAGAGGGAGAGACAGAGAGAGAGAGACAAGGTACTCGACTGAGCGTGTCCGCCACTCGGCTCGGCTCAAATCAACTCGGCTACGGGAAAAACACTTGCGACTTGGCCGCGAGTCTGCGTTTCGCGCCCCAGCGATTTCTCGTCACTCTCCTCAAACAGTCCTCGTACCCGCATACGCACCGGCGTTTACTCTCGAAATAGAAATGTGTACACACCTCGGATGTAGCATAGCACTCGTGAGTCCCACACGAACAAGACACTCGATTGAACGCACGGCAATTTTCGAAATCCCTAGAGAAACGTCACCGTGCGACGTCTCGTCCCGCGATGCGAACGAGAGGATCGATCGAACGATAGCGGGGAGGAGCGATGAGCGGAAATATTAGCCGATCGAGATAGAAATCGATTACCTTCATTTTTATTATTATTATTAATATTTATCAATTGTGATCTCGCACGCACGCATTCCTGCGCACTTTAACGATTCGATTGTACGGACGAAGGAGGGAAACGGACTGTGAAGTTATTTACACTTAGCGGGAGTGTACGCGCCGAGAGGAATGTCGAAGGAAAAATTGTAGAAAAACAAAACAAAGAAATAGAAGTGAAAAAAAAAGTTGACTGAAAAAGTAAAAAAAAAAAGATTAAATTATTATTGACATTCGCGAATATCTAGGCTCTCATTTGATGGTTAAAGTGTGCAGGAAAAATCGTGCGCGAGGGAACGGAGAGGGACACAGCGAGACGCCGAAACGGGGGTGTAGAAAACACGAGCGGCTTCCGGAGAGCGATCACGGCGCGAGATCTCCACGAAAACGGGTGTTCAGCCTGACGAGAAAAGGAATCCCTGACACAATTTAATCGGGCTTACTTCGTCATTCACCCGGGCCTTCGAGAGCCATGTGAACGTAAGTAGATACATAAAACGAAAAAAAAACGACAAATCTGCTTCTTGTATATGTCTCAGCCCTATTAGCACGTGAAACAATGACATCGTGGCGAATATCGTGCGCCCGATAGGATGGCGATTTATCGATCGGTGAGCAGCTCGAACGGCAGGACATTTTACGGACGAACAAACGATCGACTTCGAAGCGATCGATTGTTCGCAGATTTTACCGACCATCGTATCGGTAGCTTTATCGTCTTATGATATAGCTACGATGCAAATACTATAAGTTTGTAACTTCCTCTCTGTGAGCCACTAATAATAATAATAATATATTTTTTGGGACTTCAAGGTAATCCATGCGGAACAGTCAAGAAGGCAATCGATTTTAAAGTCGACATTTTTTATTGTGGAAGAGATTACGCTTCTAAAGTGGACATTTTTGCGAACTAAGCCGGATCTAAATTAGATTTCCTACTTTATGTAGAAAACAAATGTACAACAAGAAATTCACAGGAATATAACTCAGTTTATGCCAATATATGCATCGGCATATTTGTACGCAATTTTTGTGAAGTGAAATTGGTAATTTTTATTCGGCCTCGACGAGTGCCAGCTTATTATGTTTGTTGAAATATGTTTTACGAATTGAAGGTGCGTGAAGGTTTAACACGAACTGTCGTATACACGGTTACGTAACGTTACGAAGTATCATTCGAGATAACAAACATTCCGGCTATCGTTCTTTTTCTAACCGGTGTCCCTTTTTATTTCGCTCGGTCGTTATTATATATATATATGTATCGGGCCATATTACCCACTTTGACCCTAACTGCCAATTCTCCCGATTTATATTTCTCATACGCTCGGAGAAAAAAAAATGAAGATTGTAACAAAGAAACCAAGCCATCGCCGCAGGTAACTGCGGGGACGTAGGTGTACGAAGTGCATATCGGATATCGTTCGGTTGACAACTATGTATCTTAATATTAATCTCGAGTATCTATCAAAGTCTCGAGCAAGTGATACTCCGTATTGAATTTATCTCCCCGCGAGGTGTAAAGCCTGTAAAGCAACGTGGGCTCCGGTGATTATCCGTTCCACAAGCCGGGAGCAACCGAACACGTACGGCGTGTCCGCAAGTGTGAGAGAAGTGATCAAACCCCCCTCGTTCAAGAGTGTTATTTAAAGAGAAGCAATAAGATAGAGCGAGCGATAGAGAGAGAGAGAGAGAGAGAGGACGAGTGGAAAGTGAGAAAAAAAAACCATCAAAAGTGAAGGAAAAAAAAAGAGTAAAAAAAATAAATGAAGAAAAAATTGTCGAAGCTGGTGGGAGAGACGTTGTAACGAGCTGGTAATATGTGGAACAGGTTGCGCACACGTGCTGCAAATGTGTGAATATATATCGTCATTGAATTTCTACGCTAAACCGGTGTCCGGCGAAGTGGCGAAGGAAGAGGAGGTTGCCGTGCAATAGCTGCGGCACATATCGAACGGCGAAGCTTCACGTAGAAGATTACTCTAAGTCGACCTTGCCGAGCTCTCGCCCCGCACTCGTAACACGCTCGATTAGGATATCTCGAATCACCGACGATCTCCCTTGTCCCCGTCGTCCTAACGAGAAAATTCTCGAGCAACGGAGCGTCTCAACCGTTCGCAGTGAAGCGTAATAGTTTCCTCTATGGCTCACCGGCCACCTCGGCTATCGCGATTTTATCGACAATGTAACATATTGTGCATCGTAGGGTAATTCTGGGTGAGTGAAATGTTTTTTTTTCTTTTTTTGCGGAAAAAGATGGGATTAGAGAGAGAGAGAAGACGTTACACTTAGAAAACATACAGTCATTACTATACGGAGTAATTACTCTGTATACTAAAACTATATGTTTTCTCAGTGTTACGTCTTCTCTCTCTCTAATCCTATATTTTTCCGCAAACAAAAAAAAATTATTCAGTCACCCGGAATTACCCTACGATGCACAATATGTTACGCGATATATGTAATATTTCTTGAAAAATATTAAATATTAAATTTCGGCATTTCGAAATTTCATCCATTAATTTTTTTACACAGCCATGTCAGCCGAATCACAAAAAAAAAAAAATTGAAAACAAATGCAAGAAAATTATCGTCGAAAATTGTCCTCTGTTCGCAGGTAGTCGCGAAACCTGTGACATCGAGGGAGAGGACTTCACCGTCGACAAAATACCGAACACGAGGTGTTTCAATTGCATCTGCAAGGTAATGAGAATGAACGATATAATATTATGTGTATGAGAAAATATTAATGAATGTCATGTCGAGCTCGAATCTTCGCTGAGACATTGACTTCCGGGTGTAAGGCAAATGTTTCTTTCATCCCAGGAACATTTATTTTTATTGTAATTTTTATTATCATATAATATTGGATATCTTTCTGAATGAAAAAGAGTTTAACTCATTCGAAGGCAGGAAGGTAGACACCACCATCATTACAGTCACATATTTACTAGCAGATTGTTGTGGCTTTGCTCCCTCACTCCAGACTATGGAATTTAAAAACCGAAAATGTATACTTCCGAAGAATTACCGGAAATATGTCACTTCCGGTTTGAAAATCTGATTTATCAATCGGAAGTGACGTCGTATCGAAAATACGTTACTTCCGGTCCTAAGATATTATTTTTCGACCGGAAGTGACGTCACATCGGAAATACGTCAAGGTAATTCTGGCCGAATGATGCACCGCATTATTGTGCACAACACACCGACATGCACAGGAACAGAACCAGAATAATATAATAGGGAAATAGTTATCAGGGCCTGGGAGGGAGATTCCTGGGACGACTTGGAATAATCAGTTCTTAGGGTCCTCCACGATTTCCTCCTGGATTCTTGAATAATGCCAACAAACAAACAAAATTTTTTCCAAATTATAAATAAGATTTCCCAAAGTCCAGCCCAACAAAATAACCGCCACCGATAACGAACAAATACCAGTGCAGGTGTATCGACGAAAAAAAAAAGTATAATATCCACCGCGGTCCCCGACGCTCCGCAACGTGAATGAATCTCTCTCCGTGCCTATCGCGTAACATACGGTCGACGTGAAGGAGGACAACAATAAAACATAAATTAACTCTAAAGATCCACGGCTTACATACTCATTGAATTCCTGTCCCGCGACTCTCTTTGATCCTCCCGGGAATTCGTATTACAGTATTGTGTGATCCGGTCTGCCCTCGCGAATGAGACAAACGTACAGTGGGGACAGGTGGACGCAGCCGGATCACGTACGCGTACCGCGGGGTACATCGTATGCGTTTCTTGCTCGTCTATCGTCGCTCTCCGTTAATTATCGAGTGCTCGCCGAGCGACGGCAAGAAGAGGGAATAAGTAAGAATAAGAAGCGGTGGGTCCGATCGGTACGGTCCTCACGTTCGTCTTCATCGTGCCGATCGCGAGTCCTCCCATCCTCCCCGTCGTCCTCGTCGATTTTACGTGGCACGGAGAGCACCGTCAGCCACGGCGGCGGTGGCTCGACGGATCTTTCCCTCGCGATTTCTCTCCCTCTCCCGTTCGCGTACGCTGCACTCGCCTACTTATCTCAAAGAGCCGAGCGAACGAGCGAGAGACGAGCAGCCTCCGCCTCTCTCGTTCTCCTCGCCGCGAACCGCGCGGCCCGGCTCGCTGGTTCATTGACTCGTCACGTTCCATCGTATCGGGGACCGACGCTTCTTGTTTTCGTCCTACACTCTCTGCACCATCGACGACGCCGCCGCCACTGCCCGCCGGCTGTGTGACATAATTATTTGTTATTATTAAACGGAGAGGCCGGGAGACGTGAAGAAGGAACAGAGATCAAGCGGCCCCGCCGATGCGGCTCGATCTATCGGCGCCCGATCAACGCCGGCAGTTCCCTATCGCGGCTCGACTCAGAGCTCGGAGAAAATGCAGCCGCGAATTAAAAAAAGAAAAACATAAGAAACGCATTCTTCAAAACATATTTATTAATGAAATATGTATGAATTATTGATGAAATAAGATGTTCGAGGAATTTTTTTTTTTTACCGCCAGATGAAGCATCGGACGCGCATCTGCCAGACTACGCGGGTCGATTCGACCGTTTGATTTTTGTTCGACTGTTTTATTCCGTGTAAACTATCGGACTATGCGCGTAACCGAGAGATGATAGTTTTTGCTGCACCGAGCTTACGTAAGCTCGAAGCTCGGCTTTACAATGTTTGCCGAGAGGAGTTGCTCTTGCTCTCTTTCTGCTGTGCGCATCAACAGAGAAGCGGCGCAGAAGAGATGATCCCCGTGAGCGATACACACGTCCCACTCGTCGTCGTCGCAGTCTGCAGTCTCGGAAATCCTCTCTCGCGGTCGTTAGCCGATTATAAATCTCGAGTTAAATGCATCAGTCACGATATTACACTCTGTACGATGTATTAAGTATCTTGTTACTATGGTACATTATAAATATCTTAATTATTCGAGAGAGAGCGATATGTAATTATTGGAGTCTCGGACCCGACGGTACATGTACTGTATAACAGCCGCGGATTTTATGCGCATATATCATCCGAACTCTCTTACTCTCTCTCCCGCGCCCTCCTTCTCTTCGCATGGCTATTATGTACATGTGTCGCACTGGCCGACACACATCGCGCCTGTTCGCACGCACACACACACGCACACACACACACACATACATGGGAAGGCAGAAAACGCGGTTGCGGTCTGTTGCTTCCCGTCTGTCGCCTCGCACGAGAAACACCGCGATAACTGACCATATAATGTACTTAATCATCAACACTTAATGAATTAAAATAGAAACAAACGCAGCGGAGAATGTGCAGAGAAATATATGTTTTTCTTCATTTTTTTTTTTTTTTTTTGGCAACCCAGTAAACATTTTCCCGTAACGAAAATTGTTTGTTATCTTGGGTTGAATTGATGTTTCAATGTTTAGCCCGACACCATGAATTATGAATTTATTCAATATTTATACGAGAGGGACTACCTTGTTTATCCCCGAGCGAGCTCCTAAATCGCTTTCGTTTATTTCTTCGTTCTATCGTGGGGTTTTTTTTTCTTCCGAAAAATTCTATATATATATACGCCGTTTTATATATGCCGCGAGTGTATCGGGAGATGGAATAGCGAGAAAAAAAAAAGGAAGCGAGAATTCTCGAAGCTATGAGTCACATTAACGCACGCACTCCTCGGCGGCTCTCCGCGGTGGTTTATCGATTCGACTGTACTATAAATATCTATTTCTCAATATGGGCGCGTCTGTGTTACTACGAATGATTTATGCACGACCGCCGGGTGCAACGAATACTCAATCAAGTTTTACCCCTTTTCGGGGGGGCGTTTGCTCGTTTCAGAATGGATTCGTCGAGTGTCTCAAGCAACAGTGCCCGAGCATCGAGGGATGCTACACCCTGCTCGAGCCGAGGGACGACGAGTGCTGTCATCGATGCAAAGGTAAACAAAAAATTAATGTCCATTAAATTATAAAAATATGCTTTGGTTGATTCATTGACGTTGCAAAATTTTTTAATTTTGCACCGTCAATTGATCCACAGTTAAAACATAGCAATATTAACACTACACATATTTTGGTACTTGCTATAAAAATTTCCAATACGTATTGTAAATTTCCCATAATTAAAAAAATATCTTCTCGATTGTTTGCAAATAAATTTTGTTATTGCGAAGCTCACTTCTTGAGGAATAAATGATTTTATTATCGAGGTATGTCCTATACCTGTCGCGTGCTGGCTGAGCAGACACCGATCGTTGGTCCAGTTACTCCATAATCCATAATAAAATCTTCCAATTTTGCACCGACAATTAATCCACAGTAAAATAAGAGAAAATATTTATACTCAAAATATTTCTGTACTTCCTATTAAAACTTCCAATACGTATTGTAAATTTGCCATAATTAAAAGAATATCTTCTCAATCGTTTGCAAATAAATTTTGTTATTGCGAAGCTCACTTCTTGAGGAACAAATGATTTTCTTATCGAGGTATGTCCTATACCTGTCGCGTGCTGGCTGAGCAGACACCGATAGTTGGTCCAGTTACTCCATAATCAGAGACGACCCGAGAGCCTCGTGAGAAATTTACCGATCATTGTTCCCGGGGTGAACACAAAGCCTACCACTGTTCCCGAGTCGAATGATAAAACCGTCGTGGCGTATTGCACATGCACAACTACGCGGAAAGGGATTCTCGACGGTCGAGAGTGTGCGAGTGAAAAACGATTGTTTACTCCGCGCTGACAGATGTTCGAGTCCTGCCCACGGCTCTTCTTATCGTCACTATTAATTATGTTAATTGTGACATAAGATATATATGTATATATGCGAAGCCTCGATCATCACACTCACGAGCTCGCGCCATAGTCGGAGTTGACTGACGGACCCTCGCAGTCGGCGGCCTCTTCTACAAACGCAGATCGTACATACGCATACATACAATATGTACATACGTGTGCACATAAATATTTTCTTCTATTTGCAAATTTTCATTCGGCGCGACGACCTCGACGCCCGATAATTCAACTTGTTTCTTCAGCTCCGATTCCCCCACGATATTTCTCCCTCACTCCAGTTACCTCGATCTCCGGACCACGTGGCGTTACGATAGTGCAATCATCAACCGACCCCACGATAATTAACGTATGAAAATAATTAACGGAATTGTCGTAATAATTCGCGAGAGTATCGTCGGAGCCAGCCGTTACATTTTCTCCCATTCCACGATAACACACAAAAAATATTGAATTTATGGTAAAAAAGAAAATAAACACTGACATAAAGATTTTTTTTTTGCTATCTTGAATAAAATGATTTGATTCAGATTAAAATTACTCGATTTAGATTAAAACAATTTGATTCAGATTAAAATTATTTGATTCAAATTAAAATCATTTGATTTAAACTAAAATCATTTGACTCAAATTAAAATTATTTGATTCAGATAAAAATTTCTTGCTCCGAACGAATTCTTATATTTCTTCCGTACGGACAAACCGGGACGGTGAGCCGATCCCGTTCTTACCGACCGAGCCGGTCGCCGATCGGGGTACCCTCCGAAATGCGGTGTCCGTCGAATGAAATTACGACGATGCGTTAAATTGTCGTTTTATGCAGGATGTGTGAGGAACGGCGTGCATCATGCGTCCGACACCGAGTGGACCGAGGCCAACGATCCCTGCAGAATTCTCACCTGCAAGGCCGGCGTAATAACCGAGTCCAGGCTGAGCTGTTACACACCGTGCGTGAATCCGATTCCCGCAGCGCCCGGACAGTGCTGTCCGATATGCGCCGGATGCTTCGTCAACGGGCAGAAAGTCACCGCCGAGAGAACGGTCACGACCACCGACGATCCGTGTGTTACCTGTAGCTGCAACATGGGAAGGCTCACCTGCGCGAAGCAGGCCTGTCCGGTTCTTCATTGCCCGGCTTCGAGAATCGTTCACGAACCTGACGAATGCTGTGCCCATTGCAAAGGTAATAACGCCGACCCAACTTGCCTCGATGGAATCCCACCTATAAACCGGACCATTTTGCCCCGCGGTTTTTTTTCTTCCGCCTCTTCCACTGTCTCAGATAAATCCGAAGATTCCTCCAGTCCGAGTATTTCATTCTATACGTTTCTGCACAGGGAGCGGACGATTTCTGTCGCCACCCAAAGGCGCCTGCATGCTCGGCACCGCCGTCTACAATTCGGGAACGCAATTCTACGTGGACGAGTGCACTCGCTGCAGCTGCGCCAATTCGGCGATATCGTGCATCAAGGAGACTTGCCCGGTGCTGGAATGCCAGAGCGAAAATCAGACGACTCTGCCGGGCCGTTGCTGTCCCTACTGCCTTAAGTCGCAGGTCGAGGAGTTTCATCCCTCCTGCACTTACGGAGGACGAACTTACGGGGCGAGTATTTTTTCTATTTTATTTTTCTTGTTTACTTTTACGGCGGCGGAAGAAGCCCCTTCGGCTTTTGATGTGATTTTTTTTTGGTATTGAGATTTGGAGCTGATGTTGCGTTATCTTCCTGGTTTAAACGTCCTAATTTCTCCTAGGCAGGATGGCGAATCTTGGAAGCTTGATTCATGCAAGGCATGCGCCTGCATACAGGGCAAGCCCCGATGCGCCATGCCCATGTGTCCACCCCTAAATCTACCCTGCCCACCGAATTCGCGGCTCGAACATCCGGAGGGTCAGTGCTGTCCGCGCTGCGTCGAGAGTAAGTTTATTTTGATTTATGGATTCGTTGATTCGTCGATTCGTAGATTCGTAGATTCGTCGATTCGTCGATTCGTTGATTCGTAGATTCGACAATTCGTCGATTCGTTGATTCGTTGGGAAATGCCCTTTTTACACGAGTATTATTAAATACAAGTTACATTCAATATCCACGATCTAATTTCTCCGTTTTCCCAGGCGACGGAGTGTGCACAGTCTTCGGTGATCCGCATTATAGAACATTCGACGGAAAGTTCTTCAGCTTCAAGGGAGCGTGCAAGTATCAGCTCGTCAGCGACTGCGTCGGTCACTCGTTCAGTATTCGCGTTACCAACGATGCCCGATCAACGAGATCTTCGTCGTGGACGAAAACCATTGCGCTGAAGGTTCGTTTATCTTACCCATGAAATTGTCGTCTTCATTATTTGATGTTTCGTTATATGTTATTTTTTATTTTTTGTTATTGTTTCACCGTTCATATCGAACGTTAGGTGGGTGACCTCAAAGTCAATCTGGGCCAAAAAATGCGGGTGAAGGTCAACGGAATGAAGGTTGACGTGCCCTACCGAGTGCCGAACAGGCTGGACATCAATCGAACATCCGACAGCATCCTCGTCACCACGCAGATCGGCATCAAGGTTCTGTGGGACGGTATCAGCTTCATCGAAGTCTCGGCGTCTACCTCCTATCGGAATCGACTGTGCGGCTTGTGCGGGAACTTCAATTCTCTTCCGAAGGACGACTTCACGACGCGACGCGGAAGACTCCTTCAGGACCCGCATCCGTTCGGTCAGTCCTGGGCCGTCGGCTCCAAGAAAATGTGCACACGGGCGAGACCGGGCGCCAGCGTGGATCGCGACAGACGCTGCAGGGGGAGGAAAGATCACAGGTGATTCCCTCGATAATTTTGTTTTCTTTTCTATTATTAAGTTTCTTACAACTATAGTCCTAACCAGTAATCGGTAGTGTTTAATACACTCGGTGTGAAAGTGGCAACTTTCGCACCTTGTGAAGTAAAATTTGGTAAATCGCACCTCACAGCGACTATTACATCTACTTGACTCGATTTTTTACGCGAGTATCTCTCCGATCAGAAGTCTCAATGTTCCCGCAAACATTGACCCTCATAATTTGTTTTTCTCCGATAGCCCGATAACCGGCGATAAATAGCTCAAGGATATCTTCTAGGTCTAGATTTAGATCTTAGATTTGAAGATTAATATTTTTTGTCCTCATTTTTTCAGACTGTGCAATCGTCTGCGGTCGCAGATCTTCGATCCCTGCCACAAGAAGGTCAATCCGACGATGTACTACAAGTCCTGTCTGCAGGACATGTGCGAGTGTCCAACGGAGCACTGCTACTGCGAGTCATTCGTCGCTTACGTTCACGAGTGTCAGCGACTCGGCATCCAGCTTCCTCACTGGCGAAAATCGACGCGCTGTCGCACAGTCTGGGACACAGCGACGGCGCCGACGAACTTTCGGCGACGCCTTCGCTAAACTTTGTCGCATTCGTCGTGGTGGTTCCCGCTGAAATCACCTTCATCCTCGACATCGCCATCATCGTCATCGCCATCATCATTGTCAAAATCATTCTCATCGTGGAGACTACCGAAGGACTCTCGGAGTGCCGCGGCGAGCTTGCATCTCGCCCAACGACGGCATAATTTGTACATATAGGAAAAAAAAAAGAAAAATCGCCCGACACCGAGAAACCGACGAATTCACCACGGAAATTCCGCATTAAGCTAAAATTGTATAATTATCGATTTACATTCATCCGGAAGCACCGCCGAACACGACGGAGTTGCTACCGCAAGAATTTACTAGTCATCGTTTCGTGTCTATATGCATTAACGGTGAGTGAACTCTTCGGCAACAATTTTTTCTTTTTTTTTTTTTTTAATCTCGCCCAATCTACTTTACATCTTCGCATCTCGACGAAACGTCCCGATACCGCGATTGATAACTCTACTCACGAATCGTCGTATCATGTTCCATATTGTTAAGGTTATAAAAATGATCTATCTATGTATACAATTTTATATCGGACGAATCACGTGTCAGATCGTACAGATACGATCGACACGTGACCACGACGTTTAAACACGCCGGAAATTATATAAACTCAACGATATTGTATGGAATATTTTAAATCGAATGTTTCAGAGCACCGTGCAGTATTTCGGCCGATGAGCAGGCTCGCGGCATAGCATCTACATCCCAGTGTAACAATCGATCGACGCGCTAAGTATCTTCGTTAGGCTGAAGATCCTACCCAAACTCCCCTCACGTCTCCGAATGCTAAACGTACTTTAAAATAAAGGAAAAAAAAGCTAAAACATGCGAACACACTTTACAAGCGAACGTGTCAGCAGATCGAAAATTATTCACACGTAGCTCGTAAAACAAGATACTTATTATTAATAATAATTTAGAACAAAAATGTATATACAATCGAACACAATAACGCGAGAGTCGATCGACGTAACGCCGACAACGTTTTCACCGTTTTTATCTCATTTTTTTTTTTGTATCGTCGTGACTTTCATTTTTCACTTTCCTCTGTCGTTGATTATCTTACCGATGCCAAGTTTACGTGTAAACCTCTCCTCCTCCTCCTCGTGACCATTCGCGATCGTTCTGCGACGCATTATTATACCTGTCTGTCCTATACGTTATATTTAAAAAGAAAATTTATTAGATAAGCTGTACATAGTCGATGCCTATACTGTAATATCTATCCAGTTCTCTCTAGTTGTTCCTCTCTATCTGTTTTATTTTTTAACTTTTTTTTAATGATGAAACGACACGAACATTGTATACTTACACGAACTTTATAGTCCAAAGCAGTAGCCAATTTTCTTGTAGATTTATAATGTAGATCGTACGTACGAGTAAATAAAAAGATTTACGCAAAAAATTTCGTGATTGTTAATTTGTCTGATTATGAGTACATAATTAATTATTGTTTAAAGCAAACAAGTGTAAATCGAATGATCGTCAAGACGATTAATTAATGCTAGAGGTAGGGTACCATTTACGCCAAACTAACTCATTTCTGGCAAAATTACGACCGGAAGTGATTTCCGGTCGATTAACCGGTTTCAAATCGTACTATAAAATATAATTATCTTAATAACATGTGAAACACTATGGAATGCGAGAGAGATAGCATCAGTGGCGCTCTCGGTGGAGCGAGAGAGACACGCTGAGAACGTGGTTCACGTGCTTTTAAAGACATTTCGCAATGTCCTCGACTTGGGGAGATAAGACGATTGAAATCGATAATCATGAACGCGAATGATGCCGCAAGTAGTGGGAGCAACAAAATTGACGGGGCTGCGATCGGCGAGGCTATTTAGCCGGATTGTTTAGAGCTAAATTTCGTTCCCTCTCGCGATTTCACTCGTCGGGTTGAATCGTCGTTGTCGGAAATTGCTCGTCTCCGAAGTCATGAGGGGCTACCTGTTTATTGTCATCACGATCATCGTTGGGCTGACCCATGCTCTACCTCAGCAAACTTTCGACCTTAAAACGCGGAAGCTCCAAGGTCAGTTTAAAGCATACTTTCACTCGTTCGTTTGTCGTTAAAAATAAATTGATTAATTCAGGAGATTCCTTGAGAGGTGAAAACTGCAATGCTTTTTTGACAAATTTTCAGTTTATCGAAAGGTCAAGGTTCTTTTTTGTGTGAAATAAATTTCGGTGCATGAAATTTTATTTTTTTTGTTTAAAGTGGTAACGAGATCTTTTTCATAAAACTCCACAGATGAAATAACGGATATGAATATGCATGAGTCCTTTGTTGGCGATCGAATGGCACGGAAAACGTTTGGGGACGACGATGATGAGAATGAGAACACGGGTCGTTGGTACCCGCACGAGACAGGTGAGATTGGTATTGATTTTATCGCATCGTCGTCGCGTGATTGATACGAGCGATATCCGGCTTATCGCCTGTATCACGAGTTGCACAAAGAATTCGTATTTTAATAGTTTATCTTGCACGATTATTGAGTGCAAAAAATGTTTGTTACACGCCCGAGTGTGAATGTGTCTGATGGCCCGTATATCGGACCATGTAAATGAGCCGTGATACATTGCTGGTGTCTCGGATATCTTCGCTTCGATCCATCGGAACGAGTCACCTCGCTGGAAGTAGATTCCAATGGCTATAAACCACGGTCGTATAAACCGGTCCGGACACTCGCCGGGCAAAAGCGTGCCGAAATTGAAGCAAATATATCGGCCAATTCAGGCCCGTCTACACGCATGCGCACCACCGCGCTCGTTTCTCCACTCAACGATTACAATCGAATTACTAACCCTTTTTATTATGATTTCATAAAATAAAAAATAAAAAACAAATGAAAGTTATTGCCAAATTCAAAGTTTGAAGGTGGGCTTAGAAAAGAAACAATACTATTTAATGTGTAAATGAATATATTATTCGAATTAATTATGTGGTATGAAACTTGGCCCGTTTCTTTTTTTAACAGCACTGTGATTTTTAACATTTTTGTTTATTCGCCGTGAATATTGTCGCATTCTGATTCGTTAAATAATATTTGATGGCATACGATTATTACGCGACACTCGAGTTTCAACGTATTCGGCATGCGCGGACAGAATAACATTCACAATTCGGCCGGAATTGACCGCCATATTGGCTTCATTTTCAGCACATCTGAGTACATGGGGACGTTATAGGGAATGTCCTGACTTGCCCTAGCAGGTCAAACAACCCTTGAAACCGACCGCGAAACGACTTAAAAAACGACCGGTCGTTTTTTTGGTTGTATGGTGGTCGCTTGACTTGCTAGGGTGTCTGTAAGACCGTGCTATAAATTACACGCTCTGGCGATCTGGCGACCTTCGCCCCTTTATCCCCCTCCTCTTAATTAATATTCCTTGAAGATATAAATATAGAAGAAAAAAAATGAAAAAATAAGACACTGATTTAGCGTAACTAATTTACCAGTGTAACGTACAGCATCTACTTCATCTACTTTAAATCGGATTCAATCACTTTAAAAAGAAATCGTGTCATCAATAACTTACAATAATTTATTATTGGTATCTCATTTCATTATTATCATTATCATTTATTTTCTCTTACCGCACAGATAATGCGTACTGGTACGATAATGCTCGCGAACAACTCAACGCCAAGCTCGGCATGTCGCTGAACACCCGAGTCGCCAAAAATATAATTTTTTTCCTCGGCGACGGAATGTCGATACCGACATTGATGGCGGCGAGAACTTATCTCGGTCAGCTGGAGGGAAAGCCTGGCGAGGATGGATCGCTCTTTTGGGAGACTTTTCCCTACACCGGACTCTCGAAGGTACATTTAAAAAAAAATGTCCACTTATTTATTGATACTTTCAGGTACTCTGCACATTTTTTTCGAGTATAATAAAAATAAATTGAGGGTCTTACGCGGTTTCAAGTCGAGCACTGAATCCTGCGACTCTAACCATGCTTCCAGACGTTCTACTCATCTGAAACAAAAAAAAATATATATATTATCTCATGAACTAGTCAAACTTCGATGGAAAAAAAAAAAAAAATGGCGACTTAAAAAAAAAAAATGTTTCATTAAAAAATCCGTGCACATTGTTTCGAAGGTCTTTATATTGTGCACTTTTCCTTCGAATTCTACTAGCTCATGTGATAACCACACTTGCACTGATCAACAATCTTTTTTGTTCTTTGTTTCGAATGAATAATCACAATAATAATCGTAATAACAATAAAAGTCTCCCGAAAAATTTTCAGACCTGGTGCCTCGACAGACAAGTGTCGGATTCGGCATGCACGAGCACGGCGTACATGGGTGGCGTGAAGACAAAGTACGGTACCCTGGGTCTGAACGGCAACGTCATCCGTGGTAAGTGCGAGACCCAGATTGAGGCGAACCACGTGGACTCCATAGCGAAGTGGGCCCAGGACCACGGCAAAGGAACGGGCATCGTCACGACGACGAGGGTGACTCACGCGTCCCCCGGGGGTTCCTTCGCTCACTCGGCCGACAGGAAGTGGGAGAGCGACAGGGAGGTGTTGATCTCGGGCCACGACCCCAAGAAGTGTCAGGACATCGCCAGCCAGCTGGTGAACAACCAACCGGGCAAGAACTTCAAGGTAACCAAACCTTACGGGTCATTGAACTTTCAAGCTTGCCTCAAAACAAACCGCCGAGTCATCCGACGATTCTCTCTTGATCGAAGGTCATTCTGGGCGGGGGTCGAAGGAACTTCCTCCCAAGGACGACGATCGACGAGAAGGGCGACAAGGGCCGGCGATCCGACGGCGTGAATTTGATCGACGAGTGGAAACGCGACAAGCGCGAGCGCAACAGCAGGCACGCTTACGTCTCGAACCGGACGTCCCTGAGGGAGGTGATCGATCATCCCGACGACTACGACCACGTGCTGGGTCTCTTCGACGCGACGCACTGTCCCTATCATCTCGAGGCCTCGCCGGAAGTCGACCCGACTCTGGCCGAGATGACCGAGGCCGCCGTGAAGGTTCTCCGGAAGGAAGACAACGGTTACTTCCTCTTCGTCGAAGGTGAGGCGATTGTGAGGTTTCCTCGACGAGTCGATCGTCGATCGAATTCATTGACGATTATAGCCGGAGATTGATTCGTCCCTCAGGTGGCCGCATCGATCACGCTCATCACAACACGTTCGCGACGATCGCCCTGGACGAGACCGTCGAGCTCGCGAAGGCCGTCAAGATCGCCAGGGAAATGACCTCGGAGTCGGACACTCTCGTAATCGTCACCGCCGATCACGCTCACACGATGAGCGTTTCCGGTTATCCGAAGCGGGGAAACAGCATCAATGACATCACCGGCATAAAGGCCGACGACGATATTCCTTACGCCACGCTGTCGTACGCCACTGGTCCTGGCTACAGACCGGAAGACGAGGGATCTCGCTACAATCCGGCGAAGGCTGACTACGGTGAGTTTCGTTGAGGATCTAGAAAACAAAAAACAAAAAAAATGAAAAGATGGAAATTAATCTGCATATTTTTATTTTGCCATCAGACAATCCTCGTTACCAGTCGCCCACGCTGGCTCCTCTCGGTGCGGCTACCCACGGTGGCGACGACGTCGCGATCTTCGCGAGCGGTCCCTGGGCTCATCTCTTCACGGGGACCATGGAGCAGAGCAACATACCCCATTACCTCGCATACGCTTCTTGTATCGGCAGAGGCGATATTTCCGCTTGCGGGATGTCGCGCCATTCGCAGGCAAAAGAAACGAGGCAGCGGCGACGATGAGGCGTATCGAGGATAGCGGAGATTGGATCGGCACTAGTCAATAGATTAATATGTGGGATATAACATATCTGAATATAATGATTAATAAATAATATATGTTGTAAGCGATAAATAATTAATTAAATAATAAAGAATTATTAAAATACACCAATCGGCGCGTTATTCTCATGAGACAATTCGGAAGTTTTATCGGCAAAGGCCGATTTGTTCACTTGCGAGATGTTCTATTTAACGGCGAAAAAAAAAAGGGGGGCGGCGACGATGAGGCGTATTGAGGAGCGAGGAGACTGAATCGGCACTGGTCGGTAGATTAACATGTGAAATATAAAATATCTGAATATGAGAAATAATAAAATAATTGATTGTTAAAAGACACCAATTGACTCGCTATTCTCATGACACGATTCGGAACTTTTATTACGACATTATAAATGCACAAAAACATCTTAAAAATATATGTTTGTGAATGTATATATGCATATACAGTACGCCATAAGAGAGCGATAGGTTACAACTTGGAGACGAGTAAAGCTATGCGAATTGAAATATCCGTTCACTACTACTTTTTTTTTCTTTTTTTTTTCTTCATTTTTTTTATCATCCTGTGAATTATGTCTTACTGTTGCTGTTGTTGTTATTGTTGATGTTTTTTTGTCTGTCCCGTTTTGTTTTCTTGTTTTCAATTGATATTTTCGACACTGGCTGACCGGTTCGCGACGAGATTCACGTTTTTGTTATATATATATATTTTTTTTTTTTACATCTCGGTAACGGAAACGATAATTTGAACAATGACAAAGAAGAGTCTCGGCTAATAATCGCGAATCACATGAGTTTTTCATTATTCGAGAGAAAGAAAATCCTCTATAGATCACCATTGAAATCCTTCCGTTCCGTCTTACTCTTCATCATCTACTTCACCATACACTTTCCATTCCTTATTATCTTTGAGCTAAAAACTATCAAATTCGTAAAATCTAAATAACGCCGTTGGGCGCGTTTTCTTATCTTTTTGCTTTTTTTATTATCCTTCGTGCAACCTTTTCGATTCTCGACTAGAGTTGAGCACGTCTCGAAAATCGTTTAACGTACGAAGTATTTTTTTCTTTTTTTTTCCTTTTCTTTTAACACATCGATTGCACGTGTGTTGGACAGTGAGCGACAGAAAGAGCGAGTGACGAGATAATATAATAACAAATGAATTGAGAGTCATAGAAATCGAGTGCACGAGTGAGGAGTGCTAGCGATAAACGAAAGATATTTATAATACAGTACAATGTAATATATATATATATATGTTCCGAAGTATAATTTATACTCCAGGTGAGACCGAGAGTTACGGATGCAGCGTTTAATAAAAGCTGATGAATTGCGACTGTGAATGCGGGAGAACAAAACGTTCTTTCCCCGACGTCGATCGAAATAAGAATTGAAACTATAAGGCGAAGAAGAAAAAAATAAAATAAAATAAGGCGCGCGAGCGATACACACGTGGAAGACTCTTTGAGATTGGTACAAGAATAGATTTCGAGCGTTTTATAATAGTTAAACAGTGTTACTTGTGGGCGCCACGCGTTGGAAGAATAAATAGTTCAAACGTGTCGATTTTCAAGTCCGGAGTGAGACAGTGTTCGCATAAATTTTTTTTTATATAATACGTCGTGCACATTATTATTTCATTGATCGCTACGATAATAACAAAGTTTTTTTTTTCTTCCTCTTCCATCATTTCGGATTGTCGAGCGCGTCGTACGATTCGACGAGAGATCAGAGAAAAAAAATGGCCGTGGACGATTGACCGATTGTCGTTTTACAGGTTCGATATAGATAATCGACGATTTCATACTTTATCCTGGAATCGTCATTTACAATCGATCGGACATAAAAGTTACTTATTGGTCTCTACCCTCACTGTCAGAATACGGAACTCCACGAAATATTACACTGTAATTTTTTTTTCCTCTAATAAAGATTCCGTATCCATAGTGCTTGACTACAAAGGTATTCGAGATATGACTTAACAATCCGTAATCGATTTCGCACTTAATCGTAATTTTTTAAATATATTTTTTTTCATTATAATTTACGCGAAGTATATGTATATATATATATATATCGATAATATTTCGATCAAATCGATCGATCGTCCCGTAGCCGGATGTTTCTTGATCGGGAAATGAAATCTTCAATCGACGTGACGCACACACCGCTATCAATCGTCATGCTGATTAATTAAAATTTGATGAAAAAAGATTTATCACCTATGTATTCTTTTTCTTCTGCTTCTTCTTTTACGCATAGAGTAATTCTTTATGTATCGTAATTATCATTAATTTATTAATTAATTCATACTTTTATACCGATATATATATATATATATATATATACATACATACATACATATATATATATATATGTATAATAATTATAATATTAATATAGGTACAGTAATAATACGAGAGACAATCGACTTCCCGACAAAACGGTTTTGAGATTGAGCTCGTCCCGCGTCTCGTTCTGCCGTTCCTTGCCCGCGCATCCTAGAGCTGCTATGGCGATCCTGCCGGGACACTCGATTTTGTGTATTTTTGTATGTGTGTCTGCGTGTACTTTTTTTTTGTATATTATATAAAAAAGAATTAAGATAAAGAGCGAGAAAGGGAGATAGAGGGTGTAATCGTGTCTCTTAGTGTATACATTCTCGTCTGGTCTATGTGTATGAACGTACGTGTTTGTGGAAAATTTTCGGAGCCCGTGAGAGATCGAGAGTGAGAGCGAGAGAGGCCTTCGGGGTGGGTGGGTCGCGCAGTCGAGAGCCCTTTCGACCTACGATAATGCTTACTCCGGTAATTTGCCGCTCTGTAAGGCCGGGCACGTATCGCGTGCTTCGACGAATAAGGAGTTCGACGGAAATAATGAGAACGCTCTCTCATCCCACCCACATCATCACCAACGCTCGTTCTTTTTTTTTTTTTTTATTTTACTCACTTAGTTGCGTACCGAACCACGCCGCGGGTTCTAATATTCTTTCCCGAGAGTAAACCCGGACACGTTGCTAACCCCGTTGAGAGAAACCCACGCCAGACACGACAACCTCAACTTTGACCCTTCGACCGCGAGAAGAAAAAGATTTACCGGTACTCTTATACTTCCCCCACTGTAAGTGGATTGCCATTTTTTTTACATGATTTTTTTTTATATCTGCCCGCTTACGTTTTGGGCATATTTTTTTCTATTCTTCCGTCTTTTTGCAAGACTAATGGCATTGAGATCTTCGATCTTCCTTTCACTCGACTGAAGAATAAAAAGTTGAGAAAAAAAAGTACATTTTGCCGTGTCGGAACCCTTCTCGTTTCGCGTTCATGATGCTATTTGCGTCACAGAGCGGTACAGCTCCCACGGGGATTGTATCTACACGCCGGTCGAGTGAACCGCGTCGTCGTTCGATAAATTATTTATCCGTTGGGCTCTCTCTGTATTGTATTCTCGAGAGCTCTTTCGATCGGCTTGTCGTATACACGCTCCCTTGACGGTCGAACCCCTTATGTTCACCTTCGAATTGTTTTATCTTTTTTTTTTTACACCGACGTACGACGCTATCGCGCTGAGTACCGTTTTATGTACCTTTTTCGTGGTGGAACTTAAAATTAGCGGCAACCGGAAGTAAGCGATGTCACGCGGCCCTACGCTCGTACCCATCTCACTCCCAGACTCATTCTCTCGTTTGACTCCGCAACCGCTCTCCCTTCCATCTCTTTCTCTCATAATCACTCGACAAGCGTTTTTCTTTCTTTCTTTTTTTTGTCGCCCTGTCGTCGTCGTCATTGACCGCTGTCTTATTTGCTACACGCGGTACTCTCGAGCATCTTTGCTTTCTTACTTTTTTTTTGTTTCTCTCTAGTCCACCCGAACTCTTCGCTCTCTAAGGTACCCGTTCGCAATATAAGTATGTGTGTATATATTATTTTTTGTATGTATATATGTATAATATATTCATTCACTGAATATGTGTATATATATTATATATATAACTCTGGAAGGCGACAGTAGAGACTACTGAAGTAAATGCATAATATACGCAGAAAACGAAGACAGTTTTCATATTGTTGTCATTTCATTACAATTTTTTTTTTTTAAGTTCTTTTTAAATCGAATACAACGTACTTGTCTTTGTTTCATTCTTTTTTCTCATCCATACCCGTACTCCACTCAACTCTTTCGACTATTTTCGCTCCATCATCTTTTTCCTTCTTCCTTCATCGTTATCTCTCATACTGTATAATTTCTTTCTAACTTGGCGACGGCTTTACCGTAGGCGTACGCCAATAAAACGCGATAAGTAAAGACGCGCGGCGTCGATACTTGAAATTGAAAA
The DNA here is from genome assembly GCA_933228735.2 of Amblyteles armatorius. NCBI lineage: Eukaryota > Metazoa > Arthropoda > Insecta > Hymenoptera > Ichneumonidae > Amblyteles > Amblyteles armatorius. The sequence continues at coordinate 20,037,300 of OW121687.1, read as the reverse complement.
TACATTGAAGTCTTGGTATTATAGTTAACAAGGTAGAACAAATGGTGAACGTCGAGGGTTATTTAGCAATAGTCCTCCTCGTCGTCGACGTCGTCATCGTCATTGTCGCCGTCGTCGTCGTTCTCATCGTCCTCATCGGCACCCAGCAATTATTTAGTGTGTGCATCCCTCTTTCGTTCGACGAAAGTTGAGACGCTGTGTGAGGAGACGCGAGAGACGCGAGAGTGAGTTAAGGAGAGATAGAGATAGAGAGAGTGACTTGACTGATCGACTGACTGACGAGATCGAATTATGTAATATGACAATGTTACTTTGTTGTTGGTTTTTTCCCCTTAAATATGCTCGATGAATTCCGGATTCAGGAACGAGAAACCCATGAACTCCGTTTGATCGAGATTCATCATGAATAGCTTATCGGTTGGAGTTAGGTCCGTCTTTTCCGACGTGAATTGCTTGTCGAAGTTGCTGACGTCCTTTCTGTGTTTCTATAAACGGAAGAAAAGAAAATCAATTATATGTAGAATTAAATCATTTTAGAGTTTTTAGGATATATTATTTGCAGAGCTCGGCAAAGTATCCAAAAATACTTTATGTACAAAGGTTAAGTATTACGGTATGTATTATATGTATTACGGTATGTATACGGTATGTATATATACTTCAAGAACGTACTTGAAGTGCTAAACAAGTAGCCGGTACTTCAAGTACTGCTCAGCTCTGATTATTTGTTTGAAAAAAAAAACTCACGATCTTTGGTTTGAAGGGTGGCTGAACCTCACGATTCTCGATCTTTTCCCAATCGATACGCCGGAAGAAAGCATGACCACGTACGTCATCCTCGCCTCGGAAACCGCAGCCGAGCCTCTTGCTCGGATTCTTTGTCAGGAACTGGAAAAAAAATTTACCCTCTATTAGGATTCTAATTCCCATCGAATAAGAGATGATCCTCGGAAGACCTACCCCTTTGCAAGCTTCCTTGGACTCTTTTGAGAGACTCTTCGGATAGCTGACATTGTGATCGGTGATCGCCGCGAAGAGTTCCTCCTCGTCTTCCCCATCGAACGGCGGCTGACCCACGAGCATCTCGTACAACAGAACTCCGTAAGCCCACCAATCAACAGATTTTCCGTACGGTTGATAGAGTATGATCTGAGATGAAAAAAATGTATATATTTTTTAAATTTTACTCACGTCAAGTTTCAGCTAATATTATCTTAGAATTTCTTGTAAATGCAGACATATCGGTACCTCAGGAGCAATGTAGTCAGGCGTGCCGCAGAATGTTTTGGTCGTCCTATCACCGGTTATGCCCTCCTTGCACATACCAAAGTCAGCGATCTTGATGTGACCATCCTGATCCAGCAGAACGTTGTCGAGTTTCAAGTCGCGATACACGATGCCACGCGCGTGAAGGTAGAACAGTCCGATTGCGATTTCGGACGCGTAAAATCTGTTCGAAACGAAAAAAGAAATAAATTTTTTTTTAAGAGCTAGACCGCGCATATCCATTTTTGAAGAAATTAAACATAACGAACAAAAAGACAACTGCCAATTTTCCATGCAATTTTGAAGAAACATTGACTGAAATTTTGAAGAAAAATTGTTCAGCACGATACTCTCTACTCGAACTTACACTGCAACGGGTTCCTTAAACTTGCCGCACTGTTGTATCTGGAACATGAGATCGCCGCCGTTGACGTATTCCATCACAAAGTAAAGTCGGTCCTGTAACAAGACACGTATTTGTACAGATTTGCCCAACACTTTCAATTAAAGCACGAGGACGGAAAATCGGTCCACGACCCACATACGATCGTGCCTCCTCGGATTCTCACCATGGTCTGAAAACAGGAGTGCAATTGCACGAGAAACGGTGGCTTGTTGCAGAGTGCGAGTACCCGTTTCTCAACCATCGTACACTCGACGTCGTCGTCTTGAATGATTATGTCTTTCTTCAGAATCTTTATTGCGTAAAGTTCGTCCGTTCCTTTTCGTTCGGCTAGCAATACCTGTGTCGTTAACAACAGATCCGTACGTCGAGATATTTAATTTCTTTCTCAAAATAAAAGTTTTTTTAAAATGAAAATCAAATCGATTAAGTAAAGTGCGATTGAGAAATCGTTCGACCTTTCCGAAACTTCCTTTTCCGAGCACCATGAGAAAATTGAAATCGCTGGCCCTTATCAAGTCGCTCTTGCCCATGTTGTGCGGCACGTCTTTGTCCTGTTGCATCGGTACTTTTTTCGTCACCGAGGTTTTCTGAAAATAATAATTTATGCATATCGGAATAACAGTAATCGACGTGTCATCGGTATGGTCTATTATTACTATGATTGGAAAAGAAATAACTTTATACCGAAATACGTCAATACTGGTATGAAAATCCAATTTTTCGAACCGGAAGTCACGTTTTCGGTATGGCATCATTTCCGGTCGAAAAATAAGTTTTTGAAACAGGAAGTGACGTATTTTCGGTAAATCTCCGGAAATTTAAATTGCCGATTTCTGAATGCCATGGTCCATAGCGAGTCGGAACAACCTGCCAGTTAATTACAAATCTTAACTTTTAAAATTAACATTTTTTTGTTTAACGAACCCGCATCTTGCTCTTCAGTTCCGCGAGGTCGACACCCTCTTCTGGTACCGGAACATTGTAAAATTCTCCCTCCTCCTGGGTCAGCAGCTTGAACCATCCGTTCGCCGGTGCTTTTAGGAGTTCCGATATGCCGAACGATAGGGAGCCCATGAAGTCGTTCCTCGACGTTCTGTCCCAGTCCCAAATTTCCAGCAGTAATCGCCTGTCCTTGTCCTCGGCTTTGAGGTCGCTGAGAGGAATACAGAGGGAGGATATGAGATTTAATTTAACGAGCTTAGGCCAGCCTATTGCTGACGTCGTATCTCCCACGCCTTGCAGGAAAACGCAATTTCCTAGAATACACCCTTTTTTTAATCTCAACCCGGCTCACCGTGAGATGGTACGGATAATTAGTTTATTAAATATCAGAGCTACGACACAGTGTTCGTTGAAACTATTATATTCTCATCCCTTTGATTACCGCGCTTTTATCGTAAATTTACGGTAACTCAATTCTGTGCTCTCTCGGTATATGTACATTAAATCCTCCTTTCATTACCGATTTTCTCGCAAATTCAAGGAAATTCCATCCTTCGTTTTCGCCGGAATAATTATTAAGTGTTGAACACATAACAAAGAATATTTCGTATATATATATATATATATTTTTTTTTGCATAATTTCTATGTAATACTTTGCCTTGAGAAGCTGCACGATAGGATCTTCGATAATAGCATTTTTATAAAGAGGTCTTACATCACGAAAGATGTTGATGTGTCATGAGAATAATGAATTTTTTTTTACACGTCATTAAATATTTCGATATGAATAACAATATTTTGAATAAAACAATAAATCGGACTTACAAGTTGATTGTCTCGTTCCATTCGGGATTTAACGAAGATTTGATTGTCTTTGATTTTTTTTTCACCCCATCCGTGTCCGGAATTAGTTTTAGCTTGACGTAAGGATCCGACAGACCGTTCGGATCCATCGGGATGAGGTTTCGACCTTGTTTTACTGAATAGTAAAAAAAAAAAAAAATTAACAGGCGCAATACATCGTTTGTCAACCGGGTAACTGTTACGTACGGTGGACCGTCGAGTTCGTTATTTATCTCCGTACAAACTATGCACAAGGAAAACTATCCGCGAGATTACGTAAACTAATTACAATTTTACTCTCGTCAAACACTGTCTTCCCAGCAACAAGTTTCTTCGCAACAAACATTTACCGACTCTCCGCGGTCGACAAAGTTTTAATGAGGTAATCGGCCTGCGCAAAACTCCGAAAGCTTCGTCTTGTAAAGCGCACTTTTTTTTCCTTCATTTTTCTTCTCCGCCACAGTTTTGCATTTATTAAGGTATCCGATAGAAGATAATGCGTGGAATAATTATGACAATAAGATGGAACAGTGGAAAATTTTTTGAAATAAATTACCTTCGACGATTAATTTGTTGCCGGCTGCCGTGATGTTCAACTGTATGCGACCACGTCGTTCCGTGTGATCGCATCCGCATAGATTGGGCACGCTCTCCTCGCACCTCTTGTGAACGTTCATGTCGCATGCTAAGCCATCGGATAATCGGTTATCGTCGTTGATTGCATTACGGATAGCCACTTTAGCGTGTCTACCCAGCCTGTACCGTCTACGAACTTCTCCATTTTTTTTTTTCATTTTCCCTCTTTTTATTTATCCGTTCACTTTTCTTTCATGGTCAATGCATAAAATTTGTTTCAAATACCAATTATCATTCGTACGTTAAGTCACATTTACCGACACCGGTAATGTAGTTGGACGCAAACTGATCAATGGGGCAAAATGGAAATATGGTCGCAGGTGAACTATATAGAGTATTGTACATATATACATATGAAAAAAATATAGTGTATGTATTCTTAAAGTCAGTTTTGTGTTTCTACCGTACGATCAAGTATGTGTATATATATAGCATGCAAACTAATGCGTGACGTTTTCACGTTGGTATAAAAATTTCATTTTCGAATGCAAGCGAATTGGAAGATAAAAATCAATATATATATATATTTTTTTTTTCTTCAGCAGGCAAACACCGTTCCGCTAACTCTTTTTCGAAAGACCCGTCGATACGCTGTGCACTATGCTTTATATCGGACACAGACGAATATTATAAAGTTTGCAAATGTACAGTTCGAGCGATAGGAAGATATACTTGAGGGAATCGACGAAATGTCGAGAATCGAGATAGACTGTGGTGTACGAATAATATGAATATCGATAAAGTACGAGAGTAGTGTGCACAGCGAAGAATTTAACAGTGAAACGTGATAAAGGGGATGCACTCGTATAGATGTACAGTCTGGAGAAGAGATCGGAGCAGTCTCAACGCGTCACTTCGCATCGTTAATTAATTCCGATAATCTTTTTTGTTTTCGTTCGAAAAGTTCGAAGCTCGCGCTCGCGGTGAAGGTTCGTTGCGGCGTCTACGCTGGTGCTAAATGCCAACCGCGATCAATCACGGCTAATCGGTAGAAGCATTTTTTCCCTTTTTACCGATACAAAAAAAATTCCATTGGAAACGACATTAAGCTTGTAAATTTAAAGATGACAGAGATTGGAACAGTCTCAACGTCTAACTTGGCATTGTAAAATAAATTCTGATAAGTTTTTTTTCCTTCGTTCGAAAAATTCGAAGCTCGCGCTCGCGGCGAGGGTTCGGTGCAGCTTCGATGCTGACACTAAATGCCAATCGCGATCAATCAAAGCTAATCGGAAGCAGCGAATCCTTCCTTTTTTAATTTTTTTTTTTAAATATTTCATTGGAAACTACGTTAAGCTTATAAATTGAAAGAAGATACTGGAGAAAAAGAGTTATCTCTATATATAGTCTCCAGCGGCGGGGAGGGTTTGGGGGGGCTCGAAGTCGGATACACGAGAGTATGTGCTTTGAAGCTGACGATAAATCACGTACGTGACCGAACGGAGCACCGTCGGGAACGTAGGTTGCCTGTAAACCTTGAGGAATATAAGGATCGCCCTGAGGTATGTGTACTGCATGTATACGGCTATATATACGACGGCAGACGGAGCGGAGGCATCAGCCTTCGCCGAGGGTACGTCAGCCCCATTTTATTCAACCCTCGAGCACACCTTTCTTTCTTACTTTCTGCAGTCTCTAAAATTCGACTAACGCGCGCGCCGTCTTTCACCCTCCGCTCGATATTTAATGAACCTCCGGACTGACGAGGGGCTCTTAACGCAAGATAGACACTAGGCATCTCAACGCCCGTTCATATTAATCAGTTAATTTACCCTCTCACGAAGTTTTGCGCTATCGTGAAATTTTAGTGGATCGTGCGTTTTATATAATTATATAATTATATAAAACGCACTATATAATTATAATATATTCAAGTAAATCATTCAGCTTCGAGATGCTCAAACATTTTTTTGACAAAAAAATATTATCAATTCGTAAAACGTAGTGATTGATCATACAAAAAAATCAATATAGTAATTTCAATGAAATTCTATGTAGTTTAAATATTGCACATCTAAAGTACGATCCTTCTGTATCGAGTGTATAATTAGACTATATGAAAGTCAATAATTCAGTTTGGGGACGCTACAACAAAATTTGAAAAAATTGATAAAAATTCTATTTCGATTTCGTCCATTCGCATAGATCGCAAAACTTCGTCCAAGCGAGAGCTACGATATAGTGCGGGCTAACAGTTCATTGATGGCGATTAGGGGCTTTCGTCGAGTCCGTACGGTACAGTGCTTGTGTGTTTATCTCGGGCCGCTGATCCGCGAAAGAACGATCTAATCGTCGATTGTTAACGTGGTTTTAATTCATTGTTAGCTACCTGAACACTTGAGTCCCTGATGCGCAATGCCGTGAAGCATCGAGCCGCAGTGGTCGCAGAAGGTCGGCGTCAGGTACGTGAAAGTATCCCATTTGTGTGGCGCACTCACGGCCTGGGAACACAAAGTGACGAGTCCGGGAGAGCCCGGTTTTTCATTGCACTCTTCTGGATGCTGTGGCTGCTGGTCGAGATTAAAGAAGTGTGGCGGGGGGAGGCAGGGAAGCTACGGTATCGAGAACGGGGATGGTTCGCGGTACATATTCCAACCCGATTCTCGAGGTCAACTTTTCTTTTCCTCCTTTTTTTTTTTTGCAACCCCACTACTACGCCTCGTCTCCGTTTTCCCTCTACAACGGTACACGGCTGCGGAATAGAGAAAACAAAAGTATGAAAAGAAAAAAAAAAAAAACATTGTCGAGCCCGGGTTCAAGTTCGTATTTTTCGATGCGAAACCTCCACCTGCATAGTTTCATACACGCTCTCAACAACACTTCGGCGACATGTTTAAAAAAATAAATTCGCAGCTGCACCTTGATAGGAATTCGAAAATTGTTTCGCCGACATTTTTTCACTTTTCGTAGATTATAAATATTCTTACATATTTTTAGGTTGTAATTTCGAAATGTGATGACCTACTTAAAATTTTTTTTTTTATGTATATTTATATGATGGATATATGATAGAAACTTTCACAGTCACTCGTGTATGCGAACAGAAAACGTATCGAACATATTGTCACTACTGTCCGATAATTAATTTATCATACGAAATAAATAACTCGTGTACGTGTGCGTGTGTATATTTTGGAGCTATAAATATCGCATGAAAATTTTATCGATAAAATAATGATTGGATGAACTCGCGAGAATTCTCTCTCCTTCGATACGGCAGCGTTGAATATGGCCAAAGAGCCCGCGAACAACTTCTTAATTAAATGATTCCAGCTGTGAATGAACTAATCGCGAAAGCGAACTTTCGATGTGTAAATTCTCTGGGCTTTATATCAATGTCTGTGCGGCGACTGCTTCGTCGGATATACTCGGAAAGGGCCAGCGAAGCGCCGGTGGCGATGTAAAATATATATATCGGCCGCTGAGAAACGGAAGGGCGTATCGTCTACCATTTAGCGCGTCAAATCGCGCGGGATACGCCGGTCCGCTCGCCAGCGGTCGATATAGCTAAAGTTGAAAGATAACGAGAAAAAGGGAACGGTAGTAAAGGCGAGGCTTTCACGGGCGTCGCGTAACTTCGTTACAACTAATGGCCTGGCCCCATCCGAGATTCTTAACAAACCTTCGAAACCAGGAAGAATAACGAGAGGCGAGAGAAGCGCGAGCCGATAATTAACTTTCTCCTCCCCCGGGAATAAGAGAAGCCCGATAAAGTATCGGGAGAAAATATGATGTATTCAAAAAGTTTGCAATTTTCGATAAGCCGACTTTTATCGAAACGCTTCGGTGAACTCGCTCTGCGCGACCTCGTTCGAAAAATTATTCGATCCCAAACAATATTTTTATATTTATGTAAAAACTAATATATCTATCAATAAAAAAAAATCTGATAGCCGATACTCGGGTGATGTTCGATGAACCGGAAGTAAATCTGGAAAATCTGAACTGCGAAGTGTATTTTCCTCCTATTTTTTTGTTCATACTTTCCGATCGTGACGCTGCTCATCGACGACTGGAAAATTTCGCTCGAGACTGACAAAAACAAAAAAGCAGTCGAAGCGTTCGATCGTCGGAGCTCCGAGTCGCTCGGGCGTGTTTCGCGTTTGCGACACACACACACAGCTTCCGTTTTCTTTGACTAGCGTCTCGTCGCTGCCTCCACCCGTGACGGCGGCAATGTTCGAGCCGCGGTGGAAGGTCCGACAACTTACTTAGTTCACTTTGACTCGGCGTTACTCGCTATTGCTCCAGAAACACCGCCAGTCTCGCCCGATGCATTGCTCTTTCATTTCAATTTCATAACACACTCCGCTCCACCTTGTTCGGGAGACGGCGATCGAATTTTCCTTCACTTCGTGGACCTCCTACTCCTCGCCTCTATCCATTATTCCCGTACCTGTGCCGCGAGCGTTGAAACGAGGGCCATCACCGACTACGTCACGAGCCTTACAAAAGAACAATAATAAAGCGCAGCGACGAGAGAAAGCCGGAGAAGCGGGTTGGTGGAAGAGATGGCCTCGCATCCGGTACTGTAACTTTGTTGCACTAATGGTGACTCAAAGCGTCCGGCGGGACGGGACATTATAGGGAAGAGCGAGCAAATGCCGGCCACGTAAGGGAGAACGTTAGTATCAGAGCTTTAATGTTTGAATTTTCGATTTCAAAAAATTTTGAACGTAGACTCTCGACGTCGACTAGGAAATACTTGCACTTTGAGCTATGAAATCGGCAACCGACTGTTATTGTTTATCGAAAAAAAGTTCAAGTCTTTTCAATAATTGAATGAAAAACTCTAGAGTAATACCAATCATCCATTATTTATTTTCTTTTTTTTTCAAATATTTAACAACAATAACAAATCATCAAAATAAAAAAAAGCATAAAGTTCGTCAAAAAATGGATTATAAATCGATAATTTCAACGCACGATTAGAAATCGATGTTCTAACGTACGTTACGGGGTAAGTGAAGACTCACTTCGGCGTAACTGCTGATTTCTTTAAAATCAGTCTTGCCGATTTTATCCACTTGCTGATGTACGCCCACTTTTCTCCGTAGCACATTTCTCCGTATGATAGAGAGCAAAACGCCCACGCTAAGGCGCAACGGGTAGAAACTGAAGGCGTGAAATGTCGCCGTTGCATATCCCGCGACGTGTGAAGCTGGAACTTCACAGCTTCCGATACGCGGGAGAAAAAGAATGCAAGAAAACAAAAAAGAATGGCACCTCGACTCCTCAAGAAAAGAGCCACTCGAAAAGCGTGCCAAAGAGGGACAAGGGTACGAATTCCTTCAGGCTGAAACGTAGAAACTGAGGGACCTTAACTTTCATCCCTGTGTGTCGGAGGGTAGAGAATGAAGAGAAAAATCTCGAGTGATTCTCGATACATCGATCGGCCTGGCTCCTCGACCTTGCCCTCTCATCGCCGGCAAGTCGGGAGACTCAACCGAACCTTTTTCACTGTCCTCACCCTCCTTATCATTAAATTTTTAAAGTATTTTTTTCTTATTTATATTATTCTCTTCATCATCGTCCCCGCTCGAAAAAGATTACTTCGACCCAGATTACCTCAGCCCTGTCTCTGCGGCAAACTTTTCTTTCTTTTTACGATCCTCTCAAAATTTATAGCAAATATGGTATTACGGAATATCCATATTTATGTCACCGACACGATCTCCGCTCCTCCGGTAATCGCGCATCGTTGCTCCTGAATATTCCACCCGAGCTTCCGGTTTCATCGCGTATGGATCTTGCATTAATTTGTGTACTTTTGGGTGAACTGACCGCGGTCGGTTCTCCCCCTCGTCGGGTTTCATGTAATATTTGCATACGCCCTTGCAATCCGGGAATGATGCGCATGAATCCCGGAGGGTCGAGAGACCGAGATGGTCGGTGCCGTCACCCGGAAACGGTGCGAAGTGGATACGCGGGCCAGAGACAAATGGCCGATGGCGAGAACGAGGGAAAGACCAGGGATAATAAAAGAGAGCTGGGAGAGCGGAAGACACGGGGATAGAAGGATAAGTTCGGCGATGTCCCCGGCTCTTCCGGAACTTCGTTACACTAATGGCCCAAGTGCCAGATCAAGTCGCGCTCCGGCGCGAGATACCTTAAGCACGGCGTTATCAGCCGTATTTTATACGGACCGGGATAATATAACGAGCTCAGCGAGTAATACAAAGCGCGAGTAGGTAATTCCGCGGGCGTGCTGGAAACTGAGTGAGCGAACGGGATTTTCATGTCTTTTTTTTTATTTTCCCGGAATATGTTCGCGCGAAGTTGACTTTATTGCGAAAAGGTATTTTATTATAACGAGAGGAAAGAAATGAGGCGGGCGAGGAGAGAACGGGAAGCTCGAAGACGTTGAACAAGAGAAGGCAAATGAAAACCAGCGGGTGAGCCGGGGAGACGTTGGAAACATTATACAGGGGAGAGCGGGGCGAGACGGACTGGGCTTTACCGATTTTCCGCGGCGCGTGACGGACAGTTTCGTCAGGATGATCCGTTTTGCCTCTCTTCGCTTCCATAAATATATCGCCGGGTCGCGGATGTTCCGAGAAATAGTGAGCTACGGACCAGCTCGGATCACCGGGTAATACCATTCTTTCGCCTCGTTAACCCCTTTGCGTGGCGCCGGTATATACATATATATTTTTTTTCTTGCTTGTGCGTAATCCAAGAAATACTTGGAACCCAAGAAACGAGAACTCGTCACTCGAGCGCTTCTGCAACTCTTCGTACTCCTACGTTCGTCGTCCGTTGAGCTTGCGCCTTGGATTTTAAAGGAAGGCACCGCCTGATCTTGTTCGCAGTCGGGTTGTTTATGGCTCGGTTCGCGGAAATGTTCTCTGATTTCTCTGTTTCATGGCACATTGATATGCCCGCGATACTCCGGAACGGCTCGAGAAAAACGGGCTGTCCGCGGAATGGAAGAATGAAATGGAACATTAAAAGCAACTCGGGAGAAGTTTGAATCTGGATCACTCGATTATTCGTCTTCTTTTTGTCGTTAAAGTTTCATTTTCGTGAAAAACAGCCCAGGTTATGAGCCCTGTCTCAGTTTGCGACCCCCACGGCACGTTTTTGTCTACTGTAAATTCAGTTGTCGTCAAAAATCAACTAGATTACTGGGAAAATGAAAAGCGTTAAATGTTGTTTATTTTGGCGACTAGTTTTTAAATTGAATGTTTAGTAATTAAATTTATCCGCGCATGGTGCGACTTGCACTTCAGTCGGCTCCTAAGACCATTGCTAGACGGAGTTCACTAGCTTCGGCAGTTGCAGAGTAGTGCGTTTTCAACAGCAGTTTTTATTTCATTCGAAGCATCAAATCGTGCGCTTTCTTGTTCCGGGAAATGCTGACTCACGAAAATGTGACGAGAAAATAAGGGTTTCGAAGCTCGAGTCTTTCCACTTTTTACCGATTTTCCGGTTCTTCCTCCTCCTCGCGCTCGGCAGTACCCAACTCTTTAATGAGATTCTGTCAAAGTCTTCATCGAGAGAGATATGACGAGGATAGATAGAGAAGGATCGCTCGGGTTTCTCCTTCGCTCCTCCACTGTAATGAGAGTATAAGCGGATGGTTTCTCTTCTCCGCGACGACGAGAATGCGAGTCAACGTTTCCAGACGGACCGAACGATTTTCCACGTGGCCTACTTACTCTCGTTCGCTGCTTCTCCGCGGCTCCTCCATCTTCCCATCCTGTGCCTCTCCTCGGGAGACCTTCCTTGTCTCTGTGCCCCAATAAAATACTTGTCACACTATCTCCGAGACTCTTCCTATATTCTTTTTTTTTTTCGCCTGTCCCAGATTTTCATTAAATCCATTTAATCCGACGATGTGTCTTGCCGTTTGTTTTTTCTTCCATTTCCCTTCGCTTCACTCGTAATTTCATATTTCAGGTGAATCAGTTTTTACCGAAGAATCAATATTTGATGAATTCGATATTTTTCTTTCAGTTCCCTTCGCTTCATTCCTCATATCATATTTTAGGTGATCAAGTTTCACCGTAGAATCAATATTTGACAAATACGACATTTTTCTTTAATTTCCCTTCGCTCAACTCGTCATTTCATATTCTAGGTAAATCCATTGTTACCAAAGAATCAATTTTTGCCAAATTCGATCGTCTGTCGCTGATTGTTTCGTATACATTTTTGTTCGAAACTTCCCAACTTTTTTCGTTCGAACTTCTTTATCTTCCGTTGGTATTTTTCCGGACGCGAAGAGAAAACCGTGAAGTCGAATAAGAAAAAGACCGCTCGTAAAGCGAGATCCGAGTAAATACATTGGGTCAGAGGGACGTTGCGTTGTTCGCCGTTCGTGCGATCGCGCCGATGGAAGCGAAGACGAAACGTAACGTCGGTACGTGACGCCGGTGATACATCACTCGCGTCGTTCTCGACGTCGACGATGGCGCGGTCGAAGAAGAATTCGTTCGATCCGTAACCAGCGGGGAATATATTCACCCGTGGGTTCCTTGCACCGTCTGTGCCATTCTCCGAGTCTCCTGTTGCTCGCTGACCCCGAACAGATGGAGCTTTACACTCGACCCGGAAACTTTCCCGGATCGTATCTTCAGTTCCGCCCTGGGAGCCCGACGGGGAAAAATTCCTCCGGGCGTCCAAACTTGTTCTTCCCCTACTCGTTTCTGCGGCTTTCTCACCATGCCCGGATACAATATCGGATTCGCCCTTTGATTTCTCGTAAATTTTACAATTCCCCTGGAGAATCTTCAATAATAAAATTATGTTAAATAATTAAGGGACGCAAATTTTAGGGCGTAAACAATTTTTTTTTTATAGGGAGTTACATTACTGAAAATACCGGTAATTAATTACCATTCTTGTTTTCCCATGTGTGAAACACTCATTAACTGGGTTGTAAGGACACAACTTTTTCCCCCTACTCGTTTCCGCGGTTTTCTCACGGCACAGGGTGGGAAGTACGATATCGGATTCACTCTCTGGATTTCTCGTAAATTGTACGGTTCTCAAGGAGTTACTCGAAGCAGTGATAGAATACGGGGCGTATAGTGAATGGCACGGAGCCAAAGAGCTTCACCGCATTAAAAGGAAGCGATCGCATCCGAGCGCGGAAACTTTCTTCCCGCAAAGCGTCTCGGGATCAGAACTTTTATCTGGGGCAAAAGTCTGCTTCTCCACTCATACACATTGACGAGGCAGTCGTATCGTGAAAAATCTTTGAGAAAATATTCGGAATAATCTGCGAAAAATATTCGAAACAATCTCCGAAAAATATTTGAAACAATGTCCGAAAAATATTCGAAACAATCTCCGAAAAATATCCGAAAAATATTCGAAACAATCTCCGAAAAATATTCGAAACAATCTCCGAAAAATATTCGAAACAATCTCCGAAAAATATTTGAACAAAATGGTACATTCCCGTTCCGGCTGCTTTCATCCGATGTTCACTTCAGCGAGGCAATAATCCACGGCGGGACGGAGAGCTCGGCAATTTTTATCACGTGCGAGATACGATTTTTCATAGAGTTCTTTGGATAGTGGGCGTTCTCGACGGTGGAAAAAAAAATTGGAAAAGCTTTCATTCCCTGCAATGGCACAGTCGTTGCTGCAGCTGCGCACCCCAAATCGAGCCATCTATCAGTGTCCGGAAATTGTGGGGATTTAAAGAGCGATATCACACTTTTCCTTGGGCTCTAGCTAGTTTTTTTTCTTCGACAGTCCAGTAATTTGCGCTGTATATGATAGTCAATTTTACTCTTATTTTTTAGCCATGTACTTTTTTACACGTCTGTAAATCCTCACGCCAGTCCATCATTGCAGTAGTTAAGGCACTGTGTGCTCAGACCAAGCTGGCGTTCTGCCGAGATAGGGAAATTTCTGTCCATCTCTCAATCTCTGATTTTTTTGTCTTCATTTTTTTCCCTCTATTTCCGACGTTCTAAGAATTAGTGCGGTACTTGTTCAAGTCCGAATACTCAGACTCCTTTTCATTCATCGCCTCCCTTTGAAGGCGCCACAAACGGCAACGTTCTTCGCGCACCATTCGAAACGATATTTCCGAGAGCAGACCGACCGAGCGGTAACGAGCAAGCGTAAGCTCTTGTCCACTCTCGCTCTATGTTTGCCAAACTTCCACGCCTTGGTTTACCTTCATCTCTCACCCTCGACGCGAACCCTTTAAACTCGTGGCTCTGGATTCAACCGACACACATAATCCCCTCTTTTAAAGGTTGGGTCCGACGCTTTGATATCAATAGGCGCCACTACGGGGATTTGCGACCGTGATTCTATCAGTCAAAGAATTTATCTTCTTTTTTGTTTTATTTTTATTTTTTCCAGAGCATATCTAAAAGTCTCCACTAACAGGTCATGCATGGTCTTCCCGCCGAGCTAGACCCCGCTTTAGTTGTTCAATCCCTAATTGTCAAACGCTAGTCCGTCTCGCAAATCCGAGCAATCAATGATTGTCCATCCTCGTTAGAATTATTGACACCGTATTGACAAGTAAGTTGTGATCCCCTCTTTTAAAGCTTGAGTCCGACGCTTTGATATCACTAGGCGCCACTACGGTGAGTTGCGACCGTGATTCTATCAGTCAAAGAATTTCTCTTCTTTTTTTTTTTTTTTTTTTTTCCAGAGCATATCTAAAAGTCTCCACTAACAGGTCATGCATCGTCTTCCCGCCGAGCTCGTCCCCGCTATAGTTGTCCAATCCCTAATTGTCAAACGCTGGTCCGTCTCGCGAATCCGGGCCATCAATGATTGTCAAACGCTCGTCCGTCTCGCAACTCCGAGCCATCAATGATCGTCAGTCCTCGTTAGGATTAATGACACCATCTTGACAAGTGGGTCGAAAAAGAGCCGGCGGGCAGGCAACTCTGGAGCAGTTTGATCGCCGTGTCCAGCGGTGGAATTCGATTCGACACTCGTCGATTGCGGTCGAGTTACTTCGGCGCGAGATTTCATTGTCTCCAGTGTCAATAGCCTGATGGATACCTGCGAAGTTTACTCCCGACGATTCACGCGATTCCGTCCGACCAACAAGTTCCAAACTTCGAGCGATTCGAGTATGAGAGATTCCTGTGTGCGTGTGTCTATCTGGGGGGGGGGGGGGGGGGCAGAATAGAAAGTTTTGGAGTTGAAAACGTTCGGGAAGAAAAGTGTCGCCGAAACGGTTCTCGTCACTCTCGACCCTGTTCTTCTTCTTCCTCGCCCCCCCCCCCCCCCCCCCCTTTCACTGTCGTCGAAGAGTTTTTCCGTCACACCAGCAGGTACAAGGTGAAGAGTCGGACCTAAGCGACTTATAACTGCTGAAGTCCACTCGACGTTCCCCTATGCCGCACATTGTTCTCTTTCCACTTTCTCCACCACCCTTCACCCTCGTCACTCTCATGTTCTCGGGTGTAAAATCCTATAGCGAGTACAAAAAAACCATTACTGTATGCACAGCAAAAAAAAATATGGTAACTCGGTGTTACCATTTTTTTTTCGCACAAATCGGTGGGTAAGCGACTCTATGAACCATAATATGTAGATCTTCTGTGTATTTGACACATAAGATCTTCAACAAACTCGAGCATTGAATCGGAGAGGCGATTTGGAAAAATATGATATAAGAGAGGTTTTTTTTTTATCACCATCGGAATAAAATCCAATCTGAGGCAAAACTCACGCATGACGATCTCCGCCGGTCGTTTCGGTGAGTCGTAAACAGCTTTATGACTGCGAACGAACGGTTTTCACCTGGATTACAGGACGATAAAAGATCCGGCAAAAGCTGTAGGTAGGGGAAAAGTGGTGACTATGGCCTACCTCGATTTACACGTAAATCAATGATACATGGACCGGGCCATATTCCCACTTTTACCCTAGATAAAAAGGATCCACCCTTTTTTTTTTTTCATTTTCTTTAATGTCAGAGAGTCAGACGAAAAAAAAGATAAAGAATTGGATCGAACGCTCGGAAGCAACGAACAGTAACAGGTGTGTTCGTAACGCTCGAGTGAAATATACGATAATAAAAATTCTGTATCAATTGTCTATATTTTTTTTACGACGGTTACGTTTTTTTTTCCTTGAGAGTGGTCGAGGTGGAAACGTGTGAGAGGGTCGAGAGCACGATAGGGCTACGCCGGCATAGACCGAGCTAGCCCGTCGACCCGAGAAAGCTCTCCGGGCCATTCGTGGCTCGATAATGGTTTAATTGAACGCTAGCTGCGGTAATGGTTTAATAATGGAGAGCTCGAGAGATCCCGGCACGATAATGGAAACGACTAATTTTTCATCGAATTCCATTTGGAGCGGATGCCTGGGATTGCGTTAGCTCGTTTCGCCGCCGCGACCTCTGCATTCGCTTTATCCCCGCGCTCGTAGGATCGGGAAACTTGAGGTGCCGCGAAATATAGGTGAGAGTCCAGCGATAGCCGGCCGCCTGATGGAGAAACTTAATCCATACTGTTAGAAAAATAAATAAAAAAATAAAAAAAATTAAATTTTCACAAACTTTGGAAAGTCGACTAGCCCGTATGGTTTTATGGTATTATCCGAGGACCGTTCGTCCCGAGGCCGGGCTGGATCATCTCCATTGGATTCAAAGGGACTTACGAAAACGCCATCGACCGCGTTACGCAAGTTATGTACAGTAACGTGGGGATACTTTGAAGATATGCAGAGAGCGTGGTACGAGAAAGTTGGGGATAAAACAATGAATTCTTCCCAAAGGACTTGGGCAAAGCGAAAGATGGATAGACGACAGATTCACATCGAACGGGTATTGTGCAAAAGAGACTTGTCTTTGACAAAGCGCAGAGCCAAATCCATCGAAAATTTGAGAGAGAGAGAGAGAGGGGAAAAAAACGATAGAAAGGCACACTGATGTAAACCGTAGTATGTACAGACCCCATCGTTTACATCGAATATATCGATGAAATATTTACAAGGACGGAGCTCGTATTACATATAGTAAACGTGACGAAAGATGCAACGAGTAAAACAATCAATATCACATAGTTGTCGGATAAATTGTTAATTCTTATGGCTACAGTGACGAAAGAGAGAGAATACATAACTTTTGACGATGCAGAACGTGTAATGGCGAGTGGTTATCGTAAATCGTTGAATTTATTCATGTAATTTAACGATTTATGATATTTTATGTACAAAAACGATTATATATATATACAGCACAACTATTCAGGAATAGCAGTGATTTTTTAATGTAAAAAAAATGTATGTAATCTAAATTGATCGCATTAAAAATAATTTTTATCGCAGCTCTTTGGCGAGATCGTGTAGTGATTTGACTTGTTGTTGGCATTAACTAAAATGAAGCCTAAACGATTGGCGTCTTTGAGACGAACCTTTTTACGATTCCATCGAATCGTCATTCGAGTGTCGTAAGCTGCGATATAGCAAAAAAAATGTTTCCATCGCGTAACGGAAAAATATCGTGTGATGCATCGATTACGAATCCCTTCGGGTTTGCGAGTAAAAATCTATTTTCAGTCGCGAGAAAAATGGTGCATGTTCAAAACGCGATAGAGAGGTTGAAAGGGCTTCGAGCATTAATTCAATGTATTCCCGGTTGCAGCCTGGCACGGAACCTCGTTATTGAAACACTCTCATTTAATTAATTACTTTACAGCTTTCAGGCCTATTTTTTTCCGTGGATTAAATCCAAACGATCGTATTTATCTTCGGGGTCGATAAAAAGGCGATCGGATTACTTGGCAACGATAAAAAAAACCCTTCCGGTAAAAAATATGCGTTACATATTTTATTCGGTAATTTTTATGTAAAAAATATATGTTTCCAATATATTTTACGCACATATTTTTGCCGTATCGGAAAAAGCATATTTATATACACAGTGTAGACTCAGAGCGCAGAAAAATAAAACATGAATAACGGGAAAATAAAATATAAATAACGAAATATAAAAAAAAAAACGAAATGTAAATGGAATCACACGCACAGACACATTTAAAAGAAACGTGACAAGAGGGTGAATCGTGTATGCGAGCATGGACCTTTCTTTTCGGAGTCTATATCAGTCAATCGCATCGATAAGCAATGCCGATTTCTCGAGGCGATCTAAACTCTCCCCCGTTTCGCTCGGCCCTGACTCAGTCGGTAAACTTTTACGCCAAACTTTTCTGAGAGGGAAACCAAATTATCGGCATCTGCTCGGCAGCTCGATGAAGACTAATAATTCGCGTTTAGCTCAAAGTGCCGAAGAGCCTTGGAAAAAAAAAATTGATTATAGTTTCCGTTACCGACCGAGTCTGTTTCGCATCGCCTCAAATCTCTTTCTCGCCCGGCTCTATTATCTCGGTAATAAATCTTGCTATATCCATGGGCATTTATTTATCTTTCTCTCTGCCTTTCTCCCTGTAAGCCGGCATGGCTTTAGATCCACGCTCGAAACACCGCATCTATATATGTATACACAATCGCACGTACGCTGCAGACGCTGTAAACACACACACACATACACGTATCTGCATCCAACACGCACACGTCAGCGTCGGCATAAGAAAAACAGATCTCTTCGAGACGCAACGGGACGCAAGCGTATGGAAAGCTCGCGGACACTCAATTTTCTATACCATGTGGTACAGCTGTATTTTTCGTTACGTATTCGTCTAGTACACGTAACAAGATATATTTTTCGCCGTTCCGTCTCGTGTCGCATTTTCGTTTGCATATCGTTGTTTCAGCTTTTTTTTTCACCTCAATCTACATACAAATATATACACCCACACGCACACGGGTAAGAGAAGAACGACAAGTGAATTAGCCACGTGCCAGTGCACGGGTCGAAGCGAAATACGTGACGCAACGCTCTGTCTGTTTATGTACAGTGAATATATATACATACATAAAGCCACACCACAACGTAGACGTAACATCACGTTGAATAACTCATTGCTCGTAGATACGAGATTTTATTTTTTCGTGTACGTGTGTTTTTTTGGGTTCGATTTTATTTTTTTATTTTTTTAAATTTCTTTTTCGGTACCTTGGCACTTCATGCCCTGGTGGATGACACCATAGAGAAGGCTACCGCAGTGGTCACAGAAGGTGGGGCTGTTGTAGGTGTGTTGCTTGAAATGATGCTTCGTCCGCGTGTCCTGCGTTTGTGTCAACATTATACGATCCGCGTGGACAGAACAAACGACGAAAACTGTGACGACGAAGACGACGTGGACGTGGACGGGGATTGGTCGTCGTCGTTGGGAGGAGAGCAAATAAAAGGTGAACCGACGAGAATGGGGACATTTTTTTTAAATATAATAATTTCGTTGGAATCACGAGAATTTCGACGTTACCGACGGGGAGGGAAAAGTGAAACGGAGGTCGACTCGTCGAACAACCCCCTGCACGGGCCAAAATCCATCAAAGAGCACCGGGCGTACTCTCGCGACCTTCCGTTCCAAGTGCTTGACAGTAAAGTGGCTGAAGCGGATAGGGCTGTAAATATCGGTGGGTCAAGGGCCCGAGATGAGCTAACCTACCCTCTCGTGAAATTTTATCCAGGGACGTAGAAGAAAAGAACGAAAAAAAACCCATATAAAAACGTAATACTGCGTAATATAAAGTCATTTGTCGGCGGGAATTCTTGGCATGGCTAGCGACCCGTACGGGGTGAGGTCGAAAAAAATATGCCCGCGCATTTTTCACGGAATAACTCCGAATCGACAAATTACTGTAAGATTCTTTTAAATCGTATGCACAGCACTGAAATACGTCGGAAAAATAACATGACCAATATTTTTTAGTAAGAAAATCTGTCGGTCTTGTAAACCAATTTTTTAAATTCCATTATGCCCCAGAGCGAGGAACAAAATTAAGTTAAATTCCATTAAGCTCGCTCGAGAAACAGAAACGGGATCACTGATAAAATGAAACGATGATGAAAGGACCGGGACAATATCCGTGGTCGCGATAGGCAAAACTTAGATCGATAGGAAATCAGATCTCGGGCTATGAACGGGAATATTAGTTATAGGTAACAGAGGAAGTTGGAGAAGGGTCGGCGAAGACCATCGGAGCGCGGATGCCGCAACACCACGAGGAGAATAATAGCCAATCCATTTTCGCGCGCGCGGTTAGAGGGGGTCGATTTTGCCGGGGGGCGACCATGACGACGATGATGTATGACCCTATTCTCTCGCCGTTTTACTCGTGATCTAGAAGCTCCGAAGCAAAAAAAAAACATCGGCAGCATTACAGCGAGGCGACACGCATGTAAAAAAAAATAAAAAAAAGAACGAACATCGACAACGGACATGCAAACAGAGCTGCAATATTTCCTAGCCGATACATCGACGCGATCGTCGCGTGGGGGGGGGGGGGGGGGGGGGGGGGCTACGCGGAAAATGTATTGCTAATATCTCGCGAACGAGCTGGCTGTTATCGGACGAAAATTACGACTTCGAAGTCGCGCGAACGGTAGTCGAGCGATTAAAATAAAAGAATAAAAAATGCTGTGAACGAGGAGAACCTCGATCACGTACGTATGCACCCATAAGGCAAGCGTAACGTTATCTTTCGGCGACTGTCCCGGCCCTCGGAGCCGAGAGGAGAGATATATTTACGGACCATAAAACATTAGTATTCCCTCGGTGCCGGGACGTACAATAATCCAAGTTTTGATATTACGAGACCGCTAACCGAGTACCGAAACGTGAGCGAATATCTCTGCCCCTAAATCTTTTCCGCTCGTTGACCCGCGGGACTCGCGGGCTATTCGTCCTCGGAGACTTGTTCACCCGCGAAGAAGGATCGTCCGGGAAACGCTCCTTAACGGCTCTTCCGCCGCGCGAGAGCAGAAGTTGGACCGTGAGTCGTCGACGACGGAGTGTAATGCGTTAAACTAACGGGTCTGCGTGTCGCGCCGTCCGGTCGGAGCGCCGAGCGATTGCGCGGAAAATCGTGCGCGACTTATTTGCGTCCGGAAGCGTGAGAGCGATTATTGAGTCACCGGATCATTAGTCGCAACGAGGCTGTCATTAGTAATAATTGGCGTGGAAGGAGCTCGTATCGAGGCGAGCGTAGGTGTTGCGGCCGCGAAGGTCGGTGTAAGGTGAACTGGTCGAGGAAAAAAACGAAAACTGTAGATCGGACAGTTTTAGTTCGAGATTGGAAGGAAATTATGAATTTTTTACTTGTTCTCTATTAAATGTGATAATATGCTCCGTTTCGTGTCGAAATGTCAAGCTTCGGAACGATCGACGAGAGTACGGAAAATTTCATTTTTATTGTGCGGGGAGAATCGAGCAATGCGGTTTGGACATAATGCACTGTAAAAATAAATGTTAATTTAATGTACCGAATTTGAAGGTTTTATGCAAAAACTGGTACTGGTTTAATGTACAATTGTCATGAAAAATGAATATACTTTCTATTGAAATTAAAATAAATTGCAAAAATACTTTGCTTTCTAAAATAAAAATGCCAGATATTAAAATTACAAATCTTTTGCTTGAAATTTACAAAAAATTTTATGAAAAATTCAAATTTTACTGTAAAATGGCAACGCACATGTGTTTGAAATTTCAGAAACGGTTTACGTGAAAAAGCTTCCAATACTGTTCATTAATTTTCAAACAAATTTTTTTACAGTTTTGCCAAAAGTTTGAGCGTATTTGTGAAATGGTATTTCGGATTCGAATCGCATTGGTCAATTCTCCTCGCGCATCAAAGAACGCCGCTAGGACGGACCGCTGGGAGAAACTACGTTACAGTCGGCAAGTTTGACCGAAAGCCCGGATTCAGGATAATCAACGAGTCGTCGCAGAGACGACAATTCTCTAGCACGCACGAGAGTTCGAAATCGTCGACAACGTCGGACACAATGGGATTTCCCTAGTGACGTTGCATTCGCGCGGATTTACTCCTCAAGCCGGCGGTTCACAGTTTCTACAGCGGTCAGTGGTAAGCTCTTATCGCCGCGCCTGTGGTATTATACGACGGAGCGTCGACGAGGCCACCTCCCGTGTTTGGGACCTTCGTTTCTGGATTAAGGAAGCAGCACGTCCTGGGCAAAGGGGCGCCGGCTGTGGGAACGTAACTCAATCGGGCCCCGTAGGGAACCGAAAGTTTCACGCACACAACTCTCCGCACACCTTGCTGCTATACTTATGCCTTTCACCATCTTTTAGGATATATTCTTCCCCATTCCGTTGATATTTTTTCAATACAAAAAATAACAACTTTTATTTTTAAAAAAACGTGTTCAACTGTTTTTGTTAGGTACCAAAAAAATCATATTAAATAATCTGTAACTGAATATTTGTAAGGTCTGACGGATCATGTGAAAAAAAATTCGCAGTTTCGAATATAAGAATGTGTGGCAGAAATAACATTAAAATTTTTTTTTTTTACGAATTAAAAATAAAACATGGTTTTTTGGCTGAAGTTGATATTGTTACTATTATTATTATTATTATTATATTAATAAATCTCTAACCTCCCTTACGGTGGTTGGAAGGCTCGAACGAATCTACCGTGAAGAACTAAGTTCGTCAGGCAATTTTTTTCTATTGAGAATCTTAATTTTCTCATTTCCAAAGAAACCAATCATGATCATTCGCAGATCGATTTTGTGACTCTTTTAAAATCGATTTTCGACTCCGAGCGCTCCATCGGCGTTAAAATTTGTCATAGAACGAGATATTCGCGTGTTATAATCTAGACCGTTCGCGGTTATGGAAGCGTGGCAGCGAAGCGCAATAACGATATTTTAGGCGTTCGCGTGCGGTGCGAGAGTTTTGCGGGGAGCCAGAAATATGTTTTTTTTAAGACCCGGCAGCAGCACAGGAGCAGCCCTTCCTCGCAATCTGCCCTCTATATTTTCCCATTAGTCGCCGTCCCTTCCGCCCTTTTCATTCCGCCAATCTCCATCCTCCGCTCTTATTCAACCGAGTCTCACAGCGTCAACGCTTACTTGCTTTTTTCAATCGCAAAGTCCACTTGAATTGTAAAACTCGACACGCAAAAGAGAAGTTGATTCTAGCTTATGGCGTAGTTATAAATAACACCGCATCTCCTTTTTTTGCCTCTCACATGTTTCGCAACGAGTTATACCGTCGATAGCACACTCGACGAGTCTGTCCGCAAAAAAAAAAAAAAAAAAAACTCGTATTTCTCGTTCAATTATTCAATGATAAATTACGGCTGAGAAGCGAGTGATAATTTCTACAGCTGATTGGAGAATAATAATTTCGAATCGACGACGTGTGAGAGCGAGCGAATAAGAGCCAGAGAGTGAGACCGAGACGGAGAGGGGGAAGGACGACGAAAAGTTAAACGACAGCAAAAAAAAAATTCAATTATTTCGACCGGTTACTGCAACTTCGATAAAAATCAACACTCACGTCGGAATCGGCACCCTTGTCGGCTCCGGGACACGTGAAGGAGACGTACTCGTGGCATCGCTTGTGAACGACGAAACTACAGACTGAAACATAAAAGATGCGGGAGACCGATATTGGCACGATACTTCATCTTCGAGATGATCCTCGTCGGGGCTCGAGAAGCCGCCTCGCGATACGCGCACACAACCGTGGATCCTCGAGATCCACGGTTTTTTTTTATTCAATCTTCGGAACTTTGTAGCTCTTACTTTGCTTTCAAGTTTATTAGACCGGGCGATGGCTTACCTTGGCACTGGTATCCCTGCTTTCCGAAACCCCTGAAACATAAAGGAGAACCAAGACGTTACTTATTGGAATTGACGAATCGCCTTTTTCTTATAATCGTTGAGATTGGACGAATCTTTCACCAACCTTTCTCTCGTCCCTCTTTCTCTCTTTCGCTCTCATCCTCACTCTTTTTTTCCCTCTATTGTTTCTGTCGTCCCTCTTATTACCACGTAGCACTATATAGTACATCTCGAAGCATCCTTCTAAGCCTCGGAGTTGGCGGACAGAATCCTTTACATGTCCCATTTACAAAAAAAAAAAGATCGTCGACTAAAAAAAGAAGATTATATTTTTCTTTCCGCTTACTCGAGAACTCCCGCTCTTGATCTTCCTTCCCATAATATTTTTCTTTCATTGCTCGGGGAAGTTTAATTGAACTGGGGGGATCGTTGTGAGGGAATGCTAAAGCGGAGGGCTGAAAGAAACGTAGGACTTCTGTGCGAAACGTCGTCATGCCACTCCTGCGGAGTGGTAGAAAATAGTATATTATGGTACAGGGGAGGAAAGTGCGTTTGTTCACCGTGAAGTTTGATGCCCGAGTGAAGGGAGGGTAGGAATTCGCACGAGGTGAAAATGCACTTTTTCCCTTGTTCCATACCCTATTTTTTTCCGACTATGCTAAAAAGTGGCCATATTTCTATGCCGGCAACGGCACAATCTTTAGCTGTAGAGCCGCGTTCACGAATCGACAGGGGTAACTAGCAGAATTTTTTTTTGCAATTTTTATTTGTTTTTAATTTACTTTTTTTGTAATTAAACATTTTTTTTTTTGCAATTTTAAAAAATTTATTTTTATCACTCAAAATCATTTTTTTCCCGCTATAATAATTTTTTTGGCCGCTCGTCAAGAATCGGCCACTTTCCACCCCCGTTGCAAGCATGAAATCGAGCCTATTTAGCGTAGTCGAAAAAAAAAAAATTAATCATGTAAATTACTGCTGAGGAAGATGATTTCAGATCGTTCGTTCAAGATCAATCAGTTTAAACGCCGCATCGCGCTGAGCGGCGTGCGATTTTCTTTGCCGATGAAGGAAACAACAGTGACAAAACTCCGTTTCCGCGAAATCGTCGAGCTCCCCCCTCCCTCAAGGGCTCAACGGAACGAGTGTCCGAAGAAATGGACCAGGAGAAGAAGCGACGAACACGGTTCTCCCCACAATGACGCAGCCATTGTTAACCTGCGGGGCTTTGGAGCCGTGAAAAGGATCCGTGATGATAGCGTATTCCATAGAGCGTCGCATTTGTAGCGACGTCCGGAAAACCTTGAAAGCCGAATAATGGGAGATCCTCGTTTACCGAAAAGCTTGTCGGGTCGTGATTACGTCGGACCAGCGGTAAAGCCTTCTCAATTCAGAAACGGGGGGGAATGAAAGCGGCTGGAGAGGCCGAAACCCGCGATACAATTCAGCGGATGGCGGCACTTCCGGCGACGCCTGATCGCGGCGTCAGGTGGACCCGTGACGAAGGAGTTTGCAGGGATATGATAATGGGGTCGTAAAGATCATCGATTAAAGTGCCGGTTAAGTTTCCGTCCTCGAGCACAGCCCCGTACCGAAATCCTTATCACCTGCCCTCGTTCCGTCTCCCATTACTGCTACGTCACGACCCTCCGCTCTGCAATTTTCTCGGCAAGTTCGCTACGTACGAATTCGACGCGGTTTCTCCACGATTTACTGCGCCATTTACGCTCCCGCACCGAAGGACCAGCTTTACTTGCTCCGAAGTCTCTCGTGGCCTTTTTCACCGAAGCACGGACGATAAAATTATTTTAAAAAAAGCTAACGGACGTTATCGGAAGATTGTTTCCAATGGAAGATTGATGCTTGACATTCCAGTCATATATATTTTTTTTTTTTCTCCGCTTAGGTTCATACGTTTTTGCGCGAGGATGTTTGTACGTTATATCTCGACTCCGGGATCTCGACGTCTCTATGCCCGATCCGATTCGTCATTCCAGTCATCGCCCGACGATCAGTCCAACGCCGGGACGTCTCGCTCGCTGGCTCGGCTAATGCGATTTAGAAATCGAGCTCACCGCGAGAGTTGCGAATGGCTTATTTACTGTGAAAAAACCCATGCAAAAAGGGTTTTCCGTATTCTCCAGCTTTACCCTGCGCAGGGTTTTTATCGTTAAGTTCGCGGAGCTACGAGCGCAGAAAAAGTAATTTAACCCTTTGAGGGACGCAGCGATAAGCGGCAAACACGATTTGCGATAGGCGGTTCGCACCTTGCAAAAATGTCTTCAGAGCCGACCGAGGGCGTGCACGTGAGTCCGTATCGGTAGGGTTATCGCAGTCGTCGAGTTTTCCTCGGTATTTTTGCGCGGGTATCGCGTCTTCCGGACTTGTCCTATCGACGTGCTGAGGCTTTTCCGGAGGCTCGGCGATAGATATATTCTGGATGGTTTGGAGCGCCGCGACTCGGCGGGTTTCGCAACTTTTTAACGCCCGAACGAACCACCCAACGGGTATTTTGAGGTGATCGCGAGCTGCGTCACGGCACGGCGGTTTACGAGTACGGCGACAACGGCATCGACGTGTCAACCGATTCAGCGCAATACTTTTATACGTTGCACCGAGCGCCCACCATCATCGGGGCTTTGTCAACTCGCGTCGACGAGTATACCGCAGCCCGATCGGCCAGCATATGTGCTGATGCTTCTCCTTGTTGCTGCTGCCGCCGCCGCTGCTGCTGCAGCAACACGCCGATTAAATCAGCTTCAACGAACAAATCGATATTTCAAGGTTCGCCAGTCGATCGCTTCTCCGTCGAATGTGTGTGTATCGCCGGTCGAACATACCGAGCTCTCGGGCGCTCCAATTCTTTTTTTTTTTTCCTCTCTTCTCTTCGATACATCACGCGCCGGTGCAGAGAAGAGGAATGAAAGATTCGGCGAGTAAAAGCGACCGGGCAGTCGGAGGAAAAAATAAAATAAATAATGATTGGGAATGAACACGAATTTTGAAGATTTCGGATTTTATTCTCCATCTGTTTTTTTCTTTACTTCGATACATCACGCGTCGGTGCAGAGAAGAGGAATGAAAGATTCGGCGAGTAAAAGTGACGGAACGTCAAAGGAAAAAAGAAAATAAATAAAGATTGAGAAAGAACACCAATTTCGAATACATTTTGTACTTTACTGCTCTTTTTTTTAATGAAGGTGATTATAGGGGTCTTTAATTTTTCGCTTTCCTTTCCGGCGGTTGTAATTTAGCTGTTATTATTTGGCTTCACCAGGCGCAAAAGTTCTCATTTTCTTTCGCTGGAAAAAGCTCGCTACGGGAAAGTATATAAGAAGCCGGAGGGATAAGTGTAACCCCGGTTTCTCACTTACATTCCCGTGCCGGGAAAACTCGACTACCGAGCCTTGAGTAGGAAGTAGGCGTTCCTCTCGGAACTTTTTTATTTCGTTTAGTGTATGGAAATTCCCGAGTACTCTGCTGTTTGTTCTTTTACACTTTTCTCTGCGTCCAATTTCAGTTTCTCTTTTTTTTTCTTCTTCAAGCGTGAAAATTCTTTTGAAATCTCCAACAGCTGTATTCAGTCGTGGGTCACATATTTATAGACATTTCTCGAAATGAATTTTTTTATCTTCACTCCAATCACAAATTGAATGTACTGAACATAAAATTCGCTAACATTAATTGCACATAGATGTACTTTTCCGTAAAATAAAAATACCAGATATTAAAGTTACAAATATTTACCTGAAATTTACAAAAATGTTGATTAAAAATAAAAATCTACTGTAAAATTGTAACGCACAAGTGTTTGAAATTTCAGAAACAGCATATGTCCAAAAATTTTTCAATACCGTTCATTAATTTTCAAACAACATTATGAACTGTGGCATTAAAAAGAAGGAGAACAAAATTATTATAATTCAGGCAAGAATTTAAGGACCTCCCGTATCATCTAATATAAACCGCTATTCGTCTCGACGTATGGTTCATCAAAAAAATTTAACCCCGATGAAAATACAAGAATTCTCAATACCTCTGATTTACATATAGGCGCGCGCGCGCGCGTGTGTATGTGTGTGTGTGCACGCTGGACGAGAGAGGTCACGAGTGTATATTTCTTTCTCTCAAGAGTAAAGGCTCCAATCCGGCAGTGTCCCACTTTTCTTCTTTTTTTCGTAAAGAGAAAAGGGAAGCGAAAAACCAATATTTTTTAACGAAATATATATGTACCGCGAGCATTCAGCCGTGTGCAGCGAAAGCAAGCAGGCGGGGTCATGCGCCTGTGCGGTTGGCAGGCTGGGGGCAGGGGGTGGCGAGAGGTGTGCACGTTACGTTATATAATTTATATAACGTCGAGCAACCCTCCGCTGCGAAACGACGCGATCCAACCATAAACCTTTACCGGCTTCCCTCTCTACCTCTCCATCATACTGAGAGAAGTTTGCAATTCATCTAGGCGCGTGGAAACAATAGCAGTAATGCTGGGGGAAAAAAAACAACAACAACAAAAACAAAAACCACAGAAATTGCGAATGAGATGAGCGATGTGCAGTCGGAAGATAAAGCTCTGTACACATAAACTCCACGAACTGTAGTTATTAGTTGTAATCGTCGCGGCGCGCGGCTATTAAATCGCTCATGAGATTTGATATATATCTCTCGGTATACTTTGCCATGAATCGCCCCTGTCCCGCAATTAAACGCTCGCCATTAAGGAGGTTGGAGCGCTTCAAACAAGCCAAATGAGTGCCACATTTTTTTAAGTCGTTTATACAAACTTTTACACATCACACCCAAAAAAATTATTTATTAGAGGGGCATCCGCAAATTGTTTATAATAAATATTTATTTATTCTAAATAAATATTCATTTAATTAAAATGAATTATAATATTTATTAAAACCTAACTCTAAGGAATAATTTTTCTGGGTGTGATGTGTAAAAGTTTGTACAAACGACTTGAAAAAATGTAGCATGCATTTGACTAGTGTGAAGCGCTCCAACCGCCTCAATTTTATTTCCCTCCCACGAGAATTCGCCGGCAATTTAATCAACGTTCGATGAAAAAACGTCATCTGCACGTTCATTCCAATAAGTTGCAGAGGAGACCCTGCGAGGCGCGGAATAAACTTCGATAACGCAAAGACCGGTTGGTCACTGCGTAGAAGCTCGCGGCCAAGTTTCCTGTTGAATTTGTAAACGCGCTCAGTGCGCCGCACTTTGCATGCGGCACACGGTGTGTCTGGCCCCGCGGAACGATAGCTAGGAAACGCGAGTTTCCCGGGGGATTTTTCGACCGTACAGTGGATCCTCGATTATTCGGGTCAAGCCGGATCCGGCCAACCCACGGATAAACAAAAACCGCACGGATAATCCGATAACGTCATGGCATGTTTGATTATTTTAAACACTACGAGACCAAAAAAAAAAAAAAAATCACCGCCATTCTGAACAGCTTTAGTTCCCTTAAAAAAATAAAAATAAAAGTTCCCAGTACCGATTTTAATCAACTCTTTTCAGCTTTTTAGTGAGTCAACGGTTTTACGAAAATTAAATTCTCCTCGCCGCACTTTCCGTGCACGTGTGAAGGGCGGAATAAAAAAAAAAGATCCAGACAAGGTTGATCGGCTGTCCGGTTGAGCCGCCCCGGACAATCGAGGTTTCACTCTATAGCCGGCAGACGGTAAAACAGAATCGCGTTGGCGTGTCCTACCCTAGGCTGGAGCCGTTATTACTGTAACGTGTGCGATAATGTTACGAGGAAAGATTCGCGATTAGCCGGGGAACGTAAACGAAAAGCTGGGCGAGGCGAAAGTTTCGAGCGAAGATGAGACGATAAGGGATGGAGAAAGGCTTGAGGATTTTTGAGAATCGCCGACGCGACCCGAGTGCTCGCGTGCGCGAGTCGAGCACGAAGAGGAGATACACAGACGGGACGAGGGAGCTTCGTCACCCGTCGCTCGAGAACGCGCAGCTGAGAGGTTCAAAGTTTAAAAACGTGGAAAAAAAGGGGAAGGGGGGAAACCCGAGAGAGCGAAGGAGGGTATAAACGGCGAGGAGTTAAACGGAACAGACATGGCAAACCGAGAGGGAGCGAGAGATCGACACGGCTGACGTCACGGTCCGCGCACCACTCGCGAGACCACTCGCCGAGCGAATTCGCATCATCCACTTGAGGCCGTCGTATATAGAACGCTCTGTGCGCCATTGCTGCTGTTGCACTCTGTATGTTCGTACTCGGCGACCATTTTCCCCGGCGAAGTGGACGAGGAAAAATGACGAGGGAGATGGTGAAAAAAAAAGTAAAGAAAAAATATGTTTTAAAAAAATTCATAGATAGATGCTGAAGAAAACGAAGCTAGAAATTGTCGGGGTTGGAGGGAGCAACCTTTGCGAATTTCGCGGTTCTCGACTATTTACCGAATTATTTTTACAAAACTTCGTATTCCGATTTAACGAAATAATTTTTTTACTGTGCGCACACATACATCCGGACATTTTTTCTAAAGGCGATTTCTCGACGTTTTCGAACATTCTGAACACGTTTTCATTAAAATCTCGAAATTTTTTTTTTCACCATCACAAAGCTTCCTCTATGAGGAAGCAAAAAAAAAATCACGCAAACGAACTTCTTCTACGAGCAAGCAAAAACGAAAAATGAAAAAAAATTACAAATTGGAAGACGCGTATAATCTGTATATCGTGGATATTACAGCGAGAAACGAGCGCAGGCAAAGCATCGGAATCATCAATTTACTTTGTGACTCATAAAAGTCAGTCTCGTGGCGATTCTGGCGCGCGGTAGGTATGTCGGCTCCGCGAAGAATCGAGGGACGTACATCTTTCCAGCTCTCGTCGAAGATCCGAGGAACACCGCGGCCAACGTCTTCGTATCTGTTCCGCACACAGAGAGCCCGTACAGTGTTGCAGCAATGTAAGAGGCTCTATCCTATCTACTTCCGAACGCTGTGAGAGAGTTTAAAAATACGCGACTCCGTCTACATTTCGTTCGGGCGACGGCGGCGGTGTTGGAGCTTTCGTTACGGTGCAGCGCAAAGCGGATCGCACGGTGGGATGAAAATAAAAATAAAAAAAAGAATCCGTGAGCAGTTCGCATCAGCAAAGCTAACATTCTACCTCGTAGCGCGAATGGACCGATCGGTGCATTTGCTGCCATTTTCCGCCACATTATTTTTTTCTGCGCTCCAACGTTCGCCGGACATAAAAGTTTGCACATTCAAGAAATATTTCTTCTTCACGAAGGGCCCGGAATATTTTTTTCTCATGAATTTTACTCTCTCGACAAGCCTCCGCATCTCTAACTAAAAAAACGAAATTGCAAAATTAACAAGATTTTGCTTCCTTTACTTTTATGAAATGTAGACATTTTCTGTTATGAAAAAGGTGAAAAGTAATTTGCACATGATTTTTCTATACTTTTTGTTGCGAAAATTGTATTTTAATTACAGCTACCTCTACGAGGAAGCCAAAATGGAACAACGGAAATTATCATAGAGGAAGTTATGTACAAAAAGGTAAAACATGAGGAAGAAATTCCGCAAATCACTATGCACGCTTTTTATTTTATTTTTTGCCTAAACCGACTATAAATGTCTTCCGAACGTCCGCGAGCGCCGGCCTCGAGGGCAGAAACGATTCCTTTTCCACCGCGTAAAAAAAAATCTCCTCGCATACGAATCGTTATAGTTATTATTCAAGCGAAATTCGCATGAATTCGATAACGTCCGGAGTACGAGGCGAGGGTGGGCTGAGCGAGGCGCAAATCGAACTAAGTTCGGGCCACAGATTATGCAAGATGCTAATGTACTCCGTAGAGCGTGTAGGGCGGCCGAGTATGCACACGGTTGTTCGGAATCGATTGGTAATTATTTTTCCTCGTACCCCCCCCCCCTCCCGCGGGATAGCCGAGGCTGTCGATCTGCTTGACTCATCGTGAAATCCCTCGAGCCTCATCAGCGAACCCCTCCGCCTGCATTTCCTCCGGCCTTCGCTTTTCCGAATCTCGTTTCGAGCGCGAGGCGTGACCTCGTGCGAACTGTGCGCCGACGACGATGGTGCGGGGTCAGCGCGGGCGAGAAATACCTCCGCCCTCGTTCCGACACACCGGACGATGTTCGTGAAGGAGAGTCGGTGTGCTTGCACACCTGGGAGGGCAAATTGTGCACCTACGAATCGGCCCCGAACGGGCCGGCGAAGCACTCCTCGTCTCGAGAGCGGGCCGAGGCTGAAACTCATCCAAGGAGAGAGAAGCTTTTTTATTTCTCGCTTTCCCTTCGCCCTCGCGCCACGCTGATAAAAAAAAAAAGAAAGAGAAGAACGAAGGAAAAAATAACAGAGGCCAACGACGAATTCGCCCGGAATGAAAAGACTCGTCGGTGAACCCCACCGTTATTCGAATCCGGTTGATAATTGTTCCGGCCGAATTGGCGCAATCGAGGTCGATCAAGGAGCTAATTTAAAAGTATGCTAATCATTTTCGATTCCCGTGCCAATTAACCTCGGGTACTTAATTTATCCCATATTTTTTACCTCAAAATACTCAAATACTTTATCCAAAGGTTTATATATATGTACATATATATTTTGGATCGCTTGTGCATAAAAAATGAAAAGATTCGATGCATAATCTAAACGAAAAAAAAAAGAAGCTAACAGACTTTTCCATCGAGCTCAGAGTGTCCCCTTACCGCGAATATGAAACTCCTGCGTCAATGTGAATAATGCATGGACGTGTGAATTGCGAGACTCCCGAGACCGTATCGCTCAAAAGACCGCGCGAGTGGGTTTCGCGGCCTGGAACTCGTACAAGGAAAGCGAAGCCACCGCCGAGTGGAGGCAAAAAAAATAAAAAAATAAAAAGAATATATATAAAATACGAATCGAGAACTCCCACGGGGCGACCGCGACGCAGCCGTTAGTTTCTCTGTAACTCTTCATATTTCCGTCCCGGTCGGCGTGGGGTGCGGGCTTTCGGAAGTTCGGACGGTGGAAGTGTGTCCGTACCGGTGGCCGAGACGAGGGGCGACAACGGGGGTGGAGCGGGACGCTGTGGGGACTGTGCGAAAGGCAACTGGGACAGCGAAACAGAAGCATAAGGGTCCTCGGAAGCGAGATAGCAAATGAGGGAAAAAGGAGAAAGAGAGAGAGAGAGAGAGAGAGAGCGCGAGAGAGAGAAAGAATAGAGAGGGGACCAGTGCAAATCTCTGATTAGCCTACATTTCCTCCGAGCTTACGTCGGACGCATCGTGCGACTTTGCCGACCGCCCGTCGCTGCTGCGCCTCGACTACCGCGTCTGTACTACTAGATAGCCACACCGTCGTTCCGTCGCAGTCCCACCACCACATTATCTCCCCATTCGTGCCTCTGTGTCGGTCCGCCCGCGAGACTCCCCTTATCAAGAACTTTCTCTCGCAGGTCGCAGCGGTAGTACAAAAAAAATATAAAAATAAAAAATAACAATTGAATCACATCGATTGTTTTTAGTGCTCGTATCTGACGCTGTCGGCAGCGAGGTATTGTTACGCGAATTTCTATTGATAAAAGTATCGGAGCGGACCGGCGATTAGAGAAATCAATTGCGAACGCTTCTGGGATCGAATTAACGACAGTTCCGATAATAGAACTGCAATGTTTCGTTGAGGAAGATAGTTAATTGTACGGTTGTACAATTTCGGAGATTTATGATAGTACAATTGTATAATTTTACAGTTGTATACTATAAAATCGAATTATAGTCACAACTTTTTTTTTATTGTGTATTTTGCTTCCTCATCGAGGAAGCTTTGTTATGGGGAAAAAAATGTTCGAGATTCTAATGAGAACGTGTTCAGAACGTTCCGAAACATCGAAAAATTAAAAAGCAATATGAAAATTTCAATTTTCAACTTGTATGAGAAAGCGACATAATAATTTCAATTTTCACCTTTTTTGAGGAAGCAATATGAAAAATTTCATTTTCAACTTTTTTATTTAATATAATCGAGGCTGCAGTATAAGTGCTTTAAAAAATGGTCTCTGATCGAAAAGTGTGCGTTGGCGTTCCATGGTAGCGTAGGGACAGAGGGAAAGAGCATCGAACGAAAACACGGAGACTTCGGGGACTCGTCCGTTCGCGTACGACCTTTTCTACTTCGCTTATTGCACGTCGTCGACGTCGACGTCGACGTGATCTCTTCGGTGGGTTCGGGCGTTCTTGCCGCAGTCTACGACGACGATATAGAAGCGAATTGCTTCGGTGAGGAGGAGACGTGAGCGGGAGACAGAGGGGGAGGGAGAAAAGAGCTCGAAGCTAGATTGCGCGAAGGATGCTGACGGGACAAGATTTTTACAGGAAATTGATACGACCAGTATAGCGGCGGATCACTGTATCCACCCGGCACTCTTGCTAACCTGCGTTACTTTAACTGAGCGCGAAACTATCGGGGGCTCAATTCCTCCTCTTATCTCTGCCGAGACGACCAAGCAAGCTTTTACCATCGAATCCCGTCCCGGAGGGATGAATTAAATGAAAAC
Source organism: Amblyteles armatorius (assembly GCA_933228735.2). Taxonomy (NCBI): domain Eukaryota; kingdom Metazoa; phylum Arthropoda; class Insecta; order Hymenoptera; family Ichneumonidae; genus Amblyteles; species Amblyteles armatorius. Next base: position 20,003,011 of record OW121687.1, on the reverse strand, counting down.
ATTCGATAAGCCTGTAATCACTGAGATCCCGAAATCCCGTCGCCGGGATTCTATTATTTTCACTCTTAATGACCATTGGATTGAAACACTTCTTATTGGAAGTCTCGAGATCTTTTATGACCATTCAGGGTATTGTGTCCCAGTTATCGTAGAACGATCCAATTATTCTCTCGGAAAAGATTACGACTATACAACAATTTCACCTAAATTTAAAAAAAATACTATACAACTATATAAAAAAAATTATTATACAACGATTATACGATTTCACAAAAAATTTTGTTACAAAATTATTAGAGAACTATTATACAACAATTCCACCTAATTTGTTATTTTTACGTAAAACTGAAAAATACTAAGTTACCGTTCGTTCCATTCCGTACGTGTATGCAAACAAACGTACGGCTCCAAAAACTTCACCACCGTAGTGTTCCTGTTTGCAAAATTACAGTCTCCAGCGACCGGAGGGACGATAATTGTGTCTCGTCCGACCGTACGCGACTGTTTCTACTTCCGACGAGCTGCGGAGCCAACAACGGAGATCCTCTCGAGATGTTCCACGAAAATACCCGACCCGACGGTGTTCCACTTCAGTCTACGTGTTTCCATTATCTTCTTCCTACCTTTCTTTTTACATATTTTTTTCTTCGCATTTGCGAAATTCACGGGGTCAGCGGAACTTGGTCCGGAACTCTCGTCCGGCCGGTGAGCGCACAAGTGCATCCGCACGGTGTGCTTCGCGATCCGTGCGAGCATCCACGTATTCGCTGACCGAGCCCCGTCCAAGAGCTCGTCCGCTGCACACTTTCCTCGGCCTTTTCCCCTTGTCCTCGCTCCGGACGGCCGGGAAGGCTGTGTTCCCGATTGCCCACCGTTACGTGGTCGCGCACGTGTGTGCCCGAACAGATTTGTGTACACAATCGGAAGGCAGGACGGGAGCAGGACGGGGAGCAGAATGTTTGGCCACCAAGCAAACTAGCGTTGCAATTTTCGACGAAAGTGGACGTAGGCGAGAGGAGTGCGCGAGCGGACAGGCGGACGAGCTATCGTTCAGAGTTCAACGTCAAATCCAGTTCCCATTGATTGGCCGCTTCCTCCATGGGAATCGAACGAACAGGTGGAACACCCGAGGCGTAGCTTACGAGTTTTATCCAGAAGCGACCGGGGAAACGAAATCATTTTTCGGCCGGCAATTCCCCGTCGCCCCTCGGTGGCGGACGGGTGTCGGATGTTCGGCCCGAGCCCGGCCGGGCTGTTGCGTGAGAACACAGCGGGCGAGGGAAACGTGCGTGTTTCAACAACACTATATCAGCCGATGAGAAATGAACGGCCGGACCGAACATTGCCGGAGAGCTTCGCGCCAAAGCTACATCGACTGCGCGATCTCTCCGGCTGTCGGGTCTCGTTTCACTCTCGCTAAATCACCAAAATATTCGCGTTGTCACGTATAGAATATATTGTTATTATAATTTTTTATATAAGTTATTGTACTTTGTGCTAGAATACGTTGTGCTCGCTCTTTCGGGAGCCGAATATTGGTTACTCTACACCGAGAAAAATAAATGGTTGTACAATTTGTATAGGCTGTACAATTCATATAACTTTGTATATTAAACGTGTTGTAAACCGCGTTTCGTAAAACGATTTTACGAAATTGTTATTCACTGTGCACAACAAACATTTTTGTTTCAATCGACCAATTTGTAAATAAACTGAAGCAAACAATCGTTTAACAAAACAATGCTTTATTTGCATCAAACAAATAACAGTTTCGAACGTACGTCACCGCGACTTTTCGTTGATACAACACATTTTTTTTTTTTTTCTCGGTGTACTGGCCGTTCCTACGTCGACTTGTGTGATATGTATATATATATATATGTGTGTACGGCCTCTACGGAATTCGCCACAGGTGTTTAGGTATATATCAGTCCGGAGATTGATCTGTTCGCTTGTATTAAATTCGTACGATATCCCGCCCGAAATCGTTCGCGTTTTTTGTGTTTATTTTTGTTTATAGTTTATGGAAACGCTACGCGATGCCAATGAAAAATGGCACAGCGACGTTGCGGATTCTCCGGTGGATGAATAATGGCACAGTGAGCGGAATCGAGATATAAAAATGTTCACCGCAGGGGGGGGGGGGGGGGGGGGGGCAAAAATGACCCACCGGGGCAAAACGGACCACTTTTCCAATTTTTCGTGGACACGAAAGGAGAAGCGGGCGTTCCATTTTGCCCCGACCTCTCCCACGCCTCCAGTTATCGTTTCGGATCGTCGAGCAGCGTGTGACGCGCTTTCTTGGAACTACTCAGCCGGTTCTTGATCGCTGTGACGTACGAAATAATATAATTGCCTTCGCGGAACATCGCCGTCGACGTGGTTTCCCGGTATGCATAATTTTACTCGTTTACGATCGTTCACTCGTTTCGACGATAATGATTTGTGCGACGCGCTCGTCGAGGCGGTTATTTTATTTTAGAAACGTGTTCCGGAGAGCAATGCTCGAGGAATGCCATTGTCGGGATGGCTCGAGTGCGCGTACAGCGGGCAGGCGCAGTCTCGCAATGTTGAATTTTCTCGGTTCGTCGGATGAGTTTTCTCGTTATTCCGCGAGCTCTAACGACGAGAGAATGGCTCGAGTATATCCACTGATACCGGACACCGGTGCAGGCATTGTACGATATCTACGCGGACGAATAATCCGCGCAGAATAAATGAAATTCATTGAAGTTTCATTTTTGGTCGTGTTTGAATGGCGCGAATGTGATGATTCCACGGTAGAAACTTCGTGCCAGATTTATTAATAACCGGGGCGTCGATCGCGAGCAATTTTAACGAGATTCATTTCCGGAAGCTAATTAAATATCGGATGACTCTTGCGTCTTCGAATAACGAGCCTTGCGCTCTGTGAATTATGAATAATTTTTGTTTTACCCATTAAAATGAAACGTGTAAAAATTTTCACATCTACGAGAACTGATATTACGGTTATTCCGACGCCTGTTACTCATAAAAAATATATATATTTCCCAATCCGTCGTAGTTTTTAAGAATATGAAAAAAATGTATAAATCGTAAGAAAAAATTATTCTGGACTTGCTGAAAATATCAAATTACTCAATCGTTTATTTTCACCCCGCCAGGCCGGAACGGCACCCAATTACCTGCACATTAAAAATGTATTCGCCCAACATCCTATCGCCTATGCATTAAATTGTATGAATAATAAACAGCATTTTTTTCCCTACTTTCGAGTGCCACGTCCTGAAGCCAATTTCCTTCCGGTATCAGAAGCGGTGTAGCGAAGACCGACCGGCCAGGACGGAATCGTCGTCGTGGGGTTTACGCCTCGCCACGGGTTTATATCGCGCAGCAAGCGCGACCCGACGTTCGCCCTTCGATATAATCGTCTCTAGCCGCCGAAAGCCTTTGTTTCGACTAATTGGGTTAGCCTAGTTTCCATCGATTCCAACTCGACGGCGGCCCTCACGTTCCTGCTCACCTCCCGTGTCCCAACCCTCCCCTAATACCCACCCTATCCACCAACTGCGCGCTACAACTTGGTAAAACGAATTTTACACATGCATAATGTATCGCGCATATGTGCTCTGTCGGTAAAGTTGCAAAAGCCTTTCTACTATTTTCATTCGTTTACTCACACACACATACACACACTCGAGCTCGAAACGTGACCGGCCAATACCGCGAGCTTCGAGCGATAGAGTTTAACCCTCGTACGTATATCGATATGCGCACGTCCACTTTACATACACACAGATACACCTCATTTATATACTCCTCCAGTTGTTGCGAGACTCCCGAGAGTTTTCCGCCAAATTGATTTTCCAATTGACGTCAAAACTCGACGGACCGAGATCCACCGAACGAAACGGCAACGAAGCAGGTGCGAGAGCAAAAATAGCGCGAAAAAGGGTGGTTTTACAGTTTCGTTGAGTTAAACGAAATATTATTTTACCGAATGCAAAAAGTTACTGGGACGTCGCTACGTCGGTAAGGTAGCGGTCGGGTCTACTTCATGCAACTCACGGTTCTCTCCGTTTCTCGAACTCCTATAAGTTGCGGGAGGGTTCGCGTTGGAACTCATGGTCGGCAGTGATAAACAATTGTTTCATTGCTTTTGAGCAAGTGCCAAGAGCCACGTAGACTCGCAGTCGGTCTGCTCGAGGGAAAAACACTCAAGGGGAAGCGTGAGAAAAATAAATAAAACTGTTTTCCAAGGAGCGACGGAGCGGGGAAGGAAGTGGCGAAGTTCACGAGCGGGGAAGGAAGTGGCGAAGTTCACGAGCGGGGAAGGAAGTCGGACGAGGAAGCGAGAGACTGCCCGTGAACTCGATTTCCGATCCCCCGTGTGGGAAAAATTTCGCCGCGTAACTTCCACGGGGTAAAGTGTTATTACGGAGTTTGGAATCCTGCCAAAGATCCGCCGAGGTTGAGGAAGATCGGAGAAAGGGAATTACAGGCGTGCCGGGGGATGGAGCCGAAGAAGCGGATTTTGGAGACCGTGAGGATGAATTCGGTAAGACGGTGAATTTTTTATTTTTTTTAAGTTCACGGCGAATATGATTGACTTGCCCAAGACAAGTTTACTACAGGTATTTCGATCAGGAAAATGCTTGCGAAAAAGTCGGCAGTGTATTTTTTAAATCCCCAGCGTCGTGTTCACCTTATATTTATGTAAACTGTAACTTAAGCAACTATAAGTTTATTTGTAATATAAGTAACTGTACGTTTATTAGTAATATAAGTAACTGTACGTTTATTAGTAATATAAGTAACTGTACGTTTATTAGTAATATAAGTAACTGTACGTTTATTAGTAATATAAGTAACTGTACGTTTATTAGTAATGTAATTAACTGTAAGTTTATTGGTAATATAAGTAACTGTAAGTTTATTAGTAATATCAGTAACTGTAAGTTTATGTTTATATAAACGATAACTTTTCTGTATTCACCCTTTATGGATACAGAAAATATATTTTTTTTATCGACGGTTCGAACGTGAGTCGAAAATTTGCGAGGGAAATGAAACACCGGAGTAGCCGTGGCACGCGTCACACGTGGTCGGCGCGCGGTGGAGCCTGAGCACGTGTGTGGACAAAACGTGCGCGTAATGCTGGCAAATGACTGGTCACATTTTCGCATTGTGTGCACACAATATCCATGTACATATTTATCCGTGGTATATATTGGTACCCATAAATGTATACATGGCCGTAAGCGCCGGAGGAACGAGAGTGAAAGAGATTTCGCGACGAGCCCGGAACCAACAGGCGGTCGGCCCCGTTGGCTCTGCGCCAAGAATACGGATAATTATCCGACGCCCTTCTTCCTTTCGCCCTCTTCGCGATTGTACTGTTTCGCGAAACAACGGAGGGAAACAAAACAATTCGAATGAACGGGAGAGCCCGAGAGTGCGGGATAAAATGGGAATCCGTGAAATTGCGTGCGTTGCAAAATTTCGACCGGCAAACGAGGGGCTCGAGGGCTTTTCCATTGTTGTGCCATGCGTCCTTACGCCAAAATCTCGCTGAGATACCGTAGCAAAAAAAAAAAAAAAAAAAAAAAAAAAAAAAAATAAGAAACAACAGAGCAGTTGCCATAGAAGAAAAGGTAGAGGAAACGCGGCCAAAAAGAAACCCGCGAATATACATATATATCTTTTTGTTCGAATTTTTCCCGAGAATATAAAAGCGGGTACGGTGCGGTGGGCAACGTTAGATAGGGGCTCTGTAGGACTATCGGATTATTTTTCTTTGTCAAGCTCCGCTATCACACCGCTATCACTAATAGTGCGGGCGGGCCGTTTTGAACGCTACCGATGGTGGGATGAGCTGAGTACTGATATAGCTAATGCCAGGAGAAGAAGCGGGACAAACGCTGGACGCTGCCAGTTACAGTTTACCGAATGGCAACTGAATCAGATTTTAGAAAATCTGACATTTCGCTAATTTCCCTGACGCATTCGAACTTCCCTTGCGTTCCTAAGCTGTCCAGATTTATTTTGACGGGACATCCGTCGTACCTTGGGCTCCTTTTTACAGGAATTCACGAGAGACGGACCACTTTTGGGCCACATTGAAAAGTGCCGAACCTGCAACTCCTTTCGAGTAATCCGTAAAAATGTTGCCTGAAAATATGTCGCAGCTGTCGTACGGTCCGGTCAACAATTCCCAAAACACTCGCACGAGTCGGTTTCCCCACATCACTCCGAACGACCACGGCTCTCCGGTCATCCATATTTCAGTTTGAAACACCGTCCGGGAAACCGCACAATCCCGCAGCATACACAACCTTCGTATGCCACGGAGGAGGAACGAAAAAAAAAAGCCAAGAAAATAAATGATCTCGCCGTCTCGGGCGCGTACGCGAGAGGAGAATAAAATCGGAAAAAAACAATCTCGCGACCCTTCCACCGCGACGCTGCTACAACCTGCCAATAACCGTCCGGGTTCCAACCACTCATTCAATTCAACGTAAGCTTCCGACTCGCTCTCACCGCCCATTGTCTCCGAGCAGACGGATAATCGCCTCGCTCGCTCTCGAGAGCCCAAGATGCAGATCGTCCCAGAGCCAAACACCCGAAGCAGACGAAGCGAAGAAGGAACAGAGGAAAAAATAAAATCTAAAAAAAAATATATAAAAAAAAAAAAAATCCGAGAACGATGAGCGGGTGAAGAAAAGCTTCCGAGGGAAAACCGCCGAGGTGGATCTCCGCGAAGATCGGCGACGACGTCAAAGAATGGTTTTAAGCCAAGGGATTTGACAGGACCATTTTTTTATTATCCGCTTCGTCCCTTCCATTTCGCATTTGACCGTCTCACACCCAGGCCGCCCGAGGAGACGCGAAAAAAAAGAAGGACACGAAAAGCTCACCGAGCCGTTGTGGCGTGACTGAGTCGCGTTACTCGTCGATATCCTCGTTTATATATACCTAATATACGTTTTCATTCGTTTCCGTCAGGGAGAACTTCCCTCTTTTCTACGTCCTTCTTTATCGCACTCTCGCGCTCGATCGCTCCGCGAGATCTAATCAGGAAGCGCGTGCTCGTGTCCATGATGGAGTCACCGGGAGGCTTCTTCGATTAATAAAAAAAAAAATCAGGCGTAAGGTCAATGAACAGGTGATCCAGTCGCTTGCCAACTACGTTTCTGTTATACGTAATTGATTAACGTGATTCTGCGCATTTCTTTTTTAAACATCATGACTCAATCTCTTTCAACCACGACGGTGTACAGCCTTAATTCTCCATCGTTAGTTGATCGATAGGCTGGGCTGGTGAAGTCCGGCCACCCAAGGATCAAACTTAATATTTGATGTGAAACGAAGTTTCGATTTTTAAAAAAATATATCGAAAAACCTTTGGGAACTAAAATTATTTCGCGCGACCAATTGAGTCGATTCGTCGCTCTAAATTATAAAATTACGTTCGGAATGAAGTTTCTTGAGGCAGAAAAAAAAGTCGCACGTCCGGCGACGATTGCAGATCGGGGAGCTTACAGTCTCGGCGAATATAAGTGGCAAATCATTCACGATCATATCAAATATTAAATTATCATCGTGGAAATAAAAATTGTTGATTTTATGTAATCTCCCAACGGCAATGCATCCGGATACGATCTCCCGATATCCCCTCGGCTCTGTCTATGATTCTATTTATACAGCGCACTCTCCAGTTTCCCTTTCACTATGTGATTCTCGGTCTACCGCCTCTGCTGAGCATTTCCGCGTGCGGCCCGGTAATGTGATTTCCTTGAACAGACGGGATTCGAGATTTCTGACGGAGTAATACGCTATCGCTGTAGCACGAGAATCTCGGAGACGTATCCACGGCGGAGAGATCACGAGGCAGGGTGGAGCTGAGTAGGTAAAGCGGCAATTCAATGGATCTCCCTCTCGCGTCTCGGTGGCTGCAGAAATTTAATTTGTCGCCAATTTTCGATGACTTTCGCCAATATCCTCGACGTCGAACAAACCGTGGCGACGCTGAAACACGATGGGGGGGATGAACCGACATTCTGATTTTTTTTTGCCACTATCAGCGACGATATCGCGAGGATAATTTAACTGTCCTATTTTTAGCGATAAACGTATTTCTCAGAAAAAATTAAAATAAAAAATTCATGAACATTCCAGTTTTCCGCGCCGAAGCCAACCAACGAGTATCGACACTTTTCGTCGTGTTTCTTTTTTTTTTTTTAGCGACGAATCAAACTACTCTACATCGCGCGAATCCGTGGAATAATCCTGTAAAAGTCATTCACGAGAAATCACGGCTGAACGAGCATAAATCTTTTGCGAATTCGAAAAACTCGATAACGTTGAGGGGCTCTCCGAACAGAGATTCGAATGTTGTAGGGCAACGAAAAATATAGAAGAAAAAAAAATCCATCGTGGAATTCCGGTGGACTGGAAAGAGAGCTGCGTGGGGCGTATCCATCACCGATCCCGTCAGGCTTCCGTCAATTTTCCCGGCGAGCGGTTAGAGAGATCACGTACCGGTGGAGTGACGACGCGAGATGGTGCACGCAGTCGAGTTATCGACTCACGCAGCACAACGCGTATCGCACGGAATACGGTATGCGTCGCGGCTCGGAAGGCATCGAGCTGCGACAAATCCACGCATTGCCGCAGCAATGCATCTCGGGATATCGCGACTCAGTGATTTTCGCCCCTCGCATATTTATCGAAGGCATTTTCAACTCTTCGAGCATATAAAAATATGAAGAAAAAAATAACTAAAAAACACCCGCGAAGACACCGAGTTTCCGAGTTGCACTCTAAGCATTCGATGGCTTCGCGAAGTCTTCTACTCCACTCCGCGGGCCAAGTGTTTGACCATCATGCAGCAACCTAGCGGAAGAAATTCAATCTTTCATTTCTGGAATAGAAAGATTGAATCCCTGGTAGAATTTTAGAGCAACACATCAAGCCCTGACAAAACCTAGTCAGCGCCTCATCAGGACCCGATGTAACGCCCTCAAATGTTTACTAGGGACAGCCTTCGTTATTCACGTAACTTCCAGACCTTCCATCCTACTCGGCACCAAAAGCAAACCAGCTCTCCTCTAACTCAAATTCTCCAGGATCGATTCAACCCGGGAGAATTTTCAGGGGACAAAGATTCGCTGAGATCAAGTCGTGCCTTCCCAAGGTAGAGAAGTCGGGAAGCGAAGGCGGCTCAGCCGGCTCGTCTCCATAACCGCCGGGTAATATACAGGGGAACCAAATTACCCCCGAAACGATGTGACGGGAGGAAACGGATGAGATGCTAACCGGAGTAAGACGAGCAACACCCGCGAAGACACCACAAGTTTCGGAATTGCACGGGAAGCAGTCGATGCCTTCGCGAAGTCTACTCCACTCCGCGGCGCCGAGTGTGTGTGCCCATCATGCACCAAGCGGGCGTCGGTTGGCATATAGTTGCCTATATATTGGCAAGATGGAAATCTAATTACAAACTGTAACTTGTTCGAGTTCGCAAGAGCGCTTATGCGTCTGCCCCGGCCACGCTGTGGTTTCGATGAAAACTTGAAACTACACGAATGGGTTAAATCCTCTCCTGCGGAGTTACGGATTTACTAGCTCGAGCTTCGTCTTCCCCGCCCTCCCCTATTGGCGTATAGCTGGGTCTTCTAAATGGTGGTATAGACTAATGGAAGGGTTCGAGTGTTACAGTAGCTTCGCGAGAGGATCTACAGTCGCCGCTCATGGCCCAGGGCCAAGCGTTCGTTAACCTTGCGTCCGGTTTCGCTGGGCCGACCCGAGTATTGTACGTTTTACATCACAAGTTCTTCAATTGATGAATTGTCTATAAGTTGCCCGACCTTCGCATAAGATAAATCAAATATATCTCTATTGGTCGAATAATCAGCGGTTGGACAAGACTAGATATGATACAATATTAGATGTATAAAAATATTCCATTATTGCTTTATTATTATTTTTATAATGATTATTATTTCATTTATGGTGGATTTTTTTGTTGAGAATTCATAGGTAATTTAGCGGGTTGAGTTACCGTTCTTTTCTTAAAAATAATAACCGTAGAATAACCGAAAAAATTACGGTAGTTCCAGTTCACTTTTTACTCCGCAGAAATAACATAAAAAAATGATCATATTTCAATTTCCGGTCGTGCGTGGTTACTGCTGCGGTTAGTTTTTCGATCACGCAAATGAAAAAATTACCATTCGCGAGCACATGCGGCGTGAGTTCTTGCACGTGATTGTGCAGAAGGTGAAATGTGGAATTTTTGCAATTATTTTAACGGTATAAAAGAGTGACCTAAAATTACCGTAATTTTTTCGGTTACTTTTACGGTTGTCGAAGCTGCTAAGGTATCAATGTTTTTCTGGGTCAAGGAAACTCGCTTTCCTTGACCAAAAACTAAAAGACTCGAGATACGAATTACCCGTCGCGATAGTTTATTTGTTCCCGAAACTCTGCACGAACGGTTTCTGAAATTCGTTACACACTTGACCAATGCGGAGCCCCGAACCTCCTTAATTCTCAATCCGACCAGCCCGCAACGAACACCGGTGAGCCCTGCATTTCGAAGTCGTTTCCACCGTGTCTAGACAGACGCTCGTTTCTGTGCTCTTTCGACCCAGTCATGGCCTTCCTTTTCTACTGTCCGACCAGGTACGGTTCTTCTCCACTGTCCGACCGATGCACTTCGTTTCTACTTGCGCGAAGCTGCTCCCCGCCCACCGCTCGCTCGAGTTCTTTTATCTCCACTTGCTAAACGTATCCATTCGGCTCTGCCCGTCCCACCTCGTTTCCCGACATCCACATAAACCTCTCATCTTATCCGACATCGAACAAGCCAGCAGTCGAGGGCTCCGAGAGTATTTTCACCGTCTATAGTGTAACGGCGAGAGGAGCGAGCGTACCGTATGTCCTATTCGACATACGCGTGAAGATCCATTCGCCGGAGCCATTACCGACACATCGTGAAGAATTCTCATCTCGGATACCGTCCGACGTACGGGAAACGTCGTTTCCACGATACTCGCTCCTCCGTTCACCCGCGGGAGTTTTCTTCGCTGATAAAACGTTCGAAGTTTTACGAGAATCCGTTCGCAGTTATTTTTATCTTGTTTTGCCTCTCAGTAATCTTTGCCATGTCCCTCGGTACGAGTGAGTTCTTTTCTGGTGTGTGCACTGGGTCTTTGAGTCAACAGTCGGGTTTTCAAAGTTTTTCAGGCTTGCAAAAAATCTGAAAAAATGCTGTGTTACTCCTTGAAATGTCGACTGCATGGCCCTTCAGTTGTCAAAGTCAAAAGCCTCAAACAGCCGTTGTTAATAAAAATTGAAGAATAATCGAAAAAGCGGAAAAAACGGAGAGTTTCATATTTCGACTGTTTCTTCAAAGACCCAGTGTACACACGCAGGGATTAATAAATTATCAATCCTATATGGTACTTAACTTTGAATGTGAAAAAAAATGTATTAAATAAATGTTGATAAGAGTTTACGAACTCTTTAATTTGCTCCCATTTTGCTGGTCGTGTGTCGTACCTGTCGGCTTCGTCGCAGTGGCGATCCGCGGAAAAGCGGAAAAAACGGAGAGTTTCATATTTCGACTGTTTCTTCAAAAACCCAGTGTACACACGCAGGGATTAATAAATTATCAATCCTGTATGGTACTTAACTTTGAATGTGAAAAAAAATGTATTAAAGAAATGTTGATTAAAGTTTACGAACTCTTTAATTTGCTCCCATTTTGCTGGTCGTGTGTCGTACCTGTCGGCTTCGTCGCAGTGGCGATCCCGTCCGAGGGTACTCGCGTACATTAACGACCAGGCGGCGACTCCCTCGGCTCTTCTATATAATAATATACCTACGTGTCTATATATTCAGTATCTCTTTTTATTTCAAGCCCAGTCGACGTTTTCACCCGCGTGGCCTCCTCGCCGCCGATCGCATTATAACGCGATCTGGCCGAACGGAGGACACTATATGCGTTAACTCGCTTCAACGGCGCGACGCGTGTCCCTCGGTCTTTGCGCGTCCGTAGACGTGCCATTATCCGTTCGATAATCGACCTCCTTCGCTTCATCTCGTCGGGTGGCCTAGTCCGACTGTCATGCCAGACTGTTCATTTGCCTGCTACACCGAATGGCTCGTAAGATTTAAATTTTATATAAAAAAAAAATGTCGAGACTCTTTTTCGATAAACACAATTTTCCCGCCCTTTATTTATCCGCCTATCTTCTATTTATTTGTCAAACAATAAAACGAAATTTCATTATTTATTTTTTATTTTTCGGAGACAACATTCACCCGCATAGAGAGCGAGTTATTTTAACTGCCTGTTTCTAAAGACGTGCGGCGACGTTAAATTTTCGGTGACTCGTAAAGATGACAACCGCTTGCGGTACGAGATCTCCTACCGTGCGTCTTTCCCAGCATCTTCCGCTTGCCGCGACTGCAACGGTAATTGCGAAGCTGACCGGCTCGCGGGAATCCGCGGTCGAGACTCGAACAGAAACTGTGCTAAACCGGTCAACTTCACCGGGCGTTTGCAGCGCATTATATTACCGGAAAGATGCCGGTCCGGAGTACAATATATATATAGACTTGTGGCTCCGGTTTCCCTCGGCTCCGGGCCTATCAGAGACTCCGAGCCACGAGAATTATTGTTCGCATGGGTGTGAAGCTACGCATTTTTTTTTTTTTTCTTTAATACGAGCCGTACCATTATGTCGCCAGTGCTTTGGCACGTCGGCGATCCGTCGTCTAGCTCTCGTTATTGCACTGCAGTGTCGCACACACAACCACTGTACGTCCTCCGCGGAATTGATCAGCTCTATCGTGAAAAGCAGCGAGCTCGTAACACCCGCTGTTTATTCGACGTCGAGCTATTCGCCTCGCGGGCAATATAAACGCTCTCGGGCCGTAACATAACTGCTAATATCGTCGAGCAACGTCGCGGGGAGGATGAGAGAAACGATTACACGAGGACGGCTCGCGGACGTCTCCTCGATCGTCCGTCATTTATCGAGTCTCTCGACACGAGGCGAGATAATAACGAGGAAGAGAAGAATTGGTTTATTGAGGACGATACGGACGCTCGGGTGACAACGCCGATCTTTGTATCTACTTTACGGGGCAGTCTTCACGAGTCGAAACTAAACGCCGAGAGCATTTCACGTTTTTCTTTTCTTTCAATTTCTCTATAAATTTGTTGAGGATTCTTTTTTGTACTAAATCTATTTTTTGTCTTTCTTCCACACCAAGAAATAGTACATTTCGATACGAGTGCGAAAAACCTTTTTCTGACGAGTGTGACTTTCACACGAGTTCGGAAAACGTTTTTCGCACGAGGATCCGATAAAATTTTATTTTCCCACCAAGTGAAATACTCGTAAAAGTGACTGAATTCCTTCAAACAAATAAATAATATTTATTATTAATGATAATCTTTATTTAAATATTATAATAATATATATATATGCATATATATTCGTATTTGTTTTAGGCATAATTTGGATCTTTTCTTTCATGTCCGCGATTTTTTCTCGGCGGTTCGCAGCCTCGAGGGTTGCAGAACCGAGCAGGTAGCATTGGCCACCTTGTAGCGCGAGGCCGCGCGCACTTTCCTCGTCGTCGTCGTTCCCGTTGTCGCCTGGAATGATCGATCGCACGCGCTCGTGCGCGCGCGCTCTTCCCAACACCCGACCACTACAGAAGCTGTACGAGAGCCAGATAGAACGTCAACGAAGATGAGATACAGGCCTGAACGCGACAAACGCCGAGCTTAATCAATTGCACGCTCGCGTTACGTATATCGAGCTGGGCTGCGGTGTGCGAAGCCGATGCGTTTATAGATCCGAACGGTACGTACGTGGATGTATATCCATCTTTCTCTCATGAACAATCTCATTCTCTCCGACCTCTCCGCCGGTCGGCTTCTGTCTCTATTTATCCATCTCCATTACCTCGGATCTCTATATATCTGCCGCTTATTGCACGCGCGCTGCTTCCCGCGCAGGTGGATTTAATATTCCCCGTTAATATCATCTGCATCGCGAAAGATTTGTAATCCTCGTGCATGTACGTAGGTGTGTGCATCTATATATATACATAGATCCGTATATACACGCACGTGGCGACTCCCGTTGCTTAGACGATGACGTTATTACATCGCTACACAACAAAGGTATTTTATTCGCAAAGTCCCGGCTTCCGCAACGGCATACAAAGAGAAATGTTAAAGAAAAAAAATTGAAGCCTGAAGCGTATCGTATTAAAAAAAAAAAATTACTTCAAGCATGATAATCCGGTGACACGGTAAAAAAATTATTTTCACCGCGGTAGCCGGTGAGCATAATGATAATGGTAATATTTGTTTTTAATTCAACTTCCGTGAGGTAGAAAAATATTAACGAGCGCAAAAAATTAGAACTGTTATCTGAAAACTTTGAATAAACGGACGGTGGAAGCCAATGTAACAGGTTTTTCCGAACAATCATTTTATTAACCCTACAACTCATGACTTAATTTTTTTACCTTCAAACGTATGACTGGGTCCGAACGCACCCCACGCTTTACTTGATCATAAAACCGGTCGTATGCTGATAAACAGACTTTCTCATACATGGTTTCCTTCGTTTTTTCATAAGGAAGACAATCGTGTACGAGAAATCTGACTTTATTTTTATTTAATTAATAAAAAACCCTTTTAGAAAAAAGAAAACCGGAAAAAATCAGCAAAAAGCTCATTTTTTCGCGTTCGCATGTGGTTCTTTCGGACGCCAGTCACGTAGGGTTAAAAAAAAATCCCACCCGGTTATAAAATTGATTCTCCCAAATATACCTCGGCCCAACACTTTCGTGCCTGCACGCAGTACGACTCACATCTTCGGCCGTAATTTTCATTCTTAAACTACGTTAAAAAAAAAAAAAAAAACTCTTCTCGTCCATAAAATAAACAACATTCAATTTTCGCCCGGCCGTAAGCCTGCGTGTAAATTTGCACGAGACCCGCGCGTAAGCGCCGCCGAAGTAGGCGAAGTCGGTCGTTGGCGCGCCGGAGCATCTCCGTGGAAGAGAGCGCGGCAGGCACCGGGCGGGCTCGAGGACCAAGAGACATCGAACGGTTTACGAGACGAGAGAACGTAACTGCGTCCCCCGCGCGACGCGCGGCACAATGAGGCATTGTACATTTGCAACCGAGAGTCCGGCGGAGTGGGGGGGGGGGGGGGGGGGGCGAGGGGAAAAAGACGAGGCGCCCACAAGGCATCGCCGGAGCGCGCTCTCATGGCTGTCTCTTCCTTTCTCTCCCGGTGCGCGCCGCGTGCTATTTTCAGCCCTGTGAGTTTGGCTCTCGAGCTAAAGCCAACCGAGCTTTCGCTCCGTGTCTCCCAACCCCCGTCCCCGATTCCCATCGATTCGAGCTCCGACGAGCAGGAGAAGCACCGGTGGCAACACCCCCTCCCTCCCGCCCTTCTTCCATCTCGCGAGCGACCTCAAGCCCCCGCGTCTCCCGCGTTCTCCGTCGTCCCCCGCGACCGTCCATCCGTCTCCTTCGCCCCTTTCGCCGTCTCGTTTGAGGCTGCATCGCTGTGGCTCCCACCCTTCGACCGGCGGTCGGCTCTTTCATCCTTGCCGCTCGACTTCTCTCGTTTTTCTTCCCTCGCGTCCTCGCCTTACTTTGTAGAACCCCCGAGCCGTGCAACTCGCCGCCGGTCTCACGCCCGCTAACCCGCAAGCGCGTACAGACCAAAAAAAGGACGCGCGAAAGATATGTTTTAAATATTCAATTTTTTCGCCCGGAAATTCATTCCGTATCGATCAGTGCCGGGCGTGCTGCTCAGCACCGAAGTACCGGGTACTTGTTTGGTACTTCAAATACGTGCTTGAGGTACACAAGTACTTTTTTTTACGATTTCAATTACCAAGTACAAATACTTTTTGAGTACAGGCTTGCAGTACGGATACTCGATGAGTAAAAAAACAGGACGCGCAAAAAATTCATTTTAAATATTAAATTTTTTGAACATGATTGCGAAAAGTACTTGGAAAAAATATGTACTTTGTATTTGAAGTACTTTTCGTACTTTGACCAGCTCTGGTATATTTTTCGTATAGCCGATATATATATTTTTTTCTTTTTTATATTTGTTCGGATCGTCGTATCTCGTAATATATGAATTGTATTTTAAAAAAGGTGTGAAAAGCATATTCAATATATGAAAAACATATCTTAGCATGTACTTTGTTTTTCCATGAGGGTAGGGACGACGAGAGTGGTAAAAAAAACAGGGGAGGGGGGGGAGATGTGATGCGGTAAAGTATGCGAGCCTGCGTCGCGAGGGAAGCGAGCAAAAAAAGAAGAACGGCGCGTCGAGTTCTATTGACTTGACTCTCGAGAGCCCACGTCGGCGTCTCCTTGCACTCGTGCCACGGGCAATTTATAAAGCGTTGGAAACAAACAGAGCGCCCGCAGTAACTTTGCGAGAAGGGCGCTGAGTGGCCCTCCGTACCTTGAGGCGATATTACACCACTCTTCCCCGGCCGAACGCGTGCTTGGTCGGTAACTAAAACTGTAGCACATTTTTTTCAAACCGTCCTGTCCATTTTCACTCCCAGAAGATACGCATAAGATACGTTTTCAGTGAAAGATATCTTGGGCGAATAACGAAAGGCCCTTAAGGAGGTTGGAGCGCTTCACGCTAGTCAAATGGGTGCCACATTTTTTAAAGTCGTTCATACAAACTTTTACACATCTATTGATTATAGTGGATGGTTAATTGTTTTACAGCAGATGTCTTGAGCTAGAGAAACATTAATTGCAACGGACTTGCAAAAATATTAACGGGTTTGTGCTGATTTTCGGAAAGGTATTCGTTTAGTTTCGTCAAAGAATAACCCGCAATTTTTCCTCGATTTTGATGTGTCACGGCTCATTCTCCTGCTCGAAAGATTCTCTACGAATTCATGGATCCTCCGCACTATGAACCTCCGTGTTCTTACGTAGGCTCAGTAAAATATATATCAATCTACCGAAAGATATCTCCAGCGGATAACGAAGGGCCCTTAAGACTTCGGCAGTAAGAATCTGTGATCCGAGCGGGCAAAATTCGTCCGAGCTTCGCCCGAGAGGCGAACCGTGAAACCTCGTTTCCACCCCGGCGCGTTATTGCGAACGACTGAAGGGACAGTGCCAACTCCGGCAGTCGTTTGACCCGGCGGAAAACTCACGTCCCTTGCTTTCTCGATGACCCTCGTTGTGCGATGCGAAGGAGTTCCAGCGGGCCGGGGCGAAACCGCCGAAATCATTCGTGGTACGTACGGAGATGTAAGGCGATAGCCGGACGACGAACGACCACCGAGCAAACCCGCGGGAATCGAAGGGACGTACAGATACATCGATATTCCGCGGTACACGGCTATCGCCCCATGGCGGAACAATTTTATCCAACCTTCCTTCACCCCGGGGTCCGGATATTGGCGAAGGCCGAAGGCTCGAGAAATATAGACACACATATATATATATATATCGGGAGTGAGGTCTTATCCTTCTCGAGTCTTCGAGCCTGCCCCGTATTTCATCCTTCCTCCACCCGGCAAATGCGCCCCTTCCGTATACATATCGGAACGACGAAATCTCAACTATGCATCTCTCTATCCGTCCTCCCAGAGCTCACTCCCGCTCTCGCTCGGAATCGGCGGAATCGATCCCCCCGATAGAATATCCCGGGTAAATTCGATGGAATGAAATACGGAGATGCATATCGAATTACTCTGGTTATTACCAGAGTAATTCGCCCATTGCTCGTCGGCGGAATCTATTAACCCACGTTCCCGTGCGCCGATCGACGAATGGCGCTTTGTTCTGTAACGTATATCGGGAATTCACGTTTAGTTTAAATAACATTCCTGGAAAAAAGAAGAAGATCGTGCTCCGTTTAATTATTTACTTAGAGACGTTTTTAGATCGACTCTTTGCATTCGTTTAGCTGATTATTTGTTAGTATTGTTAATTTATAAATAAATAAAATAATCCCCTATTGTTTCAGTCAGCCCTTCGACACAGTTCTTTGACGAAACGCTAGATACGATACAATCCGAAATACAGCTTCAAAGGGTTGAAGAACAAAACGCGACAGCTTTATTTATTTTTTACGAAAAAAAAAAAAAACTACAAATCAAGTATCGGATCTTCCCGTCTGTCATACATTCCCAATACCTCTTCCACACGTCAACGCGACCGAGCGTTGTTTAATCCCATACATTGTTCGTTATTTTTATTTTCACCTTTTTCCTTTAACTCTGGCAATTACAAAGCGAAATAGGGTAGACAGATAGACCGCGAAAGATCTGGGGAAACATGCAGAGCCCAGGCATTTGTGGAATTGCTGTTCCATTTCCGTGAGCCATCAGGGAGCCGAGAGCAGCGTACGGCGAAGGAGGGAAAGGGGTGAAATGCGAGATAGACAGAGAATGAGAGAAGAAGCTTCTGCATCGCTTCGACTGCCGGGGGCGGTCGAATTGTTTACGCTCGCTCTCGGCAGCCCCTCGGCACGTTGCCCGAAGCTTCTGCCGCTGCGGGAAGGGGGGGGGGGGGGGGGGGGGGGCGCTGCGTGGTACGAGGGTGTAAACAGCCGACAGTCGTTACAGGGCCAAAGTCGGGGAAAACAATTTTGAAGGGCTGGTGTCACCGTCTCGGCTCATGCCGCTGCCTCTCGGCGTTAAAAATGTTAATACTTCGAGGGCTGATGTTGCAATTTCGAATAACGATGTTACTTTTTAATTTAAAAAAAAAATTAAAGAAATATAAATTGTTGAATTAATTTTGAAGCATTCTATTGCGTGAAATTTCGTCACCAAATTGACCAGAAAAATTGCATGCGCCGTTTCGTCGGTGTTCAGTGTACGAAAATCGTGCGAATTATTTTATGCTCCCTTAAATATCTCAATACCAACGAAGATCGATATTATCCGTAATTATTAATACTTCGAGGTTTTGTGCCATTTCATTGCTATTTAGTAGTATACGAATATCGTGCGAAATTTTTTTTATGCTTCCTTGAATTTATCAACGGAGATCGATATTATCCGTAGGCGAAAGATTCGAAGCTTTAATCTCGCCCCATTTTTTTCCGATTCCGAAAACTGGGCAACCCCCGTCCAACTGGTACTCGTGGGTTCGGAAACGCGTACCGGCCGCTGTACGAAGCCTATGCAACCGTGTAGAGGTAAACCCGGCCGGGTCAACAACTACACTTATGCTCAGCGAATTGTCAGAACTATTGGCGTTGGATGCGCACAGTTTAAGCTTCGTGCAGCAGGTAGGCGAGCACACACGTACACGCTGCATTGAAGCCCGGTCTGCATCGAGTGTGCAACATATGTGTGCGATGTGTACCGCGATTTACTACTCCCAGCAGGAACAGTAGTGGAACGCAGTGGCAGTGGTTGCTGCTCGTACATATGCTCAGCGATTTGATACGGTATGGGTGAGGTCGCGGATATAAGTACAGTAGACGACCGCGTAAGTTGCACGCTCCGGAACGAAGCCGAAGGCACAACCGGATAAGTTGGATTCCCCACTACTCGCACCCATGCAAACGATTTATTTGGTTTAATCAAATATTTATTTAGTTAAAAATATATATTTATTTGGTTCAAATAAATATTTATTTGGTTCAAATAAATATTTATTTGGTTCAAATAAATATTTATTTGGTTCAAATAAATATTTATTTGGTTCAAATAAATATTTATTTGGTTTAAATAAAAATTTATTTGGCTTAAATAAATATTTATTTAATTTAAATTAATATTTATTTTGATACCTATATGGGAACGTATCAACAACATAAGCTCTGACAAGTTCGGGTTGAAATATACAAACCTCTATTTTTATTTCCTGTGTCACCAACAATTTTAGTTTGTACTTTTGTTTGTAAAACTTAGAGACGAATGATGTGATCGCAAAATTGAAAAATAAAACGAGTGGACGTTCGTGGATAATAAGTTGTTGGGAAAAGTTCAAACTATTTTTACTGTGTATTTAGTTTTCCCGACATGCACGTAGGCTGACTTCCACTGAAGGCCAATCGCACTTACGCATGTGATCGCAAAATTGAAAAATAAAACGAGTGGACGTTCGTGGATAATAAGTTGTTGGGAAAAGTTCAAACTATTTTTACTGTGTATTTAGTTTTCCCGACATGCAGGTAGACTGACTTCCACTGAAGGCCAATCGAACTTACGCGGTTGTGCTTTGTCCAACTTATCCGGTCGCTAAAACTTATCCGGATGCAACTTACGCGGTTGCCTACTGTATATATAAATGCACAGTGTATCCCCACGTATTTTGCATGGACATGGAACGCGACTTGCACGTATCATCAACGTGGATATCGATGAGTATGGGTAGTGCATATATATATACAGTCATATATATACAGTCATATATCAACTGGTAAACAGACAGAAGGGCGTATGTCGCACCGTTTAACACGTTAAAGTACGCGAGATACGCGGTTCGGTTTCTCGGCAGTCGATGAATGCATATGCCGTATGTGGATATCCGTGAAAATTCGTGTGTTCTAACAATGGGTGGTTTTCCACAAAAGTTCTAACGAACCCCACCCGATGAAATATTTCATAGAAATTGAATCACAATAGTGAAGTTTATTTAACGGATGGCTAAATAAACATGCACGAGTGCAAAACAGACAGAATTAAAATTCTGAATCAATTTTTCTCTGAAACGATTTTATAGAATGAAAAACCGTTTCGTCGAAAAGTGGTTTCAAAAATATTTTAAGACCATGTTGATCTTTATCCCCACCTTAAGTGAAACGAGAGTCTAAAATCCGGTATGAAAAAAAAAAAAAAAAATTCTCATCAGCTAATGAGGCGTCGGATTTCCCGCTACTTGCCTCAATACCTGCCCACTCTCGATTTCCGTATAAAAATTTGGAGCAGAAACGGTTCGATAGGCAGTAGAACAAAATAGAAGATAGAACTTACGCGGTTCTCTACTCTATATATAGATATAAATATGTATATAAATATATGTGTGTACACTGTATCCCCCGCGTATTTTGCGCGGATATGGAACGCGACTTGCACATAACATCAACGTGGACATCGACGAGTATAGGTAAAATATATATATATATATATATATATATATATATATATATATATATATATATATATATATATATATATAGGGTGGCAAGAAAAAGAAGGGCGTATCACGCACCGTCGACCACGTAAAACTACGCGGGATACGCCCTTCGGTTTCTCGGCATTCGATATATGCATATGCCATATGTGGATATCCATGACGATACGTGTGCGCATACGTCGGTGTGCATGTACGACAGAGAGACCGCGCTCCCGTATACATATGTTCCGTACCGGCCGATACATTATGTAGAAGCATAACCCTGGTATGTCCGTGTGTAGGCGATCGCGTCCATAGGATGCAACGGAGCTTGCGGCTCCCTGTCTCTCCCGCCCCTCGCAACGGGCACGGCTTGACCCCCCAGCTCTTTACTCCCCGCGACCGCCCGCCAACCACCGCGAGCGCTGCAAAAGCAAATCTCTATGAATAAACAAATAACTTTGATGCAAGAGGGAGAGAGAGAGAGAGAGGGAGAGACAGAGAGAAAGTGAACGGAAGAGCGATTTACGAAACGAGGAATGCAACGGGAGGCGCACCGACGGTGTCTTCGAATTTAGAGAGAAAATAAGGAGATATTTTTTTTTAAAGATTGTACTAACATTTTCACCGGATTCACCCAGTGCCATTAGATAAGTGAGAAAATATTTGCTTTGCATTATAACGAGCACTCGACACAACCGTCAGACATTCGTTCGCGCCCCGCTTGCACGGGACACAGTCGTGGTTTTAACCCTTCCAGGCTCCACGAATGTACGAAATTTTTTTGTTTACTCGAGTTAACCATTTTTCAAATAATAATAATAATAATAATAATAATAATAATAATAATAATAATAATAATAATAATAATAATAATAATAATAATAGTAGTAGTAGTAAAGGAAAAACGAGAGCAACAACACTAGGATTGCAACGAGTTACATAGTTTTATCGACCCATCTGGCTTCCGTCCATTAAGCAAACGGAATCCTAAGAATTTTTTTGCGACCTGCTGTAAGCTCGTGCGCGCCTGTATTTATACACACAAAAACGATTCGCGGCTATCCGCGTCGAAGCTTCGCCCGATCTATATCTGTGTGTACGAAGCACGCAAAGATTCTTCCATTAAATATGTACGAAAGGACGAGCACGCACGTTGTGCGAAATACGAACGGACGTGGGAGAGGCACGGACGGACGTAGCCGGTGAGAGAGAGAGAAGGAGAGAGTGAGAGAGAGAGAGAGAGAGAGAGAGAGAGAGAGAGAGAGAGAGAGAAAATAAATTGCAGCACGCGCCACCCTATACACAAGCCCGCACACTTTCCTAACCGGCAGCCAAGCCGGAGAAGCCCGTTCGCGAGACCTCTGCGAATAAATTGCAGCACAAACGCGGCACGCGCTGAAAAACACAACGGCAGATACGAACGAGAGTTTACCCTCCCCCGTTTCGAAGTCTGCAGTAGCGGACGGGCGCGTGTGTGCGGCAAGAGAGAACGGGACGTCCCATCATAAATCAAGTCCCCGGAGCAGGTTCGTTGCTCACATGTACAGCGCCACGGAGATCGGGATCGCGCTGTGACGGGGAATTCGGTGCATTGCGTGTGCTTTTCGATCGAGCGGGTGTTTCACACGGTTCTCCTCGCTAATCACTTCGTCCGGCTTCTCGTTCGCCCGTGGCTGACCTTGCACCAGACTCATCTACTAGCCGGCTGCCCCTAATCTCGTCGTCCACCCTCTCTAACCCTGAAGACGCTAGTCACGCTCCTATCGCCACCTAGCGTTATCGCCTTGATATATTTTACTTTATTCTGCGAATTTTACTTTCATAATTTATTACTATTTATTTGGTTTATTTTACTTTATTTTATCTTTACTTTTATTTTAGCTAATGTTGTGTACATACTTTATTCATACTGTGAATAATGCATTTACATAAGTATTGCAGTTAGAGTGTAAAGTATTTATACTATTGTTCGCTTAGATTCGACTACCTTTTAGATCTTCAAAATTTTACCCTGACGAACTAATTATGTCTCTCAATAGTCTATATTCTGGTATAAGAAATTTAGCATGTTCTCATTTCCCGGAGATGATAGCAGTAGAGAAATTAATAAATAAAACAGCTAATGTGCCATAATGTCCCATTAATTTCATCGGTGTCCTTGTAATTAACAATAAAAATGAATAGGCAGGTAAACCGAGGTGTGACTAGAGGTGTGACTTATAAAGCCAGTTAACATTTATAAGTCACACCTCTATCCGTACTCTTAGGCGCTACCGTAGCAACGCCCCCCACTCCGCACCCGTTAGTCTCGTTTCGGTACGATTTCGGGCGGTGTGACTTATAAATGGTTAATCAAATACACAGTGAGCCCGAAATTTGTTTCTTATCTTATAAAAGCCTTTCGGAGAAAAATTTTATGAAAATATTTTGAGATTACGTTCATCTTATGACCCTGAAGATATCTGCGAGAGATAAAATTTCATCAAGTTATAAAGGCTGCATTTCGCATCGCGCAAACTTCGCTCGGGCAAGTTCACTTGAAGAATGAAATTCTGCAAGTGAACAATATTTTTTCTTCCTAAAGCCGTGGATTGATGGAGACTTGCCAAAGATGAAATTTAATGTCATGCAGATATCTTCAGACTCATTAGATTTTTAGGCCCAACTTAAGAACATGTGAGACACCACGGTCGGTAATAAAAACTGTAATGAATATTTTCAACGACGCTGACCTCGGACGGCCGGAAGCTAATTCTTGCATGAAGTTGAATTGATGTCAGCGTCGTGTAGGAATTCGACTTTAACCGAAAATCGTTAGCATCCATAAAAAAAAAAAAATTACAGTTTTTGTTACCGACCGAGCGTGAGTAAGGAGCTTGCAGGGGAGGGCGGGGCGAAGCGGAGCAGAACTTTTATTTCAAAGAACACTTTTGTTTTATATCGGAAAATTTATCTAATATTAACAAATGGTTTTTTTTATGAGGTTTTATTAAGAAGTCTCGACCAGACCGGTGCGCGGTTTTCCAGGGTTAACAACACTTATATAGACTACCACCACGGCAGGGTACGGTAAACCCTCCACCGGCGTTGCTCTACTCCAAAGGCCAAGGATATCGGGATCCGCACAGGGGGAGATCTTGCGGTCGCGGGGAATACCAAACATCCCCCCGCATCGTTTGGTACATACTCGAGTCTTGTCCCATCGAAGACGTAATTAACCGTGTCTGCTATAACGTATCGGGTTATCTGCATACTAAAGTGGGCACCTGCTGCTATCGGCGATGCCGCCGACACTAGTTCACGGTGAAAACCGAAGGTGGAAAACTACTCCCGAATATGAAGGCATTAGTTAGATGAGAAGAGACGGAAATAATTTTATGGCTAAATTTTAAAGGGAAGCTACTTGAACGAAATTCAAAAAAATTTTACACGAAAATGTCGCATGAATACAAAAAATTTAATTTCTCGTCAACTAATGCGGAGTAGTTACGGTTTTCTATAAAATTTATAAACAAATTTGACCAGCTGATACATTTTATAAAAATTTAATCTCGGTAGTTAAGTTTATTTACGTGAAACGAAAGTGTATCCGGTATGAAAAATTTAATTTAATTTCTCGTCAGGTAGTACGGAGTAGACACGGTTTTCTACAAAATTCATAACAAAATTTCACCCGATGAACATTTTCATAAAAATTTAATCTCTATAATTAAGTTTATTTGAACGAAACGAAAATGTATAATTCCGTCTGGAAAATGTAATTAATTTTATCGTCAGTTAATGCGGCGTTGTTATGGTTTTCTATAAAATTCATAACAAAATTTCACCCGATGAAATATTTTATAAAAATTGGATCTCCTTAGTTAAGTTTACTCAAGTAAAACGGAAAGCGTATATAATCCGATATGACAAAAAAAAAAAGTTTAATCTCGACGAAGTGAATACCCGGTAGGTGCTGTAAAATTTATACACTCGCTGAAAGTGTTTCCGCGTCTTCAAAAGTTCGCCGGTGGGTGCGTACAGGCGAAGCACGGTATTCTCGCGGGTATAAAACTGGTACACGACACGAATAACGATATCGTGCTCGCGAGTACTGAATTCTTGGCTGCGCGAGGTAAAAAGAGAAAGAAAAAAAAAAAGAAAAAAAAGACGTAAAGAAAAGCAACGAGGCTCACAACATTGAATTACAACAAGCGATCGAATCGATACACACACACACATGGTGCCATTCTCTTCCTCACAAGGGCGCGCTGTGCATGCCGGGTGAAAAAAATAAAATAAAACGTTACGAGTAAATCATGGCACATTATACGCTCTATTGCGTTCCGGAAGAAAAAAAAACAAAAAGGCAGGGATGAAGGAGGAGATTAAAGTAGAACATATTCGCGAGATTTGAAACGCTTCGCGTCGTTGATCCGACGGAGACACGAAAGGGACAGCGCGTATGCGAATACGACACATTCCACCAACGTTTGCAACATAGATTTATGACATTTCCGCGTGTTGGATAACAGTCCTTGAACGAGACGGTCTTCCCCTCCGGACGACTAGAGAATCCATGCCGCGGCCGCGAGAAAGAACGGAACGGCGAGGGAACGAAAGAGACCAGGAAAGCTAGAACGGGTGGAATTTCCAACAAATATTTTTTTTTCCTCGTTCCAATCCACCGGACATACGCGGAGGCTCTTTGTAATTTTGTCGACTAAAAAACCTTCGAAGAATTCTCTCCGCGAACTGCATATTAAATTTACATCCCTGAATCTTGAAAAATAACGGTCGTAAAAAAAAAAAAAATCAATTTTTCCACTCCGATGAATGATCGTCGACGAGAGCGTGGCAAATTTCTATTATAATATTCTCCGCGGTATAAAATCACAAGAAAATAAAAAAAAATGAAAAACCTTAAAGCGCGCTCACAGCAGCAGCTCGAATAGTTACTCGCCTGTTACACATTCCTCGCCCGATTCTCATTTCCCCCTCCCGCCCACGGTCTCCGCGCGAGGGGACCATTTTCAATTTGCATCCAATTCGATCGGTCAAGTGGCTCGAAATTCATTATAAAGTCAAAGTTCCCGATGAATCGTGGAATACCGATCTAATCCGTTTGTGTATAAATCGCCCTGCGAGGCGCGCCGGGCACGCCGGGCCGCGATATAGTTCAGATCAACCGAACAGATAATGGAAAAGCGTTGCCGCCGGATGGACCGGATGCACCGGGAGTGCCATCGAGGAAAGTCCCGAGCGTTGCGGCCAAACGGGTCGTTCGAAAATTCGTCGGCCAGGGGTGGTAAAACAGAGCGCGTAGTTCGCGCCGTTATCTCAGGCGGCGTGCAAGTTCGCGCCGTTACTTCCGGTTCCAGCCCGGAAGCTCCGGGGCTCGAGCGGAAGATCGCGAGGACAAAAAAAAATCTTCTCTCCGAGGAACATCGAGGATCGCCCGTGTCCGGATCGTCCAATCCGGCGAACGCACTGAGTGTGCGTCGCGCGGGTTCGCACAGCTCAAGCTGTTACTCCGCTGGCGAGCGTCAAGGCCGTACCGTTTAACGACGAAAACGTACGTTGATCGGGCGCGCGCCGAGCACGAGAGAGCTGGCTCGGCCGCACCGAACGACGACACAACAGCGACGACGGATGAATGGGCGAACGAAGTCGAGCGAATCGACACGGAGAAGGAGAAGCAGAGGGCGAACGCCTGACTGGCTGGCGCGGCGCGAGTTAAATGCCAAACGGGAAAATGCCGGAGTAAACGATATTTTTTTCTTTCTTCGTAAAAGACCTCAGAGCTGATGATCAGTTGCACGCAGTGAGATACGGAGGGAACGTGGTAGGGACTCGTACGCGACGATAGCGTGAAAGACGGAGACACGCCGGGATTGCATCGACGATGATACCGGATTTATAAATTGTAAACGGCTCTTCGGGCTCGGGAGAAAGTGCGAGATGCGAAGTTTTTTTTTCGGGCTCGCGAAAATTAATGCCGCGTTCGTTGTGAAAACAAACGATCGTGAAAGCGAGGTCGGACGTTCGAAGAAACGTTCGGTTGGACAATAACATTTTTGTACACAAAAATTGTCCGACCTCGAGGCGACATTATTGTTATTCGGTTTTGCATCTTCTTAAGACGAATTCCCATCGCGCATTGATGTAATTGAGATATCGTAAAATGAAAAATGGCCCACGTTTTTTCGGGCTCTCGATAATTAATTTCGGGATCGTTGTGAAAACAAACGTTCGCGAAAGCGAGGTCGGATACTCGAAAAACATTTAGTTGAACAATAAGATTTTTTTTAAGTTGTCCAACCTCGACGATACATCGTGGCATTCGATTTTCTGTTTTCTTAACATCTTCGATTTGACGTTTTCCAACAAGTTTTTTGAGGACTCTCGAGAATGAAGTCCGCGTTCGTTGCGAAAACAAAGGTTCGCGAAATCGAGGTCGGACTTTCGAAAAACATTTAGTCGAAAAAATAAGACAACAAAAATCGTCCGATCTCGACGAAACATTATTGTTATTCGATTTTCCGTGTTCTCAACACGCCTCTGCATCAGGCATTGATGCGACAAAAACATTGTAAAAAGAAGAAAAAAAACACTCCTTTTTTTGGGCTCTAAAAAATTAAGTCCGCGTGCGTTGTAAAAACAAACGTTCGCGAAAGCGAGATCGGACGTTCGAATAAACATTTAGTTGAACAGTAAAATGTTTAAAAAGATGTCCTGCCTCGACGAGACATTATTGTAATTCGATATTCCGGTTTCTCAACACGAGCCTAAATCTCGCATTGACATAACAAAGATAGCATATTTAAAAAAAAAAAAAAACCGCTCACCATATAAAGTCCTTGCAGTGGCTGCAGAAGGTCGGCTGTTTGAAGAACCTCGGCATGAAACTGTGACCCTTTACCATGTAGACATTTTTCTTCTTGAGTGCGCCCTTACGGCCCCTCAGCTTCTTAGCGAAGGCGGTCGTGGCGTCACCCGGGCCGAGCGAGTCCTCGCACGTGTTTTCGTCGTCCGCCATCCTGTCCCGGTGTCTTCGTCCGAGGACGCGCGGATTTCCGGGCTAGACGATGGACCTGACACCACACGACGCGTTATCTATATGTATATATATATATATATATATATATGTATCACGAAGTACCGAATGCGTTAAAAACGCCGCGTATATCTATCTCTTCGCTTCGCCTCTACGCTCTCTATCTAGATCTATATACGCGCCCCTGCCTTCCCCCAGTCGTCCCGCCCGACCTTTATTCTTTTTTCGCTACTCTTGTTATTGTTGACGTCGTATTTTTTTTTTTTTTTTCGAACGAAATTTATCTCTCTCGCTCTGTCGAGCGCGACGCTCTATGCCGTAACGTGCCACTGACGCGGCCGACGGACGCACTACTGCTGCCGATGGTTCTACCGCTCGCCGGTGTAGCCGATGGCACCAGCCAGCACACGAGCGCACGCGAGAAGACGTGACGTGCAGGACGCGCACGGTAGCACCTACTCCGCGTAACGCAACGGGTCTCTCTCCGGCCTCGGTCGACTCTCCTCCTCCCCCCACCCCGCCGCCGCTCCGCTCGCCCTACCGCGCCCGCTCTCGCCGTAGCACTTTCCCCCACCCCGCCCGCCTTTCGCGCACGCACGCTCCGTTGAGCTCTCGGTGGCTCTTTCTCTCGCTCCTACACGTCCCTCCTTTATTATTATTTTTTTTTAATCTCTCGCCGTACACCGCCGAGTCTCTCCGTCCCTCCGCTCGGAGCTTTCCCGATCTTCCACCCCGCTCGTTCTCCCGTCTCTCTCCGTTTCTCGCCCGCAACCGCCGGATTAGCTGTCACCGCTCCAGCCGCTCTCTCGGACCGCCCGATAATTTTAGATTCTCGCGCAGCGGTTCGCCCGCGCCACTGCTCAGCCTGCGCCGCGCACTCGAATATCGACAACCGAGCGCGCGCGCTCTCGCCGAGCTCTCTCCTCTCCTCTCTCGTCGTGTGTGCACCCGAGAGAAGAGCGCACGACGACGATCGTCGTCCACACGGACCACCAGCGGCCACCGCCGTTAAGGTGAAGCGGTATAACCACCCGCCCACCTGCCCCGCGCCCTGTCGATAACAAAAACTGTACGGTCTCTGAATCGCGTTCGTTACAGATTTTTGTTACCGACCGAGTCGTTTCACGTGTCCTTAAGACCGTTTAAAACATCTTCCTCCCCGTCCATCCCGGGCTCAGTCGGTATCGAAAACTGTGATCAACTTTTCTCACGGGCTCTCGTATGTATGGTCGAAAGAAAAGTCACATCGAAGGCGGATTACATCTCGGCTATCGACGAGACTTTTTCTTTTATCGTGAATGCCAGGATCCGTGAGAAATGTTGATTACAGTTTTTATTACCGACCGCGGTATTGCGCATGCTCTTAAGAGCATGTGAAACACTCAGTCGGCAAAAAAAATTTTATGTATCGCATTCACAGATGGTAGACACTTCGCGAAAAAGCATTGTATTCACTGATGTATAATTTAATACCGCGTCAAGAATGTTTAAATGGCATTGATTCGAACAATGCAACTATCACTCTTGCACTCATATGTCGTGCGGTACATGTTTCACCTCACCCTAAGGCGATGTGAAATACCGCCACCGGTAACAGAAACTGTACTGAATGCCGTTTTGAAATCGCACTACAGTAGCCATGAGAAAAGAACATTGTCTTTCCCCGGGGAATCAGCAGACGCGGAGAAAAACAATTTTCTTTTTTCTCGGCGGTCTGCGCTCTCAAAACGGCATTCAGTACAGTTTTTGTTACCAACTGAGAGCGGGGCAGGTGGGCGGGGCGGAGAGTAGACCACATCAACTTAACATCACATCGCCTACGGCGTTTTACAGCCTCCGCAGCCACCGTAACACGGCAGCGAGCTTGTGTCCTCTTGCGCCCCCTTCCGTTCGACCTTTGTACTTTATACTTTGTTTGCTTTTTGTTTTTTTTTATTTTTTTATTTTATAACGCAAGCGTCGACGCAACGACCCTTACTGAAGACTCGCAATGTTTCGCTCGGCGCGTAAAGATAAGAGGGGAAAAAAAAATAACCGGTCTAGAGACATGTTTCTCTCCCGTCGTAGCTTAGTCACGAGACTCGCGAAGTCGGGAGGCAAAAGCGCAACCGTAATGTGCCTCGGGGGGGTAACGTGGAAAGTAACAGGGTACGTATAATAGAAAAAATTAATTAGGCAGCGGTAGGCGGGCGAGGGAGTGGGGACTCGGTGAACCCGGACAAAAGTGTTTGACCCTGTCTTTCCACCGCACGTTTCTCTCGGGCGCCTTCGGCCTCGCTGCGCGAAAGTTCACGAACGGCTTCACCGCCGTCGTCAGATGCACGAGGGATGGTTCGTGCGCACTAGCAAAAACGTACGACGCGCCGCTCACTCTATGCGCTACCGATGTTCCCGTTGCGATAGAAGTCTTTTTTTTTTCTTTGCTTGTTTTTTTTTTTTTTCATCGATGATCATCGGCGCGCAGCATGAACGAGCGATGTCCAAGAGAGATCCGTTTTACCGCTCGAATTGCAATTAACCGACGGAGGATGCACAGTCATGCGTGCAGAATTTGATTTTAAGGCCGAAGGACTCAATTCGTCCAAAGCACCATGGTGTGTATACACGGAGAGGAGCGAGGTTGGATGGACAGCAGGCGAGGGAAGAGGTGGGGGGGGGGGGGGGGGGGGGGCGAACTAAACGCTGTCCGGGCTCGCGCGAGGACACACAGGTCTTTCTTTCTCCTTCTCTCTCCAGGCGTTTATCTATCTTTCTCCCCCGGGCTCTGTGGCCTCTATGGCCTCGAACCACTCGACCGGAAAGACCGTAACCCTAGTTGTAACGTATACGGGTCAATAATACCCCTAGGGATTGGGCTATTTTTAATAGCGATATCGTGCATCCGCTCGACGTACACTCGTACCGAGTGTTTGCATCGGGCATGCCGCTGCGTACTAGCGGGGAGCTCCCTCGGGAGCGCGGATCGCCATCGGCCACGCCGGGACACCCCGGACGCGAACCTCGAGCCGGCAACGACGCCAAACCGGCCAGCGCATTCGAGAATTCCTGCCGACCAGTGCGGAGGCAATCGACGCCCCAAAAAAGATGGCAAAACCGTGCGCTCCCAAGGTCGAGGAGAGATTCGATTGATTGCGCGGACATGGCTCCGATTGTTTGCGAAATAATGCGGGGAATATACTGTGGACGGAGAAACTCGGGAGAAAATTGAAACTGTGCAACTGCATTGTAATACGGGGCGTTTTTCCTGCATAGATTTCCCCGAGGGTACTTTTATATTTTATGGCCTCCACTCAGCGGTTGCATAATTGAATCGACTGTGACTACGCGTTCGACGATCGATTTCATTTTGTGCCGAGGTGGGAAATAAACAATGCGAGTCACTAGAAACGGGGGAGCTAATTTAATTTTGTTGCTGAAGTTGAGAATTCGCTTCACGGAATTTTTTATTCCATAAGAACTATTATTACCATCTTGAATGCGTACGTAAACTTTACGGTACAGAGATTGTTCCGAAAAAATGCTATACGAATCTAGTGCAATCGATATCCTCGACTGTACACATTTTTTTTCTCAATGCAGTATCTTGTTAGCGGAATGGACAAATTAAGAACATAGAAAAGAATCCGCGATCATCGACATAACAGCTGACTAACTCGCTATATAATCAACGAACACGTGAGAGTCTTTCAACGTAACACGTGAGAGTCTTGCGTGGATAAAAAAAAAACGAAGCCTCGACTTCCGACACCCTCATTAACACTGTCAGAGGATTACGGGTTAACCCTATTATCGATGATTGAAATGCGATAACGCTTCTCACCATTTAGTTGCACAGCCGTGTGCCCTAGCGATGCTTCATCCGCCGACAGAAGGATTATTCATCGTCGAGCCAGCCAGTTAGCATCTGCGATTGGTATTGGCCGAAGCTGGCAATAATTTCCTCGCGTAACGAACCCTGTCGTCCCGATGCGCATCATCGGAATGCCAACAACGCAAGCAACCCCTGACTCCTCATAGACTCATCCAAAATTCAAACGTACCCGAGAATCGCCGGCGCGCCATCGGACGTTGATTCCTCGAACTACGCTAGTTCGAGCGTTCGCCGACGGGCGGCGCTCCGAAGAGTTTTCAAAACGCGCCCCACCCACTTGACAGTACGAGCGCGTTGTGCGTTGAATCATACAGTCCCGTCGCACAAACACGTCCATGGTTTCTCGACGATACAGAATTATTGTTTTCTTTACGCGATACATAGAACGATTGTTTATGAAATTTTTGTGAAATTTAAAAAAAATATGTATCGACGTTATCTCGGTGCATTGCTGATCGTCGGCTACTTGTCGATAGGTGAGTTTATATTCGGTCAATAATGAAAAGTTCGACCGAGCAACTTGATTGTTTCGCGTCGGTATTCTTTCAGGCAACGCCCTGGAGTGTTATGTGTGCACCAAGCAGGAGGGTAACGTGGCTAAATGCCTGAAGTCTATAGCAACGTGCGAACAGGGAGAGGACGTTTGCGAGACGGAAGTTCGATGGGGAAGTGAGTATCGAATTCGGCCGTGAAACGATCGCCCAGGTCGAGAGCGGTTTGAGGTTAAACCCGTGACGATCAACAAGTGTTCTCCATTTTTCGATGTAACCATCTCGAGTTTTTCAAACCCAAAGGTGCTCCCTACTGGACGAACGGCGGACGAAAACAATTCTACGTGTCGAAGAGATGCGCGACGAAGGCAAATTGCGAGAGAACTAAAAAATCTAATATGAAACTATGCAGCCTGCTGTGGTACCAGGATTGGACCTGCTCCGATTGCTGCGTCGGCGATCGTTGCAATTATTTTATTTTCGTAAGTAAACTTTTGCAAACATTTTATGTCAAAACTTCGTATTTTTTTTTTTTTTTTTTTCTAAACTATGTATGCTTATGGAGGCTCGTCTGCTAGTCGAGTTGTTAATAACTGTAAGTCTTTCGTACAGCTTCGCTGAGCCGGATTTGTTTTGACCCATTATAATTTAACCAGCTATGGTCCGGCAACTATGGTTTAACAAATTATGGTCTGACAAATTATGGTTTGATCAATTATGTTTTGACCAGTTATGGTTTGACCAATTATCGTTTGACTAATTATAGTTTGTCCAATTATCGTTTGACTAATTGTGGTTTGAAAAAGAAAATGAAAAAAAAAAAACTCACTGCGATTTTTTTGTTACTGTTTCAGTCGAGCGGAAATAGGCACACTATTTCTCTAACCACGCTGTCGGTGGTGTTGGTCACGTCGCTGTTTGGAGCATGGACGATGCAGTGAAGTGATCTGGAAAAGAAAGGAGCATGAAGATCTCGTGATTTCATGGACTGACGTTTTAGTCGGCGATTAAACGAGCGATAGAGTGTACCCGCGTTTATTTTTGCGCGAACATGTTGACTAACAATTATTAAGGCCGTTCGGCGTCGGTTTACAGTCTTAGGAAGATGTATCCGTTAACAATCTCCGTCCGGTAGTATAGAACATACGTCGCAGGGCGTTTATGCGTAGCACAATTAGCGCCACCACTGCCTCATACAGTTTTTTAGAACAAAACGTGTACATACTTGTTGTATGTATAGAAGGGGTATGACCGTCCAAAAATGCTCTTAGCATTGAGATTTCTTTAGATATATTTTTTTTTATCGACACGTATTGCAGTCTAACGAAAAAATTGTACACGAGAATACGAAAATTTTAAAAACGAATTTTATAATTTTTACGAAAAGTTTATATTTTTTGTAATTTCTAGATTCACATGTTTTAGAAGACACGCTGTGTTAATCAATAATCACGTACAAAGATGATAGACTAGATTTTTCATTTGCAAAGATGTCAGGACCAATGCGACATATATGTTTGTCGACGGGACTGCGGTTAATTTTCGTCCGTGGCCTTCGGAACGTTTTGTTTCGGATTTCCAGTAAAGAAAACAACTCCGAAGAGCATAAACGAAAACGATCGACAGCGGTTGCGGCGACGAAGATCGGACTCGCGATATCGAATAAATAGGTCTGCACAATTAACTTCTTTTCAACGAACTTTAATTTAGCAATGAATAAAAAAAAATCGTGGAAAGTATAGTGTAAGAAAGGTGATCCGTCCACCGTTGAATGTAATCGACTATATTTTTAACGAATAAGCAACCGTCCATTTTTATTAGTAATAAAATTAATGAAGAAAAAAGAATATATATATATACATCTAAATTATACGCTGTTGAAATTATTTCAATTCCGAGTAATCCATTTTCTGTGATGTGCCCCAATTACAGAGCGATTTCGAATTTTATCTTGGATTCTTCGATCGATTAGATAAACACACGAGCGTTTGTAGCTTGTTTATCCCACGCGCCTATCGTCGCCGTGCCTTGTCTCCGTAAAATCGTTGACGATATTCTCGTATCTCTGATATTTCATAGACGCACATAAGGTCCTCGACTATTCGAACAAATTCCCACGATAGCTGATCGAACAGAGGACTGAGCAAAGCAAAACCCTTGAAGTTTATTAATTCTCGAACTACCGAACGATCTCAACAGATGTTCGATTCCCTGTGAATGCCAGCCGTCCTAGCTCGTTCGTGATCATCCGCATCGTTATCATCGGTCATAAAGATAAAGAGAGTACAATTATTTCTGCGAGTGCAATTCTTCGACAGTCGCATTGACGCCAGGTGCGCGAACCGTACCACGGTGAAAGGTACATTGGTTGACTTATCGGAGGACCGCGTAAATTGGTGAGTAAATACAGAAAAAATAAATAAATGCGTACAATAATTAATTTCGAAAACGACGCTCATATAATCGAACGTTCGCGTTGCATTTCAAACGGCACGTGCAAGATGTATCGTCACTAGAGTCACGACCGCTCGCGAGGGACGGTGGGAGGTAAAAAAATTAACATCACCTCGTACGATAGAAATTCTAGTTCGGTATGATAATCGACGATCGTCATTAGTTGCAAAGAAACGGGTATCGATGGCTGCTCGGCTTCCTCGATATAAGTGGGGGCACGGTCGATCCGCGAGCTCCAAAGACACAATTATTCGATCAATTGAATCGGCTAAAGTGTGATGAGTCGCTAGGCCAGAGTACGAATTTATTCCGAGGCGTCTCCGACAACTGACCGATCGTTGCGCGTCGAACTCGTGGCATCCTGATAGAACGTTATTCGCGACGATTGCGTCGAGTTTTCGCTTCGTTATAATATCTTAATGGATTACGATTTAACGAAACTCGTTGCAGTGAGTACGATATGACGAAAAAAAAATTGGAAATTGCAGTAAGAGTGTTTGTACGGAGTGAAGAGATTAGTCGAAGCTGATCGCAAAGATGAAGCGAACAAGTGAGACTCACGTATAATTAATTTATCTGCAGATGGTACGGGCGATGAGGGCTATGCGCTTCGACGCCGTGATGAAAGCGTTTACGAGGAAGAAGAAACTCGGTGCGCCAGGTGAGTGCGGACTCGCGAGGTGTCTTTCGACTCTCGATCTCACGGCACTGGGCATCGGCTCGACTCTCGGCGTCGGGGTCTACGTTCTGGCTGGCTCCGTTGCGCAAAAAACCGCCGGTCCAGCTGTAGTCATCTCGTTCGCGATCGCGGCGATTGCCTCGATGTTCGCAGGTGATCTAAGCAAATAAAATAATACAGTCAATAAATGAATTCGTTAGCTATTGTTTCCGTTACTGTCCGAGTGTGTGAATTATATGTCGTATGATTTGCATTGCAGAATAGAAGTTTTCTTTGATAAACAAGTCGTACAGCCAATATTTTTGTTGGCTTTTTCAAATTACTTTTTCGGAATTATTATAAGAATTGACGAACTGGTTTTTAACGGAGTAAGAAAGTGATTGAATTTTTTGGTGTTCTGAAAAAATTATTTCCTTTTTGCCTAATGATCTAAGCAAATAAAATAATGCAGTCAATAAATGAATTCATTAGTCTTTGTATCAGCAACTCATCGACTGTCTCAATTATACTTCGTACGATTTGCATTGCGGAATATAAATTTTCTTTGATAAACAAGTGATCCACTCTGCTACCAGACAGCCAATTTTTTGTTAGATTTTTTAAATTCTTTATCGTTGTATTTTTATCGGAGTGAAAAAGTGACTGATTTTTTTTGATTTCTTGAAAAGTTCTTTTTGTTTTATCAAGGTCTGTGTTACGCTGAATTCGGTGCAAGAGTGCCGAAAGCCGGTTCAGCGTATATCTACAGCTACGTGACGATGGGCGAGTTCATAGCGTTTCTGATAGGCTGGACTCTCATCCTCGAGTACGTAATCGGTTCGGCCAGTGTTGTTCGCGGTCTCAGCACTTACGTCGATGCTCTCTTCAACAACGCCATGAGAAACGCCTTCGAGTCAGCAGCCCACATTCACGCCGATCATCTGTCCTCGTATCCGGATTTCTTCGCCTTTGCCGTTACGATTGCATTCTCTGGTTATAATTGATTAAATTCGCACCGGAAACTCTATTTCAGTGCGAATCGCTACTGTTAAGCGATATTCCTTCAAGAGTATCTTTATCTTTCTGCGTCCATTTACGATACTGACTGGGTTGGTTTGGTTCTTTTCTTCGCAGCCGCTCTCGCATTCGGCGCGAAGGAATCGTCACTGGCGAATAATATATTCACCCTCATAAATCTGGCTGTCGTTCTCTTCGTAATATGCGCCGGATCTTTCAAGGGTACGTATAGACTTTTAATTGTTTATCATTATAAAACCGGGACGAGCCCGATTACAATCGATGAGAATCCCCATCAACCTAAATGATGCAAGACGTACGACCCAACAAAAATTGAAAATCTTGGTTTTGGTAACGTGCCGTGTTTCCGATTTATTCCAGCGGACTCCGCCAATTGGAGACTCAAAGTCAAATGCACGGAGGACGATTGCAAGCAAGGCACGGGAGGATTCGCGCCTTACGGCATATCAGGGATAATAACCGGTGCGGCGACGTGTTTTTACGGTTTCATCGGTTTCGACTGCGTCGCGACCGCGGGCGAGGAGGCTCGCGATCCGAAAAAGTCGATACCCATAGCGATCGTGGCTTCCTTGACCGTTGTGTTCCTCGCGTATTTCGGTGTGTCGGCCGTGCTTACCATGGTGCTTCCGTACTACGAGCAGAATCCCGACGCTCCGTTTCCGTACATGTTCGACTCGATCGGCTGGAGATGGGCGAAGTGGCTGGTTTCTCTCGGTGCTATTTGCGGTCTCTGCGCCAGGTCGATAATCACCAGCTCTGTCCTGTATACAAACCAAACATCAATCCGTTCCTTACGATAATATTATCCGCATTCCAGTCTGCTCGGTGCAATGTTTCCGCTACCCCGAGTAATATACGCCATGGCGTCCGATGGGCTTATATTCAAGTGGATGGGAACGGTGAATCCACGATTTCACACACCTCTCGCGGGGACATTCTCCGCCGGACTGCTGACCGGAATTCTCGGAGCGATCTTCGAACTCAGCCAACTCGTCAACATGATGAGCATCGGAACCCTCCTGGCGTACTCCATCGTTGCCGCTTGCGTTCTTATATTGCGGTGAGACATACAACTGGAATATTCAACTAGATCATTCACGTTTCGTTAAAAATTCGGCAATTTTTATCAGTCAGCGGGGAGCGGAGGGAACAACGAGACAAAACGGACCCATGTACTCCAATTTGTTTGTTTTATTTTTATTCAAGGACATGTGAAACGACTCACACGGGAACCACCATCTGTAATGAATGCGATTCAGAGACCGTATACTTTTCGGGAAAAAGCAAACCATTAGCGGATGTACAATTTATTACCGCGCGTTTTATCTGAAACGTCAACCGATTTAAATGGCATTAATTCGAAAAATGCATCGATCTGTCTCGCACTCATATGTCACGTGGTTCATCTTTCACATGGCCTTAAGGCAGTATTTGCGGACAGTCCGACCTGACGTGAGTTCCAACAAAATTGAGACAGGAATCGCAAACACTTCTTGATGAGATAAAAATCTGAACAAATCGAGTATGTGGAAGGTACTGAAAAGATTAATTTTGCATAATACTAATTCTAAAATGTTATTAACAAATGAATGAAAAAATGTTGTTCAGCAAATCCTCCGGCAATCAACTTTCTGTTCATATGACAAGGAATTGTTAATCTTTTTAAACACGTATGCATTTTTTCAGAATTTTGTGTAATCTTTGAAAATTGTTTTTTTTATAAACTAATAATCGCAAGTTTGAAACATTACACAAAATTCTGAAAAAATTTATACGAATTCTATGAAATAAAGGGATTCATTTGAAATTATTATTTATGCAAAATCAAAGGGCTTGACATAATTAATACTGCTGATTTTGTCCGGAAATTTTTATCGAATCAAACTTTTGGTGGGAATGTATGTATGATACATCCTTAACAGCCTGTTACAATACGATTACCGAATGGAAACTTAATATAATTTTTTCGTTTTACAATTGCGATTAAAATTTTTTCTCAGATACGAGGAGAGCGAGGCATACGAAAAGAAAGTGGACCGTGATCCGCGAACGTTAACGTTCGTCCTGAAGCAACTCGTTAACGCTAATAAACTGAACCATTCGACGAGGCTCACAGCTCAAATCGTCACTTACCTAGTATTTCTCTACTGTATGTATTTCTTGATAATCGATCGATCATTCGTCTTGTGTTAAATTTTTAACCAGTCCATCTTATTTATCAGTTGTCCTATGCATTTGCACGACCGCTCTGATTCCCGCGTACGCCGATGAAATCTCCGAGGGTAAGGTGTGGATCGTATCGATTCTTGCTGTTCTCTCGAGTCTCCTAGGATTGACCCTATTCTTCATCTACTGCCAGCCGAATTCCGGCAAGAAGCTCTCTTTCTCGGTGAGTCTTCGAACCGGAGAATCACACTTCGCAGAGCTTGTCGGTAATCCAGATTTCTTCCCGCAGGTACCGATGGTGCCTATTTTACCAGCTACAAGCATACTCATTAATGTTTATCTGATGATGATGCTGGACGTTATGACATGGATAAGATTTGCAGTGTGGATGGTCGTAGGTAAGTAATATCTCTGTACGTGATGCGAAACTCGTCCTACCCAGACTCACCGCGCTCGGTCGGTAACAAATCGTTTTCCCTATTTTCTCTTGCACTGTTAACATTTTCAGCAAAAGCAACTTCGGATTTTGCAGGCAATAGATGGATGCAAGAATCCCAATGCGTTTTTGTACGAAATATCAATTAATCGATTAATTTACAATCCCAGAGAATATGGAGAATGCAGGTTGTTATCGATCTTACTATTTTGCATAACCTGAAGAAAAAAAACACTATTGGAGCAAAAAAAACAATGAACCACTTATGAATAGGGTTTCAATTTGTTCGCTCAGGATTTTTTTACCACCATTAGTATTTACTCGTACAAGATTAGATCCAGGTGGTTAAAAAAAAAGAAGAGATCGATACACGAGCAAAATTATTGTTACAGGTCTATTGATATACTTCTCCTATGGAGTATGGAACAGCACGGCGCGGGAAAGGGAATCTACAGTAAAATCTAATGGTGTGTGTGAAAATTAGATATGTAAAATATGATATAAAAAAAAAGTGTCCATTATAATATGTTACCGAAAGTTGAAACTTGCATTTTTCACACGCTTTTGTAAATGCGTGTGAAAAAATGCAATCAGATGCACTTGTCGAAGAATCGTCGCATCTGATTGGGACTTAAATTTTTTTGCTATTACCTTTGTATTTGCTATACCTTTGAACACATGTCAATGACCTTTCTGTGTAAACGGAAGAAGAAAACGTCGAATGATAGCCGAGCAAGTCGGAACCATCTTAGAATTTTAGCGTTTGAACTCTTTGCCTCTCCTGATCGTCTCGAACGTTTTTATCCCGATCGTTTGCGCCGACGATTGCGCGTCAGTGCCAGGGTTTTCTTCGTCGTCTCGTTCGGACGGACATTTCTTCCGCATTTTTGCGAACTTCGTATATATATATCTGTAAAATATATGCCAAGTTCATGTTATCCGCGGGGAACATATGAATTCCCGTCGGCACAATTCTTCGAATAAAGAATTTAAGAATCCGAGAATTCTTTGGGTATTCGTTGCGATACTCACGATTCACCGTCCACGAGGGTTTGTAGAGGTTAGAACTCATCGTGTATTTGCCGGGAGACCGCAAACCGACCGGCGCTTTGCATTAATTCGATTTATTTGTAACCTGATCTAAACTTCGTCCAAGATAAGCCTCTTCGAACGTATCAGTGTGTTGTAATATGAATTAGTCGAGAAATTAACAACAACTCGTGTAAGTTCGGAAAGATGCTTTTGGAACACCAGATCCTCGTTTGTTAGCGGAGTGCGCACCGACGCTGCGCAATCCCCTCTTATGGGCATCGTTCCGTGTACGCCTCGGCGGTCAGTCGAGGTCAGCTCGTCGCGTCGGTCGGATCTGTTCTTATTCAGTAGCGTCGCAGTAAAAACTCGTGTTCTCTTTGTCCGTTATGTATTGTTCTATTGCGTTCTCCGCGAATATGACTGTTCTCTCCTGTGCATATGTATTACGAATATCGCTCGCAAGTGATGCCGTGAAAGGGTATGTCGACAGCATTAAATTTATCTTACAATTTAACCGATAAATCCACGAAATGAGCAGTGGATTCGCTCACATTCCCGATCCAAAATACATACAAAATATACACAAAAGCGAAAAGTTTATTATACAGTATGAAAAGCACTTTCGTTATGCATGTATCGTGCGGGGAACATGCCTATACCATACTACGCTTTAGAAACATACCAGTCTCGATAATACATTTGCTATTTACACTTTACAAATTGTTCGCTTCACCTCATCGACGCCATTTTAGCTAAGTCGTGACGACAGCGATCGGGAGCGTCGAAAATGCGGTACGTGAGAATACAGAAAAGCATGGCTTAGTAAATAAATACAGGTACTTCGTGGCTAGTTATTTCCTATGATGCGAAATACCGCCGTGGGTCAAAAAAACTACTGAATGCCGTTTTGTGACCGCAGTTCAACGACCTAAATGCAAATTGTCTTTCAAATTGTAATGCGAAAAAAATTTGTCTGACGGGTATGAGTTTATAGAACAAGTCGAAGGCAAATGCTGTAATCGTACAAGTGCAAAATTTTATTTCACAACGTGTGAAAATGGGGCTTTGAAAACCGCAATTTTCCCACCGAGCGATATAAAGATAATTTTTTTTTTTCTCGTCGAACTGCGGTCTCGAAACAGCATGCAGTATAGTTTTTGTTACCAATTGGGCGCGGTGCAGGCGGGCGGGAGGTCACACCGCATCACCTTGACGGGCTTAATTGTACAACGTATCTTACTGGAACTCGTAATCCTCGAATCCTCACGAACGGCTACGTGTTTTTCGGCGCAATAAAATTTAATTGCGTCAAAACCGGAATTAGTCGTATCGTGGCAACGCGAGTGAAACGAACCGAATGACCGGATGAAATTATTGCTGACTGCTCGCGCGAATCTGTCGCGTTATCGCCAGTCCTTACACTCAGTAGACTCAACCGTGAAAATAATTAAGTATACTTAATTATTTTTACGGTTGAGTTTACGGTTGAGCAAACTGTATACAGTTTGCTTGGAATAAATAAGAAAATAAATAATAGCCTTCGACAAAACGGGTCACTTTCGAGGGGTGAGCTTGACGTTCAAGCCATTTTTGGCTCTGATGATGAGTTCCGCCGTAATGCAGACATCTTCACGACGTTCGGCCGCTTCTATTTTGTACCTTCGTAGAACTCCGGATATAATCACCTTCTCCTCCAGTAGAGCAAATTTTTGACCTGTGAATTACGAGAATTCGTCAATTGGTCGAAGCTTTCTTGTTTCGAAAAATGATCAGTGAAGTAAACTATATATATATATATATTACCGGGTGTACAGAAAATACGATTCAGAACGAAAACTTACCGATGCAATTTCTTGGACCGGCGCTAAACGGGATATACGCGTACGGATGACGGCCTATAGAATTTTCTGCAGAGAAGCGATCGGGATCAAATTTGTCGGGATTCGGAAATACCTCAGGGTCCCGGTGCAACATTGGCACGAGTATCATTGCCGTGGTACCTTCGGGGACTACGTATTTTCCTACAAACAAAAGAAAATTTATAATACCCAAGGTCATCATAAAACAGAACGTTCCAATTACCGCGTTGGGTTTCATTCGGTCGGACTGCAATGCAATATTATTGACCGCTATTAACAATAATAATACCACAAGTTATAAAAATATTAAATTAAAAATTAATTTACCAATTTGTACTTTCTCGGCGATTCTTCGACCGAGAAGCGGAACACTGGGATACAAGCGCAGGGCTTCTTTGATACATCTCTCGAGGTACTTCATACTTTTTAAATCTCTTAGAGTAGGTCGACGGTCCCGGTCACCGTCGTCAAAGATTTGTTCGAGTTCATCCATTACCGTTTGCTGGAAAAAAAATCATAAT
This sequence comes from Amblyteles armatorius, assembly GCA_933228735.2. Taxonomy (NCBI): domain Eukaryota; kingdom Metazoa; phylum Arthropoda; class Insecta; order Hymenoptera; family Ichneumonidae; genus Amblyteles; species Amblyteles armatorius. The sequence continues at coordinate 19,960,286 of OW121687.1, read as the reverse complement.
CGTAAAAAAAAAAAAAAAAAATTATCGGTAGATCAGAACTATCTCGCTTACCTGATACTCAGGATGGCATCCGAGTAAATATAGCGTCCAGCACACAGCGGACGAAGTTGTATCGTGACCCTAAAGAAGCAGTAATTCTTGATCACGTCGTGGGAGTAACTTACAAATTATATCTATTGGTACTTTGCGATACGAGTGCGATAAAGCGAACATTATACACAGGTTGTGTAGTGCAGTGCGATCTACGTCACAATCTTCGAGTAATTTTTGCTATACCGCATCACAGTATCGCATAATATTTTTTGTAACAAGTGCAGAAAAAGTGTTACTTCAGTGCCTGCCGAGGGTGACGTAAGAACTACTTTCCTACTTCTCACCCGTAGGAGCGTGCGAGAAAGTAAATTTCCGTGCGAGAAGTAAAATCGGCCCAATGTGCGCATGCGCCGTGTCATTGCTGCAAAGTGCCATTTACGGCACCCTCGGCAGGCACGAGAAGTAACATTTCTCACGCATGCGTTGCCAAAAATTAATTATTCGCGTTGGTCAAGTACCTCAAACATAAAAGTGTCGACCTCTTCCCGTATATCTTCATCCGTCAAGAACGACCCATCATTGGACGCTTCGATCAGAAGATCCAAGAAGGCCAATCGCTTCTTCTTTCCGTTTAGTTCACCCGTAAGTTCTGGCGAAAAGAAAAGTCTTTATAACAGGCTGGATATTTCTTATTTTTTCTAGCTTCACGAATACTCACTCTCTTCGTTAGTTGCGTTGACGCGTTCCCTTTCAATTTCTTTTCGTCTTTCAGAAATGACCTTAACGCAACACACGAATACATGATTTTCACCACTACAGTACGATCCCTCTTAAATCGACACGCGAACATTGTTAACGGGTTAATTTGAATCGTTCTCATGATAAATATTCTACCAAAACTACGCGGACATCCAAGAACTGCTCACCTTGTACGAAAAATTGTGCAACACGCGAATGCATTCTTGGTGTTTTTTGTAGAGCGACGAGAGACGAAACAGCATGTCCGGATGATACCATATCGAGGTTTGCCGCGTCTGTATAATACTGCCGATTCTGAAAAATGAAAAAAAAAATTAATAAAAAACAAAAAATTATTCAAATAATTTATCTCGATATGAATTATTTTTAAAAAAAAATTTCTGATTGTTTTCGATTTTATCGTGACCCCTCGTATGATTCACTCGCATGCAATACTCGACAGATATATCTCCTCCCCAGATAAGGTAACCCGAGAAGCGGAGGAGACAATCTCTCAGATAAAGTGCAATGCGAGTTAACTTGATGACATTCTCACAGCAGATACCCGATTGGGCTTATCCCCACGAAATCGTCCCTTCCCCCGTTGAATACTCACTCGTAAACGGCACGTACGTAATCGCTGTCGCTGTCGCTCTGAGCGAACACCTGTCGACCCATCGCCGTCTCTGCGATACGGAAAATTCGATACTGAGCACGTTTTTTAAAAATTATTTTGAAAAAAAAAAAAAAAAAGATCGCCGATTGTAATTTTACCGCAGATTATATCGAGGGTGCACAGTGTCACGTATGGAAAGATGTTGAAGGAATCACGCTCGATATCGAACGATAATTTGTCGATCAGTGTCTCCGTTTGTTCGCCGAAAACCTCGATAAAGTCCTCGAGGATGTTGAAGTGGAATGTCGGCGTCAAGATTTTTCGTCTCTTGTGCCATTTGCTTCCTGTTTAGTGGGGGGGACAATATATATATATATATATGTCGATAACTGGGTGGAGTAACGGAGTGGCAAATAAAATTGTTTTGTTTACCAGAACCGGTCAGCAGTCCGGTGCCCAGCCAAGGCTGGAGAAAACGATAATCCGAACTCTTGTTGATGTGACGATTACTGCAGAGTATAGATTCGACCGTTGACGCTTTGCTGAGGAAGACGTAGGCATTCTGACCGAGCCAAGCTTTGTTTATACCCTCGCTACTGCCCCACATCTTTGCCATGCCGATCAGACGTTGGAAGACCTCTGAAAATACACCCTACATATATGTCTATGGCTTGTTCGATATTGATTGGCAAGGACGCTACGTTGCTTCAATTAATTTTTTCAAAATTTCATATTTTTAAGAAAAGAAGTTAATTTTTGTTTAATCGAAAAAAAAATATGGCAAAACTTAAAAAAGTGAGCATATTTCCAATACTAGCATGGTGAAAGTTCCGACAAAAGTGTAAATGGATATGTACTCTTCCACAGCGGTTTCCGTGGTGTAGTGGTTATCACATCCGCCTAACACGCGGAAGGTCCCCGGTTCGATCCCGGGCGGAAACATGTTTTTTTTGCTTCCGTTCAGCAAGCATTTTTTTTCCAATTACTTAACGAGTATGAATTAATTTCTTTTTGCGTTTTGGGCAAAGGACATTGCGTATTGTTAATTTATCGCTTCGTGGATTAACTGTCGGTACAGAGAAAGGTTAACTCACCGTCGTGATCCACGTTTAGCTCGATAGTGTTCCCTAACAGAGGAAGCCCCCGTGGTCCCGGGATTTTCTCGAAATACTTCCAATAGCGCTTTTTTTTTACTCGCCAGCATCGCAGAAGCCACAAAATTAAGCACGTCAGAAAGACGAATGTAAAGAGGTGCATTGTTTTGGTAAACGTTTCCCAATCCCACGAAACCCATTTTTCCGGAAGAAATATAAACATTGCGGCTACTGTAGTCGACGAAAAATTGAGCAACGAAGTTTCGCGCACTGTATGTTTGAATTCCTTTTAGTATAAGCTCGAAAACAATAAATAAATTTAAAAAAATCGAGAGAACTCTGTCAGTACGTTTGATCGCGTCGACCTGCACGCATGCGAAACTGAAACAATCGTTACATCGGCTCGGCATTTTGCTTGGTCAGACGTGCCCCACTTCCCTGCATCGCCCAAAACGTAAACATAGCGCACGTGTACAATCTTTGATCATCCGACACGATTGTTGCACAAAACAAAAGTTCGTCTTTCACTTAGATGGGTTTTCAAGAATTACAAAGAATACTGATGCTTATAATGAATTAATCAACAGTAATAGTAACTATTCAACTTTTAGAACGTAATGTTCTTATAATGATGAAAAATCAAAAAGCAGACGTCTTTTCGCCATTATCACAGATGATATGAGGTCTCTGATTAAACAGGTTCCGCTACAACAGTACATGTGTCTAGTAACTTTATCGGCTGTCGGTAATGTAGAAAATCGAAAATTCTCCGTCCGTCACGTACCGACCTGCCGAAACAAAGATCCCTTTGAACAGCAATCTCTACCCAATAAAGTGTTAAGTCGGAGCGCGGTTAACAGATGGCGCCTTCCTGATGCGATCCTCCTCCAATTATAGGACTGTAATATTGACATAACGCGGTCCTGACCTCTGTTTAGATACCAGCACCAATGTCTCCTCCGGTTACCAAGGATACGAAACTACCCTCCGAATTTCACGGTCTCACACGGCTCGTAACACAACGGCACGGTACCGACAGAGGCTGGACTTGATAAGGCGCTTCTTTGAACACAGGTATGTTTTATATGTAACATTTACATATTAGTTATTTTATAGTCTTTCAATATCAGTAAAGATAACAAAATACAGCATTGAGTGGAATAAACTATGAAAAAAATAATGTAAATAAATCCACCCGAATATGGTGAAAACCCTAGGCTGAAGGACTCTGGTTGATGTCTATGCGAATGTCGAAATTACTGCAGTAAAACCCCGATTAACCAAGGTCGCATTAACAGGGAAGGGGATTAACCGTGTGTCTTGCAAGATTTTGTTTTTATGCGGAAAAATGAATCAGGTGATAGACGAAAATCGAAGGAAGTGTAAGAAGCAAACCAACGTCACTAAGTACTTTAAAAAAATACTAGCTCACGTACTATTAGTAAAAAAAAATATCCAAAGCTTCACATTCTAGTTCACACTATTTAACAATTACGTGCAAGTTGTACCAAATGTCCAAATGTACCAAAAGTTGTATCATTAGTCACTGTTGACTTATATATTTTCGCTGTCTGGTTCGGGTTAACCGGGATTTCGATTGTCCGGGGAATGTTCGGTCCCGAGGCATCCCGGTTAATCGGGGTTCTACTGTACATAGAGAGATGTACGCAGCTATTGGACAAAACGCACAAAATGCACTTTTACTACTCCGATTAAATATCAATCGATAAGAAAATATGATAACGCGGATGAGGATGGTCCGCCTTATCGACGATATTTCCTCCGATGCTTTTTCGCTGTTCATCGATAACGGTACGCATCGAACAGCCCGGGATGCATGCCCATCCCCCAGGTAAACGGATCAAAGCTTGCAAGGTGCAGAATTGCTCGTGTCTGCTGTCGCCGTCGATTTCCAGCTAATATATCAGAACCCGGGCACAGCCTCGCGCCGTCTTTGATCCCACTGCGGGTTCCGGTCTCGCTCGCACCCTTAGGCAACCTTCCAAAAACTTTCGCCCCCCTCCGATGGAGTCACACGCGTCCCGACGGAAACGTTCGTCGACTAATACGGAGGGTAACGGAAATCCAATTTTACTTGTTTACCACTCGCCGAGTGTCCGGTTTCTCGAGCGGATCGAATATTGGATATAATTATAATCACGGAACTTCGACTTTCCGGGATTAATTAATCCTGACCTGATACCTTGAAAACTTACGTGTATGATTAATAGAATTTTATTTTAGGGACTCTATCCATCTATACCACAAAATAAGTTTTCTAAATTCATGCTTGACATTATTTATTGATTTACTCTACTTATGGAACAAGCCTTTTTTAACAAGATTATTTCGTACAAGTGTGCCGACAAATTTGATACGTATGGAACATCTTGTCACGAACGAATCGCGTATTGGAATACAACTCAGTCAACTTCAAATTTCTTGCCTAAAAAAAAGAAAAAAAAATTCTTACCTTCAACCACCTCTCGAGCATTGATGGGAAGGTCGCGCGGGCCGGATGTTTTAGTTCGAAACCAATAACTTTTGCGAAATCCTCGGACCGGTGACAAAGTGCCGGAGCTATTATTACAGATCATCGAAACGTATCCGATACTCGTACGCGCAGTATATTATTTTCGTTTGTACACCGGGTATCATAGATCACCGGAAAGATCCGTCGGGCGGCTCCTCGAAGACAATGGTCCGAGTGGGCGTGTAGCTGTACGGTGTCCCTTCGCGTGCAGCACCAGATGTTGTTCTCTCGTTTCGTCGCTGTTCCGCGGGTCCGTTCGGTCGCCTCTTCCGTCCCTCTTCTCGCTGGCTTATTTTTATCACGTACCCGAGAAGCGAATAACTGCGCGAACGAGCCATCGAAGAGAAAACAAAAAGAACCAAAAGATGGTAAAAAAAAAGAGAACAACGCCCGAAGAGAGAAGGCAGGGGTAAAAAAAAGGGAGAAGAGGTGGATTGAGGGATGGTGCGCGGAAAGAAGAAGTATCGAAGGGAGGAATCGACTGGACGATCTATCTGCTCGGCGTCCATAGATCATTTCATTGTAACGAAAGAGGGAGTGTACACACATTATACGAGCCCGCGGCATTATGGCCGATGTGTGGCCCGGGTGTGTACACACTCTGGGGACAACGCGACACAGAATGTGCGGTGTTTGGTCTCCATTAATATCGGATCGACTGGATGGTCGCTGCAGTAACGGGGCGGCCTCTTGTATCTCTTTTTTATGGGGCCATATGTCTTCCGCTCTGCGCATCGGCCCGGCTCCCCCGGGCGCTCCAGCTACCGAACCGGCCGCTCATTTGTCAGCTCGCAATCTGCCGGTGTTGCGATTTGATGGCCAGCAGTCAAAACACATGGACCATCCGACTCGATACCTGCGACTGTTGCACGGATACACCCAACCGAGCCGCGTCCGCGATAACGATGCGATGCTCGTCGAAAATTAAAAATAAATTCGCGTCATTCTTCTTCTTTTTTCCCCCTGCGAATTCATCAATCTTCCGCCGATTAATATTGAAGATCAAAGCCAGTTGACGAACGTTCAAAGAATTTCCACAAAACTCGACAATATTTTTCGGGTTAGTTTCACTATTAATAGTTGAAAATATCGTTTTATCGTAAATTTTTTTTTTAGACGTGAAATTAGGAAGAAAAAAAAAATAGATTTTGAACCTTCGTGGAGAAAAAATGTTTTATGTGTTTCAAAAAATCGTTTTATCACTGCGTATGTTGTGGATAATTTCAATTTCTTTTTAATTGCTCGAAATCTGGAACGTGTTTGATGGCCAATCTTGTCGCGGGAGTTCATCGAAGCGTACGACAAGGTGAGATACAATAGTTATTTCACGGATGACTCCGGTCAGAGTATTTTCTCTATTACGCCCGTTTGGGTCCTCGCAATACAATACGGTATAAAGGGAGAAAAAGAGGCGCCCGCGACGTCTACGGACGAGAGTCAAGTTTGCCCCAACAAGCATTATGTATATATTCGGGCAAAAAAGCAAAGAGCCCCTCTGGGGGCATTTAGACGGTTTGCCGACACCTACTGTGTTGACGCGGAGGGTGCGCCGACAGCAAAGCCCTGCCGGACCCCCCGCATCTGTCCCGTCTATCCCGTCTCCGTAGGGTTGCGCCTTCCCTCTTCCGTATTATCTTTTATGCCTACATTCGAACTCTCCACTGTACCATCCCACGTGGACATTCCTTCGGTCGCATGAGATATAAATAAAAATAAAAAGTCCGGGCTAAAGAAAGTATCTTCCGCAGTCAAATAAGTCTAAGTTTGCCGTCGCGAGATGGGACGCAACAACCCCTCCGGGAGCCAGGGATGGTTCGATGTGAAATACGTTTAGCGAGTTTCGGAGCGGGGAACGGGGAGAATGGAAAATAGGCGCGGGATATCGAAAACCCCTCCATGGTGGATGTTGCATAATATCAATGGACGATGGGGTGGCGATGATCGCATCGCATTACCAGTGAAGCGTTCTATGAGCGAGTGCCCACCGATGTGGGTATCTGGATTCCGGACCGACGGCGCGCACTCCCGGTCCGCCCGGGCTGGCTGCTGCGCGCCGTTTCGGGGTCGAAAAGAGCGAGCGAGATGGAAACCCCGTGGCGCATTACGGGCCCGGCGGCGGGACGCGTCACCCCCTAAGCGGCTCGGGTGTAAAATAAACGATAGCTAATTATACGCGTCCCGTCTGCGTTGAAACGGCATAGGGCGAGCAAGTGCGCATCCACCGCGCACGCGCAGAACCGAGCGGAGAGCGTACCAGATTCGTTCGTCTCGGCGAATGGGATTAACGAATTACAATTTAGATTGGCCTCGTTCGCGAAGTCATCGACGTCTCGGAATGGAAATGGATCCACTGTCGGTGACATTAGAAATTCATATGGCATGATTCGGTGGTTTTTTTATTTTTATTATTTATCAAAGGGGTGAAGGAGACGGATTAACATGAGAAGTGCGGATGAGGATAACTTATTGTATCTCATAATTTAGAAGAATTCCTGTGATTCGCGTAGTCCACGCGTGATCGATAAAAAAACAGCCAGACTGAGAAAAAATATAGTATTTCCTACTATAAGGAATTTTTCCCAGGGGAAAGTCTATATAGATATTTTTTGATAGTATATATTCAATTGGTTCAACTATAATTATAGTTTTAATTATGATTGTTTGTCATTGTCGTAACTATAAAATATAGACGTTCCCCTTGGAAACTATTTTTCATCTTAAAAAGTCAGAATTGTCGTTTTTAGTGTATAATTTTTTCTCAGTGCATTATTCTTTAATTTCGATGCAGCTACGATCGACTTCAATGCCATTGCGTTTTGCATTCTTTAGTAACATTCAATTCATTTTCTTTCAACTTATCAACTCAAACCAAAAAATAGTTGCAAAGATTTTTTATCCATAGCCGCAGGGTATTTTAAATCGCGAAAGTATCGTTTGACGAAAATATAACCGAGAGCCTTACGGCGATGAAACTGGAAGCTGAAAACGATGGTGCTGGCTGGATCGACTTTGTAATCTGTATAGAGGTGTCGCGGCTTCGCTCCTCTATGCCGGAGTTCGTATTTTTGGGGTCTGCGACGAGGCTGCTGTGAGCCGCGCCGGGCGAGAGGGTGGAGCTCTGTGGGTTGGCCGGCGATGATTAATTAGCGTTTGATGAATATGTATGAGGGAGACCCTCGACGAGGGGGGAGGGGGGGGGGTTATACAGTAGCGAAGCGGCCAACTCTGCTGTATCCTCCAGCGCCTCTGATGCGAGTATAGGTATAGATATATACATGTGTACATATATATACGTACCGTATAGTACATATACATGCCCACGTACATACAACCCGAAGAGTACTCTTGCCGGCGTGAAAACCATTCCCCCCCGTAACGTAGTACGGTTCAACCCAATGCCAACCGTATTTCGCCTCTCTCCAACCCTACGAACGGCCGCAAGTCCGCCCGCGCGTATTTCACAAAACCCCGACCGAACAGTCTCTTCGTCGTGCAATGTTTAACAATGCGTTTCACGAACCGAACGAGAACCTCCCAAGCCCTCTCTCTACCCTTCCGTAAATTTTCCGGCTATAATTACCCCGGGAATTCGGGGTGGGTTTCTCGCGTACGTTGCGCGATTAATTATTAGACTTGGAATACGATTCCCTCGAATGATCGCGCGTTTTCTTAGTCATTATTTTGAGAATGAAAGTGGCGCTGAAAATAACTTCAGAAAAAAAACCCCAAAATAGCATTGAAATGCAATGTCTTATAAAGATTCAATGGTTAACTAATGAAATCTAACAGTGTATGTCTCGTTTAAGTTTAAAACTAAAACTGGAATTTGGCCAAAATCTTTCCGAAAATTTTTTTTTTCGGAAAATTTGTATCTTTCTTCCGACACGAGTTTGTGGATCAAATGTGACTCCAGGCGACTGAATGAAGAGACGTGACCACTCTACTAACGTACAAAATTCCAACCCACTATCTCAAATCGTTTCTGAACTGTAGCCTCTTTAAACGATGCAAATCTGTCACACACATCCATACACATAAAAACATCCGGGCGACCGCTAAAATTCGTATTTCTGGACGTTTTAAACCGTTTTAAGTACTCTGAGATTAATATCTTTTTTTTTACCAAGATAGCTTCTACTATGAGGAAGCAAAAAAAGAAAATTTTCTTTTAAAGTGTTAACTCCAATGACAGTCAATTTCGTAATTAACTCGATTTAATCATGATAATGACAATTTAATGTGATTGTGATTGTGAGGTTGAAGCAGTGTCGTCAATAATTCGAGGCACAATAGCTATCGTACACACATCGTTGAAACGCGAATACTCAGATTTCGGCGTGGTAAGGGGGGTGGAGGGAGGATTGGTGTTCCAGCTACGGTGCGCTGAAACCTTGTTGAGAGGATTGTTCGAGCCGGGGAAGAGAGGAGCGAACAATGGCGAACAATAGCGAGAGATGGAGAAAGAGAGAAAGAGCGGCTGCTGGCGCCGCGGCCAACCCCGGCTTACGGGCAAATACAATTATATCTCGTGAACTCGATTACCATTTAAATGGAAACAAACGGGAAATGCTAAAATACACCCCCCACTCGCGCGTCGGCGTTGACGCAGCCATTTTGGTTGAGGTAAACCGCATCTATCGGTCGTCTAACGCTTTCATTACGTTTATATCGCAGCTCCATTTTTTTAACCTTTCGCTCAAAAAAAAAAATGTCTGATGCCAAATTTGAATTTTTTAAAATCCAAGTTGCTTTTACCTTGAATTTAAAGTCCAGTATGGCAAAGTGAGATCGCGATATGTAGACAAATAAAATTTGAGAAAATTTGTTTGACAATTGATTGCTTTAACTTTTTTTTTTACTTACCAATCGTGATTTTTTTGGTATTTTAATATCGATTTCGTGAGTCAAGTGCCGTGCGAAAAAAGAATGAAATTTCGTCGCCCTGGATTCTACGACCCCGCGTCAGCACGGCGGTAGCTCCCATATTATTATACACTTAATTTCGTAATGAACCACATCGGTCGAGGGTGTGCCGGTCGATCCGTTACGAGAACTCGTGCACTGATTTCACGGGCCACCTGTCGCACTATAAGCGCTGTTCTCCTCTGTGACGATACTACTGCCGCTACCCTCCTCGTTGATTCGCTCGAATTGGGCACGCAGGGTGCAAGACACATTATTTTACATCGGGGGTCGAGAACGATGTGGGACCGGTAGCGATTCGACGATTAGTTCGAATTCATTAGGCAAGATAAGGCAGCGAGATTTTACGCGTACCCTTGTTTCGAGAGTTTACAGCTTATTGCTCGTTCGCTCCAGCGACGAGTAATAATTTTCCGTACGCGTTATCCGATTCCATCGAATTGATAAGCTGCATTGAGTGCACCGATGAAATTTCACGTAGTTCGGAAAAATCGTAGTTCCGTCGTTACACCCGTCAGGTCGCATCACCTGGCCAACCCCTTGACCCCTCGCGTCATCCAGAAGGGCGGATTTCGTCCACACCCCGAAACGTCCCATTATGCCCGACAATGAGAACGGGGCGCGTGTGGGTTCCCCAGCTCCATAGACCCGCCACACAACATCCTAGACAAAAACACATTTGTGTTTCCCTGTTTGGACATTTTCCCGTAAAGCTGTGCCAACATTGCCATTGATTTTCAATGGCCTCGCGGGCTTCGGTGCCGACCACAATGACGATCCTTTCAACGAAAAGCCCGATGGCACGCGTCCAAAGTTGACTGCAGCAGCGTTCGTCGCTATAAACGATTTTATCGTACTCACCGCAAAGTCACAATGTTGGCCCAGTTTTGGTTTGCGGCCGCGCAAGTCCACGGCAGTTAAGTTTACCGAATTCAACCCAACGACTCAATGACTTCAATCTGGCGCCCCAAAGTACACCAAGTTGGGGACTCCGCCCGGAGCCTTAATGACCAAAAAGCTACGATCTTGTCCAGGAGTTCGCAATAGCTGAACCTGATGAAACGCTACTCTCTGGAGCAGCTTACTTTCACGCCAGTCCGGTCGGGACGAGAGAGTACCTTCATGACGAACACGTTCACACTCGATGACATACGGCTTGCCGGTCGTATGTCGAGGGAGTCCGGCGAATACGGCGCATATACGTACATACGTGCGGTCAGCGGCGACATCGCTTCGACAAAGGCCGGCTGGACCAGCGGCAGCCAGCAAGAGAACCGAGCCACGGCTCGGGCATTCAAATGGTAATACGGCCGCGTCTAATATACACGACCATGCCCCAGAGACACACACGCGAGCACGGAGGAAAGTTGATAGAGCCAGCCTTCCATGTGGAACAGGCACACCATGACACACGCGCTCGGGCGAGAATCAAACCAAATATTGGCAATATCATCCCTGGCATTGTTCGGTGCACGACCTGCCAGACCACCAGCCCCGTCTTTCCCCGGATGGGATATGTACGGATGGGATAGGGGGAGGGGGGGGGGGGGGGGGGGTGTCGGTGTTCCTACCCGTCGTACCAGGCGGTATGTGTGTCCCCGATGCTCATATGCCGCTGATGCCGGAGCGGTGGGAACGACGATGTCCATTTGAATGCGCGATTTCGGTGTCAATGCCGATACCGGCTCAGAGATATTATGGGATTAGGTTTGAGAGGGCTTATCCGCGGCTGCGACCGCACCAGGCAGCCAGGACCAAGCTCGATGCCTCCGTCCCTCTATATCTCTACCGTGCTCTCGAGTGCCCCGTGGATTTAACCTCGCTCTCTTCATTCCGGACAATGCTGAAACTGTAGTTACCGCACTGGTGGACGAGTGCAATCGAAATCACTCGAGATCGGGCCACTGGTTCGAGCATCGTCGATTGCCTCGAAAGAGAATTTTAAGGGACTGTTGGTGTTCTTGTTTCGACGGAGATAATTTCAATTGCGCAGTGATGCGGTACGATTCTATGTATTGCACAACAAAAAGTGCTACTGGGGGCGAGGATGATGGATTGACTTCAGAATCGGTAACTAAAGTAGAGCGATCGACGATTTTTGCCGATCTACACTTCTTCCGGTACTTCTGATAAAAAAAAACATGTTTTCATAGTGTTAATGTCAAACAGAGCCGGACAATGTACCAACAAATTCGTCAAGTACGAAGTACAAAGTACAAAGTATCAAGTACTTTTTGTATTTCAAGTATTTCTCAAGTACTTTACGAGCATCCGTTTTCTTTTTGTGCTTAAAAGAAGACATGGTCGTTTGCGATCAAGAAGTCGCCAGAACTTGAAGGATTAACAGTTATTAATCTTGGATATGATTTGGGGATTCTTTCCGTCCATTCGCGAAAGCATTTAAAAATTGCGTTATTCCGTTTACAGACGTGTATGATCAAAAGGCAAGCAGCGTATTGCAGCGTTATCCATACAAGAACCTGGCAGTGATACCGGTTAGATTGATCAACCAACAAGAGCTGATACCCCGTAGACGAGCCGTTCCAACGCCGTCTTAATTAAATTACGCAAACTTGTCTTCTAAGACTATGCATCCCTCGATTGAACCGGTCCAATTGCCGAAGGATCTGATCGATCATCCGGTGGATGAGCAAGAGATGAACGTCGATTTCGGCGGGTGTTACGTTGGATCGTACGATCGGTATACCTACTGCTGTTGATTTAGGGCGTGCTACGCGTACATCGGCATCACGTGCCCACTGTAGACGAAGGCAAAGCTCCCTCGATCGGAACTCCAGCACGCGCCACGATTACGCGATTACGCGTGTCATCTCTCGCGCGTCTATTCGACATTGCGAAGGGGGGCGCCCGAAGCCGGGCCTGCTCTGGCGACCCAGAAGGGCGCCCAAGAAGTGCGCTCCCTACACGTCGTCCGATGATTTTCTACACCGAGAGCGGGCAATGACGCGGAAGATATTCGCCCCACGACGAAATTCATATTATACACCTATAACACCGTACATCGCGAAAACTTCCCTTCCTCCAAATTATCCACATCTGCCACGGAAAAATTTCGTGTTCCCTCGAATTTCTGCGATTCTGGGTGCCCTTGCTGCTATTATGATTTATTATGACTTTCGTATGTTGGATGACTTATGGATTTCTGGAGATCCTCATGACTCTGAAGATATCAGCACGACACTAAATTTCATCGAGTTATAACGCCTGTGTTTTGCATCGGACAAACTTCTCTTGGGGAAGTTCACTCGCAGAATAAAATTCTACGAGTGAACTATTATTTTTTTTCTTCCTGAAACCGTGCTGGGTAGATTGATAGATAAGTAGATAGTGATAGATGCATTGATAGAGACACACATTCAACAAACATTCAACAAACATCTCTTGTCCACAATTTTTCTACCTACTTATAATTTTATAATTATTTTTAAGATAAAGAATTTGAAAAATTAACAAGAAAAGACAATGTTTGGCGTTTCTATACGGGAAATGTTAGTTCTCGAATTTCTACGACTCTGGGTACATTACTTGCTATTAAGATTTATTGTGATTTACGTATCTTGGATGGCGTACAGATTCCTGAAGATCCTCGACCATATCTGAACTGCTTATCTACCTCGTGTCATTTATCGAAGCTTATCACATGGCTTTCGGAATTGCACATTCAACAAACATCTCTCGTCCACAATATTTCTTCCCGGTTATAATTTTATTATCTTTTTCGATAAAGAGATTGAAAAATTAACAAAAAAAAACAAAAATGTTGGACGTTTCTGGACCGGAAATGTTTCTTGAATTTAAAAACCTGTGTTTGCAACATGTGCGAAACGAATGTTGATAAATTTTTCATAGATTAAAATTCGGAGGTATTGCATCCGATCTATTCCGACGATTCTCGTCTCCGCGAATAATGTTGCTCCGTCTTTTTGCCCCGCATGACTCCCGTCCAAGCTCCTTTCTCCCGCGGCCATCAAAAAGTAGTTACAAGAATAGGCGCGTCAGAATTGCAAAACGTGTGCGTTAAATAGCCGAGTAGAACCGGGGGCGTCGTGCCAATGAAGATCTCCCACGCGAGGGCTCGAGCATGGCAAGCGGACGACGTTGGGTAGTTACAGTGGAGAATCGCGGCCGGCCGACTGTAATGCATTGTACAGAAGCAGAGGAGGGCCGGGCCACCGAGGGCTTCGAAACGTACGTAGGTACGTACTGCTATGCTGTGTGTGCCACAATACAGCACCAGCAGTGAGAAGCGACGATCCGAATTAAGGTCGGCCGGTTGCACGTGCCGCCACGTGACACCGATGCTTTGTACAAACAGCATTATGCACGCCCGTGCTAACATAAATTACCGCGGGTTTAATATCGGACGTTCCCGTTACTCCGTCACTGTTTCCCTTATGCGGCCAACCGCCTCCTGGACAGAACAAGCAACCGACCGAATTACGAGAATCCCGCATCTTCGTGCCACAGCATCGTTACTCGCAGCGGTACTGCGTGCTTTTAGGCAAAGTCGATAAATATTGCATTTAAACAATTTTTATATATGAGCAATTCCATTTTCGCCACCCGATTTTGTGGAACTTCATACTCTAGACAGGTTCATAAATCTTTTCGCTAAACTGTATTTATAATGGTGAAGAATTTATACTTCAACATTGGACTACCGTTACTCCTCTCATTAAAAAAAAATTATATTCATATATATATATTTTTTTTTTCATGCGCAATGGAGTCGATGTCCCTAAAAATTTCCCACACATCACATCGTCTTGTAAATTCGATCCTCCGCGCGTCAGTATCAAAGTCGATGCTCGAGCATCAGTGATTCATTCACAATTTTCCATCGCCCACGAACGATGAATGAACCCACGAGTAGAATGAAAAAAAAAAAAAACGAAAAGAAAACACCTCCGATAGTGAAAGCTTTAAGCCCGCGGTTCGTATAAAGAGGGTAGTATAAGCGAGCCGAAACCCCGCGGCGATTGAAGCCTCGCAGCATCCGGTCGGATCGCCACTTTCGGCTTTCGTTGGTCGGCTCGAGTGAGAAAGTTTTTATGAATGAAACTCGATGCAGTGCACAGTCTATATGCATGTGTCCACGCGAGAGTGCGTTTAGCTGCGGCGATCATCCAAGAACGCATCGACGTCCGGGCGTTCACTCAGCTCCAAATCCCCGTAGCACCGTTCGGCCGAGAGAGAGCTGGCTAACCCGGATGCAGCCTCTTGATATACGACTGGTCACCCGGCTCGCCTCATTACGGTTTACCGATTATACAGCGAGCCATTGTAGTTTGTCGGTTAACGTGTTAATTATGCCAGTTCGCCCGGTTGCCCGCCGCACTTGCCCCGCTGGTTTACAGGGTGTACGCGGGAGTTAAATCGTATCGCGGCTGTAACTGCGGATTCTAGCTGGCCAGGTTTATACGCTCGCTGCAACAATGCGCCCCCACCCTCGGTAAGCTTTTGGATAATTTACTGTACAACGAATAATAAAAAAATATTTTAAAAAAAAACATTGAAATTAAAATAATAAAAATTCGTAATATCATGGAGAGAACGATTAAGCGGGGGCGATACAAAATTTCCAAAGCTCTGATAATTAAAGTCAACCGCTGAATTTATTCGTTTCGCTCGGGCGGATAGCGCGGTTGCGCGGACCGCGAGACGAAGCGGAGAGAGACGATAGACGCGGGGGATTCGAGAAACGTAATTCAGAGCAAACAAACACTGTCTCGGAGAAGTCGGGCAAACAGTCGGGTCGTAAATCAGAGGGATGCTCGTAATCGCTGGAAGAAGCAACACATCGGGTCGCTTGCTCTCGGAGATCTTTCTGTGATGCGGGAAGGACGCGCGGGACGTTACGCAATCGGTAATCGCGCGTACCGACTCTGGGTGTACCCTGTCGTCTTAATCGTGGCACGATTAGAATCTTTCTCGATCACTACGGGAGCAGTTCAACGTTGTATGCTGTTTACAATTTTCATCTCGATACTGGAATTCCAGAAATCAAAGGGCTTATAAATTGCATCCTCTAAAACACATGTGCATTTTTTAAAATTTATTATTTACTTTGAAAAAAAGAATTTATTTATTATAATTATACGATTTATGTAATACAAACTTGTATCTCAGAAATATAGTCTTGATGAACGCGAAATTTGATCCTTTTCGTGAACGCAAAATATCATCATTTCAATGAACGCAAAATATCATCATTTTAATGAACGCAAAATATCATCATTTTGATGAACGCACAATGAAATGGGTTTGAAATCGATTTATCGACGGAGCATTTTAGCAGCGCACAATTCAGTCGGTTCCATGGACGTTTCAGCGGTTACAAATAAGAATCTGGCGTACTTTTATTTGTCCGTAAAATAATAAAATAGCGATCGCGACCGAATGCCGTCGAGGATAACAGTGAGGAATCCTTATCCTGTGCCCGATGTCTCGAGCGAGGGTTTCTGGCTACCACCTGGTCCGGTGCTGGGCGACAAAGTTTCGACCACCGACAGGGGTTGGTCCAAGAAATTGGACACCCACGACCGTCTCTTCGCTCATCACACCCTCAACAGCATACGCAGAGATCACCGGCTCGTCAGGACCGAAGTAAATTTTCTATTACCGTTACATCGACGTAATTCGACATTCTTCTGCGGGTGTTAATTTCACTCTACGACGACCACGTTGAAGGTGCCGAACGATGCCCTCGATCTCGCTCTCACGTCCGCCTACGTACACAACGAAGACACTCTGGTGCCGAAGATGTACGTACCGATGCAACCGGAGTCCTTGGGACGTGCGACCTGGCGAGTACTTCGTAACGAGATCAAGGTTCGATCGAATTATAATAATACGTACCTTTGACATACTCTGTATAAAGCAAGCGAACCTGCCGTCTTAGCAGTATACACATCGACTGCTAAGACACTTAAGGGCGTATTTCATATTGTTCGATACATCTAATGGTGTGAGATACCTCTTATGTTTCTGAGCAATCGGTAATCTATTTGCACCTAAACAGATTTTATCTTTCTATTTATATATATTGGGCATGGCAATTGGGGCAGACGGGAAGACCGAATGGGAACTTTCAAAATCGGAGTTTCGTACACTGAGAGAAGGATTTTGAAAACCATTAAAAACTACCGATCATCTAAGAAAAATTACCAAACGACATAGTAGTATGCAACTAGGGCGCCACCTATATCGGAAAGTCTCAGATTTTTCAAGAATTTTTACCATAAAATCTACAAAAGATTTTTACAAATCCAATACTTCCTAGCATAGGCGGCGTCCTAGTTCTCTACTACTATGTACTATGATAATATCTCTCAAGCGATATAGTCATATTTAGGAGATGCTTGTCTCAGTGTATAAAAAACAAGAATATAAACTTAGTGTACTTTTTCTTTAGGGGAAAATCGATGCGGGATCTTGCACACAAAAAATATGTTTCAATGATCTGAATGTTGTCGACTTAGGAAATTCACTGCATTCATTCTGGTCGGTTAGAGACGTCAAGAGCTGTAAGAGGATACGTTATCCGGTCAAGTTAGATAACAAAATTTCAAGTCAGAATCTAATGCGGCGGTGCGCTTTGAAATGAAATCGCCGAGGGCATCCGGGGCTTCCGCGGAATCAGCGCCAGCAAATTCCAATGTAATTTTATTGAAAAGTTCTTTTTTGTTCGTGTCCTAACGCGACGTAACCTATCGAAGATTAATTAACGGAGCTACATCATTTTGTCGAACGTACAATCGGCCGAATCGTCGGATGACCGAAAATCATCGATTGTAGTTTCGGCAAAATGATGTGGCTCCGAATGATCTTTCCGTAAAACAAATCTGTCACGATTGTTTTATTTTTCTAAATATCGCAATAATAATCGTTTAAATAGACTGAACGCGAGTTTGAACTCATATACCTGTCGTGACGAAAAAACTCATCGCGAAAAGTTTGAATATTCCCCAATAATGGAATCTTTTCGAGATTGCTCGACCGTTGATTGTCATCGTAAAAGAAAAAAAAAGTGCATTCTACATTATTCCAGTACAATCTACCAGCGAAGAGGCGAAAGTCTCTTACGACAGTGACGACGTCAGCAGGAGCTAATTTGAATTCGCGTCTCGCGTGTTGAACGGTGGATTAAGTGTGTTCCTCGCGAGCAAAGACCCGAGGGAGAGTGAGATGGAGAGAAAGTGAGGATGACGGCGATCGAGCGAGACAAAGAGACTTTGCATAGCACACAGTGATTTACATTAGGCGAGACAGCTGTTTGTGTTCTCACTCCGAAAGTCTCCGGCGCGAGCGGACGCGATCGCAGTTTAAATCATTCCTTCTCATTCGCTTTCGCGCGAAGACACTCGCGGGATGAAGAGGGAGTGTTTAAGGCTTTCAGGCAAAATCAAAATTTCAGATTACGTTGAATAATCGCGCTACCGAGACGCGAAAGTTTCCTCCCTGAATTATAAACTCCTGGCTCTTGTTATTCCGTAAGTTTCGTGTACAGTGCAAGCTCCGCTAAGGTTTTCCCCGCCAAACATTACCCCACATACGCGCACACATACGCGCCCCTCTCAGTCATACAACAAATTTTTATTTTATTTTCTACAGTAACAAAGCCTGTTTTGTTCCAATCGCTCCAAGCGAAACATTTTGCTGTGATTACAAGCTGGTTTTGTTATCCCGATACTAACAAACTAAATTTGTTACGGTAACAAAAATCTTGTTGTACCAACAAATTTTGTTCTCCTTGCAACGCGCGCCCCGCAAATGAATATCTATTTAATTTAAACATGGGAGGCAACCGAATGTGACATGTGAGAGATTCCACTGTACTTTCTCCCAATAGCTATCCCTGCCCGCTAATATCCCGCGCATGCGCACTGCTTGCCCCCTCCCAATCGCACCGTCGTAGTGGGGTGTTTCGCATTGTGGGCGGTCAAGCTTGAGCGAGGCCGCTGGTGCCCAGTTCGTGACTCTCGAGAGGTCAGACTGTACCGATAATTCGTTTCCCAGGCATCTTCGCTCCAGTGCGGA
This sequence comes from Amblyteles armatorius, assembly GCA_933228735.2. NCBI lineage: Eukaryota > Metazoa > Arthropoda > Insecta > Hymenoptera > Ichneumonidae > Amblyteles > Amblyteles armatorius. The sequence continues at coordinate 19,941,289 of OW121687.1, read as the reverse complement.
ATCACCATTATCGGGGAAACACTTGGGTCCAGATCGTCTGTTGTCGGGAAAACTGTTCAACCCGGAGGTTCCAACGCCGGCCGACCGGGCACTAGCGGCGATGTTGGGCGCAAAGCCGGGGAAAAAGGGCGCACCAAGCAGGAACGCGGGCACAGTTCGACACCGACGAGAGCGGCTTCGGCGCCTCATGGCTCTTCTCAAAGGGCTCCGGGCCAGCCTCACCGTTACGCCGGAAAAACTCAGCACGCCGGGATTCCCGACAGAATCGAGAGAATCCATCCGAGCAGCCTGAAACTCGCTATCGAGGGCCCTCACACGGATCAGACTAATGCGGGGTACAGCAGGAAAGACGACGGAACGTTTTACGGCATATGAATGCAAACGGAGCTTCAAAGTTGTCTACTTAGAGCTCCGAAGAAATGGCACCTCAAAGACCGACCGACACAATCAATGCCCCAATGTCGTCACTTTTTGGTGTTCCTTATTTGTATAATTTACATTTATCTTCATATCCTTTATTGTCGACTATACAACTTTTCTAGCTACTTTAATCGCGACACGAACAAAAATTGTAACTAGGTCGCGCAGTACAATTTTTCTAATCGTGCTCGAAGGGTCAAATAAATTATTTCGATGCATCGATTTTTTAAACGGAAGTCCATCCGTAATCTTTCGAATAGCGTGGTTTCGTGATCTCTCGAGCGGATCGAGGTACATTAACGTTTGAGCCTCGGACGACAATCGTCCTCGAGCGTTATCGAGAGAGCCACCGGTCGGTCCGCTGGCTGAACGGAGGTCACAATATATTTCACGGGAGAGCGAGACACAGAGAGTGAGAGATGTAAATCGTCGGTAACATATCCGAGTCGAGAATCCTGTCAACAAACGCGCTCGAGCCCACGAGGGCTATTGAATTATTGGTGGGCGTCTGCCGCCGTCGGGCCGACGCTGCTGCCGTGGCAACGGGACGATACGCGAGCCGTTCATGAAACAACGTCTATCTGATCGTATTGACAAATTGGCTCGGCCGATGTTATCTCGCGGGTGGGAATGCACCCGGGGAACAGAAGCGACATCGACGAACCGGTATACTATTACCGCGGCTGTACACTTCCCCCTGGAAGCGACGTCATCGCGGGATGCTGCCGCGGTCCGTTGGCACGATCTTTGACGACCCGGCGATTGCCACCCTTCGCGGATCGACATCATAATAATTCCTGACGGAAACCCTTTTTTTCAAAAATTCATTGAGTCACAAAAATGAGTCTAAAATGAGTCTAAAATGAGTTTAAAATGAGTCTAAAATAAGTCTAAATTTAGTCTAAAATTGGTCTAAAATTAATCTGAAATTAGTCTAAAGCGTCTAAAATTGTTCGTGTGAAAAAATAAGAGTTAGAAACCAACTGAGGACTCGTTCGCGCCTCATCTTCCAGAAGCGACCCCGGCAGGCCCGTGGGTGTTTCCGTCGGAGAAAAGCGAGTCGCTGTTTTTGTCCCAGCGACAGAAGCGCAGCGTCCCATTACCCGGGTAATCCGTGTTTGTAATAAACCAGCACCCCGCTATGCGAGGCGCAGAACGAGTGACGCCCGTACACCGCACCCCCGAAGCAAGGCCTATCGCAGCCGCATATGCTCCTCTCATAGAATATCATTTATGTGTCTCACCCCGAGTACTGGCTGCGCACACCGGCGCGTGTACCCTTGCACGCGGAAGGCACCGCGCTAGTGTGGCACGCACGCATCTCCCGTCTTGGCTCCGGTTTGACCCTTCGCCCAGCATCGGCCCCGCACCGCGCTCGCACCCTACCGACCCACGTACCGTCCTTATACATACCCCTAATCCGGCCATGATTGCGCGGGGTGCCAGCGGCAATCCCCCGAACCACCGACTCCCGCCACCTCGTCACGAATCTTCGCTACACTTTTTTTTTTCTTTTTTTTTTTTCTCGTACCCGACGACCCCTTTTTCGCGCACGTTCTTTTGTACTTCTGTATTTATATTGCAGTAGGTCGCTCGGCCTTTTTTTTCCTTCTTTCCTTTGTCTTAAACTGCATCCCCACCGTTGTATCTCCAGACGGGGATTTATTTTCTGGAAGGGATGTGAAAAAAAGAAAAAATGACCGAGTCTTCGGATTTTCATAGTTGGAATAAGGATTAATAAATTAATTAAGTGGAGGCTCACGATAGAAAAACTCTTTCGTACCCGGACATTCTCTAGAAGATCTAGATTTTTTTAAATCTATATTTGAGGACATTTTATATCACATTAAAAAGTGTGCCAAATCGACAATTTGTGAATATTGCCATTGGCGTGAATTGATTTCGCGTGTAGCGGTAGCGAGAATGGAGGGTGCTCGTTGTTTTTTTTTTTGCTCGACGACGATGAGGAAAAGAAAAAGAGATTTCCGTCGTGGACTTCCCGCGGGCGGCAAGCCCGCAGCCAATTACTTGGCCGAGCGGTTTTATTTGTATTTAATTCTTATTTAATTTACTTTTTACGGCGCTTCGTCTCTCACCCCGGCCCGAGCGGTCCCGTTAACGAAATCGAGGAAAGATTTCTTTTTCGCTCCAGATATGCGCTAGCCGTATGTATATACGTACGGAGATAGCTCGGAGGGAAAAAGCCCCCCCCCCCCCCTCCCCCCGTCACTTTAACCCGATTGAATAAGGCATCGCGAGCCAGAGATGCGAGAAAATTGGATCCGCGGATAACGACGAGACGAATTAGCAAATGGCTCGTGGCTCGTTTGCCTTCTCTCAGTCCCGCCGCACACTCTCCGGCATTCTGACTGTTTAATCAAGCGAGACCGGGGGGGGGGGGGGGGGGGGGGGGCGCGCCAATGAATGGAATTCGCTGATCGGCCACTCGGGCGACACCAACCTTCATCGACGAATATAACTTGTTTCAAGAAAGAAAAAAAAGTATAAGCTGTACGCGAATTTATTAAGAAATCGGGTATAATCATGTTTATCGATTACAGTAAAACCTCGCTCATCCGAAGTAATGTGGGGAGAGCGACAAACTACAAAAGCAGATAAGTTACAGTATCGAAATTCTTGCTGTCCCAACAACGTTTCATTCTCCGTGCGAGCAATTCACGTGTATGACGATGATTCGTTTCGGTCCGTCGGATCGTGCCATTGAACCAGCAAATTTTCAAGAAAACAAAAAAAAAATCATCTGCCAGAACACAAGAAATAGGTTCTTAAGACCCGTCCACCCAAGCATCATACACGCTCCGGTTGAGAAAAATTCACTTCTGTTTTGAGAGATTTACAACGATAGACGAAAATAAATAGAAAGGGCTTAAGGTGCGAGTGTGTAGTATATGGTGCACTGTTCTCCCCTGGGGGGGGAGGGGAGGGGAGAAAAAGGTTTGGGTGATTGGTTGCGCGTTGCGTGTTTTCCAGGCTGCCTATCCGAGTGTCTTTCCGCGCGTTTGCCTTCGTCGAGGCGGAGAAGCAGCGGCATCGGTTCGGGGAGAGAAGTCTGATGCCCCGTGTGTGTCGGGGGCTGTGCTATATATACGGAAGTGCCCCCGTGTCGCGGGAGAGTCGGGGAAGCGAAAGAGAAAAAGCTGCGGAGCAAGAGCAAGAGAACGTGGAGGCGGAAGGGACGAGGGGGGAGGGGGGGGGGGAGCGAGGAGTTCGCAGAGGGAAAGACGCGTTGATCCCTTCGGGATGAAGTTGCTATTCCACTGAACTTGTTACGTTATATTTATCAGTGCGGAGCACGCCACCGCTCGTTCGCCCGAGGGCTTTTCTTTCCTTTCCGGCTGCGGGCTCCGACTAGGAGATGCTGCCCTGGCCAACGTTCTCGCATCTCCGGGCCCACGACGTGCCGCCTCATCACTGTGTTTCTTACCCACACTAACTCATTTTCGTTCTCTCGCTTCCGTGGACCAGCTTGTATCGCGGCGAACAAACCACCGCTCCCTCCTCACCCCTCCCCTTCCCGCTCTCAGGGTGCGATCTTTCCGCGACCTCGATTTTTCCTTCGATTTCTTGGCGGTCCGCAATCGACTCTCCCTTCCCCGCTTCCACGGCACATCCGCGGGAATTTATATTCCAGACGCCCACGAAATCCTACCAATCACGATTCTTCCTCGACAAAACATGCCCACGCGTTCTTGTGCATCTTTTTGTCGTGATCGTTTATCGGAGGTTTGATGCACTTTTTTGAAGATTGAAAATTGCACATCTTGAACGTGTTTCTGATGCCGTAGACGGTAGGAGCTGAGAGTCAAGTTTCAAAGAAATTGAGAAATCTCGGTGCAAACCGATCTTCCTGAACCAAAAGGACTTTTTAGTAGGTCGAGAGCCGAAGTTTCAGGAAATTGGACGGATGGACAGTCGACTGGTGGGGTGAAAGGGGTCAATGTGGACCACCTCGATTAACACGTAAATCAATTATATATGGACCGGGCCATATTCCCCACTTTTACCCTATTTATTTCTTTCAATATTCTCTTCTTTTTTTTTTTTTAAACTTTCTCGACACTTTTTTTTTCATTTTTATCGGCTCAGTGCCGCCCGTCGCGGAGTTTCCTTGTTGTACCGCAAATTGGAAAGAGCTTTGCCGTTGGACTCGGGAGAGAGTGCGACAGCGGTAAAAGATAACCGACATTCGCAGCCGCGAAGTCACTTTCTTTCGTCGAGTTTCTCGGTAAGTGTGTCGATGAGAATCGGAGAACGATTTGCACCCTCCGCGTCACGTGCCTCCCGTGGGTTCGTGGGTTCCTCTGCGAACGCTGGCTTTCGCGTGGCTTACTTTTTAATTTTTTTTTTTTTCACCCCTCTTTACTCGTATTGGCAATATGGTCGCACGCAGACCGTTCTGTGGTCGAGTGTTTGTGCAGTATACTTTTTTTTTTTTAAGTTGTTTCAAAACAACTCGAGGAAAGTTACTGGAGGAGTAGACGGTCGGTAGATACAGGGTGAATCGTGACCGTGGGCTGGCCGAGGGATGCGGGATAGGCGCGGAACGCGGTGAAAACCCAGGGGGGGTTGCAGAGGCGTGTGAGAACGGGAACCCGACGAACGCCATTATTTATCTTTCGATTGTAAATCACGACCGGTGTGTGACAGTTTTGCGGCCGCGGCGAGGGCGAGGACCGACGATGGACCGGTAACACTATTGTATGTAGTTTATAATATTTTTTCGAACTCCGCCAACCCCTTCGGTGACAATCGCGTTATAGTTTTAAGTAGTATGGGACAATATTTTTTCTGGATTGAAGTACGAAGAATCTCTCACGAGGGCACTTTTTTTTTAATCAATGATTATTTAATGATTGATGAATCTCACGCTCGGGGTAAAAGCGGTAAATATTAATATTCATCGGAATTAATATACCAAGAAGTAAATCATTTATTTGTGTCTGCTCCAAATCAACCACGTTCCCGCTATATAAATACTTTCGTTTATTTATTTAATTAATTTAATTTATTTGTGGACTGTATCACTTTTCTTCTACATAACAAAATCGATGATTTTCTTCAATATCATTAAAAAAAGAAGTCCAATTCTCAGTAGAGCGGATATGATAGGCCAAAGCCTCTAAATATTTTTAAAAATTCATGATTTCTCCCATAAAAAATTAACTTAAGTTAAGTGTAGTTATTGGACGAAGATCGGCATGTCCGACGCGGATCGCGCCTCGATTGCATCGCAGCACTGTGCGGATGGTCGCCGGAATGTCGATTGGCTGACAGCGTTCAACTTCGGGACTTCGAGTTCATCGAGCCGGACAATTTTTATAATTTCTCGTTGGTCGTAGACAGGATCGTTAATTAGCCCGTTCTAATTATAGGGAACGCGTGAGCCGATCGCGCGGCACGTCGCGCGCGTCGTAGTACTACGCGCGGGCACGAGCGTGCCGGAGCCGAAGCTCGGGGGATCAAAACGCAACCCTCCGAAGCGGGAGAACCGAGATTACCTTGGAGGGCCCTCGACACTCCTGCCGTGCTCGCGCCCTTCGCGCCCGAACACCCGCGGCATCCCCTTTGTACCGTAGCAGCATCGAGCCTACGCCATACAACCGGATCACTTAAAATAACATCGCACGACGTAGCATCTCCACCTCTCTTCAGTGTCCTCTCTTCTCGCGACTCATTTCTTTCTCATCCGCGTGGCGCATCATTTTTTTTTCTTTTTTTTTTCTAATCCCTTTCCCGACGAATTTACGAATACACCGAAGTATTTTCGGTGCCCCACCGTAATCCTCACCGCGATAATCCACCCGGCGTGTTTCTATTTTGATTACACTAGGCTACGGTTTTATGAGACCCGAAAACTGTCGTCCAACAGAAGTAGATCCGTCGCGATTCTAGACTTAGTGTCCGGAGATTGTACATCAGTGAGACAAAGATAAACAATTGAATAGAGTCATTCGATTAATGTTAAAGTTCGAATAAATATTGTCTGACAAATATTAGATTTAATTGTAAAGTTTCGCTGATATATTGATCAACTATTAAATTTTAGAATTACTTTTGCGAGAACTTTTTTTACATTTACATTTACTTTTACTTTTAGGAGAAATGTGTTGGATACTGTAAACAAGGTCGTCTTAAAAATAAAAAACGATTCGTAAATTTTATATTTTTTACAAAACTGCAAAAATTAAACAATAACTGTCATCATCTCGCGTGAGCATAAAAAACAATCTCCGTCTCTCGTATACGAAGACTCGTCGTCGGTGCAAAGGATTGAAAGAATCAGATTTAACCCAATCGATCATTGAAACGAAGTTATCACGAGTCGTGATTTCGGTTTCTTAGCGAACCAATTCAGATCGCATACCCAATAATACGACACGCCGTCTTGCTATCGGTAACACCTTGAGAGATCGTTGCGCCAATTATCGAATACGTAAAAAAAATCGACTGTAACAGAACTAGGCGGAAAGGGAGTAACATTTGTTTTTTTTTATATGCGTAATATCGGTAATAATAAATGTGTCTCGGCTAATCAATCCGCGAGCGAAGAACAAACGGAATTCGAAGGAGGCCGAGTGGCTTGCATGTAATATTCCCTTTCGGTTCGTCGCTCCCTTTACGTGGGAACGACGGCACGCGGCAGCCAAGTTGCTCATCGCTTCTCCGCGCTCCTCTCGATTGCTCCGAATCGGCTTGTCCCCGCTGGGCGCGGCAGCGCTATCGTCCCCCTAAGCCCAATCGTCCTCCGTCGACGCCCGGACCACCGCCACTTCCGATTATACCGCTGGGCAATAGGATCGGAGCTCTGTGATTCGGGCATCCGTGAAATTTCTCCTCGGATATCGCGCACCGACCGTACGTCACAATTATGAAGGGAAATTGACGTATGTCCGACGTCCAACGCGAGCGGGAGAGCGCGACCGCCCGTGCGTTATCCGACGATTTCGCGCTTCGTCGATTGCGACGTGGTTGACAGATATATATTTATATATAGGTACATGCAAGCTCGAGATGGAGCCCTCCTAAATTATCTCATTTATTACCCAAGATTGGTCCCAATTGATAATCAGAATGGACCTGTACTTTTTTCATTGATTCCACACTTAAAAAAAAACTTTGTACATTTAACTTTTTATTTGCAAAATTTTCTTAATATTTTTACAATTGTAATTTTTTGTTAATGAAATATAATTCGCTGAGCAAAAAAATAAAAATGGTTACCTTTGGGGATAATAAATTTTGGTTAAATGTAAAATTCGTAATAAAAATGGAACGATAAATTTCATCGAGTCGCTCGCGGAATTGCTGGAAAGTCAGATTGATCTGACGATGATTCGCGGTTGCGGCAAACAAATTTACAGTCATCGTCAGTGTCAGCGGCATAAAAAGTATGAATATCTGGAACGAATGCGCGACGGCCGAGGAGTTGTAGGCTACGCCAGACACATAATCGTTTCTCGTATTTGCGTGGCCTGTACGCGGGCGTACGAGGAAGGAAAAAGATAGGAGCGGGCCGTTTGCTCGTTCTCGTCTTGTCGTCTCAACACTCGAAACCGCGCGGCGTACGATAACGTTTTATGACCCGTCAGTCACCGTTCTTCTCGTCCGCCATGTCCTCCGCTCGCGCGCCTCGTCGTCCTCCTTGCATTCTCCCTGCCCGGCGTATCGGCCAACGAGGGCCGACTTCGATCCCGACGAAATATACCGTCCACCACAATTTTACCATTTTCCGATCTAATCATAATCATTTACAAAAGAAAAAGCATATCTTATAAACTAAAAATGAAAAAAATTAAAAATTAAAATTATGCACGCGAACAAAAAACTTGCAATCGAGTTCCGTCGAGTTGTAAAAAAAGTGATAACTTTATATCGCGAAGAAAATTTACGGTGCGGTAGCGTGCAAGATAATTTTATTCGAAATTAAATTGTAGCGGCAGTAAATTTTTTGACAAGTACGTTGAAAAAGAAATCTGAATTATTTCTGAACTCTCCATCGAAATTTTGCGTTCAATTCGCAACAATAACCTCTATCCGTGAGACACTGTGTACACACGCACCGTGTATCAGAGATAAGAACATAAATTACGATTCGTCGGGAAGATCGCGAATTGCGCACCGGGCAATTTAGATAAAGTAACGAGCGCGCGAGTGAGCAATATAGATTGTGGTATTGATGCAACTTTGTCATTGAAACTCGAGCGCCCGAGTACGAAGCGTACTTCCAAATTAAACTTTTTTGCCGTAAAACGAAAATAGATTTTTTTAAAGTGTGTGTATAAAAATAATGGCTCAAGCTAAAAATGTAATATGAAAATCAGCCTGAATTTGCTAGATTCGCGTCTCGAGTACGAAACGCACTGTTACATATAAGTAATAAAAAACTAAGCTGTTGCTATTCATGATTGTCCACACCACACGCTTACTCGCTAATGTACAATCGTTTTGTAAAAAGGGCCTCGCCCGCTCATACGAATAAAATAAATTTTTAAAAGCTAAAAATAAATTAAACTTCTTTACACTAAAACGAAATGAGAAAAAAACATTTCATCAAAATGTGCGTATAAAGATACTGGCTCGAGTTAAAAATGTAATACGAAAATCAGCTTGAATTTGATAGATTACCGTCGGCGGTGAGTTATCGCTCTTATCCCTCCGCGAGCCGAGCAAGAAGTATACGCGTCGTCGCGGTATTGTAATAGTTTGAGAAACCGATGTTCGAGTTCGCAGACGACACTTAGGGGCGAGGACGAGCTTCTCCACGGACGCTCTTTGCTTTCGTGCCTTTCGAGCAGAAACGGCTCGGGACGAGCCGGTATCATCGGGTGGCGGATGTGTCATTCATCATTTCATTGCCGTTCGCTTTGGCACCCGCGAAGAATATTCATAGACTGAAACGTCCTCGCTCGAGGGAGGCGGAGAGGATTCCTCGCGTCGCGGTTTCATACCGGGGAGCGTGGTATATCGAACGGAAAGATAGAAAGTAAAAAAAAAAAAAAAAAACCCTTTCGTCGGTGATGAAGCCGAAGGGAGGGGTCGTGATATATGACGAGCGGCGAAGCACGTGGCTCGTTTCACACCTTCTTACACAATCTTTGGCATTCCGAGTTTCCCTGTACTTACGAATTGCCGCAACTGTAAAAAAAAGCACATTCCACCTGCTTCGAGGCGAGCCTTTCCGCGAAAGTAACTTATCTCCCGGTCGGCCGTGAAACTACCTCGGCGCAATCGCGAGAAAAAATACTCACGCTGAATGTTACCTGCGCGATTCTCGCGATGGCGCACACGTATTTTTGCCTTCGATTAATTTATTTACCAAGTTCATCGAGACTGAGGACTTCGGTAATGTGTAACAAAAAGGAAACCAAAAAAAAAAAAAATAGAACTAGCATTGTAAGGGCGGTCGATAAATGTCTTTTATTACACTCGGTGCGATAATTGAAGTTTTACGCACGCTCACGCAAAATCCGAATTTTTCACTCGTGCGAAAAACTTTTTCTGAACTCGCGTGATTGAAACTCGTCACGCTCGTCAGAAAAAGTTTTATCGCACTTGTATGGTAAATTACCCATTTAATGTTTGCCTAAGATTTTATACTTTTACCGTGTACTCGATATTGTAATCGCGGGTTGCATGGGACGAAAATCTTTCGTATAAATCGCACGGCTCATCGCCTCGCGGAGCCCGTCTTCCGTGCCATAATTCTCACAGGGAAAAGATCACCCTTCCCACTGGGGAAGTAACAAGAGCTCAGGAGGGAAAGGACGAAAAAAAAAAAAAAATTCAAGAAAATAGGTTAAAAAAAAAAGAAAAAAGAGGCAAAAGTATTTAACGAGTTCATGGAAGATCAGCAGTAGCAGCGAGCCATCCACCCCGTCCGCGCGCCCTCCGCCCCCCTCGCCCCCCTTTTCGAGATGAGAAAGTGGTACGTGAATATTTTCTTGGAGGCGAAGCCACAGCGGGTTGGCCGACAGGTGCGACGACGATAAGATAGACGTCTCGGTCGGTTCTTCCGTCGTTCGTAGGAAGTTCGTAGGAAGTGATCGCTGGAAGCGACGGCGACCGCGGCACGCGGAGTCTTGGAAAACTACGACGACGACGGAGACGACGACGGCGTCGGCGTCGCGGGCTGCCATGTTGGTGGAAGTACAAGGCGCCGCCCCGAAGCCGCGACTCCATTGGCGGAATGACGTCATCGCGCGGAGATCGCGGGGAAGACGTACGCGGTGTGTGGGATTCACGCACGGGAACCCTCACCGTCCCGACGTGGCTCACACACGCTCGCCGAGGAAGCCGACGGTGCGGGCCCTCCGATCCATCCGACTCCGGACGCGGGCCGAGTGTGAGCTCGCATTCCGACAGCGTAATCATTTCCCGGAGGGTTGTTTGTTCTTTCGAGCACCCCAAAAGGCCGGAGCTGTCCGGCTTCGAAAAATCGGGGAGGTAGCGAATATTTTTTGGAAACTCGGTCGTTCTTTTATTTTGGAAGTGCACTCGTAGACTTTATGTCTCTTTTGTACGCCGATCTAACACACTTTACCGCCACGCCGACGCATACTCTGTACTTTTCTTGCTTTAGATTTTTTTAAATCTGCACCTCGGTGTAACTTCTTGTAGAGGTACACTTTTGAAAAATTTTATTATACTTTTGAAAAATTAATGAACGGTATTGGAAGCTTATTTACATCAACTGTTTTTTTTTTTTTTTTATTTCAAAGATATGGGCACAAATTTTTTCAGTAAAATTTGTTTTTTGGATTAAAATCTTTGTAAATTTCAGGCGAAAAATTTGTCACTTTAACATCCGGTATTTTCATTTTATAAAAAAAGGATATTAATGTTCAATTAATGTAAGTAATCTCTGACCTACAAAAATCGGTTAAAATCCTCGGATGAATGGCACCTAAATCGGCTTAAAAAAAAAAAAAAAATTATCTTGGATCCACGGCTCAATTGTTACGAATTTCATATTTGCTGGTAAGCAGTCCGGATTCATCCGTACGGCGTTAATATCTCACCTACGCCGTTTTGCCCCGGTCCTTTTTACACATAAACATTCCACTCCCTCTCAGCTCCTGTTTACTCGAAGCTCGCTCGGCGGCTTCAGATTTAAACTGGCCCACAGTAAAGTCACATCATTCGACCCCAAAATAACAAACCCTCCCCCGGTAATAACATATCCCCGAACGATTCATCTCTGGCCAGCGTTATAAACACCCCAGATATATCCTCCTTAATCACCCTGAAGAATAAAATACCTTAAAAAAAAGAAAAGAAAACAAGCAAGAACAATTTATCCAAATATTTTATTTCATCCACTTTGTTTCTCTCGGCTCTCCGCAAATCTCGGAATATTTCGTTCCTGCGTGCCTCGGCCAGGAAAGCGGGGAAGGCGTATATATAACCTGGTGTGCGTATATATATACACCGTAGTTTCGCACACATCGACCCGCCAGAAGCCGTCTCGCTATACATCGCGGTTTCACGTACAATTGGCCCGTAACTTGTGCGTGTCCGTGTTTTTCGTTCGTGCGCGCGTGCGTCGCGGCATTCGCGAGATTCTCGCCAAGTCAACGGGGGTTTCGCGATTCCGCGTGAAAGAGGAGGGACACGCCGGATGGGATCGAATGCCGGTGGCAGAGAAACACAAACACACAGATACGTAAACGGAGTAACGTAAATACCTGAGAAGGAGCTACGGTACGGACTTCTTCTTCTTCTTTCGGTGATTGAAAATTGATGGAGCGGAATCAGAGGGGGCAAAGGCGGTGCGGAGCGGAAAGGGACGCCGCGACTTCCGCCGCTTTTCTTACGGAAAGGTGTGCGTGTACGCCGGGCCGAGAACTCGCTCGACGGAGCTCTCGGGCTCATTTATCAAAACACGGGAGAGAAAGCGACGCGCGTAGCTTCTCCCGGGCTGCTACGCGAGCTTCGGGATGGGAAACGAGAGGGTTACGCCGTGAGGACAACGGAGGGGAAAACGGAAGGGATTTTTCTCGACTCAACGTTCGTACTTTATGCGTGCATACATTTTATTTTTTCAGTTTTTTTTTTGCTTTTTATAAATTGTTTCCTTCACAAGCGAAATGATTTAGTTCTAAGTGCAGAGTATAGTCAGGATGGTGTATTTTAAATAGGCATTTTTTTTTTTTTTTTTTTTTTATAGTGGAACGTCCATGCCAGAACATGATAAAACAAAACCAATCGATATTTCTGTTTTTCGCGGGCGATGCAAAAACGGAAGGGATTTTTCTCGACTCAACTTTCGTACTTTACGCGTGCACAAATTTTATTTTTTTTGCGAAATATAATATAATTTTGTGAATTGGCATTTATTTTCTGAAAAGAGAAAGTCCATCCTGCAACATGAAAAAACAAAGCCAATTGCCATTTTTATTTTTAATTTTTCAAATTTTCATATCAGCATGGATGGGAAATTTGTGACGAGCTTTGAATGCGAAGGGTCAATTTATGCGGGGCCTCACTGTAGGGGCAAGTATAATGTACCGACATTATAAGTGTCGAGACTTTGGGTTATACCGTGTAACATAATCGCCGGAACACCGCCTTGCGACACGAATAAATCACGCAGAGTCGAAGACTCGTTGACATCGTTAACTCTAATGCCTCACTAAGCCCGCATGGTATCGTATCCCGAGCCCACCGTCGAGAGGTAGTCAGGCCAACTTTCAGCCGGGCTATCTTCCTCGCTCTCGGTCTCTTTGGTCCATCTTAAATAGGATTAACGTTAAACTGAGAATAATCTCGGATGAGGTCGGCCAGTGCTTCCGAGCGCGAGACACTATTGACTCTGCGTGCTACCTCTTCCACCGATTCCGAACTACTGTGCGGATAAACCGCGTTCGGACCCCGAGCCCCTCGTCGTATTAGTATCAATTTCGTTTATCGATAAGAAACTTCTGACATCGACCGGCTGTTACTGAGTCAATCGATCGATACAGATCGACCGGAAAAAAAAACAATCAAATCCAATCATTGGGAGTCATTTTTTATATCATGCCATCTACAGCGATATTGTAATACGTCTAAAAGACTGCGGTAGACTCGGGACCGGAAACTAGGACTCTCTTTCCTAAAATTCATATCAATGTCAGTCAGCTTATCGGATTTTGACAATGGCAATTATATCTTCTTACCCGCGAATGAAAAAAGTCGAAAAATGTTTTAAACAACGAGATTTTAAAACCGGAGGTGACGTTTTCCTGCATGACGTCACTTCCTGTCCATAACTAAGATTGCCTACCGGCTGTTACTAAATTGACCAATCGATGTAGATCGATTGGACAAAATTTCAGAGTCATTTTTTAATTATACTGTACGTTCCATCGAGCTAGCGAAAGTTGCCGAAGAGTACGACATTTTTTTGCATCAAAGTGAATAAACATTAAAAATATTGTTTAAATTTCAAGCAACAGTTGCAAAACTTTCATAAAATTGTACATTCATTTTAATCAATAGACGATTGCCCAATAATTTTTCAAAGAAATTCAGACCACATTTGTCCGAAATTGAGCATTGAGACGCCCTTTTCAAAACTCCCTAAAAATCACTTTTCTTCCGATCAGCAAACCGAGCCCGCGATAATTTTTGTCAACCGAAAGTTCCCGGCCTCGAGCGCGGTATCGAGGGCGGCGAGTCCGATTGAAAAATAACAGTAAAGCGCGACTAGATTTTTTTATCCCGCTGACTAGCACATTTTTTTAATCAAACCCGAGCGTTTTTTTGATGGTTCTCGGAGTAGGGACGGAGACGGCAAGAGAGAGAGCGAGAGAGAGGAGTCCGGGCTCCCTCCGTCATCGTGGCGGGGCAGGAGTTCACCGACACACTGGAATCTCCCCACCACGGTAGAAGCAACCCTCTCTCGCGCGCTCCCCGGCGAGAGGAGCGTCGAGAACTCGAGGGGGATGAAATCCGCTCCGCCCAGCCACGTGACCGGCAACCGACACAATCTCACCCCCGCCCGTTTCGTCCCTTTCCCTCTTCCTCAATGCGATCTCGCCATCTCCTTCACCCTGATGCTGCTCTTCTTGCCTCCCGTTTCTCCCCCCTCCAACCCCCAATTCCATCGTACTCCGAACTCCCTGCTACGACCACTCCAGGCCCGCTCTCCTCGCTTCCTCCTCCGGCGGCGGCGCGCGGCTTCGTGACGACTTTATGCCTCATAAAAATGATATAAAATTTGTAAAGACGTAGCTCCGTAACGACCGAACGGCTTGGCCGTATGGAGTGTAGGAGATGAGGGTCGGGGCTCTAGGGGACTCCGGAAAACGAGAACTCCGCGCGGAACGATACAGCGCCGGTACATGCGGAGCGCGCTCCGCGGACGATTCGGAGAGAGAAAATTTATATATATATATATATACATGTACATGTATAAAAAAAGGAGATAACGATAACTTGGAGGAAAATCTAGACGGAGGAACGGAGTACACGAGAGTGAGGAAAAAAAAAATTGGTCACGAGTGTGCGAACGAAAATCGAAGGGAATAGAGGTTTTCCTCCCTCCCGAGGCTCCGCCGTCCGACGGGGGGGGGGGGGGGGGGGGGGTGGCTGGTAGTCAATACGATCCGGTATGAAGATAAACTCCGAACAGTTTCGTGGCACTCTTTGTTAAATATATATAGAGAGGTGTAAAACGTACGAGTTTTGCGACTGGTACATGCGGTGAAGGGGGTTTCGTGACGGAAAGAAGATTTTATTCAAACCCACCCCTCGACGTTGCGGTTTATGGTCGTGTCGAAGATCGTAAAGTCTGGTCGCCTCTTTAAATTTCTTTTGAATTACCTAACGTACGTGATTATACTTACGTGCGACGAATGTTTCATCGTCCGTCGCGTCAAAGACATTACCGGCGCGATCTGGAATACGACGGAGACTTTATTCGGAAAAATTGTCGATTCGGAAAAATTGTCGTAAATAATATTCGTTTGTTTTCGAATGGGAAAATAGTTATTTGTGTGGCAAGGACGTAGAAAAGGAGTCAGTACATACGTCTGTACTCCCCTGCCATTCACATAGTTTTTCTTGACAAATTCGCGTAAATCGCGGTTTTCATTTTTGGGAAGTATGCGCAAAAATGCACCTTCTTGCACTAGTGCGAGAAAAAAGACCATATTGCGTTTGTACGCATGCGCAGTATGTTTCTCGCACGCTATACGAAAAAGTGCATTTCTGCGCTCACATCACAGGAATGGAATGCGGGATTTTATGTACATGCGTTAGGAAAAAAATGAAAAATTGTCATCGGCCGAGCTTAACGAGAAACGATGCGTCAGGGCCGTACTCGAGCCTGGGCGTTTCGTTGCAAGGTCGACGGGAACGTGCACGGTGACGTTAAAAAAATCGTGTCACTCTTCGTTGGCAAACGCCATATTTCCACGTGTAATATATATATTTTTTTTATTAAAAAATTAAAGTCTGCATAAGGTGTGCGAGCGACTGCGAGAGGCCAATTACAACGAAGAACGGTGCCTTATCTCGCGAGTGACGTTCGATACGAATCTCGAGGAGAAACGAAAAAAAAAAAGAAAAAGATCATTTTACTCGAAAATATCGATTGTTTGCGCGACGCCGCTCGAACTCTCGTTCTCCGTTTGTACTATCGCTAATAAAACACGATCGAACACGAGTCGGCGGCAATTGATGTTCAGGTATACAACCTTCACCGCGTGCGACAACGACTGATAGATCCTTTATGACAATCGCCGCTTTTGCTCGGCTTGTTTGTTTTTCTCGAAAAAAAAATAATAAAAAATAGTAACTTCGGAACGACGAGCAAAAACTCCTTGTCATCGATAAAGCGAGGATAGTTATCGTCGAGCATGTTTACTATGTCATTGCGTTATTCTAGAAGACACAAAAAAAACAATTTCCGCCACAACACGGGAATGAACTTAATACGCATTGAAAATCCTATTTTTACGAGGATGCAAATGGCCAGGTCGTCATTAGGTAACACAGGAGTGAATCATAATGCGGTTGATGGTTCTGTGGATGAAGGTTTATACCGTCGTTAACTCCTGTTTTTAATGCCCGACTGAAAAGGCGGAGTGTGCTCAGCCTTTATTATGTGCTCGACTCTGTATTGAAGCTAACAGTTTGCCCACGTAGCGTTCGAGATGCACAAAAAAAAAAAAAACAACAACTCGCTTACCCTGCACAAAAAAGGGACAGAAATTTTCAGTGAGCAACCTTGATGACATTTCAGCATTAATGCGTTTGTTTAAATTTAAAAAAAAAATGAAAAATGCTCGTTTGTTCACTTTGACGCCAAAGAATATGAAAGTTGTGAAGAAAAACGGAAGTTTCAGTTATGGGAAACCTAGTTGGTTCTTAAGGGAAGGCTAAACCCGCATGAGTGCGAGATGGAGTTGAAATTTGAATCCGTTGTTCTCCGAAAGGATTCTATAAAATTGAAAACGTATTGCGGTTCGAACTGCATTAATCAAATACGCATTGGGTTTCGGAGAAAAATGGATTCAAAATATTTTAAGGTTGCGTTGATCTTTGGGCCCACCTTAAGGCAGTCTGCGGAATAGAGAGGCATCGATAATTTCGGCTGATTCTTACCATAATAGGAAAAAGAGTCTCGAGGTGATATTGGGTGTACTTTATATCCCTGTATATCTCAACTATGGCTCTCTCTTTGTTTCCGCATTAACGCAGAATCGAGGTCTCGTCATTAAACGCGTAACCGTTCGTAGCTGATAAATCTTATCCCTTTATAGCGCGCCTCTCCGGCAATAACATATTTTATAGCTTCTCCGATGCCTCTCTCCGTCTCTCCTCGAGCAAATGGCAAGCCATAAATAATAATTGTACCGCGCACCGCGGACACGTAGCCAATTAGAATTCTCCGGGCATTAATTCCAGCAGCTGCAAGCTGGACCGGAAGAATGGAGGACGATAATGTAGTTAAGGCCGCTGAAACACAATATTTTCATAACATCTTATCAACGTCAAGCCCAAAAAAAAAAAGAAATCATCGGACACCTCTCCGATTCCTCAAACAATTTTTCCCCGCGATAATCGGTACACCCGTGCCGTCGGATTCGTCGAACGATCAAACATTCATTGCCCGCATTAACGATCGATCCGAGCGAATTCACGAGCCGGCAGTGCCACAATGCAGTCGCCGATGATAATCGAAGCTTCGGCTTGTTCCAACCTCCCTCCCTCGTCCATCGGCAGTGTACCCGGCAATCAAAGAGCCAATAATAATCAGTGACCGCGAAAAGCCAATGTCCACGTAATCCGTAATCCTTCAATTATCAAATTACAATAATCTATGTGCCCCGGAAACAGCTTCGACGAGTGTATGTCACACGTGAAATATTCGTAACCGGCATCCTCCCACACCCGTACGCCGGCGGATCCCTTGGTTCTGGGTTTCTCCGGTACGGCACTCTATACATCTCCCTCCCGTTGGTCCCGGAGAGTGTATACGTACTCGGTGGTCCACCGTTGACGAGGACGTCGCCGGTGTCTCGTTCGCTCCGCGGCTCTCAAAAATCAACGTAGCAACCCCTTCAACCCCTTCGGTCCGGGTGGACCTACGGCCCCTCCACCCGACCAACCGCCTCCGCACCCCCGGAAAACTCGCACCGAAACTCTCGCGATAGCGCACACAGCCCCGTGCTTCGTCCTCGCTCCGTGGTAGTGGGTTTTAACAACGCCCCCGCTACCTCGTGGGCGTGGCCGGTGGCGTCTCCGGTCCACGCTGGTGATGCTTGTGTGCTTGCCGGTCTCCTTTCTCTCTTCGTCTCTCGGCTCGGCCCGGTCGGTTCGGTCGTCCCTTTTTGGGTGCGTTTTTTGTTCCGTTCTCTATCCGGTTCCTCTTCGTCTTTTCCTCGTTCGCCGCTGCTCCTCCGTTCCGACGAGGGTCGCAGCACTTGCGCGTCCACAACCACAGACCGGGCTTGACGTATGTACTACCCCGGTTCGCGGTCCGAAGATTTTCACCGAGAGGCGAGAGAGTGCTTTGCTTCTTCTTCTTACGAGACGTTCACGTACTCCTTTTAGTTTCCACAGTGCCCCCCCCCCCCCTCCCCCCCCCCCCCGAACTCTGTGGCTACTCACTCGCTACCCGTCGGTCCTTCTCGTTCCTCCGGCCTCGTTCTTGTTAAACTTTTTCCGTCTTTCTCAATCTTCTGTTACCAAGCAGTTGAACCACGCTTTACCCCCCCCCCCCCCCCCCCCCCCCCCCCCCCCCCCCCCCCCCCCCCCTCGCCCCAACCCAACGCGCCAATGACCTCGTCCGAGCTGGTGACCCGCAACAATCGTCCAGGACCCCTCGCCCTCTCGCTGCTTCTACTTCATTCATGTGGACGTGAGTTTCCAGCTTTACCGGCCCTCCGTGCTGTTGTGTACGATAAGGGGGTGTGTAGCTGTGTATGACGAGAACGTTCCACGACAGGCACGCGACGCTGATTCTATTGCACGACTCTGCGGAGGGACGAGAGTAGCTGAGCAGGGAAGATATAGCGGAGATACGGTTCGTTTCAACGCCCTCAGCAGTCTTCTTCGAGTTTCGTCCGTCGGGCCACTGGGATATTCGAGAGTCTGAACAATTGGCGTGAGTCGATGTTCAGTCCATAATAATAGTGGGGATGGCAATCAATTTCGGTATCGAGAGATACTTCAGAAAAGCGAGTCCGCGTGCCACAGAGAACGGACAGTGTGAAAGGCACATCTGGCTTGTGTTCCGCTTTGCAGCAAGTAGTTAGCGACGCCTCCGCTGGAGGCTCTCGCGACGCTGCGAAGGGGACGGATGGGAGGTCGCGCGCGCCACCGGTGGAGGCGTCGGTAACTGCTCAACTGCTGGCCGTAAATTCAACGCCGAGCCTTGCGTCAGCCATACTGGCGCTGAACGCAGCGCCACCAACGCTGATACACCCTACCAACACTGTAACCCATCATCCCCGCAAAACCCATGCCTCAAAAATACATACGTCATAAGCCTACAAGTCAGCATTCTCACAGTCACGTCATTACCTCGTGGGAGACGAAGGGATAGAAAGAAACAAAAAAAAAAACGACGATAGAAAGAAAAAGAAAAGCTTCGTGAACAGTGGAAACGCGGACGGCTATGGCAAAGGTACACGGGCACTCGGTTTCCAGTAGTAACAGCTCTGCGCGTCGGCATGGGAATATATAGCACATAGCACAGCACACTGGGAAAGGTAGTAGTACGGGTTGGTGAGAGTTAGCCAAAAGATCCCCGGAGTGGGGAGGATGCGCCCGGAGTGTCAGCGGCGGACGACGTTGGCGGGGGTTCGCCGTGACGCGGGGTGGGAGCAGACGGGAAGCTCCCGCGGGGTGTTTCGGGAAATCGGGGAGTCTCCGAGTTAGGTAGTGGGAGGAGCATTCGCGATTCCGCGAGTGGAGGGGGGAAGCTTTGGGAGTGGGAATGGCGCTATCTCGGCTATCGCGCACACATCCCAGCCTGCCCACACACAGTGCGCGTCGGCCGTGGCTCTTGTAGCATTCTCCGTGTCGGTGTGCGTCAGCCGTTCTCATCTCGATCCACATTTCTGGGGGTGCGTGCGTGCGCGTACCGTGAGGGTAGCGCAGGGGTCTCTCCCGAGCGGCGGGGAAGAAGGGGGGGGGGGGGGGGGTGGACATGACGCTGCGAGGGGGCGAAGTATAGAGGCGTGCAGCGAACGTAGCACGCGACTCTGGCCGGGGAGGTGGGGGAAGTGAGTTTGCGAGGGGGCTGCGAAGCATGCGAGGTCGAGCGTGTACGTCGCCTGGCGAGCAAGAGAGTCAGAGGCAGATAGAACCGAAGATCCGTGGGCCCCGGGACCGGAGAGTGGCGCAGCAGTCAGACAGTCAGGCAGGCAGGCCGCCCGGCAAGCGAGGGAGCGCGCAAGGCAGGCCAGGGCGAGTAAGCACAAGCACAAGGACCGAGCCCGAGCAAAAGCAGCACAAACAGGCGAGGAAGCCGGAGAGAGTAGGCAGTGTGCACCAGCCAAGACCACTAGATCCGTTCGGCTTACCCGACTTAGAGACTTAAGCCGGCCAGCCAGTCCGAAAGGCTCAGCCGGCTAAGCCTTGGCCCCGCGCGCGCGAGAGATAGAACCACCTACTCGGCCATCGGCACAGCATCAGAACCCGGTGAACCAGAGCGACTGTCTATATTTCAGCGGTTTTTTTTTTTCGTTTTTTTTTATCTCTTTCGCATTCGGTTACGATCGTGCGCCGTTCGACAACGGGAACGAGCGAACCGTTTCGTTGGGTCGCGAACACCTTCGATCCGTCAACAGTCACACCACCCACCGATCCGGGGTGACTGCGGACAACGTGTGTCACTACCCCGCGGACTTGCAAACGACGCGTCGGAAAATTGGAACCTCGGCGCGCATCCACTTGCTGTTTTGTTTTGTTCATTTTTTTTTTTATTTTTGCCATCACCCGGACATCTCGCCTGTTGCCTGTGGAAGTGGTTTTCGGGATCTCTTCGGCGCTGTGCGGTTTGAGTTGTGAACGAGTGGCGACTGGAGTAGATTCCGATAGGAGGACATCAGCTGGGACTACGGCCCGAGTGTCGTGTCCGATACGTCAAGATACTTCCGGAAAACAGTGGTGGCGCGGCGACTCGACTGACGTCGCGGTTCGGAGACAACACCGGTGTGCGTCGGCCGAGCGCGGTGACACTCTCGGTTCAACCCCTGTGCGACGACGGCGAGTGTGATCTCCGGTGCGCGAGATGAAGAACTCTAGGTGGAGTGACGACTGAACCGTGCAAACCGAGATAGGAAGAGACGCGTCGGAGCACCCAGAGCTATAAAGGAACTTACGTAATCGCCGCCGCTCGGGACTCCTCGTGAGCGGTGAGACGCCGACGGTTTATCGCCGGATTGTCAGTCGACGACCACGTCTCCGGTAGATCGGAACGGGCCTCCGCACACTTTTGGAAAGCTGTTCGGGAGGGATTTTGTGGTTGTTGTTCATCGAGGATAGTCGCAAACTGCTCGGACATGATCGGACCCTGAGAGCCGGATTTCGGATGTTATCGGCGGTGGATTAACTGAGAATTCGACATCCGCCGGCCGCCAGTTTCGCGAGAACTTACGGAGTCGTTTCAACGAGCGGACACAAGCCAGTGGAACCAAGTGACTGACATCTGATTTAAAGAACTCGGCGGGGCAATTCGGTAGACCGAACTAGTGGACAGTAACGCACAGTGATCCATCGATCCGACGTGGAGATCCATCGAAAAACGTGGTCTTGCCACGCTGGATCTCACCGATACTCTTACCGCCTTCCGACGAAGCAAAACCCGGGTTTTGGTGTCGACGATAACTTCAATTTTCCTTTTTTTACAATCTCGCGGAACTGATACGGGATTCTAAATCAGTGGACAATTGATCGCAATCGAAGTAACTTCGCGAATCGAAGCGGTGATCGGAAGATCGTGTGTTCGGTAAAGCCTGTAAACTTGCCGGAGGCGGAAACGGATTGTTCGACCGGTCGGCCAAAACGCAGTGCGGAAGTGCGACAGAGTATCGGTGTCGAATTTAGAGGTGGCGGAGGAGAGAGACCAACGGCGGGAGGGTCGAGAGTTTTTGTTCGATAAGGTGTGAGGAAAAAGTCAGCACGACGTTAACCTTCTACAGCATGGAGCGCGGCGGGGGCGGGGGGAGCCTCGAACTCGCCGGCGTTGGCGGCGGCGGAGGAGGCAATTCGGAATTGTGCCTCCAGGATCTGGTTAGCAATTCGGCTACCGGTCTCTCGGTCCAGCATTATCAGCACGCCGCCGCCGCGGCGTCGATGGCCGGACTGCACTCCGGCGATCATCTTCAGAACGCCATGCATCATCACGACATGCACGGAAACTCGCATCACGACACGTCCATGCTCCACAATCCGAGTCATCAGCTGCATCACGAGCCACTCGAGAAACTTAAACGTAGTGAGTCGTTTACAATTACAGCGTGATATTTTTATTGTTTTTTTTTTTTTTGTCATTTTGCTAAACATTTTTACCGACCGAGTCGTAAAAGTATTATAGACGCGTACGGGAGGAAAAAAAACAACAAATTATCGGCGAGCCACATTTTTCTTCTGAATAACGAAAACGTCTTATTCCATGTGCAAAGTTGCCCTAGGCGAGGAAACCTCGAGGTTCTTGTTTCTTGAGCAGAATGAGAATCGCCACATGTGAAGTTCGGCTCAACCGTCGCAAGGGTGCGCGATGCGCGACTTTGCACACGGTATTCGCGATCGCGTGATACGTGGTCCACAATGTTCTTTTCTTGTTGATGAAAAAAAAAAATGCGTATAATGAACGGGAAAATAAAATTAAGGTCACTGATGGACCAGGGATATTCGTTAAATGTACAAACCTTCTTTACTCGGTTTGTATACTAGACACAGTACTGGTGACTGAGAAATTCACATGATCTCAATGACGATGAGAAATCTCGAGATGCGGTACGTCGTAGTAAAGAAGAACACGGTTTCTTTTTTCTCTGGTTTCTTATCGGTATATGACTATTGCCTGCTGCGAGCGCAACGAGGCATTATCTCTTTCCGGCTAACAGATTATAGCACTCGAATCCCCTTGGATCGTAGATGTTATATTGCAATTGGATTATTATTCGTATCTAGCTCGGAATGAAATGCGCGCAGTACGAGGAATCCATTTAACGCCCAAAGGAAATTTGGAGTAATTTTTTTGATAGTACAGGTATTAAAATTAAAAAAATTAGTTTGTTCGATAATTATTCGCTTCAATCGACTTAGACATATTTTAGGCAACCCAAATTCTGGTCATTTGAACTAAAAATCCTTTTACACGTCCTAAAAAGTCTCTTTTTTTACTGCAAGTTTAAAAAATTCAAACTTGAAGCTCGGAAACAGCCAGCGAATCGTGCGTTAGTCAAAGCGTCCTTCTGTGAAAAATAGAAACGAAAAAATACGGTCCCGAGCTCTCGAGAGTGCAGCGTTACTGTGCGAGATTGGGAAACAGCAGAGGCAAACGAGCCGTCGGCTCGGTACAACTCCCGCGCGATGTTTTTGTCAGGTGCCTAGACAGGTACCGATAAAGTTTTAAGATAAGCACCACCGCGCCCACAACTTTTATTACACTCTCTTATTCGCTCGCTCTCTTTCTCTCCCCGACCGCGTCTCTATCGCGTTAACCAACGAACGACAGATAAAACCTTGAGTTTTACTGCTCATCAGATTCTGGCATTGCTCGCCAGCGACGGAGTATTGTTGACGTTAAAAAAAAAAAAGAAACAAACTCTCGTCGTCGACGCGTTCGCGGCTGTTCGTTAAACACCTCGAAATTCATGTCTCGAATCGTCGACCGCGCGAATCAACTCGCGACTGTAAACTCATTACGTATTTTGTAGTTTCGCGGAGTATGGCCGAGAAAAATAAAATATCTATTTTCAATTCTCTGCCCACCGCTCCATCTTTAGGCATTTACCCTCTAAGAATATTCTCACGCCGCTTCTTCTACATCGATAAAAAGGTTTGGTAATATCAACCAAGCTGCGGTTGCGGGTGGCGACGGAAATGTTTGGTCGATTGAACAAAATGTTTTTTTTTTACAATCAATAACAGAACAGTCAATTCAACTAAGTATTCGGTCACACGAATAAATATTCGTTCAATCAACTAAATATTTCTTTCAGTCGATAAAAATATTTCCATCGCCACCCGCAACCGCAGCTTAGTTGATATTACCAAACCTTGTCATCGGTGTAACTGACGAGTAATCTTTTTCATTCAATAAAAAAAGACACGAAAAAATTGCCTCAGAATTTCAAAATCCTTTATCCAAGAACAAGAAGGAAATCCACTAAAAATTCATAGAAAAAAAGTTTCGATAATGGAAACGGATTTTTTTGTTTACAAAAAAATTAAGCCCCCAAGTTACACGAAAGCTGGGGCAGGGCCGGAATCCCCGGAGAGATACTAATCAGCGTGATTCTCGAGAAAACGATCTCAATTCCTTTCCGTGGGTCGCGATTATCGGACAGCCGAGTTAACCGCGCGATTCGCGGCCAGACAGAGAGAGGGCGAGACCTCGCGCTCTTACACCTATACGGCTAGCGCGAAGACGTTAACCCGGAGCGCCGCCACCTGTTTTGTGATTCATTAACTCACCGGCTTATCGGGATAAGGCCAGACTTATCCGGGGCTCGAACCCGACACCGCGCCGCTAAACCCGATCTTATTCCAATGGCATCCCGGCGCGCACCAACGCCGCCACCGCGTCACCGGTATTATTATACCTTCTATTCCCTCGATCCGTTTCAGTTCCGGGACACAGCTCTATCGGCGAGCAGTCAGCTCTTTGCTCCAAAAAGTAACAAAAAAAACCTAACACATTTTTCCAAATCCGAACGACATTGCGCGAGTTTTATTTTTGTTGTTTGTTTCATCGTCGCGAACTCAACGACGACACTGGTGACGATTCGCGAATCTAACATTTTTTTTAAATTCTTCGCAAGCATTGTCGTGTCCGACACCGCGATGTAGTTCCTTTGTCGACCGGGACACAGCTCTATCGGCGAGCATTCCGCTCTTCGATAAAAAATAAAAATAAAAAACTGATACAATTTTCCAAACTCAAACGACACTGCGCGAGTTTTTTTTAAATATGTTCGCGAACTCAACGACGACATTGGTGACGACTCGGGAATCTAATTTTTTTTCGCAGACAATATTGCGTTCGATACCTTGATGTAGTTTTCTTTAACAGGGGCTCTATTGGTGCGCAACAGTTCTTTGCTGCAAAAAGAAAAAAAAAACATAATACATTTTTACAAATCTAAATGACATTGAGGGAGTTTTTGTTATTATTGTCTGTTTTATCGTCGCGAACCCAACAACGACATTGGTGACGATTCGCGAATCTAAATTTTTTTGAATTCTTTGCAAGGTTTGTCAAGTCCGACAGCGTGATATAGTTTTTCTTCCGTGACTATAAAGATTTATGTAAAAGCCTCTTGACCTTCGGAGACGAAGTTAATTTGGAGCGCGAACGATAATTACTGGAAACGCGGCTAAATTAATTGGGGGGGGGGGGGGGGGGGGGGGAGGCTTGAGTGCTCCGGTGGTGTGCGATCAACGACGATGTCGTAAAGTAACGATAAGAACCGCATGAAATTGAATGTCTCCGGTTCGCCAACGACGTGAGTTGAATATTTTTTTTTTCCTTCGAGAAATTGAATTTTCCAGGCGATAAAATTGTGATTAAAAGTGGACGAGAGACACGTTAAAATCAACTGAGCGACGGGCGAGGCACTCTCGCGGGATTCGCGCATAAAGGCGTTGGCGTTATCTCTCGGACGGGGGTTCGTCGATTTCTATTCGTCGGCGTACTCCGGATTCCACGGGTCATTAATCATAATTATCTTTGACGAAAATATTTTTTCATTGAGCTTACTCGAGCCCGCGCGCGACGCGAACGAGATACAGAAAAATAAAACAAGAGTTATCGGTCAGCAGGTTCAAGGCGGTCGAGACGGATAAATAACACTGTTGCAGATCGTCGGGTTTCTCCCAAATAATTTTCGATGCATCGGGATGATTCGGATATCAAGTTCGTCAGGTCATCGAACAGCCATTAGCTGTTACAGTTCGTCATTTTGTGAACCATAAAAAAAGATTCCAAAAAATCAACGTCTGTAAATTATTTTAAAATATTTAATAAATAACAATAGATCAATAAAACTTGGGATCTTTGTCGACGACCGTTAGTCCTTAAATATCGAACACCGAGACCCTACTTTCGGAAATCACTCTTTATTTTTAATTCATTCTAAAAATTATTAAATTTATTTTTAAAAATTAAATAAAAACCGATAAATAAAAGGGAAGGTAAAACTGGAGTTGACCGCCGATGAGCGTGGGTCCTTAAATATCGAATACGAAGACCCTGCTTTCGGAAATCACCCTTTCGTTCGGGAATCTGTTGGTCCATTCGGTCAATGCAATTCTCAATGTTTTGCCAGCAGAGTAATAGCTCGGCATACGGCAGACATCCGGGTATTTCATGGCCTCGATACAACTGTGCGTTTCTGGGTGTCCGTACTTTCGTGCCCCGGAGAGCGACGAGTCATTTACCCTATCCCTTTATTACCGCGCGTGGAGACTGACGATCCGTCGGCAGATGCCGCGAAGCCCGAAGTCAACCCTTGTGTCCGCGCTCATGCCTAGCCCGATCCTAATGGTGTTGACAAATTGCTCGGCTATCCATGCCTCCCCGGGGAAAAGTACGACCGCGGCCCGGTCGTGTGCCCTCCGACCCGCAAAATCGTCTCTTCGCTCGCCGCACGTTCCGACAGATCGAAATATCCTGCGGTGTCGTTCCTAGCGAATTGCCACATGCAATTCTCATCAGTCTTTCCCTATGAAAAGAGGGGGGGAAAAGCGAGAGAATCGTTTATCTAAAAAAAAAAAAATACACGGCTCACATTCTTCCAACATTTCGTCTTAATATTATCCATAATTGCCGTACGCGATTATTATCTCGCTGATAAGGGGGTTAATAATACCAGAGCCGCTGATAACGGAACCTACGTTATTCTTATTTCAATTTAATTAAAAAAAAAAAAACTTGGAACTTCCATACTGATATCGTTGAAAATCTCTAAAAAGATCGACGATTCATCGTTAGGAAAACAGTGATTAGACAGGGAAAATAATTTTTTTTTGAAAAATTCGTATATTTTTCGTTTAAAGTTTATAACAGTACCATTTGTGGGCATTTAACATTTTTATCTTATCGAGAAGTTCTCGAATTTTTCTCCGAAGCTCACGTTTGGCGGGAATGTGCCTTGAATCCCGGGCGCTTCGTGTGTGGCCGAACATTTACGTCCGTAAGATGATTCATTAGGAGGAAGCGATTTTTCCACGGTTCGAGCTTCCTGTCACGCCTGTTCGCTGTTCCGGGGTGTTCCGTGACCGAGCGCTCGGTCACGGCGGAGCAGCCGGACGGCTCGATTTTCCGGTTCGATTTTTTCCCCGATCGACCGGGTGCGAGCCAATCACGGGCTTACCGGGGGTGGCTCGCGACGAGCCGGTGCGCGGTTCTGGGCGCTGATGGGTGCATGTGGGGTCATCCGCAGGATCAACATAGAAATGAACTGATTTCCTTCCCATTATCTCAGCTGCTGCTTTGCTCCCGCCCGGCTTCCGAGGCGGCAGGTTCCCGTCGCATGCAGTTTGTGTACTCGTCTCCTCGCCCCGGCGTCACGAGACACCACTAGAGGGAGAGACGGCGAGTTCGAGATCGAGGAAAAAGGGCTCGAAGCCCCTGGACCGAAGTTCGTGACGATCTGTGTGAACCGAGAAAGCCAGTGCGTCGATCTCTCGTGAGAAACGGCGCGCAGGATTTCTGTCGTGGGACATTCGGGAATTCGGGAAAGAGTACAGTCCAAGTTTCGTGGAGGACCCAAACTTTAATAACATCAAACATGTCGCATGCTATTCCTTATTAAAAAAAGGGATTCGTGTGCGCAAAGCTTCATTTACTGCTAATGGGTAAACGAAAAAAAAAGGAAGAATCGCTTGGGGTGGAAATCCACCCCAGTCACGAGTTAGAAGGTAGAAAAAATGATACATGAGGCGTAAGGTTATAACCCTCTCGTGACGGAATTTATGCAAGTTGCACGTCAAAAAGTGTTTCGTGCATTTAGCACACTTTTTTATTGTCGAAAATCCAAATTTCAAATTTCGAACTCGCAACTGTGTCGTACGCGCGCGCGCCCGCCCTAGTTACAAGATATGAAATCTTGTAACTGGACCGGCAATTTTTCGGAAACGGGGAACCCTCGTCAGAAACTGCTGCACCCGGGCCGTACGGACGTGTGTCCTCTCGGGTTACATCGCGTGCAGCATCCATGCGGACCC
Organism: Amblyteles armatorius; assembly: GCA_933228735.2. NCBI lineage: Eukaryota > Metazoa > Arthropoda > Insecta > Hymenoptera > Ichneumonidae > Amblyteles > Amblyteles armatorius. The sequence goes on along the minus strand of OW121687.1, from coordinate 19,912,954 downwards.
GCTCGAGTCAAGTTGAAACTAAACAAATTGCTGCCTTCGGACCAGAAAAAAAAAGAAAACGGTGAGAAACGCGGAGTTTCGTAACTCCATCCGTCGGAGTTTGGCTTTCCACACTTTTCACCGGACTTTTTCGCTACCCGGAAACCGACCACAGCCAATTAGCACCAAATCGGCAATCGCCTTCACACCAGCCCGTACGCAGGAAAAAGTATACGTGGCATTGCTTTGCTTCCTCATAGAGGAAGCTTTGTAATGGTGAAATTTTTTTTTCGAAATTTTAATGAAAAGGTGTTCAGAATGTTCCAAAACGTCAAAAAATCACATTTGGCAAAAATGTTCCCATGTATGTGTGTGTGTGCAAATCGGACGCGAATATATATAACTCGAGAACAACTCGATCGATCAAGCTGAAATTTTGCACACAGCATGTGTGGTTAATAGTCAAATTTTTTTTCTTCATTTTCCGATAATATTTTATTTTCCGTTCTATCAACCGGCGAAAAATGCTCGCGACTGCCACCACGAAACAGCCGAACAATTCCGTAATTATCCCGTTCCTCCAGCCGCGCCAGCAGCAGCCTCGCGATAAATTGTTCGCAACATCGCGTCTCGGAGACTCGCGCGACCGTGCGAGAAATTTTTTAATATTCTATTTCATGTTTTCTTTCAAACTACTCCGCATCGCGCCTCTACAATCTCCCTCTCGATTTGTATCTTTTCGTCAGCTGTCACGCGTTCGCCTTCGGCGAGTATATTTCAGAGGACCAAAAAAAAAAAAAAAAAAAAAACAACACATTGAAATACCGACGGAAATGCCACACGCGATTCGCCTCGCGGGGTATTATGGAGCGTGTGGCAAATGCAGGCGTATAACGAGAAGCTCGAGCCATAAGCCGATAGGCTTATAGTGTACCTTTGGCTCAGTTCTGCTCTCAATTAATCGTCCCCGAAGATTATGCGTGCTTGACACATCCGCATTTGAAGATCACTTTGACAGACTCGAAACTTCCAACGTTTCGGGTCGGAAACAAGCACAAAACGGAAAGTCAGTCGGTACGAATGAAATTTCAACGTTAATGTGTCTTTCTCGGATCCCGGAGAGTGAACGGATGTGTGCGCGTCCGTGTCGGTGCCGCGCGCGGTACGGCGCTCCGATGCTCGTCGGGGGTGATCAAGTACGTGCTTTTAATGGCAGGCCGAGCTGCGTTACGCGTTTTCCCGAAGACCGGTAGGCTCTCGTCTTCGAAACGACGTGTAACGGAGAGCCCCGGGTAGCTCTCGGCTCTGACTAATAAACGACTTCCTAAGGAAGCCGAGGATTAGGAGATTAGGGCGAACGCTTGGATGTGAAGAGGAGCCGGAGAGAGCAGCGCCTCGACTTTATTCTCCAACCTCGTGGAGCCGTTACACCCGCACTCGGCTCCGCTACAGACACGCACGATTTTCCCAGCTCACAGGTGCTCGCCTCGTTCATCCGTACTTCAACGTTCCACGTCTGACTATCCGCTATTCTTTCGCTCGATTTTTGTGCCCCCCTAAAACTGATATTCTTCGAGTAATTATCGGCTGCTGATTCACGCATGCTGGAAACTCCATGCACATCGGGTAGAAAGTCTCGAATGGGAAGTCGTCCTTTAAATTAAGTTTCGGAAGTTCATCAGCGAGAAAAGGTAAATCAGCCATAGCCTCAAAACAACGAATAACGCAAATTTCAGTTCCCCATTTTTCACAATAAAATTTTTCGTAAAATATCGATCGTTTTGAAATATTATGAGATGTTGACATATTTTTTGTTATGAAAAAATTGCAAAGTATTTTGAACATATTTTTCTTTTCGTTCGAAGCTGCCCATGCAAAAATACTCTCCGCGCGGCCTGTATTCTAGTTCCAGGAATTTATTTTTTATTTATTTTTTTTATATAAAGTTACGGAACGTCAGTGTAATTTTTATTAGACGATAGCCCTCCCCCTCGCGCTATCGTTCCTCCGTGAGAGTGGTACAAATTTTATCGGTGCTCCTCTCCTATCGCCCGACGACTCTCAACGTTTCAGCAGTTTTACGGCTGACGTATCACGTGGGACTTGCTCAGGCACGGCGCAGCTGCTGCTCGCTCATACTGTACGGGCACATAATACCCCTCGGCACTACGTTTTACTAGTGGCACGAGAGAGAAAGAGAGAGAGAGAGAGGTGGAACGAGCTCCATAACCCTCCCCGTCATTGAGTTATATAGGCGACGACGACGACGCGATACGCCCCACTAACCACCCACGAAAAAAAAAAAAATTTGCGTCACGTGTCGCTTTATTCATGAACGAGCTATGAGTTCTCATTGCGAACTGTTGACTAGTGACCCTTCGGCGAGATCCGACAGACGTCTTTTTTCCGCCACTATAGTCACACTCGAAGCATTTAAGAAATTATCCAGCTCTCAGAAGCTGCGCAAAGAAATCGTATGTATTTATTATCTTCGGTTCGGTTGTATTCTGCTTTTATCCGTGAAATTTTTGCTATTTACTGCTACTTACAGTAAAATTTTTATTTTTAATGAAAATTTTTGCAAATTTCAGGCAAAAGATTTCTAATTTTAACAACGCGTATTTCAACTTTACAAAAAAAATGTACATATCTATAATTAATGTAAGTAATGTAAGCAAATTCCAATACATTAAATTTACAATTTATTTTTAAGTGCGACCCTTCATTACAATCTATTTACTTACACTTATAATTTATTTTCATAGAGACCTTTCCGCGAAATCCGACAGACGTGTTTTTTTCGCCACTATAATTGCACTCGAGGCATAGTAAATATAAGAATATTGTCCAGTTCTCAAATGCTACGCGAACAAATCATATGTATTCATTGTCTTCAGTTCGGTTGTATTCGTCAAAATAAGTATCCGCGAAAATAATTGAAACTCGACCGGAGATACCAGAATCTGACTTCTGGACCGTCGGACACAATGGACGCGCGCGGAAAATGAGGGAACCGAGAACCGGAGCGGTAGAACAGAGGCATAAACCGAGGAGGCCGGGGACACGTACGCGCTAGACACCGAGTGTCGCATGCACAGCCGCCCGTAAAATCTGTGGGGATTAGCGGCCGCTAATATATCCCGCGGGTAAAAACCCGCGTAGCAGCTGAGATATTCGTTCGTCTGCTCGCCTCCTCCCTCCGGCTTCGCGTCCTCCTCTGCCACCGCGCGGTACACATAGCTCGACGACGGTTACCCTGGTTTGTCTTCGGCATAAAATAACTTCAAGTCGCGTGAAGAAGAAGAAAAGTCATAAATTCGTGAGTTACAACCCGGGAGCGCTTTGGCTGACTCTCTTTACCGCCCCTCATCCTCGTTCGTCGTTTGTCTCTTCATTTTTTATTTATTTTTTTATATATATATATAATTTTATTTATTTTTTATTAACGTCGTTTCTTTCTCATTGCCTCTTCTTCGCCACAGCTCGCCGAGGCCGAAAATTAGTCGATGATGATCTCCTTAGGAAAATTCTGTCGGGTTGACAGTGTGACGAATGGATCGGGAGTGGAATTTCGATTCTTCCTTCCACCGGTTCTCTAGTTTGTCTCGTGATACAAGGAATCTCGTGGGGTCTCTCGGATTTTCTTCGACGAAAGGTCGAGGGCGTGAAAACACGTGTCAAGCTGTGTAGCCAGCGCAGGGTCGATCCGCAACCGGACACCGGGAATGCGAGCGCGGGCCGAAACTCGAGACACCGAACCTTCGTTTTTTCGGGTCACTTTCCTCCCGTTACCGCGCTAAGTGGTCGGACTCGTGTCATTTTCTTTGGATAATCTGTTTCGTTTTTTTTTTTTTTTTTTTTTTCGGAAAAAGAAAAATTGATGGCCAAGAAAAATTGATGGCGTTCGGATGTTGGCGCACGATGGGGCAGTCGAAGGGTTAAACGAACTGCGGTACATATTATTAATTGGAAAAATAATAAAAATGTGTGAATGACAAAAAAAAAAAAAATAAACGTTAGACTTTTCTGTTGCCTGAGAGATTCAATCAGTTCCAATAAATAATAAATGCCATAATTTTTTTTAGTAAAAATTCATAACCATTCCGGGACAAAGTAAAATTTGAGGCGTGCGTAAGATTCTCCTTAGTGCGGCTCGTGTTACCGACCGGATTTCTTGCTCTTCAGAGCCACGTCGTTCGACGCGACGCTTTCCAATAATTGGAAAATTCACACTCGCCCTTTTCTCCACGTGGAATATACCCTTCGCCGAAATTCCTCTCGGACCCCGAGAGACGCCTCGGATGTCAGTGGGACGAGGTCCGAACGGCGGGGGGTCGCTCGGAGTGTTAAATGTTTGTCATGAAGGGTGGAAAGAGTCTGACCACATTCCGCCCCTTCGACGGCTGCGGCTTCCTCCCCGTTGTACGGCTTCCTTACCGACCCCCTTAATTTCCCAGAAAATTCTCGAAATACTCGTCAATCGACCCCGCTCATTTGCCCTTATTTTATTCCCTGCCCCGTGCGAGGAAATTAAAAAATATACTGAAAAAAAAATCGCTTGCGGACTGCCAATAAAAAAAAATTATTTCAATTACAATCTTACAATCTCGTACGAGAATTGTAAGAATTAAAAGTAGAATTGATTTAACAATTTTTTTCTTTGGCTGCCCGCAAGCGAATTTTACTTGAGTCACTGGTATTTTTTTTCAGTGTATATTCGTATACTTGTCGCAGCATCTCAGCGTTTTTCTTATCGTTCACGCATCACAGTTTTCGTCGGGTGCGTTTGAATTTCGAAGAATGTCGAAAAAAAGTCTTCCGAGGATCAGTGAAATTCCAGGGTTCAGGATCGTCCCGTGTTTGATCAGGGAACCTTCGATAAGCGGAATGTGATAGAAAACAGAGGGAAGAGAACATTTTTCCTTGGCTTGGAAAATCGAGTGTGAGTTTTTTTTTTTCCGGTGACCGGCGACAAACACACGCGGTCCCGTCGATCGTGTTCAAACAAAAACGTTATACGCACCCTCGAGCCTCGAGCGGCGGGCGCTAACTTCCACTTCTTGTTCGTACACGGCTGTACACGTGTTTCGAACCGAAAAGCTCGAGAACTCGCCGCAAATATGAGAAACCGATCTGTTTGTTTCCGTATGATTATAGATACGCTGCGCAACGTCGAGGGCTCTCGAGCTAGCGACTATGTAAAACTGTGTGTGTATACACGTGTCGCGATAACGCGGAGATCACGGACCGGAGGAATCCCGACGGTGGAGAGAGTGCGTTGAGGTTCTCATTTTAATATTTCCGTGAATAATGTATTAAAATAATTGGAAACGCTTTTATATAGCGACTTATTCGTTCGCCGATTAAGCTGTAAGCTGATTAAGCTGTAAGTAGAAAGAAAGAGGTTTGGGCACTCGGAAAAATATTTCTTATCCACAAAGGTCCATAATTTACTTTCTGTTAATATTTAAGAAAAAAAAAATCAAATTTTGTGAAGAAAGAGTAACGTTAACTAAAAAAGGAATTGCAAAGTTGTTAAGAAAAAAATATTGGACTTTTGTTAACAAGAAATGTTTGTTAAATATAGAATTTTTTTTTATCGTGCAACTTCAGCCATGCCGAAAAGAAAAAATGAACAATTTCCGGTTCAACATTTCTTCGGACGCTTCAGTTTGGCGCAAAAAAAAATCATTGCGGGGCTTATATGGATCTTCTATACAAGCTCTAGGAATACACTTCATAGGCAAACATTGTATATCGGTAACCGTAATCCGATTGCAGTACAAAAAATTCCCGGATTGACATTTTTGAGACCTTTCGACTGAAAGCAAAAAAAAAATGACGAGGCCTACTTTCCTCAAGTCCCCCAAAAATTGGTAAAAATAGTCCATTTAGCACTGTCCTTCCCAATCAATACAGTGAACTATAGATCTAAGAAGATCCATAATTTTCAATGCGAGTTCTTGGAATACACTTCGTAGCCAAAAATTGCATATCGGTAACCGTAATCCGATCTCAACAATTCATACACTCCCGTATCACTATCGCGCCGCTCCCGCTGCATTACCGGTCGAAATAATCAAGTGGCACGCGAGTAATCGTGGCGACGAAACCCGCGGGGACTGCCCGTGGTGTTCCCGTCGGCGATGCCAGTGCGTACGTCTTGGCTTTCCTCTAAATCAGAGGGAGTTATGTGCCGACTAATTGTGAACCACATCCCTCCCCTCAACGGTTAAGCTCGCGTGCGCGCGACATCGCGACGGGGAGAGGAGCCGCTCCGAGGCTCGCTCTCCTCCCGTCGACCAAATATAACTAAACGAAACGAAAGTAAACGACCGAGCCGATTAACCGCTCAAGCCACGCGGAGTCCCTGACAGCCAGCAGCAGCCCGTGCGTTACTCGCCCTATTCTCGACATCTCGGACGACGGAGTGGTCGCGATGAAAATCTCTAACTGCGCCCGCGGCGAGGAGAACGAGAAAACCGGCGAGAAACGCGCCTGTGACAACGCATGTTTTTCGTTTTTTTTTCTTTCTTTTTTTTTCTTTTTTTTTTTCTTCTTTCCTACGTCTACTCGTCCCGCAGCCGTCTAGTATAGCCGGTTGACAAATATCCGTAAGACGGCTGGATGGGCGTCGATTAATGTCTCTCCCGTAAAGCCACTCTCACTCGGGTTTCTTCTGCAACCGAGAAAATCGAGAGGTATAGTGATTTCCGGAACGCACGGGCCGAAAGATATTTATCATTGTCGGGTCTTTTGCCTACCACTGCTACGATGCAATCGGCAGAAATAAATCGTCCGGTAATCATTAAAATTACAATCCTATATTCAGTCCGATCGACAGTCGTGTAATTGTTTTCCAACAAAAAATTAATGAGAAAAACGAACTAATCATTTTCATTGACAAAAAAATCAAGTTTCGGGAGAATTGTTTTATTTTTTTCATTTTCATCAATTTGTTAATGACATCTCGGTATTATTATTATGCAAAATCAATATTTTCAGCACCTTTAATATGCTTGATTTTTTAAAGATTTTTATACCATCGAGAAGTGTTTGCAATTCTCTCTAATTTTTCTAATATATCGCAGGAACTACCTTAACTGTCATTTGCAATTTGCGCCTTTCGCTTTCACGCAGTGACGAGTTATCGACGCGTACGATGTTGGCACACGCGAGCTTTCGACTGTCAATGACGGCCACAATCGTCGTCCGCATTACCGTCGCTCTACACAGCAAAATGAGCTTTCCACTGTTCCGAAAATCACTTTCGTGTGTTTTACGAAGGGGGAAATTACGGCCGGGTGATGATCGTAAAGCTGCGGGCGTGGGCGTATGTGTCTTCTCGAATAATAGCGGCGGACAAAAAAAAGCGCCCTCCTCCGGAGTTTATTCCACGGGACTCCGAACCGGTTGCGCCCCGGTTCCGAAAACGAAATAGAGAACAGAAACTCTCCAGTGCGAGCTGCGAGCCGGGCGGTGGAAAGAAGCGAGAAAATAAAAAATAAAAAATATAAAAACGAAGTAGCAAACTAATTTACGCCAGCGGAGCGCTCCAGAGCCCGAAGAGTCCGCGGCTGTTTAGCGTTGGAGCGTTCCTCCCGTGGACCGCTGCCACCTCTCAATGTGTCACGAGAATTCCCTGCGGGCTAGTCCGAATAGCACTCGGGTGACAACACTCGCGTGAGTGGATTTAATATCGAACGGAAATATTTTACTAATGAAATCGAGCTCTGTCCAAATTAACGTCAAAACCTCTTCACAATTTAAGACACTTCCGACGACGTTGGATTCTCAGAGTTCACATATATGTTCAGAGTTCGATGGTCGAGCGAATCGTAGGATAGCGTTGTATACTAAGTGTACTCGTTCGTGTCATTTATATTTGAAACGGTTTCATGAATCATTAAAAAAATATAATGGCTGTTTTTTTAACAGTTATTTTATTATAAATATTTTTTACAGCGTACTGAGATTGTACTCGGACATTTATTTATTTTGTCCAAACCGAATTGCAAAGAACATAAATTTTCTGTTCGCAGTGTGGGCACAGAACGACTTCAGAGACGAGACGAACGGCGGCCTCGGGAGACTCGACTCCTCGGGCCACGGGGCGCACACCCCGGGGGGGAGCACGCCGAGTACACCCGGAGCCACCCCTGCGACACCATCCGGAGGATTCTCGAACGCGCAGCCGAGAAATTGCTCGAACAACAGTCACAGATCGAACATACGAAGACGTAAGTCCAAAATTCTCTCTTTCCAATTTTGCTCAAATTTATTTATTTATTTATTCATTCATTTTTTAATTTTTTTTTTCATCCGTTTATTTATTTATTCTGCAACGGTATTGAGGTCGAAATTGTTTCCCACGAGGCCGAGGAATGTCGGGAGGATTTTTTTTTCAAGATCGCAGACGGGGATGTTGTTAGGATCGAGGCGAATTGTGTGTTATGACACCGAAGAACAGAGCCGAGGAGTCCATGCCGAGACTGGGCGCCACGGCCTCTCGTTCTGCTCTGTTTGCATGTTTGTTCGGCACTTAGACTCGGCCCGCGAAACGGGCGCCAGGTTACTAGCCGGCGGCGGAAGAGAGGACTGTATACGAGAGGAGAGCGTCTTCCCAAATCCCCGCAAATTGAAATATCCCCGTAGTCTTAGGCTCCTCTGGTTAACAACAACCGGGACAGATCTCACTTCACTCCGGTAATCCCCGCTGGGGATGAGACGACTAAGTCTTCTCGCAATTTCTTGGGCAAGTCAGTGAGGCACGTTCTCTCGTTACTTCGAGACTCTCGAGAGCGAGAAAGTGAGGACACTCGGGATTACATGGACCGTGCACTGACGTACACACACTGCTTCGGACGGTCAGTCGAACGAACCGAGCAAGAAACACGAAATATGGAGATAAATAATAATTCGTCGAATTTTTTTCCTTCATTTTTCTTCATTCTATAAATAGGTGAATCTACAAATGCTCATTATTGGCCTCGATGTGTAGAAAACTTTGAAGATGAGATTACATTTTCTTAACAAGAAACCCAAGTGTGGAACGAATTTTTTATTTAACATTAAAAAAGAAAAATATATTGAAAAAAGTTTCCCAACTTATCGACAATTTTTATCCGAAGAAATACAATCAATACCAAATGTCTGGCATTCGAAATTATTAAATAAAATGAAAATTTTTCAAAATACCGTAACGATAGAGCTGAAAACAATAGGAGTTCTATCAACACAATCGGTACTAAATATTCGACATTGTTAGACAAAATTAACCCTTTCCACGACAGCGCTGAAAACGATCGGGAGCTCTTATAATACAATCAACACCAAATGTCTTACATTCCACATTATTTAATAAAATGATCCATTTCCAAAACACCGCAACGATAGCGCTGAAAACGATAGAGCTCTCACAATACAGGAGAGGGATCATCAGGTAGCTGAGGGTCCGTCAGTAACGAGAGCTTTCCATCAGCTCGTGTAGGAGCTGCCGTCGATGCATTTACGTGGCGCGGAGAATAAAGCGGCCCGAGGGAAGAGGCGGGCGGAGCGGGACGGAGGGAGGGTTAACGGGGCAACGTTAGCACCGCGCGAGTAGCGGTGATAGCGGCACCCTTTGAGAGGAGCCAATCAATCAATCGGCTGTCAAGCCGCGAGCGTCCAAGGGGCCTCCGGTTCGCCGGCTGTCCTACGCACGGAATACCCCGTGCTGTGTGCACGCGGGACGCCCTCACCTGGTCCCCACCAGGGCGAACACACACACGCACAATAAATGTAACGCATACAAGAACGCACACAAAAAAAAAAATTCTTAAGCGCTGTTCAACGCTGTCCTCCTCGCGTCTCCGACGCTTAAAAGGTACACACTAACCTACCGCGGCCGGAGATTACCGATCAAACGGTCCGCTTGATCCACATCCGAGTCGCACCCGGTAAACGAGAATTTTATCGATAAAACGCGGCTTCTCTCATCGACCGAGCCGCATCTTTTTATACCCACTAAGATAAACGTACCAATGGCCGGACGTTTAGGACGATAACTACCTTCCAACCCAATTTTCGCTATCATGCATCGATGCATTTTCTCAAACGGAGGTAACCGATCTCAAGGTTGGAATTCCTAGTTTTCAAAACGCATTCATTAAATATCTTAGGGATATGTTGAAAAATATTTATTCGTGAAAAAGCTGGAAGATGCAAATGTACCAGTGGCTGGACGACTATTTATGGGTGTGTCCCAATTCTCGGACAAGACATGTCATAAATGTTTCGGGCAGTTGCACATTCTGAGTAATGACGCACGAACTCAACTAGATTCCGCGTACCAATGTCCGAACACAAAAATCGACAATCGTTCAAGCGAATGTAACAAATAAATGTCTATTTACACGTGATCTAAACCGATCTCTCGCACGCATATCAATAACTAATTGCAGTTACTATCTTAACAGTAACTGCCCTTTTATTTACCCATTATATTCGTAATAAACTCAAATATGTAGTAAGTGTGTGCTTATTGACAGTACATACGATGCTTTAACAACCGCTGCAGATATTAAACATTTATACATTTACACATTTATATCCATCAACCCATTTATATCCACATTTTTTTTTGTTTTACCCTTTCCTACCAATGCCCATTGCCCACCGTGTTTCGTTGCCTTATCGTCTTATCGATCGACGCTCTTCGTGTTTCCAGGTGCCAAATCGCCGACGGAAGTGAAGCAGGAGCTGCGGAGCGGCGGCGACGTTGTCTCCCCGGGCGGCGTAGTCGGTGTGAACGACGCGAACGACAAGGACGGTACCAAGAGCAAGAGGCAGAGACGGCAGAGAACTCACTTCACCTCCCAGCAGCTACAGGAATTGGAATCGACGTTCGCCAGAAATCGATATCCGGATATGTCGATCAGAGAGGAGATCGCTATGTGGACCAACCTCACCGAGCCTCGCGTCAGGGTGAGTTGGAAATTTTTTTTTTTCAATCGACAACAGTTCGGAGATGCAACCGAGGAGGATCGACTGTTTGTACGACTCCGGTGTGGAAGAAGGCGAGTCCGATAGAGCGCGTTTGATATCGCCCGACTAATGAGACTCCGGCCAATTCGGCCAATCGCGCGTCGCGAAGATACGTCGAACGAAAAACGTTCGCGATAAACGGTTGGCTTCTGCGCGACGAGCCGCGCATATCTGTCGGACTCGGGCGGTCGCGACGGGAGAAACTCGTCCGCCATCATCCTGGACGCTCGCGATAACACGATAGGAACTGCCGATACGCTCGAGATCCGACGTATGTGTTATTCGCGGGAGACGCGGGGGGATCGCGGGGCAAAATGGACCCGCGCTCCGTTCGGGATGTGCAGAGCTGGGCAGTACTTGAAGTGCCGAAGTACTTTTTAGTACTTGACGTACTTTTTTTACGATTTTGAGTACACGGGCGCAGTTACGAAAACTCGATGAGCAGCTTTACATTCTGTCAACATAATTTTTCTATTAATGTAGGCTAAAAAAATCTTTGTAACATAAAAAAAAAATTATGAAACATTTTATGAATTTTTTTTAAATGAAAAGAGTTAAGAATAGATTGAAAATAGTAGAGTTGTAAAAAAAATTTGTAAAATGGTCCGTCCTGCCCGGCGAATAAAAAATAAATAAATAATTATCTATTGAGCGAGGAGTCGATCAGCAAAACCGATCTCACGACTCGTGGCGCATCAAAGTTTCTCTCAGACTCTTGTTCTTCCAGACGAGCAAACGGACAGCCATGCGCTCGAGCAGCAAGAAGCAACGTCAAAAATAACATTAGCTAGAGCCGTCGCCTCCGTCGCACAATGACGGCATTGACGCGTATCCGTTACAAAAGCAACACTTCTCCCCTCCTCGCGCATAGATCCCGATGAATTTTCAGCGTAGGCCGCCGTACGAGAGAGACGGTGTCGTGCGTAATCGGTCGCGCGTGCGCGTCGCAAATAATATTCGGAATTCGTACAACCATTTTACTTACTTACCATTTTTTCACTACACCAAAAGTCCTTGATCTAAAAAATATCTCAACCGCAACTTCCATAAAAAAAAATTCTCAACAATTTCACAAATCTTTTTTTAGTCGAAAAATACATAAACAACTTTTCAGCAATCCCATGTTCTCTCCACACATCATACAAGCTACCCCAAAACAAATATCACAACGTTTCAACGTGAAGTAACAAATGTCGAACCACAGCGGACAAGAGAACTGTCAAATGCGCGCCCGTTAATTTGTTTTAGCCATTTTCACCTTGTAATGAAAGAAGAATCGTTTGGTCGTACAAGAAATCTCGTTACCCCGCTTGTACTCCAGTGTGGACGGGGTAGAGGCGCGAAGGTCGTACGGTTGGTCCGGTATCCGGCGAGTACCGGGCCAGGGTCGGTCAGTCCGCCGCTCGTAGCGGAGGAGCGACGAGGACGAGGGGGTTCGGAAGCTGCGCGAGGGAGGCTTTGCGCCGGTAAGCCCCCATGGATTTATAGAACCGCACACACAACGGGCTCGCGAGAGCCTTCCCACCCCCTCGCACGTTCCTCGCTCTGTTCACCTCTCGCGGAGGACTCCGGCAACGGTCGTGGCACCGCCGACCGCCACGGCGTTATACGCCATGTACCAAAACGCTAGGGTGCTACGCCGAAGCTCCGGAGATCCTGGCGACCGGTACCGGGCGGCCGGGATCGAGGAAGCCCGGCTGGTACCGCTCACCCGCTCGTTCGCGAACTGTAACACACCGACGAGGAACGTTCTTCATTCCGTCGAGCACCCGGTGGCTTTCGTTACGAGAGCCGCACTCCGTTCAACGGATTACACACCGCTTATACGCCGGACCTCTCCGCCGCGCTCGACCGCCCCTCTCCTCTCCGTCGTATTCTCCCTCCGTCCTCCGTCCTCCCCAAACCCCGTATAACACATCCGCGCTATATTGCTTTTGGATTTATGGAACATCGAAAATTCTCCGCTCGCTGCCGACCGGTCCGTACCCCTTTTGCCGCACGACCTTCGCAGGTAAAACGGCAAAAATGGTCATCGAGTCGCGACGCAACGGGATCGAATCGGTACCGTGGAAAATTGCAAGGACGGTTCTTAGATGCGTTTTTCTTGTTATTTTATAATGAATGCAAATTTTTACATGATTGTGACGGATGATGCACATAGCAGGGAGCGCCGCAAAAAGGATTCCCTATTCGTAGAACGGCCCCCTCGACTCGAATCCGGATGACACTGTTGAAAATTGCAAACGCCGCTTAAAACCCTCGTGAAAATCGAATTTTTTATTAAGTTCAAAAAACGCATCTCAATGCGTTTTTTAATGCAATGAAAAATGCAAATTGTTACATGATCGCGAAATATGACGCAGGTAGGGGAGAGCGGCGCAGAACGGATTCCTCCACTTACGAAACCTTCGGTGTAACCTTTCGGATCCACCGAAATCATCCTCACAATCGCATTTCCCCGAGGGCATCAAACGATCGACGCGAAATAATATCGAAAGTTACATTCCAGCGATCGAGCTCGATCGCGATTGATCACCGATTCGGAATTCACCCGGGAGACAAACGCAAAACACGAGCGTGTGTACGTACGCCGATGTGGACGCGCGGTTATCTGCAAAGAGGCAGGCGTGTGTTTCGGTCGGCGCGAGAGGGAGAGAGGGCGAGCACGGCGAGCCGGGGGTGTGCGGTGCGCGGCTGTCCGAGATAATCCGGCGGTGATTAAGACCATAAATCCATCGGCGGATTAGTATGGTTGCAGCAGCAGCGCCCGGCCGAACCGGAAGCGGCGGCGGCAGCGGAGAAGCACGCGACAGCGCGTTCTGCGCGTCGCTGGAATCAGCCCGGCGGTTCGGTTTACCCACGTACCGCACTCCGACTCGGTCCTCCGTGGCGCTTACGCCGCAGTGTGTATATCTGTATACCCTGAACACCCTCTCCACCCGGCATCCACCGGCGAACGGAAGAGATGACCGAGAGCGAGGGGGGCGAACGTAATCGAACCGGTGCCGGCGAACGGAAAGGCTCGAGAGAATGGGAAATGGCCGGCGGAATCCAGAGGCGCGGACCGTGGGGAGGAACACACGCGGTAACCCCAGGTCCGGTATATGAGAGTCAGGATTACCGATGTCATTCGTATTCGGCAGACTAGTCGCTGTCAACGCCCGCGAGGTCGGGCACCGATTTTGTACCGACCGATACACGCACGGATAGGCGTTTCGCGCGAAAATCTGTACTGTGTCAATTGTAAGCGATCGGTCCGAAAGGCCCTCGATACGGAGTGGCGGATTCACCGACGGTTCTGCTGGAGAGACGGTGTCATTGACCGGTTGCAACCAACTTTGAAAGAAAATCTATACTTTATCAATTATCAGCGATGGGTCCGAAAATCTATGCTGTTACGATTATCAACGATCGGTCCGAAAATCCATGCTGTATCAATTATCAGCGATCGGTCCGAAAATCTATAGTGTAAATTAAGCTAGAACTGAAGTTCGATCTCGAGAGTGGACTTAAGTTGAAACTAATTGTCTTAAAATTCTACCCTAAGATATTGTAATTTACGATTGTTCACGCTACATTTACTCGCTAAAATGTACATTTGTTCTTTGTAAAAAGAGCCTTGGCCATTTATACAAATAAAATACTGAATAAAAAAGGAAAATCCGTTTCTCCTCCTCGAGAAGGCGAAGTACACATTTTTCGAAAATCCCGGTATAAGTCGGACGAAGTACGAGTCCTCTGTGTCGAGAGGATAGGGCCGAGACTCATCAATTTTTATTTCACCCCCACGGTTGCAGTATAAGACAAAGTCCGTGTAAGACGAACAGACGGTAATGGCCGAATATGGCCGAGGGGAGCGTCAAAAATCGCACGGGGAAGAGAAGAGGAAACCCAGAATGGAGAATTGCAATCGGCAAAACATCCCCCAGGCTGGTACAGGGGACATTTTTCAAATTACCGCGAATGGACTCAGCGAACCTACGTTTCTTGTCAATTCCACCGGGTACATAAAAACCCCTAAAGGGCCGATAAAACAACACGTACACATAAAAAAAAAAAAAAAAAACCAGAAAAGGTAATTCACCCGATAATGTCCCGAAGTTGAAAACCTCCCTCGGACAGACGAATTATTTTCTGACCCCGAGGGCTGAAAATCATGCGACGACCGTGAAAATCTCTGCGACCAACTTGCAAAATGACGATAACGAACGACAATTCTACACAAACACCTACGGAACTTTTAACTATCGCCCGTTCGCGAATTACGAATAGAGCTCGAAGTGGGAGAGCGGGTGTGTGTGTGGGTGAGCGCGTTCGAGAGTTGCGCCGCGAAAGAGGGACGCGGGGGTAACATTAAAAATCACGTGTTTCGCTTGAGCTCATAATCTCGTATAATCTTTTGCAAAGTTGTTAATACTCGCGGGCTTACGGGTGTTAATTTAATATCCATACAGGTACGCCAACATTGAATATCCGAATCCCACTGGGGGTGCCAGCCAGCCAGTCGGTGTCGTATAGCTACGTGCCGCGGAACGAGACCATACCAACCCCCCCCCCCCCCCCCCTTGAGCCACTGCCACAACGATAAAAAAAAAAAAAATCCATAAAACTGCGCTCCTCTCACTTCGCGAGCCCAACTCCTCGCCATTCCACCCCGCTTATATGCACCGTGCGCATACGATGTGTTTCTAACGGTACGTGAAACTTGTCTGCGTGTTCGGTTCTCCGGATCGTCGAGCGTTTTATTCGTTCGGATACAAGTATTTAACACATATTTACACGAGGTATCGATTCGCGCGAAAACATTTGTACAACTATCGATATATATTTATGTGCACATGCGTGTTCGTGTGTGTGTGTGTGTGTTTGTGTGCGTGCTCGACCGTCCGGGCGTTCGGCGCGCGGTTGCCGAGCCATTTAGGACCGAGGCACTTTAAACTAGAATATAATCGTATAATATGCCACGCTCTTCGCTCCCGCTCTCGTTCGCGCGGCAATTCGATCCGGATGCGCTTGTGCGGCGGTACCGGCAACGGGCGCGCGGATGTTACGAGACCGGAAAGCGATTCTCACGTTCCGAGGTTCACGGACAATTACAAATAAGGGTCGTACGGGACACCAAATCCCGCGGGATCGTTCGGGATCGGGTCTCATGCTTACCGATCGGACGACACGACCAGGCACGCTGATCGAGAGTTCCTTGCCGTGCGGAGTCAATATTTCGGATTAAAAAAAAAAATTTCGGTAAATTTTTTTTTCTTGAAATTTGACTCCAGCTCAAAGTCGAAGATTTTCTGTCAAATACCGATTACAATTTAGAGAATTCACGCAAATTCGGTGTATCGACTCTCGCACGGTCCAAAGTCAAATTGTAACGGAGAATTCTACACGATCCTCAGCTGAAAACAGGTATCATGTCGCGAAGTCTCCGGATTTTTCCGCAAGAGAACCGACACGACCAAAAAACAGAAGCGCGAAGGAGTCGAAAGAAAAATAAGAATAGCGAAAGTTCTATCGCAAGTATTTCGGTAAACTTGATTTTCCTTAAAATCGAAGCCCCCCCGAAAGTCGAAAAAATGTCTGACAAATCCCAACGACAATTCAAAGAATATTCGCGCAATCGGTTGGCCCACTCTCGCTCAGCCGAAGGTCCGTCTCTCGCCCGGTCGAGAGTCAAATCGTCGTGGACCATTCCGTACGTAGACCCAGCCGAAAACACGTATCATCCCGCGAAGTCGCCGGCCGGCTTTGTCGCGAGATCTTCGCGAGCGACCCGACGAGAATATAAAAAAAAAAAAAAAAATCGCGAAGAAAGCGAAGGAAAAATAGGAAGAGCGAGAGTTCCATCTCTTCACCGTAGGCAAGTTATCGTCGCCGGTTGATCCCGGTTATATGATATACTTTGCTCAAAACGATATCTTCAATGCTGGCTCGCCACTGCCTAGACTCACTTCCACTCCCTCAATCGTCCACGTATGAGACGAATTTGCCGAGGAATCCACTTCGAATGGGATCGCTATGATGTCGCTTCCACCGTGCATGCACACGTATAGCGCGAACGAGCTTGCCCGTTTGCCACATATGATCTATGTGTATGCGCATTGCGCACATCCAACTCCTACGCTATTTCGTTCCGGGTTTACTCATACGCTTCTGCCCGGTGGCAGAGGAAAGAACGAAGAGAGAAACGAACGAGAAGAAGCGGAGGAGGAAGGCGGAGGAGGGCTTGACGCTTCCTTGGCACACCCTCGTGAGACGTGGTCGCTTTCCGCTTGATCCATCTCGACGCTACAGTGAGATTTATGGAGACGCCGCTGCCGGGCTTCTCTTCTACTCTCACCGTCGCCCGACACCGAGACTGCGACCGGGACTCTGGCTGGAAATTCATACCTACGTCTCTGTCTATATAGGAATGCGCGACCGGGTTCGCAAGAAGAGATGGATTGGGACAAAAAAAAGAGCTCGTGATATCGGACAGTAAATGTTATTTGTGGATCCGAAAATCCTTAACTTGTGTTAAACCTTCACAATTTTTATTGTCATCAAATTTTCAATGGTTTTTTTTTTGTTTGTTTGTTTTGTAATCAATGAATCATATTTTTAACGAAAAAAAAATGATAAATTGACATGATATCTAAAATTGACGAAAGGTAAATAAAAAATATACCTAAATCGACAATTTTTTTTTGAGTGAAGATTTTTTCTCGAAACGGCTCCACCAGACCCGTGTGACTTGTTTCGCGGTTCTGGATGTAACTTTCGGAGTGTTCTTCTCAGAGATCGCGGTAACAAAATCCGTGCCCGATTCCCTCGGTCGTAGAGAACGGCTGGCGTAAACGGGAAACCGAGCGAGAAACGAGTAAACACAAAATAAATTTACAAAGGAGTTGAAGCCGCGTCGAGGAGGGAACGGGAGGGACGGCGCGGTTGTAGTCCCGGTGGCCTTGCGGGGGTTGCACGCGGAGTTATGGATACTGCCGCGCGCGCACTGCCGTTTAACGCGACGGGGGTTGCCCGCCTTCAAATCCTCGCGAAGCCACGGATATCCGGCGGCTCCTCCATGGAATTTATTTTTAATGAAGTGGCGCTGGGCCTTTGGTATACGGACGTTGTTACAACGCGAATACCCTGCTGCTTCATTCCCGACTACTTCGCCGCTACCGCCGGTTGTAACGCTGTGCATCTCCTCGTGTACTTACCTATTCTTGAGGATCGTCTATTCTCACATAAGCTCCGCTGCTCCACTTCTCCGCTACCTCGCGGTCCAACGCCAATGAAATATTTCACCGGTTCGCTAAGCCCTCGCTCGCTTCACATCGCCTCTTTACGCCCAAAAACTACTATACGCTTTTCGAGAACATAAACTCGAAAAAAAAAAAATATTTGACGGTCCGGAATACGAAGTTTTCATCTGAGTTTTTTCGACCGGAAGTGACGCCGATACCGGAACCACGTCACTTCCGATTTGAATATCCATGATTCGACCGGAGATGACGTAATTCCGGTATGTCACTTCCGGGCGAAAAATATATTTTCAGACCGGAAGTGGCGTTGCAGAGAATATCTTAAATTTTTCTCGAAAATGTATCTCAAGTATAGCAAGTGACAGAAACGTGTGAATTAAGGAATACAGGAAAGTCGGTAAAAGAACGTGTGTGATACGCCTCAAATGTATTTGGAATTCATCTTGAATGTAGCAAGCGGCAGAAACGGATGAATTAAGAAAACCGCCGACGAAGGCTCCAGTGCCAACCTTAGCCTCGCTCGAAGCGGGCGCGATATAGTCGGCTTTAAAAAAAAATTTGAGTTTCATGAAAAGCTTCCGCTGTGAAGGTGATTCGAGGATTAAACTCTCAAGAATTGAAATGTTTTGGGCTTCGAGGAGGAAAGAACGTCAAGTTTGTGTCACCCTTGGAAGATTCTTCCATGCTGAAAAAGGTGTTTCATAGACCCGCTCAGAGAGATTTCGCTGCCGTGCGAGAGGAAGGAGATGAAGAAGAAGAGGCAAAAAGAGGAAGATGGAGTCGGAGGACGTATGTAGTTGTGCGCAGCAACGTGTTGGATAGACACGAAGGGATGGTGGATAATATAATGATGGCGTCGCCGGGCGAGGAGGGGCGGGGCTACGAGGGGATCAATATTATCCTCCTCCACCTCCTGCGCGTTGCCGCCGGCTCCACGACCCTCGCACCCCCGCATGATCCTCCCTTTCTCTCTCCCCTTCGACAGCGGCCGACGATCCTCTTCTCCCCTTTTCCCCGTACGCTCTCCCGGGGGCCGCGCGCTGTCTTCTCTCCTCTCTCGGATATCTCCGCAAAAATGTTTCCTCTTCGCCTCGTACCACGGTATATCCTTCGTCTCTTTTCCACCTCCCTCCCGTTAGCATTCTCTCACTTTCCATATGACATGGCCGAGTTTACTTTTATTTTTTCGCTGGTCCTCGAATGTGCGGCATTCGCACGTGCGAACGTACGCGCCGAGGCCACGTCGATACACGGCGGATTTCAAGGGCAGACGTTTCTTCCAGTCAAAATATTCCGGACGAAGCTTTTTTTACCTCATCATGAAGTTTATCAGAATTTTTTTTAGATACTCATAGGGTCGCGTGCAGAGGCGTACGTTCATCTTTAAGTTCATACTTCAATTCATATTTAGGTTCATTTCAAACTTGAGGTCATACTTAAGTTCAAATTTCAGGTTACATTTAAGTTCAAACTTGAGGTTATACTTAAGCTCAAACTTGAGATTATACTTAAGTTCCAACTTAAGGTTATACTTAAGTTGAAACTTAAGATTACACTTGAATCCAAGCTTACGGTTATACTTGAGTTCAAACTTAAGGTTATACTTATGTTCACACTTAACGTTGTACTTAAGTTCGAACTTGAGGTTATACTTAAGTTCAAAGTATCCTCTATTCGGCCTGCCGCAGTCTGCCGAAGGGGGGTCAACGAGAGATGCATGCGATGTATGGACGATAGGAATGATACAATGCCGCCAAACATAACGAGGCAAACAGTGCTTGTACGATTGTCCAGCCGCACAGGACGTTAAGTCGCTGGATCACGAGTGATGGGCCACTGGGTCTCGAACATCTATAACGTATCTATAGTAGTCCAGGACCGTGGAGGATAGTGGAACAACGATAGGGGAGTGTGGGGAGAAGCCGAGTGAGGCGAACCCGCGCGGGGGTGGAGTGATTGATGAGACGCCCGGCCACGGTCTCATTACAGTTATATAAGCTTCCGTAGATTGAGCCGTGCAGAGGCTTATGCGACCGGTGAGGGGGTCGTGATTTGATGAGGTTTTATTGCTCGCATGACGCTCCGCCAACGGGATTCATTGTTCCTGCGGTTTTTCCGTACGAAATACACACACTTGACTAGATTTAGGGGCAGCGCGCAACGCGCGTTCTCCGGGTTGTCGATTTATCCGCTGTTTCGATCAATATGATTCACCTTTTTAAAGTAATTTTCCTTGTAAATATTATTGACTCGGGTAGAAAACGCAAGTAAATTTTTGAAACCTTCGTAGGGAGGAGCGGGGCAAAATGGGCCAGTGGGGCAAAACGGAACGGCGAGGCAAAACGCAATTTATCAATCATTTTCGGATCGAACAGTGGGACAAAATGGAACAGAAAATCCTGATGTATCGATGGGGCAAAATGGCGCATCCATAAATGATTGGAAAATTGGAAATTTGATTAAAAATAATTTTATAGTTAAATTAAAATAAATCATTAGAAGTAAAGTATTTCAAAAGTTTTTATTATATTGTACGTTAATTTTTCATCACTATCGTACATGAAATTTAGTATCCCAGTATACGAATTGAAACTTCCAGTACCAGTATATGAAATTTCATACGATTTCAATTGATTATATACTATCACAAACTATCTATATAGACGTTTCCCCTGTGAACTATTCGTTATAGTAGGAAATGACATAATTTTTGTCAGTGTGCGCCGTTATAAAAAAAATTGTCGCAATTACACAACGGACGAGAACGGACACAGATAAAACTCGAGTATAAATCATTGTTTACCCGCCGAGTACATTTTCAACTTGTCGCGTAAGCTCTTCCGTCGAAATCGAAGCTTCTCCCGCCGAAGACATATAACCGGTATATCCTCTGTCCGACAAGCTACCGTTGCACGGGAATCGATTCGAAAGTTCATTCATCAACTTTACGACCTACGGACGGCCATCGCTCGTACTTCTCCGAGCTAGGCAACGACGACGAGATTTTGCGATGCTGTTAAGGTTTATGGGCGCGGCCTTGTGTACAAGCTCGCCGCCTCCTCGCCTCTCCGCTCCTCCGCCTCGCCGAGGGGTTTATTGATTCTCGAGTCGCACAGAATCTTCCTCGCTTCTCTCGCTCCTTGCACGCTCGCCCTCCCGTTCCCTCCTCCCCCTCCCGCCCCTTCCTCCCCTCTGATATGAACCTTCCAGGATCTTACAGATTCCCGATACAGTCTCGCGACTTTGAAACTGCAGTTTCTCCCAACATCTCCCCCAAGATGTTCGCCGAAAGAAGCGCGACAGATCCACATGATTTATCTTTCCATACAATGTTTAAAAAAAAAAAAAAAAAAAAGAACCCAGTGCGATGTCGCAGACATCGCCGGAAGATTCCTCGAAGCCCCAACGTGCTTCTTCACCGGTGCGGATGATCGTCGCGGTGAGATAAGAAGCGGCGAATTTCGCCTCGAATACCGGAACGACTCGGTCGAGCTTCCTCCGCCCTGTAATAGAGGCCGGAGTAGCCGAGTCGCATTACTCTTCATTAGCCTCCTCTTCCCTCCTCTCCCGTCGCCCCCACTTTCAATGACGCGTCGCGCCTCTTAGCGTTTCCGCGACGCGACCGTGGGTCCATCCATCTTGGAGGAGGCCTCCGGAGTTGGCGCGCTGCGCCCCCTCCCGTCTCGGGGCAGTCGGGGCCGTTTTCCTCTGCTCCTCGGTCGCCCTCCTTCGGGAAAGCCCTCTTCCGTCGCGGGCGCGTTCTTCCTACCCTTCGTTCGCTCCGAGTCTCGGAGGCCTCGGGGGCGGCGGGCGGGGGAGGGGGAGGGGGAGGGCGGGCAACCCCTGGCGAACGTCGAACGACTCGGTCCTGCCTCGCCGTTTTGCCGCCGCTTGCCCTTACAGTTACGCGAGAGCGACTTGTATCCGAGCGCAACCACCCGTATAATTGTCGACGGGAGGGTTCTCGCCCGGCGCGCGGCCCCCGGATACGCCGCGTCGGCGAGGGGTCTGAGATGAACGGCGAGGACGCCCCGGCCGAGACGCGCCAGAAGGGAAGAGCGAGAGGCGCTGCCGGAAAAACGGTCCGCCTGAGAGTAATGCAGAGAAAATTTCGACGGGGGAGAAAAGCGCGAGTGGATACGCCGAGGGCTCGGGGGCCGAGGGGTGCGCAGGGTGGAAAAGGCTGACGAGGTCTCCCGTGCAACACCCCACCGCGCACCTACCGCGCTATCGAACGCCGCGGTACAACCCGCCGTTTTGAATTAACGCCGCAATATTTCAGAACGGAGAAACTACGGAGCGAGAGACCGCCGAGGCACGAGGGGCCTCCCTGCCATTTGTCTCGACCGGAGAGAGCCTCGTTTCTTGTCGACTGCTTCTGCATGAGTAATACGCGACGATGGTGAAACTATATTGTTATGAATCTGGAACTGTGGATGCGATAAAATTTACCGGACAGCGGGTTTTCTTTGCTCTGGCAAATTATGAGATTTCTTGAAAGGGATAAGTTTTAATGGAAGGGATTCGATGGAGCGCGTGGACGGAAGGTGAAACATGTCAATGAAATCGGTGAAAAGAAAAAAAATCGGAACTCTAGGCAGCCAACTGTTATTCCCAAGTAATTAAAAAAAAACAAGTAAATTCGCACATTCAAAAATAATTTCACAAAATCGTAATACGAAGTTTCGTAAAAATAATGTTGCCAAATAAATGACAAACTCATATGTTCAGGTTTGAATGTACAAAACGGTCCTTTTACTCCCCGTCCCATTGACAATTTCACTTCGTACTTTTGTTTGTAAAACAAGAACCGGATGGCTGCGATCGAAAAATTACCAAACAAAGAATGCTGTACATTTGTGAACAATAAGTTGTCCTAAAAACTACAAACGTTTTTTTTTTTTTTACTGTCCACCCAGTATAACCCTCGGGCGATGCCAGCCCACCGTGCCTCCGTCAATCGACCATTGTCAAATGAATCCTCCGTATCTTCTGTTGCAGGTATGGTTCAAGAATCGTCGGGCGAAGTACCGAAAGCGCGAGCGGAACGCGGCGAACGTCGCCGCGGCGGCCGCGGCCGAGTTCAAGTCAGGATTCGGCACGGCCGGTCTGAACAGTTTCATAACCGGTCGTGCGGACGTGGACGTGATGTACAGTTCGTACAGTTCGTACAACAACTGGGCGGCGAAGGTGCCGTCGCCGCTGAGCAGCAAGAACTTCGCCTGGGTGAACCCTTTGAGTTCGGTGGTGCCGAGTCCGTCGCACCACCATCACCACGCCCAGGTGACATCGGTGAACTGTTTCAACCCCGGTGGGACATCGGTGGCGGGCAGTCACGTGGGCGGCATGTCGATGTCGGTAGGCCAGGCGGCGACCTCGATGTTGCCGGGAATGGGTTCGGGTCTCGGTGTGGCGGGTTCGCCGGTGACGGCGTCGGGCGCGACGTGTCCGTACGCTGCCCCGGCGGCGCCGCATCATTACGGTCCCCCGGTCTACGGGACGCATCACCGAGCGACCGGACCGCCCGAGCCGTGCGCCGTGATGAGCAGCAGCATCGCGTCGCTCCGTCTGAAAGCGAAGCAGCACAGCAGCGAGTACGGCTCGGCGAGTTCTTTCAGCACGGGCGGAACAACCGGCGGCGGTGCCGGAAGCATCAGCCCGGTCAGTCCCCGGGCCTCTTCGGGCGGCGGTCTCAGCGCCTGCCAGTACGCTCTGACCTCGTCCAGCGGAAATCCTCACTCGCCGGGAGCGGAACAGCACGGCAACGGTACCGCGAGGTCCCAAGTTTGAGGTGAGGCGGGGGCTGCTTCCAGCCCCCATCAAACCGTTTCCGGTGGGACCTCCGGAACGAGCTCCATCGGGATGACGAGCCAGCAGCAGCAGCAGAGCGTCTGTTCGAACGGCCGGACGACGAACTGCGACAGCAATCAGACCGGCGCCGATTCGTCTCAGCAGCAACAGCAGCAGCAACAGATCGGACGTCAACAGACCGAGTGACCCAGGCCAACGTCCGCCGCATCGCCGATGCTGTCCTCGACACCGTCGTCGACCGCGTCACAGCCTCACTACCTCGTGTACGACGAGGAGTCCGGCGCGGCGGACCAGAAGATCAACGATGACGACTCGAGAATGATTCTCGGCACGAGCGCCAACAGCGCCAACGGGACTGAAAACCCCGCTGGTTCCGGCGTCGGCGTCGGCATCGCCGGGATCGGAGTCGGCTCTCTGACTTCCGGTGGATCCGCCGGTAACGCGGCCGCCACCGGCAGACTCGCCGGCTATTGGCAGCGCGCTCCGACCACTGCCGCCGGTTATTGGTCCTCGCTCTTCGATCCCTGGACGACGAATTCCATCGGCTCCGGAACCGCGCAGACACTGTCGCTCGCCGCGTGGGACGAGAATCGGGGTCAGTGATAAAGGAATGTTTAAAAAAAAAGGAACAATGCGAACGAAGATCGGATTGATAAGAATGGAAAAAACGTCACCGAATTAAATCTCTTTCGCAGATCGTTATCGACGTTTCATTGATTACCGCGAGGATTATTATTATTATTAATGTTATTACGGTCGCATTAGGATTCGGGGGATTTGGGGCGGTTGATCGTTTCGGATAGAACTTGATATTTACACCGGTGCTTTCTTTCGAGTTGGTGTCTTTTTTTTTTTTTTTGCTGATATCGGTGGGCGTATTAGTGAGGTATTTTGTAACAATCTTTTAGGGGAGACTACAGTGATGTTCGCTTTGTTATTCATTTTTTTTTTTTTTTTTAGTGTGTTGCTTGTTACCGATAAATCGTCGACTTTCGTGAGGTTGGTGAACTGTTTTTCCAGCTGTCTTTAATCATTTTTTTTTTTTTACTGTACCAAAACTTCAAGAATTTTCGGACCTTCTTTTCTTCAGTTGATTTGTTTGAGAAGTCCTTGAGCTCTTGGTTGATCGCGGTTGAAATTTGGCACAGACACTGAAACGCGCTCGGCATGGTTAGAAAGTTTTTAAAAATCACTACAGTCTCCCCCTGATAAAACCAAAGCTTCGTGCAATATGTTGATAAATCGTAAACGCGTTCTTGATTATTCAGTGGAACGTTCGATAAGGATCTTGTATAAGCGGATAATGTACTCATTACCCTGTAGATATCTGTATAGTAGAGGCTAATTTAACGAACGACTAATTTTAACCCAATGAATAAGAAATAAAGAAGAAAAAAAAAAGAAAAAACCAATTGTTACATTCTAACGATGATAATAATAAATAATTGAAATTATTCAGCAAATACCAAAAATTACAAAAAAAAAATTAATAAATAAAAAAAAAATAATACTTCGTAGCCAGTGAACGTGCGGAGAGAGGAGAGAGTGTCGCGGGTGTTGTGCTCTGTACAGTGTATCAAGCACGGGATATATCGTTAAATCGGTTAGCGTACACCGTTACGGTTATAAATATTATCGATATATTAGTTCGTAGTTTTTAAATATTATTCGGTATAGTATATATTTGAGGAAATAAACGAAACAAACAGTAACAAAAAAAAAAAAAATTATGAAAACAATAAATAAGGGAACTACGTCGCGCCGGCACCGTCGAGGTAACCTATTCACTTCCGAAGATGCCGACAGTGCGAAAAATTCTTCTGCGTTGCGTGAAGAAATTACGTTCAATGCATTTTAGAATATTAAAAAAAAAAAAAAAACAACGAGAGATGTAAACCTGTTTCACTCGATCCGCATTCGACTATCGACGAATTGATCGGGATTTTTTTCAGATGCAATTTTATTCCTTCGAGTCGCGAGGGCGTAACGCGAATGTGTTTTACCCGAGAATAGATTTGTATAGTCATTAAGGTATTAACGACTTAAGGAAACACGACCGCTATTTTGTATGAGTCCCGGTGTCGTACAAATGTCAACGTCGAACCACATATCCGAACGTACAGAAGAATCGAAAGAAACGACAGCGCCAAAGTTTGAAATGGAAAATAAATTAATAAAACACCATTGTAACGAGGCGACGATTGGACACGAGAGCAGCTGCGAAACTCGCGAAAATTCGCGAAGCGGTGAGTGAGTGTGTTGGATCTCGTCGATCGCTCGAATGCCGCCATCTCGTCACTCACTTATGTGTACACGTTCCTAATCGGCGTTATCGCGCGTCGAGAGGCACCGTTTGTAATCTAGTCACAATAAAAATCAATTCTATTCTACCACGGAGTTTGTCAACAATTGTACTCGGACCGTTCCTGCGTCGAATTTTTTCAGGCGTATCCCGAAACGAGTGCTCTGGAAAAAAAAAGTTTATTAGTTTGTTTTTTTCTTTATAATGTTATCGTCGAATAAAAAAATATCCCTGTTCTCGAGGAATTCTTGTGAAAATTAAGTCGTTGATTAGTCGCGCGTTATTTTTCGACCGCAGTGCAGTTGGATGCAAATATTCGGCAAATCGGCGTCGACCGATTCACGCTTCGCCGCCGCCACCCTTCGATTATCAAATGAGCGTTGAACTTCGGAGAATTCGCGCGCATACTAAAAGCTCGTATAAAAAGATCTTTAATTTCGAGAAATTCCCGTAGAAATTAAGTTGAAGATTAGTCGCGTGTTATTTTCCGAGCTAAATAGTCGGCTGATCGGTGTCAACTGATTCGCGCTCCGCCGCCACCCTTCGATTATCGGACGAGTGGAACTTAACTTCGGAAATTCGTATGCATACCAAGAGATCGTAACGCACGCGTTAGCGTTATATCGTCGTGATCGTCGTGGTCGTAGGCCAGCGGTGCAGGAACGGGAGAGAGTCGGAGGCCGCGGAGAGCGACGATAAATTATGCACCCTATCCTAGACGCAAGAGGGTTGCTTCTGCTTCGCTAGCCTTGTAGCCGCACGGCGGGCAACTGTCCGCCGCACCCCAGCTCAGCCTCCCCTTAAACTCCACGTATACATTACAATATCGTCCTACGTTAATGTTATTACTATTACGAGTTATTACGGTCCGTATGTTTGCCATTACGCCGAAACATCGCATACATACGAAGTACACGCACCCATCGTACTACGGGCCATTTATATTTTGCTGGGAATAACGGTGACATTATTCTCCTCGGGATTCAGAGAACCAGTATCGACACCAAAGATTTCGAGAAATCGCAACGATGCTCCGCACCGAGAAAAAAAAATTATTTGACGGCCACCGTTTATTTGGTTTAAGTAAAATATTTATTTGATTTAAATAAATATTTCTTTAAATCAAATAAATACTTTACTTAAACCAAATAAATACTTTACTTAAACCAAATAAACGGTGGCCGTCAAATAAATTATTTTTCTGGGTGCGGCGGTCGATGCACATCGATCGATGCTATTTACGGATTACACGATCTCACGGAGATTTAATAGTCGCGTAAAAAAAGCATTTTTTCATTTTCACAGATGCGATAAAACGCGTTTTAATAATAAAAATGTTTTAACCAAAAAAAATAATAAAAAAGGAGATCGTCTCACCGATGGGAATATTTAACGAATAAAAGCGGCGAACGAATATTTATTTATTTTTTTATCATTATTCTCGGAGGTTGAAATTCGGGTCGAATTTGCCAACATCGCCAATCCCCGATCCATGAGAGGTAATTTCACCCCGATACGATTTTCCGTCGGCGGGGCGGGATCGGACGGCAGGGATGGAGGCTGTGCGTTCGAACATCTGAATAAGCATCGCAGGGTATCTCAGGAAAATCCGACGTTGTTTCCCCCAACTGAATGACCTACGTCGGATACGGTGGCTGGTAGCGAAAAAGAGGGAGAAAAGGAACCGGAGGGACGAACGTCGTTCGAGCTTACGAGTAGAAGACGTCGTAAGGCGAAGGGTCTCTTCTCTACTCTCCTTTCTCCGATTCTCTATCGTGGCAGTAAACTCTGCCCCGTTGTGTACGATGAAACTCTCGCTGTACCCTCGCCGTGTCCCTCGCAACGTCGACGCCATCCGGAGCCGTCCCGACGCCTCGCGAGATACGTGGATTTACTCGACGAATAAAATCCGTCGAGGCGTCATGAATATGCTGGAACAGTGACTTCCTAAAAGAGACTTCGTCTTTTTTTTTTTCTTCTTTTTTTATTGTTGTTTTTCTTCACTCTTTTTGAATCTCTTGCAAGAGTAGCAATGAGTCTTACTTCAGCAAATGCTCAAAGGCGAAATGGAACCATGGGGCAAAACGGACTATTTTCACCAATTTTTTTTGCGGGACGAAAACGGTATGACCTTAAATGGAGGACAGGGGTCCGTTTTATTCTACTCTCACCAATAATTAAAAACAAAATAAAATGCGCCACGGTTAAATGAAACCCTGGGGCAAAACGGACTATTTGTACCAATTTTTTTTTTTCACCAATGCGAAAACAGTATGATCGTAAATTGAGGACAGGGTTCCGTTTTACCCCGCTCTCCCTTATAATTTTATTTTATTTTTCTCAAGGCACCGTATTTCACCAACAACCAAACCGTAAAATCAAGATAAAAGACATTGTGGACTCTAATGAAATTAATGTTCGATGGCCAGTCAAAGCTCTTTTGTTTTCTTTAGAGCCTGTGTACGGACGAGCGCAGGGATGTCTCGAAGACGTTCCGTCGACCGGGCGTTCGTCCGAGTGATTTACAATCCGAGGGCTGCGAGAGAACGTGATCTGCGACGGTGGAGCTAATCTGAGCCGGGAGAGTTTGGGAAGAGGGCGTGCGGCAGGAAGGAGCGTAGCGGAATGGAAAATTGAAGAGTGTTAGGGACCACCCCGAGCGATATGGGACTGAGCTGAGACGAACGGGCGGAAGGTCACGATCGGCACCTGATCACACAAATAATTCACTATCTAAAAAAAAAAAGCGAGTTCTGTCGCTCCGCTCGAGAAAACAAGCTAAGCCCTCGTTCAACCTGTACGTCATGCTACGACAGCCCGAGACGACTTGCAGCGTTCCGAAATTATTGTTTTTTCTTTTGTCTTTTTTTTTGCTATACAAAAAAAATGGGACAAGACAACGAGAGACGTTTCGGTGCCCGTTAATTCGTCCGAATGACCTCGCCCGGCGGTTAAATACGTAGTGACCGTAAAAGCTCGCGATTCCGGCGAGAGAACTAGAGTGAGAGATTACACACTACTTCGAAATATAACACGTCTGAGTGTGATAAAATGGCAATTAACATCAACGTGGCGTGGCAGCGACGTGAGGCTCTCCTCTCTCCGCGGTCCCTCGCGCAAGGGGTAATAAAGATACGCGCTCGGTTCGCCCGTCGTGGAATATCTGGTATCTTCGCCAACATCTTGCCGGCGACCTTATCTCTCGTTGCTGGCACAGCGAGAGAGCGAGAGCAAAGAAAATGAGAAACTGTGGCGTAATCGACGACTCGTTTATTCAAAAAAAATAATTTTTCGTTATAACGTATATCGTACTTGTTAATGATCGCAAATCGGCAATATTATCGAATACAATTTATAATAAAAATTGCATTTTTCGGCCGGAATTGACGTATTCCCGGTATGAGGTCACTTCCGGTGAAAAATTCAGCATGACGTCACTTCCGGTGAAAAATTTACTATGACGTCGCTTCCGTTTGAAAAATGAGATTTTCAAACCGGAAGTGACGTATTTCAGGTAAATCTCCGGAAATTTGAATTTTCGGTTTCTAAGGTCCACAGTTCACAGCAAGGGGGCGAATCGCCCGAGCCACTCCAATCTGCTAGTGTATATTACAGTGTATATTATATATGTGTGTTGTCCTGCAAAAATGCCATTTCACTGAGAGAAGAGAATCCGCGAGACGGCGTGTATCGGTACGTACGGGGAGAACGGGAAGAGTTCCCTCAATTACCTGGTAGCTGTGGTTGGCACCGTATCGTATATCGCAATATAGTCTTCCTCCCTTTTTTCCGGTATATCTATATAACTAACTGGAATAGTTATATAGATATATATTAGTATAGATACATAGGTAGATATATATAGGTAAGAGAGCAAGTAGTGTATAGTATAGCTTGTAGTAAGTGTAGACCCGTGCGGTATACCTCTTCGCTGTGTATACTGTACAGTATGGAGTGGATCTCGGGGCCACGACGTTATTTATTGGCGGTACGCGCATTACCGCTGGAACCAGCACGAAGCGAGTAGGAGGCAAGCCAGGAACGACGGTGTGCGCTGCAGGCCAGCAGCCAGTTCCAGTGGCAAAAGGACCAACGATACACAACCCCTTCCATACTCCGTCTACGATGGTCTTCCTCTTCGGAAAAGACGCCAAAGGCCGATGGCGTTAAAGACAGCTCAGACTCCGACGTATCGAACCTAAATTTGACGAGCGTCGAGCAAAAAAAAAAAAATTTGTAGAGGCTAAATAAAAATTGGGCAAAATCCTTCAGCGCCAACCTTATATATCGAGTTAAATATTAAATATGTCGAATTGAAATTTACTTCGAAGATTCCTTCGATTGGGTGAAATTCTGTTAAAAAAAGAAAGATACAAACTTTATCGTCACCGTACTAATGCGGATTTATCTCGACTCTCGAGAAAAATTAATCTCGAAGAAAGGTGAAACTCCGCTGTCCGAGATTAGTGCGGCTAATCCTTTTCTATGAGGGTGAGGAATTTGATTGTTCCATCTCCGGCGTGTCTCTATGCAAATTGTAATCAGCTAGAGTGGAGAGCGTGGTCGCGATATCGCATGCATACACGCAGAGCCACGGGAATGAAGAGTGCAATGTACATACACTCTCACAGATTTTTTTTTTCTCCTTGCGCGCTGACTCCGCGCCGCTGCGAAGGGTGGTGGACTCTGATAAATTAGAAGGCAAATATTGAGCTCAGTATGAGCTAACGACTGCTCGCTTTCTTCCACTTTTGTGCGTATGAATTATTCAACCTTTTGCGTTTATTGCTATGTCGTAGTCCCGATTCATTCGTTCCGCTAAATTTTATCAAAAAAAATAATCCAAAAAATGTTATCTTTTTCATCTTCTCAATCTCTTTTTCAAGACTTTTTGCAATAACAATCGTATATTCTCGATACGGACAGAAAAAAAAATCAAATTCTTATTGCGAACGATATTATGGTTTTCATCAAATTTATAATATAATATAAAAAAAACAAAGAAGAAAAATAATTTATTAAATAACATCTCTTTTTTCATTAAATAACATCTCTTTTTTCATTAAATAACATCTCCGTCAAAATCTTTAGCATAGAGGTGCGAGTAATTTTTTTCGCGATCCCTCGACGACGATATCTGTAGGTAGGAGCGAAAGTGTTAAACGTCTGAGGCATTATCGTTTAAAATCTACATACCCCACTTTTACCGTCACGCACTTTTACCGTCGCACACATCGCGCGGTCAGATCGACGAAGAACGGAAGTACCGTGGAGGAAAGGGGAGCCCGTATAAACTATATACGCGATCACCGGGGTATTCCATGCATAGATGCATTACAAGGATCAGCGAGGTACTACATAATGCATCGGTCCCGATTTACTCCCCTCGTGTGTACGTCGACGTTCCACTTGTCCGTCCCGCTTTGGAGCACATGTGTATATATACATATATAGATCGTATACGGGCATGAGGCATCGACTAACGTGTTTCAGATGGAGAGAAGACCCTTTTGTGCATATGCGCCGGGTTCGCCGCTCTCGCCACGGAGATTGAATATAAACGCGAGAATAAGAAGCCATTTTATCACGCTTTCGTTGAGCTTTTACTCTAGTGAAATTGAGGGCTCACGATGTGGCTTAGAGAATTGGGAGGATTCACTCACGCTCCTCTGTGGCACTCCTCTCAGCCTCCGGCGCTTCTCTCGTCAGGCCAAAACACTTTCGTTCTCCTCCTGTCTCGTCCACTGCACAATGGACCGGCTCTCGTTCTTATTCTCCGACCAGATTTTGGCCCTTGTCGGTTTCGCCCTTACGGTCCTGATATCTTCTCGAAATTCCTTGCAACGTTTCCCGTGGCCTCGAAAATCAATAGACAAAAATTTCCACCATTGACTTACGGTACATCTAGCATGTCCGTCTACCGAAAGTTCGCATACTGGGAAGTTTGTAGACGTGCAATGTAGATTTTGACAATAACTGTTCAGTTTAGAACTTGTCTTCTTAAGTCTATATAGACTTGGTCTACATAGGGTTGGTCCATATAGACTTTGTCTACATAGAGTTTGTCCATCTGGACTTTGTCTACATATAATTGGTCCATATAGACTGTGTCCACATAGAGTTGGTCCATACAGATTTTGTTTACATAGAGTCGGTGCATAGAGACTTTGTGTACATGGAATTGGTCCATACAGACTTTGTCTGTATGGACGATGGGACGATGGTCTATGGAGTGGGGCGATGGGACTTTATCTACATGTTGATGCACATAATAGATCCCCCATGAGTCTATCGCATTTAGTTTCGATATCGTATATTTCTTTTCACACCGACAATCCTGTCGTCGTGACGAGCGTTCGCCGAGAGGCGCGCGATGAAATGAAGATAGTTTTGGAGTCACAGCGGAGCGAGCCGGACTGCACCTGCAGGGCACTTTGAAGTGAGGTAGGTAATCCCTGCTCGCACGACGCATGCGACGCTTAATCCGCCATGATTTAGATGCTTTTGGAGTATTTTAAGAATCCTCCTTTCCTCGTGCCCGATCCCGACACCCCCGAATATCCACGCGGGCTCACGTACTCTCACAGGCGCGTTTGTCGTGACTAATGCTATAGTTGAAAAAACTAATAGCAAGTTACTTCAATCCACATTTTTCCTGAAAAAAAAAAAAAAAAAAAAAATGCTTCGTTTTTCCTTGTAATTGATATTGTTTTCATTAACATGTTTTTTTTTGTTAATTTTACAAGTTTATTGACCCTTCAGTTGCCCGTCCGGAGGGCGAATGGCGGACCGAAGCGAAAATGGGTTCTACACGAGAATTTCGAGACATGTGCCTTAGGACCGCGTATGCATACGGTTTAGAAGCCGCTCTTGAGGTGGGCAAGGTATTACACGAAACCGGAGAAGAGGAGAGCCAGAGGACGTCGCGCTGGTACGGTGTACAGTGCGGAAGAGAAAAGCGGCTTGGCTCCTCAGGGGGGCTCCGACGAGGACCTCCTCCACCGATAGCACCACCACCGCCATCGTCTCTTCCACCTTCCCTTCTCGCGGGCGAGCTCGTTGAATCTAATTACACGCCAAGACCCACCCGCTCGCCCACAGCAACCCCCACTGTTGCCAAGCGACGGAAGCCATCTTGGAGGGTTGCAGCCACTAATGGCCTAATGAATTTAATGGAGGCTACGGGCACGACCGGAGTGTTCTACGCCGACACACCGGAGAGGACACGAGCCACGGGAAGAGAAGAGATGGAGAGGAAAAAAAAAAGGAAGACGCGAGGGTGGAATAAGAGACGGGAATATTCGGGCGGTCGGAATGCGAGGGTGTGTGATTTCTCGGCTAAGTCTAAAACCAAAAAAAAAAATAGCGAAGGAAAAAAAGAGTGCTGATTTTATGCTAAGAGTTCGCACCGAAAGTATCTGCATAAAGATTGAGGGAAAATAAAAGATTAAATGTTGGAAATTAAATAATGGAAATACACGATAGAAACTAAAGGTTAGACAATTATTGGAAAGGGCAGTCCATGCAACAATATGCGATGTAACGTGTGCGATATGTCGCAGCGTGTCCGATATAATTTTGTATGCATTAAAAAATATATATATATTTTATTTTTTTTGACGATGCTCGGTTCCCGATCGCCAACCTGGAGAATTGCCTCGCAAGCAACCGAACTGGCCGAACTAAATATCTTCGACAAACCAATTTCCACAATTTAAAAAAAACGCGAGTGATTAAATCTTTCGATTCGAGTAAAAGCCAAAATGGGTTTGCGAAGAATAGGGAGAGAATATTTATCGCCTGTTATTGAAACTATATGTAAAAAAATTGTTATTGGAAAACTATACGTGTATACAATTTGTGTCAAATTGCCCCCGTTAAATAAATTAATGAAAGAATAAATAAATATATATATAGCGGAGCGTTTTTAGCGTAGAGGCGTCTAATTCGGCGAAAATTGTCAAACGAAAGTTAGGGCAGCAGTGAGGGTGGAACGGTTTGGTAGCGGTAACGAAAACGGAGAGAACCGCAAAGAGGGTAGTTTCTTTGGGAAAGGGTTCCTCGAGGGCTGTCGCGAAGGGTTGCGACTGGTTTCGTTAAACAGTGGAGCGGGCTTCCGGTGATCCGGCGGCTTCCGGTAACCTTTCGGGGGAAGAAGAAGAAGAGAGAGTGTGGGAAGTGGAATAGCATTATGGACGGAGAAGGGTCGGTTTGGCCGTGCGGTGGCGGCCCCGCTAACCGATACCGCCCAGCGGCAACGCTGGGTCTTATGCCTCGGAGCTACTGGGATTTTCACAATTAAGTAAAGTGTAAGTGGCTGTGCTGGTGGCGTAGCGCGCGATGCGATGCCGGTGCCCCGGGAAGTCTCTTCCCCGGTGGCTAACGAGATTTAGAGATACATGCACACGAGCGCCCGCACACCCACACACACGTACACACACTCTTCGTAATTCGTCCTCATGCTCCAGTCACGCCCAGCTGGAAAAGTTGTCCTCGTGTTCCTGAGATCCCCGGACCCAGAGGGTTGTACAGCCTATCTTTCGTACTATATTAAGATTACTTCCGGGGGAGTCGTGAGGCATTATAGAATCGTTCATACTTAGGAGGGTCGAGTTATTCGTGTGAAAAAAGACGGGTTTGTAGTTTGAACGAACATTTCTGGTCAAAAAGCATCCACGATCTTGCTAAAAAACAGAACTCATTAAAAAGTTAATAGACATTTTTTTTATATTTACGAATATTTTCTTAAAACAAATATATGTAAAGCCCAGCTGGAAAATACGTCTTGTGTTCCTGAGATCCTCGGACCCAGAGGGTTGTACAGCCTATCTTTTGTACTATATTAAGATTACTTCCGGGAGAGTCGTACGATACCATGCAATCGTTTATACTTACGAGGCTCGCATTATACATGTGAAAAAAGGGTGTTTGCATGTTAAACAAACATTTCTGGTAAGAAATCATTCACGATATTTCTAAAAAAATATATACATTCCTTTAAAAAATGTATAATTATTGTATAATTTTTTTTTTAATTTACAAATCTTTTTTAGTACAAACATACATACGGTATCCCCGTATATCTACTTAACCGATTTGTCTCATTCGTGGAATACCTTTGATATTAATTTTTTTTAATTTAAAAAAAAAACAGTTCACGAGAGTTTCGGGTGAAACGATTGCGCTGGGAGCATACATTCGTTCGAGCGCCGAAGAGAGCGAGAGAAGATAAATCTTGAGCGACGGAGGAACATCGGCGTTGGGCGCGTGGGCCCCTTGAGAGGGTTGTTTGCACTACGATAACGAGCGTACACGATACGAGATTATTGTAAAGATAGGCGGGAGAGCGCGCGTATGTCTACGATTGTAAGCACCGGCAGAGACAACGGGTGCGAGAGAAAACGAGAGAAGAAGAGAAAGGGAGAGGCGAGAGAAGGTTGAAAAAAGAAATAAAAAAAATAATTAAAAAACCGAGTGCCACATGTACATGTATATATACATATATATATATATATATGTATCGCATGCGGAATAAGCCCGCGCGTAATATTCCATTTGTGTCCTTCGCTTCAATTAGACCGGAATCGTGTTTGCGAAGCACTTCGACACCGGTTGACACCGAATAAAAAAAAAAAAAAAAGAAGAGAAAAGAATTTCGACGTAATCGCCCGATGGAAGGGAATGGATAGTCGAACGCGATGATTCAATATTAATATCGGATGCGGCGTAGATACGGGAGAAGAAATAAAAGTGGCGCAATCGGGAATCCAGGTAAAAGTTCGTTCGCAGCTGTCGCTATAATTTCCGCAAGCTAACTCGTTCTCGCCCCGCGATGGAGGATTTTTATCACGCATTTAATGGCCGCGCGAAAGCACCCGAGAGCGGAAGTAAAATTCCGTAATGGGTGGTCGGAGCAGGAGAACGCACAGATCATAACGCTATCGGAGCGCGTTTTACTGTGCGGCGTTATTCGAAGCTCTGCCCGGTGATGCGGACCGCTCGAACAGCTTGTTTCGCTCTGGCAATACGGTATTATTAACGTACAGCGGACGATATAATTTGCGAATCGCTCCTGACGACGCGACGACCGAATCCGCAGGAAACTCCCGGTGGCCTGGTGGAAATCGTCGTTACGTACCACCTGTAGCCTTTTTTAATTCCCCGCTCGTTCTCGCTCCGCTGAGTCTACAGCGCGACTCGACGAAAAGCCTACTGTAATATATATGTATATATATATATGTATATATATATATTTTTTGTAACAGTATTTCTTCAAGACCTTTCGCGAATTTCATCGCCTCTTGCGATATACGGGATTCTGCATTCAATTGCTTGTTTCAATACATATTGCAGGTTGCTGTGGTTCAGCGCTTCGCTTCTTCACTATGGACTGCGGACTTCCGGGTTGCGACTTTAACTCCCTGTTAAATTCCCCACCCTCTCCAAATCAGGCTCGGTCAGTAACAAAAACGTATCATTTCCAGTTGAAAGCAATTTTTTTACAGGAATAAAAAAAAAAAGTATTTTGGGGTGACGACCCATCGTAGTGTGAACGAGAAAAAGAAAAGGAAACTACGCGTTTCCGATAATTCTCCCCGAGGAATTATGAATTTTTGGTGGCAGCGAGAAATTGTTCGAATTTGGTGACGGAGACCAACGGCACGCCGCACTGTACAGACACGTATATGGGGTAAGAAGTTCCATCTTACCCTCGGCGTGCGGATGTGCCGGCGAACAAAACCGCCAAGGCTCTCGCATCCGAGGGTTGAAAGGGGACGCGAGAGGACATGCGAGCGAGCCGAGGAGGCATCGCATCCTGGAAATAGAGGAAAGTATAGCGGGCCGTAATCCAGAGCCTGGCCCAGGGCTTACCGGGGCTCCTCCAGATGTTTATTGAGTCGAATCGCGCACGCGCCCGCCCCCTCGCCGGCGAAAGGAGCAGCAGCAATGTGCGGGAGAAATATAGGAGTACCCCGAACAACGTGAGATGACGAGATGAGAAGCCGAGAGATCTCATCTCGTCGAGTCTCTTCTCCACTACTCTTACTTATACTTTTTCTTTCCCTGGCGACGAATATACGTGTCCTTGCTCTCCCGCTTCTTTTTCATTCCTTCGTCTATGTTTATGTAGTTTTTTTTCCACTACAACTCTGCACTGCTTAAATTTTTTCACCTGCACAGTGGAACAGCAGAATTAATTTTACTATGTTATAATATTGATCTGATCGACGGATGTAGGTAAGAAGTAATTCCACGGATACCTAGAATAATTCATTGTCCCGTGAAAGTGTTATAGTCGGGAGTCCACGACGTGTAAGAGCGCACAGAGACGAACATGCGTGTCCTTGCTCTCTTGCTTCTTTTCATTCCTTCATCTATGTTTATGTAGTTTTTTTTCCACTACAACTCTGAACTGCTTGAATCTTTTTTTTTACCTGCACAGTGGAAGAGCAGAATTTATTTTACTATGTTATAATATTGATCTGATCGACGGATGTAGGTAAGAAGTAATTCCACGGATACCTAGGATAATTAATTGTCCCGTGAAAGTGTTATAGTCGGGAGTCCACGACGTGTAAGTGCGCACAGAGAGAGTACAACGGTTACGTACTTAAGTCATACTACAAGCTCGTGGGAACGCGAATGGGCGAACGTGTAGAAGCTCTTTTACGGTTGAGAGATTAGACGAGGATCTCGCGACCGCAATCACGGCTATTATGCACGTTATAATATTTTAGTACTCGCGATTAAAGGATTGGACCCTGGTCGACCGTGCAGATTGTACGCGCTCGGCAGAGGCCCTTTGGCTTGCAGCGATATTGTGCCCGCGACTAAGTCACCGGGGCCAGTAATCCGAGAAATATCGCAAACTTCTCAGTGTGTGGATGTACGTAGATAATATAACAAATGTAATAAGTAATAATCGATATAACAAACACAATCAATCATATAAATATAATAAATATTGTAATTTAATATACATAACAAACGGACGGATTATCGATTGATGCAAACAGACATGAGATCGTGCTTGACATATTTAGCGGCGATTGTACTTAATAATATCCGCCCCAAAAACAAATTCGCTCGATCGTGGGAATATAATAAATATGACAACTATAATTAGCATAATGAGTACATCTACATAAATAAATAAAATTCATGCCGACTGGACACTCGCACAGATACTCGCGGATGTCACGGATAGTCACAGATACTGCGTGCGCGCAAAACGAACGACCATGACCGCTAGTTAACATGATAAATATAATAAATACAATGAGTATAATAAATATAATAAATATCTTGAGTATAATAAATATAAGAAATATAATGAGTATAATAAATATGATAAATATAATGAGTATAATAAATATGATGAATATAATAAGTGTAATAAATATAATGTTTTTCAAAGTTTCCGATTGCCTGAAGGACCGAGACGAGTGGTGAAGGGAGGTTTCAAGAAGCCCCCGATTAGAGGCGCGAAGAGATATAGAAGTAAAGAAAATACGAAACTGCACGTAGCGTAATTTGAATTACGGGCCGGCTAAGTAGTCGGGTCGGTATGATGAGTGGCTCTCTCTCGGAGTAAACAGAACGAATGTGAGAAAATAAGGCGAAGAGAGGAGAAAGAAAATAAGTGAGAATGAAAGGGGGTATATTCCGAGAATGTGAAGTAGAGGTGATATTGCCGTGTGGCCTCTAAGCGGCGGGATTAAGTGCTACGTAAATTCTTGTGCCTCGGTCTCGCTTAGGTTCCCGGATAAAGAATCGTTGCTCGGTTAAACGTATCGCCGGCGGGGTGGAAGAGAGTGAGTGCGCACCCTCGACGAGAGAAAACTCCGCCGAGGCTTCTATCTCCTATAAGATTCGCTCCTCCGCGAGCGTCGCCGGGACGCGGAATAAAAATGAGAACGCTCAAACACTAGCTCCGAATGATAAAAGAACCATGGTGCAATGAAATCTTGATTAATGTGTTGGCAAATATACTTATCTGCTCCGGCGAATAAAACACTTTTTTATGTGACAATTATTTCATTGGAGCTATCGCGTATATAATTAATTCATTCTACAATTGATTTTTTTTTTTACAATAGTAACATTTTTTAATGTTAGTATAAATCGATACGAGGCAACGCTTCACTTGCCACTAGGGCATTTGTGTGGTGCACAAATAGTTTGATACAGTTTTTGACGCATAAGTTTTTTTTATTACAGAGAAATTAGCGTGTCAAAGGAGGCAAACCTTGTTCTTATGAAATGGGGCATATTGGCAACAAAAATCTATTTGTGTCTAATTTGAAAATTCGTTTATTCTACATTGAAGAAATTATTCGATGTTTTTAAACATTAATCGATCGTGGAAAATCGATCCGAGCGAAAATGATTAATTCAACGAAATATTTGTTTCTAATTTCGTTATTCGTTTGATTGTAAATTGAAAAAATGAATTTGAAACATCTATCGATGGTAAAAAATCGATCCGACAGAAAAACAATTTTCCTCTTATTCATGTATTCGAGGAGTAACAACTGGTTGACACAAAGCATACAGCCAGGGAAACTCCACCTGCCGGGCGAATAGAGTTTCTCGACCGGACTACGCGTAGCGTACGGTCGATGGATCCTCGCCAGCTGATAATTCGGAGATCTACTTTCCCAGTTGCAGACACGTTATCACACGTGGATAAGTCGAAATAAAAACATCGAACGATACGCCAGTTCTCTATCTAATTTACGTATAAATACACAATTTATTAAACAAATTTTCAACAACAATATCACAAACAATCGGTCGATCGATGTCGGCGAATCGTCAACGATCGGACGACGAAATAAAAAATGTCGACTCCCAGAAACGGATTTACCATTTGGCCTATTTTGATGAGAGTGGAAGCAACAATGACATTTAAACTGGTACGAATGCATTGATAATAGATCGTAGTTTAGGTCGAATTAACAAATTTCGTCGACGGCGGTAGATTCGAGACTGGCCTCGGACCTTGCCGATGGTCACCTTCGCAGCATGTAAACTATCAACGGATTGTTTATAACACAGTTGAGCTCACTCCACGTAGCGTAGAACGGTAGTTCTTCCTCGTTCCAACTGGACAGCCACGTATCCGAACCTCTTTCGCATACACAATCGGCAGGAGGGATCACTGCAAAATTACGTTTCATAGATCGTAAAAAAGATCGATGATATCACACAAAAAAAAATCAATAATATC
The DNA here is from genome assembly GCA_933228735.2 of Amblyteles armatorius. Taxonomy (NCBI): domain Eukaryota; kingdom Metazoa; phylum Arthropoda; class Insecta; order Hymenoptera; family Ichneumonidae; genus Amblyteles; species Amblyteles armatorius. The sequence goes on along the minus strand of OW121687.1, from coordinate 19,872,360 downwards.
ATAGAAAAACAATCGATAATAAATTCGAGATCTTATAAGTACCTATCAGGCCGTCCTCTCCCGTATGTCACAACTTCATGTTGTTCGGACAACCGTGGTTCATTCTATACTCGACGTAGAGCATGCCGGTGTTGTGCCAGTAGTAAAGAGCCAGCACCACCAATGCGTGCCACCACTGATGCGAAGATCCGACGTAGTCGACGCAGCCTGAAATTTTTTTTACGCATCAATAACAAAAGTATATTAAATTTTTTTTACGAAACAGCTCGATCGAAACAGTCGACTTTCTCTCGACTCGGTCAAACGAATAAACTTTCTATAACTTCGAAAGTTACTTTTTTTTGTTGCACCGATTGTTTTTCAGCTGCGTTTGTAACTGGTCGAACTTGCGCTACAACTGTTGTTAATTTAAATTGCGGTTCGCATAGACATCCGTCCGTAAGCGTGTCACGGGCACTTTGTCGTGGCTGTTTACACACTTACAGACGCGAAGGCGTACGAATAGTTGGCCACAATCTTAAATTTTTTATTTCTCATAAAAAGTGTGAAACTATTATTCTACAGCTCGAATCGACAAAATTTAACGTTAAGAAAATATTTAGTAAATTAATTTTTTTGGAATGATCATATAAGCATAATCACCTGGGAAGAAACGTTCGGGTATCTTGCTCATGTATATAGCAAAGGCAGCACCGCTGATAATGTACATTCCCAGTACCCTGGGTATGAGCATGTTCACCATAGGATTGTCCATTCCTCCCATAGCCATGCCCCAGTGCAGTGTCGGCAGGACACCGTAAGCCGCCCACGCAACGAAAACCACGAGCTTGACGTTTCCGTTAACTTCGAGCTTAGGTATCTGCAGTACCATCGCCAACACGAATATTAGCAGTACCGTCGTCAGATAGAACTGCTGGAGCTCCTACAAAAATTAACATTCATCGGCATGAATTTAATGGAATAATCTAAATATAATAATAATAAAGTTCATGCCGATTCGACATTCACCCCGATACTCACAGATACTCACACAGGTAATCACACAGATAGGGGAGCCCGGGGCAAAATGGCACAGCGGGGCAAAACGGGACAGTGAGGGCAAAACTCAATTTTCCAACAATCTTTGGATGCTACGTTGTGTCCCAACGACACATCCGGATTTTTAAACCCGTTTTGCCCCACGTACCACCATGGCCGCCATTCAAAAGTTATTGGAAAATTGCGTTTTCTCTCCTTTTCACATTTTGCCCCGCTGTGCCATTTTGCCCCGCTCTCCCCTACTCACACAGATACTCACACCGTATGTACTAACAATAAAAATATTCGAACCGCGCCACAAATATTTTTTCTATTATCTATGCAAATGAAGCAGTACGATTTACCTTGTGACACCAAAAGGCATAATAAACTCCGGACATGTAAATTGCCAGGAGACTGAGGGCTATGCCGAAAAGATCGAAGGACAAGAAGCACCAGTAGTCCTGTTCGCTCCTGCAGGAAAATGTGTGGTAGATGGAGGACAGTATCATGCATGCCTGTAAATATGGATGAAAAAAAATTATTAAAAGGTAGGAAAGACCGAAAATAATTGTTTTTTTTTACGAACCTGAAAGCAAACTAGCAGCAGTGCGACTATCACTTTGTCGCCGAATGGAGCGTGAATATTTAGCAAACAGAGATCGTAGAGCGTCAGTCCCAGGAACAGCATCCAGCCGAATACGTGGCTCCATATGTTTATCGTCTCGTTTGTCCACCAAAATACGCTGGAAGAAAAATAAATTAATTAAAATACATCGAACAAAATAATAAGATCGGATGTTCGGATGCGTAAAACATTGCTCCGATTTCATGCGTCGTTGGAACGCACCTTTCCAAACATAATTTCGTGGTGAGGTATCCTCGGTAGCCGTGAAGAATGAACGGGTTGTGCTGCAGATACTCCGGTGCCTCCTCGTAAGGCAGTAAACGTCTCATATTTTCTTCATCCTCAGAAGTTATTTCTTTGCCGGTGAGCGGCGAAGCGGCTGGCTCCCTCGGTCGCTCGTGTGTCGCCTGAGAGTATAATTATCTTTCTTCGAGCGATCGTAATGATCCATCGTAACGCGTTGGAGAAATGTGGCAAAGCGAAGTGTACACAAGAACAGTCGTGACACTTATCCAACTACTCATGAATTGTCGTAATACTTATCAACTAAAATGATTTATGAACTAAACTACGGATCCGGGAGGCTGAATAAGTCGTCACATTCGAGACTGCCGTACGTTCCATCATATTGGACTTGTTGATTCTCAAATTTTTTTTTTCCTCGTCCGGAATTGAAAATACTTTTCGATACTATTGTTTCTCGTATTTATTTTCGTTTTAATCGAAGATGTATTGGGTGCGTAAAAGGCGAAAGCCGCACATTGGAAATAAATTATATTCCATTATTTCTCGTACACTTCCCTGATTTTTTTTTACTATCAGTAATAGGGAAAAAAATTATTCGATTCGACGATAATCAATGCACTATAAAATAGCGCAACTGCGTGTGACGTCGAGCTCCGCGTCAATTGAATAAAAGAAAGAGTTGTTATCGAGGGACACATGCAGTGACATAACTTTTCGAAACAATCATGCACATGCAACTGTTCAGAGTTACCGGTCACGATCGCCGGAACTCTACGAGCTTTAGTTTTTTGTTTTGTTTTTTTTATCAACTAACAAGGAAATCCATCAATTTCCCACGATAATTTTCGCTCATTTGGAATAGCGAGGGTAACGAGTCGGATCGATTTACCACGCAGGCCATTTATCTCAGTAACAAGGTCACAAGCCTATAGGATTTCACTGGGACGAAGTAGGCCACTCTCCACCTTCGGATCGAAACCGGAGAGCGCGATCGCACGCGCGAAAACGATCGGACATCTACGGGGAGGATCTCGCAGGTGTCGTTCGAGCGGATCGATCGAGACTAAATTGGTTGCCAAAATTATTCAAGAAATTTCTTTCTCATCGTGAGTTTCACAAAAATCGAAACGACTTTCGGCACGCGCGATTTTCATAAATTAATTCAATTAAATACATTTTGCCTAGATCGAGATCTTCTCCGGAATACGAAAAAAAGGTATTCAGTAGGTCACATCCGCCTGTCGACTGCAGTACATGCGCCAAGCCGAAGTACCCGATGCGACCTGAATTGCTACTATCATTATCGGATACGAATATCGGACCGGAATTGATAGGTGTAAAGACGGATTTGTATAACTCCACGATCTATACGATCAAACGATTCTCGCGCACACATCTATGATTTATTCACGCGAGACGTCGGAAAGAAAATATCGATTCCATTCAAATGTGAAATAATTATGCGGGTCCGACGACTCTCCGGCTGACCCTCGGCTTAACGATAATACGTAATTTTTTGTACGATAAAGTTCAACATTTGAAGGAATTGTGTATTAACAAGTCAAACGTTTCGTAAACACGTAATGCATTGATTAAACGCACCAGACAATCTAATATTTACGGTATGAAAATTTTCGAGGACGGCACGGCGTTGGCAGATAACAAAGTGGAGATCTCCAAGAGCGGCCAAAAATAAATATTGAGTGATGGCGATTATTAATTTTTTTTTGTAATTGTCAAATATTTTTTATTATTTATTTACGAATCAAAAAGTAAAAAATTGCAAATGTTATTCAAATGAAATTCTTCGAATTGAATTTCAAACCTCTACAACTCAATTACGCGGCACCTTGACCGATTGAGCTGAAGTTTGACGGCGGAGGTGAGGGGAATGAAATCGAATTATTTATTGAAATTGGAAGGTTATCTATACCGACTCGCGTAAACGTCTGGCTAACAAACAGAATATTCTTGAGACGATAAAAAAAAATGTTTAAGACTATAATGGTTTACGCGATCGGTGACAAGAATATATAGTATATCGATCATAGTGTAAAAAAGGAATCGTTTAAAAAAAACATGTATAACTAATATGCAAATGGTGACTAGTCATTTCCCGTAATCGGAGTTAATTTAGAAAAAGAATCGATCGATTATTCCGTCGAGGCGATCGTCGATCTCGGTAGATCGGTATCGGCGTAATCGACCCGACAGTCGGTCCGATGTACTTCGCCCGATGACCTTAAAATGACGACGGTGCGGGACGAGGAGAAGAGGCGAATCCCGCGAAGAAGCACCTCATTGAAATCGGTGAATCCTGAGGAGACGGGAAAGCAGCGAGGAAATAAGTGGGTCGCCGCAACCGAGCAACGGGACCTGCTTTTCATCTCGTACCGTGTCACGTCAGTGCCTCGGGCGGGTTGCTATCGTGTACGATCTTCTCGACTGGACGGCATTTCGCTCGGCGATACATGTATATGCATGCAGCATAATACAGTTTTGCCCATCCGATGTTGGGGCACAGCTCGGACCTTCGCCGCGTGCGCCGAGCGCCGAGTGCGGCTTCCGCGACTATCGACGTTGCAACGCGACTGCCGCATTTACTTGCGGCATTGAAAGCGACTTTGAATACTGCATACGACGGGAGTCCCCGGACTTGCAACAGTCATAACTCATAACCCAACGAAAACGAATCGTCATTGAAAGAGTCGTCACACACACGAGGCACTTTTTCCTAGATCAATAATCCGATCCGAACGCATGAATGGGACTCTGTCGGTAATGCAGGAAAATCGAGAAGAAAAAAAAATGAAAATCACTTATTCGCATTACTGCGGACGGGGCCGAATTCGAGAACATAACATTCGGTCAAATGACGATTCGAAGGCATAATATTCGGTCGAATGACGATTCGAAGGCTTAATATTCGGTCAAATGACGATTCGAAGGCATATCGTTCGGCTAAATACTATTTACGAACAGTAACGTTCGCTAAAATAAAGTTTCGGAGTAATACAGTTTCGGAAAAAAAAAGATTCGACAGTTTACGATTGAGAAAAATAAAGTTTCGGAAGTTTGACTGTTCGGATGAAGAGCGTTCGGATCCATGATTTTCGGCCGACTGTCGGCAAGACGATGTGGCTGTGTTGCAGACAACCATTACGCGAAGCTCGGTCGGACGTTGGGAAATCTATGTGAGAATTATATACATTACCGATTAACCCATAAAGTGATGGATGCGTGTCGACGGGTTTGCTCGGAGCGAACGTACATCGCGTTGCGAAACTTAACGCTTCGCGAGGTATAGCCGATGTGATAGTAAAACCGGAAACGCCACTGTGCGAAATGCTCGCAATCGACCAGCGCGTGTTGCTAAGATCAACAAAATATCCTTATCGATGTTTCATGGACGATTTTTTTTGTTTCGTGTTTTAGCATGGCCTCCTATGTGCGCTCGTGCGGCAGCTATCGATAAACGTCGATTATCGGCGATTCGCGAGCGTCACGCGCTTTAACGACTCGCTGCGTGTTTGATAAACGACTTTATGAGGAATGCTAATATTTTTTTTTAATTGTCATATACTAAAACAATTGCCCGTATCAGAGCCAAGGCTGATCCCAGATAGACAAACGTCACGAAACGGACGTAATTAGAGGAATATTTGCGACACGTGCACGGTATATGGCAAATATTGCGCTAAATGCGACTGTTTCGGAGCACCTGGCTATGTGGCATGGCAGGTAAGACAACGCCGACAATTACACATATGTAAAAGAGTCGGTTAAAATTTATCGCCTGACAACGCGATGACCAATTAGGCGGAATACGATTGTTTCGCTCCACATATTTTGTCTTTGGAAAAATAAATATTTTCTGCACGAGGAGTTTCTTCGATGCTCAGCATTCTTCGCCCGCGAAGAATGTTGAGCATTGTCGTTAACGATGGTAAGAAATTGAATTGTGACTGAAAGGTTCAAATTTGTCGACTGTATAAATTTTGTTTCACTGCACGGCGTATTTTTTTTTTTACTTATCGCTCATAATTAATGATAATAGTAATATACTAAGACAATTGCCCGAACCAGAGACAAGACTGATGGCACGTAATACTGCAAAACAGTGACAATTACACATATGTAAAAGAGTCGGTTAAAATGTATCGCCTGACAACGCGACGCCCAATTAGGTGGAATACGATTTTTGCGCTCTACATATTTGGTCTTTGAAAAAATAAATATTTTCTGCACGTGGAGTTCCTTCGTTGCTCAGCATTCTTCGCCTGCGAAGAATCTTGAGCAGTGACGTTAACGAAGGTAAATTATTGAATTGTGACTAAAAGGTTCAAATTTGACGACTGTATAAATTTGATTTCGATTTTTATCCGAACCCGTCGGTACCGGATCTAACTCGAATAATAAAAAATTCGGATAATCCAAACGCAATGTTTTTTCGGCAATATAACACGTACATATTAATAAAACATGACTTGAAAGTGTGTATTAAACTTGAAAAAATATTTTTAACATATTTCCAACATCGAAGTCTTGTTTCAAGGGCTCTGTGAAAAGAAGTCGTCAATTTTTTAAATATCGAAACCGCTTCAGTGTAACCTTCGTATGTAAGGCGATTCGCTACGCGCTTTTGAACGGCGAGATCTCGAAGCCACTTCAGTGTGAACGTATTTGAATCGCCTTACGTATGTAAGGCGATTCAAACGATTTTGCATTGAAATTAGTCTCCGATTCGCGCCATCCGACTCTGCTGAGGTGGGTCAGGTGCGGATTATCGCTGAAAGCGAAAAAGTGCGCTTCAGCACACTTGAACACGACCGCGGCTCATGAAACGGCATTCGGATTACCGATCGTTCGGATAAACGGAGTCATGGTTCGGATAATTAAGGGTTCGTATGATCGAGGTTCTACTGTACATTGCGTGAAGTTTCGAAGTGTGGCTAAGTGACAAAAAAATTACGGTTATAGCCAAAACTTGAGAGATCCAAATTTTTATCGAACATTTTAGAATGGTCAGAAGTCGGAATATTTTTAGTCTTCGAACCGAGCGTTCTAAGGTTTGCGATTAATATTTCGAAAGATGCACATTACCTGATGGTCACAAGCGATACAACGAAGCTTTCTCAATGAGGAAGCAAAAATATTTAGAAAATTTCTCTATCCATGAAATTGATCTCGATTCTCTGATAACGATACATGATCAATGACCGCCAGATGGTCTTTGCAGATTGCAGCTACCGAGGCTCAGTGCGCCGCTTCACTGCCGATAAATCTGAGTAGCTAATCGGAGTGGTGTCAATTGACTGACCTTCTTCGGAGCCGGCTTAGTAGCTTTTGCCTCGAGAATCGGCTGGACGGATCCCTGTTTCTCCTTCGTCGAATTATTGTTGTTGATTATTTGTCCATTCTTAGTCTCCTCGGTGGCAACTTCGTCGCTAACCTCCTCGACGCCCGCCAGTAGTTTCATCATTGATAATGAACGCGTGTCACGCCGCGCTCCACCTGTAAACATTAAACAATCGATTCCGCTGCAATACAGTTTTGAAATGACGCGGTTTGCCGGGAATTTATTACGAGAACGCCGGAACGCAACGGCCTGGATAAGTCATAATAGACCGATTTTTTTTTCCTCTTTTTTTTTTACCGCCAACAAATTGTTTCGCAAACTCTTTCATGACGAACAGAATAAAATAAATTCGTAAAATTGCAAAATAAAATAAAATTGTAAAATTTATAGCCCGATAAAACGAACTGCAATTTCTCGTTAACTTATCAACTCGAAACTTTTATATTTTACAATAAGATTTTTGCTTCATTAAATTATCTCAGTTCGTATCTCTTCTTTGAGGTTTGTAAGAGGCATTCCGTGCAAATTAGGCCACAATAAAAAGTAACAAACAACATTCTTTACAATAAATAGTTTAAAATCAGGTTCACGTAATTCCGAAGTTACACTAATTTTTTATTTTTTATTTTTTTAAAACTTTTCAGTGATGAAATATTCGCCAAATTGTTTTTGACTCGTGTAAAACACTTTGCGGCGTGCATAATAAACTTTCACGATTTATCTCTGACTGATTAAAGCTTTCTCTCGCCAAGCGTCGGTGATGATAGTACTCGTTGTTGCTTCGATTGTGACGAGGAACAACCAGAGATTAACCGCGTTCGAGGATATCTCGTAAAAAAAAACGGACTCTTCCGTTACTCGCATTCGATGCGGCACGGCAATTGGGTGAAGAAAAAAAAGAAAGATAAAATAAAAGTGTAGTCTCGAGAGGTAGGTAATGTAGACCTGTGGCCCCTCTCTGGCCCATCGCGAGATTCCTGTTCACTCTCTCCTCGGAAGCACCACGTGATCTCGCGAATCTAATCCACGTGAAAGTTGAGAGGAAAGACGGAGCCGCTGGTCGAACCTCGTTGAACCTGACGCACCGCACGGGATGACGGTGCATACGGATTTTAAAAAAAATCTACTAAATGGCAAAAACCCTTTCACTTTACAGCACTCACTTCTGTGCAATAAATAACAAAAAAAATTTTCTCCACCATAAAGTGAATTCTCTTTCACAATAGCAATTTAAAAGTTATCGATCTTAGTTTTGAATAATATTGTAAACTATATATATATAATAGTGCATGCGCGGTTTTATTTTTTAACGTATCGAAATCGCAGAAACCCTTTCAATCCAGCGCACTCACCTCTGGGCCTTAAACAACGAAGTTCGTCCATCTTTAAAAAGTGAATTTTCTTTCGCAGAAACAATTTACCTATTATGTATATAAAAAAATAGCAAACTATGTACAAGATTTTCTATTTCAAAGAATCAAATGTTTTTTTTTCCACTAGAAGCTTCACCTCACTGGAAGTCTCGAGCGCAGACTATTTGCTTGTATGACAGCACAACGTTTTTGTCCGTCCGCACACGAAACGTCCGTTAACGCGTGCGCAACGACGGCTAGTCTCATTTATTCGTAATACCGACAATAACCGATTAGTCCGCCACCGGGTACGCGATATACGTTCGTTACGTATGTATCCACGTACAAAAAGAAACAGCTCGAATCAAGCTCGCGCGTAACGTATTTCGTGCCGGAAATCTACCTGTAATTGTTTCGTATTAAACTCGCATTGCGTAAAAGTCAACTCGGTTGGGGCAGTCCTCGCGAGTCTTCTAGTAACGACACAAACGGAGTTTCGACGCGAGAACATCTTATAATTGCAAACGAAGCCTCTTACAATCCTCAACGAGCTTAAATTGCGCACAGCGAACGGAATTGACAAGCGCATTGTCCTTTAAAAAGCGGGTCATTGTTGCGAACTTACCCACGAAACGGAAGTCAAGTCCCGAGAGGTCGCTGCCCTAGCGGATAGTTTCAAGTGCCGGATGAGTCTCGTGAAGCGTGCAGCATCTCAGGCGTCGCAAAAAAAAAAACAAAAAAAAACCCCGCTCGACTATCGTGTGCGAAGCGAGAAAACAGTCCCGGCGCCGAAAAGCCGTCGAGAAGGGCGTCGTGGAAGCGACCGCCGGCACTGAGGATAATCCCCGACAAGTCCGATGGTCGGACGAGGCTTCGGTGTACTGGCCACTGCGGCAAACACGCGCCCGACCGAGAACAACCGCACCGAGCAGGAACTCTGCTGCTCGGCCCGCTCGGCTCGGCCGGCCGATTCCACGAGCGGACCTCGGAGTAGGGGCAGTGCGGCTCGATCCTTGCGTCACTTGGCACTCTCTCCGCGCTCTTGAGAGAACGTGAATACACACGGGCTCCTCCAGCGGGCTTCGTTAACACGAATTAATGGATCAGCGGAAAGATTCTCGGACAAAGGTGGATGGAGCGCATCGAACTACAGCCCAATCACGCTTAACCTCACGGTGCCGAATCATTTTTATCTTTCGACAAAACGTTCAACTTATTTTTTTTTAAGCCCTCCTTACCTCGAGTAAGTCACGTTTGTAAAGAGAACTAGAGGGCGTGTCTTCTACTGTTGTACATGCAATAAAAACGTTCGGTTTAGGCCTACTTGTGTGCGTGTGTCTTTTGTTTTTACGACCTTTCGCCCAACAGAGCTGAACTAGGGACAGGTTGCGGACGGTCGGCCGATGAGAAATCGATTCCACAAGCATCGGTCATATAGCGAGGAGTTTACGGTATTACAAGCAACACAACGTGAGCGGCAAAGCGACTCCGGTGGACAACAACAATGATTATTGTTATTGCTACTCTTGTTACCCGTGTTTTCTTATAGTTACACAACGTCCTTCGTACCGTGCGCGCCAGGTGGAAGAGAGTCTAAGTTCTCGGCTCGTTATACTCGGTCCCGATCGAATATGTAACTTGGACACAATCGGGACACGGACGACGATTCACAGAGTTACGCTTCATCGTTATATGGACTTTATTATATAAAGGGCTAATGCTAAAATGTACACATTGCATGATAAGTTATTAAAAATGTTCATCATCTGCGTCGAAAAGAATAATTACACATGAATCGCTTTTTTTGTTTGTTGTTGCTTGTTTCTTTCTTTTTGTTCTGTTATCGGTTTTTCTAGTGGTACAGGTATGAACGATGATTTGTCGAGATTAACTTCTTAAATACCTAACGTGCCGCGAATTTTGTTCTTATTTTTTCTTATTCTCCCTCTTTTTTTCTCTCGATTGTTCGAATCAACGAGACAAACTAGGTTTCTCTTATTTTATTTAATTCGCCGCCAACTTTTGCCGAGCACCGACTACTCTATGACAATATTCACGCTCTCACAAACTTTTACATTTCACGATGCACAAACACTGCATCTTCTTTTTAATCTCTCGAATTATTTTTGTTTGTTTATTTTTTTATTTTTTATTATCTTACATGCTAAGGAAGCGATCAATTCGATCGCTCTGCATATCGAGTTGATTCAAATTTTCTAAGTTTTGAAAAAGCCGGTTTTGCGCACGCTAGCCACCAAATTGCACTGCGCGCCCGCGTTTATGCGTGTCAAAATTTTTGTATTTGCTTTATTGTAAACAATGGCAAGAGGCTCACAGCTTCGCTGGGTTTTCGCATGGGAAAAGAAATATTTAACGCTTAACAATTTTTTGATGTAACGACAAACACGTACGCAGTTCTTTTGGAAATAAGTTGAGCTCGTTTAATGATCCTTCGCAACCACAATAATAATTACAATACTAAGAGAGTGATTTAGAATTAATATATCAGTGATTGACGAGCAATGAAGAATCAAGAATAAGAAAACGATGAGGAAAATATCTTAACCGAACGGGGAGGGGGGGGGGAGAAAAGATTATAATAATCAGAAAACTCATCCTTCGACAAATGAAACAGGGAAAACAAAGAAACAAAGGAAACTTAGTTGTGTTCGGACATTGAATAATCTCTCACGGGTATTGTGGGCGAAAAGGGGCACACTCGAGACACTAAAACAACCGAACGATAAAAGGCCGCCTGTGAAGAAATGCTCCTTAACATTAGGCAGAAAAGTATTTTTTTTTTTATTAATGTGATTAAACGCGTTAACAAAAATCATTAAATTCGCACACCGTCGAACCGAGCCACGGAGACACAATAAGTTATTTCCCGACAGTTTGAAAAATAAAAATCATTGTCTTTGAAGCGGACGAAATAGAATCGTACGAGGTGAGGAATTTATTGAATAATCAAAACAAAACGCTATGGGTATAGTTTCAAGTAGTATTTATATAGAGCCCAGTCTTACAAAAAAGTGACCGCATTGTTCCAAGGGACGGGCAAAAATCGCTCAGTTTTGCGTTTAAAACTAACAATCGGTGTGCCGTCAGTTCGATCCGTTCATTTTTTTTTTTGCCTTTTGTTATTTTTTTTCGTCACTGAGAAAGTAGGTATACGATATTACAGTATTATAAGCACAATCATTAAAAATTAAACTATTAAGTTCAAATACAAATCCTACTTTCACTCTCCTATGTGTTTTTTAATTTCATGGTTTTCATTTCTTTGTTTATTTTATTTTTATGAAAAATCAAAGCGGACAATTGAGTTCTTTTTTTTGTTTTTTTTTTGTTTTCTTGAATCAGATATATAATGTTGTGTTGACCACCTTTAAATTGCCTCAGTGTGTAGCCATCTCGGCGCCGTCTTAAAAAGTCGCAGGCTACCCAGGACGGAGGAAAATCACTTCGGATTGTATCGCGGCTGGCCTGAGCGCACTGCGGGGCCTGAATAGTGGCGTAACTTTAAGATCGGATGAGCCGTAGCTAGTTTGAATCGGTGCTGAACGATAAGTGGCATTAGGCTGGGGCTGCTCGTTGGTGGCGTTCGGATGTTGAGGTCAGTTAAGATTGGCCGATCACATGGCATATTTACGCGTCCATTCGCGTGCCAATTCGTTGTACTTCTCCCTGTCGGTTTTGTATATCCTGGCTATCTCAGGGACCAGCGGGTCGTCTGGGTTTGGATCGCACAGCAGAGAGCATATTGACAGTAACACTGAAAAAAAACATTAACTCAGGTCAGTTGTTGCGCATCAAACTGTGATAAGAAGTTTCGATAACTCGTTCGGCGGATCGACCGAGTTATCGTAGGAAATCTCGTCTCCTTGTGATGAGACACAAATTACAGACGGATGAATGGTGATAATTTTTTTCTCTTTTTTTTTACTTTGAATATTACGATTATGATATTTTTGATATTAGGTCTGATAAAATGTGATCGAAAATTAATATTTTCGGGCGCGGTACAGTTGTTTTTTTTGTAACAACTATACATAGAATTTTTGCTCAATACGATTTCAGAATAGGCGAAGATTGCCGGAAAGATAAATTACAGACGCATTCATGGAGATCTTTTTTTTTTTACTCTTTTTTCTTTTTTAATATTATGTTTATGATATTATTGATATCAGGTCTGCAAAAATATTGTAGAAAATCAATGATATTTTCAGGCACGGTATAAAGTTGTTTTTCTAAGAACTATACACAGAATTTTTGCTCAATACGATTACGGCATAGGCTAAGATTACCGAAATTGCATCTCCGTCCAAATTCCCATCTATACATCAGCTTTGTACTCTTAAAACATTAAAGCATGAGTGTTTGAACCTACCCTTCGAAATAGTAAGCGCAGGGGACCATTGCGATCTCAATATGTCCAAGCAAATGCTTCCGTTACTGTTTATGTTAGGGTGATAAATTCTGGTCGTGAAAGCAACCTGTAGACAATGAAAAGAAAGGAACAAAATTAAATTATTAAAGGAAACATTGTTTTCCGCTCGTCAGACTCGAGAGTCCTTCGGGCAAGTTACGCGCGAAACGTACCTTGGGAGGTTTGAAGGGATAATCTGTGGGAAAGTGAATTGTGAGAAAAAATACCCCTCCTTGGTACGGGCTGTCAGGCTGCAATAAATATTTAATTCGGTAATAAAATCCGCAATACATACGAGACACGAAATCTTTATGAACATTTTATGAAATTTTTATTTTTTGAACATCGACAGACTATCACGATGAGATGAAAATCGTTAAAAATTCGAGTACATTGAAGGTAACGAAACATTGAGCCGAAACGTGTGGCAAAAATATCGATCGAGTAATTCCTCAACCGACTCTTTACCGTAACACATTTGAAGCATATCGATATGTAAGTTGAATGATTATACTCACTGGTCCCATAATAGTGGCCTGCCAGTGGAATACTGAAAGAAAGGAATTACGCGTTAACAATAATTCTTATGCAATATTCTTCAATTTTCGAGAGGTAGATTATTGAATTTTTTTTTCTTTCTTTTTGACATTATATATTTGTGAAGCAGCCGGAAGCGACGGAACAGAAACTTGTACGAGTGTTGCCTCGGGAACGTCGAGAAATCGTTAGGAGCCGCGAATTCGAAGCGGCAATATTTTATTTGAAAAAATATATATGTATATGTGTGTATATATATAAATATATGCGGTAATTGCGGAAACGAAGCTTCGAGTTTGTGAACGGCTTCGCAGGTCGCGGCTCTACTCATAGACAGATAATTCCGATCCAAGGCCAGCAACAACGATATACAATTACAAGTGTAAAACATAGCGGCCTTGACAGTGTGTAACATTTTGCAGTGGATTATCGGCTTTACCATGTATTCCCCGCGATCCTTTTCACAGGCTAATCGCAACGTAAGCAGGTTAAATAATAACGGTTATCTAACGGAAACTGTATTAATTATCATACGCAAGCTCGGACGGACTTCTCAACTTTATCAGCGGGATTATCGCCGAGTTTTCGGACGGCAGTGCAGTGGTTTCTGTGTTTCCTCGCTCGTGGAAACGACAATATGCAAATTTATATCAATGTACTGTTCTCAATTTTCATCGTCGTTAAAATAGTACACAAATTTGAAAAATATAAATAAAGAACTGTACACCAACAACAGACTTTCTGCAAATCATGGAAAATTATCTCAAGCGCTTGACTCCGGAATGCAAATTTAGTTGGACAATAAAAAAAAAATAAAAAAATAAACGAATAGCAATACAATAGATACAAATACAATAAATAAATTCAATTTTTTTTTTTTTTTTTGATACGTCGAACTAAAGATTTTGGCAGAGTAAATAAAACAAAAAAGTTAAAATAAACAACTGTATGCCGATAACAGACTCACAGTAAATTATGAAAAATTATCTGAAGCGCTTCGCTCCGGGACACGAATTTCACAATAAAAAATATTCAAAAAATAAACGAATAACGATACGATAAATACAAATACAATAAATTCATTATTTCTTTTTTCCTTTTTGATACATAGAGCTAAAGACTTTGGCAGCGTACCAGCCAGGCACATCGTCGAAAATCTCGAAACATTGTTTACCCAGGGAGCCAAAACTTACAATCGTCTCCTACGGGACCAGCCGAGCATTGTGCAGGTGGATCTCTTCCAAGATCCTGAAGTTCCTGCGAACAGTAAGTAATTGCGCGTTAAAAACAGAAAAAATTCTGCATGAATCCAACGGACATACATCGATGCTTGGCCTGCATAAACCATATCTCATTTCTCACCGAGTTAAATAAATAAATGACTGCGATAGATAGTCTTGTCATAAACGTTATCATGGAATCGTGAGAACTATCCGCAGGTTCTTATAAAGTTTGTAAGTCAAAGTTCAATCGACGACTACCGACGTATCTCGCCGTTGACCGTCCAAGAGAAATGCGTGTGCACAGCGGGTTAGCACTCTCCCATCTAGGCACGGCTCGAACCCGACGAGACATCGACTCTAAGCTCCGAGAGAGATCCGAACGGCCCGAGAAGTCTGAATCGAAGAGGCCATCGTTGCAGCGTCCAAATGACGGTGCAGGACACCGGTAGTGCAAAACGGTAAAAAGGTACCATGAATGAGTCACCCTGGGTGACTAGTGCGAGAGGCACAGACAAGGCGCAAGAGTCCTCGTTGCAGGTCGAAGGGAATTCAAGGGAGCCCGGTACGAACGTGAAATTTTCGACAAATTTTTTCATCACGCCGCGCCAAGGCCGGCTAAAGTAACTAATGAAATATCCGTAATTTCCGAGTTATCTATAGACTCCGTGTGTATATATAGATATAGGCGAAGCGACGGTTTTACGTTACTTCCGGCAATTTATCGGGCAGCCACTTGAAAATTTCCCGTTTTTTTTTTCACTGTCACCTCGAGGGGGGGGAGGGGGGGGGTGCCCCGAAGTACGACACGCATTATCACGTTCGATCCATCCGAGGGATTCGTCGTGTTGTTGACGAAACGGAAATTAATTCGTCACGACGATAAAAAAAACCGATGCACAAACGGTGGTACGAGGGAGGGAGAGAGGGAGCAAAAAAACCGCAAGAGCAAGCAAAAGCCAACATGATTTTTCAATGCTGGCTCACATTGCCCCGACTGCAAAATCGTTAAGGGCGTTCGGCCAAATATCGCGAGCGTCGCACATCGTTACGTCCCGTATTATGGTTTATCGATTGACCGTGACATTGACGTACCTTGTTAATTCGTTTTAAAGCCATTTGAAGAACTGTGTGTTGATATTAACTGGCCGAAAACCAGACAACGAAACCCGCTAGCCAAAGATCTTTGATTAGGGATTGCAAGATGGCTGACTTCTAAACGTCGTAAGACTACGCGAATCAAGCCACCGTCCACATAATTAACTCTTCGCGT
This sequence comes from Amblyteles armatorius, assembly GCA_933228735.2. Taxonomy (NCBI): domain Eukaryota; kingdom Metazoa; phylum Arthropoda; class Insecta; order Hymenoptera; family Ichneumonidae; genus Amblyteles; species Amblyteles armatorius. The sequence continues at coordinate 19,856,299 of OW121687.1, read as the reverse complement.
GACGAAAACCTTTTATAATCTGTCAACGAGACGCGCGTCCGTCGGTATTCGATACACGTTAATTTCTCGATGATAATTTTTGAACGTTGAACCCTCCTTGCACGGCCTTTGTCGAATCGTCGAAGACGAAATCACGCTGGTCCGTTCACGGATTTCCTTTTGTCGGCAACTAGTAGATTTTTAACGTCATACGACGACTCGACAGTAGATGGCGGATGCGGAGGGCGAAAATTTTGCGCGTTATTCGAAGAAGCTCTGTGCCAAAGTCGATAATTTTTCGTCCCCTTTTTTTTATAACATTACAATGATTTATTGCAAAATACATTGTCAAAGATTTCGTCACCGAACCAAAGTATAGATTTTTCGTGAATTATATGCGAGGCAATTGATCACTCGAGCTTTCAGAAACGAGACGCTAACTTGTTTTATTCACGATGCCGGGAAGCGCGGGAAATTCGTAACGAGTATTGTGTCTCGTCATCGCTCGATGACGTGTATACGAGTAGATATTAGCTCGCAACGCCTTACCGAAGACCGTGCCGTAATTTCTTGTGTACCAGGGATAAGGATGATCAATTGTGACGCATACAGTTAAATTTGTTTAGTTGATAAGATAAAAACTATGGTCTAACTTGGTTTCGGTACAATTACAATTATGAGTCACTGCCGAGATTGCTAACGTCATAGATTCTTCACTCGTACGATCTATCCGTTGTTATCTTCGAGTACAAATAATATAAACAAGTATAAAGGTAGAATGTATCAACTGTACATATTTACAAGTATACCAAACACTGCATACAAATGCAGCTTACTTCAGAGTTTCGGCTCGGGCTTACCATTGGCTTACTTCGGCCTGAAATAAGCTCCATTTGTGTACAGTCTTTTGATGTACAGCTAATGTCCTGTAGAAATAAATTGTAAATTAAATGTACTGGTACTTGAAATTTGCTCACATTACTTACATCAATTGGAGATTAATGTACTTTTTCGTAAAATAAAAATACCAGATATTAAAATCACAAATATTCTGTCTGAAATTTACAAAAATGTTCGTTAAAAATGAAAATTACAATATAGAATTGCATCACACATGTGTTTGAAATTTAAGAAACAATTTATTCAAGAAAGCTTCCAATACCGTTCATTAATTTGAAATAAAACAACATTTTTTACAGTGCATGTACAGTTTCTGAGAATGCATATTTCTTTTTATAACCGATGAGTCACTGCCGAGATAGTTGGCCTCATAGATTCTTCACCCTCACGATCCATCTGTTGTTATGTTTCAGTAAAAATAAAATAAAATCGATAAATGAACAAGTATGACAAGTATACCAAACACTGCATACAAATGCAGCGCACTTCAGAGTTTCGGCTCGGGCTTACCATTGGCTTACTTCGGTCTGAAATAAGCTCCATTTGTGTACAGTCATTTGACGTACAGTTAATGCGTACAGTTCCTAAATGCGGATCTCTTTTTCTATAATGCTTAAAAATAAATAAAATAAGGGCTGAAGGACTCAGGTCGATGGCCCCTTGCCAAAGTGTTTAATTAACGCAGGAATAAAACTAATGTAAGGAGACACTAGTATAAAAATTGTTGAGCACTGGCAATAAATCTCTTTTACTACTACTACCAAATAAAATTATTACAACTGACATCGACTCCGATGCCAGATCCCGAGGGATCGGAAGGCACGAACTGCCTCGATTGCCCGGGTCGTGCCTCGTCGCGCGAGGGGAAAAAAACAAATGAATAACTGGCGTAAATATCACATAGGGACGTTAAAGAAAAATAAAAAAATCGATAAATCTCCAAGTTTAAACGAGACATGTATTCGGACTTGATTGAAATAAAAAAATTGATAGAAAACAACAATTTTAATCAGGATGCCAGACGCCAAGAGGTCGAGGGGAACGAATTGTCGTTCCGATTGTCCGGGTCGCACGGCTTCCGGTAAATTGAAAAAGCGCGATAAGCTCGAGACTGCGAATCAGAAGAGGCGACAGCAGTACAGGAGAAAGCGTCAGAATCTTGTTTGCAATCCGGAAGAGGAAGTATGGCACGAGCCTTACATGCAGCCACTGCGCAGCGAATTGTCTCGGGTCTCGATGCTGTGCGACTCGAAGATCGAATTACCGTGGAAAGACATTGCGGTTACGGCCGCGGGAGGTAAGATAAGACCGGAAGTTGGCGCGGCGTCGGAGGTGGAGGACGCAAGCGTAGTGTTGGAAATTGGGAAAAAAGAATCCACGGGTTTGATGAAACTGCCCTGGAGCGACCTGGTGATCGAGGATGTAGTGACGAGCGCCGCGGCGAGGACAAACGATACGAGCCCATGCGACTCGTCTCTGGAGATTCCCTGGAACGATCTTATTATCGAAAACGCCGTGAAGATCGCGCCGATCCCGAAGGAAAAACCCTGCCAACGGGAAGACGTGGAAATACCGTGGGACGCCATTTTGGTACCCAGAAATATCATCATCGATTCCCGGACTAGAAAGCATCCGTCGTCGAACCTACCACCGCGAAAAGGCGACAAACATCCGCAAGAACGATGCTGCAGACTCGCATGCTGCACTAGAGATTTTTAATTTAAAAAAAATTATAAATTTAAGAAACTTATTTCCGGCGAAGTGAAACGAAACGTCTACATGTGACTCGTCATTGGAGATTCCCTGGAGCTTATTATCGAAAATGTCATGAAGATTGCGCCGATCCCGAAGGAAAAACCCTGCCAACGGGGAGATGTCGAAATACCGTGGGACGCCATTTTGGTACCCAGAAATATCATCATCGATTCGAGGACTAGGAAGCATCCGTCGTCGAACCTACAACCGCGAAAGTGCGAAAAACGTCCGCAAGAACGATGCTGCAGAGTCCCGAGCTGCACGAGACGTGATTAAAAAAAAATTCAGGTACTATAATTAATTCAAAAATATGCTGCGTTGCATTATATTTAAAAAAACCTAGATTCTCGACTTCATAAGCAATTCCATGCATGCCAAATTCGCCGACTCCGTGCATTTCGACCCGCGAGGCCATTGCTCGATTAAGTCGCGACATAATACGCGAGATAAGGAACAGCCACGCGGAATACGTTACCGTAACGCCGACGCTAGTCGGTATCGCGTTTCCGAGACGATCGCATCGGATTTCGAAAAGTTCCTGAGCTCCCGAGCGAGTCCCACCTTAATTTCGCGGAAGAAGTTTGGTTAGCCATAACCTCCCGACCGGACAACGCTATCCTCGAAAATTAACAGCCTAAATTATTTTGGAACAAAGCCGAGCCCTATGCACGGTCGAAGCGACCTCGTAAAAGTCCCACGCGACACGGTTATATATTCCCTCTCGCGAGCTTTCCGCGTCCGTTACGGTCGGCAAAACTCCGTTTCACAGTCGGATCATATTTTTACACAATCTATTTTCGTTCGGCCGAAGAAAAAAAATCATCCACCGCACCGTGGTGCGTTCCCGATCTCTCGGTTGTGTTCAACAGGAAGAAGCACGATGCATTGTCGGCGTGAAATGAGGAAATCGACCGCATATTCCGGAACATCGGCATTATTATCTTTCTAAAAGAAAAGAGGTGAAATAAAAAAAAAGTCCACGCTCTTAATTATCGAAGAATGCCTAACGACGGATACTTTCACGATCATATTCGTCTCTCACTCTGTCTCGGGAAAGGCCGACCGCGTTGTGTTATTAAAATCGTGAAATTCTCATCATTATCGGCGGTGAGGAATAATTTTTTTTATCCCCGTTGACCAGTGGCGACACCGGGTACGAGCGGCTCGGGCCGAGCGCCGCGGTGCGGCTCCGTCGGGATCGTTCGGTAGTCGAGCGGCAGTCGGCAGTTGTCAGTGGACGCGAGCGGTTCGTCGACGAGCGCCGTGAGACAGTCAGACGAGACGGTTCGAGACAGCGAGCGCGCGCGCGCGCACGCACACTTGGAGTTTCCACGGTGAAAATGGCGTAGCCTGCCGCAGAACGGGTGAGTGTGTCGCAACGATCGATCGTTCGTAAACGGCGTGAGGTTCGAACGTCGGCGTGAAACGTGCCGGTATTAAATTCAACGAAACTCTAACGGGTCAGGATCGAGCGCGAGTGAAGTAATAGGCGCGACAGCACTGACGTATCCCGGCGTCGCATAGCATAGGCATAGTGTGCGGTGTGTTTCTCCCTTACAGTGCGGTGGTTGGTTGGCGCACTGCCTCGGAAATTGTTTCGACTTCGCAGTGTTCACGGTGAATCCTGACGTTTTAACGACATCCCGCATAGTTCGTCGGAGCGCCTCGAGGTGACTCGTGAAAACAGAGTAATTATCATTCGTGCTACGAGGTTACTCGACAAATCGTACGACGATGATACTTTTCGCAAAGCGTCGAAAAATCATCCTCGTGACAGCTTGAGGACGTTACAGGGAGCGCTAGATGGCGCCACCGGAGTTTTGACACACAGCCCCCTAGCCCCCACGCCGGCTGGCCGATATCAGCTGGATTCTACGGGCGTTATAAATCGCTCAAACATCATTGACATTTTTCTTTTGTCACTTCGTATTATGAGCAGAGAATTCTACGTACCCTGCACACCATACGCATATCCGGTAAGTAATTATAAACATATAGATTGGAACGATACTGTGTGTGCGTGAATATATATATATATTTATACATATATCGATTTAAAGGCGAAGACTATGAGAGAATAGTTCGAACGCAGCTCTCTGCATCATCGCGCGTTAGCCCCGCACGCAAACACGCGAAACACCCACAATCTTGATTATCTGTTTGTTTTCTTTTTTCCTCTCAATTTTTTTTACGGCCGCTCGGATTCTATTGTCTTAAAGCTCTCGATGCTACTGATTCGTCGTTGTTTGCTCGGGTATATCGAGTTACGGGACAGAAGGCGTCGGCTAGCCGCGGCGTTTATTCATTCCACCGGATGGATGACGAGCGGGCACACGTGGGTTATTGACTTTTTATTTTTCAGCACGTCTCGCCTTGGATACTATGTTTTTTTTTAGTAAATCGATCGAAAGGTCACATACGCTTCGTGAAACACTTTTGCACACACAGTTTGCAGGTTTTCTCATTGAATAGTCGAATATTCGTATCAATCTTTAATTCAAATAGGTTTTTACATTATTTGTAGAAATAAAAAAAATACTTTCCAATGCAGAACCATAAGTAAAGTACTCTGTAAAGGCACTCTGTCGAAAGCAACGTATCCATTATGCAATGTTTAATCTCGATGTTTTGTGTAAAAAAAAAAACCTTCGTAAGGTTTTGTCACAAAGCCGACGCCGTTTGGCACCTAATCAGTACAAAACCGATATAACAGCAAACTACGTGAGTCACAAGCGAAGGAACAAAACGACTACCTCAGCCCTGCCACGATAACGAATACCATTAATAGTATAATTGGGCCCGACGTTGCGTCGAGAAAAGTCTATTCGCTGCTCGCAACGAAGCAATCCACGATACAGCAGCGATTCACTCCGCACGCACATTTATTTAATTTTTTCTCCTTTGTAAAAGGAAAACAATGGGCATATTTTCCAAACGCCGTTCGTTCCTTCGCGAATGGCGTTCGGCGTAGGGCTCAATTTATTTTCCGGTCGACGGGACGACCGGCGGTGTCGTACAGACCTCCAATTATTTCTGCTGCAACAATGTTGCTCCCGCTGCGCCGCGCACACATACTTACCGACCGGGATAAATTCCGACCGGTCGTACGGGGTGAATTATCTGTTAATTGTTTCGGTCGGTTCGCCGGCTCCGTTGCGTGTCCGAATAGGGAGAAAACAAAACAAATTTTAAAAAATAAAAACAAAAATAAAAGTAAACGTTAAATATATTACATGTATCGGGAGTTATCTGTTAATTGCTTCCGCCAGTTTGCCGGCTCCCTTGCGTGTTGGAATCATGAGAAAACAAAATAATTTCTTATTAACAAACACAAAAATACAAAAATAAAAGTGAATAAAAGAAAACGTAGAGTGTATTACGCGAATGGGAAATGATCTGTAAATTGTTTCAGCTGGGTCGCCGGTTTCGTTGCGAGTTCGAATCATGAGAAACAAAACAACAAAATTTTAATAAAAACAGAAAATATAAGTGAACAAAATTAAACGTAAAATATATTACAAGAATCGGGAATTATCTGTTAATTCTTTCGGCCAGGCCACCGGGCTCGTTGCTCGTCCGAATCGGGAGAAAACAAAACAGCGACGAAAATAAAAATAGAAACAAAAGTGAATAAAAGGAAACGTTAAACATGTTACATGAATCGGGGGAGTCTCGGACGGACTTTCACGTATGAGATTTCGGTGCGGTATCGAGCTAGCGCGGAGGCAAGAGTCACGCGAGTTCTGCACGCACTCGATTTCTATATTATTTGAATTGCAAAGTTAACGAAGTGAAAAGCCCGGCGACGACATTGCCCAATGTTGTTGAATCTTATGATCGGCCAGCGATCCGAACCGCCGAGAGCTACCGAACGACTCGTGCCCTCTGGGCGACTCCGCTGGCGAAACTGGCGTTGTTCGTGAACATTGCCCGGTACACAAATTTACCCTTCCGAGAAGGTTCGTATCCATTCATCTTTGGCCCCGGGCTCTCCAGGCGTTCTTCGCCGGAGCCGCTCGACTCCTTACGGCCTAGCACGGGCACGGTAGCCGTTTACCATTATAATTTGGCCGAGTGGCCTCGCGCCGTTGTTTACTCCAGTCCACTGTATTTATCCCATGCAAATCAATCGGCGCGTTTCGCACGCCGATCGCGAATTCAATGAGCTATCGAGCGCCTTCGGAGAACTGGTGGCATTCGCTGAACGCGACATTCTGACGAAATAACGAATGACGGATTCTTCGAGTGTTCCAGTTTTTTTTATTAAATTTTTTTTATTTTTTTTATTTTCGTAAAATGTTGGTGCAATAAATTAATCTCCGTAAGGCCCAAAACTCAATTGAAAGATTGCCCTACACAAAAAGGGAACGAATTTATGAGTGCATTTTAGTTTTTTTTTACTATTAAACTCGTTTTTTTTAGAGAAAACAGGTACAAGAAAAGGACAACATTTACCTTTTTTCAGCCACACGATTAGTTCATTTCCCTTTCTTTTTTTTTTTTTTTGCTACTCTATCGATCTTACGCCCGTTACCGAGCCAAGCGTTCTGAAGCTGACAACTTACAGAAAACAACGAAACTCCAACAAAGTTGGCCGTGGGCCAATCGTGAAAAAACAAAACAAGAAAAAACGTCACGGTGAAATTTCCAAGTGACTCGGTGGCGAGAGAGTTCCGCCACTTTTATCGTAAAGCTATGTGCGAGTTTTTCGATCGATCAAATCAATGAGGCGACAGAGAAGTGCCGCGATGGACGAAGAGGGTGGCAAGGAATCGCCGGGAGTCGCGACGAGTGCCTCGAGGTCTCAAAACTTGAACGGGCGACAAGCGACCTTTCCGCGAACTTCGTCGACGCGAAGCAACGTTTATCCCGATGGCTTCGAGGAGACGAGGAAGTCTGGAAAGTCTTCGGTCGGGCTCGGTGAAAAGGTTGTTCGCGAAATTAAATATTCATTCCCGTTTACTCGACGGAGTTTAAGCTTACGCTCGGCGTGAACGAACAGATCAGATCGAATCTGCCCAATCTCGGCCACCATCTGAGGCGCTTGATGAAATTCAAAAGCCAACGCTCGGTGAGAAACGAGGGGGCGGAAAGCGCTGTAAGCCCGAAATCGGAAGTCATCGGCATGGCCTCGATTAACACTGAAAGTGAACAGAAGATCGTAGAAGTTCCTGGAGGTGGGTGACAAAAAAAAAAAAATCGTAATCAATCATTTTTTAAGAAGTAACGATTTTTTAAATATATTCAATAAAATTGTATCTCTGCTTCCCGATGGACCCACGGGAAAAAGCCGGAAGTCGATTGTGTTCTGTGGAAAAAAAGTGCACAAGATAGACCCGTTTAATTGAATACAGTTTTATTTTAAACTAAAAAAATGGAACAATTTTAAGGTCCTCATTTTACTATGAAGATTTTTAGTATGGAAATCTTTTACCAAAAAAAAAAAATATATATATATATATATTTTTTTTTTTGTAATTCCCTTAAGCCGAGGGCGTTAATTCCTTCGTGGCCTGCTCGTCCGAGAGTCCAAATATCGAATCTTCTCCATCGGGTCTCACCGACCAGCTCGACCTTCCCGCAGTCGCCTCGACGTCGTCGCGAACTTCTGCCTCTCTTTCCGTCCCACGCACAAGTACGCTCGTGCTGCAGCCTAAACGCTACGCATTGCTTCTAGTCCGTTAGAAAGTTTAACGGTGAAATTTTTACGTCATACATGTCGTTTACTCGGACTTCCGGAATCTCTCAGGCGAGCGTTCAATGGAAAACGATTTGACGATGTCGAGCATCTTCTCGCAATCTGCCGTTCCGGCGAACCTAATGATATCGAGCGGCGTGGAGGCGAGCATCGACGATCTTTCCGAACAGATGACCTTAGCGAGCGTCGTGACCGACGAGGGTGCGATTATCGCCGGCGATCCTCTCGATTTCGCTGCTGCCTTGAACGCCCAGCTCGGATACGATAGAATACGGTAAAACAGTTTTCATCGTAAAAAAAAGACATGATTGAAAAAAATTGATAAAATAAATTTTTCGAACCGAACTATTAGATTTGGTAACATGTCATGATTTTTCGTTCTATCTTCCTTCAAGCACGTCCAAGACTCTCAACGTTAAACAAATAAAATATAATAATAATCAAATTTCAAAAAACTTAAAAATAAATTTCCCGACCGAAAGTATTAAATTTAGTAACATTTCATCCATTTTCTTTTTCCTTCAAGACTTTTTCAACTTTAAGCAAATAAAATATAAGCACAATCATTTGATTTTACAAAAGCTGAATACATTTTTGGACCGGAAGTATTACATTTTGTAATATTTCACACAGCCATGGAATTAGGTAAAAAAAATAGTCATGATTTATTGACACCGCTGAGAGAGACGGGACTCGTGATAGGAACGAAAGGTGAATTACCGTCGCGTCGTTCGAGGTGCGTGCCGGGCAACTAGACTGTCCGCGATCGATGACTAATCCAATAATGGAACGTCTGTGGAGCTCGAGGGGGCTGATACGATCGTCCAGTCCGATAACTCTTGCAAGCGAAGCTCTTGTCCTCGTTTCATTTCCGCAATGTTGGATACTCGAGCTTGCGACGAATAAATCCATTCACCGTCCCAATCCGTAACCCGTCCAAAAACTCCGAAAAACCCTGGGTTTTCATCGCTTCATACGTCATTCAAAGAACAATCCCATGGATAACACCGGTCCATTTTGCCTCGGCCTCACTCCTCTATCACGTCTAAAATAACGTTTAAATAAAAACAGTCCCGCAATGTATTTCTGCTCGATCGAGAAAAGTAAAATAATAATAATAATAATTATTATTATTATCCTAAGATCAACTTCGAAGTCACAAATTTGCATAAGTTAAATTTATCACGTTTCAACATGGAGGGGTAAATAAATTTTACTGAATAGTTGTTAATTTATACAGAACATATGCTGAATTGCAAGCCCGAAGAGAACACGAGCCGCGAAGTGTGCCCCTGCTATTTTTCCAAGACGAAACTCGTCGCGAGTCTTTCGCGGGGAGTTCCGGTTCCGGCGTGAACAGGACCGGTACATCCGGGTGAGCATTGACCCTCGTTCTATTAATTCTCGATATTTCGTCCCGCTGTAAACAATGGTTAGTTTCAATGCATAAAGACGATCGTGTCGGAGGGAACGCCGATCGGATCTTCGATCGATCGATCGTGTGTTGTTATACGAGATAGTGTTACTTACCGTACCGCAGCGAGTGACGCGGAAAGAGCGTAACATTGTCCGTGTGGTTGGCTCTGGTAAGTCCAGTCGCGTGGTGACGGCGCTAAAAAATGGAACAAAAAATGGTAAAAATTGTTTTAAAAAAATGGTAAAAAATTGTAAAGGATTGAAGGAAAAAAAACCATTTAATGATTAAAAATGATTAAAAATGGTAAAACATGGTAAAAAATGGTAAAAAATGGTGAAAAATTGTAAAAAATTGTTTAAAAAATGGGGGATTTTCTACCGTCGTTAATTAATTCTCGATATTTCGTCCGTTACAAACGACGATTAGTTTCAATGCATACGGAGACAATCGTGCCGGAGGGAGCGTCGATCGGATCTTGGATCGATCGTCGTTTCAGTGTTACATGAGACAGTGTTACTTATAGTGCGCTGCAGTGTCGGGACTACCGTACCGCAGCGAGCGACGCGGGAGGAGCGTAAAACTGTCCGTGCGGTTGGCTCCGGTGAGCCCGGTCGCGTGGTGACCGCGCTAAAAAAAAATTGGTAACGGTATCGTATTGCGGTCGGTTTACATTCACCCGACGCGCGCGTTCGCGGCGCGACTCTCGGGACCCGCGCCAGTCGTTTCCATCGTCAACCGATAACGCGCCACGGAAAAACTCTTTCGACCAATGCGTGTGGTTCGATTGTCTCGCCCCGCATGCAACAGCGCCGGAGTTGTTCCGAGCACATAAATCGCACGGGAGGTTGGCTCTGTTACGCCGAGACGCAAGTATGCACAGTGCAACAGGCGGGCTGCCGAGAACGGTGCGCAAGGCTGTAAGGCGTATATCGATTATTCGATTTTTTTAAATGAAGCCGGAGGCACCGGTCAAGTACGCTAGACACGGTTTTACATTTGAGCCTTGTGTGTCTATCGCGAGCGATTTCGTTTCCACGAATCGTTTCAGGTCGACCGGATGAACGACGCACGATTACGTATTTTTTTGATTTCTATTTTACTTATCCGAAGTAATAAAATTTGTCGCTAAAGCAATGATTAAAAAAAGAAAATTGTTCGATCGTATTTCTGCAAGCCAAATAATTCGGCGATCGAAATAACCGAGGCAAATAATCTGAAACTTGCTATTAAAATATTCTTTTAATTATTCACTTTGTTGATTCTCGATTATACATTCGGTGAAATCGGGGTATGTTCATTGAATAATCGACTCTCGCTTCTAGAAAAACACTGTCCTAGCTGCGGATAGGGATTTGCCGTAATACCGTATCGGTTATATAAAGAATGACGATAAATCAGACTGATAAAAAAAAATTGTGTGCTCGAATTTCTGGGTTAGTGCCTTGGATCGATAGTCCGATTGTTCCGGTACACGTCGTCACGCCGAGAGAGCAGCCTTGTGTATCGGCCTCACGAAACTGCTCGCGACGAATAAATATGAGCGATAAAGTGGACTAGTCGTCCCGGCCAGGTGCGAGAGAGTCTCGGGTTGCGATTCAGCAGTGAATCGGCCGCCGCGAGAGAAATACATACGTGCATATACATACATACATACATGCTGCACTGATACCGGTTGCATGTTTCACCGCCTCTCGACTAATAAAAGCGTTGTGTGAAAGAGAGAGCGACTGTTATTACAAATCGGGACTTTCGCGGTTTCGGTCTGCGTCTCGTTGTTACAGCAAGAGTCTCCTTTCGCGAAAACCCGCAAATCATATCACGATTCATAATGTGAAACTGACATCAGCAAACAATTTCACATCAAGAACAAAAATAAAATAATCCACACACAGACTGTCGCAGATAATCACACAGATGCTCACAGATTCTCGCAGTACTCACACGGATACTCACAAATACCCACACGTACTCACAGGTACTGCGCGTGCGCATAGCGCGCGAGTTAACACAATCGCTAGTACTAATAACAATAATAATAATAAAGAGTATTAATCAATGACAAAGAATGTAAGTACAATCTTTAAAAAAAAGTGTTTCTTAGCGCCGTGCAACAAATCATAGGCGGACGTCTATTTTCAATCGGCATTGTTTCAGCATCGTTCGTACGGGCGATTGCTCGTGCATTTATTATTTAATTAACGATCGCTTATTGCCAATTAATTCAGCGATTAGCACGATTGTGAGGTAGATAGAGCCCGGAATTATTAGCATCTCGGTGCAGGAACGTTCTCCAGCGATAGGAGCCCATACGGCATAGGCGATTATCCCGTCGCGATCTAGCGCTGCGTTATGCGGCTCGTGCCGCTGCTATTGCGACTACAGTACAAGATCGAGATAATTTTTCTTTTTTCCGCCTCTCCGTCTCTCGATTCACTCGTCAAATCCTTTCTCTCGAAACCACGCTAGGGCGTTTCTACAAGTAAGGCGTTCTACGCATGCGCGATCTTTTTCGCGCCTGCGCAATGACACCGCGCGTCAGAGCATTTTTCCTTCACGATATAACGATTATTACGATTTTACGGTTTCGAACGACAGCTTCGACTTCAAGCCCCATTCGGACAACCGAAACTTGACTCTCATTACCCCGTTTCCCTCTAGTTGGACTGCAACGATACGACGAGGCATTTAGCATTAGCTACGATCGGTCGTTCTCGTGACTATAAAATTCATCGTTGCACGAATTCCTCGGAATACGCCATGCAACAATCGCTGTCCCGTTATTACAATTGCCGCTGATAGAATCGACATCGGTACAGGTAATTGGAGCGCGCTCTCCGCAGAGCGATCGTTTCATCCCCGGAAAATTATCCGGACGGAGCGAATCGATGAAACGAAGTTTTCGTGTACCGTCCGGAGAATTTTGATCGCGAATATCCGGGTCGCCGGCCAAAGTGCGGAGCCATCAAGAGCCGAGCGAGCCGACCGATATAAATTCGTCGGCGGTTCATCACGCCCTCCCGCCGCCGGTGACGGTTCGCTCCTGGCACGGGATATGGATTTCGGTATCCGCGGGTTTTACTTGCACACGTATTCTCCGTACGGCTCACCGGTTCGTCGAGGCGCACGCCGCGGTACTCGCCGTCTCGTGGGTACGAACGACTGTGGCGTGCCGATAAAACCTCTCCGAACTTGTTCGAATCGATCCCCCGCGCTCTCCGTCGGACCGCAAAGAAGTTCGAGCGAGCCCCGTCGAGCTACGAAAATTTCAGTCACGGACGGAAATTTTCAACGCCACGGATGTAACTCAACTGCCTCCCAAACTCGATAATCGAGATTGTTTCGCTCATGAAGTGGGTAAGTCGAAGAGCCCGGTTTCTGACCCCGGACCAGTCTCGGACCGCCGCAGGGAGATTCAATGACACTGAGAGGAAACACGATGTCGAAGAGTTCGGGAACTTGGTCGGCAAATATGTAAAAATGATTCTCATCCAACTTACTCCACATTTCGAGGAGCATTGAGCGATGCGAAGTGCTCGATTTTTGCTCCGGACCAGTTTCGGACCGCCCAGGGAGATTCAATAAGATTCAGAGGAAACACGATTTCAAAGAGTTTTGAAAGAGTCTTTCAAAGAGTTTCTTTGAAAGAGAGCAAATTCGGAAACTTGCTGAGAGGAAACACTCGAGAGGAAATATGATTTCAGAGTCCTTTGAAAGAGAACAAGTTCGGAGACTTGTTGAGAGGAAACACTTGAGAGGAAATACGATTGCAAAGAGTCCTTTGAAAGAGAACAAGTTCGCAAACTTGTTGGGAGGAAACACTTGAGAGGAAATACGATTGCAAAGAGTTCTTGGAAAAGGAACAAGTTCGAAAACTTATTCGAAAATATTGAAAAATGATATCTCTCCAACTTACTGCACGATTCGAGAAGCATTGAGCGACGGAGACTGTCGAAACGAGCGACTCTGCACTGCTACTGTACTGTACTGCTGATACTGTACTTTGAAAGAGGACAAGTTCGCAAACTTGTTGGGAGGAAACACTTGAGAGGAAATACGATTGCAAAGAGTTCTTGGGAAAGGAACAAGTTCGAGAACTTATTCGAAAATATTGAAAAATGATATCTCTCCAACTTACTGCACGATTCGAGAAGCATTGAGCGACGGAGACTGTCGAAACGAGCGACTCTGCACTGCGAGTGCCGAGATTACGCCAAAGACGAAGGCGATGGTAGGGGACGGCAGCTGGCGAGTCAGCGTCAGCGAATCTTTACGAGTTCGCGTAACCCACTTCGACTACGAGTTTAATGTTTGTAACTCCGACTAGCGCGGCAATTACCGATTCTCACCGGAGCGTCTCGATAGTTACTCGACGGCGAGCGCGAATGAATTAAAAAGTACATAGCGATGTGCACAGCCGCGGCGCATGTTCCTTATCGCAGATGCGTTGCGAGAGCGTCGAGCGCGGACACGGCAAAGACGGAAACACGTGGTGGCCTTATTGCCGTGACTTCCAGCATCCACTTTGTCCCTCTCCTTTTCGAACGATAATTCATTATTCTTGACACGAGCATGTGGGACGATTCATCCGGGTAACGAACAGCGATGTCGAGCGAAACGCGCCGGAGATGGAAGAGGTCGATGAGAGAAACAGAATGCGAATGCTCTTATCGGGATTCGATTTTTTATTAAATTAATTATAATCATTACAATTACAATTGGTTTTGAAAATTACCAAATGTTCATACATAAATGCGAGTCATCGATTCAATTTGTCCGTCCGTTCGTCGATCCGTCCGGCCTCGAATAAAAATCGTAAGATAAAAATTATTCGTATTATCTCACGACGATGATCTCGAGGTTGCGAAGATGGCAGACGGATAGGACAGAATACCGAGGGAGGCGTGATTCGGATTCTGCTATTGCTCGCTCGCGGTATAGACGGCAGCGAAGACGGATAATGATTGCGCTCGAGTGTACAGATTGCTTTTCTCGATATTCGAATCGTTTTTTTTTATTAGCGTTAATATTAAGTACAATCATTATAATTACAGTTGTTCTTAACTATTAAAAAAAAATTATCGAATGTCTGTGTATCAATGCAAGTCATCGATTCAATTTGACAGTTGGTCTGTCCGTCCTAAAATAAAAATCGTAAGATAAAAATGATTGTCTAACGACGATAATCTCGAGGTTGCGAAGATTGCAGACGGATACAATGAGAAAAAAAAAATTGTTAGATGAACCAAGTTGCGTTCCCCCGCGTTCAAAGGCGTTATTTAGTTGGCACAATAAATTTTTTTGTTTGTATCGAAATATTTTGAATCGACCAAAACGAATAATCGTTCAATGAAAGAATGGTTTAGATGTACCAACCAAATAACAGGTGTGAACGTAGGTGACCGCGAATTTGGTTGATCCAACAATTTTTTTTTCTCAGTGCAGGAGACGTGATTCTGATTTCGCTGTTCCTCGCCCGCGGTGCAAACGGTCGCAGCCGAGTCGGATAATGATTGTGCTCTCGCGTACCGGTCTCTGCATGTACTGTTCGCCGTACGCTTTCCGAGTCTCTTACACCTCTTTCCCGCGCCCCGCAACCGTCTCTCTTCGGTGTATTTCCTTCACCTCTCGCTCCGTCTCTCCCCGTCCGGCCTCGCGGCTCAAACTCCTCCACCGTCTTCGGAGAGCCCGCTATTGTTGTCCTTCTGCGTCACTCCTTCGTCCGACCTCTCGCTCGCCGGGCCCCGATGAATCACGCGAGGGACCCCAGACGTTTCGCAATCCTTCCCCCACCCCCTCCCAACCTTCCATCGCGCGCTAGACAAGGTTCTTCGGAAGGGATTTTTTTTCTTTTTTTTTTTTTTTTTCCTGGCGCTGCGACGATTTTCTGCGACTCGTGTGTTCTCCTGCGGTGCAAGACGAGCGTAACCGATCCACGAGCGGAGTGACTGTTACTACATGCGCTCCGCGCGCCGGCTCTCCGCGTAGCGCGTCAAGGATGGGAAGAATTCTGGATCTCGCGTGAAAGTATTTAGAAATGCGGAACCACGCTCAATTACGGGATTCGGAGTTATATGAATTATAAAATAATCAACGTCGTTCGTTATTTCGTTGCGAGACTTTTTTTTTTTTCATCAATTAACGGTAACAACGACCGTTGGTACGGTTTGCAATGGGAACTGTCGACGATAAGGCGATGTACAGTAAAAAAAACAGTTTGGACTTTTTACAACTTATTGGACAAAATGACATTGTTACTTTGAAAAAAAGATATCGATGAGTCAAGTAGAATTCGGTTGCGGGCTGCCAAAGAAAAAAGTCAAGTAGAATTCGCTTGCGGGCTGTCGAAGGGTCGGTAAAATCTTGGGCGCAGCTCGGAATCAGCAGTGCTGCAAGGGTATTCCATGGGCGAGTGACGTGGCCATTGTATACGGCGAAGATGAAAAAAACGTATAATTTTTTTAAAAAGTGCAAACCTGTACATCGAGCGAAGACCCCGAGCGCGCGCCTATATTTGTATTCCCGAAGGTTCCCCGCCACACTGCGGTATAGTTATAATAAATTTATAATACACTTGAAACAGCGCTGCAGCCCGGTCGGCGAGGTGTATTTCATGCCCGGCCACGCGTCGGTTGGATGCACGCGAGTACGCTCACGCAGGCTTCGCTCATATTGTTTTAGAAAGCAAAAGTCTCCTCGCGGTCCTGCACGACGAACAGGACGACCACGCGTAAACCATTATGTACACTATGGTACTCGATGCAAATGATGACCGTTGCGACGGTCCATCGTAAACCAGACGGACGTATCAGCGTAAACCTTTCTCGCTGCCCCTCTTTTATTTTTATTTTATTTTTATTTTTTTTCTCAATTTCCGTTCCCCTCTTCCGTCGTTCGTCTGGGTTCGCCTTTAGCGCTTTTCCACGCACGGCATTCCCGTGGTTGCCCACGCGCCGCTGCCTCGCCATCGACGTCCGTCCGACGGTCTGTCTGGTCGGTTGGACGGACGAAAAAATTACCATCCTCCAGACCGACTCTATTCTCGGCAAAGTTATGTCGCTCTTTTGCCGTTGCATCGCTCATTAAACTTTTATGCGCGGTTAACGTTGATGGCCGTCGAGCCGACGGACGATCGGTTTCAAAGTCCGGTGACGACTCCGAACACCGCAAGGCTGCTGAGAGAACGTTGAGGGAAACGTTTCAGGTGGATAGAATTTTATTGACACAGTTTGATGTGTAGACAGAGTTTTATGGATCCTTGGATTGAAGCCCTGGGGACCGAAAGCACGCGTTAAAACCGAGAGGGTTTTTAGCATTAGCGTTGAGAGATGGCACGGTGAGGTAGACGGTAGCGAGTAATAATGCTGATAAGTAACGAACGATGTTAATAAGTAAGAAATTGCGAACGGTATAGAATAATTAGATAGTAATTAACGATAATCGGGTTAAGGTGAGAAATTGAGGAAAAAAGACGATATATTGAAAACAATAATAGAAATACTTCGATAAAAATGTTAGAGCGTTTAATCGGGGCCTGCCGAGGCCCTGGCTAGGCCTTGTCAGATCTGATGTAAGGCTGCAAAACTTAAAAGCCCTCGGGACCGAAAGCACACGGTAAAACCGAAAGGGTTTTTAGCATTAGCGTTGAGAGATGATGAGGCAGATAGTAGCGAGTAATAATGCTGATAAGTAACGATGTTAATAAGTAATAAGCTGTGGCCAAGGTGTGAACGGTGCAGAGTAATTAGATAGTCATTAACTATAATTGGATTACGGTAAAGTGAGAAATTGAGATAAAAGACAATATATTGGAAACAATAATAGAAGTGATTTAATAAAACATTTGGAGTCTCAAATCGGGGCCTGGCAAGGCTCCGGCTAGGCCTTGTCAGGTCCGACGTGGAGCTCAAAAATTTCGACCGGGGTGTTACGCGACAGACGAACAGACGATAAGATAATACTGGCGGTCCGAAGAGGGACAAGTCGCTTCCGAGTGTTGTGGCTTGTTTCACAGTGAATTTTTCGTCTCACGGAAACCTTGTCTGATCGCAGAAGCGAGAGCAGCATCGAGAACAGCGTTTCCGAGGTCGGGGATGAAAACGCCGACACCTCGGTGTCCGGAGGTCGCGAGGAGGCCCAGCGGTACTACGACGCCGCGCTTCGCGCAGCTGTTAGGAAACAGTTTCGTCACTTCGACGACGAGCCACCGATTTACTGAATGTCCTACGAACGCGGCGAGACAGAGACTCTTCTCGGTTGGTTCGCTTCAACCTCGGCGCGAACTATTCGGCGGTACGCAATTTACGACGATTATTATGTAGGATTCGCCGAGAAGAAACCTCGTTCGGTTCGGACAAACGCTGCGCGAGGCTCGTCGGTGGAAACGTAGGATTGTGTACTTTGCAGCGATTAGTTTCACCACCAGCGCGCTGGAACAGCCGGGATAACATCGCTTCCACACTCGATACCCGACGAGCATCCGGTAACCGGAAACCCTCGATCACCGACCAAACCCACGACGCGCGACCGCGCACCCTCTTTCATCCCTCCGAAAGTCCGTCGAACCCCCTCGACTCCGACAACGTCGGGCTCGAATTTCCCCTGCACGAACGACACCACAGCGGCTTGTTTGTCACAGCAGGTGAGCTGGTAAAATTACAACAGGGTACACTTAACGAGATTTTTTTCTTTTTTTTATATTGATTCTTGGGAAAATACACTGAGTGAAGGGTCCGGTAAAAACTACCGGTCATCTGAGAAAAATTACCATAGCACATAGTGGTAGGGCACTAAAGCGTCACCTGTAGCGGAAAGTCTCAGATTTTCCGAAAAATGTTACCATAATATATAACAAAAATTCTCATAAATCAGGTACTTCCTACCATAAGTGGCGCCCTAGTTCTTTACTACTATGTGTTATGGCAATATCTCTCAAACGATAAACCCATACTTACCAGATCCTCCTTTCAATGTTCTTTTCCCTCGGCGGACTGCGATCTCAAAACGGCATTCAGTGAAGTTTTTGTTATCAGCGGCGGTATTTCACATCACCCTAAATACAAAATTTAGCTGCTACGCACGTGAAAAATTGAACGGATGTGATTGTTCGATTGCAGATAACTGTTTTACCATCGGAGGGATTGCAAAAAATGCTTGTAGAATTGTTTCGAAAAATGGATTAAGAAGACTTTCCAAATGTGACCATCGATGGCGCACCTCGATTCTATTGAGCCGTTTGTGGCAAAAAAATATAATAAAGATTGACAGAACTATCCAGCGCTTTTTTTCTACCGCGCGATGGCCCGGCAGAACGTTGGACCGGGTCTCTTTTCCTTTGGAGTCAAAGTAACGGTCGACGACATGAAAGTGTTCGTCTCACGATTACGCTAATCACCGCATACACGGCTCGGCAACGATCCTTTTGCGCTGATTAGGCTACACTGTACAAGGCACGGGCTCTTTGCGCGGTGGCAAAGTCCGCTCATTCGCATGCATCATCCGGTAGCCGGAACCGTTCACTCCCGATGCGCCTTCCAGGAGGAAGTCATCGGACGAGGCATTGTCGGCGAGGGAGGCCCGACTTCGCTCCACGGTCTCTCTTACGTCGTCCTCGCACTTCCCACCTCGTCGCAGGCGCGATCCCCGAGCAAAATTTTTCATTCACCCGATTGAATTTCCCGTTGCGCCGAGAGCTCGTTTGGTTTCTTGCTCGCTTCCGAGCGCTCGCGGAAAACACTCTAGCGCGCGTTGCCGTTCACAGGAGATCCAACGCGGCTGACGCGGAGACCGGTGGATCTTAATGCGCAGCGAACAGATTTGCCGGGTAATTGTTCGCGCATTGCTGGTGAAATGAAGAATCATTAATGGAAAAAATTAAATAAAACTGGCACTTGTTACTTAGGAGCTTTTCGTCGGCGTTTCATTATTTTTTTTCTGTTGAGCGCCGCTCGGTGGGACGCTGATGAGACACGGAAGTCTGGTGGATTCCGAGCTCGCGAGACGAGGGAACTCGTTACGATTCGAGAATCGCGTATTCTAGTTACTTCCGATACGCGGTTAGAACTCTAAAAAATATAAATATCATGTACACAATATTTATGTTAGAACTCTACTTTTTAGGGACAATGAATGACTCACGGAACTTTGGGTGTATTAATAAATCGCGAATCAATGCGTGTCAATGGAATTGATGTGTAATTTTTTTGGTACTGTCGCAGATAAGTAAAAAATAATAACAGTAATGACTAATAAAATAAAGACAAGTTTAAGGAAATGAAAACAGGGAAAGTTTCTGCCCGCGCGTGGCAGGACATTGATGATATACAGAAGTCCCGAAGACTCGAGCTCACAATTAAAAAATAAAATATAAACAAAAAAACACCGTTACGATCCGAGCTTTGATTCGAAGTGGCCCTGATGCGCGGCCGACCTCCATTTACGTTCAACAATCAATGATACCCGTTTCCTTCGTTAAATTAATACCCTGCGAATGAATACATCGCGAATCGGGATGTGGTATTGTTAAAAGCGAACAGCGGGGAATACCGGTACGGTTCTTAATTATTTGCGTTGGTTCGCCGACGTGCAGGCGTGCACCGGGAGATTTGATGTACGGCGGAGGGTTACCCGCGAGTAACAACTAGCCGCGGGCAACGGGCGATCACTGTTTATCGCGAGGTACGAGTTGGCTTTTTTTTGTGTAATTGCGGCTGTAACGCAACGGCCAACATCGAACGAACAATTAGAGCGGATGAGCCGACGGTGCGCCGGAGCTGGCTTGTTCCAGGTATTATCGCGGCGCGCGCTCGCACAACGGTGTTCAACGAGAGATAGACAGGCAGACGGAAGGCTGCGGATATAGCGCGGTCGAGTAACCGTGACCGGAAACGGCTTTTCGGTGGATGTGGAAAACTATAAATATTCCATTTTTATACGCCTCGGTGAATGAGTTTCAGCGCCAGGGATGATAATCGTTAACAAGCGGTTTTTTACCCAATTAAGACGGACTCCGGAATCACCGTTCGGCAATAGCGGTCCCCCGAGACGTTACGATTTAATCCGCATGATAAAATTTCTTGCGTTCATTAATTTTCGTTGGCTGGATCGCCGTTGCGAGCAGAAGTGGTCAAAGGCTAGATTTTTTTTTCTTTAATAACAAAATGTGATGGGCAAGAGTCGACCAACGCCGGTCTGGAGAACCTTAAGGTAGTCGCGAATAACTACCTTAATGTCCCAGCAGCGAATAGAAGCTTACATTTTAATTCAATTCCTTCGTTCGATTTTTATTTAATTTATTAAATTTTTCAGAATTTATTTTGTCACAAAGTTTATATTCGAGTTCAATTTTCGGTAAAAAAAAAAAAAAACGAGTGTAATTTTCCGATCCTCGAAACGGCAGCAGCGCCGATTGCATTACCGCCCGCAACGAAAATTTCGTCACATTCGGCGTAACACACCTGCCGACCGCGTGGCGCGTGCGTCGGTGTTGGTATGTGGCGATTTTCTAATTTATGGTAAAGCCCCAACGTATAGCGTCGGCCCGACCGGTTCGCGCGTTCCGCGACGTGGTAACGCCGCTCTTCGGTGAATAATAGCGCTCACCTTCCCCAGACTAGACGTTCGCATTCTCGATTCGCGCGAAGTTGGACGTGCGAAGCGCGAAGTTCGGACCGTAATTTTTTTTTCTTTTTTCTGACGAATCGTCTATCTGGCGAACCGATCGCGCTGCTCTCGAGACCTATTCGGGGCCCGAGTTTCTTAACTCCGTTTTCAGCGATCGTTCGCCTCGTTCACGCGCTCGCTACCAAATAGCATCGCCAACGCTCATCCAGCGACGCTCGCGTTAATTGAGAAATCATCGGGTTTACCGCTCCGCACTACCGACGCGTTACCACCGCCCCATATAGCACAGCGGTATCTCTAATTCGCACCGTACGAACGAGTACGGCAAATAAATCGTTAAGGCGAATTGGAATTAGAAAATAAATTAACCGACCATTAGCTTCTAATGGGTGAGATATGGACGAGTTTGGCGTTCACCTCGAAAGCCTTCGACATCGCGATGTCTCGTCGAACAAGTCGAAGTGGAGAAAACGGGGCAAAAGGGATGTGTGTTCTCCACTTAAGATAAACTTTTCATTCAAAGATCCCGCAATATAAAAAAAAAAAAAAAAAAAATATGTAAAAATTGTAAACTTTACCCCTAATCCTCTATAGTAAAATCGCGCTCATCGCGTTGATTGCGAGCACTTTGAGCGCATGAGCTATTCGACGCTACAGTCGGTACTGAAAACTATAATCAATTTTTTTTCGCGGGCGCTGGTATTTACGGTCGAAAGAAAAGTCCCACCGGGAGTTGACCCGGCATCCGTTTCTGGTGACACTTTTTTTTTGTCGACCGTTAACTGCCCGTAAAAAAAAATTGATTGCAGTTTTTCCGACCGAGCGTACTCGGTTCAGGTGCGAAGGCGTGCGGAAACCGGCAACCGAAATCGCGAATTTCGAAAACAAAAACGACCCCAAAGATGACGTCCGCATGACGTCAAGTTTCATCATCGGCAAGTCTCTATCAATGCACAGTTTTTGTAAGAAAAAACAAATTGTTCACTTGCAGAATTTTATTTTCTCAGCGAACTTTGTGCGACCTCAAACACAGCCATTATAGCTTGATGAAATTTAGTTTCGTGCAGATATTTTCAGGGTTGTATGCAAATAGAGAATCAGCGCTGTTCACCCTCGCGTGCATTGCTCGCGTATAAGGTGCTGTCGCGAATTTCGAAAACAAATAGTCGAGAAACGAACTCGGTTGTCGGTGGGTCCGATTTCGATGTGCGCATGCGCGTGCCTATATACGCGACGGGTCGGCACGCGTGCAAAGCGTAACCGCCGAGTTAAGGCCGAGAGTCTGATCGTCGGAGGCGCAAGAGTCCCCGGTATCACGGACGTTAGAAAGCGACGAGTTGCGCGATTATTTCAAGCCTCTGGCATGCCGTTGTGCGAAAGGCTCGTCAGCTCTCCGGTGCCCGGCCGGTGTGTGTCCGTTGGCTCGCTTCTGCTCGCGTCGATGAATAGCTGATAATTTAGCTTCTTGCCGGGCGATTATAACTCATTAGGCGGCTATATTAGGAGCGGTTTTCGTTTCGTTCTTCATCCCCGATCTCACTTTCAACCCGACAGCTGCGTTCTCTTGGACAAACCGACCGTACAACAATAGTTTGCATTTCACCGGAGAAACTCGCGCACTCTTGACCGCACTCGAAAATTTTATTACTGCCGGGAACGAATGCATAGAGTCGGGCACGGTTGGTACAGCTCGAGCGACTGTTGGTCTAACTGGCACGTGCGCGTGTGCAAAAATATCGAAGGTTCATGGATTCGGAGTCTGGAGGCGCTTTGTTCGAATCGTCGAAACACCAGTACAATACACGTAGGGAAACAGCTGGGAAAACGGATTTTTACTAATTAACACATTTTTGTTGGGATTTATTATAAATTATTTATTTAACAGTTGGACAATTTCTTAGTCCACGGTGTACAAGTAGAAATGTTCGAAATTTTTTTTGTCGACTACAATCTTGGGAAACTTTCTTGCGACGACGCTCCCTCTCCCTTAGCCCATTTTCCCCGAGGATCCTTGGAGCGCGACCGAAGCGGTCCGGGAAAGCTGACCATTAACGCGGTTGCTCGGCGCTCGGTAGTTATCGCGTCTCGTACAGTGCCCCTGGTTTTTCACGTTTCCTCGTCGATCCGTCGCTCTGCACCGGACCGAAAATCTCCGACGAATTATAATAACTAATTAAACTCCATCGGAATACAAGGTTACCATGTGATTAGCGTCTAGCATTGTATTCCGGTAGAGTTTTATTTAAATTCCGGGAGAGCTTCATTTTAATTCTGGTGGAGTTTCATTTCAATTCCGGTAGAGTTTATTCCAATTCCGGTAGAGTTTTATTACAATTCTGGTGAAGTTTTATTCCAATCCCGTTAGTTTCAGTTCAATTCCGGTAGTTTCAGTTCAATCCCGGTAGTTTCAGTTCAATTCCGGTAGTTTCAGTTCAATCCCGTTAGTTTCAGTTCAATTCCGGTATAGTTTTATTTTGATTCTGGCAGAGATTTTCTCGGCCGCTTTGATTCTGGTACAGCTGTTAGAGCTGTCTTTTTTGGTAGAGTTGTTAGGGGAGGGATGTTTTCTGGTATAGTTGCGAGTGGTAGAGATGCAAATGTGCCGAGTCTGCGGGCCAGTTATCCGGTAACTGGGACATGTCCCCTTTGGTACGTTAACCTTACGTTATCACCAACCTCTTCGAGATCGTGACGAACCCTCCCGGATTCCGATCGAGGACGAAGGGTGAACTTTTCGCGCCGCGCGCTCCTCCCGCCTTACCGTCATTACCGGCTCTCACTCTACATTTCTCGTGCGACGCCGGCACCGCCGACACACCGAAAGTGATGTATCATTACTGGACATACGGAGTGCGAATTAAAAAAATATTTATATAAAAAATAAAGTAACGAGGGCCGTTGTTGCCAGGCCTGGCCGGGAACCATAATTATCCGGCACGTACGTCCTTACGCAGACACTTGCCGCTCACACTTTGTACTTTCGCTTTTCTTGATGAGTTTGACAACGACCCGCGTGCACTGGCCGATCGCCGGTAATATCATCGGCGTCGTAAAAGGCAAACACAGCAGCTCGAGCCGGAGCAAGCGGAGTGAACTTTCTTCGTCCTGCACCCGCTGTGATCTCCGCTGCCGAACGATCGAGCAAATGGGCCCCGTTAAACTACACGCCACGCACTAACAGCGAATAACGACCTCCAATAATACGCACTTTACGCCAGATACTCGGAGCCATTATATCGCGGCTAATGAATTCCGCTGGACGATCAATTTTGATTACGGTATTTATGGATCCATAAAAAGATGTTGTTTTTAAATAATTTTTTTTTTTAAATAACAATATTAATAGAAACGTTAGAGAGAAAGCGGGGAAAAATGGAACCGTGTCCGCAAACACAGATGAGACTCTTTTTTTCATGGCCCGCTACAAGTTGGTCAAAAGTGGTCCGTTTTGCCCCCCTCCAAAGTTTCGTCTGCTTAAGTTGTAAACTAACTAACGGTCGAGTTTCAAATTAATGCGTGAACTGATCTATGCTCCACTTCCGGAGCGCCGAAGTCTCTCGAGGTGCGCAGCTTCACGCCTCGCCGCGCTGCTTGTCCTTCGTTCTCGTTTTTTTGGTGAAATATACGCCGCACTAGCAAAAAAAAAAAAAAAAAAAAAAGATGAAGGACTTTTTTTTACCGAATCGCTTTCTAAAGGCGGCAGCCTATCGGTCGCAAAGCCGCGCTCTACTTGCCGTTCCTCTCGGCCGGAATCGTTTTCCTCGTCTTCGTGTAAAATTTATTATCGGAAGAGCTTGGCTAACGCGACACGGCGACACTCGACTTTGGTGGGACGAGTGCCACCCGACTCTCGAAGAATGCCGCCCGGGATTCTCGGGAGGACATCTCGAAGACGAGAGGATAATGAGAAAGAGGATCCCTCGAGGGTCTCCGGTTTCCGATTAGCCGCCGGTAGCATATCAGGTCCGCGGTTCATCGCTGCCTCGAGCAGCTTTTGTCGTAAGGAAATCCGGATCGAGGAGATGCGGCGGGATAATGTGTATCGACCACTCGTAGCCGTGTACCGGCACAAGGAATAATATAAAAGTAAAAAATTCTCAAAATGAGAATAAAAAAATTTAATTAAATCAAATGAAAAAGCTGCCGTCATCCTGGAAATCCTCTTCACAAACTCCGAAATACTCTTCTGTACGCAGCTACAGGAATTATAGCTATAAGAATGGCACATCAGGTCCGCGGTTCATCGCTGCCTCGAGCAGCTTTTGTCGTGAGGAAATCCGGATCGAGGAGATGCGGCGGGATAATGTGTATCGACCACTCGTAGCCGTGTACCGGCACAAGGAATAATATAAAAGTAAAAAATTCTCAAAATGAAAATAAAAAAATTTAATTATATCAAATGAAAAAGCTACCGTCATCCTGAAAACCCGCTTCAAAACCCCCGAAATACTCTTCTAAACGCAGCTGCAGGAATCCTGAAAACCCGCTTCAAAACCCCCGAAATACTCGTCTATACGCAGCTGCAGGAATCCTGAAAACCCGCTTCAAAACCCCCGAAATACTCGTCTATACGCAGCTGCAGGAATTACGCCTATAAGAATGAGAATTAAATAAAGAGACACGGCAGTCGACCGATAAATATCCTTCAAATTTATTGTTCGAGTAAATCGAACGAAGAATATTTCTTGCCGTCTTCGATTTGTGTAAGATTTTTTTTTTTAAATCGCACAAATTTGCCGAACGTCGGATATCGCGGGGCACGAAGAGTTCGAACGAGCGCGCACGCTCCGCGCGCCCACACTGCCCTCCGATCGAGACCCGTATCGATATTTACGATCGATCTTGCTTCGCGCCCGATTGCGTGACCCCACTCTCGCTGTATCGACCGGTTCTCCAGCAGACATCGAAATCGTATTCCGCGCCGGGGGAAGAGAGTTCCCCGATAACGAGAAGGAAAGTAATGAAACGCGGTGCTGCGATAGCGCTGCCCCAAGAACGACCGAGAAGGCGTGCGGTCCCTTTGCCAACATTTCATTTTAAAAAATCGCATCCCTATAATTTCGCTGCAAATCTATGCTCCATCGCTAACAAGTTCTACGAACATGCGAACAGACATTTTTCCAACGAAAGCATCCGCATAGCTTTTCCGTTTTATCGCAAAAAAGCTTTCCTCTAAATCCCACGACGCGTTAAGTTTTTCTTAAGGTCACTTTTACAGTTGCACTTTTTTTCTTTTTTTTTCGTAGCATACGTACTTAAACCCGGCCACTGCGGGTGCATCGGCGTCTCGGACGCAGACCGGAAAGTCGCCGAGATGCGCTCGCATTCGCACCCGTAGCGGATTCGTTATAATAATCCCCGCGGTGCTGTATAGAGTTCCAATTAAGGAATCACGAATAATAAAACGGCCTTTATAACGAGGTGGAGGAATTAAGTGGCCGACACTCGGGATTGATGGGGGCGGGGGGGCGGGGAGGGGGGGAGCACGGGCGTGCTCATTTATCTTTATGGAACGAGAGATACGCCGGACGATGCATATATGTATAAAATACGTTCTGCATAGAATACATATATATATGTATATATCCAATACGTATATATATGTTTTGCCAACGGGATTTTGAAGAACACCTACATAACCGAAGTAAACAGCTTCTTTGCACCCTTGAAATCCTTGAATTATTCACAAGTGGATTAATAATGGAGCGCCCGGTAATAAGAAGAATAACGATAAACCGGAAACTTTTTTTGGTGTTTTTATGCACGAAATCCGATGCCACGGGAGCATTGATCATTAAAACTGCCGCGGGGCTCGTAAATATAACATGTACAATCCGCTACATGTAGAATAGAGTCTACCGGAAGCGAAATCCTCGCGCACCGTATTCATAGTCCCTCCACGCGGAAATTGAGGTGCACGTTGAATACTAAAAAGATGAGCCTCCGCGTCTCAACGGGAATGATAGATGGGACAGATCGTGTTGTACCTCACTCATGCGGTTCGAGCAAATGTGTGCCGCGAACGATTTTGTTATTACTGGGACACATTTTTTTATTTTCCTACACTTATCTGTAAGCGTTATTTTCCAAGCTAATATCCCTCATTTATATTTAACTTTTGAAAATCTCTTAACTTTCACAAATTATCAACTTACATCTGTTTTTTTAAATTATCAATTAATTACTGGATCTTCTTCTAGTTAATGGAAGAGACTATTCGCGCCAGTACTGAATACGTCGGTACTCAAGTACTGTCCAGTGCTCGGAACTTCAAGTACTTGGTACCGGAATACATAAATCACGTACGCAGTGTATTCGCCCGGCTCTGCTTCAAACCTCTTCGATACCGCAGAAATAATGTTCTATCCCACCGGTTTTCCGTAACCTTTCGTCAGCAAGTTTCTCGAAATGAAATTCTAACGACTTAGAGTGTGACTCGACGCCAGGCCGTATCTATGAATCATTTCGGTAAATTTGTATAGGCAATCATAGTGGAATAAACTTTATAGAGCCGGTGCTCGGGTGACTCATCGAGGTAATACGGACCTTGATAAAAAAAAACACAAAGGAAGAAAAAATCCACGTCGAACACATTACGCTATAGGTATTACAGACCGTTCGAAAAGCGCTCTCGGGCTCCGTCCAGTAAACTGTAAGTGCAGCTAAACCACGCGTACGCGTGGTTCGACGTAGTCTTAAATCTCCGCCACCACAACTTGCGGACTTACAAGCATATCGTGTAGTTTCACTCTCTCGCGGGTTTGCCCGGCCACACAGTTCCCCCCTACGCGACCGCGGTCCTTTTTGCTTGACTTATCGCGCACCCCGGCGTTTTCAACTTGACTTCGCCGACTCGCGGACGATTTTACGAGGCACTTAACGCTGGTACCGGCACGGTCCACCTCTCTTTCTTGCGGTTCTCTCCCCGCATGGCGATACGTGTGTACTGTCCGTTGAATGCGAAACGTCAACAATACACGAGTTCGCGAAAGATTCTCGTGTAGCACCACGTACGCGCGCGTGCGCATGCGCGTACCTGTAGCCGGGCGCTTCGGTTATTACATATCCGCCCGTAATGCATATTCCTTCGTGTACCGTGCAGAAAGTTTCCGAGAACTTTATCGATGTGCGTACCGATTATACGGCTTGTAAACATCGGAAATATACATTTTCTCGATGTCACACTCGGGTCAGCCGTATTTCAGGTGGCTGCGCAGCGCTCGGACAACGTCTCTAACCGATCCCTACGCTAAACGGAAGCAGTTAAGAATTCTCCGGGGGAATTGAGAAAGTAGTTTAACAATTCTTATCTTATCCAACAAAAAAACTGAAAATAATCATGTCAAAAACTGTAATCAAAAAAATGGATTACAGTTTTTCTTACCTACTGGGCGTAACCATTTCGTTTGAATTTCGTAGCATCACAGTGATCCGAATAAAATTATCTAGATCGCGACCTCTATTTTTCACCTATAAATCGCGGGATCGTGACCGGATCCGATGGATTTTCCTCGGGTACGCTCGACCGCCCGAGGAACCAGCGCGCGATGCGGAAAGGCATTTTTTTCAACTTACGACAAAATTCAAACGAAACTCGGCTATCCAAATCTCCCTTCGGTCTCCCTGTACACCCGTCTAAAATGACGGAATAATTCATCTTGGCACGGGATCAGAGTTGAAGCGTCTCATCAAAAGCCGCCGTCCTCCCCCCCCCCCCCCCCCCCGGTCGTTTAAAGAACTTTATCGATCGGATGACTCTTGGTCATAGAGGACCCGAAGATCACAAACTTCGATATAACGAGTTATAAAGATGCTAATTTATTCGTCTCAGGTACAGCGGAGTTCCTGCCGACGCCCGCCCTATGCCCAACGTTCCATGTGCATCCTCGCGTCATCTCGAACGTCCCATTGGAATTTTTTGACTCCTCATTGACGCTCGAAAGAAACAAAAATTAAAGTTACATTTTTATCAACCATTTTTTTGTACTTTTCTTACGAATGTTTTTTTAAAATAACGACTAATGCGCAGTCGGGAGTTTTTTTTAATTTTTAATTTTTTTTTTTACGAGGAATTTCTTTAGCTTGCTGCGAGAAACAACTGTAACCGATGGAGAGCTATGCTCCCCATTGTAATTGCTCTCCGGAGCTTAGTTGCGAGCCAGTCTGTCGATAGTTTCCGTTCGTCGACCTTACGGGAGCCTCCCGATTGCCAGCGGAAACATTAAGTTTCAGCGCCTCTGTTGGAACGAGCAAATACCGCAAATCTGTTTGTTTTTTCCGCAATTTCTTTTTCGACTCCATTCCTTACTTCTTTGCAATAAAAAAAATATTCCGATTAACAAATTTAACGGTAGAGTGTAGAAATATATCGCATTTTCAATGTCCAATTTTTTTCTTCTATTAAATTTGATAACAATCAAAATCGTGTGCCCCTTTCGTAAAAAAATAATAATTTTTAAGTCGTTTTTGTAAACTCATAGCTCATATCGCTTTTTTCATGCTTTATTTTTATTTTTTTCTCAATTATCTTGCGTCTTTTCCTTCACGGTTGTAATAGCTGATCCTAGATTTTTTTTTTAATTCTTAGCGACAAAGGAAACAAAAAGACCGATTTGAATTTTCAAACCTCAACAAACGAGTTTGTCACTTATTCAACAAAATTGTTTTTACGAAACTTCGCATACCGATTTTACGAAATTATTTTTTACTGTCTATAAATACTATAAATATATTCTATCTTTAATGCTGAATTTTTGTTTTCTACCAAACTCGATAATATTCAAAGTTCCTTGGTCGAAACTGGTTCATCGGTACCGGAAGTAAGATATGCACGAAATAACTCCGGTGCTCGGCGAGTCCGTGTGGGGTCCGGCACACTGGCTTACATAAAATCGCGGCTGGTAACGCGTGTCCGCCCGGACGCCGATAAAATAAGATCGAAAAAAAAAAAATCTCTACGGTCATCGAGGCTGAGGGAAGGAGATGAGATTTCCGGCGCGAGTGCGCGAGAACGGCGCAGGCTCGCCGTTCGCAGTGGGGTATGAATCGCCGGTCCGGGTAATCGCGCGGAGGCCCGGCTCGGCTTCGCGCACATCGGAAGACGACCGGTCTTTTGAAAGAGGCCAGCAGCATAGCCGGCACACACGAGAAGAAGCTTCCTGTTCGATAATGCCGGCAGGCTACGCTCCGCCGGGGGTCAAGCGCTCGGGGCACCTACACGGCACGCTTTAATTTTCATTTCAATACCGGTCCGCGTCGGCTTGATAATATATTCTTTGACGGGCACGGACGCTTCGCCTCGTATAATGAAGTACGAAGCCCGAGCAACCGGTACTTCGGTGCACGAGAGAAAAATCGAACGAAAAAAATTAACAAAAAAGAACTGTGAAGCGCGTGACGAAACTCAAACGTTTTGGTCTTAATATAGTCCGAAGGCTGAACCCCCATGCCCTGTTGAACTTCGTTCTTCGGGTGTTCTGCCATGTGCGGAGTATCAAAACGGCAAGACCCGATTATGAGGCTCATTTTTTTTTTCAACCATCGAGAAAGGGTTGTATTTTTCTGTATTTTTGTCT
Source organism: Amblyteles armatorius (assembly GCA_933228735.2). Classification (NCBI taxonomy): domain Eukaryota; kingdom Metazoa; phylum Arthropoda; class Insecta; order Hymenoptera; family Ichneumonidae; genus Amblyteles; species Amblyteles armatorius. The sequence goes on along the minus strand of OW121687.1, from coordinate 19,825,356 downwards.
CAAATAATCTAAAAAAATTGTTCATATAAGTTTTGGGAATTTGTTTTTCGTTTCGTAATGTTGGCCAGTACGCGATGACGATTCCGAAGTCGTTGAGATACTCAAACTTGACTGCATATTTTGTGAAATCTTCGATACACGGATAATTTTGCAAAATATACCCCACTAATGGTATGGATAATTCATTTGACTAATATTGCATACGATTCGGGACATCTGCGATTAATTTTTTTTCAATCACATTTTTGACTCCAAAGAAACAGCCGATCCTCCTTACTTAATCGGGATCAGATCGGGATGCTTCATCCGGCGGGATTCATTGAACCTACGAGACGCTCGGATGATACTCCGATGCTCGTAGTAATTCAGGAAAGGTCGGATGTCGCCCTGGGTCATGTAACGCGGCTTGCGCACGCCCTGGCGCAGCTTGATTTATAGTGACACGAGCGGAGAAGGCGCGGCTCTGTCCTACGGTCTGACTGTAACCCACCTCCGAGTCGTTTTCCGGAGTGGAGAAGCGGGCGAGATCCGCGCGATTCGTCGACCCCGAGAAACAAAAAAAAGCAATCTTATTATTGTAATTTTTTTTTTCACTCTTCCGGAGCAACGAAGGGTCGTTTTATCGTGAAAAATCGTTTCGACTACGGGCAATCCCCTTCCGTTCTCTGTCCCGTCGATCTGCAAGGAAGTGACGGAAGCGACGGCGCATGCGCGCGTCGCATCGCGCCGTGCATTTATGCGTCTCGTTCGACTGGTCGTCGTCATACGATAGCGGGCCACGAGATATCGAGACGCTATAAATAAAGACCGGATTACAGGATTACCCACTCGCGGTCGTACAACACAGATTATCCTATAGGCTTTACCTTTTTCTATCGAGTATTCCAGTCCGATGACAATTTTCACCGACAATAAAAATATTCACCATCCGGTTTTCGTAACTTTAATGGTGGCTTAAATGGAGCTTTAATGGTGATCGTGAAAATAAAGTGCCATTTTTGCAACAGCTATTTTAACTACCTCGAGCTCGCTGTTCTCCGGTCACGCGAGATCCGACTTTATGCGCTTATTTGGGAATTTTTTTATCCGCGCGCGTGGCATCGAAAATTAGTCGGTTCGTAAGAGAAAATAAATTTTTCGAGACACGAAGTTGCTTTGGAGTCTGTTCTGTTTTTTTATTCACTTATTTTATTTTGCGAGCGAAAGCCAACGGTACCGCGTGCTTTATTGCCCGCTCGAAGCTCAGTGTGTCTTCGAGTGTGTGCCGGCAGTCCCGTCGTCAACGAGGCCCCGCGGTCCACGCCGGTGCATAATTATCTCCGGGTACTTATACGAGAAATAACGTACCTACAACATTTTCGATCTCGACCCTCGAACCGCCGACTCGCGGTCGTGTCTTTTGTATTATTTTCGCCTCGGACCGCTGCGGCGTTCGAGACCGCTCACTCTCACTCGTGCGCGCTCGCAAGACCATGTGGTAGACTCCCTCGTCGACGACTCGTCCCGGGCTCCGGACCGACTTCTCTCGTATTCTTTTCTCCACTCTGCAATCATCTCGGTCAACTGAGACCGGCACCGAGCCGTTTCTCTTTCCATGATTGATCAATAAAACGTATGCGAAGATTGCACGTCACGAGTCAGTGTTTTTTTTTCTTATTGAAATGGAGCATTACATATACACTTGAAAAAAAAAGTATCAAATTACTTTCGATAAAACAACGAAACAGAGAGTTAGTTACACAACGAATCCTTCGACGATAACTGAATTACCGGTTAAGTACACCCAGAAAAATAATTTATTTGACGGCCACCGTTTATTTGGTTTAAGTAAAATATTTACTTGATTTAAATAAACATTAATTTGAATCAAATCAATGGATGAGATCCTTGGCAACGCTAGCGCGGTGCACGAGATTAAAAAGTCTTCGAGCTCATTGTCCCTCGGTCGGCCGGTCGATTCCCTTATCGTTCGTTCGCATGCCTCGCGCCACGGTCTCGCTCGCGTCTTCTCGCGTTAGCTGATCGCGCATACACGCGCGTAACAGCGCATACGCGATGAGACGGCCCGCGGGCAACCATCAGCGTAGACACTGTCGTAGCGTGCAAAGCGCACAGGCATACAGTGGCTGTTATCGTTGATGCGGGCCGCACAACCCGTGACGCCGCGGCGACGAGACGTTCGTCTCTTGGCCGGTGCCGGCGCGCTGGCCCGGTGCAGCGGCAACGCTCGTATCGCCACCAATCACCAGACCGGATTAATGGAGCCCGAGTCGAACCGGCGAGCGAGCCACCCGCCGGTGGGATCTAGGAAGTTGTCGAACGATCGCGTGAGGCATCGACGTTCGTTAGAATGCGCGTATGCAACATCACTGCCGCTGGAAAAAAAAGCGGGGCAAAATGAACCTCGGGGAAAAATGGAAATTAAAGAAAATAAAAAAAAATATCTAGAGACTTATCTCGAGAGCCTTAAAAAAAGGAAACCTTTCGTCTTAAAGACTTGATATGTTAAAAAATGTTATAATAGACTTGTCAGAGCCTGATGTAACGCTTAAAAATTTCTAATAGGGTCTCATCTTAAAAAGAAGAGAGCTTTCGCGCGTCCTAAAACAAATCTTAATGTCTACCGAGCAGTTTTTATGATTTTCAATTTTTAGTGGTCCGTTTTGCCCCGTCTCGTCCCCGCCGCTCTACACTGTACTCAAATCTACCGACGCCCGTACGAACCACCTTTTGCATGCGCAAGAGCACAAACTGTACCCACCGCGCAAGAACGATTTTTTCCCGTTCCCGACCTGACTTAACGCTTAAAAATTTCTAACACGGTCTCCTCTAAAAAAAGAGAGTTTTCTGTCGTCTTAACAAAAATCTTCCTCTCCGAGGGAGCGTAGACTCGTCTCGTCCCAAAGGATGGACACGGAGGCGGAGATTAATGTATTCAATATTTTTTTAGTGGTTTATTTTTTATTTAAACATTTTTTTTTAGTGGTCCGTTTTGCTCCGTCTCTTTCATTCCGCTCTACACTGTACTGAAATGTACCGACGCCAGTCCGAACCACCTTTTGCATGCGCAAGGGCATAAACGGTACCCACCGGGCAAGAACGATTCTTTCCCGTTCTCGACGCCCACGGTTCAATGATTTACTCGCGTTATAAATCGGCCGCGAAACTCCGCGCGACCCCAGGACGCGCTTCGGTTACCCTATCGGCCGCTCCGTGCTCAGATTTTCCCGGGCCTCGCCGGAGAGACGCGTGGGTGCGCCGTAGAACATGTCAATTTTCGACCCACTCGGACTATCGATCCCCGATCCATTACACGCACACGTATGGACAACTTGTGCGCGCTGTTGGGCAGCGCGCCAATCAAATACACCGCGAATCACACCCCATAAATTAACTCGGAGATTTATTCGCATCCTTTGCGCCAGAGGTTGTTACGGAGCGCCATTCTCAGCGGATGCTGAAAATGGTCAATTTTTTTAATTTCGAAAAAATACAAGTTGCATGTGTCTTGAGCAGGAAATGCGCCACTTGAAGCCAATGGAGGTGGTAAAAAATCGATATCTCGAAAAAAAATATTTGGCCATTTTGAAAGTGGAAAAAAGAGAAGGGGTAACCCTTACAATTTTTCGACAAAAATGGTATTTTTTCAAAAAATTTTTTTAGAATTTTTTTTTTACTGCAATCGGTTGGTAAATATGCCACTTGAAAAGAATGGCGAAGGTTTTAATTCGACATCTCGAAATTTTTTGAAAAAAAGTGCCTTTTCGCAAAATTTAACATAGGATTCCTATGCTGGAAATGGTGAATTTTTCAAATTCCGAAAAAAATACAAGTTGCATGTATTGTGAGCCGGAATGGGCCACTTAAAGCCAATGGAGGTGGTAAAAAATCGATACCGCGAAAAAAAATATTTTGCCATTTTGAAAGTGGAAAAATGAGAAGGGGTAACCCTTACAATTTTTCGACAAAAATGGTATTTTTTCAAAAAATTTTTTTAGAATTTTTTTTTTACTGCAATCGGTTGGTAAATATGCCACTTGAAAAGAATGGCGAAGGTTTTAATTCGACATCTCGAAATTTTTTGAAAAAAAGTGCCTTTTCGCAAAATTTAACATAGGATTCCCTATGCTGAAAATGGTCAATTTTTTTAATTTCGGAAAAATACGAGCCTCGTTCCGTTCGGAGATATCGAACGATCTCGAAGATCGTATGCAGCTGCGCCATTATCTCCAATAGATATATCAGATTCCGCGGGTATCGAACTGGAACACGAATAATTATCGAGAGATTTTCTGTTTTTGTTGTTTCAGGTAAGAAACGTTCACGTCCGACGGCACTGCTGACACAGGTAGACCAACCGATTACATACTATTAAGAATCCTTACGTTAAAAAATTATAATTTTTAAGTATTTTTTTTTTATACTCATAGCTCATGTCGTTTCTTTTTTTTCTCAATTAACTTCGGGCTTTTACTTCACGGTTGCAATGACTGATTCCAGATTTTTTTAAATAACGTAGTTCCGATCTGTGAACATTGTAATAACCGAGCTTCCTCCGTTACGGCAATCTTCAAGATCTACTAAAATCTCATTGTCATGTAAATGTTCGATTATATAGTTTATCGTTTCGATAACTCATCTACAAAAATACTCTGATCCTGTTACATCAAATTTACATTAAGTTTCAGCTCCCCGTTGGAACGAGCAATAAAAAAATTTTCAATTAATAAAATATATACGTTTAATTACAAATTCTTGTAATTACAATTTTTAAACAAATTTAACGGTAGAGCGTACAAATATATCGCAACTTTAACGCTCAATTCTTTTTTCCATTAAATTCGATAGTATTCAAAGTTTCTTGCGCCTTTCCCAAAAAATAATTCTTAATTAATTTTTTTATCCTCGTATCTAAGATCGTTTAGTTTTACTCCAATGAACTTTCGTCTTCTGATTCACGGTTGTAACAACATAGTTCATTGATCCGAAAACATGATACTACCGGGCCTCCTCCGTTCCATCAATCGCCAAGATCGGTCCAAATCCCATAGTCATGCAAACCTTCCCTCACTCCGAAGGCGCGAAGGTTCGAAATCCCACAGCTTATACTTTCTCGTTTCCATAGCTCATCCAAAAAAATATTCTAAAAATAGTCCGATCCTCTTACGTCAACTTCACCCACACAACGCGCTGTCGATCGATCTACAAACATATATATATATATATATATATATATATATATATATATATATATATATATATATATATATACACACACACACACACATAATATACACCTATCTCGGTTATAGCACCCACAGCCAGGTATAATATCCTGCACGAAGCGTGCTATCGAAGTTCTATCCGAGCCTGCACTCCGGGGCTCTTTAAGTTCTACGTGTGATCGCCCGGAGCGGATAGCCCCTGAAACGAGTTTCGCAACTAGACGACCTCCACAAGGCGAACGAAGCTAAGAGTCTCGTTTGCATGCCGGCGATCCGGCCAGCCGCCCGATCAGCGCCTGCCTGGATTCTCCTCTCCTGCGGATCGCGAACTTCGCCGGCGTGTACCGGATACCTCCTAATAAAGTCAAGCCTCCCGAGCGTCGTTCCGAAGCGTTTCTGAGCCATTGACTCCGCTTTCGTACCGGCCGGCACAAGCGATTTTCAGTCAGCGAGCGAGCACGCACATCGGATCACGATTTATCGGATCGAACTCGCAGCATCCAGTCGAGAGATCGAGTCCCTCTCGCAGCTTCTCTCTCCTCCCACCGTCTATGCGAGACCGGCGATCCCGCCGTTGTCCGCAGAGCCAATCGCTCCCTCCTTCGCCAATCTCTTTTACGGTCATCCATACGAGATCACTTACTGCACGCTTCCACTTCTGCTACCTAACTCTCATATTCTCCCTCGTCATGAATCGTCAATTTCTGCAGACCGCCGACCAATACCACTCCGCGAGAACGTACGGGCGAATCAATTCTATTCGATCTTATCTCTGAATTCAGAGGCACTCGGGCACAAAGCGCGAAACGAGATCGAACGGAACGCGGAGGGCCGTCGATCGGTAGGGAATTGATACCCGCAGAGAACACTTTTGAGATTGGAGAACTGATGGTTAATAGTGGTTTTTTTTTTTTTTTTTATAGATAGAAATTAGTTGTCCGCGTAATAATATTTCTAGGTTTGATTGTTTGTTGAGAGCTTTGGAGGATTAAAAAAAAAAAATAATCCCTTAATTCCCTCTTACTCGATCGGTAGGGAATTTATACCTGCAGAGAAAACTTGCCAGCTCGGAGGCCGATGATTGGTACAGTGCATTTGTTTTTTTATTTTAAAAAAGAATTGGATTTAATTTTTTTTTATGTGTGGGGAACTTCGCAGGATTTTTTACAAAAATAATTGGTTCCTCGACTGTTTCTTACTTTGATGTATCCTTTAACCGAGAGAAAAATGTACCGTTTCGAGGTCCGTCCGGGCTGTCTAGACGCAGTATTTTAGTCGCACGGATAGAAGAATTATCGGTGCCGGGTACACACGGTGGGTAAGAGATCGAGGTGGGGTAAGAAAGATACTGCACTTGGCACGATTTACGAGAGTTCAGACGTACAGGAAGACAATTAGCCGTTGCTGAGGCATTCTACCGGGTAACCATATCGCGCACGCCACAGTGGAAAGACAAAGCGACGTCGGATAAATTGTTGCGCTATGAAAAAAAAAAAGTATTATACTGTTGCTCCAGTCGTCGGCGAACGCGAGCGGTAGCGATTATCTTGAAGAATTCGGGGTCACGTTCCACACGCCGCGCGCCTCTCGATACCTCTATAAGGCGAATGAGTCTTAACACACTGGAAAGAGGCCTTGTTCTTCAAATCGTTTCAACGAGCAATCAGTTCTTACTCCAATGATCGAACACTCGTCTCTTAACCCCGTCAATTTACTCGTTAATACATTTTGATATACAGTCATCAGATTTCGGCGAATAGTAAAAAAATAATTTATTATATTTTTATCAGTCAAAAAAAAAAAAAAAACAACAGCTCAAAACGTCCCCGCGAGTGTTAAAGAAAATTGATGCGATTGCAGAAGGGTTGATAAAAAATAACGTCAACTGTTGCGTAACACACGTCACTTCCCGACGTGCTCGCGTTCATCAGCGCCGGCCACTGCGCAATTAGATGAACAGTTAATAGAAAAATAAAAATAAAAAATAGTCTCACACAAGTTTCTCGTGTCTGACCATCGGGATCGGAACAGAGCATTCGTTCTCGATGGAGTCTCGAGTTTCGTTCCGTGAGAGAACTGGTTCGCGTCGCCACGGCCTCCCCGCGTCTTCCTCTCGCCTCGTGTCACTTCTTCGCTCGATCTCCCGGTGTCCCGCGTGTCCGTGCAGCCGCGACACTTTTTTTTTTCTCTCCGACGAAAGTCACATAGAAACATCGTAACCCAGAACCCCAGTCCCGGATCGGATATCCCATAGCCGGGATGTCCCCGATGTAGGGCTGTGCAGTTGAGCCGTCTTGTCGGCTAAAAAATCTTATCCTCCTAATGGACATTATAGTTTGGCCGGCTGAGCCGGCTGAGCCGTCTTAGCCGGCTGAGATGGTTCAAAAGTTAGCCGCTCCTTAGCCGGCTAAGATGGTTTAAAAGTTAGCCGCTCCTTAGCCGGCTAATATGGTTTAAAAGTTAGCCGCTCCTTAGCCGGCTACGATGGTTCAAAAGTTAGCGGCTGAGATAGTTTAGCCGGCTATTAATTTTTATTGTGAATTACAAGGAATCTGATGAAAATAATGAGACGCAACTGCGCAGCCCTACCCCGATGACGCGACCAGCGGCGATCCCTCTCGTTCGACCGGCTCGATCCGCGAAAAGCGCGGAATCTCGCGAATCCATTCCCTCGATCGATCTCATCGATCGGCCGCATAACTATAGATCTCTGTTGGCCGAGATCGTTTCCCTTTCGATTATGCCACAAGCTACCGAAGTAACACGTATGTGTGCGTGGATATCCTGCGTGTGTGTAAGATTGCGACACTCCCTCGCGCCCGGAGTCATCGATCAAATTGCATCACCCCGCGGACGTGAAATAATCTGATCAAACGATCCTGCCTCGATCGGCCGGCGCGATAGTCTAATAAAAAAAATAAAAATAAACATAAAAATAAAAAACAAAAATACAAGAAAAAAAATGATTAAAATAAAAAAATATATTAAGAATGTTACAACGGGTTACGAAATGCGGCCGTAGGCCTGGACTGGCAGGTTGTTCTCACGTTGGCATTGCAACACGTTTGGGACGGCCGAGAGCGCGACGAATCGTCGATAAGTTTCTGGCACCGGGATTCAGAGTGATCGAACAGCGCGATCGATGATCGATCGATCAGGACAATCGGAGGATCCTCCGAGGATCGAACTTTAACCGAGGACCGGCAATGAAAGAGAGAAAGAAATTACGAATGGCACATCCTCCGGAAACGGATGTACGTTGGCTACGCTCGGCCAAGTCACCACTCCCCTCGCTGCTTTGTGCCGCGGGTATGCAGACGGACAGCATGGCGCTGCACGTGTGGGCCTGGTTATCCTGTACGAAGGCATAATAGGAAGCTACGAGCATGCAGAACTCTTCCGTTGATTCCCGCACCGATGCGACGGTGCACGGTGAAAATAAAAATAAAAGAATACAAAATAAAAAATCGGCACTGATTGGTCGGGCAAGCCCTTCGTACAGGGAAGGGTAAACATTTTCGGTGAACTTTTTTTTTTCATTAAAAAATTAGCCATTCACTTTACAAAGTTCACAAAAATATTTTTTATTTTTGCTGCGTCGAAATAATAATTAAAGAATAAAAAAATATTTGTAAAATCGACAATTTTTGTGTCAATTTTACCATTTTTTTTTCTTGAAGTGTAGAACGATACGTCGCATCGCTCGCGTTACATAAACTCATGAGCGAGGTTGGATGCACCACGCGAGTATGGAAGAGGAGTGCACATGCACGCACGGCTTGATTCCGATTCGAACAGCGGGAGCTTGTCGGACATGCAGGAGCATCGGCATCAATGAACGCGCGAACGTGTAAAACTGCACACGCTGTTCGGTATTAATGTGCAAACCTGCTGGAAATAGACGATCGCGTGTTAGTACGTACGCGTGCCTTATGACGAGGACGGACGGGTGCGTGAGCAGAGGCCGAACGGGCGGCTGTAACGCGGGTGCGTACGTGACTGGACGGCGACGCGCCAGGCCGAATTTGAAATCTGCGCGGCTTCCGGCCTCTCTGGAACTAGTTACCCACAGTTCACAGCACTAAATTTATGCTGGATCAGAGGCAATTTTTTTTTAAGCCAAAGTGTCTAAAGAATTATTTTTTTTTTTACCGGAGTTTAAAAAAATGGAACGCAGAGTAACTTACGGGCTTCGAGGTTCGAAAGACCCTTCACAGAAAGAATAAAAAGAATATCCTCATGAAAAAAAGTCTTGTCCACAAAATGAGTTTCGGTTTCTACGGAAACATTCGAACAGAAATTTAACCCCATCGCTCAGGTGGCATAAAAAATCGTCTTGGCTACAACGAGGCAACATTTTTATTTTATCATTATATACGTTGCATATTTATCTTATTTGCATATAATATTTTATTTCATTGTGTATATATTTTATGTTTTATTTTTTTGCGGTGTTGCGATCGAAACGGTACAACACGCGTTGACACGAATTATATCAGCGTATCCGTTCTCGAAAGGCTCGGGCGCCTGGTAGCAGCTGTGCAACTGCGAATTTCTCACGTTCCTATGGGGATATATATACACATATATATACCCTATATGTTACAGCAGAGGATCATTGTGCATGATGTACAACCGCGAGAGAAGGAAAGAAAGAAACAGAGAGCAATACATATATATATATATATATATAACATAAGTAGTATTGTAGTTTAGTTGCATGTGTGTTACCCGAGCGGTCCGTGTGCCCGCGATAGTTGAACGCCCTCGTAACGACGGCGACTCCGGTGCTCGCATAGGAATGATTGAACGAACGAAGCGGAGCAGCCTCAGAGCTGCCGTTGCAGGCTCTTCACTGCTCGGTGGGCATCGTTTAACCGGATTAGGAAGCCTGCACTCGGAGAAACTGGTGTATGTGTCGCGCCCTCCGAGCTACTCCGGCGGATTTACCACTATCGTAGATTACGCTAACGCAAAAAACAGAAGTGGAAGGAAAAAAAAATTGAAAATTATTCATCCTTCGATAAAGGCTGATTCACGATTACATTTATGATCGAAGCTCGAAGGCTCGCGACGGACACTCGCGATCGATGATAAACCAACCCAAGCGGGGAGCGCGAGGCTTGAAGATAATCGACGTGAGTAGTTACACCACTTAACAGTTTCGTATTCCTAGCGATCCGAACCGCCAATGACCGGATCTGCAGATCGGTCGTCGAGGAAAGTAAAATATGCAAAGAAACGAGCGACAAGTTTGCCATTGAATCATCATGGAAAACAGCCCATTGATAAGCTTGTCCGATTAGTGACGGGACTTTTTTTTAATGCACTTCCGGTCAATCGATGGAGTCACGACTTCGATGTCGGTTCCATCGAGCCGTCTTTTTAGAAAAATTATTAGCTTTTTTTTTTTTCTCAGATTTTTAATCAGTTTTTTTTAAATTAAGTGTTTGCAATTATTAAGTGTTTCCTCTTATTTTTCTGAAACTTATGCGAAGTGAACGCTATTCGCAAGGACTACCTTAAAATCGATTCGATCGAGCGGTTTCGAGATCTTTGCGTTTCTCATTACCTTGAATGATGGACGAGGACGTCAGCGGTTGAAACTTATCGCGGATAGTGCGGGCCACTTTGATGCAGCACTGCTGACCGGCCAGTCGTGACAAGAACGCGGATACTTGTACACATCTAACCCTGAAACTACACACGAAAAGAAAACATAGCGACTGTACGGTCGAACCCGACTCCATGACTTTGAATAAAGCGCTCGTGTAACTCGACTTCCTCTTTCCGGGTCTCTGCTCGTGAACAGCGCGTGGAATATATGTCCCGTAGATAGACGAGATTTTTTTTTTTTTGCTGACTTTTTACCGTATGTACTTTTGCGAAGTGTGCAAAAAGGGGATCACTTTACGTGCGTGTCCGTCTTATTAGATTCGCTCGGCCTCACGTCGCTAGACTACTTAATTCATGAAACGAAAAAAGGAAGAACTCTAGAATGCGCGATTCTCTCATTCGTAAAAAAAATAACCATGAGCGATCGCGATTGCGCGGTCCGGTGGATTTATCTCCGGAGCCTTCGGGTCTTCGGTGCGGACTTAGCGATGTCAATCGGTACGTTGCTGGGTTTGTGGATGCAGTACGAGGCGTTTAACGTCAAAAGTTTCTAAAAATAATCGATCGTAGAAAAGAACAAAACAGAAGAGAAAAGAAATGTATGAATATAAAATTCAGGTTTTTTAGCGAAGCACTTTTTGTGGCTTTTTTTGTGACCACATTTACACCTTTTTGTTATTTTTCTTTTCATTAAAAAATGGACTAACGATTTTTTTTTAAATTTTCGCGACACGTTTCTCGATACTTGTACACTCTTCAGAACAATTGAAGTGGCGGAGAATTGATCGGTAGCTCGATGTAGAACGCCTCGTACATGCATGAACCTACACAATCCGCCTCAACGCTCGGCACACATGGCCGGATCGCTCCCGAGACATCCGTCGCCGTATAGCTTAGCGCGCAAGAATTCCCGTTACTAATTATCTGCCGGAGACACGAAGTGCATAGAATTTTCATGGATACGCTATCGTGAGAGTTTTATAGCGACTTTGTATAGAGCTTTTCAGGGCCAATGTTTATCCCGAAACATTGAAGTCGCCAAGAAAAATAAAAAATGTATTGGGTTAATATCTAAAAGTTTGTATATACCATGTGTGTGTTTGTAGTTTGTGTATAAGTTTGTAATAACTATTCTCGTTCTGCCAAATGGAGTAGAGGAATCGCGTCGCCATCGGCTCTCCAGCTGCATGTGGGGCACGAAAAACTTTCTTCTAATTTTTTTTCTCCCCTGTGGTACATTTGTAGTACATATATAAATTTCGTTTCGAATTAATTAAATGCGTTTGGCCAACAAGAGCGGACGCATTCGAGGCGTATCCACTTCTTTCATTCCTGCGCCTTCCCGTCGCTCACCGTATGCGTGTACTTGGTTTTTGCGTCGACTCACATAGGTCTACGGGCCAAGCGTATACAGCGCACGCGCATGTGTATCAGCGCCATCTAGACGCAGTTCCCTGCACAACACGTACGGCTCCTTTGCATGTTGGCGCGATCCACTCTCGACCGGCGCGCTTGTGTGCAGATTTTGCGCTCACCGAATACGGCGCAAGTCCATCAGTCGCGAAGACATGGACCGACAAGAAAGTTTCAACGTGAGAATAAAGTGGCGAGGTGTGCTGACCATAGGATCCGAAGCTCGGTGAGACCCGCCGATATGAAGTCGTGATAACGCGCTATAATGGCTAAATGAGTGGTCGGTGGAGTGCGCGCAGGGCGCACTCCGTACGCACACTACCCCATTGTGCGTGCGCATGTATGGATAATGTAAGCTTCTGTGGGCTACCGCTCTTGCTGGCCATGTATAAAACAACGCTCTTCCACGCTCTACAAATCAACGGAGAAAACGTAAGCCGAATTGAGAACTCGAGGTGACCCGCGGTACAGACCGCCGTTGTCGGACTGTGCCCAAGTTCTCACGCTGACTCCCGATTTACACTTACATGGTTATTATTTACATTATTCGAAAATTTAATACGTCATAAAAAAAATTTATTGCGTGTTAATTTTTTTTTAATATTATTTTCCTTAAGCAGCCCTTCGAGGTAAAGAGAAAAAAATGGGAGTTGATAATTGCTGCAGTGCAGTTAATCGGTAGTTCCAACTTATCACGATGACTCTCGATCCACCCACACGGAGTTATTATTTCCATTATTCAGAAGTTGAACGCGTAATGAAAAAATTTTATTATGGTTTAATAATCAAAAATAGTTATTTGTATGGCAAGAACTCCCTTTCTACGCCCATGTCATTCACATAATTTTTCCTAACAAATTCACGAAAATCACGCTTTCCGTTCCAGTGAAGTGTGCGTACAAACGCACTTTTCCGCTCTAGTGCGTGGAAAAATACCATATTGCGTTTGTACGCATGCCCAGTATTTTTCCCTTTGCCTTTCTGCGACACTGCACAGGAACGGAAAGCTCGATTTTACGTGCATGTGTTAGGAAAAATGCATTTTCCTTAAACAGACCCTCGACGGGAAAACAAAAAATTTGCATTGATAATTGCTGTGGCGCAGTTAATCGGTAGTTTGTAGTTTAATAATCAGATGCTCCCCTACCTTCCTATCCTCGTCTCTCGCAATCGAGGTTCTCCAGACTCAGTCGTTTTCTAAAAATACCGAAAGGACGAGAGTTCCCTCCGATTACCATTCAGATACGTAATTTTTTTCCCCATTCGATTATAATTAGCCCCTTCGATCGCGGGAGCCGTGGAACTCGAGGTTGCAAAGTGCTTGCGCGATATCATACTCCCATGCACTCGAGAGATTATCGAGGAGCAAATAGGTGGGCGAGTCTAGTAGCACGAATGAATAATGAACCGCGTGATTTTAATTGAACGGATATATCGGTACGCGCTCGCGGAACGTTTGTCAGTTTGTAATATCGTAGCCTGTGCTCCCTTCCCCGCGGCGGTGTCGTGGGGCGATGAGTCAGTTTATTTCTCCGGGACTCCCGCGACGCAGCGCACGCGGCGCGGCAAAGAGAAAATATTTATTTTTCCGACTGGTAGCCGGTGCGGCCGTGCGCCGTCGATCGACGGATCGGATTTCTTCGATGGGAACGATCGATCGACCGCCAATAAGCCATTAAGTGCGTTATCGACGGGTTTAACGAGGCAGGACGAGAGTCACGAGCTACATCGTCACCGTTCATCAATAAAGTACTCTCGCTCGTACGCCATTCGGATACATTCGAGAACCTTTAAATACACTGTTCCGTTAATCTATTAGCCATTAGCTTCGAAGGGAACATATTTTGTCATTTACTCCGATAACTTTTATTAGTGGTGGTAGTGAATTCATTGACAATACATAACGTGTAACATAATTTTATTAATTTTTTTAAATATGCACTGCCGTTTTGTGGAAAATCATTTTTTTAAATTATTCATACATGTCGGTAAATTTTTTATTGAGATTAAGAGAAGGAAAGAAATCTTCGACGAAGCATTTGCATGCACGGGCTAGCACACGGCCCCATACTGAAACATCCTTACTGCGTACCCTCTGAACTTTTTAGTTATTTTTATTTTATTTTTTTTCGAGAAAACCGACTCTCTTGCTTCTTCTTCCCACCACCTGCCACCTGTCGACCCTGCTGCACCAGGAGCCGCTGCGGCTGCAGCAGGAGCCAGTCCAGTGAACACCTGTTTACCGACGGACAAGTCTACGAGAAGCTGCGCATATAACTGAGAGTTTTGCATGCGTCTTCTCTCTGCAGACTAAAACAAAAAACACGTCAATTTTAGCGTATGAAATATATTAGTTAAATCACTAACTATAGTTACTTTAATCTAAAATCAACTTGAATATGAAAATCCGTGAGAAAGTTTCCAACAATTTCAACCAGCACAATAAAAAGCAAGTTTGAAAACTTTCTTTCACTAAAATCAATTGTTTTCTTGTTCATTCTACGATTCTTTTTTGATCGACGAACAGTATTAAAGCAAACGTCGTTATATTTTTAAAAAAATGAAAATATTGCGATCGTTCGCGTACAAGAAACTTTTGCCAAAAGTAGAAATCTGCAGTACCGCGAAGAGGAAAGAAAACGTACTGAATTGTAGTGATTAACTTTTTATCTATTTTATTATGATTTCGTGCACGTCGGGCAATTTGAGCAAGCGGGCAATCGGGGAATGTCTGGAGAGAAACATCTAAGTATACAGATAAACTGGTTCAGGCATCCGAGACACGCTTCTTTCCCGCTAGGAGGTAAAGGGTTAAAATGTATAATAATAATTGCATGCGCAACAGTGGGTCGAAGCTCGGAGTGACAACTGCCAGTTACTCTAGCGCCGTTGCAAATTCAGAACCGTTTTTCCAACGAGCGATGCACGCCGGTTTTTACAGTTTCACCGGTCGTGTATCATTACATTCGCGGTATCCCGGCTGTCTGTGTCGCGATTCTGTTAAACCTCACGTTTATTCTCGTCTCAACAAACGACACGTTTCAATTTGCGAAAACCCGCTACAACGTACAATCGCGACGCAGCATGTGTAATCATCATTTTTCGTTGAGGCAATTTCTATCGTATACAGTTGCCGCGCTTTTTTTTTTTAAACTATCCAATATGAAATATTGCCGTTGTTAAAACGGACCGCTAGCCGCATGTTCCTGTTTGCACAGCCCGGTTTATTACATTATCCGATCGACGGATCTGCTCTTGGCGATATTTTTTGCCTATCTGACGAAATTTCGGGACAAGTGTTTTTTTTTTTTTAATAAAAATTTAATGTTAGCCCCGGTAAGAGCGGGTCTCGTTCGATTTGACGAAACGAGATACTTTCACGAAATTGTCGCTGCTTTCACATCTCTACCGTCCGGCGCTGCCAAACGTCATTCAAATTGGCATTCCGGCTACTCTCGGTTACTCGTTATCCCTCGATGGCCTTGAGACACCTGTTGTCGACACGTTGCAGAAATGCGCGTTACATTCTGATCCGAAACGCGGGCGGCGCCTCGCTGTCCGATCTCTCCTGCCGCGGGGTCGCTGGAATTATGTAAGTGAGGCGTATTGCATATCGTGGAGTAGACGGGAAACGATAAAAATAGACACGTCCGTTGTTTTGCGACGTACAAAGGCAACCGCGCCGCCAGTGATGTTATGTTTGTCACTTCCTCTCGCGACTGCGAGGAAGCGTGTTAATTCCCGGAATAAACTAATTCCCGGCGCAGAATTCGCTATAAACGAGGTGTTTCGAATGATGCTGCGCTTGCGAAAATTGCCTTTTTAAATGTTAACGAAAAGAAAACGATCGCGATTTTGATATTCTTTTTTTTTTAGATCGGCGAAACTGCCTCCGATGGCTCAAGGTTTACGCACGGCGCATGTGTTAGTCTATAACACTGTCGTTACTTATTTATTTAGTAGTAACAGTAAATGCGCTTTATTAGCGTCGGTAATACATGATCCGGTGGTACTGCGTGTGATTTAAATACATTTAAAAAAATAAGAGCCCGTATATTTGTATTTTTATGCTATTCACGACAAATATGATTTACCTTATAGTGGCGCAATAAATACTGAATCAATATTTCAAAATCGAAACCCACACAACGGTGCAAACCTAAAAAAAAAAAATTAAATGTGTCGAGCGAAGGAAAAGAGTATTCAGTAAAACCGCGTGCGCCTTCGTGATCCAATTAGTGTGCACACGGCATCCGCCGTCTGCGCTTATGATGATTATTATTATTACAAAGCTAAAATGAGTTAAAAGGCAGTGATTTGATTTCTTCCTTGTTTTTTTTTTTTTTGTATGTTTCTGTATTTTTTTTTTTGCGCGACTTTCTTCTCACTTTTCATAACCGCAAGGCAAAACTCTTGATCTCTATGATAATCCGATAGTTCGCGAGATAATTGGACCGGGCTGTCGGCATGTCATCGCACTCCGTGATAGGATGCGGCCGGTAGCTGCGGCGCAGCCGGTCTTCACAATGAAAGAGCCACAGAGAGATTACCTTTCACTCCTGCTAGAAAGTTATCTGCGCGAGGATATGCATATCTCGACAGTTGTTTTAACGAGAGATCTAATGACACAGGAATAATGCCGGGAGATCGTCGGTCCGCCGGTTCGGAGGATTTTCAGTCCACCGTGCGGCGACGGGACTGCGTTGCGTTTTCGCCCTCGTGCAAATTGCGATACAGTATGGGGCTAAGAATGGCTGCGGCCGTGAACTTAACAAGTGACTTAAAATCAGAAAAATTTATACGAGAGTACCGACTAGATGGTACACAGAAACTAAGGCCTTAAAGGGAAATAAAAAAGATACCTGCTAGAACACAGCTAGCAGCAGGTTGGTCGTCATTGAATTTAATGTCACGGGTGCAGCGCGCGTTCACGCGTCCATGCGTTGCAGCAGCGTCTACGGCGAAGCACCAATCAGCCGCATCCTGCGACCTCGTTTTCCCTAACCGATCTTGTTTAGGCCCCGGAGCGGTCGCGAGCGATCGACAGGGCTCGACGTTATCGACGCCGGCGAGGACGAGAGCCGTGCGGCTTCGTTAATTCCAATCGCAATTGCGTTTCGAGCGATATTTTCCATCACAAACACTTCCAAATGCGTCTCGTCGATGGCGGCTGACTTACTCGTCGTTACGTAACGCGGCAGTCACGCTTCTCTGGAAACATGCGAAAGTCACGTTGGCTAAAACTAATAATTTTTTTTTAATTACTCGAAAACCGTACGTCGGGTCGACACAAAAAAAATTGTGTAACGTACTTTGACAACTATACAACGTGCCTCGTTGATTGGAATTCTTTAATATTTATGACAATATATTTTTGGAAATAACAATATAATATCTAGGTTTTTCGTTACTGTACAGATGCTTTTTTAATCCTTTTTATTTATTTTTTTAGTTATCAATTTATAATAACATCGCTGATTTCTCGGTGGACGGGTTTCGAATTAATGGCGATCACGCGGTTTAACATACTTTTAATATTTAATTCATTTGTAATAGTGTCGAGAACCGGAACGAGCGTCGACGGAACGCGGCGAGTGGAGCAAACGAGTTGGACTTAATTGCGCGCTTACGGCGATCCGTTAGTTTACAGCTAAACGTAACGTGATGCGCGCTCAACGAGAAGTGTACCTGCGTTGCGGTGGAACGGAAAATATACATATAACTATGATAAATTCAAGCATATTTGTGCAGCGGATAATTGACGCGTACCATCGTTCGCCTGACAGCTTCGGTGTAACAATAAGTTATTATTTTCTGACACATATATATATTACCGGATATCGTACGATTACCGCTCGTTCTTGCACGACCTCGGGGATAACATGATTTTTATTATTTCTATACGTTCGAGTTTGATCGATAACGAAACTGTGCCGTCGTGAGAGAACAAGTGTTCTCTCCTGACGTTATTCTTCGTCGAAACGGCGCCAAATCTACCTGGCTGTGAACCACACAATTGAACAAAAAAATTAACATTTATTTTTAAAAAGTTGTATCGTAATTTTGCTTTTTTTTAGAAAATTGGTGTAGATAATTTGTTCGTGTCACTCTATAAAATACTCAGAGGAAAAAAAAAGATAATAGATGAGAGCCAGGTCGTTTTGACGTGGAATCCCATACAATACTATACTATTTTTTTTTTTTTTTTTTTTTTTTTTAATACTGGTGCACGTGACTGCAATTGACGTATGAGCTCGTAAGCTTCGAGTCTATTGATTCGAATTATCAGACGTGTCAATTTCCTTTCACTACATGTCGCTCCATTACCCACTTAAGGTTCTCGTCGCATGACTGTAACAAGCTCCGTTTCGCTGGTCGGTAACACTGTCGTTCGATACGAAAAGGTCCAAAATAGTAGTAGCAGTGAATTTATTGACAGTGCATAACATGGGACAGTTTTGGGTTCACAACAGACTTAGATTACATATATGCTGCCAATTGGGCATCGACATTTATATAGATAAATAACATTTTTTTAGATTATTATTTTAAGTATTTCTACTTAAAATTAAAAAACAAGTCATTTCATTTCTTCGTTGTACGTGAGGTCCAAAATATTTTTTAGATTTATTAATGATTATTATAATTTTTTTCTCTGTTTGTTATTCGATATGTTAATTTATTGTCGGCCAGTTTGTTGAGCACGATTCGTGAGTAACTGACGTTGCTTTGCCACCCTTGAGCGGAGATAGCATTCCTCGGTTCGCTTAGAAACGAGCTCTCTGTAAATATTCTTTCAAACATCCTGCAGATGAGAGGATCTCGCATGCGCGTACAACAAGCCGTGTGTGCACACGTGGTATGCACCCGTGGCACGCCGAGGCGGTAAGCATGAAAGAAATCACAACCGTCTAACCGTATCGTGCGGTTAACTCAGCGCGCGCTTCTTGCATGCTCAGCGAGAGCCTTGCGTATAAATGCTACATATATCCACGCTGGTAAGCTACATTCCTCCGATTCCTCGAGGCATATATGATAACAAATATTTGCAATGTTTTTTTTATTTTCATGTTGCCTCTTTTCGTTCAGCCTTTTCACACTTTCCTGTCGATGGTCGCTACTTTGCTTGTAAATACGAGAACTGTCGAGTGCGCATCCAATCGTAAATAGCCGGCAAATAGAGCGCGATCGGCTGCAGCACTGCTCATTCTTCACTGCTATCTACATCTGTATTTTCTATATATATACATTTTTTTATTGGAATTCCATCGTTTTCGCTGCGAGAGAAAAGAGGGAAAGCATGGCTGATACCTGTCTAGTCATTGCCATTTATCCATACATAGAGATATAAAGTTGTTATTTGATCTTTGATGTCGGATCATGAAAAAAGGCACTCGGATGAACAAGTTAAACTTTGGTAAGGAATATAATGTACATAAAAATGTTCGCCGTATTCAGCAATCGCGCAATCGCACTCGGCTCATCGTGCATGCGAAAATTAGTGAAATTTACAATTTACAGAAACAGTGAAAATTACCGTATTTTCTAGCAGAATGTTTTAAGTTTGTATGGATGTGTGCTAGGATGTCGCTGTAGCTCCCATATACGTGAAAGTTCTGTCGGTTTTTACCAGATTTATGGTAATTTCGAAATCGGATCCCTCTCTCGGTGAACCAGCGGTGTGGAGCTACTGATAAAAGACCGCTTATCGGAGCAAAACTGCATTTACGAACGAGTAGAAACTCAGGAGACTTAAATCGGGGCCTTGTCGGAAGCCGACGCAGGCCTTCGCCGGCTTTATCAGGGCCCGATAGAAACCGCTTTAAAATTCTCGACCGGAGCTTAAGGTAATGTTTCCAGGGATTGACTTTGACGGATAGATCACCTATCGAACATCGGCCAGGTTGCTTATTAAACGCGCCCGGGCTGCTTATTAAGGTAATTTGTTCGTGGGAGGCGAGAGGAAACGCGAAAAGTGGCGAAACCAGGTCATCCGTCGTGGTTAAGGAGTTAATGGAGGCTTAGCCGGACAGTCGTTCGCCCGAAAGTGAGTGATAAGTAACCAGAATGGAGGAGATAGCGATATAGGTGCGGCGAAATTAGGTCCCAGGGCTCCACCCCGCTCCCTATCGGCAGCTACATAGTTACATAGTTGCTGTTGCTAAAGTGGCAAGTCGACCGGTGATTAATAGAAGGGCTCAATCCGCATCGCTTTACCCTTTGAGTTGCGTGATTTAGGCCCTTGTGTTATTGAACCGTCGGTAAAGCAACTATCCTCATCGCCTCCTAGGCTCCTCGCGCAGCAAAAACTTTAAACGCCGTCACGAACCTCTCCTCCGTGCATGCACTCAGGTAATTAACTCGACCCGCTCGTAGAGAACGATCCGCAGTGCGATTTAATTAAGCCGGGGTGCTGCCGCGCGATTTCGCGCCAATACACGGATCGGCGCTATTCATCCTAAACGGGAACACCGACGATCGAAGCTCCGACCATTCTCTGTCGAAACGTTTCTACACACACCCACACACACACACACACAAAAAGGAAAAGACAATTTACACGTTCAAAACAGTTTTACTGGAGCATTTTTTTTTTTTTAGGTTTTCTTCAATTTTTCGCTGTATATTGGAAATAAAAAAATAAAAAATGTCATCACGAAGATCGTTGATATTCGACGCACGCGTAGGGACAGGTATCTCGGTCGATCAGAGATGTAAGAAAGAAATGTAAATGTGAAATGTAAAAAAAATGTAAAAGTGGGTTTTAGTGACGGTAATCGGGATCAGGGTTGAGTAACGGATACACGCGTATGTGCGATGCAGGGAGGATTTATACGCGTGCGAACGGCAAAGGTAGCCCAGAGTCGGTACGAGACGACGAGATGACAGCTGGTCCACGGGTCTCCTTATATCGATGTGACGCGATCGATAAAATTCCATAACGGGAGGAGGCGACAGACGGCGGGTGCATGTTATGCAAACCCGTGGGGACCGTGGGTTCTCCCGTCTGGATGGAGCGCAATAGGTGCACGCTCGTGCACTCAACGTGAGAGTCGTACTAGTCTACGAGGGCGATAATGAGATTCCATACTTTCGCGACGGAAATATGCGGGACATTGCGCGGTTCGCTTCTCCGCGTACTATTGTGTTGTTGTCTATACCGTATACAATATTTCCCTCGCCAACCCTATGCTGCAGCATACACGGTGAAAGAAAATTGTTTGAACAGTCAACAAACATTTGTTGCAAATTCCACAATATTTGTTTCCTTAAATTCACAATTTTCTTTTCATGTCAAATTTTTTCTAGTTTATGAATAATATTATCTAAAAAAAAGATTAAACTGACAAGAAGAAAATTGTTGAAATTCATGAATAATTTTTTTTTTTTTTACTGTATGCGAGTATCGTAAAAGATATTCGAGTGATCCATTGCGCATACGGCTGCGACATCGTTCGACATCCCGAGTGTGAAAGCCCCACCGCGTGGATGCACCGATCGGAATGCTGCGCCCGATAGAAAATCGATTGATTGGAATGGAAAGTCGACGTATCGATCTCGCTCGCCCTGTGTGTGATCTGCCGCGAGTTTCTTGCATAGTGTACACGGTCGCGATTTCCAATCGGGAGATTCTCGTTCAGCGATCACAATCGACCACGTTAATGGTACCCGGATATGACATGATCGTGCTGGTCGTGCACACAAGCTGCGGGCTCCGTTGTTTCGTAACTGTAATGCTGTGATATACACTATATAGGGATCGTGATTGATTTAAAAATAATTTTCACCGAATTGAGAAGCCACTCGGGTGAGGGACCGCCCGCATCACGTGCCCGATATGGCCGAGAGGGCTTCTCGTACCGATAATGTCTCGAGCAGCATTGAGATCTATTTATGCGCGGAAAAACGGAACAGACCGGATGAAGGTTATCAGAGCCCTGCACGTTCCTGTTACACTTCGGAAACACTCTTGACATTCCGCGGCAGGAATAGAACCAGTTATCAGTGCATCCAATATTTACACTTTGGACACTTATAGTTTAGAAATGATCGCCAATATAGTACACGCTTATGAGAACTTAAGGTATCGGAATTTTTTTTAAATTTTACTGTTATAAAAATTCTAAGTTGCTTCAATAATAATGAACAAATTCAATAAGTACGAAACATGTGAAACTATGTATATATATTTTTTTTTCTTTTTTCATTTAAAGTTAGTCTTGATGCTCACAGCCGATTAGCGCGGTGGGTCGGTTTACCTGCTCAATTAGTTCTTCGATCGGAAAATAAGGTGCGAACGAGAGAAAGGTCGCGGGGTCTCGTTCCCGCGGGTCAAGGTCCAGCCGCGGGCAGGATCATCGTCCTCCCCCACGTGGGCGCGATATCTCTCTAGCTACACGCCCTCAGCCCCCGTCCTTCCTTTCACACCTCCGGAGTGAGGGGGATCGAGCGAGAAGCCTCCCGGCCGCCTCGTTTCCAGCCCACGAGGAAAGTCATGACTTCTGGGGTATTTTATACATAAACCGGCGGTCATATTGGCTCGCGAGCTCGCACGAATCGCATGGTTCATAGCATGTGAAAATCCATGAGATATAGAATGGAATTCTATATGCTTGATTTTCGGAATTTCGAAATTCATTCTATATGCTGTAAACACCGTCGGGAGGGTGTCCGGAAAAGGGGGCTAAGCTGCGGCCAGGAGGGGGGGGGGGGGGGGGGGGGGGGGAACATGCAAACCAACAAACAAATCCACAATTTACCGGAATATATATAAGACACTCAAATAATAAACAACATATGAAATGATTTATATACATACATATACATATGTGTATATATATATATAGCATGGGAGCGAGTCACGAGCGAATAGGGAAGCCAGTCGATAGATGGGAGCGCGAATGGCCGCAATGTGCCAAGCCTCGTTTGGTCTAGCTCGATCTAATTGCCATCCTTCCTACCTTGCTAACGACACACCACTATATAACGAAGAATCATAAAATAAAGTAGAATAACGAGAATAATCATCAAATTTTTTTCCGTCGAATTTTTTGTACTTACTTGCTGTGTAGTACAACGTATTACATCGCAAAATTACGATCAATTTGGCGTGAGCGAGCGGCGCTCTATTATGGGATTTAAGTATTATAGTATTTTACGACTTGGCTTCCCGGCCGAGGCTTCGCACGGTTACGTATTGTATCTATAGAGATATTACACATGTTGCGTTAGGAATATTCGATAATGTACCGGAGTTCAATGCACCGCTCGTCGCTGTGTCCTCGCCATGTCGGGCGCTATTACACTGCACGTAATGACTATGGTTGGAACATCGCGAGACCATGAATTCAGACGGTTCGTCGACGCTGAATCGACTGATACGCTTTTTTTTTTTTTTTTTTTGCTCGTACAACTATCGTATGTGCCATACTGTACACCCAGAAAAATAATTTATTTGACGGGAGTTCCGGAAATAAATATTTATTTGATTTAAATAAATGTTTATTCAAGACAATTAAAATATTTATTTGCGGGTGCCAGTCAAATAAATTAATTTTCTGGGTGTACACAGTAAAAAAAGTTTGTACTTTTTGCAACAACTTATTATCCTCAAACGTCCACAATTTTTTATTTGTTAATCTTCTAGTTTTGCAAACAAAAGTACAAACTAAAATGGTTAATTGCACGAGAAACGGTCGAAGTTTCCATAGTTTCACGCCCAATATTTTGGTAATTCTCATATTTTTACTCGTTACTGGGGTTACCAATTGCGAGAAAAGTATCGGAGACGGGTGGTGCGTCATTTGCAGCGCGCGTGCTCAGCGCCGCTATCGTGTTCTCAACAATCCGGTGAAGGGAATAAAAAAAATGGAAATCCGGTCGATCACGATCCGTCAAATTGTGGGGCCTCGGTCGGGAACAATGCTGTTCGTCGACGGCGAACCGTTCGATTGGGCACACCTTTCGAGATCGATCTTGGTTACGGAAAAGGAAGCCTCGAAGGTCGCCCGTCACACGGGAGTCGAGAAAGACTGACGGTTATCTCCGACGTTAGCATTAAACACGACCTCGTGGGCAAGCTACCGAACAGGCTGGGGACATTTGAGGAAATTGTCAATCACGTTTCGTTCGTAGATAAAAAAAAAAAAAAAAACGAAACCAGCTTCGCTTCTATCGCCGTATTTTCTCTCCGCTGCAGTTGGCGGAGATCTCGTCGCGAGATATCCGATCGCCGCTTTTCCCGGACACACCAGTCTCGTCGGCCCACTTCGTTTTATCACCGATGATCGCACATTCGGCGTTTTCATTCGTTCGTCGGATGAGGTTCGTCACTTTTGCATAAAAAAAAAAATCATCGCTTGCGCAACTTTTCTCGGTATTAATAACAACATAATTGTGACGGCTAGGTAGGGTACCGTTTCTTTCTTTCGTGCAATCTCCCTTACCTAAGGTGCATACCGTCATGCCGGTGCCCTCATCGTTTACGAGCATAACGATGATGCATCCGGTGGCGAGACTCGTCCAGCGCCACTGTAGGGACTCCGCAACTCTATGACTAGCACTATCTCTACACTGCGTGTACACGGATAAGGCGAGTGCCCAGTGTTCCCTGCAGATTGAGTACTTTGCAGCCTTGGCACAAAGAAACGTAGAATATCCTACTTTCCCTCCGAGTGTGCCCGATTAACTCAGGCATCGAATAGTTGACTAATACGAACGTCAAGTCAGATTAATTTTAGTTTTGGATTAAAACAATAATTTCCGTAATGATGATAACATTGTCATAATTATCCTAAAATTATCATGATCGGCGTAAGATTTTCATAATAGCTGTAAAATGCTCATCGTCGTGAAATTTTCATAAATGCCGTAAAATTCTCATAATTATCATAAAATGTTCATAATAATGCTGATCCAGTCGGAAGATGACATCCATCCCGTGGTAATTTTTCTCAGTCGGTATTGTAATTTCTGCGAAATATTTCTCTCCATTTATGCATCAGGTTCGTAGAGTTACCTGTCGCATTTGTTGATATAAGCAATACTTGCAAATCTTTCTTCAGAGCCAATTCGCATCTTCCCCAGGCGGTGGTCTTTCCGGGCAAGCAGCTATACTTGCTCGCGCACATGTACTTACCCTGTAATAGCACGGTGAGTGCGGTATTCGTTTCTGTACAACGGTTCGTAACGTTGAAATGTGTATTACCGGGACTAAGTATCATTCCGGGCCTCTCGCGGATAAGGTGGTCGGCTCGACGACGCGGAACTCCGGGACTACCGGGATCGAGGACGTTTCGTTGCGGTTCAGCGTCGGGGAAACTCTCGGTCCCGGTTATCTGTTAACAAACCCATAATCGTATTTGCAGTCCGCGCGGTTGTTCTCCGCCATTATCTTGTTGCCGACAAATGCACACGGTTCGAATCGACGTGGAGCGTGTACGGCCCACTCTGCCTTATCGACGGAGCGGGGCGCATGAAACGAAAGAGCTCACAGTCATGCAATTAGACGTTGAGTAGTACAAAGCGCAGCCGGGCAAAGTACCAAAAAATACATTGAAAAAAAAGTTCAAAGCATCAAGTCCTTTTTTGCTGGAAGTTTTTCTCAATTACTTTTCGCAATTAGGTTCATGGCGTTAAGCGTTACATAGGCTTTAAAAAATAGAGGTCCAAAGTAAATTTGCACATTCCTTATTCATTAGAATGTTGCGCATAGCTTTCTCTATGAGAAACTTCGTTGATCGATTTTGGCCTTCTCATAGTGGAAGCCATGGGCAAAATTGTAATAAATTACACTTCCTTGCGCAAATTACTTTGGACCTCAACCGACAGCGGTGGATGCGCGGTTGGCTCATCTTCACCCAGCTACGAGCGGAAAGACAATAAAATTTCGTCGTACAGCATCCACAATTTGCATTAGTTTCGATGCAAGAAGCGCCGCTGGGTCTCTCGTAGATATCGCGGTTCCTCCGGGACCGGCAGAGGTGGATCGAACGACCGGATGGATCGACGACGGTAGGATACTTCGAGGCCGAAGAGTCCTCGTCCGCCTCGTCTCGCCCACACGCCGCTTCGTTTGCGCTTCCTTCTGGCGCTTTCGCCTCCGTACCGAACCTCGTTGACCGCACGTGTGTGGGCTCGGGCTGCAATGGATTCGCGGACCGGGCGAAAACATATCGCGGTGCATCTTGTTATTAAAGCCCTCGTCAAACTTCACCGGAGCCGGATGAACACAATGGCCCGCGGTGAATAGCTTCGTGTCTGCAATTATTATTATTACCATTTTTTTTTTATTTTGCATTGCCGTTTTGGTCCATTCGGTATCGCTTATCGGGCAAAGGGAGAAAGCTGTGCATCCGCGCGAGGGCGAACGTGTGTAACTTTCTCAACGGAAGCCGCGCCTATCCTCAGCGTTCGCTAAATGATCGATTGACCCCGGACCTCGCAACGCTTCTATGCAGAAGTTTGCACGTGTGCGCACGGTGAGACCCGCACACACTGCGACCGTTGTACATATCGGGACCGCGGGATTGGAAAACTTAATTACCGGTGCAGTGGCTGCGCCTCACCTCGCGATGAAAGTTGCCGGTGGTTATACCGCGTTACTCGTAACCCAGTAACCTCGTGAATTCTGTATATCCAGCTGATTCGGATGGGAAAGAGTGTTTTTTTTTTTTTTTTTTCAATGATCGTTATCGGTTTATCCGAAAGT
Organism: Amblyteles armatorius; assembly: GCA_933228735.2. Lineage (NCBI taxonomy): Eukaryota > Metazoa > Arthropoda > Insecta > Hymenoptera > Ichneumonidae > Amblyteles > Amblyteles armatorius. The sequence continues at coordinate 19,798,392 of OW121687.1, read as the reverse complement.
CAAGAAACGCACGCATGAGACTGCAATACTCTCTTGTCTTGTGATCGGTTTAACTGGTCTGATTAGTGGACTTTTAGTGTTTTTCTTTTTCTTTTAATCATCTTTATACTTTGTGCAAAAGTCCAACTGAGAAGAAAAAACAATAAATTGAATTCCCGATTAGAAAGCATTCATTTTCAACTGCATGAAGTTCGTAAATGTGTGACCAGCAACTGCTGATGATTGTTTCTTTTACTGAGATTTTACACCCCTTTGAAAGATTCCGTTTAACGGAAGCTGAGCCAGTTTACCCTCAGTATGGATTGTCCTGTTGCTCTCAATATTCGCTTCTCAAAGCCACTTTTCAATGTGTATTTATTTTCAACATATTTTTTAAATTTACATAATGAAATGTACGTTCGACAACGCTTAATTACAAGTTTATTACAAGATAAAAGTTAGAACTGGCTGTAATTTAGTCTGCGCACTGACTAGTGATTAAAAGAACCCGAGACGGAAAACCTACGCCAGGGCATTCACAGCGAGAAAATGAAGAATTAAATTAGAAAGGAAATCGAGAAAGAAAGAAGAGAAACGAGCGGAGGCGGATCGGTTTAACTGGTTTGATTAATGGTCCGTTAGTGTTTTTTTTTTTAATCACCTTTACACTTTTGTGCAAAAATATAACTGAGAAGAAAAAATGACAAATAAAATTCCCGATCAGAAAGCATTAATTTTTAACTTCAAGAAGTCCGGAAATGCGTGACCAGTAACTGCTTCTGATGAATGTTTCTCTCAGTCATATTTCACACCCTGTTCCCTTCTTAAGAAAAAGTCGATTTAACAAAAGTCTGAGCCAGTTTTACCTCAATCCGGATTGTCTTGTTCTTCGCGCTTCTCAATGTTCATCAATTCACAAAATCTTATAGACACATTTTTTTTATTTACAAAATCAAATAAAAGTTCGGCGACTTTTAATTACAAGTTTATTGGAAGACAGAAGTTACAAGTGGCTGTAATTAAGTCTGCGCACCGACTAGAGGTGGAAAGAGCCCCGATCGTCGGAAAACCTACGCCAGGATATTCGTAGCGAGAAAATAAAAAAAAAAAAAAAATAAGGAAAAATAAGGAACAAAAAATTAGAAAGAAAATAGAGAAAGAAAGGAGAGAAACGAGCGGAGGCGGACAGGATTCCCGTCGCGCCCGCGAAGATCCAGTCCCGTGGGTATATTCAACACCGCTACGTATATGCAACACCGGCCGTACATGTATATGGTAAAGACTTCATGATTCGCCAGTACCGCGTTACACCAAGAGGATCGCGCGGCGTCGAGCTCCTTATAAGCGCGATACCCGCGAGCTCTCGGCAACCAGCCACGCCATTATTGTACATCGATGATTGTCAGTGAGCCCGTGCGACCGATATACGACCGTTCAATCATTGCCACAACATCGACTGCCCCCCCAAACTCGCGCGCTAAAAGTTACACCCATAAATCATCGACGCTCGTGAATCACATCGTCATCCCGCGCGGGAGCGACCGGACCCCGAGGCGACGTCGACGAACGGTCCTTGAAACAGTAATAATTCAGGCTGGCCGCGATCAGGGGAAGCCTTGGAATTTCAGGGAATTTTTAAAGCGCCAGGTAAATCGGGAAATTAAATATTCATCGGGGAAAATCCCTAAAGTGGGCTCTTAAAAAAAGTACTTGTTATTTTAGGTCCGAAATGTAGAAAAGTATATCGGTAGAACTATCGTAAGCCTTAAATAATTTGTATATATATTTATTTTTATTTTTTATGTGTGTTATCGAATCGTCGAGTGTATTTATTTTCTTAACTTCGTAAGTGTTCATCATCAAGGAATTCTTCATGCGCCAGGGAAGTCGGGAAATCAATTATTTGTCCAGAAAAACTCTTAAAGTGGTTAAAAAAAAAATAATTGTCATTTCAGGCCCGAAAGGTAGAAAAGTATAAAGGTAAAATTATCGTAAGCCTTAAATAAGCTGTACATATAGATTTTTTTTTTATATCGAATCGTCGAGTGTATTTGTTTTCTTAGCTTCGTGAGTATTCATATTGAGTGAAGGAGGAGGGCGGATGAGGGGAGGGAGTGTTCTGCCGCCTCACGTTCCGGTTTACAATCTTGTCACGATGTCTTTCGACGGAAAAGTGTTTCTCCGTGGAGCGTCGGGTGTGCCGCACACTCCGTGCGAAGGATTTTCTCGGAGAATGCGTAGACCGTGAGGGATTTCACACGAGAGACGTTGGCTTGGGCAACGAGTAATTATGCAGACGGGCCAGGCGGGTCGCTCGGTTCTTGACTTACTGACAGGCTCCGAGCTCTGGCTCGTGCTCAACCCGTACATAATGCTACGTGGATCGCTAATCGTGAAAAATGAAAGAATAAAAAATTACACAACCTTAATCGGTAACTTAAAAATATCTTTCGCATAAAATTCCAAAAGAATCCTTCATCAAAAAAGTAATTAACCGTGTTAATTTCGACTCGAAATAAGAGGATAATTTATCATCTGCTCGAGCACTTCGACTACCCCGCAATCCTCACCGTCGCGCCAGTTCCCTGTTTTACCGATCGAGCTGACTGCCTCAAGCAAGCTACAGGTAGACATCTATCGCCTCTCTCGGCATAGCCCACGTGCGTGCTCGCACGCCGCACCGAGATGACAGATAGACTTCACAATAACGAGTACCTACGCGCGAGATAAGCATTATCTGTCGTGCACAGCGTGAATCATCGCTCGACGGACAAAAGGCGGGTTTCACGTGGCGTGGATGTATTACGGGGTTGCTCGCCGTGGTGTTACATTCCTTAGTTCCCTGCACAGCCGATTTACAGTCGATCCAACAAGTACTTATCCTTCACATGCTAGGATAAGAAGATCGACCGAAAACCTGGTTTTTTCATTTTTTACTTCCCCATTTCTGCGCGTGTGACTTTCCTACTGATACGGTAAAAGACGTGAATATGACCCGTTCCATAAATCATTGATCCGCGTGCTAATTCGGATGGACCATATTTACCCCTTTGGTTCGTAATTATCCGACCGGTAACCGAGGATACTCCGAATCCGGCTCGTACTACAATAAAATAGTCGGATCATGTAATATGATGACATTAATTGTGTCATGAAATGAAAGAAAAAACGAAGGTTTGTCAATATTTTCGAATGGCGCGTTTATTTTTTCGGATTTTTCAGTTTCAATAATTCGTTATCCTGACGGTTCTTAAATAGCCGGTTTCGAGTATCGCAATGTTTCTCGGGCTTTTTACCCCTGCGCGAACTCTCGGTTATCTTTATGTTGTCGAGACGGCAACGAAATGCAGTTTGGAGTGCACCGGCGCATCGCCGCTGCGCTCACTCGTGTCTCTATACGCTGTATCTGCCGGCGAGGCAGCCAGCGATAGCCGCGAAACAATGAAAACCCCGAAGCGAATTCAAGAATGTTAAACGCTCGACGGGGTTGCCTCGTCCTCGCCTTTCCGAGGATCCTCAAGGCGCCTTCTTGCTCGATTTCGCTGCAAAATACTCTCCTCCGGAGCTACACGACGCTCTACGCCCCGCGATCGTTGGACTACATAAAACCGAGAGAGATTCTAAATATAGCCGGCAACAAGGAGAATGCAGTCTGCAGATATGATCAACAAAGTGGCGTACCCGACTGCTGGCTATTTTCCCCGACTACAACGTAGACTGGACCACGAGACTGCAGCCTTAAGTAATACCGGACAGTCGAATCCTATTTTTAGTCATTGTCTCACCTAATAATAACAGACAGTAAAATTACATAAATCGGACGGATTTGACAAAAAAAAATTAACAATAGACAATAAGAAAAAAAAATAGACAATAAAAAAAAACTCATTATTTTGTCTCCGTTCAGAATCTCACATTTAACAGCAAAAGAGCTTCATGTAAATTTAACGTACCCAAACCCTTTTTGCTAACGTGTGAAAAACGTAGACACGAAAAAAATTTTATGATTTATTTCCTCAAGAAAATTATGTGTATCAGATAAAAATGTACAATTATTTTTATAATAACACAGACAATTAAACACGCACAATTAAAAAAATTGTCCGTAGAACTAACAGTTGGTGAACAAACATTTTTCTAATGATTTTTTCCGAAGATAAAATTATTTATGTCTGATAAAAATATACAATTATTTTTTAAAGTGTATGCACACACGTTGCATCCGCACGACGGATGGCTGTGCGATTATCCCGCGCTCGGACGCACGCGCTCGCGCGAATTATCGTTGCGTCGTCCGATTGCGCAATCGTTACGAAAGCCAGGAGTCAGCGTGTCGGGAGTCACACTCGTTTTCGTTGCGTCTCCCTCGGAGCGGTGTCTCCTCGACGAGACGTTCTCGCTTCTCTTCCTTTCGTTTTTTTTTTATTTCATTTTTTTATTGCCCGCTCCCTCGTCCGCGGGTCTTTTGCTCTCGCGGCCGTCGCGGGTCTCACCTTTCGCCGCCGATGTTTTATGTTTTCGTTTATCGCTGACCTATCTCGTCGGCTCCGAAACAAACTCTCTCGCCTCGTCGATCTTTCTCCGGTCCCAGGCGTGCGTGACCACCGAGCAGACCGGCGAATTCGACCGCGGCCTGAGAGAGTCCGAGAGTACCTCGGAAGATCTTTGCGCACCGTCGTCAAGCTTTCCATTTTATTATTATTTTAATGTAAAGGTACCGACGCTCGGATGGTTGAGAGCTGGTCGGATTCCCAGGCGGAAAGAGAGCCCCGAAGCCTCTCGGATGAACTACATCGATCGACCCTTGCCTACACCTTCGATTCGTCCGACTACAAGCGATCTATCGCTCTCTGGAAACACTGTGGAAATTTCGAACCGGAAATTAGAAAACCCGAGTCCAAGATTCATACAGGATGTCACGTAACTTTGGGCACAAAGGTGCATCCTATAGCCCGTCCTACATGGATTCGTAATAGCGGACAAAGCCGCGGGACGGTGGAGAACAGACCGACGGAAGATTGAATACTGTGGGAAAATTGCGCTCAGCTGTTTATACGGCTCGAGCGTTTATGCCTCGCGTCGGTTTCGCGCGATTAACGCATTTAACTTCTGAGCCTCCTCTCGCGCCTCTGGGAATAATGACTGAAAAAAAATTAACGAAATTGGTGGATTGTTAATCTCGAAATAACAAAACCTCGACTTTCCGTTGACTTCGTGCGCCGCAGTCGGTGATAAAAACTGTAATCCATTTTTTATTTTTATTTTTCGAAAAATCTTGAACACTTAAAGTGAGTTGAAACATGCACCACGTGACATATGAGTGCAAGAGAGATACTTGCATTTTTTGAATCGATACCATGTAAGAATGGTTGACATTTGGGGTAAAAGTGTCTTCGGACGTGGTATTGAATTCTACATGAGCCAACACTCTGCTTTTTCGTGAAATGTCTGCCATCTCTGAATGTCATTTATTACAGTTTTTGTTACCAACTGAGCCTGTTTCGCGTCGCCCTAAGGTGATGTGGAATACCGCAGTCGGTAATAAAGACAGTAGGGGAGAGCGGGGCAAAATGGGACAGTGGGGCAAAACGGGATAATAGGGAAAAACGCAATTTGCCAATAAACTTTGATAGGTGGCGCTGGAAAATCCGGATGCATCGTTGGGACAAAATAGGGCATCCAAAACTTATTGGAAAACTGAGGTTTTCCAATAAATCTCTCCCCACTGTTCCGTTTTGCCCCACTGACCCATTTTGCCCCGCTCTCCCTTACTGAATGCCGTTTTAAGACCGCAGTCCGCCGAGGAAAAAGAAAATTGCCTTTCCCTGAGGAATCTGCAGACTGTGGCTTCTTTCTTTCTCGGCGGTCTGCGGTTTCGAAACGGCACTCAGTACAGTTTTTGTTACCAACTGGGCGCCGACCATGTGGGCTGGGGTTACACCACATAACTTTAAGGGCAGCATAGAAGATATTAGCATCTCCATCGACCACTCGCATAAACACCAAGAACTCTCGTTTACACGAAACCGTTTCGCGTCCTTCACTGAAAAAAAGGTCTAATGATAAAAAAAAATTATTTCAATTCTACTGATAATTCTTACAATTCCATGCGATACTGGAACATCAATGATATTGAAACACATTTTATCGTTTTAATTCCGTATGGAATTGTAAGAATTAGAAGTAGAATAAAAATAACAACATATTCGTTTGGCAGCCCACAAGCGAATTTTACTTGAGTCATTGATATTTTTTTTAGCGTTAAAAAAAATTAATTGCAGTTTTTTATTACTGACCGAGTCCAGGTTGGGTCGAAGAGCGGGATTTCCGCAAGATCGCCCGCCTATCGTCCGGGAACGTAGGGAAACCACGGAAAAGACGACCACTGGTCGAGCCACGTCGTTTTCAGCGTAAACGGCACGTCTAGAAAGACAAAACTAGATCAACGCCGCGAGTGGCAAAGATCCACTCTCCTTCGTTTTCCGGTCTCGCCTGCCGGTCCGAAGCGTCTTCGCGAAGTCCGTTAACGACGCGCTCTCGTTTCACCGCCGATCGCGTAACAGAGAAACGCCGGGAAAAAAATTTCGCGCGAAGGTGCGGAACAAGATCGTCGAGATCTTGCTCCCCCTGCAGTTGCATCGGACCCGACGCGAAAAACATGCTGAGGTACGCATTGACTGAAAAAATTGGCCGATCCCACCTTGGCTCTTTCGGGGAATCGAAGTAGAATCTTTCGTGTCACGCTACCGGGCTTACCCGCGTATAACAAGACCAATTACTATTTCTCTATAACGCCGTCATTATTCTCATTATATTTTCACCGAAGACACGCAGGTGGATAAATTCCCCGGTTCTCGGTGGTTCGGCTACGTTTTTTTTCTTTCCTTTTCCCGACGAAACGATTTTGGTCGGCCATCGATCAGCCATTCGAGCACCGGCGCGGAGAGTCACGGTGGCCTGGATAATCTCTGTGCGAAATGGGTCAGGTGTACACTGTTACGACGAACCTCGCGATCTTTGCTCGAACGCGGCCTTAGCTTCTTTGACGAATCGTCGCGGGTCATCTCCGAACTTATCCAGATTTTATTGTCAACGAACGATAAAAAAAAGCAAACGGTCTTCAATTTTTTACAGGCACTTCTTTTATCCTTTCCCTCACTCTTCTCTTCTCTTTGCACCCAGAGAAATCGTTTATTACATTTGAATAAATCAATGCATTCGAATTCCGATTCGAGGAGAGCGGGGCAAAATGGCCCAGCGGGGCAAAACGGGATAACGAGACCAAGCGCAATTTTCCAATAACTTTTAGATGGTGGCGATGATCGTCCCTGCCGCGAAACGGGGTCGAAAATCCGATGTATCGTTGGGACATAAATAGGGTATCAAAAAATAAGTTTTATCTGTTACGAAGAAATCTTTTCTCTTGGTGCGACGCGGCTCGATGACCCGGTGGACCCCCGGTACCCAATAAACGGGCCGCAGGTGCGGCTTCCGAACCTGTCGGTCCGTATCTCTATCGCGCGGTCGCCGGGACATAAACTCGCCGTATAGTTACAATTTAAATGCACCTCGATGCCGTAAAGCATTCCCGATAATTATCCGATTGGACGATATAAAATCCGATACGGATCTCTTCTCGTTTACAATCGTCGTTGCAAAACTTTATTGCCGAGTTGCCGGCAGTTTCAACGACCGCGACGCGCGCGGTCGCTTCCGGGTCGCGACGACGACGACGGGGACGATGAGTAATAAGGATGTATAAGAAAAGAGTCTCCGGGGGGGGGGGGGGGGGGGGGGGAGGATTCGGTCGACGACGTAACGCAATGTGCGCGCTCGCGGACCCGGCCCGTTGAACTTCGCTGTCGTTTAATTTCACCGTAAGAGTTCTTTCTCTCGCGTATATCTCTAGCCGGAGCGAGACGACCGCACCGATGTGGTCGGCGTTGCGGCTCCAGTGAATTATCGTCGAGCTCTTTGACACGAAAGCCCCGTTTTCTCTCGTACTTTCCTGTTTTGCCGCACGACTAGTCCGAGAGCCTTTCGATGCAGCGCGTAACGCGCGAACGCAACGGGGCAGACGAGGCGAGGCCGCTTTTGCGGCGTTACACTGAGCAAACCCGATGAGTGAACTTCGAAATGTGGCCAAGATTTTTTTTCGAGACGCCCTTTGGAAGCTCGAAGCACGGCGTTCCGCGTGTGGAGCGCGGTTGATGTGGAAGTATTCGTATCGATGATTCAACGGAAATACGTCACTTCCCGATAGTGCACATCGCTTTTCCGAACACGGCACGATAGAGAAATCTCATTTTTCGACCGGAAGTAATGTCTTACCGGAAATATGTCACTTACGTTTTGAAAATCTTATTGATATCATTCCGTGGCAGAATTGAGGTTTTACGCACGCCTCGCGTGCGTGCAAACCCTATTTTCACACTTCGTGAAATAAAAGTTTTTACGACACTCGTGCGAACGCACTAGTATCGTAATGTACTATTTTTGACGTCATACCGGAAATACGTCATGTTCGGATTGAAAATCTTATTTTTTTCACTGGAAATGACGTCGTGCCGGAAATAAGTCACTTTCGATCAAAAAATTGTATAATATAATTCAAATATATTAATAACGATACACGGAAGCGACAAGTTCCTCGTGCATTCGCTGCGGCGAGTGCACGTACTTACACCCGGTTTATCGTCCACGCGATCGGTCCCGCGTCTTCTCGTCACTCTCACGAGCGCCAAGGAGGCACAATGATACTCAATTGCCGGTTCATAACTTATTTTTCCATCGTTCGAGAGACACACTCGCCGGCGATTTCACCGTGTAAGGATCTCGGCTCTCGCTCGTCATCGTTATTATACCGGAGCGCTTGTCATTCCCGCGCGGCATACAGTGTATGCACTCTACGCACAGTACGACGGCAGACGTACCCGCGGCGGCGTTGATGTACCATGGATAATTGGCAGGAAGACTTTCGGAATCTTCAAGCGCTCTCGCCAGGCCGGCGCAATTGTTTTGTGTACACGAGTATCGTCCAGTCTTACTCTCGAATCGTTGACCGTTAACGTCTTCCTCGCTCTCGTAACTGTCAAAGCGACGGGAGAGACATGTAAAGTACTTTCCTTCGTCAAGATCGAGAGTAGTCGTCTCTATATATATACATAAATAGTTGTTTTCTTTTTTTGTCATCTTTAGAAAATGAGAGTTTTAAACCGAAAACAATTGAACATTTTTATTTTTATTTTTATAGATAGATAAAATAAAAATGCAGGGCACTTTCTGGCACTTTACGCCTCGTGCCGCCCTTCGATACAAACGAGATCTTACATTCTGACAAATGTGGGCTGTCCAATGTGTACTGGGTTGAAAAAAAAAGAAAGTTGAACTTGAGACAATTTTGGAGCCTCGTTGGAGTTCCCACATTGTGAATGCCCAAATACGCTAAATATGTGTTCTTTTGATTTTAGTAACGCGATATTCCTTTGGCAATAAATATATCGACTGGTCGATACTCCGTCGATTTACGGTGCATAACAAACTGCTGGATCACGGATCGCAGAGAAATGCAATCGCATGTAATTCAAACTCGACGGATTTGCACGCTTTATTAAGATGATTACCCACATCAAACTTGTGACTCACGCAACTATTTTTATCTTACAAAAGTGAAAGTAACGCTGCAAACACTATGAACTGCGTGAATTCGCAAGATTATAGCGAATAGTATAACGTATCGCTGGCAATGGTTTCCTATCGACAGGAAATGTACAGATCGGAATAAAAAAATTGCAAGATTTTTTACCGTCCATGCGTTACATTGAATTGAGTTTGCCAGTTTTTGTATAAAAACTTCCAGTTCGGTACATTAAATTTTTTTTACGCTGCAAGTATATAGTATCGGATATATTTCTGCTACATCATCAATTACCGAAGGATCCACTGTAGAGAAACAGAATGAACAAGTGCTTGATTCCGTAAGACAAAACCTGTCCAAAGCTCTTCTCGATCGTGTTTAATGGAGCCGCGATAGTTTTTATGCGCCCCTGGCCGACCTTGCATCAGAGATTGCAACCGGATGCGGCGCCTCGACTCACCGACCTTACACCGACATGTCTCTCCTCTTCTCCTTCCTCCCACCTTTCTCGTTCGTCTCCTTGCACTCCTCGCACCGGCTATTACTCAGTCCCTTCTCCGAGCGAGTTAGTCATCATTTTATTTCACTTCATTTCAATTCATTTCATTTCAAAATTTATTGCCGATGCTATGCATTTATACAGTTATCGTCTTATACTAATTTTATACCTAATGATAATTATACAGATTGATGAAGAGTCCGAGCGGTACCATCTGCCAAAAAAAAATCAACCAAATGGGAGGTGCTGTAAATACTGTTTTTATGCAATAATAATTCCAAACTGTTGTTAACAAATTAACGATGAAAATAATTGTTCGACAAATCACCCGACAACTTAACTAATTCTTTCCCTAAAAACGATTCGTTCATTTTTCTGAATACGTATGATTTCTTTTCTGAATTTTTTGTAATCTTTGATAATCGCGTTTTTCCTATAGAAATTCTATGGAAAATTGCGTAAAAAAAAACCCAATTTTCAAAGATTAAAAAAAAATCTGAAAAAATTCATACGTATTCAGAAAAATAAACGAATTATTTTTATGAATCCAAATACTTACGTTGCCGAGTAATTTTTTGGATAAAAAATTCGAATTATTATTTCACAAAAAGAATCTTACTCGATTATTTTCAGATTTTTCATCCCATCGAGGAGTGTCCGAAATTTTCTCTGAAACTCGCTCTGAAACTAATGCTCGCACTATCTAAAGCCCATATTTTATTTTACTCACCTTAAATACAAAATTTTAATTTTCCTTTCGATTTTATAATGTGTTGCAGCAGTGCGGGAGTGGACCGACGGAGGGCGGAGTGGTGTCGAGCGACGGCGTTGGCATGGACTGCATGCCCCTGCGGCCAGGACCGTTCCACTACCTGATAAGCGAGCAGGCCAAGTCCTTGGTCGCGCTGCAGGAGCTCCAGAATGAGGTCGGCGCTCTACTCGAGTTTCGGGACCTCGTCATCGAGACGTTCCCAAACCTCAGGCACAAGATGGCCGCCTCGTCGTCGTCCTCAACGGTGGCGTCCGTGATGTCGTCCTCGCAGACGTCGTCGCACATACCGTTGCCGCTTGCGAGCCCGTCGTCGCGTAGGATAAGCGAATGGGAGCCGGGGAAGGTGAGGAGACGAGTGCCGGCCCGGGAGGGCGAATCGTCGGCCTCGTCGTTGCCGAGGAGTCGGAGCAATTCGCACAGCGGCGGTAGCAAGAACAGCGCGACGGTCCAGGACTCGGGTTTCAGCACGGAGACGTCGTCGAAGGACAGCGCCTCGACGGCCATACCTCGACCGGCGAGCCCGAGGCCGGTGCTGGACGAGGCCGAGGACGAGCTCTGGAACCTCCTGGACGTCATCCACCGAAAGGGCATAAGGTTGAGAGAGGAGGTCGAGTCGCTCCAGGGCAGGCTCGAGAGCGTCGCTCCGGAGGAGCTCGGCATATCGAGCGACGTCCTCGAGGCCGTGAGGAACGTCACGGGAACCGTTGAGACTGAAGACCCCGAGAGGAACGACGACGACCGCGACGGCGACGACGAGAGAAAACTTCGGGACTCCGGCGAGGACAAGGCGCCCGAAGAGGAGGCGGCGCAGCTCAACGTCCTCAGGAGAGAGAAGGAACAGTTGCTGGACAAAGTCGCCGAGCTCGAGGCCGAGACGATATCGAGCCGGGCGCGGGCTCAGGAGCTTCAGACCGAGCTGGCCGCTCTCGCGGCGCTGCGAAACGGCCTCGAGGATCGATTGCGTTCGGTACTGGAGACGAGAAACGAGATACTTACACCCGGCACACAGAGAAAGCAGCCGTCCTTGGCGCAGACCAGCACGCCTATCACGTCGCCTAAGGGTGGCGGTGTTAATATAAGAAGCAGCAAGTCATCGGCGTTCGCGACGGTCGTATCGTCGTCGTCCGCGTCGTCGTCCGGGCCGTCGTGCAAAGCTCACAAGAACAGGTTTAGAACGAGAACCATAGAGAAGAACGTCCTTGCTAATGGGGCTGTCCAACCTCTCGAGCTCGAGCTCGATCCCGAAGTCGCCGCACAAGAGAGAAGAATAAGACTTGGCGCTCTCGACTCGGTACTGATATCTCCTACGCGGGTCGCTCACGTCGGGAGCGTCGACAGAGTCAAGATCGCCGCTATACTCCGCGAACACTCGTCACTTGAACTTCAACGGCACCTCATTACCTCCACCGTACATAATCAGGTAACGGAGACGGTTCTATTGTTTTTTTTTTTTTTTTTTTCATTTTTATTTCGGAGGGTCGATGGTAATCGAGATTTTTTTATTATTATTATTATTATTTTCGCAGTGCCTTCAGAAGAGACTTGACGAGGTGGAAAAGAGCACGGAGACGCTGTCCGAGCGGCTCGACAAGGCGCGGGAGGAGAACGACGACCTGAGATTTCAGGTGAGATTTATTGCTGTACGGGTCTTCGGTGCGTATCGGAGTCGAGCCAGACAGCCTTCGAGACATTGGCAACGAAGTTCTACCAGACTCGTCTGTTCGTACCTTCGAGACCCGACAGTATTTTTACTGTTTATTGTTTATTCCTGATAATAACAGTGTCCGATGTGTTTCAGCTGGAGGAGAGAAACATCGAGTTGGAAGGTACCCGAGCCCGGGTGCGAGTGTTGGAGAGGCTCCAACAGAGGCCACCGACGGAAGCGGACCCGGACGGGGAGCCGGATTCGGAGCCGAGATGCGAGCCGAGCTGTCCCGAGCCGGGCAGCAGCACCGAGTCGGCTCGCGATCATCACCAAGCCGCCGAGGTGAAGCCCTCGCCTCGGAGACGTCCTAGTCGAATACCCTTGCCCGGCTCGTGCAGCAAAGCCACGGCGCCGAAGCCACCCGGAGCCGGCAACAAGAACGACAGCCGAGAGTCTCTCAAGTCGTCGCTCAAGTCGCTGACGACGAGGCCACCGAGAGACTCGAGCCGCGACAGCAACACGGGAACCAAGTCGTCGCTCTCGAGAGGAATCCCGAGGGATTCGAGCCGGGAGTCGCTGAACAAACAGAGCCTCCAGAAGAGCGGCGGAAAGGAGGCGAGCAGGGAATCGCTCAACCGCTCCCTGCCGCGCAACAACAACTCGAATCGCGACTCGCTCAACAAATCCTCGTCGTTGTCCCGCGCACGCGACTCGCTCGAATCGAGCAACAGTCCGAGTAACAATAACAATGTCCCACCGGGCACTCCGCCCCGTCGACCACCCGCTCCTGCTCGCCGGTCCCAGAGCCTGGCAAGAGTCTCCGTCGATACCGACACCGGCAAGGTACGACCACCGAAGCTCTCCTTCTGGAACTGGATGAAGTAGCCGTTCTTTAAACGGGCCCGTTACGGCTACTCCGGGCCCGACGATGACGCGCGTTAAACGATTCTCTTTAGAAGCTTCAGCTGCAAAACTTCGGGGATCGTCCACAATGTTTAACGAACTTCTGCCTATCGTCCACGAGCCCGCCGTTGAAACCACATTACCGATACCGAACCTAGTGCGGTACAATGACGGATCGTAGCCAAAAGAACATCTCTTTTTTTTCGAAAAATCTACGGATATTTCTTAAACTCTCTCTCTCTCTGTCTGTTGCTGCTGTTACTAATAGGCGAGCGGATCACCGCTTCCGATTACCTACCACTGGGGTTCTCGACTTTTTGTTGCGAACATTCGTTTCCGTCACTGGGGACAATTTTTTTTTTTTTGTTACTGAGATGAGAATCGTGAAAACAAAAAATTAATTGACACAGAAGTAGCTTTTTCGTAGCACATTGACGTTAAAAAGTTTAACGAATTTGTTGAAAATTGTACTAGAGCGCCAGTGGTTGGATTCTTTTTCGATGTCTGCACCGAGGAAAAACCGTCAGAAGTTATCGCTATTGCAAGGACCGCATTATTCGGTAGTTCATAATTGTTCATGCGTAATGAAGCTAAAAAAAAAACATTAGGTAATTAAATTCACGATTCTGGAAAGAATACTACAAAAGAACAGTGCTGTCCTACGGAGCCACATTATTTTGCTAAAACTTCAATCGGCCGAATCGACGTATGGCCGAAAATCATTTGTCGGAACGCACTTCTACCGAATCATCACACTTCTGAAACTTTATTTTGACGTATTGTCAAGAATGCTGTATCTTTATTATTTCGAATCGTCAAAATACCGAAACATAATTTTTTCGTAGTTCGGCCGGTTACTATTTCCAAAGACTAACGTTTGCCGAAACGAACACACGGAATAGTAAAGTTTCGGAAATTTGACGATTCGAAGAGAAATCAAGATTGAGCAGTTTGACAATTCGGAAAAGTGAAGTTCCTGGAGTTTGTTGACCCGGAAGAAGTACGTGTTTGCCTCATATAATTTTCGGCCGATTGAAGTTTCGTCTGAATAATTTGGCTCCGTGCCCGTACACAACGGTAAAACAAAAACAATGGACTGACCATTTTTCTCCGTGTAGACTTCCGAATGTAATCCGCGCGCGTCTATTACTAACGTCTCTCGTAGACAAAAAAAAAAAAAAATCGTACCGGCACACGAATATTCGCGGTACGCGTTCTCCCACTCGTACTAGTCCGTAAAACTTTTTATACTACAAACAACTACTACTATTAATATGGTATTAACTCTAGTGTCGTCCGACCGTCATTAACTACAACGGTTCACACATCTCCACAATCTGTCCCTCTCAATGATTTCCAAATTTTTTCCACCGCCCTGGAGCTGACGCCGTCCTCTATCCATTTCTGGTCTACATTTCTCGAATTAATTCCTCCCACTTTTTGTACTCGTATCCAATCTACCGATCCGCAAACTATCGTCAATGAACACTTTCCGTTCATTGGCGTGTGCAGTTCCATGTCTTGTCAAACTACCAATCGACCGATCATCCAATTTTACTACCGCTACTACCGAAAAGTCTGATCTGGAGCGCAGGCGAGCGTGCGTTCGAGGCCCGCCCCCTGGCCGTCCAATACGAAAATGGCCCCTTCTCGCGTCCGTCGGTCTCTCGTAAGTTATGCTTCTTTTATTATCATTTGCTTCAAAGCTTCTTCTCTTCTGGATGTGGTGCGAGAGCTGTGAGCTGCCTGTGCCCGTAGACACCACAAATTCGAACTCTCAACAACCAGTAGTGCGGTAGTACCCTACCTCGATTACGTTTTTATTTATTTATTTATTCATTTATTTATTTATTTATTTATTTACTCATCATTATTTATTTCTCATGTATGCACGGCGCACGCGGTTAAGAGTATTATGAGTGAAGGGAAAAAGGGGTTGGTCGAGTCAGTAGATGCGGTAAGGTCTTCTCACGACTGAACACGACATTTCACGCTGTTATGGTTTCGGATAAACAACACACGCCTCTATTTTTTAATATTAATTATTTCCTCGACGACTCTTCGCTTCGCTGTTGGCTATTCTGGTTTTTTTTATTGATAATTCTGTTCCAAGGGTATTACTTTAAGGAGTAATCCACTGGCCTGTACGCTCTCTGTGCCGCGAGTTGGATAATGCATGGGCGGGTAACACGATCGCGTGAGGGGCTGATTTGTATATCCAAACATCACGATTTCACATCGTCTTCTATCCTCACAAGGACGACACGAATCCTCATAAATTATTAACACTGCCCAAAGCAACCGGGAAGATTTTTTCTTTCTTTTTTTTTTTTTTTTATTGGACGCGAGTTGTCTATTCGGTTACCGTGTGCAGAGTTGCCTGTGTTGTCTCGAGTCTATGCATATTATTACGTACATATACATATATATATCTATATCTTTATATTTGTTCATTTTACTTTTACCGGCACGCACACACATTCACAAGATCCAATGTTTACGATCGCACCAGTGACGTGTACTGTACACTATATTGCCGACTCTCACGCTCCACCAAGCAATCTACCTCTAGACGTAGTTTTTTTTTTCCTATAATTTTTCACATTTTTAAATCTTTGAGTATTTATTGGTTTGCTCTGTATGATTTGCGCAAGTTGTTTTTTTTGTTTATTTTTTTATTCACTTTTCTTTGCCAGTCCCTATATTTTGCCTGACATATATGCGGACATAGAAACGAGAATTACCAATGTGTATAATTAATAATAACGTGATCGAATCGACCACACGCTTACCTGCTTGGCCTGCGGTTCGCCGCCCATCCCACGTCCGGGGCTCTCCACAACTAAACACCCTGTCTCACAGGATAATTATATCGAGTGCTTCGAACCCATTTGACACTTTGTGCTGAGACACGGCGATCGACGATAAGGGCACTGCGAAATCACCTCCGAATCCGGCTCGTAATTGACGACTAACAAAATGTATCACACTCATTTTTTTTTTTTTTTTTGTCGTGAACGTAGTATCGACATAGTTTTACATTCCAATCACATTCTTTTCCGATCCAATTTTGAATTGTCTTAAATTTTCGGTTGAATTTTGAATTTCGATTGTGGTTATTTTTTTTTTTTCATTGACAAAGTACATCGGTTTATCAGGAAATTGGGGTCGTTTACCTCAGAAGTCGATGTGAAAATATCTTTATCGAATCTTTCCGACTGAACTGCAACTAATCCCCTTAAGATTGACGAATCGCATTGTCAATCGGAGCCCGATGAATCGATAACGCTGTCTTGTCAATGTCACGAAGTGATCAAATGGATTCGCAACGATCTGCGTTGCAAATCGTCACGAAAAAAAAATCTCTGTTTTCGTCGGGTGGCTTAAATTTATCGCGTAAAAGAAATATTGCAAGATATTACGGACGGGGCAAGAACTGATATACACGGTGCCTGATTGATTAACGATATTGAAATTGGTTTTTCAGGGTTTCACGACTGACCCGCCGAGCTCCTGGTGTTCGTCGAGCAGCAGTTTCCGGCACAGCGAGTCGTCGCTCTATCCGGATTCACTCAACCAAGAGACAACGTCCGCAACCGGATCGACCCGCGTCGAGTTCATTCTCGGATCACCGACGAGACGCTTCAGGCCAAATTCCGCCTGGCCTTCGCGATACTTCGACAGCATCAATTCGACCGCTATGGCAGCCGAGAGCCTCATGACCGACGAATTTCCGCTGAGACGAGGCGAGGCACTCGCCGAATGCGATTCCCTCGAATGTCATCCAATTTCCAGCGAAGGCTAAGAGAATTGTATAGAAAAAAAACCAACTGAAAATGATTCGATGGTCCTATCGCAGCTATGAATCGATGACTGATCGCGTGAATGACCTAGAAAAAAAGAGCTGAAAACCAGCTAATTCACGAATCGTTAATTGTTGCGCTGGCGTTTTAACTTTTTATTTTTTGTTATTATTTTTTTCTCGATCTTTTTGAACCATTCCCACGCGTTAACTTAAGAAGGTTCGAACATCAGTTTGAATCCGAGATACGGGGCTGCATTTTTTTGAATACTTCAATCGCATAGTCTTCGTGATTGCTAAACTTCAAAGATATTCGAAGAAGATTTACAAAAATTATCGAAGTTTAACTATACCTAGATGCATCGACGCTTTCGTCATCATGGATTTTCAGTTTATTAGACGAAACAGAAATAAAAATTATGATTTTCGATCCTCCTTAAGCTTCCATCGAGCACGGGCCAATCGTCAAGAATCAGTTTGCCTCGCAAACTTCGAATTACTTGAAACGGAGTCGGTAATCACAAAAAACTGTCAGATTACCGAACGATATAATATAATCACCACGATCCACGAACAATTTCCATGTGTTTAGCACTTTAGTTCTACGCATACATTTATGTTATTATTGTTATTTTTATATCAATCAGGCTGTGTCCCATCTGTTGGTTTGATTCAACGATGTATCGTCGCTGAGGCAGAGCGCGGCGCGATCGTCGACGCAGAGATCTCGAAGTTTCTCACGTCGCTCGCGGCAATCTTCGCCAAAAGCTATTTACTTCTCCCTATTATTATTTTCATCATTGTTATTATTATTTTTGTTAAAATAAGAAAATTCGACCAGCGGAAACGTATGGAGCAACAGTCGTACGGGTGGTTTTATCATTCCACGTTGCAAATCTCAATCGTTTCGATGCTGCATTCCGATATGATTTTTTTGCGTATATACTCGCGTTGTGATTATATTGTATGTTTTTTTATTACTATTTATTCTTCATTGTCGTTGCTAGAGCGTGTTGATTTGAGTTCGAATTGTGGGCGCCTGTGGACAGACGATGATGCGTTTTTTATTAGTTATTTTTTAATATAAAAAATGCGAGACGAAAATGAGCGTGGGATCGAATCTCCAGTCTTGCGAATGAATTTTCAAGATTATTTGTGAATATTGTACATATCAACGAGCGATCTAATCTATACGATGTTACGATCACTCGGTCCTACAATTTCCGGCGAAGACCGACTATCGCAGCATTTTTTTCTCGATACACAACATAAGAAATCGAGAGTTATTAGTTAGTAGTCACGTCACTCTTTGTTTCACGCCTGCGTTTGCCGGGTCAGCGTCGGCGATATCCTCGGGAGTGATATTCGCGTGATCACCAAACTGATTTCTGTATAAACTGAAAGTGACTTGGAGAACACACTATGTACTACACAGTTCCTTGCTTCAACCAATTTATTGTATTCATTATATAGAACGAAAGGAAGTAAAAAAAAAAACGAATAAAAATAAAACAATGACAATGATGAATTTATCACAGAGAAAACTGTGATCTAGTTGTAAATACGGACTCGTGTAAGCGTTCGACGCGATCTCAGTTCGAGGCGAGAAAATTAAATCCAATAACTGCTGCAAGAAAGAAAGTGTATTTTTGTTTTCCTGTCAGCCAGCAGTCCTTTTCTAGTTAACATAACGTTTACTGTTTATCATAATTACAATTTTGCAATTATGCATTTACAATTTTCTTATTTTTTCTCGAATATTATTTCGAAAATTACGATTCTGTGGTTGAGTGAGTTCTGTAATCGTTCGAGTCACCCTGGAACTGTCCCGAAGAATTCGCTCCAACGAGTCGACAAACTCGTGGCTCGAATTGAGGTCTCGTCGCTTTTGCGATACGCGTCATCACTAATTTGTGATTAAAGTAGATAAGATAATAGGACTGATAGGACATTACTTTTTGCGCTAGTGCCTGGATTACATGGAACGATATGGAAACTGCACTGAAAAAAACAATCATAGCGATTGCGTCTTTGTAGTCGTTTTTTTTTTTTTAATTTTGTTCCCTGTGTTTTCTCATCTCGTCCGTCGTTTGTTACGATAATCTATGAAAAATAACAATAAAGAAAACAATAACAGAGAGCGGCACAGAGCGCAGTGAAAAATAAAATAAAAAATGCTCAGATACTATAATTATTCTGTGCAGCCGGTGGACTCTGGTGCCTCTGAGGCGGGTCATCAGCCGCCGTCTACTGGAGGCTATTATTTTTATACGCTAATTGCGACTAATAATGTCGAGTGGTAAAAGAAAAAAAAAATTGAGTGAAACAGGCTGCCCTGGCGTAAGCAGCTTCCTTCTTCGACGTTCAGGGTTCGTTGTATTATTATATTATATTATACATATAGTATATTGCAATGTCTCATACGAAAAAAGACATTTTATCAATGTACGATTATTATAGTATCGATAACGAAAAAAAGCAAGCGAAACGTACCCTGAATGCGAATATACATGTACCCCACACAGGCAGAAGAAAATCGGACAGATTCTTGTACATAAATTGAACGACGTCGTGAAAAAAATATTTAAATAGCTGTTAATGTAAATAAATTACAATGTAACGAATGCGCGATAACGTGATAGGATTAATAAAATGAAATTACATATACATCGGAGTATTTCCTTCGAGTGTGAAAAACATTTTTTTTTTACGAAAGATAAATTAAAAGCGTCGATCCATTGATAACTCTTTTTTATCGAGACTGCCGATTACGGGATTAATAACGGGATTACCGCTATCGTAAGCGACGACGAGTGGACGACAATATTTCTGCACAGCCACCCGCGCCGATACACATCTGAACAAATGCGACGCAGATCTAAAGCGTACCATGCAATCTGCATTGCCCGCATCTCGTATTGGGATGAAAAGAAAGAAACCGCGATGACGACCGAAGTCGTTAAGCGCCGAGCCGCTTGTCGGTGAACCTTCGAGTGTCTAATTAGGATTGGACTTTTTCTTATTTTTCTTCAGAAATCCTTGCGATCGCCGTTCCGGCTCTAGGAACACTCGTTCTGCAGCTCTACTTCAGCAAGATCCTATCTAATGTATGATCGAGACAAGCTACTCCGTTTCGCGTTCAGTAGCTCGGTCGCCCCCGTAGCCGTACAAGGTGTCGTTCGATATAGGACCAAACTCGATCAACCTGTTAACGAATCTGTCCTTGACTCAAATGTTCACCTCGTTATTCCGAGAACGAAATATTGGGAACAAAAAAATTAACAAAACAAAAACAAATGTTGTTCAGACGAAACCTAATTGGCTTTACGTTGATTGATTCTAAACAAAAAAAACTCGATTTTACACACCGAACCTTTTCTACCTCCACACGTCGGCTTTGCACGATCGAGCTCACAGATCTCAAACTTTTATGCCAATTTTGCCGCCACCCTTGGCGCACATTTTATTTGGGTCTTATTTATATTTTGGAATGTTGCTTGTTAAGTTCAAAGATATTCCTCTGCGAGCCCCACGGAATGCAGGAAATACGTCACTTCCAGTTGAACAATGAGATTTTCAAAGCGGAAGTGGCGTATTTCCCGTATGGCGTCACTTCCTGTCCAAAAATACATTTTCAAACCGTAAGTGACGTATTTCCGGTATGACGTCACTTCGTGTCGAAAAATGAACATTTCAAACTAGGTAATCTAAATTGTCGGTTTTTAAATTCCATAGGGAAGGCACGAAGCCTCTGAGCTACAACACCCGCTAAGTATATTTATATCAACAAGATCGTACTTCTCGTAACAGCGGTTGTTGCGTCTTTGTGACGCATCCGTGCCCTACATTCGAGCGATAAGATATATTGTGTACACGTCGGAGTAAACTTTCCAAGAAGAATTGATACCGTTTCAACCAATTCAATGAAAATTCAATTCGCACGTGTCAAATGCGGTCTCCAGATACGCGATTTACGACAGTCAAGTTTTCATTGGCGATGCGCGAATGTTTCAATAAGACTTACCTTACCAATCAATTCGTATCCATTCTTTCGCGTGGATAAGTATTTTATCGTTTTATCATACAAGGCGATATCTATCGAAGGATAAGAAACTGAATATCCGTGTGTTTGAATGTCACTTTTCTTTACAATTTTTTAAGTTATTGGGACAATCAAGAGATAAGACATAATTGTTTATACTGATTTACCGATTGTGTCTGGATTCCATCTACTTATTATTTTCATCTCTCGACTATCGCGCTATCAGTTCCAATCGAGGCTCTTATGGTCTAATAGAAAATTCTTGTTTTGCTCTTTCGATGATGATAAAATTCCACTGCGAGCTTTAGAGTTGTCCCATTAGGCACTACGAATAGAAAATGTTAACAAATATTTACTACATGAATTTGGGATCGTTTCGGGAGTGCACTTTTTTCTCGATTTCTTTCGCTGATATTTGGAGCTCGCGGAGCAGTCCGCGTCGATTTCATGAGTCTTTTGCGAGGATTATCAACGTGGCGCAGATTTCATACCATCGGTGAATCGCCAAGCGTGTCGTGGCCGTTCGTGTCATATCGACCAAGGTTCCGAGGCGCGAGCATATGGGTTTGGGGTCAAGAACGTTTTCGCAATCGTCGCGCTCAGCCTGTTGCATCGCGCCGGTTACCATTTTTGTAATTTCATTTAATTCGGCATTCTTTTACTTATTCACATTTTTTAAAATTTTATCGAAAATCCCATCGACCGGCACGTATTTTACCGATAATCGGAGAAAATCAATTCGGCCAGAAAAATTGGCTGAAGAAAAGATGTTGCCGGAAATAAAATATTTCTAGCCTTCCTCTTAGCTGCCGAGAATAATGAGTAGGACGTGAAGATGCCACATGAATATATGATTTTGCGGAAATAAGTTTAAAAAAAAAAAAATGACAATCTAGATTTCCTCGAAGAATGAAATCATATCGTCAGTTTATCAATTTTAACCTTCGACTCGTTCCTGTCGAGCATAATAAAATATATTCGGCCGTTCTTTTCGCTTGTTTCGCGGAAAGTTCCTCTTCCATTCAAACCGAATAAATGATTTTGCCACTATATATATTCAAAAAATATGACGATCTAGATTTCTTCGAAGAATGAAACCATGTCATCATTTGATGAATTTTAACCTTCGGCTCGGACCTGTCGAGCATAGCAAAAGATATTCGGCCGTTCTTTTCGCTTGTCTCGCGAAAAGTTCCTTTTTTCGTTCGAACTGACGTCACAGCGCGGAGGCAAGAAGATGCGCGTTCGCGATTATTCTCGCCGCGTGCACGAACCTCGCGTCAGCCTCTGACATTCGAGGCGAGGCAGCCGCTCCCCGCCGCTGGAGAACGGATATCGTCTGAGACCTGGTAGCCGGATTTTCCTCCCGGAAGGGACCTTGCGACGCTCGACCTCTCGCTCTCGAAGCTCGGCCGCTTCTGCGTGACATGGATGAGAAGTATAGGCAAATCGTTATTCTCGCTGGCCGAACGACGATTATTCGTTCATAATCTCGAACTGCAGTCGCATCGCGTTGCAACCTTTTCTCCGATCGATTATCTTGCAGCGCCGCCTCGAGGGTTGAGAGAAAGGCGGAAAGACCGGTAGGCGCGCGAAACCCGAAGGACGATGTCGAGGCGATCGACGGGGGAGGACGAGTCATGCTCGACGAGTACGATCCCTTCGCCGCTCGTTCGCCGAGCCAACAGAACACGTAAGACTTTGAATAGAGGCGGGAAGCGTGCATTGATTTATTTGCGATGCAACAGATAAGAATTAACACGGCACGCGACGATGAGTTTGTGAGCATAAT
Source organism: Amblyteles armatorius (assembly GCA_933228735.2). Taxonomy (NCBI): domain Eukaryota; kingdom Metazoa; phylum Arthropoda; class Insecta; order Hymenoptera; family Ichneumonidae; genus Amblyteles; species Amblyteles armatorius. The sequence goes on along the minus strand of OW121687.1, from coordinate 19,775,321 downwards.
TTGCGGATGACCTTTGGAGAGGAGGAAATAAAATATAGTCAAGAATATTGATAGATAATAAATCAGTGATCCATGGACTAGGCTTCGATGCTCACCCTAAATTGTTATCCTCAAGTTTTACCCTAAATTTGTACCCTAAATTTATACCCTAAATTTTGACCCTACATTTTACCTTACATTTTTACCCTACATTTTTAACCTACATTTTTAACCTACATTTTTAACCTACATTTAAGTGGCAATTCCGAACGACATGGATGATGCAAATTATTCTACGAACAAAAATCGCTGTACACAGTCATCGAGGAAACAAATGAGATTCGACAATCGTCGATCGAAAAATTGATTCGCCCGAAATCTTCCTCAATTGCATGAATTCGCAGAATCCAAAGTATTTATCGTGTGAATCTCGTGAGGTGAGATTGAATGCGACAACCGTAGGCTTAAGAAATCTCTGCGGATATCTCAGGAATGGAACGACAAGAAATCGAGTATCGTAAGATACGGCAGTAACGAAAGAATTCAATGTAAAACGATCTATCTCTTCGACACAATTTTTTTTGTTACATTTTTCCTTTTTCAATTATTATAGTTATTATATATCAACCGTCCCCTCGGTTTTATTGCGACAGATGCGTGTAACCGATTTATCGTTCGCCTCCTCATACGCGTGCGCCAGGGTGTCTCCGATGTACAAACAGGGATCGCAAACACGACTGCGCTTTTTAAAAATTCTTATTAATTTTTTTTCATTTTTTATTTCGACAGAGACTTTGCAGTGTTTATGCACTTGCTGAAGGCCTCGGTCGGTAGCGGGATACTCTTTCTGCCCCACGCCTTCAGGCGAACTGGATATGTGTCCGCCGTCGTGTGCAGTTTCGTCATCGGTCTGATAAGCTGCCACACCGCGGTACTGACGGTAAGTGCAGCGCGGTAGCCGAACAACTTTGTTATCGCGACTCCCCAACAATCCTCGTCGATATGCCCGACCGGTGAATACAACATGTTGCACAGACCGACGAGAAAATAATACCGCACTTTATCACGTGAAATTCCAACGACATATCAATATTGACTCGTGCAAGATACCGAGACGCAATCGTCGTCTTCGGTCTGGGATACTCGATCGATCAACCCCGAGTCATTGATACGGAGACTCGAATTTCACCGCGATCCTGCATTAACGACTATTCGATCGATTATCTACATCTCGGAGAGAGCTCGGTCTCGTGATCTCACTTTTATCCGCCTGCAAATTTTTTACCTTTGGATTCATGAATGAATTCGTGTTTTCAGGGATTTATTTTAATATTTTTTTCTTCATTTTTTTAGATGTTATTAATAGAGGCACACGCGAATGTAACGTATGAGGTACGCGCAGAGTTCGCGAATTAGCGCAACGGCGGCGCGAAACATTGTTGACGCTTGATTAAATATTCGATAAATCTCATTTATATCGGGCTGCAAATGTTTGCATTCGGATTCATGAATGAATTCGTATTTCCAGGGGTTTATTTTGTTGTTTAATTTTTTTTTTTCATCAATTGAGGGACACAGGAATATAACATACGAGGTACGCGCAGAGTTCGCGCGTTTGCGCTTGGCGCCGCGAAACGTTATTGACGCTTGATTAAATATTCGAAAGATCATCGACCAGCGAAGCTCGCAACTCGAATAGAGTCCCGGGGCAGTGCGGGCTGGTTATGGATTTTATCGTAAACGACGGGAACACTTTGGGGCCCGGGCATTTTTTTTTGCCTCTCCGATCGTTAGTCTCACGTTTTAAGAAACGAGTTTTCCTACTTCGCAGGTGCAGTGCGCCCAGATCCTCTGCAAACGTACGAGACGGCCAATGTTGAATTTCGCGGAGACTGCAGGGGCCTCGTTTCAGGCCGGGCCTGAGTGGATTCGAAAGTACGCCGGCCCGTTCAGAGTCACTGTCAATGTGTTTGTCTGCTTCGTTCAATACGAGACTACTGTAATATACGCGCTTTACGTCGCCACTTCCAGTCAGCAAGTGAGTTGAAGAAAAAAATTGCGAAGGACATTGTTTTCTTTTCTGGATCGGTTTCACAGAGCCGAGCACTCGAGACGAATATCACGTCACTGATAAATTTTTACCATCCGTCGATTCGGAGCACAGAAACGAAGAGATGTTCGCAGCACAAAAAAAAGTCCCAAAAAATACTTCAAGTGCAAAGTACAAAGTATCAAGTACTTTTTGCACTTGCAGTATTTCTCAAGTACTTTTGGCAATTAGATTCGCAGCGTTAAGCGTTATGTAGGTAAAAAAAAAGTTCTAAGTAATTTGCACATCGCTTCCTTATTTATTACAATTTTGCGCATTGCTTTCTCTACGAGAACCTTCGCTGATCGATTTTCGCTTCCTCGTGGAGGAAGCTATGAGCAAAAGTGTAATAAATGAGGGAGCTATGTGCAAATCACTTTGCACCTTTTTTCGGAAATTTAAAAAATATTTTCATTCCATAAAATTTAATCGGTCACAATTTACCGCAAAATGTTTTGTAAAAAATTCCTTACTAAAATGTTCGTAATTCGTCGTTTCGAGGCTATTTTTAATCTATTTTTCACTGTTCTTATTATCTTCAATCCACAAAATGTTTCATAAACTAATTTTTTAAATGTTATAAAGATTTGTTTTTTTATTTTTAAAAAGGGGAATCCTTCTCTTTTTTTTTACTAGAATTTTTTTAAAATATATATTTCTTCATATCATATATTAATAGAAACAGGATGTCATGCGACTCATCGAGTGTCCGTAATGCGAGCCTGTACTCAAAAAGTACTCGGACTTCCTACTTGAAATCTTGAAAAAAAGTACTTGAAGTACCAAACACGTGCCCGGTACTTCAAGAACTGCCGAGCTCTGATCCCAATAATAATAAAATGCCAGTACTTATCGACTCTTTCAAGGCCTCCTTTATTTGATTCTTTGTCGACGTTGATGTACACTATTTGACTGGCAATATATTTGGTTACATAATCGATGCATCGAATCTTTAACTGGAAGATTTTTTTTTGTTCGCGAACATCGACAGGTGATCGAGCACCTGTCCGGAATATCCCTCGACGTGCGAGTCTACGTGGTCGTGTTCTTCCCCGTGTACTGCGGTCTCGCGATGGTACCGGATTTCAAGCATCTCGTGCCATTCTCAATAACCGGGGCGATCTTCCTCGGTTTCGGTTTCTTCGCGACTCTGTACTATCTCTTCGTCGATATCCCCGATCCCGGAAGGCTCGAGGCTTACGCGGGCGTTGCGTCGGTGCCGATCTACTGCAGCATCTTCCTCTTCGCCGTGCACAACATGTCGGTCCTGATGCCTCTCGAGAACACGATGAAGAATCCTCGACGCATGCCGATCATACTGGCGACGAGTATGACGATAAATATTTTCATCTACATCGCCTTCGGATTCTTCGGTTACAACAGGTACATCGACGCGTGCGACACAGTCATCAAGAATCTGCCTCTGGACGATGTGTAAGCGATGTTTAGTTATCGATTTCGTCAGTCCGCGCGATCTTAGCGTGCGTGTCGATATTTTTCCATCGATCGAAATCTATCGATAACGGAAGAGCGAAAAGAACCTAGTCATTTCCTGCGACCGACCTTGCGATCGGGCTACTTCTGTTGTCTCGACGATAAACTCTTTTCGATCGTGACGTTTGCGTCGCAAAATTTAAGCCCGGTCCGGCCGAGTTATTGTCCGCGAGTTATTTCGCGGATTCCCGGGGATCAACGAACGGATAGATTGTCAAGTTTATTTTTCCGGTATAATTTTATCCGCCGATGGAGTAGATAGTTGATGACAGACGACCCTGAAGATACCTGCGTGAGACTAAATTTCACAAACTTCGCTCGGGGAAGTTCACTTGGAGAATAAAATTCTACGAGCGAACAATTTTTTTTTTTTTTTTTTCAAAGATAGAACTGGTTGAGTTGGTGTAGATTGTTGCGAAACAAGTCAAATTCAACCCGACATTTTACGGTTTGTTGGTCCGCGAGAGGATGTCTTCGGGGTGATGAAGACAGTTTAGGCGAAGAATTTGATTGTTTCAGTTTAGCCCAGCTGGTCAAAGTCGCCATCACCCTGTCGGTGATTCTCACGTACGGTCTTCAGTACTACGTTCCGGTTACCATTCTGTGGCCTCTGATCGCCCCGAAAATCCACAAGGACCACCACTACGAGATCTACTTCCGGCTCGGCGGTGTCGTGGCTTCCAGTACGGACGAACCGACGAGCCCCCTCGTGAAACTCACATTCATTTTTCTTGTTCTTCAGCTCTGCTCGCCGTGGCGGTTCCGCAAATGGCACCGCTATTGGGACTCTTCGCGGCCGTCAGTATAACGACCATAGCGTTGCTCATTCCCGTGCTCATCGAAGTCACCACCAAGTGGTACGATCGCAAGGATCGGCTGTCGTATTCCTGTCGACTCTTCAAAAACCTGGTCATCTTCGCCATTTGGTTTTTACTCCTAGTATGTGAAAAATGAGAAAAAAAAGGTTTTTCCCAAAAGGAGGTTCGACCATATCGTAGTCGTAAACCAGACTGACCACCGTGCCAGCATCCCGGGCTTGGCGCGGTGTCACGCCAGTGCTGGGATGGAACCAAACTCAGTCGGGCATTTTCTATCTGGTTCCAATGTTCGAACCTCCTTGAGAAAAAAGTAGCGACTTTTTAGTACCGGAATCGTACATTTTTTTAGGTCTTCGGAGCCTTGGAAAATCTGCGAGACATAGCGAAGAGCTTCGCCGGTACGAACGAGCCCGAAGCTGAGATATGCTGACATCGTTTGGGAACGATCGATCTTCACGGATTTCTCGAAGTCACATGGCTGAAAAGTGAGCAAGAGCGTGCGCGATCGGCGACCACGTGCCGGACAGCCCAGAGCGGCGAAGAAGTGAAAGGGGCAACGTTAGGGCGGCGGTCTGTCTACGTACGCGATAATCGAACGGATGACGAAAAAAAAAAATGAAAAAAAAAAACATGGCAAAGGTGGGAGAAAGGACGCAAGAGAAAGGGAGACGAAACGCTCGTTGCGCGAATGCGTAACAGGAGATAATCGGTAAGCGTTCGCCAGGTTTCCTCTCGCGTTGTGTCGGGCGCAGGTACGAGTTAGGCTCGGTCAGCCGAGCGCGGTTCGTCGAGGACTCGCACGGTGCGCAATGCCCGTGGAATTTGCGGATAATACTCGGAAATGTGATAATTAAACACCTACGATAGAAAAATGTACGAAGAATTTTTTATGAAATAGAAGAAAAAAAAAAATTTCAAGTCTTCGAGTTGGAATACCGATCCATATAGATGTTGATTGCGTTCAGACTTGTCTTCCGGATTTTTCAATAGTGAAACTAAAAACAAAAATGTATTAAATCTAAAAAATCATAACAATGTCGATAATTTTATATCGTTGTCAATTACGTTCCGAATTAAAGACAAAAATGTATTAAATTTAAAAAAAAAAATAATAATAATTATTTTGATAAATTTATATCGACGAAAGTGCTCCTTCGCCGCTGAGTGCTCCGTTTCCCCGATCGTTTTCCCGTAGCGGTAAAAAATCATCGGCACTCGTCCGGTTTTCTGAGATATCCGTAGAGAGATTCTGATATGATGAGATCAATGACAGATAAATATTCGGCGCTGCGACGCTCCGCACGAAACTAAAACGCCTGACAAGAGAGCTTCGCCAGGACGCGCCGCATGAAACTCCCCCACCAATTGATTCGTCTCCTCCTCCACGTCGCTGTACTCAAGTGCATTCCTATCGGTATCGGTATATATTCCCGGCTACGACCGAGGTAACTTGACCAGTGTACACCGTGCGGCGGACCCGCAATTTCGCGCCGGTATAAATACAAAAACTTCGGACAGATCGGACCCGCTAGTCGACGCCGCGCGTCGTGACTTGTTGGTCTGTCGTAGTTATTAATTTTAATAGTAATACATCTTATTTATAAAATCATTTAATTAACAACAATCGCGAAAGATCCAAGACCCTCAATTACAATGTTATTACCCGCGCGAATGCATTAAGTTGTGTTATAAGTATTAATATCAACTGTGACGAATAATTCAAAGATCTTAACAAAAAAACGTCGATATTTGCTTTTTTTGCGGCAAAATCTTAAGTGTATTAAAAATTAATTAAAAAAAAATTGAAATACGATATCTGTAATCGTTCACTGTTCGGCTTGACTGGAAGAGAGAACTGAAACGTGAACAAAAAAAAATACCATCGATAATCAAATTATCGCATTATCAGTGGAGGCTGTGTGAATTGATCGTCGGTTATTTATTGCGGTATAAGACGACACTACGAGACTGTTCACGTGTTCTTGAATTGGTCGTTGAGGCCACCAGTGAAACAAATTTATTCGACGCCGTCAAGTTCGTCTGACCATATACGCGCGTAACTACTTGGGCATCGTCGGAGACAATCCTCTGCAACACATATTTCGCACCAAAAAATACACGTACGTTCAATATTGTATATTCTTTCAATACCGCATATTATCGCAGCCACAAATGTTAATTTATGCCCGCGATATCTATGAAGTAGATTTTATATTTATATTTTTCCTTTCTTTGTTTAATTAATAATTCATTTTAAACACACTTGACGACCCCGACTTTGAGTAAAGTCGCAGCGAACATTTTCCGCGTGTCAACCATTGATCATTCGTTGACCGGATCAGCCAGGGACGTGTGACAAGAATGATGCGCAAATGATCTATAATTTATGTTCCTCCTCCGTACACAATAATCCGCCGTAATAATCGGCTGAGGAATCATAAATCTCGCAAATCGTTTCTTCGAATACGATGCACAGTGAGTGCAACCGATCCGCTGATGCCGTCGTTTAATTCAATGCCACTTTTTTTTATTGAATGCTATTTATCGTAAATGTGGGTTCCGCCGTCGGTGTCCGTAATGGCTCATACCGATGCAGCTTATCCTGAACACAATTTGTGTCATTCAACCTCCGTTGGAATTTTCTTCTCAGGGAAGATATCGGACACATCTTTTTGTTCAACCGAATACAATGCGACTCGGATTGTCTTTCAAAACCCCTCATCAATCTTACTTCTTAGACAAACGCAAAAGCACGTTCGAACAAACGCGCTTAAATTATGTAACATAATGAATTTTAACTAAAGAACAAGAAACAAGAAAATAAATAACGGTTGAAGTTATCATTCAACGTCTGCTGGAATTTTCTGCTCAGGCAAATTCTCGGGAGCGGCAGTTCGTGAATGTAATTATTTTCACGCCGTCAAAGCTCATGTATCTTTATGAGTTACACGCTGTAAAAAAATGTTTGAAAATTAACAGGTATTGGAAGCTTTTTTACATAAACTGTTTCAGGAATTTCAAAGACATGTGCAAATTTTACAGTCGAATTTTTATTCCTGATGACAATTTTTGTACATTTCAGGCAAAAGATTTGTAATTATACTACTGTTTTGTTTTCCGATAATCTTGTACATAACATTAATTTTTTTTTCAACCGTATACAACGAGAATCGAGTTGTCCTGCAAAATTCCTCATCAATCCTATCTCTCCGACAAACGCAGAAGCATGATCGAACGGACGCGCTTCAATTATGTAACATAATGAATTCTAACGAAAGCAGGGGCAAAAAAAAAAACAAGCGATCGAAGGTAATCTACTTCGTGCGGTGCGTCACAGGTGTATGTATTTTCCGCGCATCCGGGAGCATTCACGCCCGTTCGTTGTTGCATTTTTTTCCACCACATAAACCGAATTTTATTTGAGTGGTGAAAGGTGCTCGATGGACGTACAGGATTATTTTGTCCGGTAATCTTGTACACAGTTCGGAAGTTGTCCGATACGTTAAATTGCCTCCCGTTCCGATTGAAACCGAGATTTATCGTGCTATCGAGTAATGTTTTTCAACGTCCGTCCCGGGACGGACGTAGAAACAGCGACTAGATACAACTGTGTGTATTCGACAAGTGAAACCCGAAGTCTAATACCGATAACGATGCGATCTCCCGATAACACAATTGGATCGCGTGGATGCGCAAAGAAAAAACATTCAAAGTTGGACGCGTTCAGCCAACCGAGCTCGTAGATTCCAATCACACTTTTGTATCGACCCTTTCGGTTATATTTTGATTAACTAATCAATTGTTACGGGTGCATTGAATCTAAAAACTGCGCACGGAATTTTTACCCAAAAAATAACAATTTCATAGATGCGCAAAGAACAAAAACATTAAAAGTAGATCGCGGTCACACTTTTGTATCGAATTAGATTAAATCTAAGAAGTGCGGCACACTCGCAGATTCTTCGTCAGTTCGAGTCCTATTCATTTCTTTCTGTATAACCTATACATGTATGAAAAATTATTACGACATTATGCAGTGGGTTTTCTATTTCAACGAAAACTCGTAAAAAATATACCAAAACGTCAACAAAATGTTCCATGAAATTCCAGTGTATTTACGCACAATCTCGAGTCCGCCGTGTTTATTTTTGCAGAATCATAATTCCAATAAGCTTGGCACAGATACGAGAACAATGAAACCAATTGCATTCGACCGGGGGACCCCCCGGCAATCTTCGATATTTATGATGCAAGAACGATCATTATTTTGTCATAAAAAAATTCGTAAGTCGGGAGGCGTTGATCCCAGGGGGGGGGGAGAGGGGGCATCAGACTTTCGACATCGGCGAGAGATAGGCGCGCGCTATCTGGCTACCGGTTTTTCGTGCTGATTGGCGTCGGGCTGCCCGTTCGATGCCCGGAGCAACGAGAATTTCGATTTAATTGACACGATAGATATATCGAATAAAATAAAATCGAAGTGTGTCAAGGCGGTCACGCTCGATCGTTCAGCGAGCACGTTTCCGCGTCCGAGCTGATTTCCGCTCGTCGTAACGTTACGTGTGGCACATTGTACAGTCTGTGCGACCTTCGATGTCGACCGAGGTGGTCGCACACGAAGTGAATGTTTCCACTCTGTTTTCACGCATTCCTCGTTTTCACCACCGAGCGCCCATCGAGCGCCCTCGCTATGCAAACAAATACTTGCTCGTGGGAGGGTAGATAGCCGCGGCCGATAACCGTAATAAAATGTACGGCTAAGTCACGTTGGATGAACTGGCAACGATAGCGCCGCGTACCTGCGGTAACGAAACGAAATCGCGTGCCGTTTCGCCGTCCCGTGATGTGGACTCTGTCGTCGGACCTCTTCCTCTCTCTCTCTCTCCCTATCCTACAAATCTCGACACGCAACATCTCGATAACGCAAGAATTCATTGGCGCGTTGTGCGCGACCGTTTACAAGGTCTCTTTATCGTGACGATAAAAATCGTTAGGAAGATTAATTACGGAATCAATAATTTCGTCGCCGCTCTCGGAGCCGCGATTGCGATAGAGGAAAGAGCGGCAGGGGGGGTTCGTGTCGAAGGATCGTATGGTCGTCCTATTGCGACGCGGCGTTGGTGGTGCAGGCGATTTCCGCATCTGCAATCTCGTCCATCGGGATTATGTCGATGATTTTAATCTGTTGTTAATTTTTTTTAATCGATCGCGCGTCGAACGGTACAGTAACTCTGGGTTTTCCGGTCTCGCTTATCGCGTCAACGCGCCAACGATTACACTGTAATGACGCCCGATCGAACGAAGTTCAGATGTATCGCTAAATTCAACGAATCGTTGCAGATCGATCATGTCGATGAAGAAGAAGTCGTCGCCGGAAGCGGCAGGAAATCAGATGAACGAGTTCAGTAGCACGTATGTATATCCACTGCGCGTTATCTATAGCGATAGTGAAATCCGGCCGGGCGTATTTCGTACATCCACTATCACCAGACAAGTTGGGCCTTCGATTTTTAGTCACGCGATTGTGTATCTGGAGTGAAGCTTCGTGAATTCTTTTCCGCTGACCAGACGCGCGGTCCGATACACGTGGACGAATATTTATCAATAGCGCCGCTATCGACGATAAAACTTTGATAATCGACGTCAGCGTACGAATGTCTTGCGAGAAATATATCGGGGTGTACGATCGCGGCGATACTCGGCGAAATACTCGGCAGCGTCCCGGCGACGATTATAACTGCGCCGATCGGCAAAGATGAAGACCGATAGAAAAACTTTTGTCAACTGTATGTCAACTGTTGCATTATTATTATTATTATGGAATTTTATACTGCGCGATTTCGGAAGAATTCTCATTGATTTCGTACCCGAAAGGACATTTTCAAGCGTTACGTCGGGTTCTGATAAGGTCCTGAGAAGGCCTGATAAGGCCTTATCAGGACCCTATCAGGGCCCGATGTGACGCTCGAAAATTTCTACTCAGGTATCGATTCACTTCGTTCCTCGACGCGCTTTCGATACGGAATGACATATTTCTTTAAAGTAGTTATGTCGCGAAGTCAATCCAAAGTCACGTGCATGAACGCAGCCCAGCCGCGTGTTCTAAAATCTGCTGGACAAACAAACAGCAGACTGGAGAGGATCGGAACTATTTGATTATCGTCTAACGAAAACTTTTTTTCTTTCGATTACAACAGTACGAAGATAAGTCCGCCCGTCATCGGCGAATACCACGAGAAAGATGAGCTGTACGATCCGTTCGAGAATCGCGACAAGAAAGATGCGAATTCGTAAGTGTGCAATTCGTCGATCGTAAGTCTTATTACGAAAACAACGATATTGATGATGAATAAATATCGTATTTATATTTTTATTTATTTTTCGTCTCGCATACATCTTAAAATTGTTTGCCATGCAGAGACCTGGGCGCGCTCGCTCACCTCGTCAAGTCGTCGCTGGGCTCGGGTATCCTCGCGATGCCGAACGCAATAAAGAACGGCGGCCTCCTCTTCGGCGGCATTGGCACGATAATCCTTGGGATCATTTGCGCCCATTGCGTCCACATACTCGTAAAATCCTCCCACGTGTTGTGCAGGCGGACGAAGACGCCGATGATGACGTACGCGGAGACCGCACAGGCGGCCTTCCAGTGCGGACCCAGACCGCTTCGGCGGTTCGCCAATTTCATGAAGGTCCTCGTCAACTCCGCACTCTGCGCGACTTACATCGGGGGTGCTTGCGTATACGTAGTCTTCATCTCCGAGTCTATCAAGCAGGTAAGAAACAAAAAAATCAATAAAACCAAAGAATATTTATTTAAATTTTAATCCTAATTTTTATTATTGATCTGCATCGATTGGAGGTAGTTTTGTTGAATCATAAATGTCAAAAGTAAACTAATTATCGAGGCTGCTGAGAGTAAATCTATTCGTCAGCTTGAAACACGTTCTGATTGCTGAGAGATTTTAAACATCATGATTTTGAATGTCGACGAAACTTTTGGTCCTCTCATCTCACAGGTAACGGACTTCCACACCGGGATGAACATTCACGTAAGATTCTACATCCTGGCACTGATTCCGGCTGTGGTGCTGCTCGCTCAGATCCGGAATCTCAAGTATCTCGTGCCGTTCTCCATACTCGCCAACCTCTGCATTATGACCGGCTTGGCACTGACCCTGTACTTCATATTCGTAGACCTGCAACCGATTAGCAGCGTCAAAATGTTTTCGAGCATTGACCAACTGCCAGTTTTCTTCGCCACTGTGATTTTCGCTATCGAAGGCATCGGGGTGGTGAGCATGTTTCTATATATATTCTATATATCTATATAGATAGTGCACAGCACTTCTGTGCACCGCATTGTTGCGCGGAACTCACAGAGACGCACAGAATAGAACCTGAATAGGCTAATACGGGGAATGAATGCAGAGTATATGTAATTAAAAAAAAAATGTTAATACACTTTTTTAATTGCAAAAAGGTAATGCCTGCCGAGAACAGCATAGAAAAACCGCAGATTTTTATCGGTACATTAATGTCGAGTATCTATTTTAAAAAAATATTTTTCAATTGCAAACAGGTAATGCCTGTGGAGAACAGCATGAAAAAACCGCAGCATTTTCTCGGTTGTCCCAGCGTTCTTAACATAACGATGACAATCGTCGTATCGCTGTATGCCATTATGGGGATCTTCGGTTACCTGAGATACGGAGAAAAAACCATGTCCATCATTACGCTGAACCTCGACACATCCGATCCGTAAGTTAGACATTTTTTTTCCTAAAGTTTCTTTTTGCACCTCCGTGAACATTTTTTTTCACAACCGTGCTGCATATTCGTGAACAGATAGCGCGACGCTCAAGTCGACAATCGTAACCCAGGTATTAACTTTTATCTGTTGCGCATTTCAGACTCGCACAAGCCGTCAAACTGCTTATCGCCCTGGCGATTCTTTTTACCTACGGCCTACAGTATTTCGTACCACTGGAAATAATTTGCTCCTTACTGCGGCCCAAGTTCAGCCACCGGTTCGCCACGGCCGGTGAAATCGGAATAAGAATTTTGATGGCTCTGCTCACCGGTAAGTTCCATCAGGATGATCTTTTTTTTTATCCGGATGTTTTTTAAATCCATGTAAAAAAAATGGTTCACTTTTAGTTTTCACCACATTTATAGTGCATAAGATGATTGTAACGAATTTTCGCAGTCGCTATCGCACTGGCCGTGCCAACCCTCGAGCCCTTCATCGCTCTCGTCGGTGCGGTGTTTTTCTCGATGCTCGGAATCTGCATACCCGCCCTCGTCGAAACGATTTCGTGCTGGGAGGCACATCTAGGCAGATGTAACTGGAGACTGTGGAAAAATTGTGTTCTCATCGCGTTCTCGTTTTTCGCACTGTTCACTGGAACTTGGGTATCGATTAATGGCATTATAGACGTTTATACGAGTAAAGATCTATGAAACGTAAACTTGTGGTAAAAAAAAAAAAAAAAAATCATTTAACCCTTCGCTTACCATATCGATCTCTAGACGACAGAAAAAAAAACAAACAAAAAAACAACCATATGGACGGTGCTGAAAAGATTGATTTTGCATGATAATAATTCCAAAAAAATATATCATAAATATATAAATGAAAAAATCTCCCTACAAATCACCCAGCAACCTAACTTTTTTTTATGAAAACGATTTGTTAATTTTTCTGAATACATACACATTTTTCAGAATTTCGTGTAATTCTTTAAAATTGCGTTTTTAGTTAATGAAAAAAAACGTAATTTCCAAAAATTACACAAAATTCTGAAAAAATGCATGCGTCTTTAAAAAGATTAACAAATTGTTTTTATGTGAACAAACAGTTATGTTGCCGGTGGATTTGTTTAACAATTTTTTAAATTCATTTGTTGATATCATTTTGGAATTATTATTATACAAAATCAATATTTTCAGCACCTTCTATATGTAATGAAAAAATTATATGAACATTAGAGTGACATTTTTTTATTCAAGCGACAGGTAAAATAGTGCAACTACAGAAATGCATGACTACAAAAATTGATTCGATAGACAAGCCGATAACACGAGCGTTAAAAGGATCGAGGCTATTTTCATCTTCTACGCGCAATTAGCGTTTCCGTCAAACGCGATTCTGGTTAAATGTTAACTCTCGGTCTGAAATTGGCCAATCTTTCGGGCTCTCCGACGACTATGGTGCGTACCAGCGGAGACTTCGTCGTGATCGTCGGTGTAACGATCGCATCGGATTCCGAGACATCGAACAGAACGATCGCCTTGACGATCATAAAGATGCCGACCGGAAGAGGTACGCAAATCAAGTACCGCATGAGTCTTAGGAGACGGTGGGCTTGGATAACTGCAGCGAGCTCCTCGACCGTTGCATCTTTAGTCTGAGGGCAATGGCATTCGAATATCTCTCTGCGTTAATAATATATTATGCTACAAGAGAGGGACGTGCGCGATTTTCGCCGAGTGTGAAGATTGCTGCCGGGGCGAAGTGAGGGCAGAATTCACGCGAGGGAAAAATCCGCTCTTTCCCGTGTGGCATACGATACGTTTTTCCGACGTCGTTAAAAAAACCAAATTTTTTGCGTGGCAAAAGTCGATGTACACGCCAATGGCCACAATTCCTAAAAAATTATATTGACTAAACCATAATATTGACTAAATGATAATATTTACTAAATGATCGTATTGACTAAACAATAATATTTCCTAAATAATGATATTGACTAAACAATCATGTTGACTAAGTGATAATATTGACTAAATGATAATATTGATTAAATAATATTGACTAAATAATAGGCGATTTTCCGCCCGCGTCGCACGCAAGAAATTTGGTTACATTAGCGAAGTCGGGGAAAAAAAATGTATAGTCCCCTTTACAACATTCAATGATTGATCGATCAAGTATTTACGAACCTCCTCGACCCAGAAAACCGGAAAGTATCCTTCGCTGACGTTGGCGAGCATAGTGACGATCGGCGATTTGAAAAGTTTCGCGCTTATCTGCAGCTTTTTGGAGCCCTCTAAGGGAACACCGCTGTACGGTTCGATCGTCACATAGTTCGAATGCATTTTTTCGTTGGGACTGAGACCCTTCGCGAATTCCAATAGCGCTGGGTCACCGTGCAAGAAGTGAGGCTCGGAATAGTACAACGGAGCTTCCTGCGACAACGCGGCAAGCATTAAAAAAATGATCGATATTCAAAAACTATCGATATTCAAAAATTATTGATGATTATATAATTATATAAAGAAAATATGTAAGATACCCTGCACGCGGTAAGATCCATCACTCCTTTGATCGGACAAATGGGTACTTTCTTCTTCTGAGGGCAGTAACATTCGAAGCGTTCGGGCTCCCAGGCTTGCGAGCTGAGTTCGTAACGCCAGCCCACCAAGCCATGGATAATAACGTCTCTCTTGTAATCAATGCTCGCCGGCCTGAAGAAAATAAGACGAAGCCTCGAAAAAAAGGGGAAGGCACTCAACAGTTATACGTCTAGTGCAACTTTTCTATGTCAGGTCTATGACCACAGATTCTACACTGATGCGGATGTGGGTCGTTATACTTGCCGACAGATCTGAGGTTCGAAGGTAAAAATTCGATCAAGCTTCTTCTGCATCGGTGCCCAAGTTACCCCGTCCGAGCCATGAACCCGGTTGCATTCGGGAGTTCCCCAAAGCCTCTGTTTTCGCTTACCTTTAAATACCGTGGTATCGCCGAGTAGCGTCTTGTTCTTTACTCCTCGGTTAACCGTGAAAGGTCCCTGAGCAGTCCCGTTGATCTACGGAATGAACATCAGAGGAGGGTCTAATGTTAAGATTTGTTTGTTAGTTTGGATGTTCGCCCCCCTTTCGGAGAAGCTGACACCCCTCGGTTTTCATACCATGTGAATTGGAATTCCAGAATCGGAAGTCCGAATTCCATCCGATATGCCATATTTTCGAAAATTCGGTTTTCATTGCATATGGAATGGATTTTGAAATTCCATTCCACGTAGATTTCAAAATTCCGAAACTCCATTCAATATGGAATGGATTTCAAAATTCCGAAATTCCGTTCGACATGGAATGGACTTCCACATGCCATGAACAACCCGAGCCACTATGACCGCTAGTTCTACATAAATCAACAAGAATTGGTTTAACGCGATCCTTGAAGACCGAAAAAAGACGGTGCAATATCTTGACGGGATTTATGAAGAAACGGTAAGACGAACGAACGTTTCGTAAACGGTTTACATACCGTTCCGAAAAAGCTCCACTTGTAAACTCCTTCGACATCCGTGCTTTCAATTCCTTCCGGCATGTTTGTAGAGAAGAAACCGCAGATCATCTTGATCTCCGGATACTTGACCGGATCGCAGATCATCGGCGCTCCATCGAACATGAAATCACCGACTCTTCCACGAACAAATATGTCATCCATGCCGGGGAAAAGCTTTTGTATTTCGTTGCCGAATTTGGGCAAAAACACTGGAAATCGTGAATGCATCTGGCGAACAATATATTTTCATCTTCAAGTTTTTTTTTTCATTATTCTTGAGGAAGAAAACATGCAAACACAAATTCTTCCGTTTTCTTCTTTTGCCCGAAAAATTACAACACGAGTCTGTTAATCCATATTTAATTTTACGTTCCGGAAATTCGCATGTCTATCCGTATTTACATGTTCTCGTCCGTATGATATATGCTTAATACAAATAATACCGCGCCGATAGTGCCGACATAGCCGGAGTTTATGAGAGTAACTACATCGTCTTCGCTACCCTCGGACATCTTTTTGTTGAAGTGCAACGTTCGGGTTGTCATGTACTCGATTTCGTCGGTCTCCTCGTCGACGCTCAAAACTTTTTTCCCCATAGCCATGCTGACACGTTGGTAATGTTATTTTTATATTCACAAAAAGATCGAATCGGTAGACAAAAAGATCGAATCGACATTTTAAAAAAATCATTGCCGAAACAATAATCAGCTCACTCGTAAACGTAAGGGCCACGTTCGACCAATTCCGGAAGTTCTCCTTCCATTATTTCGTCCGGGTTGATCACATCGAACAAGTACGCTTTGAAGCGCATATTCAGACTTATCCACGTTGTCTCGTAAAACGTTTTACCCTCCACAAGTTCCACTTCCTGTGAATCGAAATATTTCACTTCATCCATCGTTTATCATCGAATAACACTAATAAAGATATAGCAATAATGTATAATAAAAGAGAGAACATTTTTTGCTAACCATTTCTACGGATCTACGAAAAATATCTTCCTGCGGCTGTTCGACGATGAGATACGTTCCAACGGCTATCAGAACGACTCCCACCGCGATCGAAGGTATTTTCCAACATTTTTCTACCACTGTCATCGCGTAAAATGTCGATGAATCACGAATTTTCAAAGTTGTGTTCGGCAGACTTTGTCAAGCTCTCGACTACCGTTTCACACTGAGCCATTAGGTTTACAGCAATGTTGCACACTCGTGTTGCAAGCGCTCGCGATATCGTTGATCGATGAATAATTAATTCGTAATGCACAGACTCGAGATAATATTGCGGGTTTCGTGCTCTCACAATCGTGTGCGAAATTCAAACCGGACACTAAAGCGGGACGATAAATTAAGCCGAAATTAAATATTAATAATTGTTGACGAATGTTCAAAGTCGCAAAATTGTTAATGGTGATGCTGATCATTTATAATTAAGGTGATGTCGACTGAGCAGAGGCTGGTGCGATTGGGACGGATTAGAACCGTTTCAATGTTCCATTCGCATTTTCATTCATGTGCCATTCGCATTTCTCAGGATGGTCGAATCTTCAGTCAAGAGCAAATTAATATAGCCCGCTGTGCAGCAATGATTCTGCAGTAGTTAGATCAGCACGTCATAATTAACAGGCTACTGAAACAGGCTCACTAATGAGCACCTCTGCTCGCAGCGACCAGGTGTTTTTATTAGCCGCAAATATAGACCTTATCTTTCCACACGTGGAATCACGCGAATTTTCCGAGACCTTGACAATGTTTTATTTCGCTTCGACTTTAATACACTGTGGAAGGAATTGCTCGAAATGGCATTGTATCATCAGAGAAACTAGCTTTTCAAACCGGAAGTGGGGTGTTTTCGGTATGACGTCTCTTCCGGTAGAAAAATGAGATTTTCAAACCGGAAGTGACGTAATTCTTGTGTGACGTCACTTCCGGTCGAAAAATTAGATCTAACATTTTCGGTCCCAGCTTAATTTCCTTAGGTCACCTTCATTCGATCTAAAGATGGGTTTTAATATTATAAAAATCATGTAGTTCGGTGACAAACTTTTGCGATCCGCAATCCAACTATACGTTTAAACCGTTTATACCAATGCAATGAGCGCCGCAGCGCCACTGAACTTCAGCTCGAGCGTTCACTCGTGCCGCGATTGGCCGAACAGGACGAGACTCCTGTGACCAAGTTTGACAGAAGGAAATTTGGTTAAGGGTTCGCGCAGCGCGCCCCGTTGTCGCAGTAGTTTATTATAATATTTATAATATTATAATCCACCAACGATGTTGGGCTAACACTCATTTTCATCGTTCTCGAAGGATCGAGACAGCTTCAGCTGGGCCACGTTCAGAAATCATACCCGGTCGAAATCATACCTAGCTTCCCTCTCGGACGTTCGCACTAGCGCGGCACTCTCTCATTCTATGTTATCCAAAGTACACCCAGATAAATAATTTATTTTACCGGCGGCCGGCAAATAAATACATATTAGATCCAAAATAATTTTTTTTTATTTAAGTAAATATTTATTTAAATCAAATACATATTTATTTGTGGGGGTGCCCGTCAAATAAATTATTTTTCTGAGAGTAATTTTCTGAACGGGTCCCAAAGTAGCGAAGCCGAGAGAAGAAATGGATCGGGTTCACGAGTCGCTGGATTTCCGAGAGTCGTACGATGAAACCACTCAACTCATGGATCAGAGCCTCATTAACGTCGAGAGAAATTGTCACGAGCTACGAGATCATACGACGGAACAACGAAAATTAATAAACGATTCGCTCAGGTTGTGCTATCGAAGCTACTTAAAAATCATGCACGATGGACAGTAATATGTTTAATCAATGTCGAAGCTTCGGAGAAAGAATCGAATCGATTTTCGTGCCAACGAGCACGCGATAAGCTCATTCTTATTATTACTCTATTCGTCAGTGCAGAGCCAACAGCGATGATCAACGAAGAAGGAAAGCTCTGCAAGCTACGTTGAACTTTCACGATCACATCTTCACGGAGCTCGTGGAGATCGAACAAGTTTGCCACGAGTATCGCACGAAGATCCGAGCTGAATTCGCCGCGGAGGCGGATCAGCGTCTGCGAGCGCCTCCGCACACTTCTCTCGCAGCTGTTAAAAAAGCTTACGATCTATGCAGCTGGGCTCCCCGACAACGCGCTGAGGACGAACGACAAACGATGCTTCGAGAATGTTTGTGTCAATGGACAAACATTTCTCCGTACGTTCTCGACGACACGCGGAACATAGTTTACGGACCTAAGAGATCGATGCCCTCGGAATTCGACGATTCCGATCAAAAGTTCAAGCAGGAATTGATGATCCTTCGGACCAAAGTATTTTCAATGTCGCCGAACCATCACGAAGCAACTAGGTATATTTTGAGGCGCCTTCAATTGTACACCGTGCAATCGTGAACTCGTTCATTCTTACGGAAACAAATCGTACACCGCAAATATCTTACGGCGCAAAAGTTTACGTATTGAATGTGTTACACATTAGTAAGTTTACACACTGAAAAAAAAAAAATTTACGTAAAATATTTATTTGATTTAAATAAATATTTATTTAAATTAAGAAAATAATTACTTAAGTAAAATAAATATTTATTCAAATCAATGAATATTTTACTTAAACCAAATAAACGGTGGCCGTCAAATAGATTATTTTTCTAGGTGTATGCAACATTTTTCGCGGTGTACGATTTATTTCCATGAGAATGAACGAGTGTATGATTGAACGGTGCACGATTGCAGGCGTCTCTATGTTTTAGATAAATTTTACAAAATTAAAAAATCCTTAAGTTGATTTGGATCGTAATCGATGCGCGAATCGACCAGGGACAGGGAAACGATAGCGGATGATCGGAGGCTGAGTATCGGTAGAGCGTCGAAGAAGGAATTCATCGAAACGGTGAATAACGCCGAATCGTTCGCCCTCCCCTCGCTCGAGACGGAGCTCAAAAAAGTCGGTGTCTTGAAGTTCGCGGACGGCGAATTCACGATCTGCGACGCATGGATGAGACTGCTCGACGCCCACGGACAACAACTCAGATCGAAATGGTATCTGGTGATTTGTCCGCAGATCGAGAGACTCCTGAAGAAGCACAGAATCGCGACTATCCATCTTTCGCCGAAAGAGAGCTTCAAATTTATCTCGGGAATACCGGAGAACGGTCTGGGCTACAGAGTTTCACGAGAAGATCTTATTCCACTTGTCGAAGGGGAGACGGACGTCCGCTGGCTCGAAGGAACGAAGATGCAGATCCGAGATATCGACGGCAGAGACGTCGCAGCTACGATCGTGCAAGCTTGCTGGCGTGGTTATTGGGTTAGTATAATTTTGATGTCTTCGCTATAAACTGTTAAGGTAGTCTCTGCGAATAGTCTTCACTTCGCATAAGTTTCCGAGAAATGAGAAGGAATTGCAAACACTTCTGGATGGTATAAAATCTCACAAAAATCAGGCATATGAAAGTCGCTCAAAAGATTAATTTTGCATAATAATTATTCTAAAATGTTATTAACAAATTGATGATAAATAAAATTGTGCAACAAGTCACCCGGAAACTTAACTTTTTTAAAATGAAAATGCTTCGATCACTTTTCTGAATACGTATGCATTTTTTCAGATTTTTAAATTCAGTTTGAATTTTTTTTACATGGGAGAGATGTGTAGAAAATCACAAACTTCAAAGTCAAAAATCAACCGTGTAAATTTGTCTGTAACGAAGCAGGTTCGCAAGAGTATCTTCAACGTGGAATGCAAGTACATAGCAGCCAGTATAATCTGGTTCGCTTGGCTGGTGGTGAAGAAGAAGCGCCGGATGCACGAGCGTTATCTGCGAAAGATGTTGACGTCTCTGGACACGACCCGCGAACTTTGCCTAAAGTTCGGCGCCGACTACAGCCGAATCATCGAGAGCGATCACGTGGTCATACATCTTCCATCGTTGGGCTTTCCGTTGGACGTACGACGTACCTTCGGCTCCGACGAATTCGCCGTCTATCAGAACACGATGGCTCTAAAGTTGTCCTCATTGAGGAATCCCAGAGCGCATGTGATCTACGTCCTGCCGGTAAAAGGTACCGAAGATCTCGTGACGATGTACCGCAATTTCATCGAATCGGTTCTGCCGAACGAGAACGCCCAGGAACGCGTGAGCTTCGTTGAACTATCCCAGGCCGAAACGTTCGCCGATTGCTCCTTCAACGTCTCGCGAACGCTGTATTGCTCGGAAGAAACGCTCGTGACGATGAGAGAAAAAATTGCCGACAAACCGGCCTTCTTCTTGCCCTGGGTGATGGACGAGTGCGACGTAAGGCTCGCCGGTAACTTCGGTCTGCCACTTCTGGCTCCCGACATGGAGATGCAGCATCGGATGCTGAACCGATCGTACATGACAGAAATGATTGACGACCTGGAATTGGATCAACCGCCTCACGTGACCGGCATAAAAGATTACGCGTCACTCTGCTCGAAACTCGCCGAAATGATATGCACGCACACCGAAATCTGCCAGTGGCAATTCAAGCTGAACGTTGGATTGTCGAACAAGCATGTCGGCGTCTTTCTCATCAACCACATGAGCGTACCGTTCATGCCGATATTGCGCAAAGAGCGCGAGATCCACGGCGATGAGTGGACCACCGATCACGACACAAGAAGAAACTTTCTCAAATGTCTTTCCGATCATTTGCCCGGTGTCGTTTCGAGAGTCACGAGATTGACGAATTTTTACGATGACTGGAAAGATTTTCAATGCCACATGACCAAGTACGGTTGCCTGCTGCAGGCGGTTCCCAATGAGAAATCGTCGAGTTACGTTACCGTGACTGTGTTCATTCCCGGCAATTCGACCGGCGAATCGGCCGAATGGACCGGTACTGCTGACAAGGTTTGCTTAGGTATTGTACGAGGCAGTTTAAAGGTCACTCAATTCGCCGTCGGGTTTTGTGAATAAATAAACATTGAGGTGTGTCAACAGCTGCGGAGTCGAAGTTCTCGACCTACGTTTACGTGATGCCTCACAGCTTCGCGGATAATTCCCACCTCGAGCCGGTCGTCGGAAAATTAACGAAAGCTCTTCAGCTCGCCGGATACTTCGGTCATCTTTACGTCGACCTCTGCTGCTTCCCCGACAAGCGTGAGGACAAAATCGTCACACTCGTTATCGAGACGAATCCCTACTACGGTCACGCCCAACATTTCTTCGACGCGATGAAGCTATCCATCAACGGCTCCTACGAACGATCGTCGAATAGCTTCGATGCCGGTATAAAATTGATTCCGGATGTTCAGAGACAAAAGTCCTCGAACGTTATGTCGACCACGAGGATTCCGGGCTGGAACGAGACTACGGAACGTTACGGGATAGCCGTAGGGCAGTTGTATCACCCAGGATTCCGTACTTGCAGCTGGAAGAAATTAAGATCGATTACCAAAGATTGCGCAGTTGAGTAATAGTAATTTGCGATACAAGTGCGGTAGAGCGAACGTTATACGCACACTGTGCGACTCACTTGACAGTCCGCGTATAATGTTCGCTACACCGCACTGGTATCGCATAATATTTTTGTAACGAATGCAGGAGAAGCGCTAGTCCATGCCTGCTGATTGTGGCGCCGTACAGCAAGGCCACATGCAAGGCTGCGCATGCGTTGCACTTTAAGCACGCTGAAGCGTGCATGCAGTGCGTGCGTAAAGTAAGATCGAATATATATAGTACACTGGGTTGTAAACCGCCACTTTCGCCACTCTCGGCAAGCCCGAAAAGTAGCACTTTTCACTCATGAATCACAAAAAATTGAAGTTAAGACACTTGACTTTGCGTTTGAATAACATGAATACTCGTTTTCATTGGCAGATCAAGTGGAATGCTTCGATAAAGCAGGGTTCTTATTTATTATTGCACGATGGTACGTGCAGACAATGCGCCATGCTAATGGCAATTACGACGAGCGTCCCGTCGACGTTGAAGCTGTTGAAGAGATGCTTGAAAAAGCTCCACGCGGCATTGGCATCGGAAACAAAGGTCAAATCTGCCAGTAATCTACTCGAGACCATAGATTTGGTTAACAAATTATCGAAGTATCATCGAAACGCGACTCTCGACAAATGTGATCCAATGAATCGAGTGCAGTAATCGCATTATCTCATAAAGCGTTTTCTAGTATCATTGTCCGTTTGCAATGTCGGGTGAAATTATATACCTTTTTTGTTTACACAATTCGAAACTCTGTATATAGATTTTTATAGACATATAAAATACAAAAGGAAAAGGTAGGTTTTCCTCGTGTGCTTTTTGAAGACACGAGGCCCTGATTATTCTAAGTTCTCTATTATTCTACCTTGCATTTTCTAACTCCCCTATTAAACTATTCTGGTGTTATTCTGCGCGTCTCGGTGCGTTGTGCACAATAATGCGGCGCACAGCAGCGCTTTGCACTATCGTCGTGGGCAAAAATACTAATATAACACTAATATAATACCAATATATTACTAATATATTACTAATATATTACTAATATAATACCAATATATTACTAATATATTACTAATATATTACTAATATATTACTAATATATTACTAATATAATACTAATATAATACTAATATAATACTAATATAATACTAGTCATTGCAACTCGGTCTTGATGTTCGTATTCGATACTTCGAGTACGAACTCCAATCCTCAGAATTCGACCTCCCGCTCAACGACTTATTTTTCTTTTTCTCCTGTTCCGGCCGTCGCCCTCTCGCGAGAGCATATGTGACCAATGCGTATCCAAGGAACGGAGCCGAACCATCGGCATCGACTTTTTCCCCTTGTCCCGAAGCCCCGTGCCAGACGCTGTGGGATGCTCGTAAACAGCTGCTGTCGACGACCCTGAGGGCATTTTTTTTTTCCAGCAACAAGGCTGTCTCATTCGCCCACCGTATCCAATATCCGTTGTCGACGCTTTTGTCGTATCTGTCACCAACTTATTTTCTCTCCGGTTCCTCAGTCTAACATCATGCTCGGGACATTTTTTTTTACCTTCGAATATACCCTTAACCGTTACATCGTCTCGACGTGAATAAACGTAAATGAAGAATGATATTGTAAAAGAGCTCGTCGCATAACCAAGAAACTTCAATCCCGGCCGAGCCCTCTGCGCAAATGGATTTTTTTAGTAATAAGGATAAAGAGGATTTTTGTATCTCGGATGACGTTACAGATGCATTCAATTTCAAGGTGCTAAAACAAAAATCCCACATTTTTTCATTTCATTCATTTTCAACTCTTCCTTACAACATGTGTTCACCAGTCACTCAAATTTTATGATACACTCCATATTTGTTACTTTTTATTGTTATTTTACTTTTTCTAGTACGTATCGTCGAGACAATTCAAGCACATAATCGAGGATGTAAGGAGAGACAGAATGAGAAGGAGAGAGAAGAAAGTTTGGTCTTCGTACACGCCCGAAGAGTATTCCGAAAGATCCGAGTGCGAGGAAGACGATTCGGAAGATGGCGAGATGTCGAAGTCGAAGCGAATGATGCTGGAGAGCATGGAAGAGGTGGATCAAGAATTGGAAAGGCTCAAAGAGGATGCCCTGCCGGAGAGAAAAAAGAGAGTGTCGAAGAACCGCTCGGAAGTCGAAGGACAGAAAGGCGAGGCACAGGTATCGAAGGCTACGTTGAAAATTTAACTTGCGATGCAGGAGATTCTTGCGGACGCTGATTTATTTATTTATTTAATACTTATTTACGGGGGATGCTCTTTTGCGAACATAGAAATTTGAGGCATAATCTTTTAATCATCGTCGGTCAGGTGTAACTACTGTGATAGTAGTAGTGAAAGAGTTCTTGTAGTCGTGGAACGATGAAAATTTATGGCACGGAGCTTGAGAGTTGAAAAAAAAATATAGCCGGCAGTACGGAGATGCTTGTAGTCGCTGATGTATTTTTTTATTTTTGGGGAGAATCTCTGTTGCGAACGTAGAAATTGAAGACCTGTTATTTTAATCATCGTCGTCCAGTCGTAACTATAGTTACAGTAGTAAAAGACCTTTTCTTTTGTAGTCGCGGAAGGATGAAAGTTCATCGCAAGGAGTTTCAATGTCGAAAGAAAATACCGGCGGAGTTACGGAGATGCTGCTGACAATAGCCGAAGAACGGAGCGGTTCGACGGCGTGCGAGAGATCTCCGGTTTCGAAGCTGGAATGCAGCGCGAGGACGAGGGTATCTCGTTCGGAGCGAACGCTGAGGCCGAAGAGCGAATCTTTCGGCGCGTTTCGTCGATCGATAAGCGACGTCGAGTGCAATTACAGTTCGGACGAGAGCGGGAGTTACCGCAGCTACGAGGACGACAGATGGCGCGTCCGGGCACATCCGGCAGCCGCTCATAAAATATTGGCGATACAGACAAAAATATCGCATCTGCTCGACGAGATAGCGTTTCGACTCGGCAGAATACCTCTGCCGGACGGCGATCGCGATCTTCGACGGAGACAGCAGAGGGTCATGGAATTCGCCGTTAGATTTTCGCGCAATTACCTCTACGACCTTGGGAGGCAGATCGGCGACGTGCGAAGGCATCTGCGAGCGATCTCGCCGAACGCGAGATCGAAGCCGACGAGGCGCGGCGTATCTTTGCACGTTCAAGCCGTCGAACAGAAATTGACGTCGGCCCATCAATTGCTGCTCAACGCGCTCGACGCTTACTGCAAGCACATACCGAGCTCGGTGATCAAGGGCCAGCCCGGTAAACTGAAAGAAGTTCTTCAGGTCGTCGTCGAGCTCAACGATATTTGCTCGAAGATTAATCTAACCGAGGATTATTACGGATGCGGAGATGTCGAAACACCGCCGTTGGTAATTCACTTAGTAACGGCTGTTTCGCCACGAATTTTGTTTCCACGAACCCACGACGGTTTATTTTACCTTGTCTGCATTAAAGGGAACGAACACGCGGGATAGGTGCAGCGCGATACTGTCCAAATTGCTACTGAGCTCTGACAATGAATCGCAACTCGTTAGTCATACCACCCAATCTACGCCAATTAGAGGGCAACGTAGCAAGAAGGAGAGCCACGGCGCCGAAAATTCGAAGGTTCTGATGAACCGTCTCAGTATGTATTCCGCTGAGCCGCGATTATCCAGAATACTCGGAAATAAAAAGATCGGTAGGTTTTCTTCGGTACTCATTTCTATTTTTCTTATAAGACGCAAACCGAAATTGAGCTCGAGTTTCTGACTCGTTTCTGAATAAAGATAATTCATCTAACCTTTGAGTGCACAAAAGATGTTTTTTCTTTGGAAAATTGTAAACGTTCCACGGCTAGACACCGGTAATATAACTTGTCAGACGGTGTTAAATTCATTTCTTTCGCACTCGAGGCAAAAAAATTCTTTGGCTTATTTGTAATTTTATATTTTTATTTTACAATCCTCTATGGAACTTATCGATCTTTATAGCTTCGACGTGTACGAGAGAAAGAAGGAGGCTCGCGAATGCACGAAAAACTCCGTCGACACCGCATCAACCGAATCCCAGTCCGGCTACTTGCAAATCATCGAAAGTGTCAGGCAAACGTGAAAAAACGAAAATTCGGTTGCCTCAAAAAGAGGATGAGATCAGTACGATGATGTCGACACTGCCCACGTACTCGGATACGGTATGGAAGAATATAGCAAAAATAATAAATATACATAGAACAATATATAGTTTTTGGTGAGATTTTCACTGTTAAAGAAATTGTAACGAATCTGATGAGTACATTTCGTGCATTACAGGGTAGCAGCGTTACGGTATCCGGATATTCGCAACCGTCCGTCTTAATGCACAGGAGTCGCGCGGTGGAGAAGTCGGTCTATTCGTCGGTGACAACGTCCTCCAAAAATTCCAAACTCGTCAACACACCGACGAACGACGAGCCGTTTATTAACGGCATGACGGAAGGGTCAAATAGGGTAACCGACGAAGAACTCTCAAGTCTTGTGCCGGTCATTGCGGATCTGATGACTCTAGTAAAAAGTCAGGTAACGATCGGAATAACAGTTTTTATTAAAACAAAATCGAAAAGAATGTTTATATCTTTCTCAATGGAAAAACTCTTCTGGCAACAGAACGATGTAGCGATCCGTCCAGTGCCTGCGGATTCGATGGAAGCGCTGATGGAATTGTTGAAAAAATATCGTTCATCGACGAAGCCGGCGGTCGCCACCGCGGACACGCCGCCGACTGTCGACACCGGGAAATCTCGCGTCGCCACGATTGAAGAAAATTCCCGAGGGATCGCAACCAAATCCAGTGAAAAGCGAAGTCGACCGTCAAACATGCAATTAATTTGTGTACCTTTGGAAGAGAGCCATCGTGGAATTCGCGACTCTTTCGATGTTAACCCGCGACGCTGTTGCGGCATGAAAGACCGCACGAGAGATTTCCCCAAGAGAAGCGGTGTTGCCGCTGATAACTCGAGAAGGAGAAATTTTGCAGTGGCCGAATCGTCGGTGGAAATTTTGATGAAGTATCGAGACGAATATCAACGCTCCTCCCGATCGAATCCACTGTACACGAGCAAGAGTCAAAACAAACCGTGGGACGTTGTGGCGTGGTAAGCGACGCTTTAAGCCTCTCGTTCAAGCATTTGTTTCCTCGGCGTTAAAGAGAAAATACATTAATCCCAATTACTTTTATATGAAATTCAAGTCTCAATTTTTGTATTCAGGATCTCCGACAAGCTCGTCGACGAGCTGGTCGTCGACGTGACGAAGGAATTTCAAATCTACGGCGTTATACAAAATCTATACGAGCTGGAACTCAAAGGATTCTAATTTTTTTTAACGGCAACTGCGTACGTTTCGCTTCGTTTATAAGCTTTTTTCTACCAAAGACTGTGCACACGTCACGATTGTATACAAATTTCTAATATTTTACAAGCTTACGACTTTGTTTTAATTGATAAATAAAAGACTGAAACAATATTTTTATACTTAAATTTTTATATTATACGGTTTACTTTTGGTATTTACATTATTGGCTGCGAACAAACATACAAACAAATTCACATTTTTCCTAAATATCAGATATTCGGCATACTAAGACACATTTCAAAGAAAATAGATGGTGCTGAGTTTCATATAAGCGATCGTTAGTCTGAACGTGTATTAACTTCACAAACAAATTTAAAAAAAAAGTGAATGTATAAAGTGATGTTTACTGTGGGAATTGAGTTTACACATATATAAACGTAATCTATCTCCCAGACATCGGCAAACAAGTCCCTTTCACTCGAATCGTATAGGATCATCCCCGATAAGCGAGATTGTTAATCGTACGTAAAATCGAACCGCTCCACCCGGATCGCACGTCGACAATCTACCGAGTAATTTTCCGTCTGCCTGTACGTTCGTTCCGAATTACTAAAATCGTGTTTCGCGAGCTTCGAAAATTCACGAGAAATCGAGAGCGGTAACCTGTTTTTTCTTCTTTCACGTAAGAATCCAACGGGTCGAGTGTTTGAAAAAAAAAAAAAAAAAAAAAACACGTGGAAATAATTTTACAAATAAGCGTTGCCGCGACGATTTTTTTCTTTACGAAATGTGAATTTATCGGAAATCATAATGCAGTCATGAGGAGTTCCGACACTCTGATCTATTAAAAAGATTGTATTTGACATTCGCGCTCGCGCGCCTCGATGAAACTGCACATATTAGTCCGGCATACGATAGACGATGGCAATAACGCCCCGGCTATCGGACCTATTCACATTCGTGTTTCCACATAAGTCTTTTTTTTTGTAAATCCTCAATATTGATTCTCATTGGCTTCAGCTTATCAGGATAAGTGTACAATTGTTAGCAAATAATTTCGTCCGCGAGAAACCAATAATTCCAATAATCTCACTAATTTTCAATAAATTTCAATAATTTCAATATTTAAAAAGGAAAAATAATTAATAACTCCAAACGTCCTTCGCGTTAAGTTTGATCGTTTGAAGAATGTTGCTGTACGGCAACGGCTTTTCGATGTGCGCGTGAAATCAGGTGATTTCATCCGATAAAAAAAGGATGTCGTTGATCGAAGATCTCCGGCCTTTTCTGCAAGCCGGAAGAATGTTCGGTTTCGGGCCTTATTCCGTTAACAGTGTCGAACTTCCGTTGTCGCGGACGGGTGTGGTGTATTCGGGTATGTGCGCGATTGTTTATACCTACGTGCTGTACACGCGACTCGAGGTATTGACGACCTCGGACGTCGAGATCAAATTACGTTTCCTGACGATCTTACGAACAATTCTCTCGGAATTCGTCATATTCGTCGACATATTCGTCTGCATAAGGTGGCATCACAAGCTTCAAGCGTCCCTTGCCTTTATGCAGCGGTACGACTTCGCCGTTAAACTCGACCCTACGCCGAGGGCGAATTCAGTTCGGCGCTGGTTCAGTCTCAGCGTCATTGGCGTTTACTTCTTCGCCCTCGGATGGCTCACGTTTATATACGAAAGCTGGAAGCCCCTGGAGAGCTCTATGGTCTACGTCGTTCTGTACACCGCGACAACTTTTGGGATCGTAAAGTTTACGGCAATCGTGGCTTCGCTGCTGCACAGATTTCGTCACCTCAATCGTCTGGTTAAGGCAGGTTCGTGCTGATAACAGCAATTAACGAAGCTAATGGCACAGTAATTAGCAAGGCCTCTGAAATCGGATAGTGTCTACGGGAAAACATTTCGTATTGTGGTGCATTAAAACAAAAGTTCGAAAAGACGTTCGCCACCTCAATCGTGTCCTTAAATCGCACGATAACCATTTTCATACGAAATTGTTAAAACTTTGCGAATTTGTTATTCAATGCTTCACGAAAACATGTACATTAAAAAAAAATTATTAACCATCTAGAACGCAAGTTTTTGCGAATTTCGAAACAGTCCTTATACACGGCGTTTCCTATCTATCGTGATAATTTTATTATACATATATACATAAGGGAGAAACGTGTAGAAAGTCACACGTCGATTGCTGGACCAAACCTACTCTTATCTCAACTTTCCGGAGGTTAATTTTTTATCGATTTGGAAAATCAACAAGTCACAGTCGATTGCAAGAAAACGCGCCAATAAATCCGATCAGAAAGTTAGGGATGGGCGATCCGCGAGAGTGGCACGAACAAGGAGAGACAACAGTTTAATTAAAAACATCTTTACAACAGGGTGGTCACGCAAACAACTCAATCTCCGCGATGCATGGTGTCTTCACAGTTGTCTCATAGCCGCGGCCGAGGAACTGAACGGGTTGTACGGCGCTCAGTTGCTACTCTGGATTGCCGGACTTACGTTCAACGTTATATCGCGAATTTACGTGTTCTGCGATACGGATGGATTTCACAATATCCCGAAGCTCCTGCGGGAGGGTGGAATCGCCGCGGCCTTCGTCGTTCTCCTGACGGTACTCGCTGGAGTTTGCCACTTGACCGCCGCCGAGGTAAACCAACCCTAATGGGAGTGACGAACAGGGACGGCGCCGGCCGACGTTGGGCGAACACTGGCCGACGCCGTGCCAATACTGGTCAAGACCACACAGGTCTGGCGCTCCCACTAGGGAATTACTTTCGATTGGAGTTGCATGCTTCCGATATTTGCGAAGAAGATAATGTCTATCGTCATTGATTGGACGGTCGACCTCTTTGCTTCTGTCTTTTCGCACGAGCTCGAACTTTTGGACCGTTAATGATATATGTGCTATGTGAATTCTGGTCAAACGTCGGCAGTCGATACGGTTGACGTAGCTTAGTGTATAGATTAATCGATATGTTCGACGTTCGATGTTCATAATTACACCTCATCGACGAACCTGAGCTCACGAATCTGTTCATGCACAGGGTAATTCTGGAATTCTAGTATGATAAACCCACTTGTAGATGTGTGAATTATACACGCTTTAGCTTTATTGAACAACTATATACTCTTCCCGCAGGCGAACAAAGTTGGATCGATCGCTTTCTCGCCCGATTCAAGTATCTTCCGAGGACGTCACAGTACCGACGTTGAGGTACCAGTTGATACTTTTCTGATTTTTTTTTTAATTCGACAGAGGAAGGCTTGTCCGAAGGCTGCGGCCAGACACACATCCAGTCTCATTATCTACATATGATTCAGCGAATAACCCTGAAGATATCTACATGACATTAAATTTCATATTTGGCAAGTCTCCATCGATGCACGCTTTCAGAAAGAAAAAAATAATTGTTCACTTTAAAATTTTATTCTCTGAATGAATTTCCGAAAACACAGCCGTTATAAATTGATGCCATTTTGTCTCCTACAAATATCTTCAGGGTCATATCAATGATACGACTTTTGTGATTAATTGTTTTCGTAAATGTAAATAATGACATATACTTCGGTTATCGTTACCGATAAGTACATATCATGAACAACGTCCGGATCGTTGATGCTTTTGTCATTGTTCATTCGATCGATATGTATATACATATAAAATATATACACACATATATGTATTTATATACATTTTTTTTAAAGAAGTTTTTATCTTTTCAGGAGAGCATTCAGATCGGATTGTACTTTTTGTTTCATCAGTTCAATTTCCACGCGGCTTTCGGCTTCCTTCGCGTCGATTTGCCATTATTGCAAACGGTAGGTAAAAAAAAATAAATGTGTAATTTGTGTAGACGGTCGGAATTTAATTAGCAAAACGGATTATTTAACGCAACTGTAGAAATGCTGCGCTAAGGTCGAACGATGCCGGTAACTTAAAGGAAACCCCCAATAACAATATCATGACGAATCCTTGCGAGTTTGCGAATCGATTTATTAAGATTCACTGGTTATTTAAAAAAATTTCATTTACCAAGTCAGGATGTAGGTCACCAAGAAAAAAACCACTGCTTAAAAGCAAAAAAAAAATACCCGTTTTCAAAACTCGATAGTTCTATTTTCTTTTTTTTTATAATACGCTCGTTCGGTGATCAAAACGACCTACAACTGTTCTTTGCATTGAATTGCAGATTGCCGGAACCATGACAACGTATCTCGTTATTTTAAAAGCTCCAGGATAATCGCCAGCTGTTATTTCCGCGGCTCCCTCAAAGTGTCCATTAAAATAAAGATAATCCATAAAAGAAGGCGTGTAAAAAATTTTTTAAATAAAAAGTTTCATCGAATAAACTACTCGCTACACTTTATTTATTTGTATTTATTTTCTTCGAGCTCCCCGTATATTCTCTGTTCATCTGTTTCGTCTACTCTGCTGTGGACTTCGAGATCGAAAGCCCGCTACGGTGTGCAGAGCAGGAAGCTTGCTTGTTATAAACATGGCAGGAGAACCCACAGAACAAATGGCACAATCCTTTGGAAATTTGAAACTCGGTGGCCTTCACGCAAACCGCGCAAAGCACGTGCAGAAAATAACGAAACCCGAGTAATTGCATGCGATGGAAACAGTTAACGTAATATCGCTGAGCGCAAATAGCTTCGCAAAAAGCTTTTACTTTCTTATGTCTGTATTCGCTATACAGACACATATTTATGGGCTTTGTTTTTTATCTCTTTTTCCTTTTTAACTAAAATTCACCTACGCGGATACAACGGTATATTCACTGAATAGGGATGAATAGAAATGTCCTTCGATCTGTCCAGCGAAAGAAAAAAAAATTATGGACACGAGGTAAATGGCTTTTTTTGCATCACGACATGCATGTTTATATGTGTAGGTAAGGGAGCAATATAACTGTTTGAGAAGTGAAAGCTCGGAGTCAGTACGCCGACATTTATCTTTCTGGCAAGCAAACGAAGGTATTCTTTAATACTTTCAATACAATGTCGTGGTTCGACGAGGTGAAACCTTATTTTCTCGTTGCTCGAGCTTACGGTCTGGCGCCTTACACGTTCGCTAACGGTGTACTGTCAAATTCGAGAGCGTACCGCGCCTTGACGAGCATTGTGCTCGTCATTATTTTGTGCGAAATTTCGTTCCAAGTCTACAAGCATGCGACGAACGAGTCGGGACTGCAAGTGAAGATATTGACGGTACTTCGGGCCTTAGTGCCATCGATAGCTTTCATGACCGAGGGGATTTCGTGCGTTCGTTGTCTAGACGATGTGAAATCCTCGGTGGATCACATAAACGAGTACGACAGAGCTTTCGGTATCGACTTCGCAACGAAGTCCGTAGTTATCCGGGCTTGGTCGGTACTCGCAGTCGCTCCACTGTATGAGGCATTTCAGTGCACTCTGCGCGCCACGCAATCCGGATTTGACCCACTGTTCTGCGCGTTCAGAGCTGTAAGGGCCGTCGGCTGGTTCGCTATGGTGCTCAAGTTCCTGGGCATACTCTCTTCACTCAAACGCCGATTCGAACATCTGTGCGATATGATCACGAAAGGTTTACATTTTTTTTTACTGGCTCCAGTTTAATCATGGATGACCGCGTAGGGTAAAGCTGGCGACTATGACCCACCCCTGTTGTGTAAATCTATGATGTATTGACCGGGTGATATTCCTGAATTCGACCCTATACACATTACCGCACTCCTGTCTTTATCGAGACACTTTCAATCGTACACTCGTTCGTTGCCACGGAAATAAATCGTACACCGCAAAAAATGTCATACTGATAAAAAATGAAGTTGAATCAACTAAAGATTTGGGCAGGGACGTTCAAATAAATATTTAGTTTTTTTAACAAAATATTTTAATGCCTCAAAAACATTTTAGTGAAATCATCAAAAAAATTGTTGAACTGACCAATCTTTTAGCTGTACTAATAAAATATTTATTTGAACGTCCCTACCCGAATGTTTAGTTGATTTAACCGTATTTTTTTATCAGCGTACGAACTTTCACAAATTCGTTCAAGTGTCCACACTTTGAAGTTGTGAACGTTTGTAACATTTTTTGCGGTGTACGATTTATTTCCGTTGCAATGAACGGGTGCACGATTGAACGGTATAAGATTGAAGGCACCTCTCTCTCTATCGCTGCACGGATTATCATAAAATTAAGATTAACATTTTTTTTTTCATGTCGATGCGGCAAATAGATAAACAAAAAATTAAAGGCAATTGATGTGAATCCGGGTCTGCCAGACTCGCGTGTGATCTTCCATCTATAAATTGACGACGATAAGAAAATAAATACGTGGACATATCTTCCCATCAGGTGCACCATGCATCGTAGACCACAGCGGCCACAGACCCCTTCGTCTTGAAGACGTCGGTCGTCTTCATGGCCATCTAATCTCAGCGGCAAGGAAATTCAATTTAATGCACAACATGGCATTGCTCATGTGGATATGTGAATTAAGCTTTCTCATGACACTGAAGATCTACTTTTTGCTCACTAACAATTCATCGGAGTTCTTTGATACATCTTGGCACACCTGCTTCTACCTAATGCCCAATGTCACTATTTTGATATATGTGTTTACTGTCTGTCACAACACAGCTGCTGCCGTGAGTACCAAAATATACTTCGTATACATGTATATTTTATAATTAATTTTACCTAGCATAATTTACGTAATTAATTCGTTTGTAATTCATTCTTATTAATCTAATGTTGTATTTGTTCTGAAACCAAAGGAGGACACATGTCATTACGTACTGAGTGATATAGCTATTGAAACGTTCCATTTTCTTTTATCTGTAAAAGGAGCAATGCGTAAATAAATCACCAATACCAATATCAATATAAATCGCACGGTAAAAAAAAATCGTATGAAATGTAATGTACCGGACGGGAAGTTTTTATGTAACACCTGGAATATTAAATTTCATGTACAATTACGATGAGAAATTAATGTTCAGTATGTTAAATGCACAGGAATACTTTATTTTTTATAATTTACTTTAATTTTAATGAAAAAATTGATTACTTCCAGTTAAGTAAATTAAATTGAAATTTTTTTACAGTACGTGTAATGAAGGTAGAAAAAAAATTGGTCGCTTATTGGCTCTAACTCTTTAATTAACCCGCCTATCAAAGTCGTCGTAAGATCTCGAGGAGCAAGTTCTTATTGTACTCGATTTCCAGGCGAACAAAATCGGATGGGTTGCCCTTTCACCGAAATCATGCGTTCTTCGTGGACGGTTCGTCTTCGAGAGAGATGTAAGGAATTTTTTTGAACTGCTTTAGTATTTGTAAGTTGTAAGCCATACCATGTACCATATCGGCATATACCATGATCAGTAATAAAAACTGTAATGCCGTTCTTTTTAAGGTGGCTTTAAAGCAATCTGTAAAGGTCTCTATGATTTTAGGAAAGCTTTCTAATCGGTCAAAGCTTCATATTCAATCAACTACACTTTACCGCAGGATTTGGCCTGTTTCGCGTCGAACTTTCACTACTGGGAACTGTGAGTAATAAGGCATTATTTTATAATCGAGAATCCATTTTTATTTCTGTATGTAAAAACTTTCAGATACTCGGTGCCATGACGACGATCCTAGTGATCCTGTGCGGATAGTAAAACAATGGGTAATTCGTAGATAATAAAACCGGAAAACGCCCTTTCAGTCGAAGCGCCTCCGGTAGTGACGTATCTCTGGTGTGACGTCACTGCTGATCGAAAAATGAGATTTTCAAATCAGAAGTGAGGTATTCCGGTCGAAATCCATTCTGCACGCTATGAAAACCATGTTGCCGAAATTATAGCATATGGTATAGAATATTGTACGATAGAAATAACCCGTTTTAATTATATTAATTCCACGCATGTCTCTAATTGAAAAGTTGAAGAACCGCCCATCGGTGACCTATTCACCAGGCATCGCTTACGGGACATTGAGAACAACAATGGCGAGGCGCCTTTAATCGCACACTCGTTCATTCTTACGGAAATAAATCGGACACCCCAAAAAATGTTACAGAAGTTCATAACTTCGTTCAAGAGTACACCGCAAATATCTTGCACATGCCCAATCCTCGGATCAAAAACTGTACACGGCCATTTCCTAAAAACAAAATATTGAACGTTTGTGATGTAATTTTCATTACGTTCGCAGAGGTAACTCTCATTATCCGCATGATCAAAAAGTTTATGGAAATTTGAACCTTGGTGGCCTTCACACAAACCGCGCAAAGCACGTGTAGAAAATAACGAAACCCTAGTGATTACATGCGATGGAAACAGTTAACGTAATATCGCTGAGCGCAAATAGCTTCGCAAATAGCTCGACTTGCTTCCATCTGTATTCGCTATACAGATACATATTTATGGGTTTTGTTTTTTATCTTTTTTTCCTTTTTAACTAAACTTCATCTACGCGAATACAACGGTAAATTCACTGAACAGGACTGAACAGAAACGTTCGTCGATACGTCCAGCGAAAGAAAAAAAAATTATGTACCCTAGGTAAATGGCTTTTTTTGCATCACGACATACACGTTTATATATGTAGGTAAGAGAGCAATATAACTGTTTGAGAAGTGAAAGCTCGGAGTCAGTACGCCGACATTTATCTTTCTGGCAAGTAAACGAAGGTATTCTTTAATACTTTCAATACGATGTCGTGGTTCGACGAGGTGAAACCTTATTTTCTCGTTGCTCGAGCTTACGGTCTGGCGCCTTACACGTTCGCTAACGGTGTACTGTCAAATTCGAGAGCGTACCGCGCCTTGACGACCATTGTGCTCGTCACTATTTCGTGCGAAACTTCGTTCCGCGTCTACAAGTATATGACGGACGAGTCGGGACTGCAAGTAAAGATATTGATAGCACTTCAGGCCTTAGCGCCATCGATAGCTTTCATGACCGAGGGGATTTCGTGCGTTCGTTGTCTAGACGATGTGAAATCCTCGGTGGATCACATAAAACAGTACGACAGAGCTTTCGGTATCGACTTCGCAACGAAGTCCGTAGTCATCCGGGCTTGGTCGGAACTCGCAGTCGCTGCACTGTATCTTCCGTTTCTGTGCATTCTGCGCGCCACGCAATCCGGATTTGACCCACTGATCTGCGGGTACAAAGCGGTGAGGGCCGTCGGCTGGTTCGCTATGGTGCTCAAGTTCCTGGGCATACTCTCATCACTCAAACGCCGATTCGAACATCTGTGCGATATGATCACGAAAGGTTTACATTTTTTTTACTGGCTCCAGTTTAATCATGGATGATCGCGCAGGGTAAAGCTGGCGACTATGACCCACCCCTGTTGTGTAAATCTATGATGTATTGACCGGGTGATATTCCTGAATTCGACCCTATACACATTACCGCACTCCTGTCTTTATCGAGACATTTTCAATCGTACACTCGTTCGTTGCGACGGAAATAAATCGTACACCGCAAAAAATGTCATACTGATAAAAAATGAAGTTAAATCAACTAAAGATTTGGGCAGGGACGTTCAAATAAATATTTTGTTTTTTTAACAAAATATTTTAATGCCTCAAAAACATTTTAGTGAAATCATCAAAAAAATTGTTGAACTGACCAATCTTTTAGCTGTACCAACAAAATATTTATTTGAACGTCCCTGCCTGAATGTTTAGTTGATTGAACCGTATTTTTTTATCAGTGTACGAACTTTCACAAATTCGTTCAAGTGTCCACACTTTGAAGTTGCGAACGTTTGTAACATTTTTTGCGGTGTACGATTTATTTCCGTTGCAATGAACGGGTGCACGATTGAACGATGTAAGATTAAAGGCACCTCTCTCTATCGCTACACGGATTATCATAAAATTAAGATTAAAATTTTTTTCTTTTTATGTCGATGCGGCAAATAGATAAACAAAAAATTAAAGGCAATTGATATAAATCCGGGTCTGCCAGACTTGCGTGTGATCTTCCATCTATAAATTGACGACGATAAGAAAATAAATAGGTGGACATATCTTCCCATCAGGTGCACCATGCATCGTAAACCACAGCGGCCACAGACCCCTTCGTCTTGAAGACGTCGGTCGTCTTCATGGCCATCTCATCTCAGCGGCACGGAAATTCAACTTAATGCACAACATGGTATTGCTCATGTGGG
The DNA here is from genome assembly GCA_933228735.2 of Amblyteles armatorius. Classification (NCBI taxonomy): domain Eukaryota; kingdom Metazoa; phylum Arthropoda; class Insecta; order Hymenoptera; family Ichneumonidae; genus Amblyteles; species Amblyteles armatorius. The sequence goes on along the minus strand of OW121687.1, from coordinate 19,737,664 downwards.
TATGCGAAATAAGCCTTTTCATAACACTGAAGATCTACTTTTTTCTCAATGACAATTCATCGGACGTCTTTAATACATCTTGGCACACCTGCTTCTACCTGATGCCCGATGTCACTATTTTGATATATGTGTTTACTGTCTGTCACAACACAGCTGCTGCCGTGAGTACCAAAATATACTTCGTATACATGTATATTTTATAATTAATTTTACCTAGCATAATTTACGTAATTGATTCGTTTGTAATTCATTCTTATTAATTTAATGTTGTATTTGTTCTCAAACCAAAGGAGGACACATGTCATTACGTAATGAGTGATATAGCTATTGAAACGTTCCATTTTCTTTTATCTGTAAAAGGAGCAATGTGTAAATAAATCACCAATACCAAAATCAATATAAATCGCACGGTAAAAAAAAATCGTATGAAATGTAATGTACGGGACTAGAAGTTTTTATGTAACACCTGGAATATTAAATTTCATGTACAATTACGATGAGAAATTAATGTTCAGTATATTAAATGCACAGGAATACTTTATTTTTTATAATTTACTTTAATTTTAAAGAAAAAATTGATTACTCCAGTCAAGTAAATTAAATTGAAACTTCCAGTTAAGTAAATTAAATTTGAAATTTTTTTACAGTACGTGTAATGAAGGTAGAAAAAAAATTGGTCGCTTATTGGCTCTAACTCTTTAATTAACCCGCCTATCAAGGTCGTCGTAAGATCTCGAGGAGCAAGTTCTTATTGTACTCGATTTCCAGGCGAACAAAATCGGATGGGTTGCTCTTTCACCGAAATCATGCGTTCTTCGTGGACGGTTCGTCTTCGAGAGAGATGTAAGGAATTTTTTGAACAGCTTTAGTATTTGTAAGTTGTATGCCATACCATGTACCATATCGGCATATACCATGATCGTTAATAAAAACTGTAATGCCATTCTTTTTAAGGTGGCTTTAAAGCAATCTGTAAAGGTCTCTATGATTTTAGGAAAGCTTTCTAATCGGTCAAAGCTTCATATTCAATCAACTACACTTTTCCGCAGGATTTGGCCTGTTTCGCGTCGAACTTTCACTACTGGGAACTGTGAGTAATAAGGAATTATTTTATAATCGAGAATCCATTTTTATTTCTGTATGTAAAAACTTTCAGATACTCGGTGCCATGACGACGATCCTAGTGATCCTGTGCGGATAGTAAAACAATGGGTAATTCGTAGATACTAAAACCGGAAAACGCCCTTTCAGTCGAAGCGCCTCCGGTAGTGACGTATCTCTGGTGTGACGTCACTGCTGATCGAAAAATGAGATTTTCAAATCAGAAGTGAGGTATTCCGGTCGAAATCCATTCTGCACGCTATGAAAACCATGTTGCCGAAATTATAGCATATGGTATAGAATATTGTACGATAGAAATAACCCGTTTTAATTATATTAATTCCACGCATGTCTCTAATTGAAAAGTTGAAGAACCGCCCATCGGTGACCTATTCACCAGGCATCGCTTACGGGACGTTGAGAACAACAATGGCGAGGCGCCTTTAATCGCACACTCGTTCATTCTTACGGAAATAAATCGGACACCCCAAAATATGTTACAGAAGTTCATAACTTCGTTCAAGAGTACACCGCAAATATCTTGCACATGCCCAATCCTCGGATCAAAAACTGTACACGGCCATTTCCTAAAAACAAAATATTGAATGTTTGTGATGTAATTTTCATTACGTTCGCAGAGGTAACTCTCATTATCCGCATGATCAAAAAGTTTATGGAAATTTGAACCTTGGTGGCCTTCACACAAACCGCGCAAAGCACGTGTAGAAAATAACGAAACCCGAGTGATTACATGCGATGGAAACAGTTAACGTAATATCGCTGAGCGCAAATAGCTTCGCAAATAGCTCGACTTGCTTCCATCTGTATTCGCTATACAGATACATATTTATGGGTTTTGTTTTTTATCTTTTTTTTCCTTTTTAACTAAAATTCATCTACGTGAATACAACGGGAAATTCACTGAACAGGACTGAACAGAAACGTTCGTCGATACGTCCAGCGAAAGAAAAAAAAATTATGTACACTAGGTAAATGGCTTTTTTTGCATCACGACATACATGTTTATATATGTAGGTAAGAGAGCAATATAACTGTTTGAGAAGTGAAAGCTCGGAGTCAGTACGCCGACATTTATCTTTCTGGCAAGCAAACGAAGGTATTCTTTAATACTTTCAATACAATGTCGTGGTTCGACGAGGTGAAACCTTATTTTCTCGTTGCTCGAGCTTACGGTCTGGCGCCTTACACGTTCGCTAACGGTGTACTGTCAAATTCGAGAGCGTACCGCGCCTTGACGACCATTGTGCTCGTCACTATTTCGTGCGAAACTTCGTTCCGCGTCTACAAGAATGTGACGGACGAGTCGGGACTGCAAGTAAAGATATTGACGGTACTTCGGGCCTTAGTGCCATCGATAGTTTTCATGACCGAGGGGATTTCGTGCGTTCGTTGTCTAGACGATGTGAAATCCTCGGTGGATCACATAAACCAGTACGACAGAGCTTTCGGTATCGACTTCGCAACGAAGTCCGTAGTTATCCGGGCTTGGTCGGAACTCGCATTCGCTGCACTGTATCTTCTGTTTCTATGCACTCTGCGCACCACGCAATCCGGATTTGACCCACTGATCTGCGGGTTCAGAGCTGTAAGGACCGTCGGCTGGTTCGCTATGGTGCTCAAGTTCCTGGGCATACTCTCTTCACTCAAACGCCGATTCGAACATCTGTGCGATATGATCACGAAAGGTTTACATTTTTTTTTACTGGCTCCAGTTTAATCATGGATGATCGCGCAGGGTAAAGCTGGCGACTATGACCCACCCCTGTTGTGTAAATCTATGATGTATTGACCGGGTGATATTCCTGAATTCGACCCTATACACATTACCGCACTCCTGTCTTTATCGAGACACTTTCAATCGTACACTCGTTCGTTGCGACGGAAATAAATCGTACACCGCAAAAAATGTCATACTGATAAAAAATGAAGTTGAATCAACTCAAGATTCGGGCAGGGACGTTCAAATAAATATTTAGTTTTTATAACAAAATATTTTAATGCCTCAAAAACATTTTAGTGAAATTATCAAAAAAATTGTTGAACTGACCAATCTTTTAGCTGTACCAACAAAATATTTATTTGAACGTCCCTGCCTGATGTTTAGTTGATTGAACCGTATTTTTTTATCAGTGTACGAACTTTCACAAATTCGTTCAAGTGTCCACACTTTGAAGTTGCGAACGTTTGTAACATTTTTTGCGGTGTACGATTTATTTCCGTTGCAATGAACGGGTGCACGATTGAACGATGTAAGATTAAAGGCACCTCTCTCTATCGCTGCACGGATTATCATAAAATTAAGATTAACATTTTTTTTTCAATAATGAATAGATAAACAAAAAATTAAAGGCATTTGATATGAATCCGGGTCTGCCAGACTTGCGTGTGATCTTCCATCTATAAATTGGCGACGATAAGAAAATAAATACGTGGACATATCTTCCCATCAGGTGCACCATGCATCGTAGACCACGGCGGCCACAGACCCCTTCGTCTTGAAGACGTCGGTTGTCTTCATGACCATCTAATCTCAGCGGCAAGGAAATTCAATTTAATGCACAACATGGTATTGCTCATATGGATATGTGAAGTTAGCTTTTTCATGACACTGAAGATCTACTTTTTGCTCAATGACAATTCATCGGACTTCTTTCATACATCTTGGCACACCTGCTTCTACATAATGCCCGATGTCACTATTTTGATATATGTGTTTACTGTCTGTCACAACACAGCTGCTGCCGTGAGTACCAAAATATACTTCGTATACATGTATATTTTATAATTAATTTGATCTAGCATAATTTACGTAATTAATTCATTTGTAATTCATTCTTATTAATTTAATGTTGTATTTGTTCTGAAACCAAAGGAGGACACATGTCATTAAGAACTGAGTGATATAGCTATTGAAACGTTCCATTTTCTTTTATGTGTAAAAGGAGCAATGCGTAAATAAATCACCAATACCAATGTAAATATAAATCGCACGGTAAAAAAAAAATCGTATGAAATGTAATGTACCGGACTGGAAGTTTTTATGTAACACCTGGAATATTAAATTTCATGTACAATTACGATGAGAAATTAATGTTCAGTATGTTAAATGCACAGGAATACTTTATTTTTTATAATTTACTTTAATTTTAATAAAAAAATTGATTACTTCCAGTTAAGTAAATTAAATTTGGATTTTTTTTGTAGTACGTGTAATGAAGGTAGAAAAACAATTGGTCGCTTATTGGCTCTAACTCTTTAACTAACCCGCCTATCAAAGTCGTCGTAAGATCTCGAGGAGCAAGTTCTTATTGTACTCGATTTCCAGGCGAACAAAATTGGATGGGTTGCCCTTTCACCGAAATCATGCGTTCTTCGTGGACGGTTCGTCTTCGAGAGAGATGTAAGGAATTTTTTGAACAGCTTTAGTATTTGTAAGTTGTATGCCATACCATGTACCATATCGGCATATACCATGATCGTTAATAAAAACTGTAATGCCATTCTTTTTAAGGTGGCTTTAAAGCAATCTGTAAAGGTCTCTATGATTTTAGGAAAGCTTTCTAATCGGTCAAAGCTTCATATTCAATCAACTACACTTTTCCGCAGGATTTGGCCTGTTTCGGGTCGAACTTTCACTACTGGGAACTGTGAGTAATAAGGAATTATTTTATAATCGAGAATCCATTTTTATTTCTATATGGAAAAACTTTCAGATAATCGGTGCCATGACGACGATCCTAGTGATCCTGTGTGGATAGTAAAACAATGGGTATTTTGTAGATAATAAAAACGGAAAACACCCTTTCAGTCGAAGCGCCTCCGGAAGTGACGTATTTCTAGTGTGACGTCACTGCCGATCGAAAAATGAGATTTTCAAATCAGAAGTGAGGTATTCCGGTCGAAATCCATTCTGCACGCTATGAAAACCACCCTGACGAAATTATAGCATATGGTAGAGAATATTGTACGATAGAAATAACCCGTTTTAATTATATTAATTCCACGCATGTCTCTAATTGAAAAAATTGAAGAACCGCCTATCAGTGTCTCCAAATTCTGGTCGACAGAGACGGAGAAGCTAGTGTTGTACCTCGGGTCAACGTACCAATAAGATAGCACTTAAGCAATCGGTAATTGATTAGTCGAGTCACATATTAAGAAATATCGAAGCAGGAAACCGGACAGGTAATCCGGAAGCCGTTATTGTTTAAACAATTATGTCGAAATATCTGACACTGACAAAATTAAGCTGACCTGCCTGCTCGTACCCCTATATAAGGGACCACAAGCAGACACTCACCAATCGCTTCCTAACTCCTAATGCTTACGGTTGATTACGATACATTTAAACCGAGCAAGGCTCGTAATTCGATAAGCAAGTATACAACAGATCTACTCTTACCATAGAAGACAAGCGTAAAAAGTGTATTGTAGCGATTGGTTAAGAAAAACTGTAATAAACATTGTTCTCATAAACGATAAGGAGCGTTGCTCTCAATAAACATTTAATAAATTATGCATTTATAATTTATCTCTTGGGTTCTAACCCTCAACTGGATAATTCCCGAACATTCGAGCTAATGGCTCTAAAGCAGTATCCGGAATAGCTAAATACGAGCAACGTGCAATAAATTCCAGAAATCCCACGCAAAAGTAAATCGCACGCAAATAAGTCCATCTGCGCATGCGAATTTACTAAACTCATGGCTGCAAAGCGCCACTTACGGCACTCTCGGCAGGCACGGAAAGTAGCGCTTTTCATGCATGAGTTACATAAAAAGATTAATTGATTTTAGCTGCGTAGTCGCTTTCGTCACGTGTGTAGAGTCAGCTAATCGATGGTACAATTTTCCAAGAAAATTGGCATGACGAAGCTTTCTGTGTAATAGACGTCGATTATTTTTTCCATTCGTATCCCTTAATGGGGATAATCATTCTCGTTACTCAGCAGCTTCGACGAGAACCCCACCCACTGAATATTTCCCACAGTGTGCCCACAGTAAAAATGGTTGGTACATTTAACAAACATTTCTTGTCCACATTTTTTTCTCTCTTAACAATACGGACATTGAACATCGTTGTTTATCTATGCACATTTTTCCGAAAACTTTCCCGAATGCTTTCTGCGTAATAGACGCGAACACCTTTACGCGTGCAATTTTTATTTTTATAGTTTCATGTCTCCTCGTTCCCTTCTTCAACGCGCTCGTAAAGACGGGAATAATTACCATTACGCTGGCATCTCGACGTTCCGCGGAGCCGCGATGCGATCGATCGCCACACAGTTTGCTCCGCGAGCCGGATATTCCGCTACCGCAAATTCTAAAACTTGGCGACACGCGCGCACGGGACTCCTTACCGATAACGCCTGGTTGCAGAACAGAACGGCAATGTCATTCGTCGGCGAATTGAAATACGCAATCTTTTTCGCCCGCTTGATGGGTGTAGCGCCTTACAAAGTCGTTGAAAGGCATCTGCGATTGTCACCCATTGCTACATTGTATTCGATAGTCGTACATTTTGGTTATGTATATTTAATATTCCAGAGGAGGTCGGACGTGGGTCCTCACGGTTGGACCCTGAAAGAAACTTCTCTGGTGATCGCCAGAATCGCACTGATCTATTCAGGCCTGTTGATAAATCTTATCTCGTCGTTGACGTCTCACCGGAAGTTCTGCGCGTTTGTCAACAGAATTAACAATTTCGACGGGATGACAAATGTGTGGGGCGATAACGGGATGACGAAAAAACGAGAAGCCTTCGTGTTGGGCAGCGTTCTCGTTCCTATCGGCATTCTCGTAACAATGCAGGTGTACGTCAATTACGCTCTAGCCGCAAACTGGCGAGACTGGCACTGGGGCTTTTCGTTGCATTACATCGGCTTGGGGATTATCGTTAGCCGATACTCGATCATGGTTTCTTGCGTGCTTCGACGATTTCAGCATCTCAACCGCTTGTTCATTCCGGGTAACCGAAAAAGCAAAGTTTACGCGAAACGATATTTTTTTTGAATTATGCGACAATAATTTAATTTCTATTCAATCGTTCCTCAGGCCAAGCCGATACCGTCGGAGTTCGCAAGGCTCGTCGAGGGCGCAGCGGGCTGTACTACGCATGGATATTTCACGCGGATCTGATGGAAGCCAGTGAGGAATTAAATTCGATGTTCAACTACCAGTCGTCAATTTGGTTATCGGCTTTTGCCTTCAACGTGATAACTCGTCTGTACAGTATGTGGATCGGCGAAATCGGTTTGAAAACGTGGGCACTGACTATGAACATTCTGTCGATGGTTCACAGTGTTTTACTGCTAGTCAACTTCCTCGCTCTCTGCCACATTACGGCCGCCGAGGTAAGTCTCATTATCCGCTTGGCCAAAAAGTTGTCGACTCTTGTCTTGGATGACTGGACAAAAATTCGATCCACCGTTCCCCTAAACGCTGTTTTATTTGCTGAGATTTAAATTTTTTTTTTTTCAAATTTGCAAAGCTTGGATAAAGTGTACCGGAAGCGAAAGATAACGATTTAAGTCTCTCCCCTCGTGCGGATAATTTCGATGCACCGTTGTCGAGTTCTGCACTTTGAGCGTTTATCATGCAATTTTCATTTATCGCGATGATCTCGAAAGAGAATGTTGCCACCTGACTCGCGGGCTCACGATCAATGCTGCACCACGTCCGAAGTCGCATTCGTCATCCTTGCCATTTATGATCAGTGACATTGTCCTGCGCGAGATCGTGTCTCTTGCGTGGTGCGACGCGGATCTTGCTTGACTTGGGAGACGTACGGAGCCGTGTGCCAACCGCGCATCCACCGCTGTCGGTTTGGATAGATTTATTTTTTAATCGTCATTAGTTTTTATTTATTTATTATTTTTATCTCGGGCCAGAGAGTCATCAGTGGTTTTGATCTCAAGGTGATTAATTTTCTTTCTTTTATGGATTTTATTTTTTAGGCGAACAAAGTTGGAGCCACCGTATTCTGCTCGACATTGAAAATCTTTCAAAACAATGTGGACTTGGTCAAAAAGGTTCGAAAAAAGACGGACTGTAATCACGGATTCACTGTCCAGCTACGATATCTTGCTTCTATTTTCATTATTTTACCCTCCGCAGGATATATTTCCGATCGGACACTACTTTGTTCTCCGCCGTTTTGATTTCATCTCGGCAGCTGGCTTGCTCCACATTAATCTGGCCCTGTTGCAAACTGTGAGTTAAATTTTGTTTGGATCACGGACTAATTGAGCACCAATTACTCGACGGCTCGTTAGTCGGTTATTTCATACGTTCATAGCATCGCATATTTCTTTTGTCAGATGGCCGGGTTGATAACCACGTACCTCGTTATACTGAAAACATCGCACGACAATGCAAGCTCTAAAGTGTAATCCAAAATGAATACATTCCATTAAAAATCTTCTCATTTTTCATTTTTTCATTTTCATTCTCATTTTTTTTTCTATTCCGAGTTTTCCTCGAATCTACGTCGAGTCGTACGAGAACTTTGCGATAATAAGATTTTCTCGTCGAGGAATTAATTCCTACACGATACTTCGAGAGAGACTATAGTATTTCGTCTCCCAATGTGAGCTCCGGATATCGCCGCTGTCTCTCGGAAATCTCAAAACGTTTAATTAAATAAATGAATAAATGAATAAATAAATAAATAAATAAATAAATAAATAAATAAATAAATAAATAAATAAATAAATAAATAAATAAATAAATAAATAAATAAATAAATAAATAAATAAATAAATAAATAAATAAACAAATAAATAAATAAATAATCCTACGTAAACAAATTTTTCCTTGTGACGGACAGTTTCAGTTTAGCGTGTGCGCGACAAAAAGAAGATTAATTGATTTTAGTTGTGTAGTCACTTGCGTCAAGTGTATGAAAGCAGCTAATCGATGGTGCAATTTGCCAAGAAAATTGGCATGGCAAAGCTTTCTGCGTAATAGCCGGCTTCCATTTTTATTTTTTTTAGTTTCGTATCTCTTAATGGGGATCTTAGTGCGGATAATTACGAAGAAAGCCGAGAAAATTGGAATGTGAAAGCTTTCTGCGTAATAGACGCAGAAAGCTTTACGCGTGAAATGTAAATTTTTTATTTTTTTAGTTTCATGTCTCTTCCTTCCCTTCTTTAACGCGCTCGTAAAGACGGGAGTAATTGCCATGACTTTGTGACATCTCGACGATCCGCGGAGCGGCGTGGCGATCGATCGCCGGGCAGTTTGCCCGCAAGCCGGATATTCCGCTGCAGTGAATTCGAAAACTTGGCCACACACGCGCGAGACATTCCTTACCGATATCGCCTGGTTGTGGAAGAAGACGGCAATGTCGTTCGTCGGCGAATTAAAATCCACGATCTTCTTCGCCCGCTTGATGGGTGTAGCGCCGTACAAAATTGTCGAAAGGCATCTGCAATTGTCACCCATTGCTATATTGTATTCGATAATCGTACAGTCTGTTTATTTGTATTTACTGTTCCGGCGAATGTTGGACCAAGTAGAAGGCTTCGCGCTGACCCGGATACAAATGATTCTGCTGATCGCCAAAAACGCACTCATCTATTTGGGCCTGTCGGTAAGTCTCATCTTATCGGTAACACGTCACCGGAAGTTCTGCGCGTTTGTCAACAGAATCAACAAGTTCGACGGGATGACGAATGTGTGGCGAAATGGGATAACGAAAAAACGCAAAGCCTTCCTTTGGGCCAGCGTCCTCGTTCCGATCGGCACCCGCGTTTCCGTGCAGGTGTACTACAATTACGCTATAAAGGCAAAGTGGCCGAATTGGCGATGGGGCTCTGCGTTGCATTGGATCTGCTTTTGGGTTATCGTTAGCCGATACTCGGTCATGGTCTCTTGCATCCTCCGACGACTTCAGCATCTCAATCGCTTATTCATTTCGGGTAAACGAAAAAGCAAAGCTTACGCTAAACCTTATTTTTTTTTTTTTTAATACGCGATGATAATTTTATTTTTATTCCATCTTTCCTCAGGCCAAGCCAATACCGTCGGGTTTCGCCAGCTTCGTCGAGGGCGCAGCGAGCTGCACTACGCCTGGATACTTCATACGGATCTGGTGGATGCCAGTGAGGAATTGAATTCGATGTTCAACTACCAGTCGTCAATTTGGTTATCGATTCTTGCCTTCAACATCATGACTAATCTGTACATCTTGTGGGACAGCGGAATGGGCCTGGAAACGTATGCAGTGACTGGCAACGTTCTGTCGATGGTTCACAATGTTTTTCTGCTGGTCAACTTCCTCGCTCTCTGCCACTTTGCGGCCGCCGAGGTAACTCTTATTATCCGCACAGTAAAAAATAATTTCGTGAAATCGGAATACCAAGTTTCGTAAATTAATTTTGTTGAATGAGTGACAAACTCGTTTGTTCATATTCGAATATTTTAAGGAAGCAATCTTCGAATCATTTCACCCCATCGATGCATGCCGATTGTCCGTCCCGTTTTCCTCCAGTGTCTCATTTTGACCCGCTCTCGCCTAGGTTGAACGTTTATCATGTAATTGCCATTACATCCTCAGAGTTAACTCTCATTATTCGCTTGATCAAAAAGTTGGCGACTCTTGTCTTAGATGACTGGCCAAAAATTCGATCCACTGTACCCCTAAACGCTGTTTTATGTATTTATTATTATTATTATTTTTATCAAACTCGCGAAGCTTGGATGAAGTGTGCTCGAAACGAAAGATAACGATTTGAGTCTCTTCCCTCGTGCGGATAATTCCGATGCACCGCCGTAGGGTTCTGCACATTAAATGTTTATCATCCAATATTTACATATCGCAATGATCTAGAAAGAGAATATTGCCACCTGACTCGGGGGTTCACGATCAATGCTGCACCATGTCCGAAGTCTCATTCGTCATCCTTGACATTTATAATCAGTGCCATCCTCCTGCGCGAGATCGTGTATCGTGTGTGGTGCGACGCAGAGATTCGAGACGGATAAAAATGCGTGACTGTTTCTGCGAAACGTAACTCGGTCGATAAAGTTAGAGTGAAAATGCGACGCCCGAGCGGCGCACTCGTTCGAGACCGGGGTAAAAAAAAGATCGTCGAACGTTCCGAACGTGTCCGGTGCGCGAATTTTTCGAGCTTCCGCGCTAAATTCGAGTCAATTTTCGATCGTCTTATTTTTGATTTATTTGTTATAATTTTTATCTCGGGGCAGAGGCATTAGTGGTTTTATTCTCGAGGTGATTCATTTTCTTTTTTTTGGATTTTATTTTTTAGGCGAACAACGTTGGGCCCACCGTATTCTGTTCGAGATTGAAAATCTTTCAAAAGGATGTCGACTGGGTCAAAGAGGTTGGCAAAAAATTTACTGCAATCACGAATTCACTCTCCAGCTGCGATATCCTGCTTTCATTTTCATTAATTTACCCTCCGCAGGATATATTTTCGATCGGACACTACTTCGTTCTCCGCCGTTTTGATTTCATCTCGGCAGCTGGCTTGCTCCGCATTGATCTGCCCCTGTTGCAAACTGTGAGTGAAATTTTGTTTAGATCACGGAATAATTGAGCACGAATTACTCGACGGCTCGTTGATCGGTTATTTCATACGTTCATAGCATCGCATATTTCGTTTGTCAGATCATCGGGACGATAACCACGTACCTCGTTGTACTGAAAACGAACGGCAATTCGAGCTCTAAAGTGTAAACCAATGTAACAACACGAATAGGCGCAATGCATTTGCGCCTGTGCGTAACCAACTGTTGGAACCAGTCGGATATTATTCAATATAAAAATGATACCAGCGCGACCTTACCCAAGGTTTACGTCAATCATTCAATTTCAGAAAGAAAAAAAAAATTCCTATCTGGCGTTAGTTTCCATAACTGTTCACGGCGGTTTTTGGTCTCGCCGATCCGAATCGTAATTTGTTTACCGAGACGACTGTCCTAGTTGTCGACGGGGCCGAAATAGACAAGTTTTTATTCGATGAATTATTTAAGGCACGATGGTGGCACCCAGATAGACTATCATTAAGGGGGTCACGCTTGCCGATAGCTTGTATTTTCGTGCATCACCAGTTTGTTGACGAACTCGTGTCAGAACGGACACACCGTCTCGAGACCACGAATCGACCCGGCGCTGTCCGGTTCATCGGTGATCATTGCATTATATCATTGAAGACGAATAATCAGCAACGATATTGGACGCTTCTTTTAACGCGTTTCGAAAATTAATTCTAAAAAAAGAGACTTTTATTCTAATAAAAAGGCGTTACCTAAGAACGTTTGTTTGAAAGTGTTTGTTTTTTGACCAGGACAATGCGTACATAAGAGATCATTGAACAACCATTGGCTTTTAGAAACTTAATTTTTTTTATCTTCCGATATTAAAAAAAGTAGTTTCTTTGATGCAACGAATATGTGGCGCGAAATATCTGTGAAGAAAAAGATCAAAGATATATGCAGCGAGAGTGTTTTCGACGTTTCTTAAATTTCGCCGATAGTCGAAAATGGCCTTTTCAGCTTGTCGACACGACCCGAACTCAATGACGACGATGCTCTCTCGGGGAAATTGCGAAATTTCGTTTTCGCGTTACTTTTTTTCCGCCGAGTGACAAGTAGCGAGCGTGGACACCTGCAGTAATGGAGGACGTCGGAATATGTGTCATGCAACGAAAACAGCGGATGGACACGTGAAAAAAAATCAATAATAAAGAAAGGAAAAAAAGGAACACACACCATGACACTATTGCAAGACATCGTGCCGTTGTTCTACGGTGCCAGGTTATTCGGTTGCACGCCTCATCGCATTACCAGCAAGGATCTTCTCGTTACGAGATGGGGATACCTGTATTCCCTCATCCTCGCTCTGATATTTCTCTACGCTTGCGTCGCCGGTGTTTACCTCATAACCGTCGACGTTATGGAAAAGAAAATCTTATTGTTAATCGCTCTAAGGACCGTAATGTCTTACATATGCTTCTTCACCGATGCCGTACTGACGATGATGTGGAACGAGAGATTGCGCAACGCACTTGATCACATGCACGGGTTCGATGTCAGCACGAAATTCAGCGAGAAAATCAATTTTTCACTGCTGAATCGATGCCGGATGGCTCTTTGCGTTACTGTTCTGTTCTGGAGCCTCGTCGGCTACGTGACTTACAGGTAATCACTCCAATCAATTGATTTCATTTTTTTTTTACTCGAAGAAATAAGAGAATAGGGTAAATTTCTGCTATCTATACTTCCATTGGCTCACATGTTTCCACGTACAACTGTTTATCGACAGGTGCGAACAATCCTCACCTCTGTTCAACGGTATCACGTACGGAATCGTCAACGCTGCGATGTCGATGCAACTCCTAAAGTTCATCGGTTTTCTGACTCTACTCTATCAGAGATTCGCTCATCTTGAAAAACTGATGGTACCCGAGGGCAATGCTGAGATGCCAGCGGCGTATGATTGTAATGTTTTCCCTTTTTTGCACACTTATCATAAAATCACAACAAAAAAAAACGTTGAAAATTGAAATATTCATGTCGCCTCCTCAGAAAAGTTGAAAATTGAATTTTTCATAACGGTTGCTCGGAAAAGTTGAACATTGAAATGTTTATTGAACATTGAAAATTGAAATTATCATATCGCCTTCTCATAATGTTCCTTTATTCGCGAAGCTTCTTTTATGAGGAAGCCAAAAATATAGATCATGCTTCACACACATGCAGTGTGTGAAATTTCACACACGCACGCACAGCCGGACATTTTTTCTAAACGCGATTAAAAAAATGATCGTATTGTGTAAGAGAGTTTCGAACTGATTATCGACAGATTCGAAAATGGGGGTGATCCGTAAAAACCGACAGAGTATTGAACTTCACGACGTTTGGTGGTTGCATTCCCGTCTGATCACATCTGCTGAGGAAATAAACTCCGTTTACACGACTCAGCTGCTTTTCTGGATAACAACGATGTTCCTCAACGCCCTGTCCCGCATATACACGCTAACCGGCGAGGAAATTGATTTGAGCTTTTTCAAGATACGAGAATCGTTGTCCGTAACCGCGTGTCTCGTCAATTTGTTCATCATCACGGCGATGTGCCACTTTACAGCAGCCCAGGTGAACTACAACTGCAAACTTTTCCTGGATCATTTCGATCAATCGCTGGCAATACAGTGATGCAGTTAAAACAGCAGTTTTTTCTGTCCGTCTGTTTTATCTTCGCTTACATTTTTCTGTGGTAGGATTCTTGGTAGATTGATTATACATATTTTTTTATTATGAACATTTTGACTCATTTTCCGTACTTTTCTTGTGTAACAAACATCAGAAAACTGAAATAAAAATGTTAAGATTGCTTTTGTTATGCGTCGGGACACGATCGGAGAAAGGAACTTTGAAATAGCATCGTCAACGAGTTAATTTTTCTTTTACTCAGGGCAATAAGGTCGGAGGCACGATGTTTAGTCCACGCTCGGTACTGTCGAGAAAACGTTGTTTCGTCGAGGTACGTTATGCTCGGTCACGATCTTGAAAGAAAATTATTACGATGCAGATAATTTAACGCAAACGTTCTCCGCTACAGGATAACATCGAGGTGGGAGTGTACTTTCATCTAAGGAAGTTGGATTTTTCCGCCGGGGCGGGCTTCATTCGCATTGACTTGCCGCTCTTGTTATCAGTGAGTGAACCTATCTATCTCGCGAATTGGAATTTTTAAGTTTTTAATTTTTTCAACATAACAATACCAACCTGCAATTACAGATCGGTGGAGCAATGACGACTTATCTCGTAATACTGCACGCTTTGAACAACAGCTAATTGTGATTTATCGTCGCTGATTTTATTGAACATTAAAATGAAACAATAAAACTCATCGAATTATGTGATATTCCTGTGGTTTTCGACAACTTTCCAAAGAAGACACCATGTCAAATCAAGGAAAAGAGGACCAAGTGAGATTTCACACTAATATCAGACTCGAGAATAGAAAAGGATATTGGTTGTTTGCGCGTTTCAGTATTAATATAATTGCCTAATTTGTCTGATTGCTACCAGCCAGCCCGCGGTTGTACGCGAGAGAACGAACTCGTTTAGAGACTTGAGACCCCCTTTTGGTATCTATTCCTTTTGGTATTGTTCAAATTTCAAGGGCAGGTGACCTTATTGTGCTACGAATTTAATGGCAGACAGATTACCGACGTATTAAATTATTGCGTAACGCTGTAACATTCACCAATACCATGAGCAACGAACAAGGATATCATTGCGAAGCGTTGTGTCCGTTCGATTGCGATGAAACTCCGCCGTTTTGTCAACAAGTTTTTGTTTACGGCTCCTGACGGCGAATTACGAGATAAGAAGTTTCTTTCTTCCACGTTCGTCAGTTGTTGTTTCGTTCAACTGCGTGGATTTCTAATAAATACACGCTAAAACTGTGTAGTCTCTGCGTCTACTTGTTTTTCCCGACCTGCTCGGTAAAAATAATGACGAATCAGTAAGAGAACTTCGGTCAGTATCGAATCCGCTCACCAGTCTAAGCTTTTTTCTACAGATGGAATTCCACATATTTTCAGGACTCAATCATAGGTACGAAATTTATAAGGTATTTTCAAAGGAATACGATACATTAAAATTCATTAACGTAGCCGCCCGACGGGGGATGAAAAAGTATCGAAAAAAAAACGACGGTTCACATTCACCCACTTGTACCTTACAGACTGTTCGGAATTTCCCGTTACTACAAATCTGTAGACATGTAGCGAATGCCTGAGGGTGGTTCCCAATCCGCGAGTATTTTGGAAGGAAGAACAGCGATGACTCAATCACATAAAAATAGATATTTATTATTAATACGAAATAGATACGTTAGTTCAATCTTTGATTTCTTTTAAAGCGTAGTCTTTGTCTCGAGGTACGAGAGTAACTATGTCATGACGGCGACACGCCACGCCAAGCTATTAACGGGAAGTCTCGGCAGTCTCCACAGGCAAACGTGCGCCTGCGCCCTCTCCACGTCCGACCCGCGGGAGACCTACAAACCCAACATGCTTTCTCGGAGGACTTTTCGCCAGTATCAGTTTTCCAATCGCCACGCGAGGGTCGCGATCCCTTATGCAGCGTACGATCCCCTACGCAATTAAAGTATAAATAATCTCCCCGCCGTCTATGCGATCGTCTAATCGACGATTTTTCTTGACGAATTACAAAAATATCAATGAATATTACATTCAACAAAATTCAACTGTCGCTTTATTACGGTTGGACGGTGCTATAGTGTGGCGTTAGTCTAACGGGAAAACAAAAGCAATAAACAATACGTGAATAATAACAAATAATAGAAGTATTATTATCGTAAGAAAACATTTTTTGCTGCAATTAAATCGACGCGCGAATCAAAATAATAGAAACAAAAACATTGATATATAAATAGTCTGAAATTTTTTACGATTTTATTAATTTTGATCTTTCCCTACGAGGCAACAAAAATAATTTAATTGTGAAGATTAAATCAAACTCGCCGGATTAATTCAATATTAATGAATGTTATGTTTAATTCCCGTGATGTCACGAGCGAGAGCCATATATAGTTTTCATCTCCTTTTATCGTACCACGCTCGAGATCTCGGTGCATGACACCTTATTCTATGTTGAACGTGTTTGATATGCGTTCCATGTGCGTAGAGCTCTAATAATCTCAATTGAACTGTCCATTCAGATGCGTGCGCAATATTAATGATCAGCGCTGTCTTTCTATCAAGAGCGTTGACGTACACGATGTGTATCCGGGTTTGTATTATGGTATAGTCAGTCCTGCCATCGTATTGATAATGGAATCTATACACTGTAAAAAATTTCTGTTTGAAAATTCATAAATGTATGTGAAGTTTTGTGCATGTACAGTATTCGAAATTTCATTGACACGCATGTAAGAATTATTTGTATGATATTCGTAATAATAACATAATTTTAATATACAGGTATTGCATTTAAGATTAGATTATAAAAATTCAATTCAATTTACAAGTTTTAAATTAAATAACATTTTTTACAGTGTACACTTTACCGTTTGTTCCGTCAGCGATGTTTCGCTGACGGAACAGTTAATGGAATTAAACTTCACGAAGAATTTGGACTGTACAATCGACTATCTCCTTTGGTGCTCCATAATTTCTATCACAAACTTCGAGTTTGAAATTCGCGAAGGAATTTTCGCGAACCGTCGAGTTTATGCCGGTGAATTGACAAAGTTTTCTTGCAAAATTAAAGGAACACTTCCTTGTTGGCTTGCAAAATTAATTGCATCCGTTAAGAACATATTGAAGTGTATGTTGCAGAGCGAAAGGCCCGAATCGCTACTACTTTTCGATGTTTCAGGACATCAGTTAAAACTCCATTCGTTTGAAGATTTGTATGGTTCGACCGATAACAGGTGAAAGGTTTCGTACGATCGCCCGATTGAGCACGGCCAGTAAAACACGAGCCCTTCGTCGAAAAGAATTTTTTCACTTATCCGAACATAGTTGTGTAGAACTATGCGAAGAAAATGGAATGCTCGGAGTTTAACGACAACCTCGGTAATCTCATTTGACTTCAGGACATGAATTATGATAAACTAGTTGGGATTCCCTGAAGTCTTGCATTTTTAACAATCCACACGAGAGTTTCGGTTTTAACGTGGGGCAGCTGAAGTGGTATTTCGTGTCATGCGTGGAACAAGTTATAGAGACAGAAACAAAGTTCTCGATATGTCCAACAAATCAACGGGACGGGAAGCGGAAGAATCGTTTTCCCACCAGAGAAGTGACGAAGCCAGTCCAGATGGATCAACACCACTAAGCGGGCAACTAATATTTAACAACAGTGACGACCTCTATGAAATGTCAAAAAAACTTCGCGATTATTACGATAATTTTAACGAACCGAACTACATAATCGTAGGAATTTATATTCCAACGATAGTGATTGCCCTCATCGCTAATGTTCTCGTGATTGTCATCGTACTGAAGAATCAATATCTGCGAAGGTAAGCCGATGTCACAACCGATGGAATATTTTTCAGATCTATCTATAAAGCGTGAACTAACTTTAATTTTGCTTGTCTTGTTACTCAGCTGTTACACGACGAAGAATCCTTTTGCTAAAAAATATGTCAGTGTCTCCACCATTTAATTTCAAAACGAACAGTTCTCAAAAGGTCGCCCCCGATATAGCGAGAAAAGAGTATTTTTGAGTAATTTCTGTTACTTTTTTTTTGTACTTCTTAAATATGTCGCAAAAATTTCATTGACCAATGACAATATCGAGTCAAAATCGTGGGGCCTTCTCGCCTTCTATTTTGCTGCAATGATTCTTTGTTACATTTCACAAATAGTTTTTTTCCAATTACGGAAGATTCGGACAATGCGGGCAGTTTGTTGAATTTACCGAATTTATTTTCAATCACGCGAGGTTCGATTAAACAATAAACGGTACGCCAGGCTCCACGCGCGTCGACCGGTATGTTTGTTTTGGGTGCTGGAAGTTATTGCCACAGTCGAAAGCTTATTATACGACGTAAGCGGATTGGCTTGCGATAAAAACCAGACGTGCTGCCCACGTTAAGTACGGTCAGAGTCACAATAATTTCGGGACTGCGGATACAGAAGAGCCCTAGTTTACCGGAGCTACCCTTGATTCGTACGAAAATTGCACAGCAATTGTCCGCAAAAATTCATTTGATGCAAGAGGATTCTATTCACGGAAAAAGACAATCCACTTGCTGCAAAAAGATCCTCTTGCTTCAAGTCTATTTTATTTGAACCAACCATGCGGTTAAAGAACTCGTTGCAGTTATTGTGTCCTCCATGTGTGAATTGACTAATATAAAATCGAATACAGTTGAATAAAATTGTCGAAATAACCATCGTTGACCGGAACGAAAATTGAGTCTCAATAATCAGCCCACACACTAAATAAAATTCATTTGATGCAAGAGGATTCTATTCACGGAAAAAGACAATCCACTTGCAGCAAAAAGATCCTCTTGCTTCAAGTCTATTTTATTTGAACCAACCATGCGGTTAAAGAGCTCGTTGCAGTTATTGTGTCCTCCATGCGTGAATTGTCTAATATAAAATCAAATACAGTTATTAAAATTGTCGAAACAAAAATAATTTTTTTTTCCATATGATTGCAGCGTTACAAATTATTTCATAGTGAATCTCTCGGTGTCGGACCTTCTGGTGACGATAGTGTGCATGCCGACGGGGATTTCTCAAGCGGTCTCGATAACTTGGGCCTACGGCGAGACGATGTGCAAGCTGATCTTTTATCTACAAGGTACGATTATCGATTATTCCGGTACCGAGTGGCACACCGTCCTTTGTACGTACGACGGTGGCATTTATTCCCGAGTGTCGATCGATTAACGAGACAATGATATCGAAATGGGCGACGATATTTTTAAATAAAATGACCCGACCCACTCTGGCGATATTCGATCGGGCGTGTTCCGATGGCCCGGCTGTTTCGCGCTCGTTCTCGTCGACATCGCCGGTGACGACAATGTTCTCCGCTCACCTATCCACGAAACTACGATTAATAATTAACTCGGCGGCGCGAATTCTCAACGTACGACACATGTTGTAGAGATAAATTGCCGCGATGCGACCATAATTCGATTTGCTACACTCGGGTCTATTTTCGGCGTCTTTTATCCCGTTTTCAATACTTCGTTCACTTCCTTTTTTGTCCATACGTGATCTAAAAAAGAGCTCGACGTTTGTGAAATTTTTCGTCCGACTCGAGCAAGGACGTGGTTAATTATGAATATCATTTGTCCGAATAATGTAAAAAGTTCAAAAGGCCGCATCGTAGCATGCCGAGCTCATTGGTCTCCAGTCATGATGAACCGTCAGGTTCCACGGAGTCAGTCAGGTTTGCCACGAAACACCTGGGAACGGGAAAAACCTCCGCGGCTCGGTTGGCGAATTGACTCAAAGGACGTTAATCGTGTGTGCCTTCCCGGAATGACGGGGCGTGTTGGGTCCAGGTCGCGATACACACGGGCTGTCGATTAGACCAACGTGTGAATCTGAAATCCAAGCAACGAAGAGGATATGATCTTTAAGAACAGACCGTCCTATCCTTGCATCCAACAACCTGCCAACGCAACCTTCGCGATGGCATATATGATTATAGGTGTAGCAGTGATGGCTTCCGTATTCACAATGACGGCGATGAGTATCGACCGTTACTTGGCCATAAGCAAGCCGGTTTCTTTGAGTAGGGTATTCAATCGGAAGAGAACGATCATTATCATCGTAGCGATATGGCTCGGACCGCTCGTCATATTCAGTCCAGTTCTCGCAGCGGTAAGCGTCCCAATGCGCAATTTCACCATACAATCTTATTCATTCGATACTACATTTTTTAAAAATCGCTACATCAAATTTGCTAGGTCACACTTAGAAGTGTCCGTTGGAACAACATAACGCTGGCGATAAGACGGGACGGAATTGATGAAATCGTCGACGTCTTTCACCCTCCGACGCTTGAGTTTTGTACCGAGGAATTTGACTCCTTGGGAATGTCCGCCGGTGTGTACGGCGCAAGTTGCTTCGCGCTCGTTTACGTGATACCTGGTGAGTCGGGACGAGGGAACGGCCAAAATACTAGAAGCAACAATCAATATAGTTTCACAGTTTCTATATCAATTTTTTTTTTTTTGATCGCTTCGGTATGGGATAATTTTTTTATTTTATATTTTCCAGGATTCATCGTCGTCGCCGCGTATGCAAGGATGGGACGGTCGCTGTGTTCGAGGAAGCCACCCTTCGACAGTGACAGCACGCGAAAAAGCGCGTGTTCGCAACAGGTACCGAATTTTCTGCCGTTTTAATGTCCATTATTCAAACGATCGATATTGTCATTGGGCAATGAAATGTTTGCGAAATATTTAAGAAATATAAAAAAAGTAACAGAAATTCCCCAAATATACTCTTTTCTCACTATATCGAGCGCGACCTTTTGAGAACTGTTGGCTCTCCAATTAAATGGTGGAGATACTGAAATAGTTTATAGCAAAATGATGCCTGTCTCGTATACATCGAGCCACGATGTACTTTGTTAGATAGTGAACGGTGAAAGAAAAAAACACAAGGAAAGATGAGGGAAAAGCACAGGACATCGGAAGACTACCGTCCGTGCAAATAACAAGAAATGTCAAATGCAATATCAAGTTTGCGAAACAATCCAAAATCTGTGTACGCCGCAGGGTTTCAGATTACTACGAGAGCGAAAACGAGTTGCTTGGATTTTACTTGTGATGGCCGTCCTCTTCGCGCTGTGCTGGCTACCGTACAATGTGCTGCGACTCCTTGTGGATTTCGGCATGGTCGGTGAGCATATACGTACATATAATTGCGATACCAAGTTACGGAGGTGAAGAAATAATTAAGTATGATTTATATTTGGATTATGTATGAACTCGTTCGTAGACGAACCGTATAGGGTAAAAGTAGTGAATATGAACCGTTCTGCAATATGAAGCGTTTCTGAAGAGATTTTTATCAAGCAATATTTTTAAACGTAATTCCCTCACTCGTTAATAATTTAGAGTACCGGCTGTAATACATCAAAGGGAGAATATATTTTCATTGCAATCGCGAGCGAGTTTTTTTTCTTTCTAAACGCAAGGTAGTTTGTTGAGGGAACTTCCTTGGGAAATATATGCATATTATCTATATAAATATAAATAATTACCGGTATGCCTCACTCCTTTCAATCGTACAGAAAAATGTGTGTAAACTAATGTTCTGAATTTCACTTTTTACAGATAACAGCAAAGGGATAGCGGACGGACTGTCGTACTGTCTGTTTCTCGGTCATGCGAACAGCGCTCTCAATCCCGTAGTATACTGTCTCATGACGCGAAATTTTCGTCGCAACGTTTACAAGATACTGTGCCGATGTTGTGCAGCCAGACTTAAACCCGACCGCAAAGTAAGTGCCGCCTTTATCCACACTAAAACCACTCGCATTATTTTTTTTCGTTCGTGACTCATCGCAGAATGCTTCAAAAACTTCGGCCTCAGCGACTCTTAGAAGCGAGCTTAGAATATTATCGACGCGCAAAAAAAAAAAAAAAATGAGGCGAGTAAAATCGGATATAACTTCACGGGGTAACGTGGCGAAGAATATTGAGGGAAATTAATTTCCAAAAATCGTTGTTGTACATAGAGCGGTGAAAGTCATACATATTTTAATGTCGAATTTATGCAGATAGTGCAAGTTGTAATTTGTTTACCGCAATTTTGTATGAGAAAAATATGTATTTTCTGTAAATACGATGTGATTCCTAAAATTTCATACCTATCCACTGCAAATAAGCTTTTAATAGATTGCAAATGTACGCGGAATTATTACTATTATTTTTACATTACCCATATATTTTACGAAATTACTCTCGTACTTTTAAAAACTCTTCAACCACCACACTTCGCCGCAAATCAATATTTTGTTTAGTTTAATTTTAGCGAAAATCGTAAAGACGTGACGTAATCAACATATCCATAAGAAATATAAGAATTTCAGTCGTAAGTAGTGTCTGCGAGGTAGCGGTACGTTAGTAGATCGTTAGGTGAATTCTTTCTCACGTTAAAATAGTAGTAGTAGCAGAGGTAGCATTGGGGAGCGGGGCAAAACGGGATAATGAGACAAAACGGAATTTTCCAATAACTTTTGGATGGTGGAGATGGTGGTACATGGGGCGAAACGGGTTTGAAAATGCGGATGTATGGTTGGGACAAAATGGGGCATCCAAAAATTATGGGAAAATTGAGTTTTGCCCTAACTGTCCCGTTATGCCCCGCTGTGACATTTTGCCTCGGTCTCCCCTAATAGTGTAGCATATCATAAAATACTAGAAAATAGTTACTCTATCCAACGAACTTCAATTTTAAGTAATGTCCAAAAAAGTTGCCGATTTCCAGGTGACCTAGAGAAACATTATTTTGTACGATGACGCTTTCGATAGGATATCGGATCTGCGTAGGTCCTGAAAAGGAGGCGCCTTCAATCGTACACTACGTGTAAGGAAATGGCGGTGTGCAGTTTTTAATCCGAGGGTTGGGCAAGTGTAAGATATTTGCGGTGAACACTTGAACGGAGTTGGAAACTTATGTAACATTTTTGCGGTGTACGATTTATTTTCGTAAGAATGAACGAGTGTACGATTGAACGGTGTACGATTGAAGGCACCTCCTAAAAAGGGTTCATTTTCGTCTATCGCGATAATAAAAATAGATTTTAAAAAAATGTCGGAAATAGATATACAGAGTCCAAACGGTCGTTTTTTTTTCATTGAGTGGTAATTGATCCGGTCGTAGAGTAAAGATTCAATAGCGTATCGTATTTAATTTGAAGCCTCATTGTTCAATCCCTTTTGTTCCATCACGCCGATTTAATTACATATCACGCATTTCATGAGCGCAATCGGTGCTGTTGGAGTCCATGTATGTCGTTCCAGACAACAGTGGCGGATTCAGGCGCTTGTACCGTATTCAGCAGGGCCGTACAGTACCGATCGTTATTCAAGAAAGGGCTTCTCCAAGGCAGCCATTTAAAAGCCACCAATCCCCGAAGAACTCGCCAAACCAGAGACACGAAAAGGTCCGGATGTGACAACTCTTGCCGCTCGCACAGTCCCCATCGACATTGCTGCATGCTCAAATTCATCATACGAATGAAGACTTGTTGCCACAGAAACGTCATAAGATTGGCGAAGAAACGGAGATCCGGGATGAAGGAGGACCACACTGCGAAATCCAACGGTCACGCTCCCATCAGGATTTGGAAAGTACAAAAAATTTCGTCGGGCCGCTGGAGAAGCGGTACAACACCCAATAATCGCGAAAACGGCCCATACGTCATGTCTACCATTTACAATCGGGTCACGGAAATTATATTGATATACTATCGTCTATATATCTCTATAGTGAAAAGTTCGTGTGAAACGAACTGCATCGATGCATTTCGCATATTTGTGTCGACAAGCATTCGAAATACGATGTAAGAAAAAGTGCAAACAAAATTTTCACTATGCTTCCTCCGTTCTTACAGTCAATTACAAAACTCGGTTTACAGTCGAGTCAAAACTCATAAAAATATGTCGTAGGGGAATGAGTCTCGGATTTACGAAAAATATCGAAACATGAGGAATTGTTTCGTGCTATGCGATTCTGTGTCTACGTTGGGCTGTCGCCCATCGAAACTGGCTGTTCAATAGATGTCAATTAAAGTTGTGATAAAACAGTCGGGTAACTTATAGCGTCCATATTGCATAAATAAGATCGGAAATACGAATTTTCTCTATCCAGTTATAAAATACACATCTTTATTTTAGTCACGAGATATATTGTCGTTGTATGAACTGTAATGAATGTATGCTATGTGGAAAAAAATAGCGATGTATGTTATGAATGTTTATCTGATTTAAATGGCAATTCAATCGATCCTTCGGGAAAGTTCCCGTGCTAGTACGGAGTAGATTCCGTACCGTCAGTTTTCTATCCGGGTATGACCGTCGAGTAGCTTAAATGAAAATGTGACAAAACCGGGAAATTATTTATAGCGTCCCGTATATTGTCCGCGTCTCATACAAGCGCGTACTTTTCTTTTCATAGTTATGTATTTTATATGGACGATCGAATGGATCATGTAAAGAATAATAATGTACGATACGGAAAAAAAAGAAAAACACAATAGAAAACAAAAGCGATTCATGCTTATGGATTTTTGTCGATGTATATCTTTCAATAAATTTGATGTATATGGAGATAAAATCTTAGATGTTCACCATCAACCCTCCCAAATGTTCACAGTTGTCTACGATGTGCATAAATCATATATATATGTATATATATATATGTTCTAGTAATTACAATCATTACGTAAGATCGCTTGATTGCAACAATTGACATTTGGCATGACTTACGTTAAGACAGCGTTTCTGTACGTTCGGGATCTTCTCAAACAAGCGATCTTGCGGCGAGAACTATTGTAAAAACTCTAAAACTCTAACGTGTCGATTATCGGAGTCACGACTGTCGGTCATCACGAGCTCTACGACGATAAAACAGATTTTCGGGCAAATGAGACTTCGGGTAAATGGATTTCGGACAATCGACGTTTCGGTATATTAAACCGTCGGGAATATGCAAAGTCGGCAAAATAATATTTCGTGATTTTGAACATTCGGTGTTCCAGTCCTTCGGTAGATTACAATTTCAGGTACACGCTACATCGGATAAATGAATTTCGGGCGTTTGGAGCGTTCGGGATTATGAGATTTTGGACAAGTGACAGCAGGCCAAGGAGAAGATGTTGGAACGCATTCAAAGAAACGAGCGCGTTAAATGAAAAAAAGGCGTCCTGAGAGAGCGAGAACAGCTGACAGCCGAGACGAACGTCCGCCGCCATTTTACAAACAATGATCTGAGTCTTGAAAAAAAAAAGTTTTCCCGCGATATAAAATCATGGATGTGGATTTATTGAGACCGGGGACGGTGCCAATTTCACCGGACACGATATTGTGGTTCGAATTTCTTCTGAATCCGTCTCTGCTCGAAAAACATCTCTCGAAACCATGCCCAGGTAACAAATCGAAATCCCAACCTCACTCACGAGTCGTCGACGAGTCGTTGAATTAAAATAACAAAAATTACAGATCCATCACCGACCGATCTCATGATAAAGTTCATGGGAATAAATTCCGATCAGAAGGAGAACGACGCGAAGTCGATAGAGTCCGAGACGAACGACGCCAAATCCGGATTGCTGAGAAAGTGGTCTTACAAGAGCATAGCGCTTAAGATTCTCTCGTTGAAAGTCGCCGCCTACCTGAAATGGGATTTGGATATATTGGAGAGAAAAATTCCTCTCCCCATGCAACTCATTCTCCTGCAAGATTTGTTTTACGTCACTGGCGATACTGTCGTTGAAATTCCAGCTCTGCCGGAATTCTCTGTATCCTCAGTTTCCGATCAACTGCTATTCACGATAGTGCTTTATCACAGATGGCACATAAGGGCCATAATATTTCGAGCATTACACAACAAGCAGACCAAACAACAGTTCATCCACATGTAATTCGTTAATTTCTTTTTATAAAATCATAAAAATTTCCTACTCTGCAAAGTAATTGCCGAACAACAATTGTGTTGTCTCACATACGTTACGTCGCTGAGTAGGGAATTGCGATGAACCGGCAAAGCGACCTCACTCCATGTTGGCACGAGTCATTTCGTCAGGACCTCTTTACTGATGACAATTATTTTTTTTATTCTACCTCGCAAATTAGTCCAGGAATTCAGGAATCAACTTACGTACCGCCAGCGATGGCCGACGATATCATAAGAAAATTGGAATCTCACGTTCCTCACAGTCTCAATGTTCTCAACACTGTACTCGAGTCGGACGATTTCAAGCCAAAAGTGCCTTCCCTAGACACGTTTCAAATGCTCACCGAGGATACCACGGAGATAAAGCAGAATTGGGAAAATATGCACTGCATTACCTTGGAGGAATTCAAGTGCCAGGTATTCATTAGGCTTCAATGATGCGATCCATCTCACTTTTTTTGGGGACAAATATCCGTGTATACAAGTTCACTCTCTACCCTGTTTGCATCGACTGATTTCTCAAATTTATTTTCTGTAAATATTATTATCTATCATCCGTCTTTTCTTCTTGTTGAGAGTTTCTATTTTTCTTTTATCGGGAATGCATTGTCCTAAATTGCAAACATATATTTTCTCTTAAGTCTGTCTTCCTTTGTAAAAAGGTCTGTCCCGCAAACGAAAGAAATAAATAAAAAGTAACAATCCGATTCAAAGAAAAAAATTTGAGAATAAAAAATTAAAGTACAATAAAAATTTTCTAACTTCACAGATTCACTACGATCTCGCAGCATTTTATTTGTTGAGGGAGGAGTACAAGAGCGCCAGACATCACGTGTCTCAGGCTCAGAGTCTTTTCAAAAAACTTGGGGAAACGGACTCGTTGCTCTACTGCAGAGTGAGAAAGAGTTACTTGGACGGATATTGTCTGGCGACTGAGGTACCAGTCGAGGGTCATGAACAGACCCTCACTCAGCAATTGCACGCCTCCGTTAAAGATCAATATACGGTGAGAACGAAAAAAAAAAATCGCCTTTCAAAATAATAAATAACTATTTATTGTATAGAATATTTTGGAGATTCTACAAATGGACAATATCGCTCGCGAGATACCCCAAGTGTACCGGGACAATCTGGAGCTGGATATACAGGGAGGTTTGGTGAATAGAAAGATCATCGTTGCCCGAGATCTTCTGCTGAGAATTCAGTGTCTTAATCTGTTACGCAAGATCTTGGACGATGACGTCATCCACGGGAATTATATCATCGAAATTAAGGGTGCGGGAGCGAAGGGTCTGGAAGTTCTTTGCTGGGTAAGATCGCATATTGACCCTTTAATTTCGCAGCTGACAAATTTTATCGCGACGAAAGGGTTCGCGAAACGAATTTTGAAAATTGTCGTTTTTTCTTTTTCAGGCTATCGACGGCGTCCTGGAGAAATCAAACGAAACGGAGAAACGTCGGATAGGGCGCTACCTCTACTACCTAGTTCTGATGGGAGACATGGACGAGCTGGCGGGTACAATTCTCGCTACTCAGAGTTACAAAGAATTGTTTAATTCGGAGGAAATATTGGAAATACAGAAACGCTCGACGACCGATGATATCGAATTGCCGTCGTTGTTGGTCAACGATGATTGGGGCGTCACGCTCGTGACGTATACTCGTGAGTGATAATATAAACTGGGGTATTGAGCTTAAGGATGCTTCACACATATATTCCCAATCAAAAGTTTACTTCCATAAAAATGTCAGTACTCCGCGATATACCAAAAGTATGTAAAAAATACTAGAAAACCTGTCATTTTATTATTTTAAATGAATTTCTTGATTTTTTAGAATTCATGTGAATTTTTCAGAATTTTCATACACTTTAAAATATTTTTTTTTCGAAAATTTGAAAAATCGAAAGTTTCGTGGTGATTCCGAAAACAGTTCCGTAGTTATGGCGTTAAAAAAAATTCGAAACGTAAAATTAATTAATACAGTTGAGATTTTCAGATTTTTACACAATTAGGAAGTGTTCAAATTCTCACTGAATCTCACTTTTGGCTGCGAATACGTGTGATGCATCCTGAAACCTTTCAAGTACGGTTGACCGATAAGTAATGACACGACGCGATATTAACTTTCCTCGTACTTGAAGGGTTAATTTGTTTTTTTTTAAAATCTGCGTAACATGAAATAACAGAGAAATTTTGCGTTACCGTAGAGAGTCCGAAGTTCAAGATGTTCGAGCTAGAACGTCGCTTGATACTCTCGTACGACGCTCACGAGATTCGCGAGATATTGCTGTGTCTCGACGGCAATAATCCGATGAATCCCCTGTGGCGAGTAAACAGCCGCTGGGAACTACCGATACCCCTCCAAAGCGTCGTAATGTCGTTGCCACGAGGCTTTCGTCAGGATTACTCGTACGTATTGCTCGCGAAGAGTCGCGAATTGGTAATGTCGAAAGATTTTCACGGGGCTAAAGAGCTGTTGAACGCACTCGAACAGGAGGTTCAGCAACAGCCTGTCGGCCCTATGAGCTTGTCTTACAAACTGAGCAAGCTGTACGGTTGGGAATCGATGCTGATAGACATATGGCATTATCTGAACGCCTGGCCGGCAAGCAACGGATGTGAGTAGCGAAAAGTCGCGGCCGAACGACCATGAACGATCGACGAAGAAAATAAATCAAAGAATTTCGTTTTCTTTTCAAGGCGACGTGAAGGCTCTCGTTGAGAAATGCAAGCAGTGCATAGCCTCGATACAGTCCACCGATCAAATTATTCCGAGACAAGAAATCATCGAGTATTGTACAGCCTTTCTCTTGAACATGAGCGAGTGGGAATATCTCACGAGTCACGACAAACGCTGGAGCCACTGTGAATTTTCCGCGGCCATCAGTTTGGTCTGTCAGGATATCGTCAAGTTCAAGGGTTCCAGGAAATTCCCGAGGGAAGCTTGGGACATCGGTAAGATATGAGATATCAATAGAGTTCTTTGCTTCCTCATGAAGGAAGCTATGTTTACGTATCAGTAGAGTGGTCGCGTCTCTTCCTTCGGTGCCATTTTCATTAAGATTGAGGCCCCGTTCGAGATTGTGAGATATTTGGAAATTTTTGGAAAATTTCTGTGGTAGCTCTAACTTTCGTACATTTTGAGCTGTCGTCCCAAAACTGCAAAACTGATGTTAATTCGAATTTTATATTGGGCAGTCCTTGCGGTATTCGGCCCGAGTCGAGATCAGCCCCAAAAGCGTGGTAACAGCGGTAACGCGAGCGGAAGTGCAGCGAGGGACGCAATGGCGAGTACAACGGGAACGCTGACGAGGCTGCGAGAGTCCACGGCTCTGACAGTCGCGATATCGTTGCTCTCGCGACTGCACAACGTTCTGCGGGACGAATCCAGCCTCGAGCTTCACGCGCAGTATCTCGCGTTGTGGCCGGCGGGAATACCGAAGTAGGTTACATGCGTTGAAAGCTTTTCAATTACGGGTCATTGCACCGGTTTGAATATCGATTTAACATCGAGCTTCTCTTTTAATTCGCAGCTCCAACTCGTACAATCTGAAGAACATAAGCGAAACTCTTTTCATGCTTCTCACCCAGGCTCTCAAGTATTATCCGACGAATGTTCCATGGCTGCGAGTGATGGGCGATCTCAATTTCGGTAATTAAAAATGACACGACTCGCACGAAGTGTGCACGAAACAGGAGTCTTGTCAATTTTCAACCGTTTTGCCTCACGCATCGATTAATTTCGCAGTACTAGGATTTTACGAGAGCGCCATGAAATTCTATCTGGAGGCGATAATGGTGGCGAGCGACTTGTTCAGTCAGCCGGTACCTCGATCTCACATCGACGACTTGGTTTATCGACGAATGATCAAGAGCTGCGCCCACCTGCAGTGCTACACTCAGGCTGCTGTACTGTGCCAATTTTTGGAAGAAGTCGATTATTCGCTGGCGTTCAAAATGGCCGCCAGCGATCAGAAAAGCTCAGCCAGCGCTGACGCAATGGACGCTTACTATCACTGCATATGGGACACGACGATACTCGAGTACCTCATCCATCTGCATACAAAAAGAGGCGAACATCATCGAAAACAGTTGGCGGTTAGTTCTCGCTTACGACATCGATAACTGGAAGGAAAACAATTTCTTTCCGATTACCGTTAAATGGTTAAAGCTCGTGCAGACCGCGATCGAAATACTTTTTGCCGTTTTTTGAAATACAAAATATAAACTCGTTTTATGTTCTGTGCAGATCAAAGTGATCGGTCTACTGGAATTGAATTCCAACAACAACGAGGAGATCCAGAGAGAAGCTGCAAACACCCGTAAAGCCAAATTTTTCCGAGCCCTCGCTAATCAATACGTCTATTGATTATAGTTCACTGTAATTCTAATATTATATATTTGTACATATTATAATAAAAAGATTTTCACGGAATACTCGAGAAGGAACTATTACTCTTCTGATATATCGGCGAAAAATATAATGCCTCCAAGAATATCGGCTTTCCAGCCTTATTTCCAGGATTATCGGGGCGACGGTTTTGCCCGAATAACTATTAACCGGATATCTAAATTTCCCGAACGATTAACGATAGAATCCTCCCTGTGTAAAAATCAATTCGAAAAGAAAATGCTTGCACAGCTTTTGGACAAAGCACCTGCTCGTGTACAGGTGCAGGGTTGCATCGCCCGGCTACCTGCGCGTTCAGAGCAGGTATTGTGGCCATAGCTCGACATTTTTCCAAATCTCTTTTATGTCACTCTTCGATGCGCCCAGCAACCCGCTGTGGGTCTACAATTTTTCTCTTACGAGTCATATTAACGATAATGTTCAAAGAATTTTCATTCTTCGGATTGCAGAAAACCCTTGAACATTTCCGGCTAGAAAAACGGCAAATTTAAGACCCAACGAAACTTCGCGGAGATTGAATGCTCGCTGGTCGTGCCTCTCGTAGATGTTTCAAGGTCCATCGAAGTACCGTGGCAAACGCGCCCCTGCCCCGACACGCCGCGAAGCGTCCGCCGCTTCGAAGCGTAGTACAATACTGTACAATGCCGCTCATTGAATTGGGCCCGCGGTCCCCCGCTCCGGGAGCAAAAGCCGTGCCCTTTCTGGCGGTCCCCGGAGTCGAGACTCCGCTCCGCTGCGAGGCAGGCCTCTCTGGATCCGGCATTCTAAGGCTCTCGCTCCGCTCGCAGGGAACGCGAGGCGCCAATCGCCGTGCACTCTGAATAACATCCCGAATAAGACCCGAAATGGAATTTAAAAAAATTATAATGAATAATAAACAAAAAATAATAATAAAACCTCCGGAGTTTCACTAGAAGTACCGAACCGTCTCGAAAACGGGAGAAAAAGGTTGGTTGAATTACAATCTCGACGGAGAACGGACCTGACGAGGCTCGGCAAATCACGTACGCTGCAAAGAACGACACGGAGAGGGAGAAAGAGAATAAAGACGGGCTTGGGACTCGCCATGTTGTGAGCGAGATTTTGACGCGGCTTCGCGTGCGATCGCTGTGACGTTGCAGGTGCCGGCCAGATTGCCGACGAGTTTCGAAAGTTCTTGTGAACGCGACGACTGCGTCGGGTCGAGAAGTTCGCCGATTTGTAAAATCTGCCGGTCGTCGAGCGCACGAAGATCGGTACGTTTGTTGAAAGTAAAGTAAAAAAATTAAAACTAAATATAAAAACAATGAAGTTAAATGAAACAAAAACAATCTGTGCGTCGTAACGAGCAATCTGGATAATTTCCGTGAGGATTTTACACCGAGAATTCCTTCCGCGAGAGCGCCATAGAATTTCCGTGCATCACAACAAGTGCATCGTCCGCGTATAGAAACGGGTGTTAAGACTCTCCGGGTCTCACGGCTTTTTTTTTCCCGACGCATCGGCATATCCGCGCGCCGTAAGTGGATCGACCACGGTTTGTTCCGGCTGCGTAGTCCGCTTTGTGTCGTCGTCGTAGTTTTGTTATGGCATTAGGAATTAAGTGCCTCGGGCATTGTAACTAATTTTTCTCACGAGGGCAACGCTACCGGTGCTCGCCGCCGTGCACTGGACGGATATTCCCGAATGCCCGTGGAGTGAATGTTTCCTTTCACTCCGTCGTTGAAAAATCAGTGTCGCCGATACACGGTCGCCCTCCGAGCGTGCGATCCCCGGAGTTTGTCGTCCCGTAACGAACGACACAGTGCCGTGTCGACTGTTAAGAATTATTCGACGGAATAAAATTGAATAAATCAGTCGCGTACGGTGCACGTGCTCGTCTCTCGACCGAATAATCGCGACGAGACGAGAAGCAGAACGTAGTGTGTGTGAACAGGTGGGCCGGTCGAACGACGGTTCCGTCGTGCGACCTCCTCGATGCGTCAAACTGAACAGGCCTCAAAAAAAAAAGTTATCCATACTTAATTAAAAGAATACCAACGGAAGAAGAATAATTTTTTTTCCTAAGCACCGAAGACAGTTGATAAAAAAATTTGCCTGTGTCGCGGAGAATCCGGAATTTAGTTGCGTGTAGCGCTGGAAGGGAACGAGAGGAGGGTGGAGTGGGGGGAGTGAGTGGTGGGGGGCCGGCGCCTGCGTCGTCTTTCGTTTACACACACACACTCATATATATAAGCGTGTACGATAGGACGGCGTGTAGACCCCGGCGAAAAGGTGCCCGAGCCGTGGATCTTGGGACGATCGCTCGCCGAGAAGACTTTTCAGGTCAGGCTGACCCAGATTTCGGCCGGTAGCCGCGCGTCGGCGAGGGAGGGGTCTCGGCTCCCCGGGAGCACGGGGTCGACGAGGAACACGGAAGACGTCGAAAATTTTTCGGTGAAATGGAACGCGGCCCGGCCCGAAGCTAAATTAGCCGCCATGTCAAATAAAAACAAGGCCCAGCAGCAGCCGCAGCAGCCCCAGCCGCAGCAGCAGCAGCAGCAGCAGCACCATCAACATCAACATCTACACTCGGGTTCGCACGTTTTAGGAAAACAAGCGGAACAGCAGCAGTCACCGCCGCAGTATCAACCGCCGCCGCAGCCAACCGTCGGGATACTGAAGAATCATCCGCACTTCGGTGCCGCGAACCCGACACCGAGCACCGTCGGACACTCGAACGCGGCCTTGAACCATCCCCAACAACAGCAACAGAGTCAAGTTCATCGTACGGTAACTGGCATCAAAGATGCCCACGGTAAATTTTCGGCACCGCTCGAGCACGTACAGCAATCGTCTATAATAACGAATTCTTCGAAAAATTCCAATCATCCGTACATACCGTCGAGCAAGATACCGAGCGGACAGTACCTCCCGCCCAATAGCCAATATCCCACCGCCGTACCCATATCGGTACCAAGACAGAGAATAACCGACGAGGAACTACTCCGCCTCGGACCTGTGGAGATGCTCAAGTTCGTCAGAAAGACCGAGAGTGACATTGCGAGGGTCGCCGCCGAACAGAATCGACAGATACAGAGTTTGGTGAGTTTTTAGACTGTGTGGGTGGAAGATTTTTTTTTAGTTTTTTTTTTAACTTAGCTTCGTTGATGAATAGCCAAAAAAAAAAATGATTTGTCAACAATTCGATACGGAACGCTCGTTAATGTAAAGTGTAAAGAGATTTTGATCGTTGAGGTAGTATTTGCGGCCAGCCTAAGCCCACGTGAGTTCAGAGAGAATTGAGCGAGAAATTGCGAACACTTCTCGATGAGATAAAATCTGAAAAAAATTAACGATATGGAAGGTACTGAAAAGATTGATTCTGCATAATAATAATTCCGAAATGTTTTTAACAAATCACCCGGCAACCAAATTTTTTTTTTTTTTACTCGATTTGTTAATTTTTCTGAATACGTATGAATTTTTTAGAATTGCGCTGTTAGTTAATAAAAAATCGTAATATTCCAAAATTACACAAAATAAAAATGGAAATGCAGATTGTGTTGACATTGTTTTTCACACATTATTTTTGTTAATTTATTTTTAATCGTCCTCACAGCTGAGTGAGCTGCGAGCGCTTAAGGAGGCCAATCAGCGTCTCAGCGACGACAACCAGGAGTTGCGCGACCTCTGCTGCTTCCTCGACGACGACCGTCAGAAGGGAAGAAAATTGGCTCGGGAGTGGCAGCGTTTTGGTCGTTACACGGCGAGCGTGATGCGCCAGGAGGTATCGGCATATCAGAACAAACTGAGGCAACTCGACAACAAACAGCAGGAGCTGATAAAGGACAATTTGGAACTGAAAGAGCTCTGCCTCTATCTAGACGAGGAGCGAGGAGGAGGACAGAGGGACGACGGCGATGGTTCCAGTTCGAGTACGAACGCGGAGGAAACGGCGCTCCCAAGGTCATCCAGGCACACTTCCATGTTCAACGGTAAATCTTTTCGACCATTTTTCGATATTCCACGACGAAATTTCAAAATAATTGACTGATTTTTTTTCTAATGTATCTCACTGTTATAAAAAAAATTATAATAATAGACGTTGTCTGCGACACCCTCGGACTCACAACTTAACATTTTTTTTGGATATTCTACACTAATTCTGTAGTGCATCAATCCACAATTTTCCGCTCAAATGTACTCATCTTATGTAAAAGGGCTCGTCCCGTAAACTAATGAACCTAAACACAATCCGTCGTTTCGCAGATCAAACTATGCAGTACGTTCGAAGTCTCGAGCAGCGAGTCAAGCAGCTGGAGGAGGATAAAAGCGCGCTACAAGCGCGCGCACAAACTTGGGAAGCACCGCCGGGCGAGGTGTGGGAGAATCCCGGAAGTCCGACGGACAATGCGAACCTGGGTGGTCGTCCCGAGGCAGTGGTTCGAGCTCTGCAGGTTCTCGAGGTCAGGGAACAGCTCGAGAGGGAAGCCGGCCACGACGGCGAAAAAGCGCTCGTCCGAGAAATGTGCAACGTACGGCCACAGAAATATTTTTTTTGTACGAGATTTCGCATTAAAAAAAAATACATATACATATATATATTTATCAATTTTTGTCTGCAGGTCGTCTGGAGAAAGCTCGAGGAAGGACCTCAAACGAGACGCTGATTGTCGGAAACAGGAAGCTCTACTTTTGTTTGGTATAATAGGTATTAAAAATCGATCTGCCACGCTATGATACTAAGTTAGATAGTAACAATCTCAGTGGACAGGAGTCTTCCGCGTTTGTCGTACCGCAACCTGTTAGTATTATTTAAACTGTATACATAAAGATTTATGTAGATAACGACTGTATTGTATAAATGTTGGAAGTTTTTACGGTTATATATATACATGCATATGTATATCGACACATTATAAATATGTTTTATGTATATTATCTGCAAATTAATTATCATGTAGTCGGGCGATAGAATCTATTTATACGGAAAAAACATTTAGCGCCATCGTCTTGCCTTCCACCAATGTTAATAAACTCTATTTTTCATTAAAACACCGTGTACTAAATTCCCTCTCCATATTTCACGAGCAATCATTTTTTTTTGTGGGTCGTTAGTGACAGCCGTAAAACATCGGGCAAGAAAAGTATCAGCAAAATATAAAATGCTGCGGTTCGGTACAGGAACGCATGCGGGCTACTCTCGAGCATGTGTACGAACCAAGGCCGCGCCAACGGATTCTAATAATCCACCCCTTTTATTCCGCGATAATTATTTCGGGCGTTTACTTTGGACCCCGAGGGAGTTTTTTTTCGAATAAAAGGAAGAACTCGCGAGCTTTCAGCTTTAACGCGAGTGGATGCACGCTGAATACGCAGGCACCTTCAAACATACCTTTCTATTTTTAACGGCTCAAAGAAACTTCACCGCTCAATGGCAGGGTGCTAGATTGCCCTACATACAAGCCCTCAAGATCTTTCAATGAGTAACATCCCGCTGACAATCTACGATTCAAATGTTTCGCGAGAAAAATAAGGAAGAAAAAAAAACGGCAGTGAAACGTACGAGTTTCGAATGAGGTTGAAACTCGTGCCATGTATGGAAGATCTTTACCTTTATGGACGACCTTTACCGCCCAAAAACAAAATAGAATAGAAATAAAAAATTAACAAACGAGAATTGATACTTCTTTTATCTAATTAAAAAAAAAAAAATGATTATCGGTGATTGATAATAAAAATCGATTCATGCGATCGTGAATTGCGAAACGCACTGACAACGATTATCGCAGTGACCTCGAGCTCCTCGAACGTTGCAGAGGATGCTCCAGAAAGGGCCCTGTGAATGACCTAACGAGGCTTGGATGGCGAAAGCTTACGGTCGGAAATGCCATACGAGAGCTTTCGCGGAGTTTGCGCGTATCGCAAATTGGAGAAGCCGGCGTTGTAGCCGGCGGTGGGGAAAAAGTAAGGGATGCCGAGCCTGAGAGACATGAGAGTTCATCGGGGATGTGCGTGTGCGGAGGCCTCGCGGAAGACAACGCGAGGTTCGTCCT
This sequence comes from Amblyteles armatorius, assembly GCA_933228735.2. NCBI lineage: Eukaryota > Metazoa > Arthropoda > Insecta > Hymenoptera > Ichneumonidae > Amblyteles > Amblyteles armatorius. The sequence goes on along the minus strand of OW121687.1, from coordinate 19,700,950 downwards.
TCTAGCCGTTGTCCTTGCAGCCTACATGGTCGCGGGTGCCGCGCTTTTTCAAAGGCTCGAGGCAGACGTCGAAATTCGGCAGGTGTGAAAACTCAATGTGAATTGTAATAAATTAAACGAAAAGAGATTAAATTTTGAGAAATGTTCAAACATAAATACAAAACTGCGACGACCATAAGACTCGCGAATTTCTAATTGTGCATCTAATGAATGTACGTGTTAAACCGTGTAACGTTAATTTTTTAATGTAGGCCACCGAATTTTGGCGCGTTTACGAAACGTTTCGGAAACATCACTTGCGCAACGGTCCTCAAGCTCTTCAGCGTCTGCATGAGCTCCTATACGCCTATGGGAACGCATCTTCTACGGGGATTATCAACAAACGGAGACGCTGGGATTTTTCGGGAAGCTTTCACTTCGTCGGGACAATCGTGTCCACCATCGGTAATTAATCGATCGATAATTAGTGAAAAATTATTGAAAGACAAATGCATTTTGATTCATGAAAATTAGTCCCATAATTTTGCATCCCATCGAACACACTTTCAATTCCAAAGAGTATTACACACGTCCTTTTACCTACTTTCCTGTATCCCTTACTTCACACGTTTATTCCACTGGTTGCATTACAGCTAGATTTCCGAGAAAAATAACAAAAAATACTCTGCAACTTCATTGCCGGTTTGAAAATCTCGATCTTCGACCGGAAGTGATGTCATTACCGGTTTGAAAATCTAATTTTCCGACCGGAAGTGACATCATACTGGAAATACGTCACTTCCGGTTTGAGAATTTAATTTATCGACCTGAAATGACGCAATATCGGGAATACGTCACTTCCGGTTTCAGTATCTCATTTTTTTCAATCGGCAGTGACGTCATACCGGAAATACGTTACGAAAATATCGACGTGAATTTGTGCGATCGCGAAATAAACAATCTATTTCGCTATCTGCGCGGATCGGTGAGACCGCTTTCGTAATTCCGGTTTTCGAACTATATCACGCGCGTGATAACAAGAGCTGGGTCAACGGCACTGCATGCACGAGAATGCAAGAAGAGAATTCTGGAATGTTAATATCTGCGCCACGACCCAGTCTCCGTTGTATTTCTGTGTTATGCCTTTCCCCCCCCCCCCCCCCCCCCCCTTGCATGGTTAACGCGTCGTGAAACTTACGGTTCTCAAAGCTCGCAATATTACCGAGGACCAGATTTTTCGCGACCAATTATCGATACCCTTGATGTCTCGGTCATGACGATGTTTATTACATTTTTCACAGGCTATGGAAGTACAGCGCCTCAGACAACGGCCGGAAGAGCGGCGGTTGTACTCTACGGATTTCTCGGATGTTCCGGTAGTATGATTTATCGTTGAAATAATGAAAAAAAAGATGTACAAACTTACCCAAGTTCCGTCTCGTCCTCCGGTCCTCCTCACCGTATGTTTCGCATTCGTCAGGTGGGATCCTCTTCTTCAATCTCTTTCTGGAAAGGATAATCACATTTCTGGCATGGATCTTGCGGAGTCTTCATCTGCGTCGTTTGAAGAAGCGTCTGCGAAAGACGACTCTCGCTTCGCGGCGTGTTTCGAGACCGGGAGAAAATTCGCGGACAACGCTACCCGACATTCTGGACGACGAGGACGACGACGTCGGTCTCGAACACTGGAAGCCGAGTGTTTACTGGGTCATGCTCTATCTGTCGTTGGCCTCGTGCGGAATAGCCTGTTGCGCCGCGGCTGTTTACGCGCCCATCGAGGGATGGGGCTACTTCGAGGCTCTGTACTTCTGCTTCGTCAGTTTCGCCACCATCGGTTTCGGCGATTTCGTCAGCGCTCAACAACCGAGTTATCCATACGTTCATTTGTAAGTCTCTCTTTGTTGAAAAAGAATCTACGGAGTCACACGATGCTCGAAGGCTTCCGGATGGAATCGAAAAAAAGGAAACAAAAACAACACGCGAGCAGCGAACCGCGGTAACGCTGCCGGCGAAATAACGGCCGAAGCAGACGACACAGTGCAGCCAACCGAAGAAGCGCTAAGCTCATCGCTCATTGGCTGATGATCGTTCGTTCGAAGCGTCTCTATCCCAAGTAGCAGTTTCAGATGTTACGAAAAAGTTTTTCGTTCGTTGACTTGTGACCGAAAAAATATTATCAGCTTATGGATAACATCTTGGCGGTCGTAACGAAACATCAGAAAAATTGCTACTTGGCATCTTACCGAGGAATAACGCCAACCGGAAGTTAATACTTTTAGCGGAAAGTCAAATTCTAGGCATGCGCGGTGACTGCTGCGGTAATTTTGTTCGGTTACTCAAAGAAAAAAAAAACCTTTCGCAAGCACAGGTAGCGTGAGCTTCCGCCCGCGCATGCGCAGAAGTTGAAATATGAGTTGTTGCAGATATTTTAACGGTATAAGAATATTCGGTCATTGTTACAGTTGCCGAAGCCATTAGAAGTATAAAAATAAGTCGATACTCGGAAGATAGATCGATGGTTGTATTAGTTTCGCTTTTTTTAATTTTCAGATATCGATTCGCCAACTTTATGTTCCTCGTCGTCGGATGCTGCTGTATATACTCACTCCTGAACGTAACTTCGATAGTGATAAAGCAGGCTCTCAACTACGTGATCCGGAAGCTTCAGTGCCAAGGTCGTGGGTTGGCGGCGCCACATCTGCCTCGAAGAAGATCGTCAATCTCGGCCATTTATTATCCGAAGAGGAGGTCGACTCGCGTCGGGGCCCGCGACTCGCTGAATTCGGAGATCAGCGTCGTCGACACACCGAGACGCCTGTCCGGCGAACTTATCTCAATGAGAGACTTTCTGTCGTCCAACAAAGTTTCGCTGGCTGTTATGCAGAAGCAACTTTACGAAGCTGCCCAGCAGCAAAAGGGATGCAGCTCGGGTTCGACAACGCCCATTCATCAGCCCGCTTTCAGACCCAGTGCCGTAGGACCGTTGGCCATTGCGTGCGAAAAATTTGAAAATATGAATGGCTCTAATAGATAAGAGGACACTGATCCCGAATAAAATAACAATAATAACGGAATGATATAGAATAATTACCAAATACAGTAGAACCTCGATTATCCGAACCCGTCGGGCCGGATTTAGTTCAGATAATCGAAAGAAATTTTTTTTTACTGCATTCTAACACGTACATAAATAAGACATATATAAATGATATAACACTATATATTAAACTTCGAAATATTTTTTTAACGTATTTCCAACGTCGAAGTCCTATTTCAAGGTTTCTGTGACATAAAGTCGTCCTTTATGTAATTGCTGAACGCTAACTACCCACGTAACAATTGGACGACATATAGAAGTCGTAAATGGATCGTGAAAAATTGCGGACTTCTTAAATGTGCTCCGAATTTGTTTCGATATTTCGATCTTCCGATTGCTACGTGGGTACGCGCTTTTCAGCAGCGAAATCGCAAAGCCGCCTCAGTGTAAGATGCGTATGTAAGGAGATTTAAACGATTTGGTGTTGAAACTAGTCTCTGAAGGGCGCTGTCAGACTCTTCTAGCGTGAGTTAAACCGATCGGGAAAGCTAGAGTGGGAGAAAAAGTGCGCCCCTACACGCTTGAACACGGGTGTGGTTTTTGCTGCGGCGAGCAACAATGTGTGATGTCTCGTGCTAATTTTCGGACAATCGAGGTTCTACTGTATCGAATAATAAATTATCCCATGGCCGTTTTGTCTTCAATTCTCGTTACAATAGAGATTGTAATAATGTTCGAAAAATGTTAAGCTTTAAGTTTTGTAACTAAAGCATAAATGTTCGTCACAAGGGAATTCGTTAGGAATTCCAAGTATTACAGTAGACAACCGCGTAAGTTGCATCCACACAAGTTTTACCGAGCGAATAAGTTGGACAAAGAACGACCGGTCAAGTTCGATCGGCCTTTTCTACGAGGCCGTGCGGGAAGCAAGAGAGGGACGGGTAATGGAAGATCCAACTTATCCCGTCGTGCCTAATCGGCTCGGTTCCCGAGCATGCAACTTACGCGGTCGTCTACTGTACCACAATTTTAGGATGGTAATTAGTGACTAAAAGATAAAGGTATTGTATGTATGTATTACCCTCGTCGGTATCCAGACTAGAGTCGATTTTTCAAAGTATTCGTTCTGACCGTTTCACAACTTTATTTAAGACTTGTTACAGTATCGATCTTTGAATTAATCTCAACGACATTCACAAACATGCAGCCGGTTGTCCTTTGCATCTTTCATAGTGTGTATTTGCACGTGTATATAATGAGCGTTAAATAAAACTTGAGCCTGTTTCTACAAAGTCTCAAACGTTAGTGAATTCTCTCCGGATGTTCGTGGTACTCGCGGGAAGACACGAACTAGCGTTCCGTCTGCCGAGTCTAAAATACAGTCAATGTTTTTTTTCTTCTTTTTTTGCTTTTTCTTTTTTCGTCGGAATTCGACGATTTTTTTTTACGTCACATCGATCGATCTTCGCAACGTACACTAGTAGTTGCGCAGAGTTTATAATAATGAAGACGGTTGTCCGAGGTCGTAAACTACCATCGAATACTATGGCGTACCTAGCGATTCTCCTTTCGATATCTAAGAATTCGCGTTAACTCCGTCGCGTTCCCCGCCCGCTAAGAATATCGTAAATCTCGCTCACGTCGTCCGAAGAAATTATGCGATATCACGACGGTGTCGAGGGGGGTTCGTAAAACTTCGGCTAAGGTTCTTAAGGTGATTTCCATCGAATTTAAATCGTAGATCAATAAGCACTACCCAATGACATTCAACATATTATCCTGATCGGCAATAATTTTCTTTCGAGGAAGAATTTTTTTCACTAAGAGGTGCATTGGGGGCCTGTCGTTAACTTTTCATTTTTTTTAATCTAGAAAAAAGCTCGACGATGACTGATCTACAAAGGAATAATGAAACGACCGAAACTTCCCCGTTCGTTACTAAAAAAATCACGCAAAGTTTGATGCGTCAATTGCCTCGGGCCGAAGATCGGCACGTTCGAAACCGTGGCGGGTCTGCAATTTAGGAGAATCTCAACAGCAGCGTAGTACGGTTAATTGAATTTTTTTTTTCGTCAAATACGTCTCCAAAAACATCGCTGTCCCAGCGTCGCGTGAAATGCGTTTTTTTTCTTCTTTTTTTATTTTCTTAAAAAATTTCATCCCGACTCGATAAAGAAGTGTCTCGCGTGAAATCTCGCGGGGACCCGCGGGGTTCTCTCTGCCCGAGAATCCATTCTCCGGAATCCGACTACGAGAGATAGCCGCCGAATACCCCGTATCGTTCTCTCCGTCGCGAGAATCGTGTCGGAGCTTTTCCCAAAAAAAAAAAAGAAAAAAAAAAGGTAAATCGCGTCGCCCGGATCGCGACCTGCCAAAGAACAGCACCCCGTCGAAACAAGGGTGAGCGCCGACGTTTCGCGTCAGCGCCAACAAGCTGCGCTCCAATTTGTTTCGTCGAGCGTTGACGCGCCCGAGCGTCCGTGCCGTCGCGGGCACGTCGGGAGGACACGCCGTTTCGCCCGAAAAACGCAGCAAAAAGCACAACCCTCATCCGTTTCATCCTCGTCTTTGTCGCAATCTCATTCGTTGTGCACAAAGATAAACGAGATTCATATCTCGATAAATTATCGTCAGTGAGCCGCTCTGTGCGGCCGTATCTCTGTTCGTCCTCAGCGTATGTCGCGCATGCGAACGAACTGTTGACCGACGAGCTCGAGACCGTTGCCGATGAGATTAACGTCGTCGGATATTTTGATTATCCTCGGCTTCATGAAATCGGTCTCTATGTCGCAGCCCTGTATGTAATCGGTCATCATGAAATTGCCGTCGTCCATGGTCGGCTGATGATTGCGTTTGCGCGGCGGTCGATTGCGCGGACGTGGCACTTGATCGGCCGGCTCCATTAGATTCGAGTGCTTCTTACGCTGATGCTGCAGAAGCTTCGCCTTGCTGGCGTACTGTTTGTGACACCACTGACAGCCCTGCGGTGTCGTGGTGATGCTCCCGACCGTCTGGCTGAACGTCGGATTCGGCAAACCCGCCACGTCGGCCTCCTTGTGACGATTGCTCGGCGGCAGCGCCGCACCCGGATGATTCTTCACGATGTGAGCTTTTCGCTTGCTGCTGCTTTTGTAGACCTTCGAGGAAAAAAAAAATGATTCGTTAATTTTGTGATCAACACTCGACGATCGGACGGCGGGAATGTATTACTAGTGATCGTTACTTTTTCGCAGTACTGGCAATAGTAGTCTCGCGTCTGTCGTAAAATCGGTAAATTCAATTCGGGCACCGATTCGGGCGAAACATCGGGATGACGCTTAGCCAAGTGATTGACGAGCATACCGCGCCTCTTAAAACCGACCAGGCATTGATGACACTTGTAGACGAATCGATTGTAATCCGTCGGATTCACCTGCAACGAAGAATCGCCGTTGGAACATAAATTTATTGATAAATTATTACAGAGGATAATATTTTCGATGAAAATTTCTGCATACCTTCGGCACGAACTTTTTGATCTGATTGCCCTGCGATGTCTGATCGCACTTCGCTCTCTGAGCGTCGTGCATCCTTGTCATGTGTTCCTTGAGCTTGTCCTTTCGTTTGAATTGCTTGTCACAATTGGCGCAACGGAATTCCCTGCGATTCACGATATTTTCGATGAAAAACGGGCGGATTGAATATCTCGAAATTTTACCATTAAAACAATGAAAGATTTTTTTTTACCTGTAATCGGAATGACGAAGCAAATGCATTCGCAATTTGTCAACTGTGGGAAATCGCTTGGCGCAAAATTGACACTTGTGCTTTCTTTCACAGTGATGAGCTCTTATGTGCTTGCGAATAACCGAATATTTCGCAAAGGATCTCGGACAGTGAGGACAAGTGAAAGTCTCATCGTCGTTTCGATGTGTCTCGATGTGATCTTTTAACATTAAAACTTGATTGAAGAGCTCACGACACATCGGACATTCGAATATGTGCTTGTCTTCTGTAATTGTAAATTGTATTATAGTTGGATTGGCAAGGCCTGCGAAAAATTGGTGGAAGATAAAAGAAACACCAAGAAACTCTCAATCTCTTGCTTGAGATTTTTTGTTCGTCTTTCTTTCTACATTTCAAACAAAATCCGTATGAAGTTTTCATGCATAAACTGGTATATTAAATTTCATGTACAATTATGAAGAAAATATAACGTACAGTATATTGAAAAATTTTCGAAATGCTCTATTTTCATTTTACTATAAAAGTACTTTAAATCCAATAATTTATACTTTAATTTCACTGTAAAAGACTAGCAATTTTTCATCGCAGTTGTACATTAAATTTAATGTATCAGTTCTTGCATAACATTTTTCAGTCCGGTGCATTCAATTTACGATTTTTTTTTTTAACCTTGTATTTAGAATACATGAAACCGCTCACCTCTGTGGGTCTTAAGATGGCACGACAGCGCTGAGTTGTTCATAAATCGTTTTAAACATATATTGCATGGCAGTGGCTTTTGGTCCTCGGCACCGTGTACCAAGTAATGCTGCTGTAAACGTACTTTGGTCGCAAAACGTTTGTAGCACATCGTGCACTTGTAAGACGACAGTGGTGTAATTTTCGTTGATTTCGGTAGTTGTAAGCGGCCGTGTTTCGCAACGTGATTTATCAATTCGCTGCGAGTCTTGAATTGTTCGTCGCACTGGGGACAACGATTGTCGAAATTATCGTTCGCGATGCCGTTGCTCGTGTGAACGAGCGCGTGTATGCTAAGTAACGACGATTTGCCAAAAATTATATTGCACGTCGAGCACTTCCATTCGGTTGAATTTTGTCGTGAATTCTCCTTCTCCTTGCTACCACCGGCGTGAAATATCTTCATGTGTCGGCTGCGATTGTAAGGATGTAAAAAGTTTTCCCCGCACGATGGACACTCGTATCGCGGAGCTTTGGCCCCTGGATGTATCAACAAGTGTCGTTTAAGACTATAACTTCGTGGAAATACTTTGGGACAGTGCGGACACGTGTACAGCAGAGTTTGACCATCCACTACTTTGAACAGCTTACTGTAAACCATAAAAAAATTAAATACACATCATAGAGCAAATTTTTGAAAGGTGGCAAAACAAAATAAAAAACAAAGCTCACTGACTTTGTCGGAACGGCGATCTTTCTTCGCTTCATCCTCGCTTTCGTCTCACTCTTCGGGCTGTCGTGTATGGTCAAGTGTTTTTGCAACTTTTCCGAAGTGAGAAAACGTTGATTGCACTCGAAACACGGCCAGGCATTGGAGTTGTTCACATCTGATAAATAAACAAATAGAAATTTATATTCGGTGGATTCGAAATATTATTCGGTATCGGTAGTCTCATTACTCACCTTTGTCGTCTTTCATCTCAGGTTCAAGAATCGTCAAGTTTCTGCGTATAGCGTAATCCGCATTAGGCCCAGCTTTCAATTCCTCCCTTGGCAGAATGTTTCTAGTAGTGAGAAAAACAATTCCGTCACCCTGTTGACAAATTCCAAGGTTTTGCTCCTTGTACGTAGTAGCAGGCCTCACGAAGCGCATCCAGTTTGAAGCGTCTATTCGACGACATGAAAATATAAAGATCAATTACTCTCAAGCCAAATTCAAATAGCTTCGAGTGAAATCTTTAATTACTCTCAAGCCAAATTCAAATACTTTCAAGTGAAATCTGTAAATTGCTCTCAAGCCAAATTCGAATACTTCCGAGTGAAATATTTTTCACACGCTTTAAGTTAAATCTTTTTCACTTAAATATCTCTTGGTTCTCAAAACTAACGTTAGATTTACGATATCGTACTTTCGTTAGATACGTCGATCTTCAAAAATTCTCCGTTCTCAGTTTCATAGAGCAATGGCAAAGCATTGTCGAATGGCGTGCCGTAGTAGGGGCAAAGAATTCCTTCGATCGGGCCGAATTGCGTACGTGATCGGATGTTGCGCTTTGCGAAAACTCCGAAACTCGAGCCACCCGGTGCGACGTTCGATGCCGGCAATTTGTTGATGGAAAGATACGAGCCCGGGAGTGTTGCTATGGCTCGAGACGGCACCGGCTGATCGGCGATCGTTCGTACGTCGTTCGAAGTGCACTCGCCGGCTTTGTGACCACCGGCATCGCAATTCTCGCACCAAAACGTCTTTTTGTCGTTTATCTGCCGTCTCGATCGTCTCACGCCTTTTCTTTCCGTGTCGCTCTTTTCGGACTCTTTCGTTTCAAAAGTTTTCTCCTCGTTGACGATATTTTCGAGTACCGAAACGGATTCCGAAAGATTGTTCTCCTCGACTGCACCGATAGCTTCGGCAACGACGACCGCCTGCTCGTCGCTCATTTCCTGATTTCTCAGGGTACTCATCACGTTCATCTGATCGTCGGGCATAACGAGAAAGTCCCTTGTCAAAGCGAACTCGGCACCCGGTATTCCAGCGAGCATCAGCGGCGCTGCTGAAGCTTCCAATTCCGAAGTTGCACCTGAATTCATAAAAAACGGAAGCACAATTAATTCGTTATCAAGACTCGAAAAATATCGAAAAAATTATCTCTATAAAAAGAAGTAAATTTTAATCATTATTCTGTTCATCGATCTTGCACTATTTTACTGTCTTTATCATTGGCATTCGAGTTTGTTCAGAGAAGCGAAAATCGAGAAAAAAAATTGAAAATACAGTGCAAGAGGAATACATTTTTTGCTACAACCATTGAATGAAAGAAATCGAATGAAAAAAAAAAAAATCATAATCGTATTTGCCTTTCTCCTAAAGAAAATAAAGTTTCTATGCACCTTGCATGAGAATCAATTCCCCACCGACGGCGGAAACCAGTCCCTCCTCGTTGCCGTTGTTGACAAAGTCGGCCACGCTCTCGGTCTGCTGAACCCCCTGGTCGACGCTCTGGCCGGCGACAAAGTTGATGTTTGTGCGAGTGTCCGTTTCAGGCGGAACGATCAGAGGGGACGGTGGGCTCTGAAGAACTACGACAGAGTTGTGAAACGGCAAAGGAGGAAGAGGGACAGGCGTCGGAGAGTATCTTGCGGCCGAGCTCATATTTGGATCCAACGGACTGACTCGATGTTCGAATTCCGAGAGAGGTGAGGGTGCCCGGGACGAGAATGAAACTTGTTCGTAAGCCGGAAACATTCTGGAGTAGTCGCGCGACTGATCATCCACGTACTCCACCTGTGCATTGCAACAATAATAATAATGGTTATTCACAAATTTCTCATTTCTTTCCTGTAGGGTACAAATGGTTGTCATACAAATGTCATTGTTCGATTGCTAAGGCGTAACAATACTATATGCATGGAGCGTCACTCCTTCAACCCAGCAATATTTATATCCAAGATTTTATGTAAATAACATATATGTCATGTCCGTGAATGAGATTATAAGCTTCTGTGGTCGGAACGAATGTGTGTAAATATTTTTCTACTTACCAGTTAATAATAAATGAAGATAAATGAAAAATAAATAGAAAAATTAAATGAAACATGAAATGAAATGTGGTGAATGTGGGGTAAAAAAGCGTAACGACTTACAGTCAAGAACAATAGTCGGTTGTTTGATTTTCTCGACTGATCGCCGATGACGGAGGCGACCAATTGATTGGCGGGCCAATTATCGGAAATTTCCGATGTTTTGTCGATTATCGGCATCTCGAGTGAATCGCCAGGGGCCCCCTCGGGAGGGCCCCTCAGATCCATCTTAAGCTTCGTTATCGTCCGGATATTCGTCGATTCGTTCGTAACATCGATAGCTGGAGGGGAAATACACCTTGTCGTTATTCACTGTGTGGTGTGACATCAAGCGCGCACACGTATCCCGAACGACATTATTGACTTCGCGAACCGCCGTAAATATTTGCACTCGACACTTTGAATGGCGCTTACGAGAAGCGTAACAGCAACGACGCACGATCACGAATTCCGATCGGAGGCTGGATTACATCCGAATAATTGATGCGATGTAGGCTCTCTTACCTGTCTCAAAATATGTGTGTTATTGGAGTCAATACACCTGGCTGTCGTTGCCAACAGGATGACCAATGCCGACGCTCGCCCGCAGATGGCGCGAGGGTGCCCCGAGTTGTGGCAGCACTGAGCGCAACCCGAACGAAGGCACCAATCAGAGCGTGGGAAATCGCGGTTTTCCCGCCACAGTCGTGGGCGACTCGTTCGTGCTTTGCTCCGTGATTATACGCGCGCAGTGATCTTACGTTTTCTAAGCGGAAAGCTAAAAAGTCATGAAATCATCTATCTATTCCACAACGGGAGTTGCGGCCGGTCGTTCGACAATCTCCCGAGGTAGATGTAGGCAGTTTCATACTCATAGAATCGGACGCAGTAAATTCCGTCGAAAGGTAAACAAACCATGAAAGGTAAACAAACGTTCGTAAACGAACGTGGAATCTTCGTGAATGAATAACTAACGATTTGTAGTGTCGAAACGGCGAGCAACTTGCAGATAGAGTCGGAAAGCACGCCGGGCTGTGCAAAACATCCATTTCGGTCAACTGCTCCAGAGACGCAGTCCGATGTAAATCCGAAAGTGGATACAAATGTTACGTCCGAGTTCGCGCAGGTGTAAGTGTAGTGTTGTGTGTGTGTGCAGTGCGTGTTTTTTCGTCCCCTTCTCCGACACCATTCTTTTTCCACTTACCAAACCGATAAGGCAGCCCGGACAGTGGTTGAGTTCGAAATCAATTAGCCATAAGAGATTGGACGACCGTGACTCCTCGCCTATTGCTGATCGTGGTGACTAAGACGAATCTTTCGCCGGCTACGAAAGACGGACAGTGTGTTGGCACTCCGCTCGTGCAATTCGAACGGCCAGTTGTCGCGGGCAGAAAAACATACCGAGAAACATCAAGGCAAGGAAGGTTGGACGTTCGACGGAATATACGCGCGAAATCTCGGTCTGGGATTTTTTTTCAAACCCAAATCGACAGAAGTTACACCATCGATTATTTTTCATCGTTCAAAGGTTAGTAATACAGTAGTAAATATGCTAAGACTGGTGATTTACTTTTATCCTAAACAAAATCTTGCAGAATTAGAAAAAAATAATAATAAAACAATGATTTTACGAAAAAAAATTTGATACACATAGTACACAATGCATGCATAAAAGAAGCGGTGAGAATCGTGTATGAAATCGTAGTTTGAGTGCAGTCGGGTTTTCGAACCGACCGAATCGAATGCGGGCGATCGCGATATCGGAGGTCACGTGGTTGTTTCTGACTGAGCCCCGCGATAATGCAATCGTAAATTCAATAAAATTATCCTCGCTTCCCAATTAATTATGAACTAACGTACCGTGGAAGTTACGGACAAAGGACGTGACGTGATTCATGTACATTTTCATCTACAAAACGGTAAAGGGAAAACGGAAAAGGGCTTCTTTATGGAAACAACCTTCTGCAGTATTTTTTTTTTTTTTTCAAAAAAATGCATACAATTTTTTTATTCATTTTCAATTCGGTCCATGCGGCATTAAACTTAAGGCACCCTGAGGGTGTCTTTAAGGGCCGAAGTTTAAGATGTAAGTTTGAAATTAAGATAGTTCTTGAAATCGAACTTAAGATCGAAGTATCGCCCGAACTTCATTGCGGGCTTAAGATCTATCCGAAGTTCGATCTTAAGCGTAAACTTGAGTTCGAATTTAATTTTGAACTCGAACTGCAATCGAATTTGCGTTCAGACTTGAGTTCAAAAATGTTTATTAAACTTTTATCACGAAGACAAATACGAACTTTTAGCACAAAATCAAGTTCGAACTTAAGTTCGACCTAACGTCTTAAAATTCAACCCTAAGAAGTTATGTGTCCCGTTCATGACTTCTTTGGGAATTGAACCTCTCGACGGCTTCGTCGAAAATTTTTCAGTTCGACCCGCTGCGTGTGGTCAACAAATCAGTTAAAAATTCAATTGTGTCCACCGGAATTCCGCAGGTAAGTCTTTAAGATTCCTCCCCCGAAGAACATACACAAAAATTAATCGACGATTGAAAGAGCCGGATGGGTTACAGGTAACGGACTTTAGGAAAAGAATTGTATGCTATGAAGCTTCACATCGGACTCTGAAGACACCAGACCCGTGATATTAATATAACGAGAGAACGAGGTGGCCCATCAATTATGCCCATCAATAATTCAAATCGACACGCTCGAGAACAAGCGATCCGGATGTTTGCCGAGCTGGCGGTGCTGATGTATTTGTGGAGCGCGCCGCCGTGTGCCGGAGGAGGTCAAATATTTCCGGTACGTGGCTGCCAGTTCGCGTCCAAAGTTAATTGAGCGACAGAGAATTAATTCCCTCTCGTGAATTCCAAAGAGCAACAAAATTAACTAAATTAATTAATAAAAAATATGAGAAATTGATAATCCGATAATTCAGACAAGGAAAAGCATAATTAACTGTTCGGAGGATCGGCAGTATAATTATTAGTAGCAGTAGTGGTAGTGGATTTATTGACAATTTGACAGATGAAACAATTTTTGCTACTTAGCATGACATAACGTAGATAGTTCCGAAAACGTATATATTGCCAATTGGCCATCGACCTAAGCCCTTCGGCCACGAGTTCGACTTAAATCATCAATATTTTATTTTATTCATGTAGATGGGCATAGATTGTGAAAAATAAAACTGATCTTTTAGGACTCGAACGGTCTGAGGAAGTTTCACGAGCCGTGCGGAATTTTCGTCCGAAATGCCGGAACTCTTGGGACTGCGCTGATACAGGATCACGTGATACCCCGATTATCGGCGGCGGTGTTACTTCGGGACAATTTACTGACGATGATCGTTCAAATATTGGGCCGATGCCTGGACGAAGAGGCGAGAGTTTCCTTCGAGACCCTGCACGACGCTCTTCGATCTCGTCACGTAGCCGCTTACGACATTCTGCCGATACTGCCGAAGATTCGAGGAAAATCGGCGAAGAGTCAGATCCACGCGGTTCTGCAGATAATCGAACGAATCGGCGCTCCGCTCGTATCCGGATACGCGACTATCGCCAAAGATTTCGTCGACACCGACCCGATCGAGCTGAACTCGGTGATAAAAATCGATTTACTGTGGTCGATGGACAACCGAACCGTAGAAGCGATATCGCTCGACGAGGAGTTTGAGCTCGAACTGCCGATTACCGAGGAGGAAGCCTTTGCCGAGGTGATGAACGCTCTGGGAAACGGAAATGTGAGCCTCGATTTCGGCATCGTGTCAGCGCTGATGGCAAACATTCCAAACTTTGACACGACCGATCCCGAAGTTCCGGGGAGTCTGAGATTCGTGGCGAGTTACATGAACGAGAAGTCGGAGATCGACGATCCGCTGCTCGATTTCGTAACGATCGACCAGCTCGACGCACCGGACATCCTGGTCAAAACGGTTCTGGATAGAATCGAAGACTCCGTGGATTCTTCGGAGGTTCTTCGGGAGGCCGTGGGAATTCTTCTGCGGTCCTTCGACGCAAAACCTTGGGATCGGGGGTCGAAGATCGGTTCGTCGGGACGCGGATCGGCGACGAATATCTTCGAGAACGTAACGCCCGATTATTACCCGAAAGCCATCGTCGCGATCGCAAGACACTTTGAGCGCCGAGTGAACTTCGAAGATTCGCTAAGCATGGAAAGTGCATTTTACGTCGGCGAGGCGGAAGTGACGACTGAGTTTTTGACAAAATTGCGCAAGCGCGATGAACTTCCGGAAAGACTGTCCCGATTGATGGAACCGTTGAGGTCGTTCGTTTCGCAGAGAAACAAAGAGTACAATGATTTTGGGATCGCGGAGCGGCCGGTGGGTTTCCATGAAGCTCTGAAGCACTTGGGGGCTTTCGATGCTCCGTGCTTACCGAGAAAATTGACCGAAGCTGCGAAAAGCTTGCGTATTCTTCTGACCGAAGATCTGCCGTGGTCCTTCGCTTACGGGGAGGAGAATCCTTCGAATCCTTGGAAGTTAATGGTGATGGCACTCATTAACTTGAGGAGCACACCCGTCCCTAGAGATCAAGCATTGGCGATCGACAACTTAATTTTCCACGCCCAATCGAGCGGCCTCCTGGGAAAGCCGAGTGTCCTCTACGAGGATGGTACGATTTTTCAAAGACCCGACTCGTCCGATGTTGAGCTGGATATGCATTTGCTCCTTTCCAGACTGCCGGACGTCTTCGGCGACGAAAGATTCACGCCTCTTCTCGTCTTCGCGACCAAGACAAATTTTCTCGAATACCTCGGTCACGGATTCAACAAATTCGAGCACGCTGAGCCTCGGCAATTGCTGTTGGCCCTGCTGAATCGAGCCCTTGCTGTACCAGCCGTTAAGACCGTCAAACCGTTACTGAGTGCCATCAACATCGCAAAGGATCATTTGGAGAAACCGCTGCTGTGCAACCTCTACACTTCGGAGGAGCTGCCAAGAATCCTCGAAATATTTCCAATGATTCACGAAGATCCGCGTTATTTACCCCTAAAGATACTGTTTAAGAAGAAAAATTTGTTTTCCCACTTATCGCCGAATTTCGATCTTGGTGGTTTGAAGTTTCCCTCCGAACATGTGAAATTTATCCTTGGTACTTTGGCCCTGAAACCCATTGAAATGCCGCTAGCCGAATCGGTCAACTTCGCTCTGAGTAACATAGATAGTCCCCCCCTACCTGCGAGAGCCTTCACTCGTCGGGACTTTGTATATCTCGTTGATCAGTTGTTGAGCCAGCGTACCGATTCGCGGTTGGCTATTCTCCGATCACCCGTGTACGACAATGTCGCCGATTGGAATCTTTCACTCAGAGGATCACCGGAAGTAATTTTGTTGAGGATACTCAACTATCCCGTTGAGGAACTGTCCGAAAATTTTGACCTGGCAAGAACGATCAGAGCGGTGGAGGCCTCGCTGGACGAAGGATCAGAGACGGCGATCGATATCCTGAAGAGCAAAACGTTGAACGCTATACTCGATGAATGCCCGGACAAGCTTGATTTCAGAGTAACCAAATTGTTACTGAAGAAAGCGAAACTTACGATACTCGTGCCGGAACTCAATCTGACCAGGTTGGATGATCTCGCGCCTCGGGTAGCTCTGAAGGAGCTCTTGGAGCACTTGGCAGCTTCGCCGTATGTAAAATCGGAAAGTTTGCTCTTGAAACACCTGGTTTCGGCGGTAAGATTTATGCATTCGACGAAACTGACAAGATCCAGTGGCGAACGGGGAAGTCTCGCATCTTGCCTGCGCGAGATGCTCATAGATCCTTACGATCCCATGTTCGAGCCTCTGATGCAAGAATTGAAGAACCGAAGCTATCGCCAGATCGCTGAGAGCGAACGTTTGCGGATTCTGCGACGGATACTCAATAATATTCAAGATAAGAGCAGATCGTCCGATCTACGACGAATCGCGCGGTTGGCCCTTGCGCAAGTATTCCCGGATGAGACCAATTACAGCTCTAAGAAACAGCGAGTCAGGGAAGCACAGATCATAAACTATGCCATTGATATACTTCCGAAACAAGAGGAGCTGGATCCTCTTCGAGAGCTTCTTAGCGTCGACTGGATCCGTGGAGTGCTGCCTGCAGGGCTCCGGACCTCGAAGTACCAGAAACGGTCAGACTTGCTTCGTGCCATTTTGCTCTTCGCGAAGGACGATCGTCATGTGCGTGAAAATGGTTTGATCCTGAGGACGATACATCTGGCAGAGCAGGCAATCAGTGGTCGGAAGCCGAATGTCACGGTTGAGGGTCAATTGACCTCGACGATGATGAGAGGAGTCATTGATCAGATACCGCGTGGAGCTCTCTACGACCCAATTAGATCTATGATCAAATCTGGGAAGATAGTCGAGTACATCAGGCAGATTGAAAACTGGCAGAGATATCCATCCAATCGGGAAAAGCTTGGGGTCATATTGGCGATAATAGAAAATACGATTCCACACGGCCAGCAGATCGATCGGTCGTTGATAGAGTTGCGTCAATATTTGGCTTCGCGATTTGATTTCGTCAGTAAAAAAGAGTTTACGGTATTGAAGCACGAACTACACGGAGTCTCGGGAAACGTTGATCTGATCCCGCTAAAATTATTTTTCACTCAACATAATCTCATAAAGTATCTACCGACCGGTGTTAATTACACGAGTGATCGTCTGCCGATCGAGGCATTTGTCGACATTTTGGATGTTCTCCGAGGAGTGCCGAGCTTGAAGCGACGAGAAAGTCTTAACGAGGCCATAGGGAATGCGCGGAAGATTTTGATTGAGAAGCAATTGAGCAACCGTGGCGGCAACGCTGAAAAATCAGCCAACTCGCGGTCGTTAACGCGTCAGGATCTGAGATTCATATTGGCCTTGAAAGTTGGAGACGACGAGCTGGAGAGTTTCTTGGATCCAAAGAACTTGATTCTCACATTGCCGAATGGTTTCGAATTGTCTGGGCAGACTACCTTCAAAACGAAAGCCGTGCGTTTGCTTGGCCAGTTAACGAAGAGCAATGCGAAAATGAGAAACAAATTGAAAGAGCTTCTTCGACGAGTGGAGTCACTGCCCGACGTTCCTCTGATCACTGACGAAGAACTTCGGCCCTCGATCGACATAATTCCTCGGAACACTTTACCCAGTTTCGCGCCAATCAGAAAACTATTGCGTTCATCAGACTTGACGAAATTGTTTCCTGGCGACTTCGAGATTCGAAGCTTCGACAATCCCAAAGCCGCTCTGAGAGAAGTTCTGAAAATGTTGGAACTCACGATCGGTGCGAAGAACAAAAATCTGAGAAAATCCATTTCAACTTTGCGCCGAGAGCTGAGGATGAAGAAATCGAAGATTTTGCGCGACCGTGCGAGCATCAGTTCGGAAGAGCTGCGATCATTCATCGCGGAAATACCCTTCGACGAACACGCCGTATTGCGGGAGCTGAAGGGAAACTTCACCGAGGATAAGATTCTATCGCTTTTACCGCGGGAATTCGATGTGGATCGGCTTGCGACCAAGAAGTCGAGATTGATGGGAATTCTTGAAGCGATTGTCGCCAGCTCGATGGCTGGAGAGCTGGAGGAACCGATAAAAATTATACTGAACCTTATTTCCGCTATGCCGGATGCCCCGAGGATACACGAAGATGATATAAAAAAAGCTCTCTCAAGTGTACCACTCACTCGTCACGACTCAAAGGCATTGACGGATTACTGCAACATCGAGAGACTCGGAGCTCAATTACCCATAGTTTTCAACATCAGCCGTTACGCGAGCAGAAAGCAACGGATCTCCGTCCTGTTGAAACATTGCGAAGAAACAAAACCAAGAAGAAACGACATCAAGAAAGCGCTGTCCAACACGATGGCTTTGATTAAAAAGTTGCCATCATTGGATCTGACAAATTTGGAAATCAATGAAATTCTCGATGAAATTGACTGCGGTAACTTTAGCTTGACGAAACCACTTAAAATCTATCTGTCCAAAACCGACATCACTCCTCTCCTCCCGTGGAATTTAGATCTCGAAAATCAAAGCACTTTTAAGCTTCGAATCAAGACCTTGTTGAAAGTCCTGCTAGAGGTTCGCGATCTTAAGTCCGGAAAGTACAAGAAAGCCCTCAAAAATTTGAAAAATGTGGTGAAAAATATGCCTGATCTTGCGAGGGTTACGGAAAACGATCCAACCGCGTTGCGCGAGCTTGCAGTCATGCGGGAATCGAGGTCGAAGTTGTGCGCCGAATATCTTACTCTACCGAACGTTCTGAAAGCGGTACCACCGAGTTTTGACATCGACAAATATCCAAACAACGTGTCCAGACTATCGGCGCTGCTGCTCCATCTCGATAAGACCCAACAGATTCGTAGTGACCAGGCGCTTCGCGATTCCTGCAAATTCGTTGACGGAACTTTGTCGCGCGACGTGGAAAATGCGACTTTTCATCGGTGGAAAGATCTGGCCGACGGAACCGAAGAGTACTTACCGCTGAAGTTGTTCCTCCTGTCCAGCGAGGACACGATGTTCGACGACATAGCTGTGCCGCGTGGATACGAGAACGAAAACCCCAACGACACTCTTCGCCTCGCTATGCGGTATCTTCTGAAAACCGGCAAGGTGTTGCGGAGCAAAACTCTCGGCGATTCAATGGTCTCCCTGCTCGGTACTCTGCCAAACTTCGCAGTCACTAAGTTCGACGTCGACGAAGCTCTCGCGGAAATTCCAAAATCAAACAGGTACGACTGCCTGAGGATTCTCTTGCGCTGTTCCAATGTGAGGAATTATTTGCGCGAGTCTCCCCGTTTACCTAGCGACATCACGCCCAAACGTCTGCTTCTCCGTATTCTGAAAGATCTTCAGGATTCCGCGTTCTTGGATCGTGAAACCGTTGGCGCTGTCGAGGAACTGAAAAACGAAGTTCAACGCGAAGTTCGGCTTCAGGAGGTCGAAGAGATGTTCGAGCCGCTCAAGGACCGCGATATTCCCGTCGGAAAGCTGGATGCTGTGATATCTTCCTTCATTGCCGTGGGACCGGAGAAGATTCTCGGCCAGAACTTCCGTCACCAGTATCCGGATAAGCTTGATCGACTGAGAGCTCTGTGCGAGAAACTCGTGGCCCTGCGTGATGCAAAAAAGAACCACGAATTACGACGATCTCTGGATTATCTGACGCGAGTCCTGGAGAACGACTCTTCCATCGCCGGAAGATCTCGTCGATCTGTCACCGACATAAACGTTGGGTGCCTCGTCGCAGCGCTGAAGAAAACTCGGAACGAGCGAATGATATCGGGACTCGTGAGATTCCTCTCAGATCCGGAACTTTTTCGTGATCTTCGGTTGAAGAAAAATCCTTACGACTACATATCGAAAGGAGCTCTTCTCAAGGCCATCGTCCGCAGAGGCCGCGGTCTGAGGAGGGTGAAACGCGATCGGCTGCAGTCCGAGGCTCTCGAATATTTCAAGGACAGGATCATCCCCGATGGACCGGGTGAAGAACCCATAGAGCTGAAAAACTATGCCAGAAATTCGAACATCAACGTCGATACGATCGGGCTGCTGAAGGCTTTGAACTCCACTGCAGTGAACGCTACTGCCGCTGTGAAGATGGCTGCTTTCTTCGAGAACGAGTACGACGGACTCTTGCACGGAGTGGGTTTCGACCAGGCGGCCCACGTAACTCGAGGCTCGTACTTGAAAGCATTTCTTCGTCATCTCGTGAGGAACTCAGCTGTGCCGGACGAAGTCCGAGTGAACGCGGAACTTCTTCTGCCGGCTGTTGCCTCGGTAGGTCTCGCAGCCGAGCGGGTGGACGTCAACGAGGACGTCGTTCCTGACAACCGGATGTTCGTGGACCAACCGGTGCCCGGTTGGAGTCCGCAGCAGCCCTCGGTCCTACCTGCGATCTCGAGTCCTGCGCATCCGAACGGCGCGACGGAAGAGGAGACTGCAAAGCCGAAGAACGCTGAGACAGCGGAACAAGCGACGAGGCAAGAAGCCGGAAAAAAGGAACTCACGAGCGGTGCCAGATCTGTGAAGCGATTGTCAAGTGTGATTGTGGGGGCGCCACGATCGACAGCCGGTAAAACACGACGAGCCTTGGCGGACGAAGATGCGGAAAGTGCGACCTTCCATCCGGACAAGGAACTCTTCGAGCCCGGCGATCGGATGTTGCTGCGACCGGAAGTGGGGAACGCACCGGAGGATACCGAACACATAATCGGCATGGACGAGGCTGACAGAGCCCCGAATCGAAACAAACGACCGGTCACCTCGCTCAAAGTTGATCCCGAAGAATTGCCGAAGACGATGGGCCATTCGAAAACGATTCCGCATCGACCGTCCAAACATCCCCAAGCCGTCGATCTCGAGGCGAGGAAACTCTTTGTCAGGGAAGGCAACGACGGAGGAAGCCGTGCCGAGCGCTCGTTCGCGAATCGCACGGAAGCCACGAGGGGAAACGAGGCGGATCATCGAGACGAAGAGGGACTCACGCGTTAACGCGATTACGAAATTTTTCGATGAAGGCGACTTCTCCATTGTCTGCTATAATTAAAGATTTATTTCATAATATTACACCAACAACTATTATTGAATTTTTATAATAATAATTCCTTATCGTGTTAAAAATGCGAATAAACACTTATTTGATAATATATAATTAATATGTATATATTTATATTTATATAATAATATATATATATATATATATATATATATTATTATAATATCTTATCGTTAATATATTAATAGTCTAGAGATGGGATGCGCGCATGAGATAATGACGATCCTCCGATCCCGTCATGTAACTCCACTTTACTAGATTTCTTACCTCAGCCTCGTATAGAGGTGCAACCGCTGTGCACGATTATTCTTTTTTTTTTCTATCAATTTTTTTTCTTTTTTTAATTCTGCTTCAACCGTTTTTCGCTGGCGTGAATTGTATTATCAAATCATATTATTCCCGGTTTCGATTCGTCGATACTTGGAATGCATGATTACCGTAAGCTTCTTAAGTCGCTAAACTGCGATGAGAAAAAATTTGATGCCGAGTGGAAACTGGATGGCATCGAGAAATATACATAGAGCCGCTGCGAATAATCACGAGGGCTTGGACATGGACGCGACCGGTTCGGTCGATTGCCTAGTTTCCACTCGAACTATTACAAGAATTACAGAAGCTATCCGTTAGCGCGAAGTAAGTCCGACGAACAGCCACGGAAGATGAAACGATCGTCGAGCAAAGGAAATTGGATGGAACAAAAAGATTATAAGTAATATGACAAAAGCCGACTATTGCAAACTGACTTATGAAAAATTGATCGTCAATTCTACGTTATCTTTTTTTCCCAATATGCTGCACGGATGGCGATAATCGGCGGAAAGAAACATCGTATGCTTTATGCGTTTGTGCTCATCTGTATATAAATATATGATAAATTCTGCAAAATATAATATGGCGGTCGCATGCAATTTACACGCAACGTCGAAGATGATACGCATATTGGCGATATTCAATTATTTCTTTTTTTTTTTCATTTTTTTTTCCCAACGCTGCAGGCAATATTACCTGGCACTATTATTTCAACGCTAATCGATACATCGATAATGTACAAGACGTAAGTACAATAACTATTGTAGCTTAGATGAAAATCTGTTGTATTGCCGAGCCTCAGACGTTTGTCCGAAATTCATTACGCTTCCAGTGTTATTTCACACGATGTTCTACCCCGCAACGGATGTATAGATCGAAAAAAATGTTTCGTAATTTTTTTTTAAATGTATATATTTTTTTTGGCAGTGTTTATAGATTCGAGACCGATGTTATTATTCTACGTGCTTACCTCGGGGTGCTTGCCTAGAGGAAAAAATTATCTTCCCCATCGAATGCCACTTGCCTTCCTAACGAATTCTCATATCTATCTCAACGATCAAAAAAATGTTTTTTTTTTCGCGTTAGAATCAACATAGTCTGAGGCGCCGGCAATTGAGGTATTTGTGACGTAACTCTCGCTCTTCACGCTTGCGACCAGTGTCGCGTTACTACCGAAGATTCTTCTTGTTTCATTTTCACACCTTAGCATTAACATTTTATTTCTTTAATTTTTTTTTTTGTTTGAATTCCTTAACTACCAGAATTTTTTCATTTAAGTCGAAGACATGTTTGTTCTTTTCTTTTTCTTTTTTCTTTTTTTTATGTATTTGTATTCGTTTTGTACTTGTACTGTTCAGCAAGGCAGCGTGTTGCACTTTGTTACTTTTTTTATTTTTTTTAAATATTAGTCGGGCCGCAATTTGCACGAAAGATCACACGATCTCGACACATACTACTTTACCACAGCTTTTGTTATTTTTTTTATTTCGAATCGAGACGTTGGCCCAACGCGCTTTTTTGTTCAAAGCACTCGAAGGGAGTGATGCGCTCATATTTAATTTTCATTTCTACCTTTTCTTTTTTTTGCTTTTTTTATTTCGACTCAGGGTACTGCAAAAGTATACGTTGTGCGCCGATCCTAATATTACTTCCTGCCACAATCGAATATCTATGGTTAAATTTTATCATAATTTTACAAGCTATAAATTACAAACCATTCGTATTCGTTTTATCGTGGCTGGAATCGTCCATCCGCAATTCGTGTTTCAACGGTTGATAACAAAAATTGATTCCGAATAAGAACATTTTTCTGTTTATTTTGTTGATATTTTTTTTTTCATCCGTTCACTATAGCCAATATTCACAAGTACCCGCTCACACGTAAATACATCAGAGCTTATATTACCACCGAATGGCGATTGCAGTTTACATCCGCGTGAAACGAGCGTCACAACGCGGTATCAATCGCTCAAACGAGAGGACGTTATCGTTGAATTTTTATGTTTTTTTTTTGTTTTTTTTTCTTCACAAGAGAATGGCGTTACGGTAAATTAATTTTGAAAAACAAACATAAACATCAATAATAATTGTAATATAATATAATAGCATAATAATATACCAATAATAATAATAATAATAATAATAATAATAATAATAATATTAATAATAATAATGATAAGTAATCGACAAGTTCTCATAAACATATTTCAACAATCACTTTGAGAACTGACTTACTAGTATGAATATAATAATAATAATAATAATAAAAAGAACCAAGAAGGAAGATACCTTAAGGAATATGCCTACATTGGAAATATGTATGTATAGATATGTATACGTATGTACATCAAAATTAACACAACGCGTCAACGTCACGTTCTTTCGTATCGTACATGGATAGACTAA
This sequence comes from Amblyteles armatorius, assembly GCA_933228735.2. Classification (NCBI taxonomy): domain Eukaryota; kingdom Metazoa; phylum Arthropoda; class Insecta; order Hymenoptera; family Ichneumonidae; genus Amblyteles; species Amblyteles armatorius. The sequence continues at coordinate 19,677,194 of OW121687.1, read as the reverse complement.
TTCACATCGAGCTCTCTCTCCCACTCTCTCATTACATAATCGTAAGGCACACGTGTGTACAATAATTATTATTTTTTTATCATCGATTAAATCCACATATGTATTGTACACACGTGTGCATCGTTTCTTCATACACCGATATTAATAATAATCATGGGAAACGTATCAGAATGATCGTACAAAGAAGAAATAAAAAAAAAAAAAATCAGGCGCTTGCATCTCGATAAACGGTATAAATTGTTGTCATTCAAAGTTGAGTAACGACACGTACACGTTATAACGGAGCCGTGCTAAATTTATGTGTAATCGAAAGAAAAAAAAAATAATAAAGGAGAAAAAACGAAGATGATACGACCATTAAAGGGATATAGTACAAAGGGTGAAGATATATAATTATCGCGTGTTTAACTGAGATTTTGTGCTTCGGTACGTGTAAAACATAGTAGACGAGCTGAAGCACGTGGATGCGTTACGTATTCGCCGTTTAAACGAGGAAAACGTTACTCATCGATGATTCGAAGTTACATCCAGAAGATAACTTAACCGCTACTTATCAATTGAGTCGGACATAGAACGAATTTCCACGGTGGTTCATACGAAGTACGAGACACGAGAACAGCAGATTTCGCTTTTTTTTCGCTGGAGGATACAGAGTCACGGGTGTTTAATAATCGCGACTATAGATCGTCGGTTGATCGATCATAAACGGAAGACGATTGCCATACGTCGACTATCGAATGATCGTCACACACAACCACTCGTCAAGTTACGCGACATCTCCGAACGAATCGAAACTTTGGTCCATTTTTACGTTCGGCAAAAATTGCAAATGTTAATAATTCACTGATCGCGGAGATTTTTTTATTTTCATCCGTGGAACTGTGCTTTCTCGATCTGAAGATACGTCAATTACGATGGCAATAACGATCATCCTATAACTCCTCTTCTCGTTACGGCAAAAGTCATATTACCTACGTGAAACACCACTCACATTCTCTTCTTTCGTTCTCGTAATTACCATACGATTAGTTTATCGATATAATAGCGTGGTGATATTTATTATTAAATTTTTTTTTAAGTTTTTTTTTTAGTTGTTTTTGTTGTTGCAATTTTCCCTTCCGATAAATTTAAAAACTTTCCGTAACAATTAATGTATACTTAAGGTTCCGTTAATATTAATTATGGCACAATATAAATATTATATTTAAAGTCTTTTTGAAGACATAATAAAAATAAATCTAAGTAGTCTTTCTCCTATGTTCGACAATTTCGCCTCAATTTTCACGTAATTACATCCCTAAACGTTTTTTTTCTTTGTTTAAATTTTTTTTTTCGATTCGAAGACAATTCGTTTCTTTGCATTTCTCTAGCTTGACCTTTTTCGTGGCAGCCTTGTTTAGTTCTCTTTTTTCGTAATTTTTTAAAAATTAATTTTATCATCGTCTGAAGTCTTTGTGTTTTCTTTTTTCGACAAAAACCTTGACGTCTTCAATAGAGAAAAGATTCGCAACGTTCTCGAGCCTTTGCTCGCGCAGAATTTGTCGGCCACCGTTGAGTAAGAGTCGCCGAACAATTTTCGTGGGCGATAAACGATCGCGAGAGCGTTGAACGATTTTCCAATATTCTTTGGCAAAACAATATCACATGATCAAGAAAAACTTTAAAACCAATCGAAACAGTCTAATCAGTCGATATTCCTAAATCTGGAAACGAGAAAAACAACCAAAAAAAAAAAAAGATTGTGCAAACGGGTCAGTGTAGTCTACGTTTACCTTAATTGCACACTGACGTTTTAAAAATAATAAAAATCAGCCTTCTCAAAAGTAAAAAAATTCGCGTATCAAATTATTCCGTCACAGCGCTAAGAAAGTTCATTTGAGCTCGGACTACGTGTCGGCTCAAAAAAAAAAAAAAAAAAAGCGAGTTAATTGAAAACCACTGCAAGTGTATCCCGCTGTAAATATCGCGCATCACCGTGGAAGGAAAATCGTTGGAAGTTAGTTACTTGGAAGAAGTTCGCATCGGACGATAACGTATCTCTTTCGCCGAATCGTGTGCAACAAAAAAAAAAAAAAAAAAAAAATGATATCCCTGATTCCCGGTAAAATTTAATCCGTGGAAACGTTTTTTGTAAGAAAAAAACGCAAAACTGTTGGAAATAATAAAAAAATTCGACGGCGTGCACATTTCTTACGTTCTCTCAAGTCCCGTTACATCGAATACAAGTATCAACAATCTAGCGCTTCCCAATTCACTACTCGATCTCGTTCCAACCTCCTTCTTGTCCTCGCTTCTTACCTTTATCTCTATTGTATGTATGTACACGTTATGATATACAAGAGTGCAAATAAAAATAGATAGTTTAAAATATTTGTTTCCCTTCTCACCCCCCCCCCCCCTCTCCCCCCTCTCCAGACTTTCGTATAGCGTACAAGACAAAAAGAAATCCATATACATAAAAATTCAATAAAGTGCGATAATTTTTTTTTTTTGTATAATATATTATGATTTAACGTTACGTCGTTAAATTTATCTTTTCCTTCCAAGAAGACATGCCGCAGTCGTTGCTACGTATCTGGACATATGGCAATGTACCTATTTATTCTTTTCTCTCTCTCTCTCTCTCTCTCTCTCTCTGTCTGTTTTAATTTCGAAGAAGTTGGCACATTAGAATGAATTTTATCATTTTTTTCCTTTTATTACTTCGTGACCTCGTTCCGATAAAGAGTTTGAACAGATGTCGAAGCGTGTGCACCGTAGAAAGATATGTCAATCAAACCTGTACCTGTTGCATGCGGATTCGTCGCGGAAGCTGATCACGCCGAAAACATTCGTCGCGTTAAATCGAGAGGCAAGTTAAAAAAAAAAAAAAGAAAAAAATTGAACTAGCGCCAACTCGCTCGACGGCGCGAAACAAAAAAATACAGTCGATAAAAATTTTTTGGCATCACTCCGATTTGTTTACTTTTTTTTCGAGCTAAAGTTTTTTCCACCCTCCGAACGAGCGAAAGATAGCGCGAACATTCGTTTTAATACTGGTTCGGCACGTTGGACCGCTAAACGTGCGAGATTCTACAGAATTACGAAAAATTTAGAAATGTAAAATTTTTATTTTATTTTTTCACTCGTGTCAAGGAATTTAGAAAGGCTTCGACTCGATCAGCTAGCGCCCCTAACCGTACGGTCACTTAAGTCGATCCGATCACGATGAAAGGTTTTCGTTTCGGCATTATGACTATTCTCACAACACTAAACATTCATGTATATCCGTATACTTTTTTTTTCTTCTTTTTAAATAACATCGTAATTCCCGCGCGCCCACCTAGTATACCAAATGAAGAACATCACAGAATTTCCCAATATCGTAATCAATTTTTTTTAGCTCCTTTCTTCAATAGATCATTGCGTAGTTTAACACAATGTGGACCAACGTTTTACCCCACCTTCCTTGCTGTTATCGCAACTGTTCTTTGCCTCTCTTATCACAGAATTACAAGAAGGTTCCGAAAATGACTAGGTTCAATTTCACTACCGATATATAAATCGTTCGTTCGTGCGATCGAGGATCGAGAACCAAAAAACATAAACAAAATTTTTCTCTTTCGTAAATAAAAAAATATAACACGACGAACTCGATTAAGATTCTCTTCAGTCAGTTGTCCACATTATGCTCGTACCACGCGTCGAGAAAGGATATAGAATTTTTTTTTGTTCTTTCTTTTCAGTTTTTTTTTTACACTTACAATTTATATATGACCTTGAAAAGTCCTTTTTTGACACAAATTTGCACTGCCGCGAAGCGAAGAGCGACCTCGCGGAGACGCCTACGTCTAAAATCGTATAATTTTTTTTACGGTATACTTCGTGATTAGAGGATATGTCAGAAAACCTTCCTTTCTTCTTCACCGTGTAACGATCACTAACCGACCTTCGTTACTTTTACTCTCTTCCTTCTCTTTTACGCCCACTACGAAATCTAAGATACATGTAGTTGTTACTTCTTCCTCTTTTTTTTCTTTTCTTAATAATTTGTACTTGCTCGTTAGTTAAAATGGTTTTTTCCCCTTGTGGCTTACGATAAAACATTAATTTCTTCATTTCTACACTGAGTTTCAGACCTGAATACGTTGCGTCCATGATCAACTTTTTAGGGTTCTTTTTTTTTTTGTATTTTGCCTACCTTATGCATTTTGCCTTTTCGTTTTTAGTGCGGTCGTGTGCTTTGGAGAGCAGGATAGTGGAAGGCACGCGTGATGGTAAACTGCGAACGGATTCGTGTCTATCTGGTGAGTACGGTTTCTATTTCTACCTCGTTCCCGAAAAAAAAAATGACAAACTGTCGATCGATCAAGTTGCGGTGACTTTAAAACTTCTTTCGCAACGAACAACGCGCAAAATGTTATTTAACGCTTCAGCTCGCGGAGACCAAGGTATCCCGACTTGTAGAAAAACTCATAGATCGCCTCGCCCTTTATATTGCACACTCGCCAATGAGAGAATAGAGAAATGTGAAGAAAAAAAAAAGAAAAAAAAAACTAAAGAAAGGTGGGAAACACCCAAATTATTCCGTCATTTATATTCCACCGTCCGGCTCACCAATGATTCGCAAGAGTAGAGCGTGTCAACCGTGTGTCTGATAAGAACGGAGGCCCTACGACGCCAATGCACGACGATGCCAAGAGCTATCAATTATACGAAAAATAGAAGTTTAACTGTCCTCAAATGTTTTCCCATTTACAATGATCGAACTGTTGTTTTCGTGTCTTTTAATCATTATCCTTTTTTTTTAAAATCTATCACATTAAAAAATTATGGAACTCGCGTTCCAACTGCGTAGAGACGTTGCCAAAGTGATTCTTATAAAATTCTGAACGAGAGAATATCGTCGTCATTAGCGTTATCGTATCGAATATAATATATCTATTTACACAGTTCAAAATATCGACTTTTTGTTTTACTTCATTTTTTTTTTTTTTTTTTTTCGTTTTGTTTAAAGAGTTAAAAATATAGTCTGTACTTTGCGCGCTTGATGGACCTTGTACACGTTTCAAGTCCCCGGAATCTACATATTCATCCGCCCCCCTCCCCCCCCCCCCCCCCACCTCTCGGAACCGCCTGATCTTCTAACTAATCCAGTTAACTTTTTTTTTGCTCTCTCTCTCTTCGCTCTCTCTCTCCCATTCCATTTTGTTTAATTATTTTTATTTATTTACTCTTTTTGTTTGTTTTGTGAAACTTTGTTGGATTTTTGAGCACATCAGATTTCGTAATTGAATTTCACTTAGGCCTATGAAGACAATATAACTGTTATCCCCCGAATGTTTTCATTTGACTTATCAATTATGTAGACACATGCTCGTCGTTCGCACATACTCACGCGTTAATGCGAGCGTTATAAACACGCACACGTTTACGGCCACATATATTTTAATACACGAGCGTCGGCGTGCGCTCCCTTTCGTCGCCGACCTTACGCAATTTTTTTTATTCCCTCATAATTAATCGATATTTTCATTCGTCCGCGCGTTAGTCTGCCTGCGTTTATAAATTTTACGTGTCACTAATTTTTTTTTTCTCCCTCACGCATCATCAATATCTTTCCGTCGAGCCAATTTTTTTCTCGATCGATTCGAGTCCATTTAGTGTAGTCGTATACTTTTCAAAATTTCAAAAAAAAAAAAATAGATATATATATACATATTTGTATATGTATATTGATCGCCACACGTTCGACGATAATTTTCACGATTCACGTGGTACGACTAAATGTCCGTATTAAATTTTCATCTCTGCTCTCGCGGAGCAATGGAATGTTACCGATTGTTCGTTACGTTTGGTTAAGCTTATTAATAAAAAAAAAAAAGAAACAAAAAAAAATTTCTTAAAATTTCTCAGTCGATTTAGTTTCCATATTCTTTGGATTTAGCGCAGTCTTGACGAAAAGAAAACAAAATAATTTTTTTTAAATGTCGCGGAGACACGTGGAGCCAATTTCGTTAGGGTGTTAATTTTTTTTTTTTCACGCAGGCTGACCGAGCCGATTTATGCGTGATGTAAAATATACATTCTTTTCTTTACACCCGGGACACAGGTGAACCGTACCGAGCGACGGTGGGATTCGAGTTTCTCGCGGAATCCCGCGCCACATTCACGCTCTATTCAATTCATATTGAAATACAGGACTGACACATATACGACAATAAGCGTTCGCGAAGGTCGTTTAAAATATTTTCTTAGGTCCCTGACCTAAGGTATCCTGCCTGTGACGGATCGTGATAATTAATGTTTCGATTGTTGTTGCGACGATAATTTTCAAATTGTCTATAACGAGCATCGACAAATTCGTTTCCGATGCCACGATCGTTCCACCATTTTCATTGGTGCTGCTGCTGCATCTCCGGATGTTGCGCGAGCACGCTCTTCATAGCCGACGTCTTCAGGAGCCTCTTCAGCATACCGCTCGAGCCCCGATGCTGGAGACTCTTGTGCGTCGTCAATGAATTCTTCGTCCGATAACGACGATTGCAAAATTCACACACGTAAAGTGTATTCGATTGCTCGTGCTTGTCCTGGAAGTGACGTTTCAGCGAGTAATAGCAGGAGAAATTCCGCCGGCAGTAGGGACATTCCTGTGGCTCGTTTATACCGCCCGCAGTCGGCGGTGGCATCCGGTACACGGCAGCGGGAGGCGTCGTCGGTGGATGCATCCCATTGCCCGTACCTGAAAAAAAGATTCGTATTTTTTTACGGTTTTTTTTTTCACTCCAAAAAATATCGCGAAGGGAACTGAGATTTCGCGTGTTCGTCACCGGAAGATCGTCTGGCGCGCAGACACTTCGAAAATGTAATTATCGATGAAAGACTGGTAAAAAAGAAATCCCATTATCGCGGAGTTACGATGAAATGCTGCCGTACGTTTAGTTAAAAAAATATACATATTTAATTTGTGACGAATCGATCATGCATGATAAAATCATATTTTCGGACGGTGATAAAATTACTGTTGATACGATAGAGGAGGGACGGTGAGAAACTTCGGTCGGGACGGTGAAGAAGCGAGCGGGTTGAGACGGAAATTTAGTATCATGCTTTTCGATGAGATGCCGCGCCGTCGCAATGTTAATCGTGCACTTTGATGAATAAATTACAATTTTTTTTTTTTTTATTCAATTAAATTGTCCCGTACCGCGAGCCGCGACAGTCTGGAAGTAAAATAACAAACGTGGTTACGAACAAGCATGCACACAACACCGAACATCGAAAGCCAAAGAAAAAAAAGACAAAAAAAATGATAACAGAACGTAAGCCGATGCGAGCGCATTATGAGATAAATAATCATAAAACTCGGATGTAAACCATAAACATAGGCGAAGCTGGTTGGGATTGGGACGTGTTAGTGATCGAGAGCCTGAAGCGTAACAGTACGATTATGTGTTTTTTTTTTCTAATTCTAATATTATTATTATTGCTATTATTATTATTATTATTATTACTTTTATTATTTTTTTTCGTTCAACTCTGAAAACCCTGTTATCCTACCGACTCGGTGTGCTTCATTGATTAGCGTGTCTGAGGCCCGCGACTCGGCCTGCGTGAACGGAGCGTTAGAAGGATTTAATTCGACGCGCCGCCACGTGTTCGATTAGTGCGTAAGACGAGACACGAGAGTTATGTGTACTATAGAAATATGTGTCGTTCGTAATCATTCTGTCATTCACAAAATCCGAGTTTCTCCGATTAATTTGTTTTTTTTTTAACCCCATGCATGCAACTTGCGAAGTAGAGGAAGAACCTCGCCACCGTTCGAGTCCACAGTACCCTCGTGAGGGTGTTTGAACGGAACGAGGAAGGGATGAAAAATCGACGAGTCCCCGTGGAAATATTTGTCGGGATACGTTTGTCGAGCGAATAAAACCAGAAGACAACGTTCCGATTTTAGTAGCGAGAACCGTCCCCGAGAAATATATTTCGTCTATGATTCGACTGATAAAAAAAACAGACCCTTTTTTTTAGCAGTCGATACATCCGAGCGGGGGGTGTCTCGAGAGAGGTCTGAGAAATTGGGGTTCGAGGGTGAAAAAGTAGCAAACGAGACTGGCTTGAGGGATCGGTTAGTCGGTCATGCAATTCCTGCGAGATTCTTAGAGAGGCCAGGAACAAAGTACGAAAAAGTAAACGGTCTGGTAAATCAACGAGTTAAATATGGGATAGATGGTTAGATCGTACATAGTTAGATAAGGTAGAAAGATATCGTAGAGATAAAAGATACATCAAAGCGATGGATATTCGGTGGGAAAAAAGGGGGTGACAGAAACATCGTAAATAAAATCACTAAAAAAAAAATAAAATAAAATAAAACACGAAGTTTTTGGATAAAGAATGAGAGAGAGAATCCAGATAATAATAATAATTAAGAAATAAAAACAAAAATTACAAAAATAATTGAAAAATAAATATATAAATATGTATATATATATAAAAAAATAAAAACCGTTTTAAAGTTTCGTGTGCGTGGCCCTACCTTATCTAAACCTTCAAAAGAACTTAATGTCAATGTCGCCAGGTCTGCTCTTATGGTAGGTATAGATATGGGTCATCAGGGAGTTTCGCGAGCAGTAGACCCGCTCGCAGATGACGCATCGGTACTCCTCCTGTCGTTCGGCGTGCTTGTCGGCAACGTGGCGTTTCAGGGATGCTTTGCTGCAAAGCACCTTGCCACACAGTTGGCAGGTGAACAGCTTCTTGGCAGACGGTGTGTTCAGCGAGTTCAAGGTCAGCCCTGGCATGGAGGCGAGCACTGAAACACAACAATGCACCTCATGCAGCACCCCACACTTACCTACACCAACTCCTGACAAATCTCTCCACCCCCCCTTTTTCCCCCGTTTTCTGTTTTTTTTTTCATAATTCCCGCCAATTTTTTTATTCATTAATGTTTATGTGATTCTTCGTTCTCCGTGTCTCAACTCTCCTCGTGTCGCTCGTGTTACCTTTCCTACCCCTCTTCTAGACTTTCTACCTCCCTCTCTCTGCGTTCCGGAAGGGTTGAACCGAGTTCGAGAAACGTGATGTTTTTTATTTTTATTCCCAAAGGTTTGGTAAGGTAGAATAAATAAAAGGGTGCAAGCGGAATGGACAATAATTTTTTTCGAGTGTCGCGTGAATGCGTCGTTCTCGAGAACGAGAGAACTCTTCGGTTCGCCTTGAGAAAAATATGAAATAGGGCGGTTGAGCTCCCGTGCGGGCGGTGGGGTTTTGTGAGTCTCGTGAAAGGGGAATCGTCTCGTCTTGTCTGCGCTTCGTCTTCGTGCAGCCCGCCGACGAATTAAACGTCAATAACTATGAAACGCCGGGTTTATTCAGCGGCAAAGTTCTTCGGGTGCTGAAAGGACCGAGCTAAGGGGGCCAGAGGGGAGAGCGCGCGCGCGCGCGTTTCTGTTACGTGTACCTCATTCGCGGATATAATATATTATTTCGCTTCTCCGGGCAAACGCGGGATAAGAAGACCCGGCTAGGGTTTTCCCTCGCCGTTTCGTCCTGCGACCATTAATTTTTCTTTCAAAAATTGCTCTTTATCCAATTTAACCGAGTTCCGCGTCTCATTAAACTCCGGCCGAATGAAAACCGCGAGAGTTTTGTCCGACGAGATAAAAGACGTCGCGGACAGGACCGACTCACCGTACGCTGGGAATATAAATGAATGGTAACAATCTTGTGCAATCTTTGCGAATTTTTTTTTTTTATTATTTTTTTTATCGCAGACGCAAGCGGAGATGTATGTGCGTACGTACACGAGAAACGGGAGGAGACACTATTGGAATAATGAAATTAAAAGAAAACCGGTAGGAGCGGGGTTGGCGAGCTAAATGCGAAAGATTAAAAAAATGAAAAAAACTCATAAAATAAAGAAAAAAATCCGAAAGAATATGTATAATTTATCGAGAGAAAAGAAACGACGCAATGGATTTAAAAAAATGGGCTTTTGGTACAAAAGTATAATATTTCTTCGAGATATATATTTATATATATCTATATGTGTGTGCGTGTCTATATATAAACTATACATCTCGTTAAGGAAGAACTCGTACTGTCGCCAGTTTAAACTGTAAGGTTCAACGAAAGACGGCGTAGGAAACACTGAGCATTCTTGGGAGACACTTAAAGCATGCAATTCGAGAGTGAATATATATGTATATATATATCTCGGCGAGGCCAGTGTCTAACTGGCGGGAGGAGAGCTCGGGAAGAACCGAAGTTTAATCGTCGTTAAACCCCGAGCTCTCCGCAATGGCTCAGAGTTTCTATGGACGATGCGTCGCGGCGTCTAGCTTGCTGAAGACTTCGCATTTTTTTTTCTCAACATCTTTACCGTGTGTCCTATCTTTTTCTCTTTTCGCAATCTTTGGCATCGTCATTTCTCGCGAGAGAAGATGAATAGAAAAAAAAAAGACTCGAGCAACGCACTGTCCGAATGAGCGATCGGGATGGCGAGAATTTCATCGTCGGTGGACGGGAGACGCTCGTTCCGTCCGACGGGAGGATATTAATAAAAAAAATTCTCGTCGAGGAGGAGAGGCGAAAGTCGTCGCGAAGATTTATTCGGCTTTGCAAACCTCGTTCGCGTTACTACACGAGATATCGCGGAACGTTGCACGCAATATTGGAGAAAAATAAATAAATATATATATACACTTTTTTTAAATTAAGTGATAGAACGACTGAGGACATAGATTTGATAACGATATCGTATCGAAAGGAGGGCAGGTCGGTATTGTAGATATCTGTAGTAACGAGCTCGTACAAAATCGCGAAGCGGCCATTACTGCAGCTCGAACAGCAATTCGATCTCAACTATGTTAACTCGTGATTCGAATGTACTTTATGCTCTCGTGATGTTTTGGGGTTGACACGACTCTAACTGCCGGGCGAGCAGTTCACACGATTTAATCCACGATCGTCTAGCGAATTCAATGACGACGCAACGTTGTGTAGTTAGGAATTTTATGGCTGACGTCACAGTGGGAAACAACACATGAACAGTGAGATCGGTCGTACGATTAAAGTAACTTACCTTTCGCCTGAAAGTATCGTATAACGGCTAAAATTTATATATTCTAGCAGGTTGTTGCGGATGGACTATAGAGTTTAGAAACCGGATATTTAGATTTTCTGAGATTCACCGGAAACACGCCGCTTCCGGTCGAAAAATTAGATTTTCAAACCGGAAGTGACGTACTTCCGGTCGAAGAAATAAATTCCCTAGGGGGACCCCCTGAATTCTTGAAAATTGGGACAAACATACAAAGAAACAAGCATATTTAAAAAAATATATATATATGGCTCAAAACCGGAAGGGTCGACAATCGGCTGTATATAAATATATACGATTGACCCTTTCGGTATTGGACCAACGATATGGGCTTTTACAACTTAAGGGATGTATATTAATAATTAATAATTACATCATTAAGAGTGCGATTTATATCGGTACAATGATACGCTTTTTTATCGTGAGGATGCAATAGGTATCTAAAAAAAATAATTAAAAAGACAACGAAGTTATTAAACCAAATAGTACATTTCATATTATATAAAAATGAAAATATATTAAAATGCATTTGACATAGCTTAAAATAATAATAATATTAATAATAATAATAATAATAATAATAGTCGCAATAATCATCAATAAATATATACTATAACCAGAACACCTTGGCAGATAACAAATAATAAGTAAGCAAGATAACGTAACCATCGTTTTGTTTGCGTTGTTTTTTAAACCCCCCTCGATCGTTGTTTCTAATACGCGCGAGCAGCGATTTTTTAGTGCGTTACTTCAGACTTTACGTTTCTTTCTTTCGTAGCATAAAAAAAAATTTCTACATAGTCAGTCGAAGAATATAATTTTACGATAAATTCGAGTGGTTTTTTGTTTTAATTTCACGAAAAATTTATTTCATGATCGCGCAGGTACCAATGTATATTTCTGCTCTGTGATAGTCTGCCCTACCGCGATTTTATATCGCGACAGTATATAGGCGCAAGTACGGTAGAATAATGAGTAAAATCTATATCCATTTATTATTTAAGCTATTGTACGAAAAAATGTGTGCTGTGTATTTTGTTCTGTAGTAATATCAACTATAGCGAATCCTATTACATAGTGTGTATATTCGATTATACGTGAAGAAGCTGTACGTGTGTATATGTGACCCTTGACCATTTATTTTGCGCGCTACACAGCATGATGGAAACGAGGAGCGAAAAAAAGTGAATCGCACGAAAGCGATCCTTTTTCTCCCCCTCTTACTCTCTCGCACTCTCTTTTACTTTCTCTCTCTTCCTATATATGTACGTATATATATACCTATACGCTTGTCCGAGAAACGTTTTTGTGTCGCGGGTATCGAGTTTTTTTTTTTTTGCAGACCCCTTTCGTTTTTATTTTTATTTTTTCTAATTGCACGACGCAATGCCTTTTCGCAAGCTTTTTATCTTTTTTAAATTCTTTCTTTCTTCTTTTAAACTTAATCTTTAGGGAGGTGTTCCCGATTTTACTAACAGTTTGGTAACATCAGTCAAATATTTTCAATCAGTCCAATATAATAATGGTTCGACTAATTAAAGAATAAGGAAAAATCAGTCCAATTCAGTAAGACACCGATTTATTGCGCGTGGCCATTAACGCGTTTTGTCACAGGTACGATTTTAATTCTTTATTTTAAGAAAGACGAGCCCGCAGCCAACATATACTAGATATATTTATTTATCTATATATATATATATATATATATCATTTTTTAAATTTAATTTCTTTTTTAATATATATAGAGCCAAGTCTCGGCCATTTGTGATACTTTCAAAATTCAAATTCAGTCTTTCAACGAAACAAGACAAGAAAAAAAAGGTGAGCTACGATTATCGACATATTGCCAATTCGGGCCAATTCTACAACAAAAAGCTCTCAATCTGTATCCGTCTCTCTCTGTCTTTTCTCTTTCCTCCACCAGCCTCGAGATTTGGTCGTACACGGATGAGACACAAACCGGATATCTCGTATCGACGATAAACAGGTCTAAATTACTTTTTTTTTTTTCATCGACGGCGAGTGTAATTTGTACGTAATGATAACGAGAATAAAAAAAAGATGAAAAAAATATATATAAAAAATGAATAAAATAAAATCTACGAACATATATCAATATGCAATTAAATATTCCTCAATTTATATTAATTTCATTAATAATTTATTATTCTCATAGAACGCCGCCCACGGAGGGGTGACAAATATCCGCATATTTGGCCATTTTTACAGTAGTCACAAGTCAATTTATTGGATAGTCTACTTTTCTTTTTGTTTTGTTTAAATATTATCAATATCAGTTCTTTCTGTCCCTTGACTACTATAAAACTGTACTTCATTTATTTCCGTAATTTAAAGCTTCGTTCTTCATTTTTCCACTCCGAGTGACCCTCCAAGATAGTCCAATCTTTATCTATTATATTTATAAATCATTCTCGCTCGAACCGACGAGTACATACTTTTGAGAATCTGACGATTTGTTCGCGAGTCTTTCTTTTTTTTCTATCGAGCCGTTGCAAGCACGAATCTATCACCGGGTGATGTACTTAACGTTCTCTTCCTCTTCATTTTTTTTTTTTTGCTTCTTCGATACAACATGTAGCCTCGAAAAAATATGTGCTGGTCGGAGCGCTCAATTGAACATACCCTACAATTAATCTATCATAGCCTAGCTATAAATAAATGTGTTAACGTCTTTGTGACTGTATAGTGTCGGTGTGTGTGTATTACTCGTGTGTCTCGTGTATTCCAATATATCGATGCACAAATATCGGTATGTTTCCTGTAAAATATAACATATACCGTATTGTATTTATGTTGTTCGTTGGGCGGGGGAAACGGGGTCGCGGGGGCTGTAAAATTCCAGCTTGCTACGATTAGTCACTATGACAGGAGCCTAAGCTGTCCGTAAAGTTTATCGATCGAGTCGCTCCAAAGGCTTCCCGATATTCGCGCAAAAAATCGCCGATCCATAAAAATCTCTGTAGATCCGCTAATTTAATTCGGACATCGGAAAGGTGCGATTATTAATCCTTCGCGAGTATGTTGCCGATTATCGAGGAGGCTTTGACAATCGTTTCTTATGAAAGTTCTACTAAAATATATATGTATGCAGTTCGGCTAATGTGCATATGAGGCTATTATTATTTCGGTACACAACTTTATCTGTCAGTATTAATGGACCGTCATTCTTGTCGAACTGGTGAAAAACAAATTTCTCACGTTATTTCAGTTTTCTCCTATCATGTGTATTAATTGTGAACCGGTATGATTATATGGAGTTACGGCTTGTCGATAACGGTATGAAAATTCTTAACGACCTCCTCGTGGAGTTTTCGTGGACGAGTAATGTTAATTCGATAACTACGTACGTAGGTTTAAAAAAAAAATAAAAAAAAACAGCTCTGAACGATCATTGCCGCGAGGCCACTCGAGAATATTTGCATAACAAACTTCACGAACGGTTGATGACAACATTTTGTTCACGTTCAGACAGCGCGATAACACGTAACGACAAAAAATAGAACAGTTGTGCAATAATAATAATAGCAATAATATTTAATAATAATAATAATATAAGGTACTTTACGTAAAGCCCGGTATACTAGACGCATAAATAAAACACGCCTCCACGAAATATGGTACCCCTTTAAAGCATTTTTCATATGGAATGAATATATTTAAGATAAAATATATATGCAGAGTGGTGCAGAATCAAAGCTTTTTTTTTTCGTTCTCGTATTTTTTATTGGCAAATTTATTTTTACCTTTACTCCATTTCTTCGCTAACTTTTATATAAACATCTGAGATAAAATGAACAATAGAAAAAAAAGTTTCATAGTTATTTTTCAGAACAGTCGATAAATTGGATTTTTTTTGTTTGATAAAAATTTGTAAACAATGCAAGATCGCGTCAGGAGCGAAACATTCGGAAGTTCAACTAATATCGCGTCGAACGCTTTGATTCTCAACCACTCCGCATATCTGTATATATTATATCATTGCATCTCGAGTTTCTCGATTTAACGCGAAGCAACAACGTAACGCTAAAAAAAAAAAAAAAAACAAAAACAAAAATACGGTTACCGAAAGATCAATTAGTATCCCGAATGACTTCATTCGAAAGCTCACTGAGCCTCGGTTGAAGATAACGCACAATAAATACGTTGCAGCTTCGCGATTATAAATCGCGTTATATTTCCGCGCTCGTTATATATATATATATATATGTTTGCCTCTCGCACTTTCTCGATACTTTAAGTCTCGAAACAATTACAAAAAAAACATCTTGAGTCTTGTGGGCCATAAATGTTTGTTTTTGTTTCTTACAGTCTTTTAGCGTGTGAATGTTTTTTTTTTCATTTTTTTTTAAATCTTCCTAAAGTTAGTTGGACGATGGCGTCTTCGACACCTGGAAGTTTTTTTTAATTTACTTTAATCTTCCCCCTTTTTTTTTTCATTCCCTCATAATCATCTTCATTAACAGAGCCTAACTAATAGTCCGCGATTTAAACCGCGCTGTATAACAACACTTCGTCCTTATACCTCATGTGCCCAGGCAACTCGCAAACGCTACACTGTACATCATTTATTACAGAGAGATGAAATAATGAATGTCACGGGCGCGTGCTCTCCTGTCTCCGTGTGTGTATGTGTCGGTGTCCGTGTGTGTGCGTGTAAAAAAAAAAAAAAAAAAAAAACAACAAATGACACGCCATTCCCGGTCGCTGGATTTGTGACGATTTTCGTATAGATTTCTGACGACAAAGCTTGTTGCGGCCATCGCGGGATTAATCCAGTCTCTGGGCCTCTCGCGCGTTTTCACTCCTCTGATAAAACAGTCAATCTCTTCTATACTCCGTAACAAATCAGTGCGACACCCCGATCAGTCATCTCTTCAATCTCGTCACAAATTTGGAAGCACTGTTTTAAATCGTTCCCTCCGTCACGGTCGTCGGGAGGGCTCATCACCGTCTGACGAGGCGTCGATCGCTGCGTTTCGCCGCTCCGTCGATCGGCGACGAATCGTCCTTCGAGGCTCCCGACAATAACGGCCCCGCTGTCATCTATTTTTGCCTACGATGATAGATGCTCTTGTGATTGTTAAGGCTGTTTAGCGTTCTGAAAACTTTGTTACACAGTACGCACAACGCGCTGTTCAACGGCTGAAAGTGCTGCTGCTCCTTGTGACGCTTTAGCGTCAACTTTGTTGAGAGTGTCTTGCCGCAAACGTCGCACGTGTAACAAATCCCCGGCGGCAGCAGGCTGCTGTGCAATGGATGGGAAAGCCGCATCGCGAGTATCGCCGATTGCTGGCCTTTATCGATTTCACGCGAACGATTTTTTGTTGTCGTTTTTTTTTTTTTTGCAATCGTTTAACATTTTATTTATATTTCGGTTAGATTTTCAATTATTTTATTGATTTTTTAAAAATCGTTTTTATTAAATATTTGCAGGCAATTAAATATTGAACAAAAATGTCAAACCAATCACCGTTAAAAAAAAAAAAAAAATTGAACCCAATGTTTGTTGTTTTGTTTTAAAAATAATATCCGTTTACGAACCAATTGACGGTGGAGGAGGCGGACACACAGATAGAGAGCGGAGCCAAGTGTGGATGGACCCCCAAATCCGTTCGTGAAGGTAGTAGTAGTAGGTACACACAGAACAATGACGAACCAGAGCACGTATAGCCGAGCGAGCGGGACCGGGAACAAACAAGAACAAAGATACGGCTGCCATTAATATTGTGGACACATTAGTAACGATAACTGGTAATTTTCTATACAAGAGCAATTTTCGGTCTGGGGAGAAATGTCGTTTTTTGGTTTTAAATGTTTCTGACCGTGCTTGCTTGCTTGGATTAATTCGTCCACTTTGCCCAACTATACAAAGTTCTCGATTAATTTATTTTTTTCTTTTCATTTATTCCATTCCACCATTCGGTGACATCGGATTAGCTGACACTCGAATATGAGGTGCGATTCCTTTATTTCAATTGTATGACGAGAATGAGGCTCGGGGGGCTCTGGTTTGTCATTGATCATGGTAATGCGACTATCGTGTCAGCGATAACCAATCACTCTCGAGGATACGCACGTTATTATTGTTTTTTATTTTTATTTTTTTATGCATCGTTCAAACCCCCCTCATTTTTTTTGTTTTCATTGTTTTTACCTCGCTGCGTTCCGAGACTTATTTATTTTCACTGTGTCAAAACGTATATACATGTTGATAAATTGCCCGCAGTTAAGCGATGGCTAACAGTGATTGAAATAAAATATTATCAAGTCTCGGAATGCAACGAAAGAATTGGGCTGCTCAAAAGCCAGATCACAGATTATAAAAAAATATATATATATATTGAAGAGAAAAAAAATTTATGATTCAAAAATGAGAGAAAAAAAATGAATTTTCGTTTCAACATACCATTCTCAATGCTTCCCCGGATGTGGACGAGTCTAATGAGGAAGAGTATATAACCCAACGTATTCGAGTCGTAGAGAGAGGTGTCAACTTGTCGAGCATAATATGGAGCATCATTCTTGGCGCGTGGTACATTTAGCTACGAGTCTCGTACTGTTCGTGCGTAAAGATGCGTGAACGAAACGCAATTACGAAATAAAATGAATTTAAAAAAAGACACACTCGCGATACACGTAACAGTGTCGGACGTGTAATGAAAACGATGGCGTGGCTATCGGGATATACAGTAGAACCCCGTTTATCCGAGGTAATGTGGGGAAAGCGTACGTTGGATAAGTGAAAACTCGGATAACACGGATAACATCCTCGATTCAAACTTGTACTACTATTACATATCTAAAAAGTAACACAACACTTCATATAAACATTAACTTTATTATTTGAAATTTACGACTTGTTTCTTTTTTTGAGACATCACGATGTTCCAACATTGACTCTAGAATCGGAACTGATGGATTCACGGCCCGCAATATGAAGACGCAGCAAACTTGTACAAGTTTAAGCGCGTATGCAACAATGTAGCAGATCCGTGTTCTCTGTATTATCCGAGCCTACACGTCGGTTGACGCGGAGGGCTCAGATGAATTGGGTGCTTCGGATATAACGCGGAGGCTCGGATAAGCGCGGTCCTCTGTATTGTGTGTGTGTGTGCACACTTAGCAATCGCGAAATTGATCGAGCGTCGCGTTTGTCCTGTTACCATCGGGCATCAAAGCCGCGACGAGTTATTCCGTTCTCGTCGTCGGTTCTGAGAGCCTCGATAATCGATTTTCAATAAAATTAGCCTCGAAGTTGATTTTTTCTTAATTAAAAATGAAATAAAAAAAATAGCATGCGTATGCATGAAGCGTGTGAAAAATTAAGAAAAAAGAAAAAAACGTTTATTCACGTAAACAACGGCGAACAGCGTGCGCGCGACGATATAGTACAAGGGAAGAAGAGAAAACGGATTATCCTGCAGCCCCAAAAAAAATAAAATAATAATAATAAAAAGTAACGAAGATGGATATACGAGTGATAAAAAATATATTATGCCTTAAACTCAGGTATAAAAAGTATCTATTTACAGCGTCGGGCGATAATACAACAACAGCGGGTTTTATACATCTGAATTTGTGCTCGCAGGTAGATGCCGCAACGATGCGGTTTGCGTTCGTACAATCGCGTTCGTACGCGTTCGGCTCAATCGGGGATTTCGTTACAATGAAGCCTGATTTCGGCGGTGTGCGGATCGCGTTACAGAGTTTAACGCGTAACGTGACATTTGATATCGTCGATGATTTCACGCAACGCGAATAACGGCTGAGAATAATTTTGGGCGGATTTACCGAATAAATTGTTGGAACTGTGTCTTTCGACGTATCACATTAGTTTATACCGTATTTCGATTATGTTTTTATATTTTTTTATTTTGTTTTTTAATCGATCACAGAAAGTACGCAACCACTT
Organism: Amblyteles armatorius; assembly: GCA_933228735.2. Classification (NCBI taxonomy): domain Eukaryota; kingdom Metazoa; phylum Arthropoda; class Insecta; order Hymenoptera; family Ichneumonidae; genus Amblyteles; species Amblyteles armatorius. The sequence goes on along the minus strand of OW121687.1, from coordinate 19,658,172 downwards.
TTTCAATTCAGAATAAATACTCTTTTCCCGTGGTAAACACGCGAAAAAAAAAAGAGGAAACGAAAAATAAAGCTACGTTTATAAGGAGCGACAGACGAACTACGTCGCGCGTTGAGTTTCAGAGACAGTGCGGCTCTGTTTATCGTATCGTGGATCTTTGGGATAAATAAATATTTGCGAAAACTCGGGGAGGACACAACCATCCGTTGAAGAAGCTACGTGATCCGCGCGTGTTTACCGTCCGGGATTTTCCTGGCCAAAATACATAGAGCAAATGATTCGTTCTCTTGCTGGGTGCAGGAACTTTCCGTGCTTCGGGGTCGCGCTTCGACGGAAAGCGCGAGGAAAGAGTATCTATGTTTTTGTATTTTTTTAATAATAATAAAAATAAAAATAATAATAATAGTAATAGAAATAAAGAGGGATTGTTGAATAACTTATATCTCTATACCCGGGCCGAAACGACACGGGGCCAGGCCTCGTTGCGCAACGATTTAATATAATACTCTATATTTATATATATTTAATAATAATAATTGTAATAATGTTTTTTTTTTTTTTCTTCCATTTGAATAAAATATGAAAATTTTTAAACGATAAATCGTCAACAAGGTCGCACAAATTACGATGTGAAAATAAATAAGCTTTAAACCGATTTGTGCGAATAAAATAAAAATGTATTCTAGCCATTTCCGAGGTCGGCCACAGAGGAATTTTGCGTCAAGCGAGCCACAGTTCGATAATTTTTTTTTCCTGGCAAATTGAGGGACTTGAATATTTTTTAATATTTTTTTTAATTCGATGCGCCTCGGAAGACTAAAAAAAGTACTTGGCCGTTGTCCGATAGACTCGCGTGTCCTTGTAGCGGGACGCGACGGAGATGCTAGCGCGACGTTCGGTGAGCTGCCGACGAACTCGTAAACCGCGCAAGATAACGTTAGGTACATTGAATATCGATCTATGCAAAAAAAAAAAAAAAAAAAATAGCAAGTAAATTGAAAATAAATCGGAAAATCGTTTGTGCCGATTTTCGTCTCGGGGCATGTAGTCGATTGTCATGTAACATCACAACTCGATTTCTCTCCGCGGTTCCTCGCAACTAATATAGATCAATGAGCCTCGATTGCAATCCTCCCAGTAAAACGTACCGATCGTATCGAGTGACAATTCATCGACGCGGCGACCTAATAATTACAATATCCTTAAGTAGTTAACTAATTGAACTTGTTGTAATACAATCAGGACACTCTAGTTTGTCGTCGCGTGTTATCTCTCTTTCATCATTTCGTCACGCAGCTCGCAATTATAATCTCGGTAACTCTTCGCCTGATGTGGCCTCGATGTACGCAACGGTATACGACGTCCAAAAAAAAAAAATGTTCATCCCCCTCGTTCGATCTCGCGACTCAACGATCTCCGGAATTCGGGCAATTTTTTTTTTTTTTGTACCGGGCTTACTTTCGCCTCTCTCGTCCCCTTTCCTGCGCACTTCGGCATCGCATTCGGTCAAGTTCAACCCATCCGGGAATGTTGCTGATGCTGCTGTTGGGTGTAATCCCTTCCCTGCTGTTCCCTGTGCTCTCTCTCCCGTTGCTGCTGCTGCTGCTGCTGCTGCTGCTGCTGCTGTTCGTCCTTCCTTTGCTGCTCGATCTTGCCGTGCTGACGGTGGTAGATGCTCTTGTGATTCCGGAGACTGTTGAGACTGGAGTATACCCGCTTGCAGATGTTACAGATCGGTTCCTTGCTGGGCCTCGTGTGAACGTTCTGTATGTGACGCTTCAACCGCGTTAGCGAGGTCAGGTTTTTGTTGCATGGCTCGCATCGAAACTCATCAGTCGTGCTGGTGCGGGGCAACAGACCTGGCGGCAGAACCAGACGCAGGGTTACTTTCTGTTCTGTTGCTCGTTGATAACGGGCTAGCACGCCGTTAAGCGCTCCGTCCCCCGTCACTTTATCACCCCACAGTATATTTCTCGCTCTCTCTCTCTTTCTCTCCCTCTCTCGCTCTCTCTTTCGTTTCCCACATCACATTCTATACACCACCCTTGTACCACAACGTGCCCGTCTTTTCGCGAGATCACCCATCCGTGTCTCTCTCGCTTGCCCTCTACCTTGTTTGTTTGTTTTTTTTTTGTTTTTTTTTTAATTCAATGATTTTGCCACCGTCACCCGAGAAGCCGTGCTCGAACGCTTTTCATGTTTTCATTTTGTTGTTTTTTTTAAAAATAATTGTTTTATTTTTATTTTTGCTTGCTATACAGGATGCCTGGTTTATGCAGAACCATCGCAATCGCCTATGTTGCAATTTGAGTGTTTTTTGTTTTGTTTTGTTGTCTCGATTCGTGTATGTGTGTGATATGTGGACAACCTCGCACCGACCGGAACGTTTGCGAGGAACGAGAAATGTTGATGCTTTTTTTTCGACTCGAATCGACCCGAATGAATTTTTGATGTTGTAATAAATTTTTTATATATTTTTTTATTTTCTCACACGTTTTACGGAATAAACGAATCTGAATGAATCACGTAATGAACGAATCTATCTACTCTAGATTGGCAAATCGCTGTATTCAGTGAACAGTTTACTCGCGGATTTTCTGACGGAAAACGACCTTTTGAAGTGATTTTTTTTTATTCCACGGTAATCACAAGAGGGCTGGACCAATTTTGCCGGCGGAAAGTTCACTTCCGGCCGGAAAATTATCAGCCCAGGGCCTCGATTATGATATATTCATTTCTCGCATTCGCAACTGGGAAGTGACTCCGAGTTGTGAACGAGTGAAGCAAAACTATCGTAATCAAGCCGACTGAGAAAAACAAGTTGAAAGGCAAGTGCTAAAAAAGTGAAATTGACAAAGATAATAATTGAGCAAAAAAAAAAATTTTTTTTATATGATCGAACGCGACAACTTTCAAAACGTATCTCGCAAACGTTAATCCCGAAGGCACCTAGCGGTTGGATGTAGGGTGTAAGTTTTAACGATTATAATTCATTTGATTTCATAGCGTATATAGTAGAGTGCAAGCAATCCAAGAGTCCAGCGATCGATCGAGAGCGATGACGTTAGTGTTCGGTACACCAGATGTATCCGCGTTGATGCGTATTATTTACAGCAGTAGGATAGTAGAAGTAGACTTAAATACGTGTAGTACATAATATATATATATATGTATAATAAGTATATATACAGGTGGTTTGTGATCTGTTTTGATGAACTGATGCGATGAAGAGGATTTTCTGCGGTTTTATGGACGGGCTTATAAGAGAAGTGTCCCGCTGCGATATCAGCGGAGACTGCATTACTTGTCGGAGATAACGAAACTTGGCGAACAAAATTGATCGGAAAGAAAAAATTCCATCATTTAAAAAAATTATTATTATCATTCATTAACGCTTAATCTAGCAGCGTCGTAGATCACGATCGAGAATCGATCTCGTCCATTTTTTGTGGTTTCATAGTCGATCGTAAGTTATGCCGATAAACGCGAGACAAAGTTGGGCGCGCGCGATTTTTCAAAATAACTTTCCGATTACTACCGTTACCGTTGACGTTCTTAATAGCACAACACTTTATTCATCCTTCTCAACGTTACTCCATATTACACGATTATACTTCATATAATATATAATTCATCCCTTAATCGAATACAATAAATAATATAGTAATCATTAACGTAGCTCTCACTTTGATTGTATTTGGCGCCGGGGGGGAAGGGGGGGGGGGGGTTATTTAAGTTACTCAAAACGCGCGCACACTTGCGAAAACACAATCGAAAAAATTTACCAAATGTTTATCAAATATTTTACTGTCGTATCTGCGACATCAGCACGGGTATGAAATGTCTCTCAAAAAAAAAATTCTGATTACGAGGAAAAAAGAAATGAAAAAAAAAAAAAAAGTTTAATTTCGATGGAAACTGATGGGCGAGATGTGATTTTTCAATAGGTGACCTCGCAATGAGCCTCGTGATCCTTCCTCTCCTTTCGCGCGTGGTACTGACTCTTGTGACTGACGAGGCTGTTTCTCGACTTGTAACTTCGACCGCACTGATCGCACGCCAGCGACTGCGGCACGTAGAAGTGGGTGTCGGCCAAGTGTCTCTGAAGGGACCAAGCTCTCGAGAACGTTTTCTGACAGAAGCTGCAGTAAGTTCCGCTGCCGGTGCGATGATGAACGGCGAACTTGTGCTCGTGTTCGACGGGCCTCTGGCCGACGTCCCGTAATTTCGCGATCGGCTGAAGGGTCTGTTCGATCTGCAGGTCAGCCGCATTGGTGCAATGCACGTCGCCGAAGGAACCGTTCGATTCTCTGTTGACATGTCGAAATTTTCTCTCCTGACTCGAGGCGCGATCGCGGCGATCGTTGTTCCCGTAGTAATTCGACGAGGTTGCGTCGTCGAATTTTTCGTCGTTCGCGGCAACGCCGACGATATCGTCGTCGGTATCGGCGGCGAGCAGACAAGACTCCAGCTCGTCGACGACGTCGGCCCTGGGCGACATCGGCTCCGATTTCAGGGCTATCTGCATCTGATTGTTAATGTCGTCGAGTAGATCGATTATCGGCAAATTCCGTTGATCACGACGATCGTGAAGATCACGATGACGACGATGCGCATCGTCGTCGGTCTCTGACCGGACGCGATCGTTCGCGCGTGCGCGATGACTAGAAGCCGCGGCCGCAGCAGCAGCACCGGTGGAACTTTGGTTCCGCGGATCGGAGGACTCATCATCTTCGACGTTTCCCTCCTCCCGTTGATCGTCGTCCCTATGGCACGCGGCGCCGGAAGTGGCGGACCGCCAACCCCCGTCCTCCTCGGCGACCTCCCGGTCTGCAACCAAAGAGGATGGGGGGGCTGAGTCCAATACCGTTTCGCAACTACAGCCGTCGACATTACAGTGGAAACAGAAAAGTGCGCGTGCGGACGCGCGCCCGATCTCTATTGCGTCCCTACCAGCGGCGAGGTGGAGGAGAACGAGATAGCAGCGAGGGGGCCGGACGGACGGCGAGGTAGGAAGAAAGGAAGTCAGGCTCGCAGAGACGAAGGTAAATAATGAAAATTCAAAGTCCGCGTCCCTTCGCGCGGTCGTTCTGTACCGAGAAGAGCGCGAAGGGAATGACGCGGGTTCGCCGGGTAGCGTAAAAATTCCACCCGTCGCGGAAGGGTGAGGAGTAAGACCGAGGATGGGGGCAAAGTGAGTATGCGATGAAAATACGTAATCCCCGTCCCCGGCTCCCGTTCCCTGTCCCTTAGTTGGCAAAAACTCGGCGCAACCCTTTCAGGGTCCCTCGTCTCGCGCGCCTCTCATCATAAATTCCAAAATATGCACCGCGACTCACCCGGGCAGCGGAGAGAAAAGGATGTTGCGTATTTTTTTTTTGTACATCATTCCGGAAGGGACCGTGCATCCTGGAGGATCTTGGGCGTTATGCGCGATGCCTCGCGTAGATTAAAGACGACGAGGCGCGCGGATATCAAAGAACACCGTGGCAGCGCGAGTTATCCGGGGCACTTTGGATCCCGCGAGGATCAACGGCGGAGGGTGAGACGAGGAGGAGACGCCGGAGGTGAGCGGGGCGGAGAAGAGGAGGACGGTGGAGGGCGAGTGCCGGACGTGGCTGATGTCGGAGTCGAAGAAGGTGGGTTCGAGGGGGGTGGGGGGGGGGGGGGGTAGCGAGGTGGCGAAGGGGCAAAAAGTACGAGGGTGGTCCGCGGTGGGTGGCTGCGACGCGGCGGCGGGAAACGCGAACCGATGACAGAGGGGGATGCTCCTGGTACCGGTTCTACTGCCTACTCTATATCCCGCAGTATGCTCGCTCATAAAAGGCCTGTATAACGCCCGTGCAGATGGGATGTCAATACAGCGGGAACCCACCGAGCCGGCTGTGGTTCTTTGCGGGATTTTACCCGGCCGGTTACCCTGGCAACGGGGAATTCCCCCGCGCCCGCTAAACACCCCCATGGCTTCCGACATCGCGGAAGGGATGAGAGAGAGAGAGCCGCCAGGGAGAGACGAGGAGAGCGGGCGAGAGGGAACGGACGAGGAGGGGAGAAATATAGCTATGATGCGTATTATTCTTAATAACCCCGGCGTACCGCCGTATTATGACTGATGTTGACTCTAAGCGCGCCGCGGAGTGAGTAGTGGAAAGCCTCGCCGAGAGACGATCAATAGGCCAACTCTCTCGATCTCTTTCTCTCTCTCTCTCTTCGCATCTTCCGCGCCTCCCTCGTTCAATGTGAAAAATATTAACCGGATACGACATGCAGGGCCGAGTCGGCGAGCACGAGTTGGCTCGTTCAAGGGCTTCGGCGCTCGTTTGAATTACACCTGTCGGCCGACGGCCACGCTCGACGGGGAACACCGACGACAACGTGGGAAATCTATTTCCGGCTTTGACAACGAGGAGGGTAATAGCGGAGGCACGAAACAGCGACTGTGTCGTCATCGATGTACGAAACGGCGGATAGAGAGACCGCGAGAGAAAAGCCATTCGAGTAACGGGCGGACAATTGATCGCGACCGAACGTTAATAGAGTTTCTTATTCGACAATGCCGGGAGAGAGAGAGAGAGAAAGGTGAACTCCAAAGCGGATTCTATAGAGGCGATCGAAAGGGTGGAAATTGGAAAAACTTTCTCGAACGCGATCCACGGATCGAGATTTGTGGTTCTGTCGTTGAATTTTTTTTTCGGCGGGTCTTGCCGATTGACGATGAAAAATTACACTTTCGAACTGGACGCGACATATTTCCGTTATGACGTTACTTCCGGCAAAAAAAATGGAGATTCTCCAGCCGGAAGTGACGTGTTCTCGTGTGACGTCACTTTCGGTAAAAAACTGAGATTTTCAAACCGGCGAATGGCAACGAAACGAATTTTTTAAAAAATTTCGCTCGACAGTCCGGCGCAAGAAATTGCGCGATAGCAGAGAAAAAAAAATTAAAAGTCTCGCCAGCGCGATTCTCTCTCCTGGACCCGGCAATTTCGGACATCTCGGCTCTATTGCGCAGTTTCTGAGGTCAAACCAAGTTCATCATCGATAATAGCTCAAGCGTAAATAAGCAGCTAGACCTGGGCGTCCCCGATAAGCACAGCGTACCAGAGATAAAAAAGTTCGAAAGCCGGATCCACCAATCCGATACGACGTTCGAACTTTTCGTTCGTCATTGAGAGATTTCGGAGCCCCGAAACTCGAACGCACCGCTGTACTCTCTTTCTCTCTCTCTCTCTCTCTCCCTCTATCTCCCTCCGTCTCCCCCGACGAAAGTCCGTCTCATATTTGCCTCCGCCGAACACTGCTGCCGTTACTGCCCCGCCGAACACTGCCACATAGCGATGTGCGGCTGGCCTACGAACGCGTATCTCACACTGCGCTCGCGAATGAGCGTTTTACGACCTCCTCTATCCTTCCCCCTCGGACCCTCATCCACCCAGCGAACACCCAACGCTGTACCAACGAAATTCTAAGAAATATACCGGCGAGTATGTGTTCGTCCGCACTTGTCGCAAATCTCTATTAAGGCACGTCTGTATGCGTCGGGGATGACTCACGGACGATGGAGGCTGAAGTGGCTAGCGGCGAATTCGAGTATGCTGCCGAAACTTTTTGGTTCGCGGACTCCCACTGGGAAATAAAATATTCCGCGACGCGAGACGAATTTTCCACGGTCGTGGATTTTTAATTTTTATTTTTTATTTAAAAAAAAATATATATTCTATGACGTGCATCGAATTTATTCTGGTAAGAGCGCATCAGCGCGGGGCGAGACGGCACGGTCGAACGGTCTTAAAAATTTGTGATCTTTTGATGAGCCAGTTGCTTAAATAAATTATCCGAGGTCAGGAGATGATTCTCACACAGCGATTGCATTTATTAGTCGCGCCTCCTCGCCTCTGCCCCCTCCCTTACCGACCGCCCGCCCCTCAGCGACACGATGTTAGTATCAATAAGTGCACAGCGGAATTCGCAAATACGCCGTAACGAAAATGTCGTAATCGCTACCGGCAATCGTCGTAAATCACACGCCCGAACATGCGGCCTTGAAATATCTTCCAACGTCTCAGGTGCAGAAAACGACGAGTTTTCGGTGCGCTTCGCCGCGTTGTCATGCAGCAACGGGAGGGACCGCCTCCGTGTTTCCACACCGCAATTGCACGCCGTTTCGTAACCGCGACATATGTTGCTGCTCCGACGTCTTCGCGATTGTTCACGATTGGCCGGGCCATCAACGGACGAGTCGCACTCGCGGCAATCCGAAACTTTTCGGCGAGATAAGCCGACGATAAACTCCAATGTTTTAATTTTTTTATTAAAGAGAATATTCAATACCGCGGTCGGTAATAAAAACTGTACTCAAATTTTCTCACGGATTGCGGCGCTCACGGAGAGAAAAGTCTCGTCGAAAACCGAGATGATTTCCCGCTTTCGATGTGACTTTTCGTATGAGCGTGCATAGGGGAGAGCGGGGCAAAACGGGATAACGAGACAAAAAGGAATTTTCCAATAACTTTTGGATTTGAAATGGTTTGAAAGTCCGCTTGTATCGTTGGGACAAAATTGGGCATCTAAAAATGATTGGAAAATTGCGTTTTGCCCTCACTGTCCCATTTTGCCCCGCTGTGCCGTTTTGCCCCGGCCTCCCCTACGAGAACCCTCGAGAAAAGTTCATTACCGACCGCGATATTTAACTTCCCCTTAACTACTTTTATAGAGAAATTAAAGTAAATTGTAAAAAAAAAAATATTCCCAATGTTTTCGATGCACCGAACATTAATTTTTCATCGAAATCGTACATGAAATTTAGCATATCAATTCTTGCGTAAAAACTGCCAGTTCGATAAGTTTCATACGATTTTTTTTTACCGTGTCGTCGTGGAGCCTCGTCGCGTGTTGACAGTGTAAAAAATTCGTCACATTGTCGGTCGGCGACCAGTATTTTTTTTCTCCGCGCCTACACAGTAAAAAGGATTTGACTAACAACATTCGACTGATCGTTTTTGTCCACAAACGTCCACAATGATTTCGCTGTTAATTTTACAAAAAATATTCGTAGCACTAACAGACATTTTTATAAAATGAGCGTGAAAAGAATTGTGAACGTTTGTGGACGAGAAACGTTGGTACCAATTTTACCGCGTACGCCAACGACTCGCTTTTCTTCGCGATCCAGAGATGCAGCAGATGCAGCGACGCCGGTCGTTCCCGATACGTAACATATAATGCGCGATGGGCGAACCCGCGGCAAGTAGCTATCTCGAGTTTGCTATTTTTACGCTGTCTTCGCGCACGGTTTTACAACAGGTTACCTACCACAAGAGCGTGCAGAAGAGCGTTCGTGGAAGAGAAAAAGGAATCGCGGAGCGCGGAGAGCCGTTGCGGCAGTTGAAAAGGATGAGGAGCTTCAGCGACGCGGTTTCTCGCGTGCGCGGAGAGGAGCGACGGCGAGGAAGAGGGATGATGCGATTAAAAACGTAGGTAGCCGTGGAAACGAGCGGCAAAAGTACGTCGCAACTAAAATTCGGCGACTAGACCGCTCCGACTTTTGAAAACAATTCTCATGCCCAGGGACGAGAGAACAAGCTAAGAATACGCTTCGTTGGAGTCGCGCGCTTGTGCGGCGCGAACCGTTCGGTGAAAGACTCTCTTTCTCACGGCGGCGCGGGCTCCGACGCGGCAGAATTACGGGATTGCGCGCCAGCATCGTTTTCTTTCAAACGGCAGGGAGAATTGCACTCGCGAATACCGAGCGTGCATATTGTACGCTTGCAAAAAAAAAAAAAGGTAATCCTTCGTCGATGACGGGGTAAAATGGACCCCGGGGAAAACCGACCGCTGTCGCCGACCCATCCGGGGACGCGAAGAGGCAAGTCTCGTCGCAGGTGGGGGAAAATGGTCCGCTTTGCCCCGCTCGCTCCTGCGCTTTACTTCTTTCACCGATAAGCGTTTTGTTATACTATTTAGTTAGAAAAAAAAAAAAAATTAAAGAGAAAAAAATTCTCGAGCGAATGATAAACTGGGTCGTGTACCTTATTCCATGCAGAACCCGGCGAACAAAGCCGCAGTAATGCCAGCGAGAGTGATGAAAAAGAAAAGTGACCGACGGGAGCTCGCAATCTCTTTTTTTTTTTCATTTCGTTTCTCTCTTCGCCTCTCTATCCTACGAACGTCGTTATTATTATTATTATATTTGCGTAACCGCGTTACACGCGTTAAGGGTGATAAACGGTCGAGTGCGCGCGCAACCGAATAGAAGAATAAAGTGAAATAAATAAATAAGAAGCGAAGAGAAAAAAAGAAGGAATCTTCGGCGACCGAGGCATTTATTTCTGTCAGATAACGAGACGAGTGTATCGCTGCGTGGCGTGCTCTATTTTTGCCCGAGGTTGCAGAGAGCTTTCGGATGACTCGAAACGGCGAAGTGAGAGCGTTTAGATTAATCTGCTCATCGGGAGAGCGGCCGGAGAAAGAGAGAAGAGCCAGAGTGCAGTCGATTGAGAAACAACAAACTAAATAAAAGAACATAAAAAAAACGCGCTTTCAATCCATATAATGGACTTCGTTCGAGCGGGTAAGAAATAATGCAGCGCGATCGACTGCGATACCAAGTTTTTTTTTTCTAATAGTCACGGACGCGCATTCCCGATGCAGTGCGAGGATCGTCGACGAGGAACGGGCCGGAGACCGTCGACCCGGCTCAGGTACCGTGGCTTGCTCTCGATTTTTGAAGCTTTGCCAAAAAGAACGCGAAGCGATAGACGATTTTAGTCCACGAACGCGCGGCAGCGTAGGCGACGGCAAAAAAAAAATTCTTTTCTCGCCCGCCCGCCGGCCGAGATAGAGAAAAGCGGTTCGCAACCGCGGCCGAGCTCGCGCGAAATTTAATGTGTCCGATAATTCACGATCCGATGCATGAACGTGAGTGGCGTACCAAGGTCGTTGTATTTTTAGTTTGGGCCAATGTTTAGTTGGCCAACGCGTTGCTCGGAGATAGACGGACCTTGAATTTCGCGGATAACATCTGCCCGGCTTATCAAACGCGACTCCCCTCGCCCCCCCCCCCCTCCCCCCCGCCGCCGCCGCCGCCGCACCGTCGTCGCTCTCCACATCGGTTAAAACCCCTTCCCCCCTTCTCTCCCCCCCCCCCCCCCCCCCCGCCCGCCCCCCTTTCTGTCACTTGTACCCCCAACGTTGCCCCCGACCGCCGATAACTTTTTAAGTACTAACCTAGCATAAGCCAGGCATTCAAATATTAATCAACAGGCTCGAGGCCGCACCTGAATTTGCTCAGTGTCTCGACGACTCCGAAATTTCATCGATTTAGAGAATTTTTTTTTCTTTTTTTTTTTCAAGGTTGTTCAAGGTCCTTCATAGATTTTGCAACGCGAGACGGAGACATGGAGGTAGATAGGTGGGGGGGGGGGGGGGGGGGGGGAGTGGTTAATAATGACAGAGATGGGAAAAACGTGGAAAGGGTTTAACCGGATCGAATTCAATCTGCGTATTCTCTCGTTTTCCAGTGACAAATTGCTTCCGCAAAGGTTTTAGTCAGAATTTCCAGGCGTTACCGCAGAGCCGATCGGCCAGACAGTCATATTCGTTGGACGGGACCGTTATTTCTGTGGTCACTTTCCGGTCGATCGATATATATATATAAAATCGACGAGCAATACCTCAACGGCGAACGTGCTCGCGGCACCGGTCCGATGACGAATAGTCATCCAGTTCGCTTAGGAACAATTACTTGTGCCGGATGTATACATATGTATATAGGATCCGTGCCATATTTTATTATGCTAAGTGGTCCCCTCGGCGCCGACGAATATTTTACACGGCCTTGAGATATCGAGTAACCCTCACTCTTTTTTTATCGTTTTTTTTTTCTTCCTCTTTTCGTATGGACCAAGCTCGCCGAAGAAATGCTCGTTACATGACATTGCGTTATGCAAACAGACGGTGCACGATTCGACCCCGTGGTTCGATCGCGTCGGCGACGCTGCAACGAGGGATTCGTGCCATTTTGCCACCTCCTTTCTCGTGTCCTTTTTCTTTTTCTTATCGAACTAGCGGCGCGATGGCGCGACAAGTATGTTCACTAAAAGACTCAATTTGAAAAAAAAAAATGTTACGCGCGACTGAGTCCACAATCTTGTCAAATTTTGCGCGATACTCCATATGCTAGATGTTGACCCTCGACTCGCTCCCTCGCTTCCCCTCTCTCTCTCTTAATGCGCGATAGACTGAGGATAATAAACCAGCGGTGAAAACATGAATGCCCTATCGCATCCTCATGCTCTTTGTACGAGGAAAAAAAATAGTACTTTTTTTTCATGCTTGCAGAAATTACGATTGAGCAAAAAATTCGCGCATTATATTTTGGGACGATATTCACTGGAATTGTTGCAACGCTCGTCACAGATTTCAGTTAAAAAAAAAAATGGATCTGAATAATGGAATCGCAATATCCTTAAATATCATCCGAAAATAATGTCGTTCGTACAGTTAACGATAATATTTCTTTGAGTAAAAAAGGAAACATTATTTTTTGCCGTCAAACGATATCGGTTTTTACCATGAAATTCGCAACTTTTACCATTCTTTTTTTTTTTGTATTCGTTATAGATAATTTTTTGTAGTTTCGTTCATGTGTTATAAAGATCGTTCGTGAATGTGATTGCCATAAATTCCTAACTTACACCGTATGCGTCGATATTTGAAATGAGGGTAATGCGACTACTCGCTTTTCTAATTAAATGTTAAATATAGTCGAATCGACAAAATCAACGGGACGACGACAACACTGATTACAAAAACTGACAGTTCGGACAGTACGAGCACGGCACCATAAATAACTACAATACTGATGATTGATAATCGATGAGATATCGTGATTATACCGACAATACGTTTTACTCTGTATTCGCAAAATAAATTATAAATCGTCGAGAATCATCGTCCAAATGACCGTGACGTCGACAGTCGGTTTCTACACCCCGCCGATTCCAAATTCCCAAATTTCTCTCGGGAATTTATTGATTCCTATTTTTTATATTTATGTGTGCAATATAGATATATATATATCAATATTTATATATATATATATATTTCAAAATTATATAGATCATCGGTCCAAATGAAATTGTACAGTGATGCCAAACTCACGATTCTCTCTTTCTCGTTCTTAGCCAATTGGTGATGATAATTCGAACTTGGTGGTTCAATGACGATTGTAGCCTATCGTCGGTCAAGTCTCATTACATTGCTCAATGTCTTTGAAAGTTTTATATTTCACGTTATCGGCTAATCGCCGATTCGCGATGCTATTTTTTGTGCCTCCAACGACATATGACGTAATTTATACGCTTTGAGTCGCCGGGTTCATTTTTTATTTCAAAATCGAGCATCACCGAGAATAAAGTTTTTTTTTGTTGTTTATTTTGTCATGGAGGTTGAGAACAAATTTGAAAAATGTAAATATTACAATCGTCATCGAGCGAAAGGAAACCTCGTCATGTCACCACCGAGCCACGTGTGTGAATAAATATCCGCGGGCGGTAATGAGTTTCATGAAAATGCAAATGTAAGCGAATCGTGATGATTTCGTAAAGTATAAGAATGATGATTTTTGAATGATTTGGAAACGCATGCCAATTAGAAGAAATTTAATCTTCCAAGCAGACAGTAGTGCTCTTTCACCGCAACCAATAAAAATTTTGCATTTTTGTTTCTTTTTAATTCGTCGCAATTTGATGTTTGTTAGTTTGATATAACTGCACAAGTCGTAGGTGACTATTGAGACCGAACCACTACATCGACGGGGCACCTGGGCTCTGTCAGTGTATTGGCAGTCGATTTTTGAAAGTAAAAAAGTAAAACAGAGTAGCGAGAATTGCCATTGGAAAAATCAAAAGAACGTCTCAGCCAGTCGATACAAAAGAAAACCACAAACTATATTTTTTTCACTCCGCAGATAGAACGACGATTGGCAGAGACGCTATTCTGATTTCACCGTGACGTAATAAATCGATAAAAGACTTTTTCGTTTCTTACCTTGCGAAGTTCCTGCGAGATCGGGCGTCTGTAAACCGTGGCCTAATCCTGGAAATTTCACTAGAGTTACACGTAGCAATCGCAGTCCGACGACCAGTGAATGTTAAAAAGAAACAACGGCCCATACGCAATTTCGCAATTAAAGAGACAATCTAATGAAGCAAAAAAAAAAAAAACGAGAATTCACAAGTGGCAATCTAAAAATGTTAAATAAACTGTCAAAAAAATGTTCAGCGTGCAAGGTCTTTTAGGCGCCAAAGTAGGTAAGCAACGTCTTCATGGCATAATTTCATTTTTCTGCATGACGCATCTTGTCATTCTCCAAAGACACATTATTTCACTACCTGACAGTCATCCTCGATAAAATGAATTGACGAATCGAGAGCAATTTGTTGCTGAACTACCCCGGAAAATAAAAACCACATGAGCAACAGCGACAACAAGAGAACTCATAATTTTCGACGAACCAGCGTCAATGAGAAATTTTCAGTGAAGTAAAATTGTCCGGTGCGTACAGGCACGTTGCCGAGTTATCGAACGATCGTTACCTGATAACGGTGTGTGATCGGTGGTTAGCGCTGCCATGCTGAAATTAAAACTTCCCGGTGTCGTGGTGAAGAGTTTGCTATCGGGCAGAAAGTTTGGCGTCGACGGATGTTCGGGTTCGTGTTCGTGTTCGTTGCTGCTCGCCGATGCCGGCGGTCGATCCGAGGCCGCGGCACCGGAATCGGAGGAGTCCTCGTTGTTGCCGCCGGTGCCGCCGTTCCCACCGGTCAGCTCCAGGGGCTCGCACTTTATGTTCTCCTCGGTGATGCGACTGTTCTCGTCGTGCAATCCGTTGCCCTCGACCTTCGCCGACAGGTGATTCTTCACCATCGAGAAGTCGGTCGGCGTCGCGTCGTTGTTGTTGAGCGGCGGCGACAGAGCCCTCAGCCTCTTCGTCGATTCCTCGTGCGAATCGGGTGATCGCAACTCGTTCCTGCGAATCTGCCCGCGCCGAAGCAATTGCTGGACCGTCGTCGGGGTCGGAGTCGCCGGTGTCGGTGGCGAGCCACCCCTCGGGAAACCCTCATCGGCCAGCTTATCATGCGGTGGTAAATGGTTAGTACGGGCTGCCAATGCACGGACGTGCGATAGCTGAACACAATAAAATCGAAATACTCTCAGACGGATCGATTACTGAACTAGTTTTTTTTTTTTTTTTTTTTTTGTAATTGAATCCGCGAACCGCGAGTCTCATCTACGGGGTCATGGGCGGACATTTTTTGGACACTGAGAAAAAAATATCGATTGTCGCTTTCGATCAATTGATTTTTTTTTCTCCGTGCGCTGAGTGATTTTTGGCCGTGTTCCGAGCAAAGTTGCTTGACGGTTTAACATTTGGAAATGTTGTTCAGCTGCAGGCGTTTTAAATGTTGACAACCGGACCGATGAGAACGAACTGAAACGCCGCACTAACGGTTTGTCCATTATTGTCCAACATTTATGACGCTCGTAGCTGAATAACCTTTGCGAATTAATGGTAACTTTGATTCAGATGGCGAACAACTGTCACCCGGCAAAAAGTATGCAAAGACTTGCTGGATCACCCCGTATATCAATTTAATTTATCAAAGATACTTTCTCTAGCCACGCGATTAGATTGCGCCCGAGCTCGCTCGTACGAAATTAACGGATCAAACACAAAATATTAACGACGAATACAATGTTCATTATCGGCTCTGCTTGACCTATGACAATCTCTCTCTCCGACAGGACTTTAGATTGGGCACTGCGTCGAGATAACGAGAATACATTTATTTCTTTTTTTAAAGTTAAATCGAGAATGCCGAAGATAAGATGAGGCTAGAGTGTCGAATCAAACGAATAGAGGTCGATCGAACGGACCCGAGTAAATAATTTTTAATTTTTCTTTTCCTCCATCGCTCTCAAAAATAAAGATCTTCAACGCGCAGAACTCATCAATTTTTCAATTTTATATATTTTTTTATAGTCGACTCTAAAATAAAATGTGAATTTTGCCGGAACTCACCTCGTCTCGTTCGGTTTGATCAGCTTGTTGCGTGAGACCCGAAACCCTCAATACCTCCGCAGTTTTGAGAAAACTGCTGAGGGACCGTTGATGCACGTTCACCTCCCCGTGATAGATGAATTCCACCAGGGCGTGCAAGTCACTGAATGCAACATCCTGAAGCACTATCACCGGATGTTTACATGGTGTGCTCTGAAACACAAGCAAAGTTTACATTTTTACATTTTTTTTCCTCCAAATAAAATACCGCTCAGTCGGCCGAACGAAAAATATCGGTCGATCGAAAGAGAAAAGACAATTAATAAATTACCTTAAGCAGTTCCCGAAAGTATGGACTGCAGGCGGAGAGTACGACGCGGTGCGCCTTGAGACTCTTGCCATCGCAGGCCAATGTGACGTCGACGAAGTCCTCGTCATCCCGCAGATTCTCAAACGCTGATGTTATGCTGCTCTGGTAGTTGTTCCATCGCAGACAAAAATGTTGCGTATCTACCATCGTTATATCTATTCACCTGAAATCACAAAGCAAACAAAAAAATGGAATTCGTGATAATTTTTTATTATTTTTTACGTGTACATCATTTGATATTATTTTATGCAAGATATTTCTTTCCTCTAACTTAATTTCTTTAAGAGCCATGACTAATTGTGATAAGACAATGAGCAACTGATAAAAATCAGATAAAATTTGTTTGCGAGCTTCGTCTCTTAACGTACAATTATCATGGTTTCCTTTAATCGCGTTTGAATATATTATTAATACTTTTATTTCGTTTCGTCCATTCGCGCCGATAATTGTGGCTCGTGGAAGAAAATTTACCGAGCCGAAAATTACATTAATATCCATTAAAAATTTTCAATCGAAACTTTACCCGAGAGTTTGCCGAGAGCTTGCCGAGCGTGCAAAAACTTTTTCTCCACTCGTCGTTGCGAAAGAAAAAAAAATAGTAATAGGTGATACCGCGAGGCGCTTTCTTTTATTCTACAGTGTAAAAAAAAAGATAGAAAAAAGAATCAGGTCGTCACTCTGGAGCCAAGCCAGAGGATACGATTAAATAATGGTCTGTTACTTGTGGAAGTGCAAGCATTAAATGTATGCTGATAATGTTATCTCGCTTGAAACGATAAAAAAAAGAAGAAAAAAAAATTCTGAAAATATGAGTTACAGACCAGCGAGACGCTTTCGCGCGCTCTCTCTCTCTGTAATTCAAGGCACTATTTCTTATTCTACCACCGGGAGAACTTGGCACTTAAACGTACCAATGATAAAGAGTAATTAAAAAAAAAGATTGTTATCAGCGAAGTGTTGTACGCACACTATCAATCCTTGCTGATGTACATCGTAATTTTCGAAAATATCCTCGTTTATCGGATTAAAATCCCAATAGGATCTGCGAAAGAGCTCGCGATCTCTGTCATTCTCCGCTGTACTAATTCCTTGAACGACCGTATTATAAAATCCGCGAAACGAGTGCCAACGGGCTCGCGTATATCTATAACGAAACTCGATAAGATATTTGAGCTATCGGACAGGATTGGAGCGTCGCGCCAACGTAAAAGCTTTGAAAAAAATCGTCCAATTATTCACTTACAATTTCACTCGTAAAAAATAACTGAATAGACAAATAAATAACCAAATAAATTCCAAGCACAGAAGAGACATCGAATGTGAAAGAAAAAATAAAAACAAACAACACTCGATTACTTATGCGTAAATGAATAGACACCAAATACGGTACCTTGTGTGCATTGACATTGGCTTTCTAGATTGTAACTACGAAGGCACTTTCACTGCACTCCGACTTTCGTATACTTTTTTTCGTTATCGCGATCGTCGATCTATTTGAGACAAAAAAAAATATATAAAAAATAATAAACAAAAAAAATCGCTTTACTGTCCGCCTTCGATACTATCGCTCGTCGCGATTCGCAGGCTAATGACCGAAACAATGGTTCGTCGCTTGACGCTTCTACAAGCTCCTTTATCTATAACAGCGTCACCTTGCAAGGAAATTAATTATTATTATTATTTTTTTCAAGTACCAAAGCGCGCTTCGTTTTCCGTCTCTCTCCCCGAAGACAGTGAAACTCGTCACAGTTTCCCGAACTCTTCTGCGATCGTGAATTGCAACCGTGCCAGCAGGCGTCAGATTATCCGTCGAAAACGATATTTCTCCCTCTCTCCCTCTGTGTCTCTCTCACTCTCTCTCTCGCCGCTAAAACGGGGCTTTTCCCGTGCCGATTAGAGTTTCGATTGTTCGACGCTTCCAAAAAAAAAAATGCACGCAGTCACGCCGTTTCCTCGTCAGTCCGACCGATCATCCGTGCCACTCGGGAACTCTATTTCTGAACCGTGTCACGATAAACCGATACAGCGATGACGAATATTTCGTCGAGCACGCGATCATCTCACTCGTGATCGGCAACGTGTGTTCGAAGTAGAAACGGCTGTTTCGCGCGCGGCCGCTCGCCGAGCGATTGGATCCACGCTTCCGGTCTCTCCGCTGCCGCTGGCAGTGGAACAAACTACCCCTTCGCACAGTTGGCCAGGGGGTGGAGGGGGGGGGGGGAGGGATCCGATCGGCGCACAAGTTCCGACAACAAACCAAAACAGCGGAAACACGCGGCCTTCGCCCGCTCTGTATCAAACAAAAATAAAACTCGGGAGAACTACGCACGAACGGTTTATCGTATCGTCAGTCGAAAAAAGAAAAAAAGAAAAAAAAAACGGAAGGTATCGTCGACACAATCACAGTGAATCAGCGTGGAATCTCGGAGCAATCGTAACGCGTGTCGGGTCGATGTCGTGAAGTGTGTACGCGCGACCACCCATGCCTCAGCCGTCACGCCGGAGGAACTAACCCCTAAAATGTCACGAGAGAGAGCCGAAACCGGGGCGCAAGGGTCCGCGGGAAACCGGAGGGGAGTACGCTCCGTAACGGAGCGACGACGGCGGCGGCGGCGGCGACGGCGGTAGCAGCCCCACGAGCGGGGATATACCCGCGAAACCGCACGAAAATGTACGAAATCTCGCGACCGAGAAAGAGAACTGATACGAGGGGAGCAAACGAGAGTTGCTCGGCGCGGTAGGGGGGGGGGGGGGGGGGGGGGGGAGGGGGGTGGGGGGGGTCGCGGGGGTGGGGAGCAAGGGGTAAAAGAGCGAGGGAAAAAAACAGAGAGAGAGAAAGTGAGAGTCGCGTCGGCGTCGAGGAGGAAAGCAAAGAAGAGAAGAAAAAAAATAAAACGAGGATTGGTCGGAGGAGAGCGAGCGATAGGCGAACAACCGGCGGAACGGAGAAAAATGCGGCGCGGCGGAGAGAGAGAGAGTGAAAAAAAATGTATACATGTATACTCGAGAGAAATGAGTGAAGTGATAAAAAAATTTATATATACATACATATATTTATATATATATGTATATATATGAGAGCGGGAAAGAGATAGAGAGGCGCGTCTGAGTGTTAGTGGCTGAATCCACTGAGCGTTTCGCATACGTACGACGATAATGCCACGCGGTCGGTGTAACATTGTCCGTAGCTACTTTACTGGCGACAGGACAGCCGCGGCGCAGTGCAGGCGGCTCTTCGTCTCGGTCTGAGCTGCGCGGCCGTTTCTACTCGGGCTCGAGGGGGCTGACTCTCGCGTTAGCCGGAACGGAAGCGCGTGCAGAGTCTCGATGACGCGACGCGCGCGCGCCGAACGGGAAGAAGTAAGGAAATGAGTTGCGGATGGGACGAGTCGGGTTATATAGTACCGGTGGCGAGAGGATAACACAAAAGGCCCCGTAGATTTCCGCGGCGGCTCGCGTCGGCCCTGCCGAGCTTTCCCGATTCACCTATCAGAAAACCCGACCCGGCTCGGAGCTCACGTGCGTCGTCCACGCGTCTCGCGACACGATTCAACCACGAGACACTCGCACGCGACGACTCCACGTTTCTTTTCACCTCGGCTCCCCGTCAGTCACCGAACGCGCTCTCGTATGAGATTACCCTACGCGCCGATGTGTACTCTTCGTCCCGTTCCCCGTTAACCAGGTCGTGCGACTAGGCGAAAAAAAAAAAAAAAAAAAAAATTGACCTAAATAAATGAATTAAAACGATGATAGGGGACCAGCTGGAGATAGCGGGAGAAGGACAACGCAAGCCGGCCGGGTCCATGGGGGGAGCGCGTGAGGGGAGGAAAACGCTCTCGCGGGCTCGGCGGGGATTAGAGTTAGAGTCGAACGTGGGGAAACTTCGGGCGCGATATAACGACCGGGAGATCTTGGAAATTGAAGGAGCGTTGCATCGAGGAGATATCGTCGAATAAGAAAATAGAAAAAGACATCAGAGACATGTTGCAGTGAGAATCCCGTATGAGAAGTTCACTCGTATGCGTTCGATCTTGCACGAACGTACCCTCAATTTTTTTTGCACTGACCCCGATAAAAATTGTTTCGCAGAAAAAAAAATATACATCGGCGCGGCCAATGTACGGGCTTGTGAGGAGCTTCTTTGTGTGTAACGATGACGAGTTCCGTCTTCTGGCCGTCGCCCGGCCGTTCCGAGCGCCGGCGGAGGAGAAAGGAGAGGTGGCTGCGCGAAAAAATAATCTCATGCGTGGCGATGACGATACTTTGTGCGGCGTAGCGGATCTCGCCCGCTTTTTCGCGACGAGCGAAGGGGGGGAGTGAGGGAGGGGGCAACTATCCGGCATGGAATAGCAGAGTGTATTATGGTACGTCGGCGCTGGGCGAGAGAGAGAGCGGAGCCCGCACTAGGCGAGCACCCACCCCGCCCGGCACCTCCGCGAGGCGAGCTGTATTCTTTATCGTCGCATGAGACATCTGTCGTAATAAGCGAGGACTAAAAAAATAGTGCGTACGCAGAAGTGAGGAGGGGGTAAAGAAAAGGAGGGAAGCCCCGGTGGAGGGGACTGACGTTGCCGGCGGCTGTTAGGGTCCGCACCCCTGTCGCGGGCTCTCCGTGTGCGTCCGAGCCCGGATAGAAAGGTTCGAAATTGTAACGAGCTGCAATTAGGGGAGACTACAGCGATTTTTTTTTTTTTTTTTTACTCTTACACACACGTCGGGAATGTTTTGCATCCGGAAAAATAGTTCATTTGATGGGCGTTCGGAAATAAATATTTATTTGATGTAAATAAATATTTTTATCGCTTTGAATAAATATTTATGTGAGCCAAATAAATCATTTTTCTGGGTGCGCAAAATCTCTGGGATATCGAAATAAATTTTGGGTATTTCTACCCGGATACATATTGAAAGCTCGAGCGCCCACTCGGAGGTTGCTTCGCGATTTTTTCTGGGAATTTTTTGCACCCAGAAAAAGAATTCATTTGACACCCGCAAATAAGTATTTATTTGGTTTAAATATGTATTTTATTGATTCAAATAAATATTCATTGGAATTAAATAAATATTTACTTAAGCCAAATAAATGTTTATTTGCGGAGCGCCCGCCAAATAAATTTTTTTGTTTGGTGTGCAAAATCTCCGTTATATTGCAATGAATTTCGTGTATTTCCTGCCGGAAAAATATTTAAAGCGCGAGCGCCCAATCGGAGTCTGCTTCAAATTTTTTTTCTGGATAATTACAGAAAAATCGTCCGATCGGTAATGCAGTTTTCTTACAAAACTATTTTAATACAAAAATATCGACGATTCTGAATGAGATATTTATACTACATACGTAGCCACCGCTATTCCCACCAGCGAAGCCTACCGATGTTTACCGTCCCGCCTAGAGCGAACCAACGGTACTCCGAACAGTTCGAAGACCCCCGCGTCCTCGAGGGCTAACGAGACATGTCTGCAAATTCTTCCACCGGCGCCTGCGATCCACCCCCGATATCGTTCTCCTCACGGACATAATATCTTCTTCTGTCTTACGCCCGAGCAAGCCAAGCAACTTTGTCCACAGCGAATCCCCCCCCGCGCGCGCCATAGAAGAGCACTCTTCGAGCCTATCATACTTTTCCCTCAACCCTCGCTTTTTCCTCCTTTCCTCCAGCTACCCTTTCTCTCAGCCATCCCCGCATCGCTCTCGCCGACGAGAGTCTCACCGTCCGCTATTCCTCCGCCAAGCTCCTCGCCCCTCCGTCGTCCTTTTCTCTTTTATTCTCTAACTCCTCGTTTGTCCTCTTTCACCTACTACCACGAACTACCCTTCGACGCGCCTCCCTATCCTGTTCTGCTGCTGCTGCTGCTGTCCGGCCCCTTCCGCGCGGCAACCCGCCGCCAAGCTCTGGCACCGTCGTGACCCCACTCGATTCGCCCCCTTCAAAAAATCATTACGCCGTTCCGCGGGCTGCGCATGAACGCGGTTTTAATTCGCTACTAGAAAAGTAAAATACAAGCGGCGCGGGTACGGCGCGGGTACGGCGCGGGTACGGCGCGGTCCCCGCGAGCCCGGCGGGAGAAAGTTCAACGGTAGGACGTGTAGGGACACGCGGGGGCGGAGAAGGGCACGGAGCGAAAGGGGGGCTTGGCAGAGAGAGCGAAGAATTTGGCGGAGGGTGGGTGGCGGCCGGAGAGGGCCCTTGCCAAGGGAGGATGTATCTCGCGAGCGACTGCGTGCTCTTCTAGTGGCGAAGGGGTGGCGTCGCGCTGGGTCTGTGTGCCTTCTATATTCCACCAGCCAACGACGCCGACGAGGACGAGCGAACGACGTTACAGAGACGCCGGGATACATCCTTCTTCCTTTTTGCCACTCGGCCCGCGCGAAAGGAGCGAGCGAGCTGGATGGGGAGGCTATATATCCGACTCCCCTACTTCTGTACGGGCTTCCATTGTAATATTTATTGATTGGATACCGCGGTGCCTCGACGCCCAGAATTCTCGTACTCGGGCTTCATATTTCTCCGTCCTCTCTCTCTCTCTTTCTCTTTCTCTCTTGGCAAGAGAGTCTTTTTAAAGTTCTGGGCAGTTACTGCTTGGTGGGTATTTCTGGTACTTTTTTTTTTTTTTTTTGTGATGAAGGGGAAGTTACAAGTCGATGGGATAGGAAAGTAGGAGAATGCGAAGTACACCTTGTTGAGAATACATTTTTGTTGTGGGCGAGAAAAAAAATTTCACCGCGTTAAATTTAATTTTTCATTCTTTTGGTCGGACTGCGTTGAACCTTTGTAGATCTCAGGAAAAAGTATATTCTTGGGGATGGTCTATGGAAAGATTCCAAGAAAAATGATAAATCTTCGACAGGAGTTTAATTTTTTTCTCCTCTTAATGTTAGTATCAAAGTTATTTTTTAAATATAAAGCCTGGAGCATACTTCGAGGGTTGAGCGGCCGGATTTCGTTGACCCTCATCAAAGGCTCATTGACATCCGGTCTGCTGGACGAAAATTTTTTTTTCTCCCCTCGATCAGAGTTTAGCGTGTGAAAAAAAAACGTAGAATTTCAAAGAGTTTTGCACTCGCGAGAGCCCGAGATCATTTTCAGGAAGCGAACGGGACGTCGTGGCTGTGTGTGTGTGCGTGCCCGACAAATTGACTGCGAGACCGGGACACGGTGTACCGTCGCACCGTAGGGCGAACGAAGTCGACGAGGGAGTGCGAGAGAGCAACGGTCGCGGCGCGGTGTGCAAGGGTCACGTCAGGCCTTGACCGCGATGCCTGTCCTCGGTCACTGCCGTGCCTATATCTCCGGCGCGGTGATACGAAACTCCGCCCCCTCCCCCCTGCACGTGCAAAAGGAGCAAAGCTCTCATTCACCGATTTTTTTCCATTTTTTTTCGTCTCGCAGTTTAATTTTTTTTTTTTTTCAACCGGGTTCGAAGCTCGCGCTGGGGCCTCAGCGTCGCGAACGAATGCGCGCAATTAGGATGTTTTCTATGCGTCGGGTGACGTCCGGTGACTCAGAGCGTACGGCCGCTAGGCTGTTGTGGCTGCCGCTGCACGCAAAGTGTCCTTGAAGTTTCGCAAAACCGAATAACGCACTCGCTTCTCGCTGGCTGACTCGTCAGTGAGTCTCCGTATTACTTTCTCGAAACTCACCGACGACGCGAGGCCGACGAACGAATAGCAGATTGTTGTTAACGATGGAACGACGAAAAGACTATTTAAAAAAATAATGATGCCTGCAACCGATGGACATAAAACGGGACCTTGGGAAAATGGTTTCCCAAAAAAAAAAAAATTATTTTCTCGGTGCCAATATCGGTAATTAACAGCGATAGACATACTGGACCGAGGCATAATGACGTCCAATATTGAAGTTTGATAAATTATCGACTGAATCGTTTTTACTCTCGAAGCGACGCATTACAGTAACAGGTAGACGATCGAACTATATCATGTACGGTATAAACGTACGTACAGCATTACCGAGTGGATGAGAAAATTGTGCAATGAAAAAGTTCCGCTATTCGTCTGGTGAATATTTTGCGAGTGTAGAGAAAGAGGGCAAGAGAAGGTTCGAAAAAAAAGAAGCACCAAAATAAAAAATAAAAACATTTTCGGTGCCAATATCGCCGACTCACAGCGATAGACATACTTGACCGAGGCATAATGACGTCCAACATTGAAGTTTGATAAATTGTCGCCCGAATCGATGCATTATAGTAACAGGTAGACGGTCGAACTATATCAAGTACGGTATAAACGTATGTACAGCGTTACCGAGCGGTGGAGAAAATTGTGCAATGGAGAAGTTCCGCTATCCGTCTGGTGGATGTTTGCGAGTGAAGAGAAAGAGGGGAAGAGAGGGAGAGGAAGAGCGAGACCCCGCTATGCCTGACGGCTGGTAGCAGCCAGTGGCTTAATGTAGAGCGGCGTCGGGCATCGCTCGACGAGAGTTCAAGGCTAACCACCGGGAATATATATCGTACACGCCGGACCGCGAACGGTGCTGCGAAGAGCTTTCCTCCTACGTTCACGTGCCGAGGATCGGAGCGCACACACACACGCGCGCCACATCCACGTGCGCGCGGCGCGAGAACACCCGACGGCTCGTTCACCCAGAGAGCATCAGACCGCCTTCACCCGACGCTGGAGTGCCACCGAGTTGTGTGTCGTGAGGGTACAAAAAAGCGAAAAATGAATTTAAAAAAAAACAACAAAAGTTTCTACTGCAGGAAGGACGCGTCTGCAAAAAAAAAATGTCAGATAACATCGAGCGATGAGCCCGGAAGTTGAGGAAAAAAATGAGCAAAGATCGAGGTCGATGCAGGGGTCAGGCACACGCCTGCGTCGAAAGCTGTCGTCGATTCACGATTCGCTTTCGCGTGTCTCATTAATTCCTCCCCCTCCCCCCCCCCCCTCCCTTGTCGTCTAGAATCTTAATATATTCGTTAAAATTTATAATTCCTCGACACACCTTGACCACCGTTGAGATCGGAACGAAGCTTTCATTTTACCAGAGTGTATTGCGCGCGCCTCGCGCTCACCGTGTGTTCCTCAATTCGCACTTTTCCGTCCCTGGCTACATTCGAGACTTATTACAGATAAAATTCTCTAATAGTCTCTGTAACGTCACTTCCGGTTTCAAAGTTTAGATTTTTTTTACCGGAAGTGACATCCTACGGGATAACGTCACTTCCTGTTTAAAAATCACGGTTTTCGTTTGGAAGTACTTTCGGTATCGCGTCAATTCCGTTCAAAAACCGAAATTTTCAAACCGGAAGTGACGTCTTCCCACATGGCGTTATTAAGTCGGGGATGAGCCCTTTACCCTTTTAGCAGTCGATATCTTACTAAATATATCCGTAGTACGCGCGCATATTATTTTCATCGTCAATATATCTGTGTGCAATTTGTAATACGAAGAGCTTCGTAGCGAGCGAAGAACGCGATGATGGAACGATACCGGTCCGAAGCGATTCATTAGCCCCGGCGGAGGTTCGGGGGGCGCACCTGCCGGGCGCAGCGTGTATGCACGGTACGTAGATACACATCTAACTAGAGTGAGGTACAAAGAGTGTGAGGCGAAAGGCGAGTGGCAGAGAGCCGGTCTTGTATGGCACGGTATGTAAAACCGGCAAAATTCGTCCGGCGCAAAACGAACGAAAGAGCCCGAAAATCGTGCCGCGACGAGGGGGGAAGGGCGGCGGTGGGCAGGGGTGAGGGGGGTGCGCGATAAAGAATATAATCGTGACCGTTGCCTGCCGCCCGGTTTCGCCCCGGCGGCGAACCCGGCGAGAGAAGGTAAGAGAGAGCACGCGCTTACACCCAAATGCACTCTTCGCACGCAATTTCGTGCGCGATGATCGCGGCCGCATGATCGGACGATGAGGGACCAGGAGGATCGACAGGGACAAAGAGAACGCGAAAGAGCCCAAGAGAGAAGGAGGGACGGAATAGGAGGGGTTCGAGCCGGAGCAACCGAACGAGCCTTCCTTGCCTGCCTTGGCTGCCTTGCCGTTGCACCGATGGCCCACCGCTGCACGCTCCCCTCCTCCAGAATTCGCAAACATTTGGCGGTCATTGACCCCGATGCCGGGCCAAACCGCCCAACGGAGAAACGAAACAACAAGCAACTCTATTCAAACTGTTTCCCTCCTCGTCGCACTCCGCGACGCGGGCGGGTTTCGCTCCCGCGATCTCCTCTCGCCGCGCGTGTCTCCGCGAAGGCGTGCACTAGAGACGATTGCTGCACACGGGGCACCGCGGCGATGATAAAAATACTCGAAAAATACACTCCTCCGAGTTGCGCCGCCCGTTTGAACGCCGCCCGGCTGCTGGTAGCGCTGCCGCTGCTGCAGACAGCGAGCAATTCGTCTCTCACGCTCTCTCGCCCACCTGAAAGAAAAACTTGGACGTTAAATCACCGGGGGTGTGAGCGAGAAGGCGAGAGAACTCCGCACGGCGAGGAGCGAGGAGGACCAAAGACGGCGGAGTCGAGCGACGCGCAAAAAGAGTCGGAACTTTTTGTCAACTACTGATGCATGTACCCCGAGTAACCGGCGATAGATCATCGAACGCTGAAGATCGTAGATCATAGAGAGTTGAATCTGAAAAATTTTTCGACCCGAACGTCTTCGGACGCGCGGTCGCTTTCGGAGAGACGGATATTTTCGCAGCCGGTGGATTTCTGCGCGACAAACACTGTCGGCGGATCGATGTGGATTGGAGAATTTTTCGATTTTAACCCTGCGTGTGTGCACTGGGGCTTTGAAGGAACAGTCGAAATTTGAAACCCTCGATTTTTTCGCTCTTTCGACCATTCTTTAATTTTTGTTAACAACGGGTGGAAACTTTTGATTTTTGCAACTTCAGGGCCATGTAGTGGACACTTCAAGAAATAACCCGGATTTTTTTCAGATTTTTCGAAAGCCTAGAAAACTTTGAAAACCTTAAAAGACCATGACTCTTTTATTTTTGCATGCAATTTCTGCTGCAACGAAGCTCGTAGATCGACCGCGCCGGGAATAGTGCAAGTAGTGCAGCTCAACGTAGGCGACGATGCGTCAGCCTAGACGCGCCGCTAGTAGATGCACTCCGTATGCAGCCAGACGATTTCCAGTGCATCGCGTAATCGCGCGTCTCGCTCGCTCGTGCGGACGTCTGACTGCACCTACGTAACTCTTCACCGGCTTCTCCCGCGTCCGCCTAGTGCCGTTCCTCCGCTACTTGGTCTACCCGCTCTCACCGGCGGCTTCGTCTAGCCGACCGAACGGTTTCGTATGACCCGGGAAGACCCTTCGTTGCTCCGTGCGAGGCCTGGGGTGGAGAACTGGTCCGGCCAGGATCTTATTATTGAGCACCTCATCGAGAAACCTTTCAGCGCTCTTTCTCGAAAAATCATTCGTTAATTCGTAGAATAAAAAAAAAAAAAATCGTCGCTCAACAAACAAGGTCAAAATTAAATTATTAATTCGGGATAAGGCCGTAGGAAATCAATTAAGATCGTTTGCTCATCGGATCGTAATTCGATAATATGAAGTAAAAAAAATAATCAATGGATCATTAAAAAAAAAAAAAATGTTGCTGGAATGGGAGGCGAAGGGAGTTTAGGCGCAAGTGGCGGTTAAGAGAGGATCTCGACGTTCGCGACGGCGACGTCAGCGACGAGCGGAGAATCTCCGACTCGCGCTCCTCGCTCGTCCCGCCCGGATATGCACACAGGAGGAGACGGTCTCGATCTCTCGCCGGGTGACCGACTTTCCGAAGAATGTCGCCCATCGCGACGGGATATATAGAGAGAAAGATATACGGCAATCGAGATCCTCGAGAACGATGATCCTCAATAGCCTCTTATTTCCGTCCGAGCTTAAAAATAATTTAAAATTGGGTCAACCGAACCGAACGAGATAGAGAGGAGAACGCGGAGTGCTATATTTTTAATTGCTCGTCAGACGGGGATGCAGACGTTCTTGTTTGGACGATTCTCGCATGTTTGCCTGCCCGGTGACCGAAAGAGCGCTCTTCGGCCCGTTGCGTCATGGATCAAGATCGGCGGAGCGACTGTATGCGCTCCCGCGTCTGCACATGCACGCGAGACACAGTGCATTCGTTCGCACACGAGAGGAGAAACGAAGACCGCGCGTGTTTGTGACGGCGATGAGAATTTCGCATTGAGCACGTTTGGTTAGGCTACGCTCGTACGAATGATCAATCGCGAGTGTGAGCGTTAAGGGTACGCGAACGAGGCGGACACTCCAACACACATGCGTACGAAACAAAGAGAACCAGCAGCAACGAAAGAACCACATGCCCGAATGCATAAATATCCTCCGTGTATATACTTGACTCCCGATAACTTCCCCACCTTGCCCCCCCCCCCCCTTCCCGCTAGTCAACACCCCCCTCCCCCTCCCGTGGAATACAATTCGGCTGCGGGATATATCCGAAACACGAGACAGCCGTGACACCGATACCGGGCTATTATTCTTATCAATTTAATCTCCTCGACTACCGTACCAAGGAAATAATATACATGCGAGAAATTTATTCGAAATTTTATTGAAATCGACTTTCTTTTTGTATGATCGGTATGTATGAAGTTTTTGAAATTTGATAATTGAGATTTGGGGGAAAAAAAGTGTGGATAGCAAATCGACTTTTTTTTGTATGAAGGATGTGTTTTTAAAATTTTTGTAATTTCGTGATCGAGATTTGGAATAAAGTGTGATTGTAAATCGACTTTATTTTGTTTGATCGATGCGCTTAGAGTGTCTTAGATTTGGTGATGGAGATTTTGAAAAACAAGTATGCATGGAAAATCGACTTTTTTTGTTTGAAGTTTTTTAAATTTAGTAATCGAGATTTAGAAGAAAAAGAAGTGTGGATGGAAAATCGTATTTTTTTTATGATCGATATGTTCAAACTTTTTTCAAATTAGATAATCGAGATTTAGAAGAGAAAAAGTGTGGATAAAAAATTATCTCCGCGGGGAGATAATTATTAACCGGTTTCTAAGCAGAGTGGCAGCAGCCTTGCGACCAGTCTTGTGCGCAAGAGCATCGAAATTTCAATGTTCCCGGATCACAGGTCGCTCGTACGTCTTCGCGCGTGGCCTTCGACCCGGCGTTGCTGACTCTTCCCCTGACCCATTCCCGCCGTCGGAGCCGGCCCTTTCTTCGATTACCTCCACGTCTTCTTTCGCCAGACAGGCTCTTTGACCCCTCCGCCCCAACCCCTCGCGAGCACAACAGTCCGCGAATACGTACCCCGTCCACCGGAGAATTCGGAAGCTATCGCTCCCTCGGCCTCATGTGAAATTCTCCGTGCAACGGAAATTCGCTCTACGCCTTTGGCTGTTCAACCGTGCAGACGCGTATATATATATATGTCTGTATAGGTTATCCTTTGCTCCATGAAATTCAAAATTGAAACGAATTTCGTTAGACTTAATTGTATTTTAATTCGTCAGAAATTCAAATAGGAAGAGATTGTTTTTTCTACCAAGTTGACCTCTATAGATCAATCATATAATAATTTATTAATAACAACGATAAGAATAAATTATAATTATTACAATTATAATTATTTAATTCAACCGGCACTATTCGAATGACTATACATCGCGGAAACTATGAGGAGAAAAAAAGTATACGTATCAGCACGACAGAGAAACTGTTGATCGTTCGGATCAGGAGCGTTATCGCGACGAGAATTATTTACAAAGTTGAGAAAACACTGCATCGGAAACAAAGAATGGTGAAAGTGCCGTAGATAACCGTCGCGGCTGTGAGGTAAAAGTGTGTTAGGCGAGCCGATACGTTTTGAGTACACGATTAATCCCATCGCGAGTATAATCGCGATCGTCGAAGCCGAGCCTCGACAGATTTCGATCGACGAGAACGAGCGCTCCGGCCGTAATCACCAAGGTCAGAAATTTCTTTCCCTCCCCCCTCCGCGCTCTCTTTCTCTCTCATCGATACGCTTTTTTTTTCGTTTTAATTACTTCAATGTGTATAGAGTAAACAAGAGTCGCGGTCGTCACCGGGAACACACCTCTCTTCGCAATAAAAGCGAGCACACCGAGTGGAATTTGATCAATGGCGCGCGAGGCAGTGAAAATTATTCTACTAACGACGTGCCTCGGCGAGCTACGACGACGAGCGTCTAAATACATATTCACCGGGTGGAATCTAATTTCAGAGATAACGGGCTCGACGCGTAATCTAGTTACTAAGCGTCTAATCTAATCAGCGATTCGAATTATATATACATATATATGTATATATATTATTTTTATTCTTTTACTTTCTTAACCATCTGAGAAACTAACTACGGAGCTGTCCGAAAGGCTTGTTCTTCTCGGTAGCCGCTAAGTCCCGGTCTGTATCTCACCGTACGGCTAATTGGACCTATGACCTATTTGATAATTCTTAAGGAGCTCGAGATTCATTAAATTTAATTATAGCCTGTATTTTTCGAAACTTATTTTATTACATCGGCGTCGAGAGCTTCGACCCGTACGACCAGAGCTCGGTGATGTTTTCTTGCGAATTCGTGTGCGCGCGCATCGTCGTCGCGGGTTACGGTAATTAGACTTCCGCTTCTCGGCTTGGACGAAACATTTTTGGAGATTAAGAAATAATAATAATTTCGCGAGGTCTGACGGTGTTGACTGCCGTCTAGCTTCCACTTATCTCGACTATGTAAATCAATCAAATTCCGGGGACTATCGTTGGAACAGCATAGCGGCGCTAATTAACAGCATCGGTTACATCACCCATTCGCGGAATATCAAAAATGACGAAAAAAAACGGTGAATTTACGAGACATAAAATAGTATGTACTTTGCGATTTCGACTGCATCGGAGTGTGTGCGTGTGTGTGTGCTTAATTTCTCTCGTACCGCGTGGGCCCGCCACTTGGGACGACAAACTTACGTAAAAGATGACAAACGTAAATAGAAACGAAAAAAAATGTGTCTGACAATACAACGAAATCCAGACAGTGTACGTAACGTGTACCGAATATCTATACATTGGGCTCCAATAAAAGTTAGTCATTCTGGATTTTAATAACTTCGGTCAGTTCCGAAAATTACGGGGAACATCCGAGTAAAAAAAATGACGTTACCCAAGCGTTACCGAATCATCGATTATTTTTTTCGTTTTCCGTGACGAAACCTCTCATATTTTTCTCCGACCATCCGTACCCCAAACGAGTCTCGCGGTTTTCGATATTTCGCACCAGCCCTCGTCCCCTTCGATTTCTTAGTTACGAAAAAAAATAAAAAAATAAAAAAATAAAAACAAATTTGCAGAACATAATAATAACATCAGTAATGCGGCAATTACGGGAGCAAGTCGATATACGGCTTGCCAGGTATGGTCCTCGAGGCAGTCTGCTATTCTACTCCAAACTCACGTTCAAGGATTCGCTTTGCATACCACGATTCAGCTCGCCACTGCCAAAGGCTGGGCCTCGTTCCGTCCTAGCTCTCTATCCTCCTTCTTCGCGGTTCTTTTCCTTCGTCCGTTCGCCGTCTCGCTCTCTCCCTCTTCCTCTCTCACACACACACACACAGGCACACACATTTAGCCGGGACACTCATTCTCTCGCAAGATTCGCGATAGAGCATCGTCTCGGTTTTCAAGAACGAGCCTCGCCGCACTCTCTCTGGTAATGGCCGACCCATCGGTACTATTTTTATTTTTTCGCTCTCAAGCATAAATTCCCCCGGCACAAATCTCTATTTATATACGCACGTACGAGCGTGCAGTGTCCGTGTGTGAGTTCCTAACTGCATGCAACGAAAGAGTTCTTGCACGCGTTAGCTATAGACACTTGCCTTCCCATACTCGCGTTCCTGAGCCACGCATAAGCGAGACCTTTGCCGATCCTCGGACAATCGATCAGCGAACTAGCCAGAAATACACGTATTGCGTGCTCTCGACGTAGCGCCGTCCACGCAGCGTGCACATTCTACATACGATGAGGAAATCATTGAAGATAAAAACATAAAAAGTGTCTAAGCGGTTCCCGCAGGACGATAAGGAAGGAATTCGCAAAGCAGCGTCGGAGAAACCGAACCTCGCTAGCTCAGCGCGCAATTATTGCGATGAGAAGATCAAAGATAAAGATTCACGGCTTGAAATTGAACCAGAAAGAAAAATAACCCGTAAGAAGTACGTAAATTTGTAGTTGAGGTGTGTGTTCTTGGGCCGTCGGAGGAGCGCGCGCATTATGCGATGCGTCTGGCGCGCAGTCTTCGCCGAGCGTAAGAAGAAGTACGAACGGGGCCCATCGGCCGCGTACTGCACGAGTCTTTGTGACCGGGACGTTTACGTGTTCGATGTATAGTGTGTTCAGCAGGTAGTCTAGCGACAAAGGATTCGCGTCTCGGTCTGGCGGATTACGTCATTTTCCAAGCAAACCGAGCGAGCGCGGAATCGCGTAGCTCTCTACCGTAGTCCCGAGTGAGAGGCGAGCGTCTGCTGGCATTAGCCCCGTCTAGCGCTTGTCTAGCCACTTTGATTCCGACACTACTGACATACACACGCCAAGCCGCCGTTAGGTGCGGCCTGGGTGCCGGTATAACGTGTATACTTTCCGAACGATAGTTCGATTCCACCGAACGAAAGTTCGGCGGAATCGCAGCGCTTTACCTACTTCGAGCGCCGATCGCTTTCGGCAGCTTCCGATCGTTCCATTTTTTTAATACCGGGGGATTCTCGAGTTCTGTTCGATTTACGTAATCGGAACTGACTGCTCGGTCGTGTTTAGATCGAGCCGAACAATCTTAGGTTTGGTCCCTAGCCCAATAGGTACGATACGTTCCATATACTATACATAGTTACTATATGTTACATGGCCCAATAGTTACTATATGTTCCATGGCCTGATTGTTACTACATGTTCCATGGCCCAATAGTTACAATTTGGTTCTCAAGCCGATAGTTATTATTTGGTCCCGAGCCCAATAGGTACTATACGTTCCAAGGCCTAATAGTTACTATATGTTTCATGACTTAATAGTTACTATATGTGCCATGGCCTATTAGTTACGATATGTGCCATGGCCTAATAGTTACTATTTGGTCCACGGCCCGATAGTTACAATTTGGTCCATGGCGTAATCGTTACTTTTTGGTTCATTTGCCAATAATAACTATCTGGTCATCAGCCCAATGGAGAAAGACAATAGCAACAGTGAATGTTATTTTTCTTCCATCGTTATAAAACACGGTTTTCCTGTTTTTTTTCAGTCACAAGATGAAGTCCTCCGAATAGCACGGAAAATTACGAATAATGTTTTTTTCTCCCCGTACTTTTTACTTCCTATTCCCAATGGACATTTGTCCAATACGTATTCCACATGCGTCCACAGCTCATTTAACTTTTCGCGCCTCCTCGCGCTTCGTGTCTCTGCGACAGCGAGCAGCGTTAATGCCAAACACAGTGAAACACATGTAAGTTCACTCCTCGGACCTTTTATAATAATAAGTTCTCCCCGTGCGTATCAGCGAATGCACGGGAACGAAAATATAAAAGTAATAAAAATAATATTTAAAAAAAAACAACATGAAAAAGCATCCAAGTAAGTTGCAGCATGAACGAGTTCTCTCCTCTCTTTCTCCGAGAGCTCGTGTGCAAGGATACACTAGAGCAAAGTGCGCGTGAGACGAGAAACCCCATATGCACACCACGAGGAGGGTGTTTACAGGGGTCTACTTCGCTGCTGGTACTTCGGCGGCTGCTGCACACGTGAAACCTCGTGGGCTCGCTCCAGCCTACATATGTAAATATAAAAGATATATATATATACATATACATATGCATGTATATATATATATCTATATCTTTTATATCTACATGCATATGTGCACATACGTATGCGGTATTATTTCGTCGTCGGGGCACTACGAAGACTATGGGGAATATACAGCCGCGGAGGAAGGAACGAACGAGCGAGGGAGACTAGCCGATTGTGCGAATGTGTGCACGAGGAGACGGCGCGCGGGCCGAGCAGCTCATTCTCTATCTACTTCTCTCTCGGTTTGCGAATATACGTTCCGAAGGCCACCACCGGTCGCTCAGCTGCGCCAAACTGCTGTTGCTGCTGCTGCTGCTTGCTGCTTCTGACTCGTCCTATCCTCTCTACTCGTTTCGACCACAATCGCTAGCTATCTGGCTAGCTCGCTCGCTCGCCCGTTCGCGCCCCATGACACACGTACCTTGATCGTCGGACGCTGAGTGAAGTGTTGTCGCTTTCCTGCAGCGTGTCCTTGCCCGGTCTGGCTCTCGTTGCCTCGCCGTCTCTAAGTCGTCGAATGTGTTCCGTACAGCGACAGACCGCCGATGTAGCGAACGATGATCACGGCTGACTACGCTGACGATATACAACGCTTACACCGCCGATTTGTTTATATTTATTGTATTATTATTAATGTTTTTTTTTATTTTTATTTTTTTTATATATATATATATATATTTTTTTTTTTGCAATATAGTTTATATATTTCAGTGCTATTCGGAGAGTCCCCCCTCTTATCCTCGTGCTTCTTTTTTCTGCCGATCACGCTCTCGCCGTCCGACGCCTCCACCGCCTCCAACGGCTCTAACACCTCCGCGCGTCCTCGCTGAGCCGCTCACACACTCTGTCTCGCTCACGTCGCTCCTCGACACCCGACCAGCACCTCTGGCTTCCTTCGCCTATTTCTTTTTTTTTTATCGTTATAATTTTTTTTTAAATATCGTTACGGATTACAGATATGTATTATATATTACATGTAATATATCTCACTAGGCCTCGTGAACGTTAATAAAGATCTCGCGCTGCTGTTCCGTGCTACCCGAGCCCAGATCTGCGTCCATGGCAATGAAAAAAAGGGTTACGTTCACGCGACTCTCGTACACGCGATACAATCCCCCGACGTCAGCGACGACGACGACGACGCGGTCGAACGTCGACGTAGCTAGGAGCGCGGAGAGCAACTGTGACTCCGAGTCGTTTCTTTGTATCTTATTTATCTCTTTTTTAAAAAATTTTTCTCTTCTGCTTTGCACTTATCGCACGGAGCTACAACGGTAAAACTTTGTTCCTCGTTGTCCTCTCTTCCGGCCTCTGTTACTTTGTATCTCCGTTAAGCTTACACGTACAGCTCAGTCCTATCGTCATCGTTTCCTTCACCTTTTTTTTTCGCTTTTTTTTTTTTACTTTTACTCTCTTTTTCTTTCTTACGTTTATGTTTATTTTACTTTTATTTTTGTTTTAGTATAGCAGTCTCTCACAGATATATATATATATATGTAATATATATATATATATAAATGTATATGTGTGTATATCACCCTTCACCGATCCAGCAACGATTCGTAACTATGTAAGTCGCCCACGGTCGCGACGAACGTGCTGCTGCTTACCACTGGCCCGGCTTCTACCGCTGCTGATGCGTTCGCTTTTTTTTTTTTTTCCTCCTCTCTTTATCGCATCGGCGCGCTTCTTATTCCTCCTTTTCTCTTCCTCTTCGTCACTCGAGGCGATAACTCGTGGCACTTCGCGTCTCCCTGTGGTATCCTCTTCCTCTCTTCCTCTCTGTCCCGACCGTGCCGATCTCACAGAATCTCACGTGTTTCCCGGCCAGTACCTTTTCCTTTTTTCCGCCGATCGATGTTCGTCCGTTGTTTCATTCGTGCGCGTGATCTATCCTCGCGGATCCGGCGCGCTCGCACACCTCGTGGCCGGAGCTCCTCGTGGCAGACTCCCGATCTATGTCCTCCCTTGCGCGCTCTCCGAATACCACCTGACGCGCGCCCACTCTCGCCTACTCTCGATCTATCGTTCACGGGTCCTTGGAACAAAAATCACGACACTGTTGCTGTTGTTGTTGTTGTTCAATCGTTTCCCTCGGAAACTTCAGCGAGCGAACGTCTACCGATGATCGAGAAAACAACAAACGAAATAAATGACGAAAATCGCGACGAAATTATTGAACGATTCCGTCGATCAACTTCGATACCCCAACGATATCGTCGATTACGAACATTGGTGTTACGTTGCAATTTTTTTTTTTTTTAAACTTTCGTCGGTTTAGTTACGAAGTTTTTAAATATTTTTTTGTATCCCGAATTCGTTGTAAATACCGATGTTAACCGATCGAGCGAAAGAAAAAAAAAACAATGTTCGAGGATTTATGCCGGGCTCGCGTCAGAGTGAGGCAATGCAGCCCAGTCACCGATCTCGTTTTGGGCGCGCGGATTCGAGAAGAGATGACACCGGAGCGGCCTTTGGACACCGGGGGACTACCTAGTCGTAGAGTGATTGGGAACGCGACTGGCCAAAGCACTTGATTCGCGCGCGGTTCGGTTTGCTGCGCCTCTCCCATGCACTTTTTTTTTTTTTTTTTTTTTTTTTTTTTTTTCGGGGCCACGTTGTGTCGGTGCGTGGTGTTAGTAGCGTGCGGCGGTCGGATAGCCGCTCGCGCGCGCTCCTCTCCTCTCCCGCCCCGTCTTCGCCTCTCGCGCGCAGGAGAGAGAGAGTGAGAGAGAGTGAGAGTGAGAGAGTATTCGCCGCGTGTGTGTATTACGCGCCGAACGCGAGCGAGCGAGCGAGAGATAGTGCGGGACGGGCGCGGAAGCGAGAGAGCCACTGCTAGCTAGCTGGCTAGCCCAGCGTGCGCGCTCCCGAAAAACCCCGCGCCCGCTCTCCTCCTCGCTCGCTCCTCGGTAATAAGTATATACTATGGCCCTGTTCGGCGGCGGGGGAACGACACGATCGTGCAAAAGAGGCGAAAGAGAGCCGAGAGGGAGTCGCGCACGAGAGAGGCTCTCTATAGGGGCTCTCTCCGGTGCTCTCGGGATGCGGCGGTGGCGGGTACACAGCCGAGGTATAGTTACCGAAATGTTAACCTCGTGGAACCACTTTTTATTGAGTGTCGCAAAATTCATAGGAAGAATACGGCCGAGCGCCGGAGAGAGGGGGAGAGAGAGAGAGAAAAGAGGGGGGAGGGGAGGGGGGGGGGTAAGGGAGGGGGAGATAAATATGAAAGAACGAGAAAGTATAATGGCAGCTAGAGAGAGGAAGATAGCCGAACGAGTCAGATAGAAGCGGCGAAAGAGAGCCGG
This sequence comes from Amblyteles armatorius, assembly GCA_933228735.2. Classification (NCBI taxonomy): domain Eukaryota; kingdom Metazoa; phylum Arthropoda; class Insecta; order Hymenoptera; family Ichneumonidae; genus Amblyteles; species Amblyteles armatorius. The sequence goes on along the minus strand of OW121687.1, from coordinate 19,620,633 downwards.
GTTGTGTGCTCGCCGAGATGGAGAGAGGGGAGGAAATAAGCGTCGTCGGTAGGGGGGCGAGAGGACACCGCCGAGGGGTTTAAGGGGCGCAAAATCTCCCCCCACCCTCGGGGGCCCTCTCTTCCACCACCGTCGTATGACCGCTTCGGCACAAGCCCGCGCGAACCGCGCGAGGACCCCTCTCGTCCCTGCACGGTCGCTCCTTCTCCGTCTCTCTCTTCGTGATGGTCCACACGCCAATTCTTTGCCCCACCAACGAGATATCACCACCACCGACGAGACGACAACTACCGACGACTACGAGCATCAGCTTCCTCGTGCCACGGCCCGGTCCTCCCCAAACCCCGTCGGCCCCTCTCGCACGTCCTCCGCCGTGCCCCTCTTTGGGCCAACGCACACCGACGGACCGACGCGGACTCCCGCGCTACCATACTCACCCCGCCTCGGCCTACGGACTCCTTCCACGCTCACGAGAGAAACGAGTACCCCCGAATCCCGACCCCTATCCCCCCCCGCTTCTGCCAAAACTCCGGTGCCCCCTCCCCCCCCCCCCCCCCCTCCCTCCGCCTCGCGCAAACCCCCCCTCCTCTTATTCACCGCCGCGTCCCCTCGCGTCTCTCTTTTCAGCCCCCCCCCCCCCCCTCTCTCTACTTCGCGAACCCGACCCGGCATTTAGCCCGTGCATAGCCAAACTTATGTACAGTTAGCTCCGCATCGAATAGTCCCGAGGATTTTTCGACGAACGACTCAACTCGTACGTATAGAGGTGCACGCGAAAAACCCCCCTCCGTGCTCCTCTCCCCCCCTCGCCACATAACCCAACCCGCTTCTTCTCTCTTGGCCCATCAACTCCCCAAGCGCAATGGACTCTCTTCGGCCTGCTCGACTGCATCCTGCGGCCTTCTCGACTCCCGAATCTCTTCTTCGCTCTCTCGCTCGCTCGCTATCGCTCCTTCTCTTCCTTCTGCACCGCCTTACCTCGCGAGAGAGAATATTTCGACGGATGCCTGCACGCCTTCCTTCCTAGCCACGGAAACCTGTGGAGCCTTCAACTGCGAAGACGTTCTTTTTTTTTTCTTTCAGGATTAGGCGTTGGAAATTATGTTTTTTTTAAATTGTTATTATTCGAATGAACGTAGGAGCGATTTTTTCTGCTGTTTTGATTTATGAAGCGGCAGCGACTTTTCGGCTGGTTGGTTTTAATAGAAGAAAAAAAAACAATCAGGTTTGTTTTTTCTTTTTTTTTTTGTAATATACTGAGAGGCGGGAATATTGATTTATTTATTTTTAATAAAACTTCGCAATGCTATTTCGATCGACGGTCCTCGTTGGCCGAGTCGATGAGTTTTTATTACGAATGTAAGAAAGAAAATTCGTCGAGAAACATGAAATTGCAAAGTTCGATTGAGGAGATAAATAAAGACCATCTAATATCTCCACGACGTTCGTGTGACACCCACGAGTGTGGCGCTTAATCGAGGAATATCATTTTTCTGCCACAGTCATTTGACAATTTAAGCCCGGTAGCGTATTCGGCTCTCGGGGGGGGGACTTTCCAATTATACTCGTTCTTGGATATTACTCCCCATCATCCAATTATCGACGGTACCGAATGCAACGAATTAAAAGCTGGTGATTTTTCACTCCTTCGTGTATTTTGTTTTTTTTTTTTCTTTCTTTTGCTTTTCATTGTTTCTATAATTGACGTGACTGACGTACAGGGCTCACCTGTGAACGTCACGGGGTGTCAGGCGAGGAGCGAGATTTTAGAGAACCCGAATACCGGACGAGCAGCGAAAATATCTCTGGCCCGTTTAATACTTCTCTTATCGGCATCCATCCTGTGAGTTGTTCGACCGAGCGTTGCCCGCGGTGATCCGCGCTGTTCAGGTACAATTCCGAATCACTTTGTGTGTTATGCCCGAAACGATTCTCCTGACATTCTCCCGATTAAACGACGTGTACACCGGTGTGAAATCATTGGCTCTGTATAGTCACCTCGGGTCGCATTAACGTGCATAAAAAAATGTGGGCCGTTATCGCACTATTTTTAACCGACGAACCGATACTAGTCCGACAATGAAAATATCGATTTCAATAAATCCACGTGTGTGTGTGCGCGCGCGCGCACGAGTATGCGCTTCGGTGTCGATTCGCCTCGAAAATAGATCCGATCTTTCGCAGAGAGGTTTTCAAATTAAATTTGCGAAATGCACATTAGCGGAATTCCGAATGAAACTTCGGGTCTCATAGAAGGGAATTGCTCAGCTCACCGAGATAGCGAATTATGCGGGGTGATATTCGCGACAGGCGTCGAGCTTTCGCGGGAAAATTTTGCTGTAACATATATATGTGTGTATGTATAAATTAACCGCACGGTTCTTTGATAAATTTCATGCCGTATCCTGTCGAGATTACAGAAACGAATATTTAACTCGATCTCTCCGCTCATGCACGATATTTCTGTTACCAGGTTATTCATCGTGGATTGACGGAGTGAGACCTAGGATAATCTCGAAACGTTGCGATCGCTGCCGAGATAAAGATTTCGTATCCGCTCGCAGGCAGCTTTTGGCTCCGGGGTAAGAGAAATTATTAATTACCCGAAATCAGGCCACACGGAGCGAGTGCGATTCTCGTAAAACATTAATCTCGAATATCACAGGATGATCCATAATTTCTATCGGGAGTTCGTTCACGAATGTTCATTCGAGTAGCTCGAAAGCCTTTTTAATCATTCGGCGGATGACGATTATTGAATTATACAAACTCTGGTCGATTCAGAATTTTTTTTTATTTCGTCAATTATGGAGGAAGGCACTCGGATCAAAATGTAGCGGAGCGACAGCGAGGCTGCCGATAGTCTATTCCGCACAGTCGAGAGGGCAATAGGTGAAAGATAAGCCTATTACTGAGTTATGAGGATCGGGCTAAATGCGGTTCTTGCTCACGTGACGAAGATGAATTATAAATTATTCAACCACCGTGGGCATTGAAGATCGTTGGAGGTTTTTAGGCTGCCGTTGCTCAGTGCACCGCACTGTAGCGTTCAAATTGAAGGGTTTTAAATTAATCGTACGATTATTTTTGTGGCTAAGATTACATTTTTTTCATCTTTTTACCGGAAAAACTATTATAATCGGATATCCATTGAAGTCAGATATTTTGCATTTCTTCGCGGATAAAAACTATCTTACGGACTAAAGTTACAAATTTGTTTTAAAAAAATTAATGAATTTGAAAACTCGCTGGTTATTGGCGTATTTTTTCTGTGAATTTATTATATTTTATTTTTAATTTGGTACACAATTGTCTTGGCTGTATAGCGCGGAAGCAGCCTTAAATGGCGTCTTCAGTGGGTTGAGAGTTGACAATGAGCTCGCTAGCTTCCCTTCTCCTCTCATATGAATTAAGTTCATTCACAAGAGAAACTTGTGACGGTATACTGCCGATTCGCCGAAATATCCGCACGTGGGCTGCGACACGTTCGCTAGACAGTCACGAGTTTAATTCTAATAGGACGGTCCAAACAATGACCCTGTCACGGATCAGCTTACCTCTCTTTGTACGCGAACCCGAAGACGGTTTCCTGAATGAAAATAAGGCATAATTCCGCTGCCGTTCCGCGAAAGACCCCAACACATCCATCCGACCAATGTCATTGCCGATTATAATAGATTAGATTTAGATCGTTTGTTACCCTCGCGATTACTCGAATTCGGAGCCCTCGACGTGTCGTTTAGGGCTCGATGATAAGAATTTTAGCCACCAAAACCCGGGTGAGTTTCGGAAAAGGCACATCGCTGCAATGAGAGAAGAATCTAGTAAATATGACTACATCACCTGAGAGATAATACTATAGCACGTAGTATTAGGAAACTAGGGCGCCACCTATGGTAGGAAGTACCGGATTTATAAGAATTTTGTGTAGAGATTATGGTAAAAATCCTTGGAAAATCTGAGAGTTTCCGCCATAGGTAGCGTCCTGGTGCCCTACTACTATGTGCTATGATAATTTTTCTTAGATGATCGGTAGTTTTCACTAGATCCTTCTCTCAGCGTGGCTTGCATGCTAGTTGTGAACCTGCGGTGAAATGACAGAGTCACGCATGCGCAGTTCGCATTTCCATCACTTTCGTCCCTTGGGACTTTACTTTCGATGTTTTCGTCCCTGGAGACATAATCTCACTTTTCATCCGCGATCCCGTAGCCGTGCCGGTGGTTAAATCTCACCTCGGTAACCCCGTGCGTTTTAATAATCGAACATTCTTCGGTTATTGCCGATCTTTACGTAATTAACGGTAAAAAGCGATACATCGAAATTCGGCGGTATTTCACGCAGATTCAATGGCCATTTACCCGGACGTCGGGCCGCAACAAGTCCTTTGGAAACTCGAGGATGTTGTGTAACAACAGAGAATACCGTGAACGAGCATCGGTTTGGTGGAGAGAAACTCTTGTGTACGCGGTCGTCGGTGTTGGATGACTCTCGCAGGTTCGCTGCTCGAACGCACCGGTATCCTTCGATCCTTCGCATTCATACCACTTATCGACTCTCGACCCCGCTATCAGTCTCGCTGCGGCGTCGAGTCTCTTTTGCGGTCTCGCGCAAGGTAAATCGAGCCGCACTACACGGTCCATCGTTCGGCCGAGCGAATCGGCAGGATCGACCGGGAAAAAGTGCGGACTGGGGGCAAGATGGTCACGCGCTGTACGCTTCTGGATGAAACTGTACTTAAGTGGCGAATTCTCAGCGCGATTCGAAATTAAAATGTCTTCATACCAACATAGTCCACCGGGGGAAAAAAAAATTCGGCCAGAGAGCATTGTGCATTATTGCGCGCGTAATTTTTTTTTTTAAATTTTTATCATAAAAAAGAATATCGTACCTGTTCGCAGTGCATGCCGGCGACGTTGCGAACATTCGAAGCCCGTATAACCCGCGCACTTTCGTGGCACGACTGACTGCACTGTACTATATTTACAAGTACCAGCGAGATAAGATTGTAGCACAGTGCGCGATGATACTGTATGCTCTCGCGCTATTCTCGCTAGTATAGACGGGCCTCCGCTAACGATAAAAGAGAAATTGTGACGCCAAGCATTTTTTTCCTCTCGGTCGAAGCTGGGATGGCGAATCATTCGATGAAATGAAAAATTTCTATGCCCTTTTCATTTTAAAATTAAAAAAAAAAAAAAGAAAAACAATAAATGGGCTGAAGGACTCTGATCGATGGCCAATTGGCAATTTTACTAAAAGCGACCTAACAACAAATAGAGATATGTATCGGAGATTGTATGGACCAGCTCTTATTGTCAATAAGTACCTTTCTACTACTACCACTACTGCTAAACTATAAACAGGAAATAGTTTCGCGAAAGGGTATGGAAAATTCCCCTTTGAACTGTCTGTCCATCCAGTCGTTCGTACCTGACGCGATTTGGAAATCGTGACTGGCTCAGCCTCAATAATTTTCATCGAGCGAACGCTCCTTTTTCATTCGCGGCTCTGCGCGAGATGGTGCATGCACGGATTCGAGGAGGACCGCTCGGCCACGATCCTTGGCTGCACCAACGGGCAGATACTCGCACGAGGTCGACCTTGAAAGGGACTAGACAACTTCGTCGGGACAGCAGCCTCTGCGTAGTCTCCCGGCCGAGCGTGGTCCGCGACGAGTTTTTCCCATCGATCGAGAATCTAGAGTTCTCGTCGAAGGAACGAAAACGCTCAGCATCCCGCGGCAGATGAGATCGAGAGGGAGAGCCGGAGAGCGAGCAGAAGGGTAGGTTCGGGAATCGCCGTCCGACAGCGGGGAGCTTGAATGAGTTATAACTGCTGCATGCGCCACGGTCCCTCCGGTATAGAAGTCGTTCGGGAGAACGGCCAGAGCCTATCCTGATTCTCCAAAAATAAATCGTGAGGACAGCGAGATAATAGAATAGGAAGAATCTCGGCCGGAAAGGAGAGGTCCAGCGGCAAAGGAGTCTGCGCGCTGGCCGGGATACAAAGGGAGAAACGATTCGAAACAAAGTAAGGAATGAACGGCGATGTCGCTAGGTCATTCTTGCGGAACCTCGGGGCTGTTCTGTCGTGTAGTTTTTTTTTGTTGATTTTTATTTATAACAGCTGAATACCGGAGATATCGCTGTCGCTCGGCTTATAAATTTTCTGTCGAAATGCGAAATGGGCATGCCTGAAAATGTAGCGCAATTTCTGTCCAAGAAGCCAAGAGACGAAACTCAATACGGATTTCTCGTCGAGAAAAATCGCGCTCTCTATCCATGAAGGCGGTGCAACTTGCACGGAGGGGGAGGCAATATTGCAGTTTCTCAACTGGTAAAAAATTTAAATGGTATCACTAAAAAGCTTGGCTTGTAAATTTTCCACCGTAACTCGCCGGTTTGGCGAATCGAGCCTGACTGAAAAAGCAGCGCAAGAGTCGGTTCGTATGAAGCTCATAATGGATTTCCCGTTGAGAAAAATCGCGCTCTATATCGACGAAGGCAGTCTAACATGCAGGAAGGAGCACGGAATATTGTAATTGCTCAGCTGGCGAAAAATTAAAATTGTATCCCAAAAATGTTCGCCCAACTAAATTCCTACACTAAACTCGTTACGAAGGGGACAGCAAATGAACGATCTCTCACAGATCTCCCGCACATATCGCCGCTTGCATTCTCCATCCCAGCGTCACGGAATCTCTCGAACACTTCGTAGGAATCCGAGTGGCGAAGCCGGAGTTTTATAAAACCGGGACAAAACGTGGGGAGTGAAGAAGGGGGGGGGGGGAGGGTGAAGATGTTATAGAATATGTACACCTATGCATGGTCTCTCGTTCACCCTCGGAGCCAGCCGAGCATTGTTGCCCAGTCTCGCGTATGCTTGAATGCTTCGTGCATGGATTACTAAACACCCTTCCCGCTGGCTCTTAGAATAAAATGTCTAGTGTGCCTTAACGCGATTCCTTCGTTACAGCGGATAGGGAGTTAAAAATAATAAGTCTCGAAGAACGCGGTGGCCGCTTCTGGGGGTAACGCAGATTTTAAAGAAAAAAAAATCCCTTCGAGAGCATAGAAAGAAGATTCTCGACTCTTGGAGAAGGCGACGCGCGGGGCCCGCGGTTGAATTCATCGCTGCGGCCCTTGCGGGCTCGCTAGCAGTTTCGGCAGGATGGCTCCCTGTGCGCGTTTGCTAGTTCGTCCGAGAGGGCCATGAACCCCGAACAGGTTGGCCCCTTGGACGTTCACCTTCTCTCCCCCTTTCCTTCTGGCCGACGTTCGAACCAATCGCTCTCTCGCTCTCCCGTCCCGTATAGAGGAAGGCACGTAGGTATAGGTGTAGGGGTATAGTTATAGGTATAGGTTGGCAGTCCGAGAGGCCCAAAATCTTCTGGCTATCCCTTCTACTTCTTCGTCCTCCTCGGCTTCGCCGTCGCCTACCCACCGAAGCCAGATATCCTGGGCCCTTCGGGCCCTAGTCCCTCCTCCTCTACCCTTCTTCCTCCCTTCCGTCCGTCCGTCGATCCTCTCTTTCCGACACTTCTACTATAACGCACCTCCAATCCTCCCATCGCCTTCCTCCCCGCACAGAAACACGCACACTCGATCGCCATCCTCTTCTTCTCCTCATTCGCTCCTTCCTCCCGGCTCGTTTTTTCGATGCTCACACTCCTACGATCGCAACGACGACGACGTCGCTGCTCGAGAACGACCAAGGCTTTCACGCTAATATACACCGCGGAACGAGTATTAGATAATCTCTCGTGTTAAAAATCTTCAACCCCTTACCTCTGCCCCCCCTCCCCCCCCCCCACTGGGGGGGTCGCCGAGGCAATGCACGAAAATTCCTACCGCTCTTTCCGAGCAGGTTCTGCAACTTTGTAAGCTCCCCCCGAGCTTACCGCATGTACGAATGCACCGATCACGCGGACGAGGATCAATCATGCTCTATACATCGTTTCGCAATCTTATAGAGATTTAAATTTTTTTTTTTTTTTTTTTGGGTTACCTTCCATACGAACAAATTCCATACGAAGATCCGTGTCGTTATTATGAATTAACCGAACGCTCCTCGCTTCCGGCAAATGTATTTTTGTACCGCGACGATCGATCGTGAGCGGCGGGGGAGTAGAGTTTTTTTTCAAGACTTTTGCCACGCAGCCCTCCGGGTCGCTTTCGTCTTACATCCCGTTCTCTCCGGTAACCGTGCGGTTAATCGGAGCCACGTGAATCAAGTTGTTCTCCGAGGGATTTTAGTGCTTTGACGATCGATGAAAATTCGGCCTCCCCGAAACGCCTTGGCAACGGTTGCACGACACGATTTCACGAACCTTGCTATTTCTGTTTATTTTTATTTTTATTTGATTTCTTTTTTGTTATCAATGATGCAATTTATATCCGAGGAAATTCGTTGGCGCGCACTGTTCCGTACTTGGAACTCATATTGCCAAAAGTCACGACGGATTCTCGTTCGTTGAGCCTCTATAAATAATAAATTCTTAAGCATCGGTCGCGTCACTCGCATACCTCGAAGTTTCGCAAGACTTGTACACCCGTCGTGCAACCAATTGCCCTCGAAAATTCTCGTCGAGTGTACACTGGCGGCGAAGCGGAGGGGGGGGGGGGGGGGGGGGGGACACTTCGAGTCTTCGCCGTCAACGACGGCACGACTGTGATGACATTCACTGTGCAGTCTCGTCAGCTTATACACATGTATATATTATAAGTACGAAACTGCAAGGATTTGCACAATGCGCCACCGCAGGACAAAGAGTTAGAGTTAGAGTCACAAAACCCCGTCGTGCCGGAGGCGCGATATGTGTGTCATTCGCCGCGACGCTCCTAGAATGCAATGACTCGTCTGAATATATGCCCGTTCATCATAGAACAGCGTAGCTCGACACTTGGGCAACCGTATACCTCCGACGCTTCCTAGAGCTTCAATTACGCTGACAAGAATTTTTTTTTTTTTTTTTTCCCGATACATCACATGCTCGCAACCCGTGTCGCTTAGACGTAGATAAGAGACACGACGGTTATTCGTACGAGGAAAGAAATAAAATATTTTGCCAATGTGGCTCCTTGGAAATGTTGAAAATTTCACTTTTTATTATTTGAAAGCTAGATAGAAAAAAATGGGTAAAGCAATTTTCGAAAAAAAACTCTCTTCGGGATTCAATGGAATTCGCAGTTATTTCGATAATTTTCAGAACTAGCAAATTGTAATGAAATTAATGAAATATATATATTTTTTTTAATGATGCGGCCAATGGAATTTGACAAAGATTTCAAAATAAATAAAACGGCCAATGGAATTTGACAAAGATTTTACACGACCCGCTAGCAGCAAAAGAAATCGATTCGGAAATTAAGCGTTCGTGACGAAAAGCCCAAAAGTTAAAAAATGTACGAAAGTTACTTATAGACTTTCCTCGAATGTAGTTTCATTATGCGTCCAAGTGAGCCAACCGACGACTGCAACTATGCAGGTGGAACGATGTGTCACTGTCAGATCGTCGTCTCCGTCCGTCCCCCTGTCCGTTCTTTCGCTGCTCGAGAATCGCACGGAACCGCATCGGGCAACTTCTTGCTCGAATCGACATCATTCAGAATTACAGTTGCTCAGTCCATCTATAATATAACGACCCCCCTCCCACCCCCCTCCCTCCGACCGATTCTCGCATATTCGATCATACGGAGGACAAGCTTATTCGTGGCCCCTCGTCGTTAATTAAAAATTAGAGCAAATCCCTTTAATTTAAAATTGAATTTCCGTTCTCGATTACATTTCGAACCGAATGCATCAAGCCCCTTCCCCGATCGTTTTAATTCCTTCACAAAGCTCCAACGATTCTATGCATTTCGAATATCAATTTGGGATTTTTTTTTTTTTCGTTATCATGCAATGGGTTATTAATATGCATGTATTTTGCGTACAATTTTTGCCAGGCTTTCCAATATACATTTCCGAACGGCAAACTGAGCCTCGTTTGTGAATACGTTTCATATTTTTCTTCGTCATTTTATGATTTTTCGTCCTCGTATTATTGGCCGTCGATTTCGGGTGGCCTCCCGATCGAACGTTTAAATGTCAAAACGGAGGCGAGGCTAACGAAGCGGGTTTCATTATACACGTATAATTTATCGACGGCAACGTTCGCGAATAGATTTCTCAATGAATAAATTTCTTGACGAGAACGTTGGAAGCGCTATGACGTTGAGAAATCAATGAAACGAAGTGGGCGTTGCGATTCGTCGAGTGGGAACTGGAAGGGTGTCGCGATAATTCCGTGGATATGATTTTAAGCGCGATACATAATTGCTTGACCTGGAAAAATTCTCTCGAGTAGAACGAAGGGCCCTCGTAGAAAGCGGCTGGAAAGATGCATATAATTTTTTTTTGCCAAGGCGCTTCCCACTTCGCATCGCGTTTCCCGCATAATCCGTCGACTAGAACGCGAAGCCCCAATTTAACGAAGATGCGCATCGGGTTTGGCCTCCGATTATGCACGCACGTTCTAACGCATAATGCGCGAGACGTTACGAGCGAAATAAGGAACGGATGTTGCCGACGAATGTCTTCCCCTCTATTAATTCCCTGATTCGGAAAAGTTGCTTCTTCGTTTCTTCGTTTCGGGGACGATGTTAACACGCGATGTTCACCCTCGTAGTTCGCGTTGCCCGAAATAAATAATGCATTTAATTGGCAGCGCTTGTGGAGGCAGCCACGACCACCACCTTGGTTGCCTACCGTTCACCTCCATACCGGAAGTCCGGTCGAAATTGCATGCCTCGAAAATTTTTCGCCGGAGCGAAGTCTTACGTACGTTTACTGTCACTTACGTCGTGGCGCGCGAGTCACACGGAAAAGAAAAGAGGTCGTCGGTTAATCGGAGATAAGTTAATTAAATACGATTATTTGAAGGGATCTCTCCTGTCCACTTGCAAATGAACGGGGGAACCCTTTTTTGTGGAACTCGCGAGAAACGTCCTCCTTCGGACGGCACCGCTCGCAAACTACTGCAAGAATCTTTTTACGAAATGAAAGAAAATTTAAAAAAAAAAAGGGCTGAAGGGCCTTTGGTCGATAGCCCTTTGTCAGTGTGTATGATTATCGTTAGGTATAAAACTATCATGAGATGAAAACTGTATAAATATGTAGCATTGGCAAGAAATCTCTTTTAGAAACTACTAAAAAAAAAAACTAAAAATGTTGCATCCCTAATATTTGCGAAAGTGTAATTGGCAGTGGGGTTCTGATAGGAACAGCGGGTAGGATAGGAGAACGGAGCAAAGTGGCCAAATCGTGTCGGTGCTCCTCCTCGCGCTATTCGTTCGTCCCTCGTCGACCCTCTCGTTTCTGCTCGTCGTTGCTCTCCGCGCGATACTCCGGCAAGAACGACACGCACACGCGGGAATGGAAAATTCGGACTACGACATGCGAACGGAACGATGTAACGCACACCGTGGCAGAAAGAGCATTTGGATGGCGCGAGTTGTCGCGCGCGCCCCCGTAACGCCACAATCAACCGGGTATTCATCGGATAAGCATAACGATTACTGGACCCGGCCCTCGATGATGCAAGTGAGTTATGAAATCGTCGTGTTTGGTGCCCCGGCTTTTCGCCCGCGCCCATAGAGGCGCGGAATTTTTAGGCTCGTTCGCAAATTTCGCGACACCGTTGCATAAATTATATACACATGCCTACCTGCACGCTGATCGTTCATAAATTTTGACAATGCGCCTCGATAGATCCCCACCCCGATCGTGACGTCGTTTTTCAACCCCTTCCCTCCGCCACCGCGCGGTGCCCTCGATATGTGTCCCTCTCCTGATATCGATGCCATCGACACCGTGTGTCCGCCGACTATGCTGATCGAATCAATTTCCTAACGAGTACCTCGTGACAGCGTTGGACCGCGGTGCCCATTACGGTTACCATACTTGTTCTCCCCCCACCTATTTCTATATAACTATTTCGCAATTCTTGCAAAACGAGCAACGTCAGCGCGCTTTCGAGAGCTCCGGAATGGAGCTCACAAAATTGTAATTTTCATATCGCTACCTCATAAAAGTTGAAAATTGAGGATTTCGTATCGCTTTCTCATAATGTTACCTTATTTTTATTGTTACCCATCGTACAGTGATTTGTCAAATCGCTGAGACATACGTACCGTGTAGTGTCACGAAATACTTGGAGCGGAAGCGATCGGTTAGTCGCTTGTCCCGAAAAAAAATGAGACGATGGACACCAACGGCAGAAGAAAGAATAATCACCGTGGAGGGCACGTGGGAATCCCTCTTCCCGGACGTAGGTAGCCCATGTAATACACGATTATTACGCGCATCCTTGCATTTTTTTTCTTTTTTTTTTTTTCCACCGGTTGTAGGTTTGTTAATGCGCTCATGTGCACACGCCGTAAGAGCATACAAAAACACGAACGGCTACGCGTATCGTGCCAACTCCCCTGCAATATATGCAAGCGTTGCAAACCGAATCGGGCACCGAAGGCAACGCCGCAACGGATATATTTCGGCTTTAATAATACCGCGTCCAGTAGATGTAAGATAGTTATAATTAGGTGTGCATTCGGTCTAGCAATAAGCAACCTACCCAGGTGAACTTCCCTCGCGCGCAATTTCGGGTGTGACGGCCATGGTAAAGGTGCGGTTCAGACCGCGTATCCTTCCCCGATCACGCCGGGAACGAAATTATTCCTAAAATTTTTTATTTTTCAAAATTATTAATTAAAATCAAAACGCTCGATATCGACACTTCTATGAATAAACATTTATTAAAATTTCTCCAATTATCAGGAACAGTGGCTGATGATTACACTGATTAGTAAACAATGGTTCCTTTAATCTGGGACTTAAGGTGCCGATGGGATTAAAGTGCATCGAGGACGTCGAAGTAGCGCGTGCAGCAGTCGAGACATTTTTCTCGCAGACGAAATACGCGTTTCGCGGACACAATTCGAATCTACGTGCGAAGAGCTTGAGCAAACTGCGGATTTTGGCTCGAGTCTGAACTGCCCCTTAATGAAGAACCGTTAACCCTCGGCTCGTCTCTGCTTGCATGGTACGGTGCACTCCTTTTTTTTGTGCATTCGCTTCGAGCTGCAACTCGCAAAGTAGAAACGAACCACGACAAATTTTACTTTTCACAAAAATCTTCTATCACAAAATTTTTTAAAATATTTTTTTAATAATACAATTTTCCATTTTATCTGCGTGTACTTTAAATTCAACACCTACCGCTTCGTTCTCATGTTCTTTACGGTTCGAATGGCACGTTTTTCAGAATTTAACCATACTTGAGCCTTTTTTTCACATCAGATTTTTTTTTTCTTTTTCATGTCCCATTAGATTCGTGAGAGTCGACGAGTGCGCGCATGATTTTTTCGTTGACCTCATCGTCATCCTGACGAACCGGTGGCCTATAGTATAATTAAATTCGTGCTCGCGCTAGAAACAAGGACGGCAATCCCGTGCAAATAGCGAATTTTATTATTTATGTACCTACTTTGTTTACTAAAATTACATATTCGCGTTGTAATTATTGCGTTTCGGTCAGGCGACCCTGTTATTTCAACGTTTTTCCATTAAGCATCCTTCCCTCCCCCCCTTCCCCCCCACCCCCTCCCGCGAAAACTCGTTCAACCCCTTCCGTTCTCCGTGAGAGTTTCATCGGATTTGCATGAAACGATGTCGATAGTGTAGTGTGTTGACGAGCGCATCCGGACTCGAAACGTTATTAATGCTGCGGTATCTGACAAACAAAAATGATTAATATTTATCGTCAGCGATTTCCGTTTACGCGACTCCACCGGCAGCTCCTCGATCCATCCCCGTGTTTGCATTTTGTTCGTAGCGAGATCGGAAATATTTCGGTTTCGGTACACACGCAACACACCGACGCGCGTTTCGCTTCCCGCCCGTGTGTACGTGGAAAATTGCCAATGCTAATCCCGTTAAGTTTGCCAGGCAAAATTTTCCATCGGGGCTAATTTGATAATACATACCCGAAGGTATACGTTTTGTGTATTTATTCAGCTATTGTAATACCGTGTATTCCAGTAGGTAAAATAACTCGTTTAATGTATACACACACACACAGACACACGCGCTCGCACACGAAGTTCGAAGCTGTTGCTGGTATCGGTGCGCCGGACTATGTTGCAATTTTATCGATGATAATCTACGTCACAATGCGTTTTTTTTTTTTTTTTTCATCGTCCTTTTCACGTTTTTGTTTTTAGCAACCAGGCCGCGAGATTTTTCGGCGAAGGTATCGGGTTTTTTTTTCGTTTTTAATAACCATCGACAATTATCGCAGACAGCTCTCAACTACGTAAAGCACCGAACGGCCGCGGGACAATCGGGCATTATGTGGGCACGAATTTAACAATAGGAATATCTCCCCCGAACTGATATCCATTTGCTCGATTAAGCTGTCCATCTTTCCAATTAAACGTCGTCCAGCGAAGCACGTTCGATACTCATAATTATACTTTTTTTTATTCCGCCTCGTCGTTGACATCGTTCTCCTCGGTATCGGCGATGAAAAAAGACTCCAATGGCGCCCTCGTCGAATTCACATTTTTATTAATAGTCTCACATAGGCGTTATATTTCACGATTTCGTCGGATACATCGTCGCTCTTGTTTATTCGGAACGAATCTCGTTTATTATTTTCATCTGATTACCTCTCCGATATTGCAATTGTTCATTCGCAGTCCGATAACAACACACAGCCCACGAGCGCCGTCGAAATCGGCTATCATTATTGTGCCCGGGATCAATGAACACGAAATATGCGCGAGCAGAATCGGCAATTTGTAAATTATATAAATTCAACGAATCGCCCCCCCCCCCTCCCCCCTCCGTGCACCCCCGTCCCCCGAATAACGCCCGATATTACTGTTCAGTGAACTTTGCGGTATCGAACCAGGCTATACATGGTTGGAGATTTTTTTTTTTTTTTTTTTTTCCATAAATATATACCTTTTTTAGGAAGGAAGGAACTTCTTTATCTCGAACGGTTTCTGCACTGTTCCCGCCTTACCGTCCGGGCTAACCCGGAGGCGTGACAATGAAGTACATGTGTAACGAGTGTGTCCCTACCGCGGTTCCGAACGCTTGTTCGACTCGTGTTCTCCCGTGTCTCTCAGCTCATTGTCATTCCCGCTGCGCTCTCGCATAGTCCGACCATACATTCTCCTGTCTGGGATCGTCTCTCGTAGACAGGAGAAGGACACTGGCTCTTGTCCTGCCGATATCTGCCGTGCGGGGACATATTTTCAAAAAAATAAAAATAAATTCCGTCGGAGCTCGATGCCGAGAATGAAAAGTCAGCGTAGTTCGTTTTTGGAGAGGAAAAAAACAATACGAGAAATTCAAATTCGATACTTCAATTGCAATTTCGAGCACGAAATCGTCGCGAAAGATATTAATTTCTCGGAATTAAAATAATATTTTTACCGCGATGAATATTGGCTCCGGAGTCACGATAAGAGCTATTTCGAACGACGGGAGATTATGCATAAATTTAATTCGACGAGTTTATTCCATATTCGAATGATTATGCAAATGGTTGATTAAAAAAATTAATTGTTTCTTGGATTCACTATTTATTTTTATTTTGTATTTTTTGATTGAATTAAATTCGTCCGATCGCCGAGGCCGAGAGCGCGGCCGATGCAAATACATTTATACCAGAGAAATTCGTCTTCCACTAACTCGGCCACATTGGAGCCTCGTCGCGAGTAGATAGGGATCTCGACGAGAGCGTACAGTAGTTATGCCGGCGTGGCAGCCGCGCAGTCATAGCGGAGCGACTCGGTTTCGGCCCGAAAAACCGGGAGCATGTGGGAGAGTACGGACGGCAGGCAGCCACGAAACAATCGCTGCAGGGTTAGAGGATGAGACAAAAGCAAAAAAAAAAAAGAAACCAAAACAAAAAAAAAAAAACAGAAACAGAATTCACAGCGTGCTCGCAGAGCCGTGACGCGCGCTGCAATGATTATTTTGATGCACGCACATACGTAGTTTTTTAAGAGAAAAAATTTCGTGCATTTTATGTTAATCGATTCGCAAGAAAAGCGGGAGATACTCATTGTATATTTGACAATTTCCCGGTAACTCGGCGCAGCGGCTGGGTGAGTGTGGGATTGGCGTAAAAAAATCTATTCATAACTTTGTCGATAACGTTCGCAGTAACATTTTTTTTTTGGGCGGGCATTGAGACCTCTTAAATATTGTCTGGAGTTTGCAGGAGCCGGAAACCTTTGTGTTGCCGAGCTGTGCACACATGCACACACACTCGGGCATCGATGCGGCTTCTTTTCGCGGAGCTATTTCTTTCTTAAATCAAACATTCTGAAAATAAATTTTCGGGGGCATCCTGTATATCGCCTGCTGGTGCGTTTGTTGTACTGGTGTGTACGGTGTGCGTTTCTCGGAGCATGCAACGTCGGTGCACACGGGGTATTAGGGTATAGTAGTTAATGCACGAGGAGCGCGTATACACAGAGGGACTGCACAGTGTGGAGTGCATGTGGGGATTGCGCGAGTACGTTAGCCTCGTACACGCGGCCGCCGCTGCTGCTGCTGCTGCCGCTGTTGCTGCACGCACGGTGGTCACGCATCGTGGAAAAAAAATTTTGGCCCTAGAGATTGAGGCCATTGCACCTAAAAAACCCTCGATAAACGAGACGGGCTTTGCGAACGGGCCGTGTGTACACTGCACTGTAGTAAGAAAAGGCTCCGAGCTAAAGGAGGGAACGTATCCGAGGAAACGAAAGAAAAGAAAAAAAAAAGCGCCAACGGAGCCCGAAGTGCGTTCTCATGACCATTATGCTATACACCATTTGCCATTTATCACGTGTCATTACGCAATTATCCTGGAATGCCTATACAAATTTTTCGCACACTCGAAAGTACGTTTAGAATATCGAGTTTAGCAGCTCGACGTCCAAATTGCCGTTGTCTTTGGGCAATCTTGGGGGGAGTTTTTTTTTTTGTGAATTTTGTAAATCGTTATAAGCGGAAAAAAGAAATCGAATGAGCGATCGATCGAAAAGTCCTTTTAGACATTATACGAGCATAAGAAAAATATTTTTTTTAACGAACGTAATCGCAACGAATTGAGTTTATCTCAACGCCGTGTTATGGACAATATTAGAGCTGCACTAGCAGGTTCTTGTCGCATTGGTGCTTCGCACCCTCGCCGTGGACGATGGAATTTGGAAACGTGAAATTTAGGTTTCCGGAGATTTACCCGCAACACCTCACTTCCGGTTGAAGAATGGGATTCCCAAAGCAGAAGTGATGCATTTGCGGTACGAGTCCACTTCCGGTCGAAAAATTGAATTTTCAAACCAGAAGTGACATGTTTCCTCTATGACGTCACAACCGGTTGAAAAATTAGATTTTCAAACCGGAAGTGAGGTATTTCCGGTATGACGTCACTTCCGGTCAAAAAATTAGAATTCCGGATCGTGCGGTGTGCACGCTGATACCGTATCACTACCTATCTGGATTGCAACTGGTTTGCAACCAAATGACTACTGGATTATATCAAAATAGCACTTGATTACAACCAAAGCCATCCCCAAAGAGAAAATTACAATAAAGAAAAAAATCGAACAAAGCGTTCATTGTTTCAAATCGAAAATGCAGCAGACGGCCGGTTAGCAGTGCGGCGTCATTGATTCGAAACGGGGGTTTGAAATATAACGTAAACGAGCAGATTCTAAGTGGCTAAGTCAACAGGGGCAACGGCACCGGTCCGGCGACGAGTGCAACGAGAGAAGATAAGCGAGAAACGAGAGGATCGAGGAGCAGTAGAAGAGGAGGATGAGGAACGGAGGAGGAGGAGAAGAAGAAGGAAGAGGAACGACGCGGTCTCCGCGTCGGAGGTACGAGGTGGGGCTGCGGAGGAGAGTGGGCCTTTCGTGGGCAGGTGGTCCACCTCGGCTCAAAGAACTTTTTCAGGGGCGTTGATCCTCGGCGACGACGACTACGCGACGACGACTACGACAGCGAAGCTGTGCGAGCGAGCGTGTGCCGTGCGGTGCAGCTTCAACAGCTTCGCCGGCAATAGCCGGAGAGTCTCGACGAAGAATAAAATTCGGCTTAGCTTTGTCTGTCGTCGAAAAAAAAAAAAAAAAAAAAAAAAAAAAGATCTCATGAAGACCGGCGTGAAATACTTTCACACATGTGCACAAATATGTAATATACTATGGGCGTACGCATGCGCGCAGCCAGCGTGGAGTACGCGAAAGCCAGTCTCTTCTCGTGTGAAACTCACGAAATGATGGGTACCAAACCGAACTGAGCCCCCGAGTATATATGGCAGTGGCGTCGGTTATTTGTGCTTCGAGGGCAACGCGAAACCGTTGAAAATTAGCGGCAGTCGTGGGCCGCTTGTTCACGACCGCTCGGACGGTCGTTCCGGGCAGCGAGGCTCTATCATGGTCGAGAGCATCGACTCCCCGTGCATGTTTCGTGAGCGGGCGGTTCACTCCCCCTGTTGTTGGCTCTGCACGCGGACGATGCACCGAATATTCACGGAATCGATTATTGTTACAACCGGAAGCGCACGCCGGTTCCCTGCTCCGGCAATATTGCAGTCTCGCGTGTGAGCGCGCGCGCGCGTCATGAGAAGATCTCAGATGTTGGACATGAATCGGTGCAACATGGATCATAAAATTTTTTCCTCTCAGGAATCCACATCGGTTGTCGTTATAGGTACGAAAACAATAGTCGACGATGCCGTTGCGGTGTCAACGGCGTCGCGGCTCTCGATCCGGAGCCGGAGTCATCCGGACACCGGTCCGAGTTTGCGCACGGCGCGTCATCGCCGCCTCTCCGCCACAAGTTTTCTTAATCGAGATACGCATCGTCCCGAGCGTCTCGAATGACGACGTACCCAGGCACACATGTACGCGCGTGACACACGCGAAGTGTCTCTTCCGAAGGAGCAGCGTAGAAAGGGGCCTTGGATCGGCGGAACGGGTACCGAGGCGGGTGCGCGAAGAGCGCGGGCACACGAAGAAGCGAGGGGCTTCTCGGGCCGGGCTCGCCGTAGCTGAAGCTTCTCCTCGTCGTCGAGTGAGTGTGTACGGAGCTCGTATTGCGCTCGTCGTCGTCGCTAGCTAGTAAGCGGAGACGATTGGGCCGTAAGAGTGAAGGGAAGAAAGAAGAAGAAAGGAAAAAAAAATCGTATGACGAGAAGGAGTACGAGGATAGAGCAGAGGGACGAGAGAAGAGAGAGAATCGAATCGAGGGCATCGGCGAGAGAAGGGAAGCACCAGGAGCGATAGAGGGCGATGATGCAAAAAAAAAAACAAAAAAAAAATTGGGGAAAAAAACGGCGCCACCGAAAACCGCCTAGCGATTGCATTAAGTAGGCGAGAGCTGCATGTAGGTCGTGGGCAGGGCCCGGGGGTGCGGGGGAGAAGAGGAACGAACGGCTCTAGGGACGACGACGCGGACGACGACAACTACGAGAACGATGACGAAGTGGGGCCAGCGCTACCAGCGAAAGTAGCCTGGGATCCGAGGAGTCGTAGCCGCTGGCTGGTCGAGGGGGATGTGCGTTCGAGAGCGCCCGAGAGAAGCGGCGGTGCGGCGGGGCGGTGGAGCGGAGAGGAGCGACGAGAAGCGATGGTCGAGGGCGTAAGGGGAGGACGAGGGGGTCTGGAAATCAGGTTGTTGCACCGGAGGAGAGAGTGGGGAGCGAGCCCAAGGCCCCTGCCACTTCCCCGACGAGAATTTAGGCCGTTGCACTTTTCGGAGGTCCTGTGGTGGGAGGCCCAAATAGGCTGACGATCCGGGTGGGGCGGTGCCGCGGCGGTCTTGCAGCGAGGGGCGCGGAGGGTTGGTGCATTTAGGTGCAGCGCCGGCAGCGGGCAGCGGACCCGACAGCGGTAACTTTTGGCGAAGATGAGAAAGAGGGGGAGAAAGAGAGGGGCAGGGGAGGGGGAGTGAGGAGTCTCTAGCAAAGATACAGGGCCGCATGCGGACCCTCAGGACCCGATCGACCATTTCTCGAGGAATTTTTATCGGCGAAACGACTCGGCTCGTCTAGAATAATTATTCTCGACCGGCGGAATGAGATGAGAGCGGACCCCATCTTGTCCTCTTCGCCTGGCTTCAGAGACGAAGCATTCGTTGCACGGAAATGCAAAAATGTACTCCTCGTACTACCAATCGCGAAAAGCCCTGAGCCTCGCACCTTTGGAGAAAAATCGTCTTCGATCGACCCTTTCGAACTTCTCGGTAAGCACGATTCGCAAGACCCGCGGAAATAATCCAAACGGCATTTTTTTTTCTCTTCCGCATTCCGATTTTTTCCTCCTCCGCATGTGCGGTCAACTTCTCCGTAGTTAATGCCTCGACGTAGTCACGGATCGACCGACCAGTTATCGAGAGCGCGATATCGAAACGCGGAACTGCGAGCTAACCTCCGAAAGAGAGTCCTGCCATACGTACGTGACAGGTTTAACGTAGGCGCAGCATTTTAGTTATTTTTTGTTGTCGCTCCGGGAGAGAGGAGACTGAGAAAGAGAGATCCTCGACTCGTTTCTTATACAACGCGGGTTCTCCATCTTGACAAGGCTGCGGCAGGGGACGGGGGAGAGGCCGCAACAGCGATATCGGAGATTGCAAGCTCTCTCGGGTGATCCACACGTGCATTCTCTCTCCGCCCGGCATTATAGTGCACTATAGTTAAAGTATACTGTATGGTAGCATGACGATGATGACGGTGCTGACCGGCAGTACGAGGGGGGGGGGGGGGGGCAAGAGGGGAGGCTCTTCGGGCCCAGCCTAGGTAAAAAAGAAAAGGTGGACTTGCGAAACACGGCCCGAAGAATAAATTGCATTTAGGCCGTTGCACCTAAGGTGGGGTAAGGGCCCCGGGGGTACGCTCGTTCCGTCGCTCTGCCTCCTCGTCTCTCCCGGGCTCGCAAAATTTTCTCTCCCCCTCGCACTCCGCCTCACAGCGAAAGTGCGCGAGATATACCTATATGTCTAGTCGCAAAACAAAAAAAAAAGGGGGGGGGAGTAAGTGGGCCTAGCAACTAGAGGGGAAACTCGGAGCGTTGCATGGTGGGATCCCGAAAAAATCCTCCCGGCGCGAGAGTAGGAAGCTGCTGGCGAAGGTGTAACAACGATGAGGGAAAAAAGAAGAAAAAAAAAAACAACAACGCACAGGCAAGACGAGAAAGACGGTAGGAGAGGAAATTGGTGGAACGGCGGGGTAGGAGGGAGAGAGAGGGCGAGAGCGAAGCCACGCCGTTGCATTTTGGTTTCCCTCGTGCATTGGGCGGGATGCCTCGGGGGAGCGGGGGGTACGCGGAGGGGGGGCCCCCCGATTGCAGCCAATGCATTTTGGGACTATTCGGTGACGGACCGATGGTGGGGCCGTTCGGGAACGGTGAAGCGGGCCCTAGCAACGAGAGAGGAAGACGCCTAGCAACGCGATGGTGGGGGGCGCCGTAGTGCCGGATTCGATGAGGACCCCGGGGAGTGCACGCGGGGGCGGGGGAATGCCTAGAATGCATTTAGGAGCATACAGGTTCCCCGATCGCCGGAGTGCCGGGCCCCGACGAAAGAATGGCCTCCGCAGGGTGGGGGGTAAGTAGGGTTCACGGGAGGTTTTCGACTCCTCCGGGCTTGGGCCCCTTCTCCCACCTTCCCGCCTCCCTCTCCCCCCCGTTCGGCACGATGTCGTCCTCGTCGTTCGGTGTCGTGCCGACTAGAGTTTCAGTGGTTCGCAAATATTTCCAATATCTCGGTACTTGTTAATAAAAAATTTTCAGGCTGTTCGACGCACGGAGAAAAATGATGTACCGGAAGAACAAATTGTTAATTTTTATACCATGCCTGGATAGGATAAATATAGTGATTTATTCGTACAATAGGACCAGGGGTCCTTGAGTCACATACACTAAAAAATCGAACCAGAATAACTGTGGTGGTATAAAGAAATAATGAACAGAAAGAAATATGAAGAGACCGAAAATAAAGTAATAACTATAGTGACGATAATAATAACAGTTAAAATAATAATAGCAATAAACGAAAAGCGGCGTCCGCCAAATCCTACCTTTGGCCGTCGTACGCTGCTGCTCTAGGAAAACAGACAAGGTATTAATAAGGGACCGTGTAGAGCCAATTTTTTTTTTTTTGAAATATTAGTCATCTCGGCTAACTACTGGTTCTCTCGATTAAAAATTTAAATTTTCCGCTGCACGACAATGAATTATCGCAGCCGCTTGTTGAATTGATACTCGCTCGTTAACGCGAGTATCGGACACATCGACGACGGTGTCTCACCCGTGGCTCGGAAAATCGTGATACGGCGATTAATCGATCCGGTACAAAAGCTGCAGGCGAGTCTTCGCAAAAGTGTACGCTCCCAGGCGGGTGTACGTAATTTGAGAGGCTAGACGCTCGAGTGTATAATACGAGAATCCACGTCGTCGCACGGCTGGCCGGTGCGTACGTGTGTGTGCACGATGCAAACCGATTGCGGCACACGCAGCCGAGGCCGCGTATTATGCACGCGAGAACTGCGTTATCTGAGATCCGTTATGGTCTAATTTGCGATAACGGACGGAGACGGCGTAGTTGCGGGCCCCGCGACTGAGCTGCCCGATGAAAATAGCTGTCGGCTAGCCGGACGGCCGATACAACCGGACGTCACGACAATTCGGCTTACCGCGACGACTTTACTGCAGAGCCGACTTACTGCTGGATGAATCATCTAATTTTTTTTTTCTTTTTTTTTTTCTTACACTCTATTTATTGCACACTCCTTCGCTGCGGTCGGTAGATGGCAGGTTAAATGCGGATGATTGAACGGATAATGATATTTATGAATGCGATGGAATCAATTGGTACCATTAATCCCTGTGGTTGCATTCGAGGGAAGGAGAGGGAGGGATAAATGTGCGGAGTTAACGCTCCCGGAAGTAGCCGTTACATAACGCAGCGTGCCGAGGAGGGTAGAAGGTTAACCCTACCGAGTTCTCGTTACGCATACACGATCGTGTAATACCCTCTTTTACTTTCCATTTGCGGCGGTGATGACCTTGCTGCGCGACAACGAACCCGGCCGACGGCAATGCTTCTTCCGCCGCGTGCACTCGGTCCGATCGGAGAACATACGCAGCAACTCGAATCCACGCTCGTGCAGTGGAGATCGTCCCGTACAACTCGAGGATCCGAAAGATTCCAACCGGCTGACAATTTTCGTCTCGGCATAAAAAAATGTTGAGGATAAAAATTGAAAAAAACATAAAAAAACGAAAACGGAACTTCGACGTCACTTGAGCAGATCTTGACAGTTCTGGAAATACATCACTTCCTGTTCGAAATTTTAGAAAACTGTTCGGAAAACTGAGATTTTAAAACCAGAAGTTACGGATTTTCGGTTTGACGTCACTACCGGTTGAAAAACGGGATTTTCAAACCGAACGTGACGTATATTCGGTGTCACGCAACTTCCGGTTGAAAAATAAGATTTTCTAAGCGGAAGTGGCGTATTTCGGGTATGACATCACTTCCGGGTTAAAAATGAGATTTTCCAACCGCAAGTGACGTACTTCCGGCGTTACGTTACTCTCGGTCGTAAAATGAGATTTTCAAACCGGAAGTGACGTACTTCCGGTGTTACGTTACTCCCGGTCGTAAAATTAGATTTTCAGACCTGAAGTGACGATATTAATTAATTTTAATTAAAATTACGGAACGAATGAACCCGAAACGATGATTATTCGAAGGATGCGCGAGTTGAACAAGTTCGCATCGTAGTTGAGATTTGAGAGGGGATAAATTCAAGGGGGAAAGAAGAAGAAAAAATATTGAAAAAAAAAAAAACCAGGAAGTGAATAAGAACGATACGTGGAAGCTGGCTGGGAATCTTCGCGCCCACAAAGACCGTATGGATCCCCTTGGTAACCCCTCCAGTCGACCCACCCACGACATTTTCGCTCTTCTCCGACTTCGCCTCCACGAGAATTTGCCCTCTCTTTCTCGTTCATCCCATCGTCTCCGTAGTTTCTCGCTCCGTCCGCTCCTTTGCCCTGGAACTTCCGTCTCATCCTCTACAGCTTCTTCCGTCTCTCCCCCCCCGCCTTAAAATCAAGCTTCTTCGTAAGGAGGCCATATTTCATAAGACTGTGCTGGCTGCTGCCGCTCCTGCTGCCGCTTTCCTCTACTTTTCTCTTCCTGTTCCGCGGGTCTCCCGTCTCTGCCCCGGCACGTTACCAACGGGCCCGAGAGCTCTGCGACAGGGAGTCTAGGAACGCTTGCGCGCGGCCGATTCCATCGCGTCCCATCCAATCCCATGGCCCTCCACGCAGTACGTACTGCCAGCCGCCAATGTAATGTTTCTTTTATTGATTTTGCGGCGGTCCGCGGAAATTACATCGCGCTCGCGGGTTCTATGTATGCACGCGCGACTCATGGAAGCCACTCGGGTCGCGGTCTCATCGCCGCAGCCCCAACACCCCTAACAAAAAATACAAAAAAAAAACCTAAAAACAAAACCATTTATTTATTTATTTAATTTTCAAAGAATTGTGCTTATCAACTTACCATTAAAATTTTTTTTGAGCGCTTATTAATGGGCTCAGGAAATATTTTCTAGCTTTTCCGAACCTGGAGGAGAGACGGTTGTTTGAAAATAAATGACATCGGGTGATGAAAACATTCTTAGAGGATTCCCAAAAAATGTGTGCTGCAAAGCGTTTCGCTAGACCGATGTTTCCGAAATTGGGAAATTTATCGGCCCCGACGAGAGGAATCTCGTAGGGGAACAGCGAATGGAATGGCAACAGGAGGGGTCGAAAAGAGGCGAGACATTGGATTCCGAATCGCTCCCGATGCACCAACTTCCGGACTCGGGGGCGTCGAGCTTTGGAGTCGATAGGTCAAGGACGCTCCCACGGTGCGCCCACAACTGCCGCCGTCGGTGTTCGGGGTCAGGTCGACAAATCACCCTTTCCACAGCCCGTGAATGCCCGTGAAAAAAAAACAAACCCTCGGCAGTCACACACACACACACACAAACATCCGAGAACGAGAGTGGCGAGAAAAAGTGAGGGTGTTGCGGGACCGAGAGAGATGCACCCAGAGCAGTCGCAAAAAAAACGGAGAAAAAAGAGAGCGAGCGCGAGAGCGTCGCGCCGAGCAACGGTGCAGTGTGTTTCGCCCCTCGGGCATCGCGTGGGTCCTGATAGGTAATAAAAAAAAATGAAAAAAAAAAAAAAAAATGATGCGACTCGCGATATACCACGCGGCAACCTGTCAGCATGTTCCCATACGTACCTCCGCACTGTGACGACCGCCGCTGCGCTTCGTTAAACAAAAATCTCGCAACGATAAATTTCATATCCATAACCGCGTCGATCGTTGACTAATCGCTTCGCGCTTGACATGCATATTCATACTTCAGGGTAGCTTTGTTGGTTGTTTTTTTTTCTTTTTTAATTGCCCAATATTTCGAAGAGTTTACATTTTAGGCAAGGCGATGGGAATCGCGGGGTCGCGCGAAGGCGTCGGATGTCAAACGAGCGAGCGGATGCCAATTGGCGGTTCGACCCTGTTTTCCAGGCTCGCGCTCTCGTCGGTCCCGTCGATGCGCCGTGGCCGCCGGATCGCTCGTGCATCCTGCGCTACACCCTCGTAACACCCTCGAAGGCTCGCGGCACGTGCGATTTCCCTGCACCGTACCGTACAGATATCGCGGACAGGGGAAGGGGTTGAAAAGCCGCGATCCGAAAGCCCCGCGATAGCAAACGACCGACTCTCTCTCCTCCGTAAGCTATCGCACTGCATAAACTCCATGCAACTCCACTCGGTGCACGTCCAGCGGCAACACCGAGAGAACCATGCCGAGGCCGACTGCGCCAGGGCGCTCCGGGGAAATTCATCGAGATTCGATCGGAGTGCCAGAAAACGAGAGAGCAGACCGGGCACCACGTGTGCCGATCGGTCGGATGCGTGGAGGCACTTTGCCTCACGTTGCCGTACGCTCGTGTTCGTTATAGTTCGCTCTCCCGTACGTGACTCTCGCTTTCATCGGGCGCGCTCGCGTTCCGCGTTATAGCCGGGCTTCGCGTATAGAAAGCGAAAACTCTCTCCTACCTACATTTCACCCATTCACGCAGAGCGTTGAAAAAAAAGGAAAAAAGAAAAAAATGGGAAAAGAGCGGACAAAAAAAAAACACAACAAACCGACCTAGCGTACTATGGAGCGAGAGCGCGAATGAGAAAAAGAGAGGAGTTTGGGGATGAAAAAAAAAAGGAGAGGAAAAAAAAAAATTGTAAAAAAAAGCCGTGAAGTACAGTAAAAGGGAAAAAGCGGTACACGAGCCGCGATGCTGGCAGCGGCAGCGCGTAGGTGGCCGACGGTGTGCCGAGCGGCTCGCGGTCGCCCGAGCGAGAGCCCGGGGGATGCGAAATAGCGCGATGAAAAGAGAGAAAGAGGGTGAGAGTGTGCGTGTGCGTGTGTGTGTGTGGGTTTGCGTGAAAGAGAGAAAGAGGAAGAAGGGATGGAACGGCACGAAGCGCTACAGCAGCACAGTCGTGTCGCTGACGGTACGAGGGTGTGTACGGTGAGTCGGGTGCGAAGGGAGGAAAAACCGAGGTGAATAGAAGAGTGAAAAAGCGGGACAAACGACTAGATGGAGAGGGATGGAGAGCGAGAGAGCGCGCGCGAGAGAGGGAGAGATATTGAGGTAGCGAAAAGAGGCAGAACGAGAGTGGGACGGATTCGCAACGAGGGTGGCTAGACCGTGTTGGACGACGGGCGGGGGTGGATTGGAATACAGGCGGGAGTGCGAGCGAGCGGCGAAGGGAGAAAGAAAGACATGGCGTTATATATACAGCGGGGGTGGAGGAGGACGAGGGGGCGCGGGGGTGGCTGCGGGGGTTAAAAAGAAGAGAGAAATAGCGGGTACAGTGTAACGAGAGAGGGAGAAAGGCCGGAGCGCCGGGTAAAAAGGGAAAGGGGCTCGGGTTCGTTGCCAGGGATGAAGTACGTAGGTATTGATCTATTTAAAGCCTAGAGTACCAAACGAGGTCCTTATTAAAAAGCGGAATGAAACAAGGGGAGCCTGCTGCCTCCGCCTGTCTTGTTCCTCCTCTCGCCTCCACCCCCGCCGCCCTCGCCGGAGACCCGCCGCGCACCACCTATCATTTTCTCACTCTTACCTATTCGTTGCTCCGGCACCTCTGCTATATACGTACATCATATATGTATATGTATCTTTTATATATATATACATATGTCTTTCTCCGTAGTATCTCCATAGCCGCTGACGAGAGAGGGAGTTTTTAGCGAGGGTCTCTCTTTGACCCTCTAATCTCCCCGCCGAGCCGGCGTGGTTTCGTCTCGCTGGCCCGGCTTCGTTCGCCTCCGTCCGAGTGAAAGAGGTTATGACGAGGAAGAGGAAAAAAAATACATACGCGAGTCTTTCGAGAGCCGTACCGCGCGGAGAGTAGCCCTGCGCCCGGCGCGAAGGTTTGCGACGACGAAAGCTGAAGGAGAATCGGGGTTGCAAACGACTTTCAGTAGTGCGAGTCCGCTTTCATCGCGTCGCCACCCTCCGCACCCCCCGCACGACAATTCGACGAGCGACCGACGTTACACCATATTCACTTTTGATCGCGCTCGTTATCCGAGCTTAAGACGAAAGCCTTGGATGAATCTGCCGCAGCGTACGTGCGATACGACGAATAGGCGAGCGGGGACTCGAAAGAACCGTCGTACGAATGTAAATGACGACTGTGCGCAGTAGACATTCTTTGAAGGAAAACATTTTAAATAAAAAATACATTCACCGTATCTTTGGCGGAGTTATATCGAGGGGATCGGAGAGATGCGGAGAAATATAAGAATTTTTCTCCGCGAGTGAGCAGCAGCTTCTGCGCGAGGTCCAGCGTGGAGCCGGAGCCAACCCCCCCCCCCCCCCCCCCCCCCTCCCCCCTCTCCCCCGCGCTATAGGCTAGGCACTCCGAGAGAGCCCCTCTCGTTCCCTCCCCCTCGACAGATATAAAATCCGTGATTTTAAAGGCATTTTAGTATCGATCCGGAGCTTTTTTTTCCCTAGACGCAAGGCTTCCTCGTGCTCATGCTGTTACTACTGCCGCTGCTCGCTGCTGTTGGTGGGGGGGGGGGGGGGGGGGGGGGCAGAGAGAGACAGTTTGCCCGGTGGTGCGCGGCGATGGTAGGAGTTAAACTACCCTCTGCTCTCCACCGCGCCGTTCCTTTTTTTTGCCGCTGCCCTCGCGAAAGGGAGCGAGAGAGGGACGGATGGAACTTTTTCGATGCGGAGGGGCGTTGCGTAGTTATACGAAATGTACGAGTGCGTTAATGCGCAATCAAATTTCGCGAATCCGCTTCCCCTGATTTTACTAAAGGACCAAAAAACATTCGTTCCTGACCTTCAGCGTCCCCGAACGCACCGCACAAAATGGCTCGCCGTTTAAAACGAGCTGTTCCGTAAAACGAAAAAATTGTTTCCAATTTTTTTTTTTTTATCTTTCGCACACTCTTCATCGGAAATTTTTATTCGCCTCAACCATCCTCGATAGAGGTGGTCAACGAAAAAAAAAAAAAAAAAAATTGAGGTACGGGCGTTGAGAGCCAAAGGATCGACGCCCAGGGAAGATTTATCGATAAATAATTGCTCTTTTTTTTTGCGCAATCGAAACGAACGATCCAGTTGTCAAGGTGGACCATCAGCGTGATCGCGAGAGCTGGCAC
Organism: Amblyteles armatorius; assembly: GCA_933228735.2. Lineage (NCBI taxonomy): Eukaryota > Metazoa > Arthropoda > Insecta > Hymenoptera > Ichneumonidae > Amblyteles > Amblyteles armatorius. The sequence continues at coordinate 19,591,846 of OW121687.1, read as the reverse complement.
GTCGATCTGTCGCGGGTTATCAATACCCTTCGCCGTTCCCTGTACGACACCCCTTTGACACCGACGAGCATTACAACGCAACTCCCCTACGAGGAGGCCCTTCTATTTCTATTTGCAGCCAAGATCCTCCGGCGCGGAGCTCTCAGGCGCATTTCCTCGTTTGATTATCCCCAAGGAAGATTGACATCTGGAGCGTGGAATAACCGACGTGAGGAGGAAAGCTACGAAGCTAATTCTAAAATTAATTTTTTTTTATCTACGGAATTGCACAATTTTTTTTTTTTTTTTTTTTTTAGTAGAAAAGTATTGAATTACATATTTCAGTTCTTATGCAACAGATCGGGAAAGATCCGTTTTCGCGCAATGGCACAGATGATGCAGAAGGACGTGCAGGGATTCCGTGGGCTTTTTTTTTACCTCGTTTGTAGCGGCGCCTCCGATACGGCCATCGACAGCGACGGAGAGGCTCGTGCGAGCTGTTTTATTCGGGGGTTGAAGCCAATGTGTACGGGGACACGCGCGCATGGCCGCTCTAGCATTACCGCGCTGCCGGGTGCTCGTTCCCCGACGTTGTGTTCGGTTGTATAAAATTCGAGCAATGCAACGTTCCGTGTAACGCGTTTTATTCCGCGACTTTATAGCGGTGTGCCGCGCGTCGGGGAACAGCGAACGGGCGAGAGGGGGTGGCGGCGGTGCGGAAGGACGAGGGAGGAACGACGGGGGTGGCTGCCGGCGGTACGCGAGTGAGGGCTGGTGCGGGGCTCGCCGAGAAGTGGAGGGCAGAAAGGGAGGAGCAGTACGTGCGGGACGTACTATAGGAAAATCCATAAAGTTATAAAATGTGCGGAGAGCGTAATAGTACGCACGGCGCAGATTAGTTATGAAAATATAAAAGGGAACGGAGGCGGTGGTGGGGATGATGCGGACAGAACCGCGCCGAGGGTGACTCTTTCTCCGTCTCTCCCTCTCCCGGCTTCCGCGGCTCTCTTCCTCTCCTCTCTTTATCTCTCTTTCCCGCGTTCGCTGCCGGCAGGTTCGCCCGCTGCCGGAGAGGGCTCAACTTTTCCAGCTACCCCGCAACACCATCGCCATACCCGGCCCATCAGCCCGCCACTGCCAGCGGGATCTGTCGTTTTCTAATGGCTTGGCCGACGTTCCTTTTTCCACTTCGCTCTTTCAACATTTCATCTTTTCTCGAAAAAAAGGAGACCTCAGTCGCATCGTTCCTTTATTTTTGGTTTTACGTTTTAAACCTTTTTTGTTTCAGATTTTTTTTTTTTAAATACGTGTTCGAATTTTGTCCCTCGATTTTTTCAGCTACCCCGCAAAACCAACGCCACACCCGGCCCGACAAACCTGCGGGGTTTGTCGTTTTCTAATGGCCTAGCGAACTTTCCTTTTTTCGCTTCTCTCCCTTAACATTTCATCTTCTTTCGAAACGTTAATCGCGGATCTGCTCAACGTCAGAAGCAAAACAAATACCTCAGTTGAATAATTTCTTAGTTTTTGGTTTCTCCTTTTACTTCTTTTTGTTTAAGTTTTTTTTTTTTGGGAAACATGTGTTCAAATTTTATCGCTATTTCACACTTTCCATTCGTTCTCACAATATGTAATAATGATAAAGAATTTTGTATTTTTTTTTTTTTTGAGCGTTGCCTTAAGTACTCTCCTTTTCGCGCGAAGGGCCAGGAAGCTTGAAACGACAGCTCATCAGTGGGGATCGTTCGTATCCTGGACGCGGATCAGGGCTCGGTCCCTCGCATCGGACCGACGTCTCCCTCGCCAAAGGCAGTGGCCGTTTCTCTATTTCATCCCCTGCCTGTCTCGCCTACCCTCGATGATGACCGCGTTTGACCCACGGAAGTTACGCGCCGATTGCACACCTCACCGTCTCACCGAGCGACAAAGCAAAATTGCTCAATGACACAAACGAGTAAACCATTATCTTCGTCCTATTAACACGTGACCCGAGATCCGCCTGTCTACCGTTTCCGTCCCGGCCACAATTTCGTCGTAACGTGCTGCGAGCCCGGTGAACAATACCGACTTGTTTATGTCGAGCGATCAGACGGAATTACTTCCGTGCAGGAAGTTGAATTTCTCTTCGTCTCGTGTATATCTCTCTGTAATGAATATGTCACGCATCTTCCGTGTCTGTAACCGCGAGTGACGAAGATTTTCTCGGAATTCGCCACGTGACGTCCCGTATATCGAGCCTTCTATTGTAAGTCTCCCAGTTTCCTTCCTATGTATCCATGTGTTTATTCATGTACAGAGGTGCGATTAGACAATCGGGACGGCTACGCGACCGCGCCAATTGCCGTCAGGTCTCGTACTCGCCCGGCGCTCAAGCCCACTGTAAAAAAAATCGTAAATTTAACGTAACGGACTGGAAGTTTTTATGCAAAAACGGGTATAATAAATTTCATGTACAATTGTGATGAAAAATTAATGTTCGGTGCATTAAGAACATTGAGAATACTTTATTTTTAATAATTTTCCTTAATTTTACTATGAAAGTACTTTAATTTTTATAATTTACTTTAAATTCAATGAAAAATTACATTTCCAATTCGAAAGCGACACCGCAGGGAAAGTTTAAAATTTTTCTCTGCCGAGCAACATTAGCCAGTGCTTATTGGTCCTCAGAATACCGTCGGCTTCGGTCCGGCTACCCACCCTGTCCGGAAAAGGACCGATATGGCGTTCTGGCGTACGTCAGCCAGCGTGGAACCAGCGTCGTGCAGGTTTTCCAGTTACGGCACAATCCCGCCTGGGCTTGATACATAAAACGTATCAAGTGTATCGGTCCGCAATGCGCATCGGGGTCATGCGATGAGCTCCGTAACGCCACTCGGGCGAAAACAATGGCGCTTCAAGTGGCCGCGAGAAACGTCATTACGTCGCCGAATGTTGAGAATTGAAGCTTCAACGCCTCAAGATGAAACGTGCCGGAAGGGCATGTATCCATGTGAATCGCGGGGTCTACAATGTATGAGACACGAAGCACCCATAGCGTACTCCGAAACCACTACCAGCATCCTCACTGATACCATCGCTCGTGTACCACGTTGATTCCGCACACCGGTGTGCTCATGCATAATTCAATCAGAGTTAGACTAGAAACGTCAATACAGCTCGGAGATTATTTCTTTCCCCGGGGCCGCGCTCCTTCCTTTCTCTCTCGGTCCCTCGCTTTTTTTTTTCTTCATTCTCCCCGACCACCCTCACTCTCCGACTCGCGCAATTTAAATATACTATATGTATCTTATCTACGTGTATACTTACGGCAGGACCTTGTACCTTATTCCCTCTTCTTTATTTCCTGGCTCGCTCGCGCTCTCCCGCGAGGATAGAATACATCGGGAGAATAGCCTCCGTGTACAGTAGCATAATCCAATGTACAGATAGGCCAGGGTACAGCGGAGAGAGGAAGAGAGTCAGTATAGCGAGGGATCGACGAGGCGGTTCCCTCCTCCTTCGAGGAGCGCCCGCGAACACCCCTCTGGCCTCCATCCATGAATTCGTCGCTTTCTCTTCGTCCTCCCTGGCTGCTGCCCTCTCTCGTCCCTCCTAGCCTCCACGGCTCTTCTTCTTCTTCTTCTTCGTCCTCTTACTCTCTCGATCTCTCCCTAACTCCCCGAATTCCCCTTCTTTTATATTTTAATCAACTAATGCTGCGCAATGCGTACATTTATTGTATCTTCCGTGCCGGGGCTCTATCTCGAGCCTCTCTCCCTCTTCGCCTCCCTCTTAGACGCCCCCTCGCTCTTTTGACGCAGGATCGCTCCGCGGTTTAATTGGGAAGCTCGCTTTGCCGTCGCACAGTTTCAACGCGGGTTCTGAGGTTGTTCTATTAAAAAAAAAAAATCATGAAAGAAAATTCCTTGCAGCCGCTCTTCGGACGGCCGAAGGAAAATGATTCTCCGTCGTTCGGGTGGTCAATGAACGGGACAGGACGAAAACCATCGGGCCTTTGCTTCTCGTATGTGTCGCCATGATTTTTTTTGGTGCTGCATGTTTCCAAGGTGAACATTTCATGAAAGAAAATTTCTTGCAGCCGCGCCTCGGACGGCCGAAGGAAAATGAGTCTCTGTCGTTCGAGTGGTCAATGAACGGGACCGGACGAAAACCATCGGGCCTTTGCTTCTCGTATGTGTCGCCATGATTTAAAAAATTTGGTACCGCAAGTTTCCAAATGACGCAAGTGAAAATTTCATGGTTTTGACCTCTGACATGGCGAAATTTTCGCCAGCGAAATTGATACGTCCTCACTGTCGGTGTAACGAAATGAATTACCGCGTCTCGCGTGTACCTCGCATTCGGATCCTCGCTTCCGACCCCACGTTGCACGAAGCTCTCTTTCGACGCTCCACTATTATCCATTCCCGTTCCTCGCCTCGTTCTCCGCTTCCCCGGGTATACATCAGCACCTTCTCTCCGCGTAAGATTCTCCGTCATACTTCGAGTGAAAATATTGCATTACCCGTCTCCGCTAATAGTTTCCTTTGACGTACCATCAGCGCGGGCCTTTAATCTAGCTATCACAAAGGATTCCTTGCAACCAGAGTTCCTCTCTGGGTACGCGTAGGCGCTCACCGAGACGCACATATATCTACACACTCTTTCCGTCGTCCCCTTACGTCTCGACCCTCGAACCGTAACACATGCATTATACCTCTCTATACGCGTTGCCACGCAGCTACACGCAGATAAATACATAAGGGCGAGGGCGTAAAAAAAAAAAAAAAAAATCATGCGTGAGTTATAATAGTGCAGCGACGAAGGGCGAGCGAGACCCGCGACGAGGATGCGTGAGGCTTGCGGCGCGTGTGCCGCAATGAGAATTATCTCGGCCCACGGTTAGAGCCAACTTAATCATGGCGGGCTTCGCGTATCACCGTCCGGACTTGCACGCTGCAGAGCCCGACGATGCGAGGACGGGGAAACTTCCGATCTTCAAATGCGAAGCATCTCGCACCGCCGGGCCTAACCGTGCCTTTGCACAGTCGAGAGTTTGTTCTTCCCTCTTTTTTTTATTCCACCCCCGATTCCTCATGCTCGGTGCCGAGTCCGCCAGGTGGGAGGAAGTCGCAGTCTCTTCCTCCCTTCGTCCACCCTCCTCCGCATCCCTCCAACGTTTCTCTTACTTCTACTGCCCTCGCATCCTCGTCCCTTTGCTCATCGCGCCGTTCGTCTCCTTCTCCCTCTCTGCGCCTTCCTTTGCCGTCTCATCCACGCGCTTTTTTACATCCCTCTTCCGCTTATTTTTTTTTTTTTACCTCTCGCTTTTCCCTCGCTAACTCGCTCACCCCCTCGACGCGACTCCGCGACCCTAGCGAACATCGCGATGTACACAGGCCGACTCCGTCGCGGGGCTCGAGAAAGAAAGCTCAAGCAAGCTAGCTAGCCAGCGAGCTACGGCGGGCGAGTGGGCGGCGAGGGGCTCCGAGGAAGGCTCGAAGAGCAAAGAGGGAAATGAAAGCGAAACTGTTCAGCAGCAGGAGCAGCAACACAGAGCCTCACTCCGGTGAGCTCAGCCCCACTTCCCTCGGCTGGGGCCCTCGCGGGCGCTCGCCGAGTGCCCGCTCGGCTCGGGTCCACCCTTCTAATTTTTCCACCCCTTTCACTAAAATTAAAATCAATAGTGGCACCACGTGCCCGGAGAGACCTCGCTCTCTCTCTCTCTCTCCCTCTCTCTCTCTCTCTCTCTCTCTCTATCCTCCCTTCCGCCGGCTGACGCTTCGCCCACGACAGGAACAACCCCCCCCTCCCCCCCCTCGTTCTCCGTCCTTCTCACTTTTTTCCCTCTGTATACACATCTGTATCTCACTCGCAGCCGCATCGGGACTCCTCTATTCGATGTACACTGCGAATTGCGACTCGAATTCCGGATCTCCCGCCCAGCATCCCTCTCTCGCCCTCCTTCCACTGTTCGTTTTTGCACGGGCGACAAAGCGAGCGAGTGTGTCGAACTGTTTTAAAATAGTCGGGCAATCTGGCTCCTGCGCACTGGTACTTCGCCCTCCCTACGCATCGGGAATGTCCCTGCTTTTGACGGAATTTCAATAATCATTTTGACAAAAAGACGAAAAAAAAAATATATGGTGAAACAAGAAAGAAAAAAAAAGAAACCTTCCGACTGTCGGGTTTACGGCCTCGGGGACGATTTATCCTGTCACTTTCTCTCTTCCGTCTGCGCGCGGCGCGCATCCTCCCTTGTCTCCGCAACCCTCGTTACGCGTCCCTTTTCCTTTATTCCCCGTCGCCGTCTTTATGTTATACCGAGCGAATTTTGTATTTTATATGTGCGTCACGACTCACCGTATCACAATGCCGATTTCCTCTTCCACACCTCTTTCTCGACGGCGAAATATCCCCTTATATCATCGTCGTAACTGGCTACGATTGGAATTACCGTTGGTCCGATGTTTTGTAATGAACGAAAAATAGTCTACCTGAAACTGACAAGCTTGACAGTCTTGGGAACTCAGGTCTGTCGGCGAGCACAATGGTGGGCCTTCTTTACGCTAAGTGGATATACGAGTTACAGCGGTTATAATTATGACGTTGCTTTGATCAAAACTTGCAGGCACAGCGACGAATTAGATAATCCACTAATTTGGGATTTTGTTTGTACCTTCGACAACATTTTTTTTTTTTTTTTTTTTTTTCAAGAAATCGTACGCTAGGAAAAAGTCGAACCTAGGCGCGGTGAGATACTTACGAATGTGTCAATTGGTTGGTACAACCGAAAATGTTTGTTCGGATAGACAAATTTTGAATCGACTGAAGCAAATAATCGTTTAACAAAACAATGCTTCATTTGTATCAAACAAATAACGGCCTTGCACGTATGTCACCGCGACTTTTTGTTAATCCAACAATTCTTTTTTTCTTGGTGTATAGATAGAAAATTGCCAGGATCGCGTGGAATTGTAGGATAAGCCCGGGTGATATAGACTAATTTTTTTATTATGAAAAATAGAGGGATAGCCTCCAGAAATTTATTGAAAATTAATTAACTCCATAAAACCCTGCAGTTGGTTATTCCACGCGAAGCGTTCGATAAATTTGATTCACGAATTAGTTGCAGCGACATTGAAAAATTGCAGATTGGTCGTATAATCTGGGCCAATTTTCGTTTCGTTTCTCTTAAAACGTGAAAAAAAAAAATTGTAACAACGCGAACTTGTGACGCACGATCTCTACCCCTCGCGTCGGTGTGAGAAACCGCGACGATAATCCTACATACCTTGCGCGAAGTAGAATTTGACAAAACATGTGGTCTGTATCGACACGACGTATAACACAATCTACCCTCTTTTTCAAGGAATTAACCTTCTCGTCACGGCCAATCGAGTGGCTCCTCGCCGTCGTCGTTGCCTTCGTCGTCTCCCTCACCGGAAGCGGAAGCCCTCCATCGTGACAGAGCTCTCGAGGCCTCTTCTGCACAGGGGATGATGCGACGGTGGGGCTACAACGCTACCCGCGGCGAGTAACAGGTAAGGTTCAATTCACGGCGGGCAAAGCATACAGGTGGCCGACCACGCCATCCTATATGCGACTGTGTGTGCGAGTGTGTCTTTGTGTGCCTGAGGGTGCTCGGGGGTGGTTTTTGGCTCGTTTGTGTGCGCGGGCATATGTTTACAAACACCAAGAAGAGCCCAGTGGCTACGAGGCGGCGAGAACGGGGTAAGAATGTATGCGAAAGTGTGCAAGTGAGGGAGAACGAAAGCTCGCGCGAGAACGTGGAACGAGAGGATCCGACGAGGTTGAGAACGTCACGTATATATATATATGTGATATATATATTATATACATATATATATATGCATGCACACATGTTCGTAGCCGGCGAACGTGGGAGGTAGAGTGGAGAACGCGAAGCACGCCTAGAGAAGCGTACGAGAGCGATAAAGTGAGGGGGCAAGAGAGGGTGCGAAGCGTAAAGGGGTGAAAGGGGGGTGAGGAGAATGAAACGGTGTGGTACGTATCGGAAAACCCGTCGACACATCTGCCGGTTTCTCACTCGTGTCCCTCACGTTTTTCCTTGATCCCGCGACACCGACAGTCGCCGGGAATTTGACTCGGCGGAGAAACATGCGTACGCGCGACGAGGAGACGACATCGGAAACGGCGAAAAAGGAACTTGGGGGTATTTGGGGTATAAAAACGACAATCGTGGGTGATATCGATGCGGGATTTTTGATTGTAGCACAAGCTTGCCGCGAGTCTTGATTCAGCGCGACAGATCTGTCGGACTTCGAATGAGAAAATGCGTTGCACAAGTGTGTCGGAGCCTCATTGGTAGAGGCTCATTGGGCTATGCTTATCACGAATTGGACGTTTTTGTTTGATATCCGGGCTCATCCATCACCTTTATTGCTTTTTCGGCATTCGCACTCGTGGAGTATTTAAAAAAATATTTATTCTTTTTCAGGAATTTCGTTTAGAGGAGATTTCCGTTTAATTGTGTGTGTGTGTTTTTTTTTTTGTCGAGCATTGAAAGCATTGAATTAACCGACAGCTTGATGCACTTTGCATAAATGAAAATAAAAAAAATAAATTAAAAATCGCCAGCTGCACGAGCGATATTTCGTGGAAATTCATCATAATTTAAAATTCGTCATGATTCCGCGTGCAAAATGTACAACGATTTAATCAGTAACATGTTCGCCATCGGCGACCGCGCTGGTCCGCGGGGAAAAGTATGCTGTATCCTCCCATGACGATCACGGGATGTGTGACATCGCACGCAGCAGCGAATCGGAATGCAGCTGTCCCCACAGCTCGCGAAATGACAACAACCAATATGAAAATTGGTTCGTTATATTCGTAAACATGCATCCATGCGGAGCGTATATTCTGATTAATGAAATGTAAAATTTCCTGGGCGCAACGCTGTAATTGATGAATAAAAAACAAAATTTATATTTTGTCATTACCGGTGAGGGCGGGCGGTCGGAAAGGTTTACGAGACGGGCCATGATACGCCGAAATACGAAATAATCACAAATTTAATTTTCCTCTTTTATCGCTGGGTTTACCGGCGAAAAATTGACGAACGAACCATCACACGAGGGCGTAACAAAACCGTAGCGAGGGCACAATGGGGGCATCGTTGCGCTGATAATTCGGGAGGCTCGACGAAGCACGCGGGCCTCGCGTACCGTTGGCTCGCGCTCCGACAATAAAACTCGCCATGGCCGAATGCACTTCCGGAATAAATCAAAATTCGCTCTCTGTCGACAGACAAAAGCGTAAGTTATGAATTGAGCGATAACGAAAAATGAACGAAAAAAAAAAACTCAGTAACAACCGACACGCATCGATTAAATTCCCCGCAAGAAATTTCGCACCGCTTGTGCATGGCGCATCAGTAGCTCAATGGAAAAAAAAAAAAAAAAGATAACGTTCGGGTCGCTCAATGGATTAACACCAATTCGGCGCTCGGTCTCGATTTCCACCTGGGTATCGATATTTTTATTGAACAAAAATAACATCCCTGTCCCTCAATTACCCAGCGGTCACGTCAGTGGTTATTTCTATGTTTAATTGCTACCGCAACACATACGTTTACTATTCGCATATTCTATTTTTTTGTTGTTTCCTTTTTTCATATCAATACTTGATGTTACTTAATGTTACCTCATAGTAGTATTTTTATTATTTTCTAATTATGTTAGGGGAGAGAAAACCGGATAATGAGACAAAATGCAATTCTCCAATAATTTTGGGATGGTGGCGATGGTGGTACGTGGGGCAAAACGGGTTTGAAAATACGTATGTATCGTTGGGACAAAATGGGGCGTGCAAAAATTATTGGAAAATTGGGTTTTGCGCTCACTGTCCTGTTTTTCCCCGCTGTGCCATTTTGCCCCGGTTTCCCATACCGTTACCTCACATTGTTCCGTTCGCTGTACCTTAATGCGCAGTGTTCTTCGGGTACTCAGTCCTCAGAATACGAAACAAACGAATCTATCTATCTATCGATCAACCCGAACCAAAAAAGCAAATATGTCCCTACCGAAGTGAATCCAATTTTTTTTTGTCGTGCTTTCCCATTTACAACGACTCCGAGGTATATTTCGAAAATAGAGAGTCTCGCCGTGCACGGTTTGGCGTTAATGCGGAAAGAGAAAGATGCGCAAGCACCGGGACGGTAGAGCGATGCGTGTAAAGGCCGTCAAAAATAACGCCGTCATCCACCGGTTTCGATCGTAAACGAACGATGGTCGAGAGGAGCGTTAAAAAGCCGATACAGCGGTGGGAGGATGTTATGCGTGAGCGAGGTGCTATACAGTGATAGATGAGACGTGTGCCTGTCGGCAGTATTTGATAATGGAAACGGCGCGGTGTTTCGACAGTATAAACCTTTATACGAACGTTAGGCATTGGTTAATGTTACGAGATGTAACCAATCCCATGGCCGGTGCTCTCCGTCTCTCCCTCTCCCTCTCTCAGCTCGCGGAGAACTCGCGAGAGCGCGGATATTTCCAACCAGCGGAGGGTGCCCCAACGCCGTCGTTGAAGTCCCGTTTCTCCCCACCCCGTAGCCATCCACAATGCTATGGTATTGATTTAAAAGTACATTCGTGTTTTCATAATGTTGTATCTGTACGTAGGCACCGACGCCCACTTTTCCCCGGCGTACACCCCGCTTCCGCGAGGGCTTCCTTCACCCCGCGCTTTCGCGTCCTCCCGTCATGCCCTCCCGTACGGAAGCCCGCGTCCGCACCCCGTACCCGCTGCCTTCTGGCGGCGACCCTCCGACCGAGCCACCACCGAGAAACGAGGGATGCAGACTGCACAATTAAATCTCTACTAATCGTCAAGTGGATAACGCGATTCCGTGTAGGTAAAAATAATTGGACGATCGGGTCCCGCGTCTCGCGCGAATGTCACGTTCTCTCTCCGTTCTCGTCCTCGAGAGGAATGTGTGTGCGGTTTTTTTTTTTTTTTTTTTTTTTACTTTGACCCCTCATCCTCCATGCACGCGGAGGATTCGTAATTTCGTTTGCTGGTTCTGTTTAATCATGAGAGTGTATGGGATGAAAAAAAAAAAAAAATTGTTGCCCCTGTGGAGGGAAAAATGTAGCGCTTTGCTGTTCGATTTTGAGGCCCGTTGCGCAATTTCTCAAGATCTCGTGGATTTATTGTTTTTGTTATTGTTATTTTTTCTTCTAACGACGAGCCCGCGAACTGGCGAACGCCGCACGGTTGGGCACAAACGTGAGGCTGAAATTCGCAAAGGAAGAAACAAATTAGCGAAATGTCTGCACGAAGGAGTTATAAAACCGGCACCGACTCGGAGCGCGCTACCGCACCCGCTCGTGACGGTCGCGACGCGATATAGACTTTCGCGGAGAGTTTAATGACGCTCCTTCGTCGGTGAGCGCGCACCTGTTCCGTTTTTGCGGATCGAGTTTAATAAACAGTCATTACGAACGGATCCGAGGACCGCACGTTTTAACTGTCGCAGCTATTTGGCTCTCGCTGGCTCTCTTTCGGTTTTGTTCCCGCTGCTAACAAAACTCCCTGCTGCACGTGATATTATGAAAGTTATTATAATTTTTTCTTTTTTTTTTCACTCGAAATTATTTTTCGGTCCAATGATTTATCGTAATGTGATAATGCTTCTTAAAAGTTGGTAGCGAGAGCGTTGTGTCATTATAGAAAGTAACTGTATATTAACGAACTAATTAATTATTAATTCATACTCTTTACAAACATTTTTATGGATCGTGTAAAATGTTAATGTGTAAAATAATACACAGGTCTAAATATTTTTTTAACTAGCAGGTTGTTGTGGCTCGAACTCTTCTCACACTCGCTATAGAACATGGAATTTAGAAACCGGTAATTTACATTTCCAGAGATGTATCGGAAATGCGGCACTTCCGGTTTGAAATTCTAATTTTTCGACCGGAAATGATGTCGGACGAGAATTGCGTGTTTGCCGGTTTGAAAATTTCAATTCTTCAACCGAAAGTAACGTGTTATCGGTTTGATTTCATTTCCGGTCGAAGAATGAATTTTTCAAAGCAGAAGTGACGTATTTACGGTCGAGAAATGATTTTTTTTTGCACAGGACGATAGTGCACCGCATTATTGTGCACTACTCACCAAGGCCCACAGAATAGTACACACTGTAAAAAAATTTTGTTTGAAATTTAATGAACGGTTCTAAAAGCACTTTTACATAAACTGTTTCTGAAATTTCAACCGCATGTGCGTTGCAATTTTACAGTGAAATTTGTATTTTTAAAGAAAATGTTTGTTAATTTTTTGTAAAAGATTTGTACTTTTAATATCTGGTATTTTCATTTCACAAAAAAGTACATCAATGTTCCATTAATGTAAGTAATGCAAAGAAATTCCAATTTCCAGTACGTTAAATTTACAATTTATTTTTACAGTGCAGCATAATAGCGGAATAGTTAGAGGGCGCAAATGCGCCTAGGGGAATCGCCAGAATTCTTGGAAAAAAATTGAAGTACCGAAGGAATTTTTCATAATAGAAGCCCGCGGAAGAGTTTTCTGTCTGCGGCCCCTCCCTTTCCGGATCAACGAGGGTCGCTGGTAGCTTGTAGCCGGGCTCGAGAAGTTCGTCGCTCGGTGCCGCACAGTGGAGGGGACGCACGAGCGGTTTTTACTATTGATTACCGAATTAAAAACGCGCATGCATAATTCAGTGATACTTCTTGTATGAAGCTTCCCGCGCTAGGGGTCGTTGTTATCCGTCGTCAAACTTTCAGGACCCCCAAAGCCGACTTGCTCGGCGAGGAGCCGTCAGGTGGCGGAAAACTGTAAGGGTAGTTTCACCCCCGTACGATCGTCATGCCTGACCAGCGGTCGGTAAAGCAGCGATTCGGTCCGAAACGATAAAGCTCCAATATAGGGGTTGCTAACTCGAGACGGGGGTCGAACGGCGAAGTCACAACCATCCGTGTGGTGGTAACTTTTCAGGTCTCGATATGTTACCATCCGCATTTATCGTCAGTAGCTCCAAAGATTCACAATTTTTTTTTTCACTCACCCCCGATCAACAGTTTCGCTGTTGCAATAGTCAGGTCGTAGATAGCAGCTTCATCGTACCAGGCGATCGATCAATACCGTTCGAACTGACCTATTTTCGCAACGGCAATTAATTGCGCACTTACGATCAAGGTCGTCCGCAACGCAAATACGGGGAGAAAGTATTGTTTTATTTCACAATCTGTGGAAATCTATTATTAATAATTTATTTTGCAAAATAAATTGACATATACAACATGGTACCTTAGCGATTAGCGTAAATGAATTTGTCACAGGTCCAAATTGGACTTTCTTAATTTTTTAGGTAGCACGATAGCAAATGTTTACTTTCGAATTTTTTCGTTCCATTTCGACCTGCACACATACACGCGCGCATCCACTCCCGCATGCAAACACACACACACACGCACACACACAGTACATCGGACAACGGGGTGAAAAAAAATGGTGTAGGAATTCGTTTATGTTTTGGTTATTTTTTTGTTTTTCTCTTTTTTTCTCATGGAACGCGTGTCCCATGAGAAATCACAATCTCGGCTGAAAGCTTAAGTTTAATCGTTGGAGATCGCGATAGATTCATCCGAAAAAATTGACATGAACTCGCGAGTTCCTTGCTACAAATATATCCTACGATTATATTTAATTGATCGTATGGAACGGTTGAGTTATGAAGTCCCTCGAGACTCGCCTTTATCTAACGTCTATAGTATGATGACTTATCGTTAATGTGTGACACTCTGATAAATCATAGATCGCATCCAGTCCATAGGATTTATTGATCACCGTACGTTAATACAATTTTACGCTGTGTCGATGGGTCGAGTGGGAGCGAAAAAAAAATTACACGAAAAATGAAGAAAAAAAAACAACGTTATTCTTACACCCTAACTCGATCGTACGCCTCGTCTCCTCGATATTTCGTTCTTCGCGATTAGGATACATGACCGCGCTACGAAATTCGATAAAGGGGGGAAAAAAACGATAAATCGGCCGTTTCATAATCGATCGTTATTCTCTCTCAGACACGTACAAAACAGGTGTTGTAAAGGTGTCGCGTGACACGGGCTCAAAGGCTGTGCAAACAAAACCGATCCTTCGTCGCTCGCGCCTCGACGGTAATTCGATCCTCGCGCTACTCGTGTACTCGAGTCACCGGATTCGGGCGATCTTCTCTGTGCGCGTTTCTCTATATCGTGTATCGAAAAAAAAAAAAAAATAATAACTTCTCCGAGTAAAAAATATTTTTGCAATCAAACGTCTGAATTATGAACGAGCCGTCTAAGATCAAATAAATCGGTTAACCGATCGCAACGAATTATTGTTTTTTATTTATTGTTTTTTTTTCATAAATTTTCGTCTACGATTAATGAACAACAGTCGATAGATTATACGATGGACTCTAGAAGTACGTCGGACATTAATGGGTTGTCGTTTATATAAAATCTATAGTAGCCGCCTCCCTCGTTGCGTTAGCACCCTAGATTAATCTATGACCTAATGATTACGGAACGTCATCGTCCTGCCACATACCCAGCAGTGATGGACTTTCTTAGAGCTATGGGGGAAAAATCGGGTAATGCAAAATGAAGACTCGGGACTCGAATCGCGGGGGGTCGATTTATCGCTAACAGTAATGACGGCTAAAAGTCTATTTTACAGTGTTTCACATCGAATTCGCGTATCTGCGGCTTAAAATGTCGTGTCTACCGAAGAGACTTGAAAATGGTATGCCATCAATCGTCGTTACCCAGTGACGACCGGATTGGCATCGAGAAATTATCGTCTCCCGTGCGTCAATCGTCTCTCGTTCGTTCGATGTTAATTATATAGTGCAGATTTTGTTAAGGGCGGAGATAACCAATGCAAAAAATGTCGAGTGTCGAATCAACGGGATACGCATACCTAACGGATTATTATCGCTCGAGGCTAGTAGAGAGAAAGAGAAAGAGACAGTGGGAGAGAGATAGAGGACTCATACTTTGACGAAAACAATTATTAACGATAAACTCACGCAATAGGATCGTTAACAATGTCAATAATGTGTTTTAGTAATATTCAACGGAACCGTATATAAAATTTGAAATCGATAACGTAGTATTAATACTTGAAACAGATATATAATGATATATAATGATATATAATGATATATAATAATATATAATAATATATAATAATATATGTCGCGTTACGTAACCGCGAACATTTATCGTTTTACGTAGTTCGAAGTCTTAAGGAACTATTTTGGCACTATAGAATTCACATCATGTTCGCGCGAACGTATTTCTTCACACAGAATGGAGGTCACCGGCGAATGGGCATTTGAGATTTGTAAATAAAAATTCGTTTCACCACTGGACATCGATCATAAATTTTTTTTTATGTTATCTCGAAACAAAATTTAATGTGCTGAGCAATCAATTGTTTTGTTTATTGTATATATTGGCAAGTTTTGGAAACTGCCGAGCGGTGTTCGTTGCATATTCTGTAATTCAACGAAACTTCGATGCACCAGTGACAGAAACGTTTTAATAAATATATCACGATTTCATTATAAAATGAATTAAAATGAAGTGTTCATGAACTGAAACACCGTTCATTCGCCGATGTCGCCGCCCTGCGTCTATGCGCGAAAGCTCCGAACCCGACAGTCGTGCATAGAATTTATCAGGAAATTTTGCCCTTCAAAAAAGGAATGACAACTTACGAGCTAGAGATCGGCTATTCGCCAATGGACCTTCCGTTTGTGTCGTGTGTACTTATATTCGCTTCTCGTTCAGCGATTAAAGTCATTAAAAAATGGTCGATCGATCGTCACGAAAATCTTTGCATTCTCGGGATCGAGATTCGGAATCCATATTTTTTTCCCCTTATTTTTTTCCGGACATCCTTGGTCTGTGCCTCCTTTCCAAACTTCACCACTTGCCCGGTTTCCCTCAATTCGTATTATAGAGCAGCCAATACTCGAATTATTGCAAACTTCGGCTCTTCTCTTTGGTGCATCATCTTCCAACCATCCCTAAACACCGCTCAAGGTAAAAGCGAATATGGCTCGCCCCGATTAGCACGTAAATCAATGACACATGACCGAGCCGTATTCACCCTATACATCGTCGGTATCAACAATTTTACTCACACCCCTCACAGGAGAAAAAAAAAGATAAAAACACTATTGAGACCGCAAGTTTCTGGAGACAAGCTCCTTCGGAGCAGTCGCCAACCCCAATAGTGTTCCCTGATACAATGTTTCCTGGTACATTTTCCCGCACAATAGATCAACGACTAACAGAACAAGTGTCAAAAATTCGCAAGGCCTATTGTCCCCTCCTTAGCATCATCGCTGTTGCTCGAACCTCGTTTTTCGTTCCGCTCACTCACATCGGAACAATCCCATTCGACTCTTTCATCGCCCAAATCTGAAATAATTCTCCAAACCAAGTGAAACTCCTCGACGACCTCCCAAAAATAATCGGTGTGTCTATCCGCAAAAGTCCCAACTTCTCCGACTCCTGCGGGCATAAGTTCTGGTCCGCGTTTGGTCTGCGGATGTCGGAAAATTAACGCCGCATTGCCCTCCGTGCGCTCGTTCCAGGGCCGACGGACGGGCGAGTTCGTTAGCCGCCGATTGTTCGCTTCGACGATTCCGTCAGCGCTGTCTTTTCCGGTAAATTTGTCCGGGAAGTACCGGTAGGTGTTGGTCATTAGGCTATATTGTCGACCCGAACCACGGTTGTTCCGCAACTTCAATCTCTGCCTTTCTCCGTCTTCCTGTTCCCAATCCCCCTCCGTCTCTCCGTCACACGCCATTCGCATCCCGCTCGATGCATTTCTCGGAGATTCAAGCAATTTTGGCTCCACCGGTGTGCGCCGCAACGAGGGGAAGTTCGGTTCCTTCGCCCCGCGCCGCACTTTGCGGCTCTTCGCTGTCGGACGGTCCGATAAGCCTCTTCCCAAAGGGCCAACGGAGTGGTTCGTCGATAAGTAAACCGCTCGCGAAAACAGCGTGATGACGGTCTTTTTCGATCGATTAACTCTCCTTCTCCTCGACGGGGCTAACCTCGTTCTGCAGCAACGCGAATTTCGGACTCAGACCCGGCAGGATGTTCTTCGTACTCGTCTTTATCTGGCTGTAGATGTCCATCGATTTCTTCCGATCGATCTCCATAGTTTCCTCGATCAATCGGGGCGGTATGCTTCCGCTCCGTTTGTGAGTCGGTACGAAAGCGCCCGTGGCCTCGATCTTCGGTTCCCGGTTCGTCGTGACTTCGTTGCTCTTGTGCTCGGGCGTCAGAGTACCGTTGCCCAACTTTCTCTGCTGTTCCTGAAACGTGTCCTCCTGATTGTCGTTCTTCAGCAGAACCCCGGTTATCACCGGCTTGTTAGAGTCGGTGCTCTTGTCGTTGAAGTCGTTCGTCAGACTCTTCCGCTCCATGGACTCCGGCTTGTTCGGCGTCGTGCCGTTGACCTGGAGATTAGGATTCGACCTGACGGTGTCGGTCGAGTTACTCGCGTCCGTCGAGTCCTGGTGCTCCATCGACGAGCCCGAATCTTGGGAGGCTTCGATGTTGTTCTGCTTCTCGATCAGCGACAACTGCACAGATCAAGTAATTCGTATTCTTCGGTGTTTCGTTAACCACGACAAGCAACAACGGCGATTCGTTGTTTAACTTTCGATTGACCATTGATTAAAAAATCTTACTTTATCGTTAGTTTCGACGATGGTATTCTTGGTGTCGTTGGGCGTCGTCTTATCGGCATCGGTGGAGTAATCAGTTTCCACCCATTTCTCGATACTGGAAGCCTTCGACTCGTTCAGGAGGGTCTTCTCCGTGTCCGGAGAATATTCTATTTCCACCCACTTGGAACCGCCCTCGAGTATCCGCGACGCCGTGTCTGACTCGTAAGCCCCCACTCCGTTCCCGTACATCGGATAACCGATGTGACCCGTCTCGTACTCCACCTGATTTCCGTAACGATAGCTGTGATTTATCGAGCCGAGACTCGATATTGAGAGATCCGACTGCGACAGGCCCGTGTTCGTGCTCCCGAAGAGCTTCGTCTTATCGAATTCTGAAAGAAGTAAGATAAAAAATGTAAGAAAAAAAAAAAAGGAAGCCAGCGCGACGGAAGTCTCCGCATCGAGAGGACGCGGGAGAACCAGTATGAGAATCCAGAGTTCAGAGATGGAGTGAGCGACAATAACTTTACCCGAGGCACGATCCTCTGGATTTTCCTCGCGATGAACGAGAGCCTGCTGATCGCTCACCCGGCTCACCGAGTTACGATATCCGGGCTGCGCCTCGACGACGAACGAGCAGTTGTTGTCCTGGTACTTGCTGCCGTCTTCCATCGTCACCTTCGAACAAAACGACCCCACAGACACATGTTAAATTACTGTCCCATTTAGAAAATTTTTTTATTTTTTAGATCTCAAGTTCAGCTAATACTTTGGAGTAATTTATTTAATTTTTCATGAGACTTCCGGTGAAGTCGATGGATCTGAGCTATGAATATTTCCCAACAAGATCAACGACGCCGCCGACGTGTGGGTCGTCAGTCGCGAGATACTTTGCATGTGTCTCTAATAAAGGAGTTCCACCCTTAGGTGCTCGTAAGGCCTAACGGGTTGTCTGTTATCGCGACAACTGGAGCTGTTACTCCTTATCGCCGTGCGCCGTATAGCCCCGGCTCCACTGAAGTAAGTACCTATCCTCCGGAATATTATAACGAGACCGTGCATCGGGGGTGAGTGAAGAGTGCAGAGCGCGCGAGAGGGACGCGATGCCACGCCGTAAGAGTTTTGTGGGTTAACGCGAGCTCGCTATCGGGGGTTCGATCGCATCGCCGAGAAGGGTTCGTTCGAGCCTCTCTCGCGCCCGGCGTAACACAGTGTCACACTCGGCTTGACATTCGGGACATCGATCCGCCCTCGTGACCTCCTACCCTCGCTCTTCCCCGATCCACATCGCTTATCGTCCCATCCGGCGTACGCCAGCCGAACGATATATTGATAGCGCGAATCTCGTACGGAGCTTCCAACTACGCTCCGATACTAAACTGTTCCCGAGTGCGGCAACCCGTCTTCCCCGTTCCCGACGACAACCCGCGACTCTCTCGTCCCGGTAATTGAAGCACGTTTCGAGGAAACTCGAGGAGGAAATTACCGAGGACAGGAGTTCATCGGCTCTTGTAAAACCACATTTGATCACAAACGCCCGCGAAGTCGCTTCGTCTTAGACGCGGAGATTTCGGCCACGGAGCTCGGCTGATAACAAGGAGCGAGTTTAACCCTGGACTCGGAGGGTTTGGCTTTGTCATATAGAAGACCGGGCCAAAACGGACCCGTTTTGCCAATTTTTCTTGAGACATAAAAAATAAAAGTTTCATCTCAAATAAATTTTGCTCCACTCTCCTCTAGCTTCAGCCGAACTGGCATAAAATTTCATAGAGCATGTCGCTCAGTTCCTTTACCGTCTTTATAAGGAAGAGTCTAAGATAATTGCCATCGAGGATGAGGATCGAAGCGGAGCATCGATGACGTTTTGCGACGAGGACGAGCTACGGGTGCCAGGCGAGGGAGAAAAGAAGCTTAGTTGAGAACATCCTCTATCGTTCGTTGGCTCTTACCTTGTAGAACTACATTGGATCACGAACGCCCGGTGCACGAAGTCGCTTCATCTCAGACGAGGAGATTTTGGCTCCGGAGCTCGGCTGACAACACGGAGCGGGTTTAACCCTGGAAGCCCATACATGGGACTTTCGTCGACTCGGAGGGTTTAGCTTTGTCACATAGCAGAGCGGGGCAAAATGTACCAGTTTTACAAATTTTTCGTGGGGCACAAAAAAGAACAGTTTCATCTCAAATCAATTTTGCCCTTTTTCTCCTCTAAGCTCCAGCCGTTCTGGCATAAAATTTCATAGAGCATGTTGCTCAGACCCTCTGCCGTCTTCGCAGGAAAAAGTTCGAGATAATTGCCATCGAGGATAGTGATCGAAGCGGAGCACCGGCGGCGTTTTGCGACGAGGACGAGCTGCCGGTACCAGACCAGGGAGAAAATAAGAGGTACTCAAGCTTCGTCGAGAACATCCTCCATCGATCGTACGAATACGCCGACGTCGGCGACGGCGCTAGAGCAACTCGGGCGCAGTCTGTGTGCGTATAAATGGCAGTACAAAGCACCGAGGGGAAATTCATGAAGGACCGACGGGAGCTCGGGCGATTCCGAGGCATTGACTGTCGATCGCATGCATTATCCTACCATTAACGCTACCTATCGTGGGCGCTCTGACACCTCTCGCCAGGTTCTCGACCGGACAATTCAATATTGTTCGATCGAGCTTGGACAGTTTGAACGTCTCGCTCGCACATCTCACCCCGTTCGTACCATTCGGGATCACAAAACGACCTTATAGAAATTTTTTTCAAAACCCACACACTGGGAGGTAGGGTGGTCCTTAAATTGAACATTTTAGAATCGGCGTATTATCGTGAATTCTAAAATTGACAATTTAAGGACCAACCTACTGGGAGGCAATTCAGATAATCATCCAAATCGAATGAATTTTCATTTTCAAATTAAATATATATTTAACATGAAATTGGTGTGGTAGATTTGCCACTTTTTCGCAAAGACCCTCGTTATAGATTGCCCGACGATTCGCGCAAGCGGCTCTCTTTCGCAGGACCTGGTAAGCTTTCCCAGAGCTGCGAGTTGCTCACCGGGCCCCGAAGCTTTTGCTCGGTCGGTTTCGTTCTTCCGCTGCGCCACGATTCGGGTCGGAATCCACGCCCTTTCGTTGTTCGATAGTCTGGCGGCTTTGTACGAAACGTCCCTCTCGGTTCACAGCCGAAGCCAGGAGTTACTCGCGCTTCGTGCTCTCGATCCCGGGAGAGACGCGCTTTACCGAGCAACCGTCCGGATGCTGTATAGCACCGGACGTATATACATCTATGTTGTATAAGTAGGGCTATAGGCGGCAAGTGGAATTGCCTCGCAACCTTCGACTTCTCTATTCGTCTCGGTCGCTGCCCCTTTTCTCCACCCCTCCCCCCCCCCCCCCTCCATCCCCCCGTACTCAGTTGCACGAAACGGGAACTTTGATAATTACGAACGTGTTCGCGTTATCAAAGGAAAACGTCTCCCTGAGGTATACGACAGAGCGCACATTTTCTCGACAAAATCCAAGCGAACCGCGCCAATTCGCCGGTTAATCGTTCACTCCTCGGAGACAGACTTGGCGCGCCGATACCAAAGGCTTTTGTGTTCTTTTTCTCTCTCTCTCTCTCTTCGCTTCGATACTCTCGAGTTTCGATGGCCGGTATATATTTTATTTTTTTTTATAAGCGTTTTGTCGCACTATTGTTGGAGCGTCGCCGATCGAGCGAAGCGCGTAGATAATGAGAGAATCGTATTGTCCTCGTAATTCGAGAAACTCCTAAGGTGAGTCATGCTCTCTCGTTACCGGCTGCAGATCCCCGATGGATGTACGACGAACTAGTCGCGAGATACAGCTATTACGCTTGCGAGAAAAAATTGAATTGAAATTAAATTATTTATTTTCATATTAAAAAAACAAATTTGTTTTCATTTTGCAAACAATGTACCTACGTCTCCTGTGAATTAATTATACGTTCACTTGGGTGAACTCGCTGTTATTTGCTCAAGCATTTTACAAGGAATATTAATTTCCTTAATTTACGAAACATTCGCTTTATTTCTCGGGACTGTCTCTACAGAGTTCTTTACCGTTTATTATTACTGTTACTTTCTTAATTTCTTTCTCGTGACGGTTGCATAATTTTTTTTTCTCCCCTATATTGCCTGCCAGCAGATCGTCGACAAACGCGTCTGAGAGTGGCTTGGGACGAGCCATCCGAGCTCGGAGTAGAATTCATTAAAAGTGTCTGAACTTTTTTCCGCGCATTTTGTGTCAGGTATCATTGTTATTATTTTTTCAATATCCGTCGTATAAAGGAATGGTACCGACAGGTTGTCAGGGGCGCGCCCGGAGGCGAGTTGTCTTCCTTATACTTACAGCCCGTTCCTCGGTCTCGACGATGAGATGGTTATTCTTCAGTGTCAGGGTGATGATGTTTCCGTTCGCATTTTTGCTCGTGTGATTTCCCTGGGATGTGTACTCGGCGGCGTTGCTGGCTGCGACGAGAGCGACTTCCTCCAATACCTCCGTCTCGCATATGTACCTTGGCCCGTCGTGCCCGTTAACCAGCTGAAATCATACCGAAGAAAAAAATATATGAAATATGGGTTAGGTGTAGCATCCTGTGACGTCCTGCAACTCCTCGTCGTCGGCCATGATTCAGCGATTTTGCATAATGAGGAAGAGGGTTTCCACTGGGCCGACCCAAATCACGAATGACGCGACGAACGTGCTTTCCCGTACGTTTTCGCGCCCGCAGCACCGCGACCTTCCGACGAGCCGCAGACACCAATTTCGCCGGCCCGCAGCCCTTCCGGGCCACTTCAAATACGCGAGCGCTGACCGAACCAATCTCTTTTTGGAGTTGACTCGGTGAAATTGGGATCTGCTGAGACCTCGGTTTACCGGACGGAGTAAACCGGGCTGCGAACTGGCAAACATTTTTGTGCTTTTAGGAACTACGCTGTTTATTATAAAGTTGTATTAAAGTAAAAAAATTGTTCGGCTCAAGATAGATTATCTGCGCTGAACTAATACACTGATACACTTTAGTCGCAGACTTGCGTAATTATTTTCTACGTACAATTTTTCATTAAACGTCTATTTAATACCGGAGAGAAGCTGAAATTCTGAAGCCAGCGTCGATTTTACGGAATTACCGTGGATCGGTAGAGTTTGCGCGACTGAATATAGGTATACGAAGAATTTCTCCTGTCGCCCGATCGTCACTGGATTACGGTGGAATTTTAATCGAAAGCGGGGGTGGAAGCGAACACCCAGCGACGGGGACAGAGAGAATCGTTCTCTCGTTTGAGCGACAGCGGAACAGGGTGGAACGGATTTCGAATCCCAATCTATGTGACTCTGGGAAAAACTTGACGCTCGAGGGGTATATACATATACATTTACAGCAGTATTTCCGATATAATTTCAACGGATCGGAGATTAATGGGGTTGCCCATCTATTTCCGATGAGCTGAAGAGAGAAAAAAAAAACTAAAAAATAAAAGAACGCCGAGGCAGCGAACATTAATACTGCAAGTCCGCGTCCCGTTTTCCGGATATATCCCTTCGATTGTAAATTATAAATCTTCGCATTGGCAAAAGTTCAGCGGACTGCCGTGTGTACACAAGAGAACCTCCCGACGCCTCTTCGCTTTTTTTTTTCGCCGCCCATACCGTAAACGAACGAAAGTCTTCGAAAGGCAGGCAGGCGTTGCAGGCGACGAGAATTAAATATTGATCTTGTCGAAATCGAAAGGGGAATATGGCGCTCTCGCTTTCAGCGATAGGACGTGAGAGGATGACGGCGGCACGAGTGCAACGAGCGATAACGATGAACGGTAAGAACGTCGTAGGAAGGAAGCAAAGGCGCAGTTGACTTCTCCATCTGAATCTACTCCAAAATCTACGTGGGCTCTTCTTCGGAACTTCATTTCATGTACGACTATCAATCGGAAATTTAGATTTCCGGAGATTTACCGAAAGTGCGTCACTTCCGGTTTGAAAATTTCATTTTTCGACCGGAAGTGACTCCATACCGGAAATACGTGACTTACGGAAGAAATATTAGATTTTCATACCGGATGCGACTTATTTCCGGTATGACGTCACATCCTGTCGAAAAATGAGATTTCCAGTCTGGCAGTGACGTACTTCAGGCATGATGTCACTTCCGGTTGAAAAATGAATTTTTGAAACCGGAAGTGGCGCACGGAGAAAAATAGTTCTGTTTCTCTAATTAAATGTAGATCGTTAATAATTTACTGTCGTGGAAGCAAAATATTTTGTTGCCGAACAATTTTTTTTCTCCTTGCGTATGTCGAAATGAAAAATTTCGTACACCGGAAACAGGCGTGTGTACATTTCAGATGAAACAGCCGCATAAAAACGTAAGACATTTATTATTAATCTTCCTTCAAGATTATATCATCTCGATGGTATCTTTGTGTGCACCTAAGCAGTGAAAAGTTACGCGGCGCGACGTCTTTTCCTACCGAACTTCCACCGGATGCGTCTGCGCCGCTGCAGCGCCGAGCGTCACCGGCGAGGTAGTCTACCGGAAGTGGATATCCACAATGGAGAAGAGCCTTTTTTGCCCCTCGGAATTTTCTCGCGCATTGTCATATTTTTATCTTCCTCCTTCTAATCTGCCCTCCCGTTTCCACCGCCGGTGCCGGAATGCCACGGATCCATCGAGGCGTACACACGCCGCGGGTGATGGCCTGTGCGTCGCACCCCCCCCCCCCCCCCCCGAGCTTTCTTGTCAAGTCTCTCTCTTTTCCGACGTGAATTCCAGATTGCGCCGGTGTTTCCGACAAGAGTCGGTCTGGCTTCTCGCTGCCAGTGGCAGCTCCGAAGCGTTGGCCGGGAAAATTCATGGAAAAGCATGAAGAACGCCGCTACTGAGAGCAATGCGAGCCGCGTCTCTCGGTGCGAGTACGAGCCGTGGGTGGTTCGAGTTTCTAAAAAAAAAAAAAAATTGAAATAAAATAATAAAAAAGAAAAGTAAGAAAAAATAGCACTTTCCAGCTTTATCGAGGGTGTCCGGGTTTTCTTCGTACCCGCGAATAATGCTGTTTTTATCGGGGGTCCGTTCGATCTCGTCCCCAGTGCGGTATACGTCTCCTCGTACTTCGTACTTTAGCTGGCTCGTGACGTTCCCTCGGGAACCCACCGAACGCTCTCCCGTTTTCCTCGCAGATTTATTGGCCCGTCTTTCCTTGCGGCAGACTGTTCGAACTTTGTATCCGGAATTCTCTCCGGATTCTTGACCGTATCGCATCCCCGAGACTCTCGCTAGAATGTGATGGATTTCTAGCGGCTCGATCGTGACCGCAAGTTTCCGTGATTGCTTGATTGCTCGTGCGAATCGTGGAAAAGTGATCAATCGGTAATGCATTAAGGATGCCGACTTGGCCAACCTGGTCGACCGTATTGGTTCCAACGCGGCCAGAAACAATCTCCCTTCGAGTCCTCGAACGGTAGCTTTCACGCATATAAATCAGTCGGCCGGAAAACGAAATAATTCAGCGGATGAAAGATTAAAGTTTACCGGCTGAGTCGATTCCCCTAATTGCGACGCTAAAACCTCTGTGAATTGCAAAAAAAAAAAAAAAAAAAATCAGCGGACTTTCAACTTTTGAGTACTCGCGAGTAAATTATTGTACAGAGAGTTCTAATGCTCTCCTCGGAGTTTCCTCGATATCGCAGTCTTCCGCCGCTCCGGGGAATCCAGGAACGCGATTCGAAGTCTACTTATCAACGAGCTCAGCGATTGGGACGCCAGCCAACTTCTTGGCCGTACTCTTGTGTAACCGGATAATCAATAAGTCGCCAACGATATCGAAGCAAACCGGGGGGGATTAAGGTGGTTCGAGGACGCGTGTTTCGCTGCGAACGATGAAGAGCGCAGCTGGAGCGAGCGAGCTTTGAGTCGGGGTTGAACACGCGTTTTCGCGACTCTGTTTTCAATTTCATGAGCGCTGCACCTATCCGGATGTCTCTTCGCATCCCGTCCGCCCCGTCCTCGTTCTCCTCCTCGCATTCTATTCGCCGGTGAAAACTCCCACGGTAGCGAAGAAATTGGCAATTTACCCGGAATGTCTTCGCCGTTTCTTTCGCAGTTCGGGCCCCATTTGATACTGTACCGAGCCTGAAAACGCGTCTGTAACTAATGTTGTCCCGGTGCTTCGATATACGTCTAGTCTCGCCGGCTCCGATATCGGATACCACAACGCTGGAACCCGGAAACACTATACCGCCCAACCGGCAAACTCCGTCTTTACTCTTGAGTTCCTGTTCTCGCGCATCCCGGTGTCCTCATGCTTTTTACTCCTCCGAGAAGTTTGACGAAATTTCGTCGATTTTGTTAGACCAATGAAAATAATGTTTAACATTTTTTTCTAATCATTTAATCTTTCAGATTGTTTTCTCGACTTTGCCGTTGACGATTTTCATTGGTGTTGGATTCATTTTTTTTTTTACTCAACGTCGCATCAACCGCTACGGTTGTTAGCGAGGAACCTACTATTTTTTCCTTCAACGGAAACCGTACCACTTCGGAAGTCACTCAGTACTGGTCAAAAAAAACTAGTAAAAGAAAATTTGATTGATAATTGATGAACGGTATTGGAAGTTTTTTTTTACATAAACTGTTTCTGAAATTTGAAATACATGTGATTTGCAATTTTACAATAACATTTTCTATTTTTCGCACCAATTTTTGTATATTTTAACAAATTTTTTTTTACCAAACATCGTATTCCGATTTTAGGAAATGTTTTGTTTACTATGCTTGAGCTTCGTCGCGTCACAATATTTTTCATCAAGGCCTCCCGATACTTTGTTATCGAGGCTAGTGCTCCAGTTACGAGCTCAAAGTGATCAGTGTATTGGATTCATTGTTATCCGAAATGGAGAAGCTTTGCGAGCGCGTGAATTCCACGAGGATCGGAAAGACGGAGGTGTGATCATTGTGCATGCCCGAAGGCAGCCAAGCGTTACCGGTGACTTATCCCTCCGTGTCTTCGGGCCTATTCTCGCATCGGATTTCGCCCTGAGGGCTTTTACGGCGAGCCGTAAAACCCATAGAGCGTGAGCAGGAATAGCGAGTTCCGAGTCCTAATTGACGAACCGGCTGGCAATTTCGTAATCTAAGGTGGATGCCTTCTCGTTACGGTACTCTATTGAGGTCAACGAACCTGTCTGCCGTTTTCGACTTAGATGTTGTGCTCTCGCTCGGCTTCCAGACGAGCTATTCGTATATGTATTTTTTTTTTGTTTTTTTTTTTCTTCATGCAGAATATATTCGTGCGAGCGAATCCAGCCAAACTCGTTGAAAACGGCTTATCCTCTCTTCTAGCAGCTCGGCCGTAACACATCGCCG
Source organism: Amblyteles armatorius (assembly GCA_933228735.2). Lineage (NCBI taxonomy): Eukaryota > Metazoa > Arthropoda > Insecta > Hymenoptera > Ichneumonidae > Amblyteles > Amblyteles armatorius. Next base: position 19,564,761 of record OW121687.1, on the reverse strand, counting down.
GCACATTGCGTCTCAAACGATATGTAATCGTTACACGTGATCCTCCGAGCCCGTCAGCGGTCGAAAAAAAACCGACCGTGTGTATGTCTCGGACAAAAGATCCTCATTTATTTGCCGTGTCTTAACCCCTTCCGCTTCTGGAGCGGGGCATCGGGAGGGAGCGGGGCAAAATGGTCCCGAGTCCTCCGTTCGAGATGAGACATTCCTTTTGTGTCCGCGAAAAAAAAATGAAATATTTTCGTCGTTGACATTATGAACACGGTCGAGGTGGAAGAAAAATATTGGTAGAAGAAATTCGACCGGGGAACCAATAGAGGAAGGAGACAGCAGTGAAAAGACTCAAAGAAATGACTCCGGTCTGTCTTATAGTGTGTATGTCCTATTCCATCCTCGACCTGCCAGAAGAGCCTTGCCAACTACTACAACGAAGTTATCGCATGTAGCTTGTTACAAAGTTTTTCCCGCCGCACGGGATCGATGGACCGGTTATGACCACCTTTTGTCAACTTTTGCCCACAAATCTTCGAAAGAATGAACCTCTAAATACAATCAAGTAAAAAAAAAACAACCAGTGGTTATCCAGTCGATGTTTTTGTTTTTCTGTAAATTGATAAGGGTACTCTCGAATTACCAAAATGGGTACACGAGTAAAAAACAGTTTGAAATAAACAACAGCAATAACAGTAAACAAAAAAAAAAAAAAATGGTCAAAACCGGTAAAGTGACCAAGAGCGGTCCACGTGTCCAGTATCCGAAACATCGACGTCGGTCATTGTCCGCGTTGACCGGATCAGCGAGAATCCCCCTTGATATCCTGTATAGATCGGCCATTAATCACAACTAATTTTTTTAGCCAAAATAGAACAATATTTTATTCCCCTCATGGACTCTCCTTCTCTCGTTCTCCCCGGTTGCGCAACCCTCGAGGTATCGAACGAGAGTCGCTTGTTACGCGTCGCGAGTACCAAACCATCGGCAGCTCGGCAGCATAAAAGTTTGCGAGCTCCGGGCGAGCACGTTCCACTCTAATTACCCGGGTGCTCGACTAGTACAGCTTTCGCGTATCCCCCGAACGTACGTCGAGAAGCGAGCTGGCGAGGATTAATGGCGATTCCTCGTTCGATTCCGCGGCGTTTCCGTCTACGGTCGAAGCCCCTCTTCAGTCTGTGCGTGTGTGTGTGTGTGGACGACGCGCCATTGCGTCGGTACCAGTTAACTGGCCCCACCGTCCGGTACATTTGCAAACAAATTGATACAAATCCTCATCAGGATTCCACTAATTTCCCGGCTATCTTTTCGTGCATCCAAACACCCGAACCGCAGAGCCCGCGGGCTCGTAACTCCTGATGGAAATTCCATCGAGAACGAATCTGGCGGAAAGAGGGAGAGTCGTTCTCCGTCCGGCGGTTATAACGCGTTAGTCGAGAGTTAGAGTTCGTAGAGGGAAACTGAGAGTGCTAGAAGCGTTAGACCGTAGACCACCGTCTAGACGGCTCCCAGACGCTATTAGACGGCCAAGGTTGCCGGCGCGGCATGAAAGATTGCTCGGAGCCGGGGCTTACGCCAAACCGGGCTAGCGGCGGACTTGTCATGCGAATCACGAATAGATTAGAATGGGGGATAGACCAGCATACCTGCTCGGGACCTGCCCTACTGCTACCTGACCTCACCGGATCCGGTTCATACACTCCGCGCGGTACGAGCTGTTGGTAAAAAAATTCCTAGAGCGAATCTCGTCCGATCTACCTGATACCTCACAGATTTTTTTTGCGCCCGAGGGACTTGGAGCGGATATTTTTCCGTAGATTAAAATCAAAATTCATTCTCCAAAACTGACCTTTTTTTCAAACAGCCTTCGCCTGCCTTCGAAACGAGCTGTTCTATCGATTTATTACCGCATCAATTATTCATTCTTTATTTGGAATTAATTGATCTAATTAATTTTGCTGGATAAGCCGCTTCGAACGTTATGCATTATTGATTAATTACGATGTGGTATTTGATTGGATGGTATCGATTGGATTGGATTGGTATGGTGTGTTATGGTACGGTGGCTAGTTGTTTGGGTTTTTTTTTTGAACTTCCCCTGTACGTTGAACAGCGTTGATGGGAGTCTTTTAGGCAGAGAAATGTATTTTTTTCTTAGCTATAATCACGTGAGCTCGATGGCGATCGCGAGCGCGAGCGAGAAGCCGCTGCCAAAGGCTACTGACCCTGACCCAAGGGGCGTTGATCTTGGTCCCGAAACCGTCGTTTCCTCTCCGCCCGGCTAGTTCGCCAGGCGAGCGAGCGAGCTTCGCCACAACGGCAAAGTACGACCACGCCGAGGAGAAGGAAGAAGAATAAGAAACGAAAGAGATGAGCCTTTTCAATGCGCCGCTTCTCTATAATACCCCTTTATCGCTCAGTCTCTCCAGACTCCCGATTGGCTATGCGAATTCGCCAAGGTAAAATAATTGCGTGTCGAATAATTTCTACTGTAATTACGGGGTTTCACTCCTGCCAGAAACGATTTTCCAATTAATTACCGGGTGGAACACGCTGAGACGAAAATACATGCAAAACAGTCGTTAATCACATCCGCTCGAAATTGGAAATTGATTCGGTACGGTGTGTTTGTTCGGTGAGTTCTAATGTTATTATACTCACCGCCGTCGACGGATATTTTCGAGCTGCGATTGTCAATTAATTAACGCGATCCGCGGGCGTTGGCGCGTTTTGCCGTGGTGGTAAATTGAGGGTTCAAAGTGGAGGCAAAATTTGATGGTCGAGCGTCGAAAAATGTTTTTTCAGCGTGTTTCATATTTCGGCCAACACGAATGCGATGAAAATTCATCGCGATACTAATGTGCTTTAACTGACGTGTTTATAACGGAACGTGATACTCGTTTGGATGACAATGGGAGCGAGAACGCGTGACGAATTTAACAACGCACGAGCTCGTTCATCGGAGCTCTATGCGCGGTTATAGCGTTAATTTTTTCCGGTGAAATTAAAAAAAAAATGTTTAAACAAAAAAAGTAGACATCGTTTGCTCGCCCGGAATCTCGGTGAGAATTTCGGTGCATTAGCGACTTTAGCGCCCAACGAGCCGTTTACCATCCGGTAAAACTTTGACAACGTTCCCACACCCGTGCACTCGACTCTCGCTAATTGTATTCGAGTTTTCGCGGTGTGACAGGCAGACCCTACGTACTGCAAGGGGTGAAAAAGTTAACCAACCCCGCGGTAACATACGGCGCGACAATTTACGCTCGGTGTAATCACCGGCGGCGATAGCGGGAGAAAAGGCTCCAGCATTGTACGTATATACGTGTCACACATGTGCTCGGAAAAACTTGCTCCAACTTATCCGACGTTAACGCGGTAATCTGCGGTAAAATTTTTGTCCAACGTTGTTTCCAAACATAATTAGAAATTATGTAAAAAAAATTGAAAGTTAAAATAAAGAAAGTTTCTCTATCGAAAAAAACTATCAGAATAATTTTTTTTTTTTTTTTAACCGCGAATGACAGAAATGAATAATAATTTAAACCAAATGAACATTTATTTGCGTGTGCCAGTCGAATAAATTATTTTTCCTGGGTGAGTGTGACATAAATAAAATTATATAGTATGAAAATATTTGGGACCATACAAATCGGGACAATTTTACAGTGTAGTGTTCTCTGTAAATTGCCGCGGTTGGAATAACGCCGATTGCGAAGCTCATTTGTCATTCTGCTCTTAGGCGAGGGATCGCGTAGGTCTGGTTCTTTTGTCGTGGCCTGTGCAGAAGAATTGCGTTTGTGCGGTGCGATAAAACACCGGAGGTCGCCGCGGTACCGGGCACCCCGTAAAAGGATCGACTAAGACTCATTCCCGTATCTTTGGCCTCTTGGCCCTCTCGTCCTCATCCCACCTTCTGCCTCGCTCGAGCAAACGAAGGCACGGTAGAATCCCACGTAGACGAGTTTTGTCGGTGTCCTATATTTCGGGCCTTTCACCTTTCGCATACTGGTCGTGCACTATAGCGTGCCGAATACACACTATACATCCTCAAAGTGCCCCCAACGCTTCGAGAAGATCGAGGCCCGATCATCGCCTAAGGCCCCGCTGAAATTTTTACGTTTCTTTCCTAACGATAAATATTTCTGGGGAATAGCAAAAAATATCTCTAAAAATACTCGACCACTTCGGTGTCACTTTGGGAACCATTCTCGACGAATATGTAATATTTTCTGGACGTATTTGTATGCAAATTATTTTTCGTAGATATACTCTGAAATTTTATTTTTCACAAAGTCCTTATGGTTTTCATTGTAATCAATGAAACCCGTGAATTTTAATTTTTCAAATGAATTGATGATAAAAAATAATCATATGTAGAGCTCAAGGACACAGATCAATGTGTATAATTATCGTTAGGTACAAAGGTAGTACAAGATGATAACTTTATAAAGGTATAGAGTTTATTTTACTACTACTTTACACATGTGCTGTTTCGAGTGGTTGAATTTTTCTTGGCCCAATTTTTTTTTCCGTACCGCGAAATCGTAAAATTTCAGAAAGCTTATTTCAGACGCGGCAGCGAGAACGGTGTATAAGAGGCGAATAATGTTTGCAGCGATACGCGTACAGTGTACTATGGAACGGCTACGAGCGAGTAGAAAGAGTCGCGCTGGCTGCAGCCAAGTCCGCTCTAATTCGTCCTTGAATCTAATGCAGCTCGCCCGAAGAGCCGGGCTGGTCGTAGACCTCGGTCGTTGCCACTGCGCCGAACGTTTCCCTCCGGCGCCGAAGGCCGCGAAATGCGCCAGCGGACGCGGCTGCAGCTTTGCCAGAGAGTGTGTAACCCACGATACGTGAGTATAGTCGAACGAGAGAGAGAGAGAGAAAAAAAAAAGAAAAACATGTCCGCCTCGTAGTTCGTCGCAAATCTCAAGCACCGTGTGCGTTATATAGATTCTCCGATTATCGAGCCGGAGCTCGACGATAAAAATACACAGATGGATAAGCGAGAAAAAAATCGTTGCCCCTGATGGATTTATTCAAAGTAGATATCGGTGCACATGTACCGCGCCCGATATGAGCGCTTGATGAGATAAGCGGATAGTAGCGAGACGTTAACGATGCACTTGCGAACAACAGAGCGATTCGACGAACAATCGTCTTACAAAAAATTTGCAATAAATAATTTCTTTTTGGAATATTCCACGATCAAAAAAAAAAAAAAAAAAAAAATTACTCGATTAAAAACAATTTTCAAGTTTTTTCCCCAAATGTCAATTAGTCGCTCAGAAAATCGCTGCTTTCAATTCGATCGAGCTTTCGTGCAAAAAAATGTGCGTAGAATCGTGACGAAACTGTGATCCGCGAAACTCTCCGAGGAATTTCGACGGAGTCTCGTCAACCGGCAACTTCGCCTGCCGACGAATTTGTTTGCGCTTCAGTTTGCCTATGCCCGTGGTGTTTGACTGCCGGGCGATTGAGCTCGTCCGCACGCTGCAGGAGCGAGAGGTTCGAGGAGCGGCGACGCTCCTTCTCGAAGCAAACACAGACACACCGACTGCCAATCGGAATTAAACTATTCTAGCGATGTGCTGGTGGCTCGTCTGTGGAACTTCCTGGGGGAGAGGGATAGAGGAAGGGAGATAGCGTGCCCGTATCGCGTCTATCATCGGGTTCGGCTCGCGGTGCGCAGGTCCTTTTGTGCCTCAGCCGCCCGCGAGACTGCGAGAAGTACCGCGACGACAACGCAAACGACAAGTTTTGTTGTGAAACGATGAGAAGAAAAAAAAAAAAAAAGGAACCAAGTTCCTCTTGCCCCGGCCCAGTTTGGATTTCCGCTCTGCCTCCCCTCTCCGAACGGATAGTTTGCCTCAGGTATTCAGCCGCGAGTATGAAGTTCGAAACAGCCCTCGAAACTTCGGCAAAATACCATCCTTTGGCCCAAGCTCGGAAACGTTAGAAGGTTCGGGTTTCGCAAAATTTCCACAGGGTTTCCCCTCGAACTTTGAAACTCTCGCTAAAATAAGTTCGCCGATGTATTTTACATGTGTTTCGATCGACCGGCGGTTGATGAACACTCGGTCGGGCGAAGTCGGTGGAGCTGCATCGAGTTACTCATCCGTCGAGAATTCCGAGGACTGCGAGACTTGTGTTCCTTATGATCTCACTCTATCGGAACGGATTTAGAAAAAAAACTGGTGGAAAATGTTGCGAAAGCGATACACACAATTATGAAATTTTCGACACAAAACGGCCCGATAAATTTAACTGGCAAAAAAATGTGGTAACATCAATGTTTCTTTATGCACTGTACATAATTGGCTGCCGCGCATCTTGCGGCTGGGGAATGAATATTTAGGGACCTCTTCAGAGGCTCTCTTGTGCTTTTCAAACTGAAACTGCTGGAGATTTTTCCCAGAGAAGATAATTGATTTACAGTAAGGTTTATTTTTACTCTTGTTCTGATTTGCTATTTTTTTTTGTTGTTTCATATAATGAAACTTCGTGTAAAAGTGCGGACGACTTTTTGATGCGATCTCTTCCTACGGCCAATAGTATGATTGGCCGATATATCAATATCGCCCTGTAAATGACTTATGCCCATAAATATGCAACTAAATAAACAAATAAAATAGTTTTTTATACATGCATTTTTTGTCGAGTGAAAGCAATGCCGTCACAGTCCAACCAGCAAAATAAAACCTCCAAGGAGGTGCGCGCGCACACTCGAACGTTAAACTAAACAAACGAACGTGTACGCAGCGATAAATCTGTGTACGCTTAAGATGTTTATTTGGTAATTTTCGATCGGCTTGACAGAGCGTCCAGCGAGAATTACGTCATGTGTTTCGACTACGATATTAAGATTATAGTCGCCTAGAAATGTTTTGATTTTTCATTCAACATTTTTTTTTGCTCATCATAACAATAATAATAATTATTGTTGTTTGTATTGTTGTGTAATTTGATTTCTGAAAATGTGGTAGAACAATACAGTCGACGAGTATCGGGTTGCGTGGGAGAGCCGCGCCGTCGAGGCGTCGGCGTTAAATATGTTTATTCCTACGCGCGACTCTCGGTGAACGTTTGACTGTGTTCCCTGTAGACGATGGAACTTTTGCCGAGCCATTGGCACGTAGACATCCAGCAACTCGTTTGTGCTAGTTCAAGGCTAGGCCAGACGGAAGTCTGGCTCTAGTGTGTTTGGAATAACATTAGTGGTGAATGCCTATGGCCCCCTCGCCACACCTCTGGGCAGTCGCACAGCGAAGTCTCTGTGCAAAGAGTTGACGCAGACGGGCGGCGGATGTGGACGGCAGAACCGCTAAAAGGCATCACAGTATTAGACGCGTCTGGGCGGTAACATAGGTTAGTGACACGCCAAGGCCATCCCGTTGTCACAGAAGTTGGTGAGTGGAATAAATTGAGAATCGCTGGAAGCGATAGAGTTTCAGATATGACAATATTATTGCATCAAAAAAATCTTGATAACGAAAATTCACATATCCCGAGCGTGTTTGCAACTGGTGGGGGAAAAAGTCGATTCGCGCACTCGGTATGAAATTATTCGGGTTGTATTCGGGCACACGGCGAAGGGCAACAATTATTTTGTTGTTAATTTCACGACATTCTATATCATCATCGGACGACGAGTGTACATTGCAAAAAATAGTAATAAAAAAATACCGTAAAAATGTTTCGTCGAGGCAACGATAGCACACCAAAAAAATTCCATCGCCGTCCTCCGGCGAGAGCCAGCGAGGCCTCGTAATAAATTCCTCGACAAATAAGCGGGGGATGTATTATTAGGGCAATGCAAAAAGTGTTCATAGATGCAGCGGCGGTAACAGCAGCCGCAGCACCACTATCGATTTGCTCGATTCCAGGTCATCGACTCGCTGCATGCAGGTCACGCGGCCCTCGTGGAAACCACACACGTCTCGAGTTCGTTCTTCTTTTTTCCCCCCTCTCCATCTCTCTTTCTCTCCCACGACACATGGACGTAGTCGATGCTTTCGGAGAAAGGCGGAGTAGCGAGAGATAAGGTGTCGAAACAGGTTCGGAAAATCGCGGGCGCTGCGCTTCGCGGCGGATAAGATATACACGGCGGCGTTGCACGGACCTATAGCGAGTGCACGGTATGCTCGCAGCGAAAAAGGAAGGAAAGGGGTAAGAAGACGGTGCCCGGCGTCTCTCGTGTGCGCAGGCTGAAAGTGGAAAAAGTTCGAGGAGAACGGGAAGTGCCGAGCGGACACTCCGCGTAGCTAGGCGACTCTCGCGTCGTCTGACCCGTGGCGTCCGTATCTACTGGAGCCCGAGGCTCCCGTTATTCCGCGCGGTTTTCTCTCATCTCACCGTATCCGCACTCGTATTGGCAATGATAAAAAAAAATTAAAATCAAGAGAAATATTCGCATCCACGCACCGAGATGCAACTGGGCGTATGTCTATCGGCGAATTATGGAAAAAAATTCACATGCTGCAGTTCGGCAACGGGATATAAAAAATGTTATTTCACCTCTGCTCGTCCAGTTTATATGCACGATGAGGATCTTATATATACTTTGGAAAGTTGTTTGTTTGTCCCAATTTTCAGGAATCCAGGGTCTTCCTCCTAGAGGCCCCGAAGGCCTTGAATATTTTAAGTTCTCCTAGGGACCTCCATCCCAAGTCCTGATAACTATTCCCCTATGAGATCTGGTTCTATCGTGTGGCTCGATTAGCAGCGCTGTGCACTATCGTTGTACGCAAAAAAAAAAAAAAAAAACTCATTCTTTCGACCAGAAATACAACACTTCCGGTCGAAAAATGAGATTGTCAAACCGGAAGTGACGTATTTCCGGTGTGACGTCCCTGCTGGGCCAAAAATAACATACAAAATAGGAAGTGACGTAGTTCCGGTATGACGCAAAACTCGTTTCTCTCAGGGTTGAACAGAAATGCGAAACTTTGCGAGCAACAGTGTCCAAAAAGTCTATTCGAAGCAGACTTAACCTTGCCTAACGTGGAACCATAGCTAACATGGGTCGTCGTCGGCATTAGAAATACTAAAAATGTCAAGGTTGACTGGCAAACGACTGTGTGCGTGTGTCTGTGTTTCCGCTCTAAACGGGAGCAGCATTTGCACTAGACAAATCTCCCACTCCTCGGTTCTCCGACGACCGTCTGCCATCTCTAACGGTTTTACCTCGAGAGTGAAGGTCTCGCGATTTGCTTTAGAAAGGTGATTCATGGAGTGCGCAGTTTCTCGTGTTAGAGCGAGGATCGAGAAGTTCGTACGATTGCGCTCCCCATCGACGAATCAAAGTATCTTGCAGGTGCCTAAGTAGACTTAGGCACGTATAAGATACTTTGATTTGCCTAAGTAGACTTAGAATATAATAGAATAGAATATGTTGTTTGTTTGTCTCGTCTTAAAATCCCCTAAGGACCAAGCAGCACAGACAGACGATACAATTGTAACAATTTTAACAATTCAAACTTAAGTTTGAGTTTGAGTACAAAGATGTCGATGACAGCTTACGTATTAGATGTAGGAAAAGAAAGGTAGATACACGAGAATTTACACGTGTAAGATACTTCGATTCGCCTAAGTATACTTACACAACCTTAAGGTACGTTGATTGGTCGATAGGAGACGCAATCTCACGAAATTATTGATCTTCGCATTCTAACACGAGGAAGTACGCACTCTATGAATCACGTTTCTAAATAAAAACCGGGAGACCTTCACTCTCGAGGTAAAACCGTTAGAGGTGGCAGACGGTCATCGGTGAGCCAAGGAGTGAGAGATTTGTCTAGCGTAAATCCTGCTCACGTTTAGACCAGACAAACGGACACACGCACACAGTCGTTTACCAGTCAGCCTTGACATTCTTTAGCATTTCTAATACCGACGACGATTGCGGTCTCGGGTCGCAGACGGTCAGGTTCCATATTAGGCAAGGTTACGTCTTGCGTTTGAACAGAGTTTTTGGCCACTTTTACTCGCAAAGTTACGCAATCCGGCGCGACCCTGGGAGAAACGAGTTTTGCCTCGCTAACGCGATTTCATTGACGTTTAAATTTTTTTTTTATTAGACACCCGGACGCACGGATCCTCGTGCATTACTCATCTCACAAATCCAACACTGAGCCAATTTATCACCATATTTTTTTTCGAAAACATCGTTGAATCATCGACACATATACGCTTGTGCATAATTTGTAGTCATTAATATGCAAGAGTAAAATAAATTATAAACTAACGGGATTTTTTTTGTTGGATGAATTACATTTTTTAACTTTGCATTGTAATCAGGATAATAATCATGATAACGGGCGAACCCACAACTGCAATCGTGACTTCGAGATTGTTTCGCAATTCTATGTACGTGTACAAAGATTTAGACATAAAGTTACATAAAAATATATATATTTGTACTTGTGCTTGACTAGTTTGAATGAACAGTCTTCCAGACGAAATTGTTTCATTTTCGTCCAACTTAAGCCGAGCCAAATTCCTCAACCTAGATTCCTATCGTGCAACAGCTTCTTTTTTATACATTTATATACGTAAAAATTCACACACGCACATATTGCTATTTTCGTCCGTCGACTGCGAGCTGTATTCGATTGTGGATTGGCAACATTCTGCTTTTAGGTATAATCGTGCTCTCGAGCACGATACACGTTCGGATTCGCACTCTCTTTTCGCCTGACCTAACGGTATCTTCTCCGTCGAAAAAAAAAAAAAAAAAAAAAATCGAAGAATACAACTATTACGATATTGCCTGGCTCGGCTCTGCCTTAAGCAAAACATCCGCGATACGTGCTTGTTTGTCCTTTCGCGCGTATTAACGATCGACCGCAATTTTATAATTTTAGGGCTGTTATTAATTTTATGAATTTAATATCATCGTTCTCTCCCTCCGTGCCTCGACTCCATGCCGTAGCACCGATTTGCGGCCAACAAAGCACCTCAGACCTCCCGTCCGGTAGATCCAGGCTGGCTTACGTGTATTCCACCGCACGTATCCGGCAATATTCATCACGATTGCATTGCACAGAGCACAAAGGACGCAATCGGCTATCAAATTTTTCAAACATTTGGTCGCTTTGCCAATCGATTTCCACTCGCGCGACCTCGATAAACATCGGCATCGACGTTCGGGTCATTAAATTATCTGCAAAGCTTCTTCCTCGTCTCCTCGCTTCCTGGCTCCGGACTTGCGCAGGGAAACGGTGTTCGACGGGCGAGACGGAAGGGCCTAGCCAACATGCGAACTTGACCGAATTTATGGAGCCCCGCTTGAACCCAACCAGTAGCGAGCTGGAGGACGTCTAACCACCTCTATGACCTAGCCATGGCCGGGAAGTCAGCGCTTTCCATCGGCTCATATTCATGAGCCAAGGCAAACAGCGAAGGTCGATTTGCCGGTAGCCTACGACCCGGTTTCGAAACAACGATGCAACTTTTCGCCGATAAGATGATCGATGGATCAAACTTTCGGGAGCACGGCACAGCCGCGTAAAGACAAACACCCGTGCAACGAGTATTACGTTATACCGTTAGTGAATTCCCAAAGTAGTACGAGCGCAGCTCGTGTGCGATGCCGAATCCGACTAAGCGGCAGAATCGCGATTAGCATGCGAAAGGTCGTCGTCGTCGTCGACGACGGCTTCTTAGTCCGTGAGGCATTCGGCGTTACATAAATCCTATGCTGATGTCGCTTCTGAATTAGCACCCGTTACGCCGGCGGAGGAGCCAGTCTCACATTATTAATTTGTGTACCCGATCGCATGGGCCTCGTCGCAGATAAATCGATTTGGAATATGTGACCGAGAGACGATCCGCGACCGGGTCATCGAAATATCGGGGAAGCTAAGGCCCCATACAACGGAATTTTAATGCCTTCTCGCTGGTTTTCGCATTTTTTTTTTTTAAACAGGCCATTATGCCGAGATTCGGAAATCAGGTTTGCCCGGAGCGGAGCGACTGCCGTTAGTGTTTTATATTTTGTCAAGTCGTTACGTGCGATCGCTCGAGTCGTTGGCTTCGAAAACAGCGTATACGTTCTGGCGGAAAGTCGGGAGGTCTTCCGAGCCGTGGACTGCAGCTCACGGATATCCATTCGCGTTTCGCCCGAGTCGCAGCCTTGGCTTCATATTCCCCGGGAGTAACGCAAATGGGTCTATTAAAAACGTTTCGCGCGGGGGCGACACGGAGAGCTACGAGTGAAATGCGAAATGAGAGGGGTTTAGGGAAAGTCCCCGGCACTCCGTCCCGTATGTAAAACGGGAACCGGTGGAGCTTAATTCTGTCACTCCGTAGCTCCCAACGGCAAGGGCAGCTTGGGAATATGTAAATTCGTAGCACCGGAAGCATCTTCCCTCGGTCTTGTTTCTATGAATTTATTCGAGGCCAAAGGTCAGCCGACTATACTCGACTTGACTGCTGTTGTAGCCGTTCGAGCGCTTATCCCACAACCGGTGGAAATACGGAGAGCAAGGGGACACGGTGAATTGTCGTTATTCACTTAGATCGTGTATGTCTTGTATCCGTTTGGAATGCGCACCTTGCGTATGTAATTAGGTGGGGACAATTTCATTCGGACTCGGAACGGTCCTTAATCAAATGACCCTTCGAGGAAGAACATGTTCCTTAATTGTGTCCTGTATAATTCGCGAATTTCCAGCAATTTTCGACTTTCAATTATACATAATCACTTTGTTTTTTATTTAATTTATTTTTAGTTTATTTGATTGAATTTTTCTACTTTCTTTTTCTATTAATATGGGCAATTTTTGAATAATTTCAACGTTACTTGATATTTGTATCTCTAATTTTGTACCGCGCTTCAGCGGACATGTCCCAGGGCGCTCAATAAATATTTCTCTGTCTCTCTCTCTCTCCGTCGCAAATTAACCCGAGTCACCTTGATCAAACGAGGCTGGATCAATCGATCCAAGTGTCCCGTCCCGTGTTCTGCAAACTTGTAAAACGTGTTATACAATTTTAATATCTGATTTGACCGGTCCCGAGCGACAGCGCAATTCCGCATGAGCCTACATCGAAATCTTGTCCGGGAAACAGAGTCCATTGCGGTCGTAAGAGATAATGGCTCTATTTAATTAACGTGCGGGTGGATTACAATTGCGTCGAGTCTAGCAATGAGCGAGCCGGGGTGGGATTCGCCGTTGGTGCAGCCGGTCAAGGCCACCAGGGAGCCGGAGAGGTCGGGCCGCTGCAGCGGACCGCTGCACCGCATCGCCGCAACCAATGGTCTCGGTGGATCGGCTCTGTTAACTGTATTATCACGTATACATACGTACGTGGATAATATTCAAACTAATGTCTCCCGCCAGAGCCACCGGGAGCGTCGCACATCGTCGGGTTTTATTGCCGTTACATGCACATTCGGGAGCAAATGTACGTAGGCATAAGAGGCGTAATCGTCATTCGCGAACGCGTTAGACCGGGACGAGGTGAATTTCACGCGGTATAAGCAATGCACTCTAACGGACTCCGCAGCCCGGGGGAAAGGGAATTTCCCTCTTCCTGTTTGCCTGCGAATCGCTGCCTCCGCCTTCCTGGTCGCATTAAACCGTCCGCGTACTCCCGCACGTTCGCTCGCGGGAACTGCTGGAATTGTCGGTCAAGGTTGCCCGGTTACCGTGGAGAGCTCGTATACTCGTATCGTTCCCGTCGACGGTCCGAAGGACCGGGAATCTCATTACGATTAAATGAAAATTGCGTTTCGCTGATATTACCGTTGGAAGCTTCCGGATGGGGAGGAGGGTTGAACCGTACGGGCTAAGAGGGTCGAAGAGCCTTTTGATTCCGAGGATTCAACTCGGATCGGTGTGGGTAGGGAAGGTGGACAAGGAAAGCTCTTTAACGGCGATAACTTTGGAACTTCTTAATGGTCGGACTTTCCATCGATTTCTCGTAAAATTCGAGTTGCAATTTATGACGATTATAATTTTTTTTTCTTTTTTTTTTCGGAAGGTGATTCATTTCTGTTCTTCGGATACGATTTTCATGCCCCTTTCGATTCAACGGTACGTGCAAGATCTACGAGAAAAATTACCATGGCTCGCACGAATTCTCGGTTGTACGACGAATTTTGCGATATCGGCTCGCGCAGAAATTGCGTACGGCTTGAGTCGATCGGCCGGGGACGTGCATATCAGGGTCAAGCGAATTCGCGAGCGGTGTCAAGTCACACTCAATCGTCGGTCTACCGTGCCGAGACCGAAAGCCGTCGCTATCTTTGTTTCATTTCGATAAATATTTCATGAGAGTGCAAAGCCGGAGGGGTGGGGTGGCCCGGCGATACATTAATAATTTAAGCGATTCGAGCCAGCGAGACGCACCGGAAGAAACGAGGCGCAGACTTGCTAGGGAGGCACTCTAACGCTCGGAGAGGATATAGAGGAGAGCTTTCGCGAAGATTCCTGAATGGCTCGGCTATTTCCTCGCGAAGTGGCATGGGAGCGGGCGGAGCGGGCGCAAGGAACCCGGGAGCGCTTAGCGTCACGAAGGATAATATTTCTTTCTGCAAGGACGTACCTAAGCGAAGAATATACTCGGGCTCATGCATATATATCTTCGACAAAAAGAACAAATAAAACAAAAAATGGAAGTTACGAGCCGGTAGAAAAAAAAGAATTGCGCAAGACCGGTGGAAGCAAAGAAATTTGAGCGGTCGCAAGCTGCCGCGTTCGACAGGACTTTACGAGTGAGTGAGGAATATCCGCGAAATTGTGTTATAGGGAAACTTTTTTTTTCCACTTTTTTTTTCCAACCGACGGTGCGTTCGCATCCTCGCAAAATGTGTCGGCGCACCTGTCAGCCGGAGCATCGCGAGCTCGGGCGATTCGTTAAGAAGCGCTAAAGATTCATGAAATTACGAGGCACTTTTCGGGACGGCGCCGAAGAGTGGGCTGCCGCTGCCGCGTCAGAGATCCTGGAAAAAGTGCGCGGAAAATTGCGAGACATCCACCGGAAAAGGAGGTCCCAGCCGAAGGAAACGACCGCTCGTAAAGTCCCGTCGGTTTACGTGTAACCGGTCGCTCGACGGTTCGCGATCTCCTTTTTTTTTCTCTCTGTTCGCAAATGAAGTTACTCTTTCACTATCCGAGGGCAACGTTTGGCAGCCGACGTTGGCCCGGGAGCTGCACGGCATCATCGAGGGGCACCAGTCGGAAGGAGACATATACGTGCATAAAGCATTAGCGAGGTTCGTGCTGAAGTTTAGTGCCGCAGGATAGAATCGTCGTGAAAGAAAAATTAATAAAAATTTTACAGTCCGACTTCACTGCAGCAAGGCCGATTCATAAATCTCGCACGTTCTTCTTACTGAATCCTAACATCATCGAAGAACTTAAAAATCATCATTTTTTTAAATTAAAAAATTGGTAGCCAAGAGTCAATCTACCGTTGACAAATGTAGACACACCTTGATGCTTAATGTAAAGCTCCAGAAGGGACTTTTTGTACGTTGTCTTCGTCTGTCACTTTCTTGTTGGGGTTTCTTATACGTTCATTGCCCCGGAGTGCCTCAAGGATGGAGTGTATTCATGTCGAAAAGCCGCAGGAATGAGCGAAATGATAGGATTTAGGTTTTCCGCACCCGACGATGCGGAGCGGTCGGGCTCGTTAGGATTTCTGCGAGGAAGTCCAGCTGAGAAGTCCGGCTGGACAAGGGTTACGGAATAGCGGGGTATAAATTGTGCGAAACCCCCATGCACTCTCTCGGGTCTCTCGCCATGCTGCCGATTCCGCGTCTACACCGCTGCAATGCACACACACAGGTGAATGTACGCCTGGTGAAACGAGTTCGCCGAACTCGCGCAAGATTAATGAAGATATTCAAAGTTGCTAAGCGATATCCATCGTGCGGACTTGCGGGTAAGGGATCTTTCGTTACCACCGGAACGTCGAGGAGCATGGCCGAATGGGACCAGTTCGAGTCTCGGGTTCTCTCCTCTCCTCGGCGAAGAGTCGGCCGTTAATCGGCGGGGCAAGTCCATACTTTTTAAAATCTCTCGAAGCAAAAAGTCTCGTATTCAATTAGGAAACACGCTGGAACGGCTGTGGCCTACACCGGACTCGTTAATCAAAGCTTCTCGCAGCTGCATCGTCGGAGGCCAACATTTGACTTCAATTTTGGGACACTCGACGTATAAACGAATTTGAATTTTTCCATCGTCAATCGTCCAATAAGTCCGCCAGACAAACCGATGTTTGTCCTTCAGTTGAGGTAATAATTATTTCGTTACTTTCAATTTTTTGAATAAAATAATAAAATTAATCGAATTTTGTCAGTACTACTGATTAACCGGATAAAAAAAATTATACACAATGAAAAGCCGTTCGTTTCAATTAGAGCTGGGCAAAGAACAAAAAAAAATGCTTCAAGTTCAAAGTACAAAGTATCACAAGTACTTAATGTATCAAGTACTTTTTGTACTTGAAGTATTTCTGGCAAAAAATGACTGGCAAATGAAGAAGTACGATTTTTTTGCACACTTCATCGTGCGCATAGCCGCGAGATAATTGCGCGAGTGGGAAAAAGAACGAAGAAAAGTAGCTTGAACCGTGATAAAAACGAGGCCACTCGTTGCTCGATTATCGTTCTTGCGGAACTTGAATCTAATCGAACTTCAAGGCTAAGCGAAACGCGATGTGATCCGCGGCGGCCGGAGAAATACCGTCCAGGATTTCTTGTAGAAAACACTGTGCGATTCGCTGGCACGCTGTCCCGCGAATATGTTCGCACGTTCGTCGCGAATCGCGAACGTTTCGTAGCGCTGGCTCGATCGAACGGCTTGATCACTGTAATAATATTGACACATGGTGCCTCTTCGCACACGGTGAGCTCCACCCCTGCACATAGCAGAGCTCGCGCCAGTGTCAGTGAAAGATAAGTGACTAATCTCCGTGTCGCGCTAGTGCGAAAAAAAAAGTTGAGTCGCGAGAGGCGGCAAATAATATTTTCTCGGAACGAGCATTCTCCCGTTATCGTTCATGGCCGTCCGTCTGCTAGCCACGCGGCCATAGTGTCGCGATAATTTCTGCACTGTTTCCTGCTTCGATTCTAAAACCAGAATTTCTAGAGCGATAGCGCGCCCTAGATTCGCCGTTCGCGCTACGCGCAGCGTCCGCGCATGAAACTTTGATGCCTGATGTACAAACGATTGACGAAAACATCAAATGAAATGCTCCAAAATATGTGTATTTTTTTCTTACCTGCTAATTTCGCAGCCGACAGCTATTTCATTTAAAAAAAAAAAGAAACTCGAGTCAGAAACTGTAATCATTAAAAAAAACTTTTTTTTCCGGTTTCTCGAGCTTTCGCTGTCCGCCTCCGCCAGCTAGTAGGCAACCGAACGATAGGGTAACGTCCATACATGTCGATCGTGAATCGGGAAAAAATAAGATAAAATTTTACACAGCTGCGTATTTGATAAAATAAAATGAGCATCATTCATCCGCGAACATCGTCGATTCATCAAGGCTGCGCGATGAAAGATTCATATAAAAGAAAATTCGAGGCGTACATAACGGAGGGGCGAAGTTGGGGAGGGGGGGGGGGGGGGGGGGGGGGGGGGTATGTGCCGCGGGTCGTCGTGACCCGGACTCCTCATCGATTGTGGGGTGGAGAGGACGAGTCGAAAAGAAGAGAGACGAATGCCTCTGTGCATCGGCACGGTATTGCTATCCGTGGCCGAAAAAAAAAAGTTCCCGGCAGCGCGCACTGCCGGGCTATTTGCATCGTGAATCGCCGAACGTGCAATGAAATATGACAGGGCTGTAATCACGATTCTCTAGAGCGTGCACATCTCTCCGAGACTCGAGAGAGAAGAAAGGATCGAAGGAGGCGAGCGAGGGGGTTCGAGAAGGAAGAAGAAAAAAAAAAAGGCTCAGAGCCTCGCGGTCCACTGTGTTTTTCGCTTCACGAAGCGCGCAACGCCCTGGTAGGTATACCTTTATCATGTTCATGTTCTTTTGAGCTCTTCCTTCGTTTTATTCTTTCACTCTTTGCTCCTCCCGGGCTCCCCCCCCGAACTCCTCGGGCGCCCCGCTCCTAAGCCCTTGGCCCTCTCGCACTAAGCGTCCCACATCTCGCCGTCCTCGAGCTCCGGACCGCCATATATATATGTATTTTTGTATATATATTTTTTTCAACTTTCGACGGGCTCTACGCCGCCTCGCTGTGGACTTTGCGCAACCGCGTGAGAGCTCCTGCGACCGCGACCCTCCATTTCCGTGATGCCGTTTCCTTCCTGTTCGTTCGAGTGCCAAACTGTTGCGGGATTTGTATAGAGCGGGATTTCAACTCGGATTTTCGATTTGTATCAATGTCGCTTAATAAATTGTTCCTGATTGACTGTCGTACGAGTCTGAAGCTGGAGTCGTTCGATGACCGATTTCAATGGAATAAACCAGACCGTGTGTTTAAAGTACTTGCGGACAGCCTGAGCTCACGTGAGCTCAGAGAGAATTAAGAGAGGAATTGCGAACACTTCTCGTTGAATTAAAAATCTGAAAAAAATCAACCATATGAAAGGTATTGAAAAGATTGATTTCGCATCATAATAATACCAAAATGGTATTAACAATCATATAAATTAACAATCATGTAAATGTTAGTAATAATCTCCAGACATCCTAACTTTTTTTAAAAATGAAAACGCAGTGGGACGAGCGAGCGAGGAGTTTTGCAACTCCCACCGTTGCGGTAGGTGTTAGGTGTTATAAAGAATACCGGCATACCGATCGCCAAATCGCTATCGGCCGAAAGATCTTCGGCGAAAATGCACGCGATTTAAAAATGGGACCGCAGCATGCATAAATTATTCTCGTGCGCTCGACACTGTTGCAGGCGTAACTTCGAGCTGGCCGTTTAGTGCTCGAAGTTATAGAGACCTCGCTCCCTTTGTTCCTCCTTTATTTTCTCAGCGCATGCACAGGGTCGCCTCCGGCGACTTGACTTTTGTCCGAATTATATACTTATGCAATCGACTTGCAAGCCGAGCTAGGGTCGTATCTACCGGTGGGAAGAACTCGAGTGCGTATTTGCCCTCTCACGCGAAACTGCCGCCGGTCGGGAGTCACGAGATGGAAATATCGAAATATCAGAGGTATCAGCGAGAAACATTTTAGACACAATTTATAACAGTCGTCGAAACACCATGCAGAATAGGAGGGGGGACTGGAACCCGAGGCGAAGCAACAGCCATCGCGTACAGTAGACTCTTCGATAAGTTAACGGACCACTATTCTCATGAAAACATACGCCAAATAAAAAAGCTCAAAGTAAAAAATTTTTTTTATAAAAACATTGACCAAGAGTGCAAAAAAAAAATCTTGTTAACTTTACCATTTTATTTTTGTAACCGAACTACGTATATTAAAAAAAAAAATTGTAAAATCGACAAGAAAAGAAACCGACTTCAATGTCCGAAACTCAAAATGTCATAAATATTGTCGGTGAGGAGGATCGACTTTCCCGTTACAATATAATCGGTGAAAAATACGGCTGTGCGTGTACGATTGAATGCACCGAGCGACCAAACGTCAACCGATCGTTCGGGGAATCTCTACCGTACCGTGACGATGAGAATTTTCAATCGACGACAATGGCTTCCAGGGCGTCGAGAAATACGAAATGAAAATATTTCCGGTTCGCGAGAAAGCGGACGAATAATCACGTCGTCGGAAGTCGAAGAAAGAGATACGCCGAGCGTGAATATCGCCCCGGTGAAACGCTGTCTGGGCGACAGGCGGCAAGCCCCGGCTCCAGAAATCATAATTTCCATAACATTATGCCCGGGACCCGTAAAAGAGGGATGAGAAGCGAGAGAACTACGCAGGACCGGTATATACGTACGCACGTATATATGCAAAGATGGAATGCGCGACGCCGAACGATACTTATCGTGTCGCAAATTCTCCGTTGGTGAACAAAACGAAAAAAGGTCTACCCGAAAAAGAAGGATCTCCGGTAGAACGGCGGGGCGCAGCAGCTCTTCGTGTCTCCGGGCTCCTACGATTTTCAACGGGTGTGAGCTCGCCGGTCAGTTTTTTCCTCTCCTCCGGCACGAGAGTAGAGTCGTCCCTTGCCGAGGTGTGCAGCGTCGAAGTCGCTCGGAGACATACCATGCGCAGTGAACTCGCACCCGCGGCCGACACCACGGGAGCGCGAAAAGAAAGAAACGAGAGGACCGAAGAAAAATAAAATGAACCCTCAAGAATAAACCTAAGAAAGATAGATATTACCGAGATGAGAATAAAGTACAGAGAGCGAGGAGGTGTGCAGCGAGTGAGGTAAGAGCGAGGGCAAGCGAAATACGCTGACGGCGCGGTGGTAGGGAACAACTACGGCGAAATAACCGACTATCCGCGAGGATGCCGGCGGTAAATAACTATAATTTCTCTCGCTGGTCCGGGTGAGCATTTTTTTTTTTTTTTCATTTTTTTTTTAGTTTTTTGTTCTTTTCGGGAGTGGGGCGAGCGAGGAAGCGGGAGGTTGCGAGGATCCTTGTTCTCGGCGTTGCATGTTGCTCGTAATGGCGAGAGAGTCCGGTGTATGAGTAGACGTTATGAGTATAAAGACTCGGTATAGCGGAGAGAATATAGGCACGACGACGATGAGAGCAACGAGCGCGAGTCGTCTCGGCTTCGGGGGCTACACGAAGCTGCCGCAGCGGCGACGACGGGGGGAGGGAGAGGAGTTTGTTGCACACAACGCCGAGGCAAGGAAAACGGAGAGGTTTTAGGTCCGCGAGGCTTGACCGGCAGCAGAACCGATCGCGGATGTCGGAGGGAGGGGATGAAAGCGGGCCCTGGCCTCCCTCTCCGCTGGGTGCAACGACCCCTACTTCGGGTCAGCCACCCCGCGGACCCGAACTTACGTACACGCGGACAGATGGACGAATGGACGCAGGAGGAGAGGACAGCCAAAACTCGACTCTGCTATGCTGCCTCCGACCGAGGACCGCGGGCTGGAGCTATGCGAATCCCGATATACGCTGCGACACCAGCGAAGGAGGATGCTCTTGCGTCTTCGCTTCGTGTTTTCGATCCGATGTTAGTCTTACGAGACCCGAAGCCTCGAGCGTGTTTGACACATTTATTATTGATTTTAATATCTTCTCACTACTTAAAAGTTCGTCGGCCACCTTATTAGGATTTTCCGTTCATTTCTATCGATTGCTGACGGAATTATCGAACATTCGATATTTGTATTGTCGTTTTATCCGCACCGGGATTGGTCGATGAAGTATGAGGATTTTTTTTTTTTTTTATAAAAGGAAATGAAATCCATTTTTTTCTTCTCAGTAAGCTTAATCAGCCCATAGATGGGCTGTCGGGAACGTGGGGAGACCAAAGTCGAAAAACGAATTGCAAGGCTGATTATGCAAATCAGGAAAATGAGATCCCGATACGTATCAGGATTATGTGGAACGACATGAATATAGATCTGATTCGAGGCTCGGCGATACACATTGTGTGTATCGATTCGATTCTCCGTTATTCCGGCACGCGGTGCCAGCGACGACCGGATATAGGATTGAACTCTGTCATCCGTGCGAGTTTCCCCGTTTCGATAATCGGTCGATGCTCTCGCGGTTCGTGCACCGCGCATAGAGTCAAGTCTCGCGATGACGAATCCATAAACAGACGCACCACTGGGCGACCGAGGGGGCATCGATCTCCGGGATCTCGATAAGCTCTCGCTACATATGAATTTGATGAACCGAGGTTCGCCTCTGGAGATTCGTCGGCGAACATCCACCCTCCTCTCGGTCCTCGATTAAGCGCTGCATCTCCATCGGGACGGTCGAATCGCGGCGAACGGAAAGAGCCCACGAAAGGACTTCGGCAAAAATGTTATCAGACATTTCCCTCGACCCTTCAAGTACCGGGGACTTTTTGCCGATCGCAAACCACCATGCCTTCTTTTAAGTACAAAAACGAAATGTATGTTCGTAATAAACTTTCTTCTGCATCATCAAAAAAATCAAATAAAATAACACTTCAAGGTACGTCTGTGAATTTTTACAGATTTTTTTTAGCACATCAACTGGTTATTCGAACCGTTCGAAGGTTGCGTCTTTGCAAATTCTGGGTTCTCGCTGAACGAGTAACCGGTGCGTATAGGGTTAATTGTCGCGGCCCATATCGAATAGGCAACCCGGAATTTCGATCGTGCAATAAAGACAACGACAAAAAATTGCAGATGGCGCATTTAAAAAGAGCCATTGCAACATCTCACATCGTTTATCCCTCCCGTCCGCATCGCCAACCGATTTTCTCCAAATTGGACTCTCTCTCCGGTGACTCTATTAAACGCTAAGAGCCTTTCGCGCACGCACGATATCCTCGGCGCAGTTGCACCGAGCAAGGCCATAAAAAGGTGTATATCAGTTTATCGGCATAGCAATAATTTCTCCATGGTAGCGTTATTTTTATTTTTATTCAGCCTCGTCATCGAAACACGTGGGAACGCATAATTTTTGGTAATCTCCTCGCGGAATCGGGCGAGGGTTCGGAGTTTTTCGGTGGCTCCGTTGCGTGTCGAACGGACGCTTGGACGGGCGGTGCGCGTAGATGGACGAGGCGGGCGAGGACGGCGACAACGACGATGGCAAAAATTATTATGACGACGGTACGGGTGGAATAATGTAGGCTCCGTGGTGCCACGCGGATGCCACAGGGCGCCACTCGCGGTATAGAAAGTCACGGCGATGCCTTCTCCCGTCGAGAAAAGAGAAAGAAATACCCCCATGTCGCACGGCGGGGGAAGCGTGTGTGCGTGCGCGAGCTTCGAGACGTGTGCGATTCGGCTCGGGCCAGCGGGCCGCAAAACCGGAGAGAAATCGCATCGGGATATTAGTGGATGTCCAGCGGCGAGCGATCGCTATTCGTCCACAGGCCAAAGTGGCGGGAGGGGTCCACGCTGCGTTGGCTCGCAGTCGAGAGAAAGGTAACGAATACGCTCAACGGAGAATGTAGGAACCGCCGGTACCAGCGACTTGCATTCGGGAAAAACGATTCGCCCGATCGCACGGCCGCGCGAGAGAACAGGAGTACCAAGTAGTTCGAACGATCTTCGGATGAGCCGAGGAAACGCGACGGGGCGAGCGAACGCTCGCTTTTGTTCTTTTCTCTTTGACGTTTTTTCTTCGTTAACTTGAACGAAGAAGCGGGAAAGAGGAGGAGGCGAAGGAAGACGGAGAAACGGCAGGGAAACTGCAGCGGTGTACGGAACAGTGGGGAGCAAAAAAAAAAAAAAAGTTTGTTGCTACCAGTGCAAAGACCCCCGAAAGTCCGAAACTCCATCGCGCCGCCTGCGCCCGGACTCGACAAATAATGCGAGGGGACAGAGTCGTCTCGGCCTGATGCAGCTTCCTCTATACTCCTTCCTATTATGTCCTTACTCCACTTCTTCTTATTCTTCTTCACAAAGGCAAGAACGAAGACACGCCGGATGAGAGAGGGACTCGGGTCTTCGAGTAATTTGCAGGAAAATACTCTCGCTCCTTCGCTCCCTTCCTTCTGGGACTCCCCTTTTTCGCGGCACCCGTGCGAGTAGTCGCGGAGACAAGTGTTCGGACTCTTCTGCCCGTGGAGTTTGCCCGATTCCTCCTGTTCCGCCCAGTTTCGCCAACTCCCGGCAGCAGAGCTGGAATTAACGACCCGTTATCCGAGCGAGACTTCAATCCCGCGAGGACGAAGGGACACTCTCATCGCTGGGTCGTACGAACGCTTTGCTGCTTTTTCTACACCTGTTTATAAAAAATAAAAAATAAATTATTTCGGAATAGATCTGTTGGAAAATGTACGTAATTCATCCCTCGTTGGTCTTGCCGGGAAGTGAGAGGAAGGGGAACTTATTTTTTTCGTCGAATCTCTAATATCGTGGGATGGGCGAGGAGCCTATAACCCCGAACGGTCGAAACGTTTACGTGCTCGCGTTCGCAATAACGTTTGCTATGCAACGACGGGAGCGACGGAATCCACTTATGGCTGCGAGCATGGTTCCTCGCGGTATATGAAAAAAAAAAAAAAAAATGGTAAGACCTCCAGTCGATTAGAGCTTATCTCTATACCCAGTGCCCTCATAGATATTCCTTACTTCCCGCTGTTTCCTTACCCCGACTCTTTCATTTTTCGCCCACCCGCCCTCGGCACGAACGCGGCGAGCAAACTTTGCCTCGCCCGTCTTTTACCCCAATTATGGTAAGAATACACTCGGTACAGCAGTTGCCCTGGATGTAACGTATAAAATAGTAGTAGGGAAAAAGAATAGAAAAAATATAAAAATACGCTGGTGTGTGCACGGAAAATTGCGAATGTGAAAAACAAAAACCGACTCACTCGGTCCAACGGGGGCGGAAACGCGAAAATTGAAAACTTTTCCGAATACACGCCCCTGCGAGCCAAATAACGAACGGAGCTGAGTGTCATACACGCGCGGTACGTGGGCTCCTGTTCTCACTGCTTTTTGTTCTTTTTACACGAAAACGAATTCCAGTTTTCCTTTTTTTTTCTATTTTGTTTTTATTTCCGACATCGATGAGTCACGCATTGTGTGGACCAAACAACTGCTGCGCGCTACGAGTTTTCTTATAAAATGGTCAACGCCGCAGAGAAAAATCCGCGACGTGATCCGATTCACGTGATTTCAGCGCTTATAGAAGATATTGCCAGCGACGACAGCTTGAGAGTCTGAAATTTTGCCCACTATATATAAATATGTACGTATATATTTTTGTCAATTTTGGCAACAGCCTCACGCGCAAACAGAGGGATTATCGCTTTATTTTTCCACCGTTTCTTTTCACCCTCATTCCAACATGTAAATCCAGGAAAATCGTGAGCTAATGAATAGCGGAATAGTCTTGGTTCGCTGATGCTCGGATTGGCTCAATGGCATCGGGCCAGTATTATTTTCGATGCTGAATCGGAATTGTCTCTCTCCTTATATACTTTTTTTTGCTCTTTCACGTTTGTATATATAGCCTGCGTCGAGTGCGGCACGGGCCAACAGCTTTCGAGTTGTGAAGCGCTGCAGTGTCGCATGAATATGCGCGAATGACGACGATAATTCAAGCGGTCAGTGCATTCGCGAGCTTTACGTGACACAGTGGCACGTTAGCTGGCGCGCGTGTATGTGCGTGCCTACGTGAACCCGCCGCGAAATCAATGTGTCGCGTGGTTACATAGTGTCGACTCAGGATGGTATAGCACGGCAGAGCTTTACCGCTCCGCGAGTCGCGGCTCGTCGTCGCTCAAGCTAATCGCGCGAGTGGTCGAGCAGCGTCGAGTACGTCATTGTTAGCTCGAACACAATGCCAACGGCATGAATCGTTTTACTCATCTGATTTGAGGGGGCTTGTGCTGCCATTACCATCGTGCATGGAACGTCAGCGAAACCGAGAGCTAGTCAACAACATTAACATTTCCAAATTACTTGACCAATTTCTAATGCCGTTAATCGCGTTCATCGCGTTAATCGCGCTAATCGCGTTAATCGCGTTATTCGCGTTAATCGCGTAAATGACATTAATAGCGTTGATGGGATTGATGAGATTGATGGGATTGATGGGATTGATGGGATTTATGGGATTGATGGAATTAATGGATCTGATGCAATTAGATTATGCTCATTGGTCCCTCGAGGAACAACAGCAGCTTCGCCTTCATCGAATCCATAACAATCGTCCGGTCACTAAAGTTTTTAGGTAATAACCAAGTAAATTTCGAAACTCTCGCTCGCGAGGGCACAAAACGCCCTCACATTATCTCCTCGAGTACACACATATACGTCCGGGTTGCACGCGATCCTCCATCCCATCGCTCGGATGCGTGAGCTGCAGGCCGAAAGATCCGCAGTAGCTCTCTTCTGATTCAAAATAAGCCACGGTATGTATATCGTATATAATTCACAGCATATTTGCATGACAATTCGTATTTCCATGCAAATGTTACTGCTGACGCGAGTAATTTCGTGCGAGTTACTACCGCCAGACGGTGCAGGGGTTGGATTGTGTATACGCGTAAATGATAGACCGTTTGCGGAAAATAAAGGAGAGATCGCCGGAAGTGTATACAGGCGGAGATGAAAATTACGTTTCTCGCTTTGTTTTACCAATTGCATGACGAACAACGCCATTTGGCGATTCGATTGTTCGATTGTTGTATGTAACATCTCATTGACGCACGCGTGCCGTTGCACGAAGCCAACAGGCCAACCATGAGTGGCGACCAACCGTGATCGATGCAGACTCGCATGTACATCAATCCTTTCCTGATCCAAGCAGCTCTAATCCTGGTTGTAAAAAAAAAAAAAAAAAAAAAACAAACACCAGCTCTGTATCAGACCTGGTACAGATCACCAGTTCTGTACCAGGAAGAAGCGTTTCGCAGGCCAGAGACGTGGGAGACCGCGAAAGGCGAGAGTGGCTGGCCAAGTGCACTCGTCGTGATGCTCGGCGCAAATAGTCGAATCTTCTCGGAAGAGCCGGTCGTTCGCGAACCGGGGAACGAGTAAAGATCGGACGACGACGAGACGCTGGTTTCTCTGTCTCCCGTTCCTCGTCCCTCAGCCTCCCATCGCGGTCTCGCGCTCGGCTCTCTTTTCCTCGCTCGCCGCTGCTGCACCGCGTGGCCTACTTCCTGCGGAGAGACCGATACCGCGCGAGAGTAGGAGCGAAGTTTGCACCAATACGCGAATTAAATGCATCTCTCTCTCGGTCCATCCGCCACGGAGACGAAGCGGGGAGAGGACGCGGCCCGGCTCCGCGAGAGTTCCTCTTAGAGAACGCGAAAGTGCGCGGGCGCGCTTCCCATCGTTACAATCGGCCAAGTGGGCTATCTGTTATTCAGAGTCGGTCGTGTACGGCCTGGATTTACATAGGCGACCGCAGATGCCTCGTCAATTATAATGCATATAAATATATATGTAGATGCATATGTTCTTGTAACACCATTTTCGCTCATTGCCGACCATTATGTCCGAGCAGCAAAGGAGGTTTGTACATTTAACGAAAATTTCTTGTCCACGAAGCTTCACTATTTTTTTTTATTTATTTTTTTCGAGGAAACGGTTTTTAGGAAAAAAAAGTGCACAACTCACCGAGACGCAAAGAATAGAAGAAGAATAGTATAATAAGGGGATAATTATCAGGGCCTGGAATGGAGGTCCCTAGGGGAACTTAATTAGTACGCGATGATTTTTCCTTTTTTTTTTTTGCTTATTCTTCTAGTATCTTGGCTCTTTGTCCCATCGATTGTCTCGAGAATAACGATAATTCTCTGTATTTACGACGAAGCCGGACGATTGAACACAATTGTGGTGAGCAGTTGTCGGGCGGCTGTCCGCGTATTCTTGATATCAGCAAATGTACGGTAATCAAGAAACGGTCTCCTCGTCTCTCTCGCTTCAATGCCTCTTTCGTAGATCTTACAGTCCATAGTCGGAGGAGCATGAATAAATGTATAGCTAATGTGAATATATTAACGTGTTATTTTCACCCGACACCGAGCGAGCATTCGCGAGGCTGGCCGGGTCTCTTTCTCCGGTCGATTCTTTCCTCGTTTGTCGTATCTTTTTGCGCATCTTTTGTCCCTCGAAGAGGAGGCAGCTTGTCTTTACACCCGGCCAAGACGGGCCCGCATTTTTCATTAGGCCCGTTAGGCCATCAGCGTCGGGGACTAGGACCACGCGGGGGTCTGCTTTTGCCGGTGCTGCTGATGGGAGCGGCCGTGCGCCCGCTCTCGGCCTCGTGCTAAATTCGCGTTGCGCTTTCGACGAGCGCTGCGCGCGATTTGACACCGTTCTGTTTCCTGTTTCTTTTTGCTTTTTTGTTTACCTCTTTTTTTTCTCACTCTCTACCGACGATATTTCGTTCAATTCGAAGTGGAACGAACGAAACCTGAAATATACAATCTTGAGTGGTCTCCGAGTTCAGGGGATATAATAAAAAAATCACGGTTCCATAGAATTAACAATAGATAAGATTATAAAAAAATATCTTAAAAATATCTCGTACATACATAAGAGGCCTCGTACGAGGCGTCATAAAAAATTGGAAAAATATTTCATCGTTAAGAGACATTTTGCGAGTCCCTCAACGAGAGTGCCTCGAGAGGTTCACAGTGCAATGGAGAAATATCAATCGAACAATTAACGAGTTTTCCCTCATTCTCCGAGCACGCGTAGTATCGGGCGAGTCGCAACGCCCGCGACCCACGCTGAATCGGCGATGCCGAATTCCATTGTCGAATAAAAAGAAGATAAAACTTTCACGTCGTCGTCGCCGGCTCGCCCGGCCATCGAGCTCGATGAAAACGGAACAATAATATTATTAATTGATCGGGGTCAGCGGAATAGAATAGCGTGAGTTCATACCGATGCATTCGCCGAGTCGAAAGTGAATCGCGTATTAAACGGTACGTATATGCTATGACTATGAGTAAGGTCGGGCATCCGTCAACCGATGATTTGTCACTGACCCACGAGGAATTCGAAACGCATTCGGCGATTTTAATTGCAGATGAGCGATTCGCCAATCGTCCACCTCACCTAAAAAATATATATATACACATACAGATTCATTTTGCGCAACCTCTAACGCGTCTACTGCGTAGATCGGAAAGTTTTTGAATCCATAATTTTTTTTCTTTCTTTCTCAATGAGGCTACGAATGACATTTGCATGCATACGACAGCCAAACATCCAGACCGTAAAGATATTTGCGAAGAATTAATCGCTGTTAGCTTAAAGCATCATAAAATCTACGACTTATCGCTGCACGATTCCCCGAGGTCTCTCGTGATGCAATCGTCAAGCGGAGTGGCTCGTCCAATCTGCATAAGTCGGTGGCAAAATCCTTCGAAATTATTTTTTTAGAATTCCTAGAGTTACACGCTTCCCTCAAGGAAAACGACTAAAAAAGGTAATCAGAGATTGAAACGTAATATCCAAAAAAAAATTTTGTTTGTTTTATCTTACGTTATAGATTAATATATTGAGAAGATTTTGATCATTTTCCGTCGGAGGAGTATTGATCTGCGTCTTCAAGAATTACCTACGATTCGAGAAACCGATGATTTCCTCTGCCGTTTGAGGCAAAAGGCGAGCCTGTTGGAAGAAAAAAAAAAAAAAAACTTGACTCTCGCCTCCGGATCGGAGAGACATTCGCGAAACGGAATAAAGTGGAATTGGGCACACGAGAAGTGTGCAGAGGCGGTTAAGGTCTAAGGCAATTGCAGCAGCAGCAGCATGCAGCCAGCTCGGCACTCTTCTGCGTTTTCTGTACTGGTTCGTGTACCGTGGCCGGGTGCAACGTGGCTTTCGGAGTTCGGTGCTGCCGCTGCTCGCTGCTGTTGCCGCAGACTCTCCGCGAGTTTCGGGGTGGGGCAAGCAGAAGAGGCACAGGCTATCCGTGTGAGCTCGGTGAGCCGCGGCAGCGTTGGCGGCAGCGGTGCAGCCTGCAGCCTGCAGCAGCAGGCCTCTGCACTGTGCAGTGACGCCAGCACAGCATAGGGGCAATAGAGGGCAACGCACCCAGTCAGCCTTGGCATGAATTGAGTCTAGCAATGCGAAAGTGAGTTTTAGCTTGGAACATTCGCGAGCCCCGCGAGGAGAGGCCGAGCAGTTAGAATATTCGTTCGGCTCGTTTTCGACCGTTCGTGTGCGCGAACACGATACGTGCGAAACTCCGCCGCGTTCCTCACGCTACGGAATTATAATCACGATGCAATTTCGATTCTTCTCGAACAAAATTTTGTTTTGTCTCGTTCGATATTATTTTTTTTATCAAATAAACATTTATTTTTGAATAAACGTTTATTTGATAAAAAAAAATGTCGAATGAGAGAAAACAATGAACAATGAATGAATGAGAGAGAACGTCGTTTGCGACGTTCTGCCGGATCTTTGGTAGGCCGGTATTCGAAGAAATCTTACATCGTAGCATGGTTTCAATGTTTTTTTTTTTTAATTCTGCGTCTGTCCGTTCCTGCCCGTTTCCACTCGGAAGTAGGGGAGAGCGGGGCAAAATGGCGCACCGGGGCAAAACGGGATAATGAGACAAAACGCAATTCTCCAATAATTTTGGGATGGTGGCGATGGTGGTACGTGGGGCAAAACGGGTTTGAAAATCCGGATGTGTCGTTGGGACAAAATGGAGCATCAAAAAATTATTGGAAAATTGAGTTTTGCCCTCACTGTCCCGATTTGCCCCGCTGTGCCATTTTACCCCGGTCTCCCCTAGACAAGCCGCTACAGAAGCCGCGGCCGAATACCTCGCTCTAAGTAGATAATTTTTTCCCCTGTAATCCCAATTTCCCTTATTATGCAACTGCCCATCTAACCCTAAATCTCGTTCATCCGGCATATTTTCATAAGCCAGATTTCCGGAAGCTCCCAGCAAGTGCTCGCGCATCGAATCCATCGTTCGCTACGGTAAATTTCCTTGGCACGAAACTAAGCAGATTAGAACCGAGCTCTGCCGTTCCCCGCGATAGTCGGCGGCGTTTCGTGTAACTCGCCTTATGTAACGGCCGCGGGGCCGATGTGTAACGGAGAGCTGGATTAAATCCGCAGTATCTCGAGAACGATGGTTAGGTGGGGAAAACAATTTTCGTTGGCAACATTGCAGCAGCGCGACGGAGTCGGGGATCGTCGAGCCGGAGGCTTCCGCCGCGCATCTCGTGGGTATTATTTGCAAACGAGAAGATTAACGAGTGCAATGGAATCGAGGCGACCGAGGGCTTTGCCACTTTGTTTATACGAGAGAGCGTTGCCAACGAGCTAGCCGGCATCAACCGCCGCAGCGAATTCTGCCGATATGGCCCAGAGACGAGATCTTCCCCTCCCTCCGTGTGATCGATTTGAAATTCCCTCGGGTGATTCGAACTCTCTATCGTCGATGCATCGACGAGCCGGATGGTATTGCTTTACTCCCTCTAGCCGCTGTGTGCCGTCGAAACTTCATCGTCCTCGGTTGGTGGTAACCTTTACACACTCGCACCTCGAACACTCCCCGAGGGGAATAATTCGGAAGACCTGGAAGTCGCTGGGCTTCTTATCTCCCCGAATCTTGGCACTCGGCGCGGCTACCGCTGCTCGCTTCGAGGAAGTCTTATTGATCTCGAAGAGTAAAAATAAAAATACAAATACAAATGAAAAAATAAATAAAACGATAAATATAATAGATCGTATATCGCGTTTCTCGAGTCGGAAACAACTCTCCGTCTCTCTCGGGTTTTGATATACTTCCGTAATACGCCGTAATCTTTGTGAATTATCTGTTTCCTCGAATAAACGAAAGATTTTTCGAGCTCTCGCAGAGCCGCGCCGTTGCCCCGAGGTACGGTCGACTTTGCACGGGATGTTTGCCCGTTGGCGCACATAGAAGGGTTAAATGATTGCATTATAATTCTTTTTTTTTTGCACGTTATTTTGAAATTCCCGGAAATTACGATTTACAAACTAATTTCGCGAAAAGCTGCAGGGGCTTACTTATGAAAGTCAAGTAGTGCAATATTTCATGGATTCAAAGGCCGTACGCCACTTCCGCGCGAGGCATGTGCTGTACAAAGGAGGTGGAGGGGCTCTTCAGGAGTCAATTTTATTCATTGGATCCACGTCAATCTGCCGGGAGCGCCGGAAAAATGAATAGATGATAAAAATATTTATCTCACAGGCCGCACGGTCGAGTCCGCGCGCTCTCTTATCGAGAAGAGTGGACATAGTTCGCCCGAAAAAAAATCGAGCCAAGAAATAAATATACAAAAACGAGAATGGAAAAAAAAACACACACAAAAAAAATTCTCAAAACGAATGCTCGAGGCGACGGGGTACCGACGTTTTATGGCGTCGGTGGTTGGCTGCGGGTACAATTTACGAAGCATGCAACCGCGTTCTACAGTGTCTGCCGGGTCGGGCACATAGAGCAGTGAGAGGCTAGTAACCGGGGAGTCCGGCGTGGACGCATGCAACCGGCTCTCGGCAAGAGATCGTTCTCACTCGCTCTTTTGGCCGGCGAGAGACGGCGAGTCGCGACGGCGCGCGATGCGAAACTGCATCGGGCTCGCGGTGCGCAAAAAGGCGCGAGGGGAGAGGAGCGAGGGTACCGTAGGCCTTCCGGCCGTTGCGGGACGGAGCGAGACGGAGGGCGGCGCGGTTTTCGGAGAGGAACGAGGACGCCGTCGAGTTTCTGCCGGCCGGATAGGGGAGCGAGAGAAGCGCAGCGAGAAACGCACTCGCGAAAGCGAGACGGGGATTAATCCCGCGGTAGCTCCTCGCCGCGGTGGGGTTGACGGTAAACGTACGAGAGAAACTGGAAGGGTGGACGAGGGGAGGTGAGGCGAAGCGCGATCGCCCGTCGAACGGTGGGGGAAACATTCTGGCTTTTGAAAAAACCACGAAGCTTTAAGAAGGCGCGCTGTGCCCCCCACTACCGCGAGTACGAGCGACGCGGTCTTCTAGCCTCGACATAGACCAAGTGTTCCAAGTGTTCTAACGGAGTTCTAACGACCGTCGGAACCTTTGCGTAGTCGGCAGGGAAAACTATCGCCGCGACACTGAGTACACAGTCGATATCGTGAAAAATCGAAAGAGAAGCCAATTTCCGCGCTCATACAGCTCTCGTTTCTCATCCTCCTCAATGGTGTTCGTCTATTGTATTTTATTTTTTTTATTTTTTTACCGGTCTTTTTACTTTTCTGTCGTACAGTTTCTTTCGATTCTGTCTGCGGACTCTCGTTCCCGCACACATTTTTCCGTCTATCTTTCTGTCCTCGTTTCTTCTACTTCATCGTCTTCGATATCCTCGATTCGAATCTGAAAAGTGTACGCTCGTTCTCTCCCGTCGAGTCTTCGCCGCAACGATTTTTGGGAAATCCCTATCGGCCGCCTAGTTCTGGGTGGTACTCCGACATTTATTTGAACGTTTCTTGGTTTTACTTTTTCTTTTTTCTTTTTTTTTTTTGCTCCCTATCTTCTTTTCCCAATTGCTTTCGCGGAGCAAGCCAACCGGCTATTCGGCTCCGAATCTTCTCCCTCGTCGGTCCCAGCGAGACAACTCTTGCACCGCGATAGACGGCTGTTCCACTTACGAGAACGCACACAGTCACGTCGTAAGTTTGTTCGCGGGTAATTTCTTTTTTCTCGTTTTTTTTTTTTTTTCTTCAACGTTCCTGCTTGCTCATCTCGATCCGGCGCTTCTGAAGCCGCTCGCGCGACGCTCCGGTGTAACGGCGTGCAGAGTCAACGGCGAGAGCGTTAAAATTTGTTCCGTGTGTCATGTACGACGATGATCGATCGATCAATTTCGCGAGGGAATATCGTTTGCTTCGCATCGATCGGCGAACGATTTCGTTGCTCGAGCGAGAAATTTCCGAATCGCTCGTGGCGACGACGTGACGCGTTAATCGTCCGGTATTCGCTCGTGAAAATCAGTTTTTGTGTAAACTTTCTATCGCTGTATCCTGAACGCGAGGCGTTTCAGGCGATAAATAAAATTGCTCGTAAAATATCGACGAGTGCGTAAGGAGTAAGACTTCTCTGCGGGCGCAGTTGGAGCCGGGCATCGAAAGTGTGCTGCGAGTGAATCATTAATTACGACGACGAAGAAAATCTCTTTCGCATGGATATACATATATATATATTTAGGACGGCATACCGGATGCACCGGCATAGGATGCAACTCCGCTCGGAGGCGGGCGAGGATCCTGGTAAGATCCGAAAGTTTTGGGCCTCGACAGGCTTTCGCCATTCCCAATGAGAGGTGTTATCGAGACCGCGAGGGCCCAAGCTTATTCCTGCGTCGGGAATCACTCGCGCGGTAACTCGTTAGTGGGTCCCTCGATATACAGAAAAAAAGAGAACAAAAATTTTTTTGAGTCGGGCATCGAACCTATTTATTTTTCTCAGTGTAGAGCGAGTTTTTGGAACTGAAGCAAATCCGCTTTCACAAAGTTCTCAGCCGGGGGTTTTCGGGAGGAGTCAAATTCCGAAATTTTAATTTTTTGGTCTGGGGCAAATCCTCTCTCACAAAGTTCTCTGCTGGGGCTTTTCTTTGGGGGCCAAATTCCGAAATCTCAATTTCCGAAAATTTCATAGCGAGCTGATAAGCCCAGGAAGCTCTGCTCATCGATTATCGATCGAATAAATAATTCAACGAAGTTAAGGAATTCGACTGCCAACCACGAGAAACTTCGGTGCTTTCGCAAAGTAAATTTGTTCTAATCCAAGCTCCAGAATATTCTTCGATAAAGAGCTAAACCCACCGTATGCGATATTCGATCGGAAGTTCCGAGCTCTCGATAACGAGGGAGCTTAATAATTCAATCGAACCGTAGTGGTCGATGTTAAAGCGAAGGCGAAGGAATTAGTGAGAATTCGTCGAGAACAAGGTTTATCGGACCTGCTGCCAGGGGTTTGCATGAGACCGTGCAACTGACTCAGTAGGGCAGGGAAAAGTCATAATAATCCCCCAGGAGCGATAGCAGCGAGATTTCATAAAGATAATGTATGTGCATATATATATGTTTATGAATAAGGTTTTACAGTATGTACATTCGGTCCCCACATGAACCCCTTCATAAACATATATTTAAATTTATATATACACACACATATATAGAACATGTATAACACGCCTCTTATATTTTCTGTATAACGCGTCGCGCAGATACGCAGTGCAATAAGAATTGTCACACATCCGGTTTGGCCGGAGTGTCAAAGACGCGCGATATCGAGGAACACCCGTTTCTGAATCTCTTTCGATCGCGATTGAAACCCTCCGAGCTGTTCGGTACACGTTACTTGTGTCATAAAAAAGAAACGAACGGCGCCAGGATATCGGCACATTGCACCTTGCACACGGAGTACCACAGGATATCGATACATCCTTTGTATCATAGATCATCGATCCGTCACACGATAGCGCAAAGGAATCAGTGCATTGACGTTGTAACATGACGTTGTGTCTCGTTGAAGTCGTCGTCGATGCTGTAACAATAAAAGCTCAGAGGTATGTTCGTTTCGTATCGAGCTTGCCAGCAGACGGGAAAGCGAAAAACCCGAGGCATTTTTTGCCGGGATACCCTATAACTTGCGACGGCTCTCTCGTCGCCGGAAACACGCTCGATTTAAACTGGGCGCTCGGTGGTTTGTCCCTGTCATCTTTTTATACTTGATACTTTTTTTGTGTGTATTTGTCATTATTACGGTTGTTGGAATTCGGCTGCTCGAAAATATCGAGGGGTATCGTCGATTTATTCGTACGCCAATGGCCACTGCAGAATGCCTGAATTCGGAAACTATGAAGAGCCTCAGTGACGCTGAAATTTTTTTTTCAATATTTTTTTTTTGCGATTTCCAATGGCAGTCGTATTCGGCGAGAAATGATAGATCGAAATGGGCTGGCGGGAATGTTTTTATAATTTTTTTTTTAGGGGCTTGTAAATTGACAACAAAAAATTGAAGATTACACCTTTATGATTTTTTAAAAAACTTTTTCCCGGAAAGAGCGGATATTATTAATAATGACAAACGTTAATTATCCCGATCGCTGTCAAACCGAATTAATATCGTGTGTCTTACCGTAAAGTCTGCTACATATTCGTTACAATATAATAATAGAAACAGAATCTCATGCTACTCGTCTAGTATCGGTAATGCGAGCATCTACTCGAAAAGAACTTGCAATTGGTACTTAAAATCATAAAAAAACGTACTTGAAGTACTAACAAGTTCTTTTGTACTTCAAGTACCCTCCAGCTCTGGTTTATAAAAGTTTTCTATACGTCCGATGTGTCTTGGATTTTCTTTAAAAAGTAGTAGTAAAGAAAGTTTAGTTTTCTTTGAAAGTATCGTTTTCGGCCGTTAGCAGCCCGGGTATGTTTCGCACGAGTTTCCGAACCGCATGCGCCGATCTCGTGTGACACATTGCAGATGCACACGAGCTCGTGCACACATGCACTCGACGATGTGGCATGTCCTCCGCATCGCTACATCGGGGTGCCGTCGCGTATGTACACCGTCGAAGATCGTGTAGCCCGAGCCGCGCGACGTTCCGCACCTTCCTCTGTTGCACCGCGCACTCGTGCGGTTTTACTCGTCGCGAGCGACGATGTAATCGCGCCGAGAACGATCCGCGGGTCGGGGAAAGGTGCGAGATACACGACTTTCTCGCGGACATGGAGACGCAAGGAGAGTCGTCGTCCCTCGCAGCGAGATCGGTCTAGAACAACCGGCGCCAGACGCTGGATCGGCGTGCAACGCAGCTTTCGTACGCATATCTCTCTTTCGGCCATCTGAAATAAAATCTTGATATCCCATCACAAAAAGTCTACAAATGTCGATAAAAAACGAATCTTTAACCCACGTTTGGGGTAGAAAATCACCCCAGACGATATTTAAAAAATGCGATTTTTACCAATTTTCGTTACATAAAATCCTATTTACTGCTCATACGACCCATGTACGTGGAAGAAACGCGATGGTGGATATTTATGCCAGTCACGAATTAGAGGGTAGATAGAATCGATAAAAAATCTTATCATTCGGTTCGACGCCCGAAGAATCTTTCCGAAGCTTCCGGTACGAATTTGGCGCTCTTCGGGTGCGAGAAACGAAAGTCAATAATCGTGTGCGGCAAATTAATTGGGCGTTCTTCGAAGGGTGGAAAAGGGTAGGGTCTGTCGGGCGTCCATTTTTTTTTCTTTTTCGTTCCTCTGTGTTCCATTTATCACGATCCCGCGCCCGTCTCGTCTTGGCAAAGAAGCTACGCGCCGATGTTTCTGTCTTATACGCTACGTGACTTCGTCTATCAGAGCTGGGAACGAAGGGAGAGGGCGGACGCGGGGTCCAGGGAAGAAAAAGGAATTCGGTGTGTCTGCAACGGCAGCAACGCCCAGACACTCCGGGGGAAAATACCGACCGTAATACCCAGCGTGAAAACACACCGATGTTTCGACGTATATACGGCATACGTATAGAGAGATGCGATGGAAGAGGTATCTTCTTTGCCGTTCCTCCGCCCGGCGCATCCGATAAAGCCCGACGCAAGGGGTAGAAAGGTTATGCCAGCTGCTAGACGCGTACGAATTCGCCGGGGCGAAAAGTGTTATTCTATGCAAAATACCCGACTCTCTCCTCGGCAGTCTCGCTGGAAAACGACGCGCCCGACCGCGGATTCGGCGACACGGAAGCGCACGGAAATTCGCGAGGAGACATTTTTTTCGTTTTCGATTCGTTTGATATCTCGACGGGGATCACCTGCGAATTGCAAAATTTTCTTGGTATCCCTTCCGAGCGATGCCATCCCGCGGCATCCCTTTCGAGCGATGCCGTCCTGTGATATCTCTCGTAGGAACGTCACGAACGACGAGTGGAATTTAAAAAAAAGGAAATGAAAATAATCAAAGTTTGTGAGGCAAATAACGTGAATATTGCCCAGTCCGATTGAACTCCGCCTAAAAACGATGATGTATGAACCGAGCTATACTCATAAATTTTACCCGATACACTGTAAAAAAATGTTGTTTGAAAATTAATGAACAGTATTGGAAGCTTTTTTACGTAAACCGTTTCTGAAATTTCCAACACATGTGCGTTGCAATTTTACAGTAAAATTTGTATTTTCCATTAACATTTTTGTAAATTTCAAGTAAAAGACTAGTAATTTTAATATCTGTTTTTTTTTTATTTTACAAAGCAAGGTACATCAATGTTTAATTAATATGTGTAATGTTAGCAAATTTCAAGTTTCGGTACATTAAATTTACTATTTATTTTTACAGTGTACAGATTTGTCTGAAAGTTGCGTCGTTATGTGGCAACCATTTCGCCGATAAATTAACTCCCTGTCGCTATCTCGCCGTTGCGAATTCACCTTACGTATGCGAAAACACGTAGACATTTCCACCGGCACGAGTGCGGAGAATGTATTTTGAGAAGGGTTGAATACGTGGGAGTAAAATGAGCGGGAAAGGGAGTATACCTGTATTTTCAATATATCCTCGATGGGGAACGATGAGTTATGTAGAGATACGAAGCCGTCGGAAGGGGGGGGGGTCTAAGTTCAACAGCAACACCAGCAATGCATACATCCAAGGGAAGCGTGAACGCTCGAGCTTTAAAGTGTAAGAGGTATAGATTGTAAAATGCGAAAGCACCGTGGGCTTCTAGCCGTCGAGAAGGATCGAGTGCACAGCAAAGAAGCGCACCTCTTTCGCCGGTCCTTTTATACAATATGTATGTGTGAGGTGCCTAAAGACTTCGCCAACTCTGTATTACCTTTATCGTGGCTGGGAATGTATGGACAAGAATGGAAAAACGCTCTGCCGTGGGTAT
Organism: Amblyteles armatorius; assembly: GCA_933228735.2. Taxonomy (NCBI): domain Eukaryota; kingdom Metazoa; phylum Arthropoda; class Insecta; order Hymenoptera; family Ichneumonidae; genus Amblyteles; species Amblyteles armatorius. Next base: position 19,526,402 of record OW121687.1, on the reverse strand, counting down.
AAAACATTTACGCCGGGGGGATAAGGTCCTCCCGACAGAATTCTGCGTGCTTCTTATTCTCCTGCCTCGGCCATTCTATCGGTTATCTATGGTACGTACCCTCGTAAAGTAACACCGATCTCATTCACGTCAAATGCTTTTTTTTTTTACTACTTTAGCATCGTCCACTTTTTTGGCCTGGTGTGTTTAGCCCAGGGCTGCTGTCAGGTGTCTGGTCTGGAGCTTATACGTGGTCGAGGGAAGAACGATGGGGAGCTACGGTACTTTTTGTAATGTTGACCGGTAATAAACCGCAAGATCTTACAGTCAGACATTCCATTCTATGAGCAAAATTTTCTAATGGTTGATTTTTAGCTCTCGCAATGTAAATTTGTCAAAGACACTGAGTGTCTGTGACAACTGTTAAAGAATTAACAGACTGTATGTAGATTCGGGTTTAATTAAAATATGCATTATTCGTGAAACGGCGGAAGAAGAGCGCCGTGTCGAAACCGGGTCCCTTATCTTCGACGTCCTCTCGCCTTCGAGGACCACGGGCTCGGATGTGAATCTGACATTGAATATGGAATTCTCACGGGAGTTCCGCTGCAGTTCTCGCCAAATCTACCACCGACGTTTCGGGCGTTCGGATTACCACGGCCTTGTCTCCGAGGCGAGATTGTCTGACGCCATCGCTCCGAAATCTTGTCACAAACGTGGCAGACGCGCACGAGATGAGACTGTATTACTATTAACCCCTCGACCTCGGGCATTCGGGGGAGCGAGATAGCGCGAATCCATTTGATATTACGTATTCCATTCGCGTGCGTTACGCGGAGCGCCTCTACCTCCCCGGCACGCTCTGCCTCTGGGATGTTGGTCCTCGTATACATGTGTCGCACGAGTCTCTCGCCATTCTCGTGTATCCACGCACACCACCTCGAAACCTCGGCTCGTGTGCATGCGTGTGTTCCCTTGCACGCTCTCTCCACTACTGCGCAGCTCAACGAGCGCGTGTCGAAAACAGAAATCGGTCTGGTCCATCCCGAGAGATACCCTCGAACCACGACGCAGCACGAACGCCTCCGCGAATTGATTATTTCGTGTGATTGAAAAACGAAAAATAGTTACAGAACCTCCCACTTTTTCGAGCTCGCGACTCTTATCCGATGTCCCAAAATAAATTTCCAACTACTCAGTTTCGGTTTCAAAATTGCTTTTTTTTGTGCGAACGCGACGTATTTCCGATATGGCGTCGCTTACAGTCGAAAAATTTGATTCTCAAACCGGAAGTTACACATATCCGATAAATCTCCGGAATCTTAATTTCCGATCGGGATCTGGGATGAAAAATCAATCGCGAGGGGTTTCTTATTAAATTGTATTTTTTGAAAAAAAAAAAATACGCCATGATGTTTTTCGTCCAAAATCTTTGACGAGGTTCTTCGTTCCAATTTCTCGGGCACTCGGTATCTTGGGACGGTTCGTACCCGTAATATACTTGATCGTTGATAGAGAGTCTCGTGTCGCAGCGCAGCTGCCGTCGTCGATTCTACGGTAATGTCTTGAGTGCCCGAAGTACCCGGTGTATATGTGCGTCGTCGTTGAGACCGCGTCAATGTCAAGGTGCGACATTGTGTGCAATCGTGTAAGGAGGCACCAAGAATTACGCAGCGCCTCGCGTGCAAGTACTTATCGCACCAGCTGCTCCCACGTACGTATTGCAGTTACATCGTCATAGTCGTCTGATTAGGGCCTACTCGGGATGTGGCAGGTTGGGATGAGCAGGATGTACGGAGATAAGCTAACGCGGTTCCTGCATTAGCCGCTCACGTTGGCCGGCACAAGTCGTGGACCACCCGAATCCATCCCGGTGTTCTGTCATTAACCGTCGGAAATCCCGGTATTCCGAAGATCGCTGCGATTTCGAGTTTCACCACCGAAACTTTGATCTCCCTTCCGGCATGTTCCACCGGAACCAACGACAGCATTTCCGTCGATAAACGTCGGTACATAAAATCGGTTTGATCGGTACATAAAATTCGTTTTTTTTTTTTTTTTTTTTTTTCCATAATCCTTGAACATCAATTGAACGAGTTTGCGATGTAAATCGGTGCGATATAAAATAATCAAGATCGGTCGGAAGGATCGCACGGTTATTTTCCAGCGGTGATCGACCTCGATCGCGGCATCGATTCTGGATACAGCATGAACCAACAATTTGAGCCAATTACCGAACAGATAGAGGCTGGCGGTACGGTGGACAATGAAATCCGCGAATGCATTGTCTCTCGTGCGGAGCGTCGCATCAAAGGGTTATACGGGGTCGCGTGGGAAAGCCCCCATGTTGAAGGCATTGATCGTCGAAACGACGCATTGCTGATATCGCCGAGATATCAGCTGCAGATATGCCTATGGATATTCCTGCGCTTCCCGGATAGATGCACCCTGCGTTTGACCGCGGCTTCCAAGCAGTCGAGCTTTCATAGTTAAGATTCACTCAACCGAATTTGGGGAGGTCCCATTTCAACCCCGTCGTTTGATCTATCGCGAGCCGTAGGCGCGCAGCTGTTCGACCGAACAGCTCGAACTATACACCGAATTGGATAACTGATTGTTATTATTATAATTGTCCATTATTGTTACTGTTTTTTTTGTATCCGCGAAATCGAATCTTCTATTCTTTATATTAATTGTGTTACTGAATTTAACGTGTTTCGTTGATGAATTAATAATTGAATAAACAAATAGCGTGCGAATCGTTGGTTTTCATTGGTGCAAAAATAAATTGCTTCCGCAATTTTGTTTTGTTTCGTTTTCCCGAACCCACTTTTCAGGTGAACAAAAAAAAGTTGGTGGTAATGGATTCGTGTACGCAGAAGCAATCGATGCAGCGAATCGACTCCGTGAATTTCGCACATGAGCAAATTTGTACGCAGAGTCAACGCAACGCATAGTCATCGATCTTCGTGGGTTCCGGCTACCTCCGGTATTTCCGGTGTAGGTGAGCGAACAGCGAGCGGAGTTTACTGGATCGCTCGGGTCCAGCTTCGTATGCCCCGTGTACATACATGTACTATGTGTGTGTGTGTGTGCACGTTCAATAAGCTCCCAGTGCTCGGTTCCTCCCGCGGCCAGACATTTCGGGGTAAAATCAAGCGCTCAACGCCCACCGGCAAATTTACGCAATGCCCGCGAATTTAACATAACCGAGCGCGAACTGATAACTATTCATGTCTCTGCTATCCGTTATATAATCGCAATTATCGCGCGTAACAAGTAGCCCGAGCCGCATCGGCGATCTTGGAGCAAAGCTCTTCATCCGCAAACGTGTCGGCGCGCCGAAGCAATACGTGTTCATGGGAGAAGCACTTCGTTCCTCGGGCGTTCGACTCTACCCTCCGAATGATAAACCCGGAACTCGCGGATTACGCCCTATAACTTAGGCAAAATTTCGAGCCGCAAGTGAGAATTCCGTTTATAAAGGGAAGCGTTTCCAGAAATCTCCACGTCCATACCGGATTCCAGGAAAGCGAAATTAGAAGTCGAAAACAAGAGTTCCACGAATCTCCAAAGAGAGCGTGCAAAGTAGCTCACCGGTCGAGCCGCTGGTGAGAATCCAATTTCAAAAGTAAAGGGTTTCCAGAAATCACCCCATCAACCCGCGATTCCAGGATAGGAAAATTAATATTCGAAAACGAGAGTTCAACAAATCTTCAAAGAGAGTAAGTGTAAAGCAGTGAAAAAGTAGTAGTACTGAAAAAGTGTAAAGCAGATCACCGGTTGAGCTGCCGGTGAGAATTCAAGTCCAAAAGCGAAGCGTTTCCAGAAATCACCCCGTCAACAAGCGATTCCAGGATAGCAAAATTAGTATTCGCAAACAAGAGTTTCGCGAATCTCCAAAGATAGAGAGAGAGATTGAAAAGTAGGTCACTGGTTGAGTTGCGGGTGAGAATCCAATTTCAAAAGCGAAGGGTTTCGCGAAATCACCCCATCAACCCGCGATTCCAGGATAGTAAAATTAGTATTCGAAAATTAGTGTTCACGAATCTCCGAAGAGAGAGTGGAAAGTAGCTCACCGGAAATAGACCTCGCGGACGGGGTGGGGGGTGAAGTCCAAGAAGAAAGATGTAGCGCAAATTGGCGTCGTTTGGAGGAGAAGTGGAGCGTGGATCGAAATAAGAAGGAGGATGAGAAAGATAGTTGGGAACAAACGAAAGAGAGTCCCGCAACGAATGGTCGACGAGCCGCAGAGAGACCCGTTGTTTCGTCGAGGCCTTAACAATAAAAGTCTGTCGGGGCGATGGCGCGGCGGGGTGGACTGGGGGAGTGGGGGGGGGGGGGGGGGGGAGGCTACTGCTCGAGGCGTCGTTAGAGAATGTAATTTTGATTTTAATTGCCATGCACTTCTCCCGGCCCCTCCCGATCGGGGCGAACACAATGATGAGCGTCGTTGCTCGCCACGGTCGAAACTTTCGCTCGGCTTATTCTCTCCTGTCGGGACGCTGCGGAATCTGCTTTGCAGTGAGACTCGTTTCAATCGTTCGAACGCTAGAGCAATCGTCGGACGACGAGACGGCCGAGAGGGGGGGGGGGGGGGGGGGAGGGGCGAACAATTATCGAAGGTAGCTCCGGAATAATGGGAACACTTTTTATATCTTTCGCGTCGCCAGGAATTCACCTGCATAAAACGGGCACTTCTTGTATAACTCACGATCGACTGTGTATGAAAAGCAAGAAAAAAGATAAAAATATATATATATATGAGACACTCGAGGTAACGAGGATGACGTTGCCTCTGATGAATTATCCATGAATCTTCAGTATTCAAAGCGTTATAAATGAATTTAAAGTTCTTTGAAACGTAGCGGTTCGCTTGTTACCGCAGTCACCTGATTTCACTCCCGACGTTCTACCTACTTCCTGTTTTAGCGACGATCTTGCTGGGCCACGGGTGGAGGGTATTTATAAGTCCTGTACGTACAACCGTATCGATTCGGTGAGATAACGGTCGAATATTCGCTCGAGGAAAGTGGGGAAATACTGTGATATTCATGATCGGTGTGGAGCGGGCTTTGTGAATAGCATCGAGTTCTTTGAAACGAAAGTGCTCGTGTAATCAGAGTTTTTTTTTCCATTATCGGTCTTGTACCTGTTGAGCCGAAACATTCGTTTTCTTGCATTACACTCGACCAAAATCGGCGAATGCTGATCGTGAAGATTTGTTTGAGGATGCTGGACGTACGCGGGCTGGTAATTTTATTGGCCTAATTGGCACGTCCGAGGCGCCTTGATGGTCGCTGGATAGCGTGGAACAAACGAAGATCTAACACAGATATCGGACCGTCGGCTCGTCATCAATGTTTCGTGCACGGTTGCGTCCATATCCGATGCATCCACAACCTACGTCGGTTACGTCTCCTCGACAACCACTATACCGAATATCCAGAAGCACAAAAGGTCGGGCTCGAACGTACGGGCTCGAATGTCGAACGCAAACGAGCATCGGAGGCCGTCGACCCCGAGACTCCCGAACACACAATGCCGGTGCATAATGGGACGGCCCATACGTTTATGATAATATTGATACCCAAACGGGGCTGCGGTTTATGCCGGAGTTTGCTAAACGCAGCGTAGTTCCAACAGCAGTCGGAAACCCAAAGCTGCCGGGACTGCGCACAATACCGCGGAATATGCTCTCATGATTGCCGAATTACCGACTTCAGTGGGATAACTCGCAGCACACAGCATGCGAGTAGGGAGTGTTGCGGAGGCCGGTGGGCTCTCTTGTACGGAGTAATTCTGGATGGTACGAGAGCGGTTTTCTGAAAAGGGGAAAGCCGGAGGTGCGGCTTTAATAAATCGATCGAAAATTGTTATCGAGAACCTCAATAAACGTTAGCGCTAAGTGTTTAATGCGCTCGATTCGATAGATTCGATGCGGGATTGCTGGTGGCGGTATTGTGAAAGCAGAGAATATGGCCCATCCCGATCAGCCCCGAAACACACGAACCGGGCCATATAAACCACTCTTACCCCAGCATGCCAGATGTGTCATTTATCTCACCGACACTTGAACACTGTTGCGGTAAACACGAGCACCGTCGTACGGCTTATCAGTGGGGGGAAAGCCCGCTTATGAACAATAGAAGCCACGTTAAAGTCTCCGGACGGTACGAGCCGCGTTCGCGGTTATCGAGAATATACCTCAATACAGGATTTTCCAACATGACCGCGAGTACGCCGCACTATGAATGCCCACTGGCTCGAACTGGGTTAATGAGTTTACAGCTCGACGAGCAAGAACGCAATGGGCGTCGGGGGCTCGGGCGTGGATTATCACCCACCCCGACGGTGTCGTGGATGCTGGACACACCCGGGGAACGATCACCAGCACTGCAGATTTATTACGCGAATTTGTGCTTGATTAATAATTATTAAAGTAGAAAGTGCGTTCCTGTGCGTTTTGCGCGGCCGACGAGCAGTTCCCCAATTCGCGTCCGGAATCGATACGCGTCACGTCCGGCATTGTGCGGAAGCCACGAGGACGTTCGGGAGAGGATCAATGGCCGATGTCTTCCCGAAGAAGTCGGTTGGGGTGTGTAACGCAGGTTGCGGATGCGTGCCCGACAATTGTCCCGTCCGACACGAAACTCCACCGAAGTGCGCAATCCCTTCGGGCCGTTTCTTTCTCCGACATGGGGGCGTGGTTGGACATTACGCCGGGCCAGGCCCGCGAGCCGGACATTGTAAGAATAAGGTAAAACATCCCACATGGCGGGACGGAGCGTGTGCGCGAGAGAAACGAATGTACGAAACGATTTCTCATGGATTTCAGTGGATCTAACGAGTCCGCTGTCCGAGAGGCGACCCTCGCGTGCTTCTGCCATCGGGAATCTTGCGGTGAAACGCCTTCATTTTGCCGCAGTACACAGCTGCGGTCGGTAAACCCTCGCCCGTCGCTCGGCGATTACGCCGAAGACGCAGCCACCCAACGTTGCGGCGACAGAGTCAGCGAAGTCGGTTTTTCGGAACTTGCCATCGAATACCTCCGCGCCGTACAACGGCTACATCTACCGGGTATGAGAAAAATCGAAAATGTCGGAAGCTTCTTGGTGATTTCATTCGGTGCGGCACGGGGTCGAAAATCAGACCACGGGCTCAATTCAGTCGACGTTGAATGCAGTATCGAATTCCGCTCGCGAGCCCGCGGGGTTGCGCTCCCGTTGAAGCGAGGACTCATCCGTGCGCGGGTCCCCGACGTCTTGCTTCCTCCGGCGTTTCGTCGTTCCAACTTTATTCCCTGAAAAACCTCGACGACCGGTGAGCAGTAAGGATTTCGTACGAGCTGGACGAAGCACTCACCGCTGACCAAGAGATTTTGCGCTCGGTGATCCCCGAGCGGTTCAAAGAAGCAGAACAAACCTCTCGACAATGGAATTTATAACGAATTCCACTTCTGTTCTGACCTTGCCAGAGGTTCTCTCCTCGTTCTATGTCCCAGAGGATTTTACACGTGGAACGCGAAACCGAGCGAAAGAGCTCGGTGCCACTTCGTCAGGTTACTCCACTGCTCTTTCGTTCGCTCACGTTCAATCGGCAAAAAGGAACGTCAACATTCGACGATGTCGAGCTGACGTTATCCGGATGATTAAAGGTTTTCTGCTTTCTCTGCTACAAAGGGCCGAAGGTGGTCTTTCTGTATCGCGTAAATTCGACTGTGGATGTATTTGTTTATTTCGGATGTCCACGGGCTTCCGCTTGTCTTGCTACCTGCGATTACACACTTTGATGGTTTTATCGCCAGGCAAAAATTGGCTTGATGCTGAATAGATCGTCGCAAATTCTGCTCGCGCTCTCGGCATCTCTCGGTCTCCTCCCCAGTCGTAAAAGTTAAATCCGATCGGTTTACAGGCGCAGCGAAAAGGATCAAGTTGAAAGCTCCCGATCGCGGTTGTCGGTGCGTATTCCGAACGATAGTGTGGTTCTTTGATTACCGCGGTGAATGCCGAGATCGCGGTCGTTTCGAAGGGACGACGAGAGCAGTTTTGCCATGCGACTTCTAAAAACAAGTGTATAGCCTGGCCGTGAAGTCATCGCGGGATTTGATCAGAACCGAGAAGAGCTACAGAATCGTCGAATCTTGAGTTTACTCGGTGAATAATAAGAATAAAATGTATCTTAGTATTTTACAAGTTGTTGCAGCCACACAATGCCGAGAACGGGACACTTTGTACATAACATTTGATGGAACAGGCTCGATGGCCGTTGGCTTAGAGTCATCGTCCGCTTCTCCTTTCGGTCCGAAGGCTTAAGTATGCGGCTATAAAAGACATCAGCTTCTCGTTTTCTTTCGACGAAAAATTCTCTTTCACAGGGCGGTCTGCGCTCGTAAAAAAAAGCAGAACAAAACAAAAGAAAAACAGCGTTCTCCATGACACCCGACGATCGTTAAAAACCAAGAGAGAACCGGTAGCCAAGGCTATTGTACGGCTGCTGAGGAGCCGCCTCGGCGTCCTCGACAACGCCCAAGCCTCACGATACCTCGGACGAGGGCTTTTCGATGAACTCTAGATTGCCATTTGCATTGATTGCCCTGCAAGGAACACCAACGAGCATCGACCTTCGGGGCTTTTTCACTAAAAACACACGGAAAACGAGAAAGCGATCGCTGATCGAAAACTTTGTAAGAAAATGGAGCGGCGAAGAGAGTTTCTTGCTGACGACTATTTCCTCACTTTGCCGATACTGCAGTCAAAGAAATCTCTTACTCGGCTCTGATTGTCGGCGATTCAATACTTCGACCCCCTCCCGCCGTCCAATTACTCCATCTTATAGGGTTCCTTCTCATTAGCTGGCAATTGACTCTCAACTTCTCGCTTCAAGATAGGTCTTTTTTAGCCTCACCAGCAGGCGCAGGTGGGTTCAGACAACGATGGGAAAGGCAAAGAACAAAAGATCTCGTTCTCGGCTTTTAGTGCGGACGAATACGGGGCAACGGACGTTTTTCCAATTAAGCGGACGTCGATGACGACCGGGGTTGAGGGTGCAAGGCTACACACGGCACCGCCTCGCTGCGCGATCTAACGGACAACCAATTAATTCCGGCATTGCAAGCCCTGGCTCGTACGAGTCCACGGCAGAAGCTGCACGTAGCTTCCGTTTAGCTGGTTTTTTTTTCACCAGGAAGCGACGAATGACCATCTCCGATCCTCCAGCGATCGTCGGGTTACGCTGGAAAATGCCGCCGCTTCCCGACTCTTCCTCTTCTTCCTCTCTCGTTTATATCCATTTATTCTTCGTCCCTTGAGAGTCGTCGAAACATCCGCAAAGTATGCGCAGACTTCCGCGCATCAGCGGAGCAAGTTAAAAAAAAGTTACCGTCGTAATCCAAATAAAATTAATCCTCCGCAAAAATTCTTTCCCTTGCTCACGAAAAAATTGCGAGACAAATCCGCCAGGAGTTACGTTCGGGGAATCAGAATGTGCAATTGCGCAGCAAGTAGAGTTAAGAACAGGAGTAAACAAAAAAAAAGGAGTAGCAACTTCACCGGAGAAAATGTAACGCGTAAAAATCCAAATATTCCGGCAAACTTTTTAACCAGTCGGCTCACCTTATGCGTCTCACTATGTACGTGAAAGCCGAGCAGCAGCAGCTCGTGCAAGTAGTTTTCTTGGCGAGACGGTGCCGCGGCACGCGATTTAACATTGTTGAACCAGCCTTGGAAAAAGTATGGAAATAAAAATGAAACGGAGAAAGAGAGAGAGAGAGAGCGAGAGAGGGGGATAGGGAGGAACAAAAGTTGTACAAGTCCATAAATATTGTGGGGAACTGCAAGAGATATTTCGCGTATTCACCCGTCTCCTTATATACTTTCTACCGGTGTCTTTTACTTTTGTCTTCTTCATCTCGTTCCCTCGCTCCCAGCGTCTGTCTATTGCGCCTCTCATCCCCATGACTCTCGGTTGCGTATATATATATTCCTTATATTCGAATGTCACTGACGAGAAAGATAGGGAGGGAACAATGGGGTACGGAAAGTTTGTAACCGGTAGACACGCCGCATCAATATAAACGCCCTGCCCGAATCCGAGAACATTCGGCAATGAATCCCAAATTCTCGGCGAAAATTTAGAGCCCAACCTTCCACCTTGCCCTATCCAAACTTCGGGTTGAGTAATGTCTCAGTTTCGCCGAGCGTGGAAACCAGAGGACCGCGAGTAAAACGCTCGGGACGACCACGGTGGGCTTTTTAGTGCGGCGATTAAGACCGAGAACGCGGGATCAGATAAGAGATCCGCCGGCAGGAAAACGACGAGGGCGACTGGCAGTGTGTCACGACGACGTAAACGAGGCAGCTTCGCGGCTTTCGACCGTGGTAATAAAATCGTACCCAACCCTTTGAGCGCGATATCGGAAAGGAACGAGAAGAATCGAAGCCACCACACCTAGCACCTTCGGCCCTGGCATGTTTGCAACATTATCCTTGGCAGTTCGAGAGAAAACTGTGTTTTTTCCCGACTACGCTACAAAGGCCCTATTTCATGCCTGCAACGGGGGTGGAAAGTGGCTAGAGATGTGCCGCGATAGTCATTTTTTGCAACCGTCGTATGACCAAAAAATTGACGTCGATTGACCATCTTTTTTGGTTCCAGAAAATGTTCGGTGTGCCATGATAGTAATTTTTTTTTTTTTTCAGTCACAAATTTGGCCAACCTTTCAGCACTCTAGGTGTTTTGAGCCGGAAATGGGTCACTTGAAGCCAATGGAGGTGATAAAAAAACGATATCTCGAAAAAAAAAATTCGGTCATTTTGAAAATGGAAAAATGATAAGGGACCCTTACCATTTTTCGACAAAAATGTTATTTTTGAAAATTAATTTTTTAGAATTTTTTTGTTTATGAAATCGGTTGGTGAATCGGTTGGAAATCGGATGCCACTTGAAAAGTGGCTGGTTTCTAAACTAGGTTGGTTTCAAATTAATTTTTATCCCTCCTTGACTTCGTAATCATTCTTGTTCTCATTTTTTATCAATTAATTCATTAATGAAACAATATCATAAAATGAATACAAAATAATTTTTTTCTGCGTAACGAGACGACTTTTCCCCTCGCTCGTCAAGAATCGGCCACTTTCCATTTCTGTTGCAGGCATAGAAATGTTTCCACTTTTTAGTATAGTCGGGAAAAATTGCGTATGCCACTCGGAAGGAAGTGTATTTTCACCCCGAGTGAATTTCTGCCCTCGCTGCGCTCGTGCACCAAACGACACACCCGGTGAAAAGGCGCACTTTCCTCCCTTGTGGCGTAAAATACTACATCGTGTGAAATTCGTACAGATTTCATGCCAGCTGAGTAGTCGCTCGTTTTCCGCACCGACATTGCCCTGTCAGTCGAGAACGTTCAAAGGTTAAGACGAGGCTGCGCGGATGCTGTGGCCCTCGCGGAGCCGAAGCTGACTTCGCCAAAGGATTCCCAAGCGCCTGAGATCCCGAACGTCTCCTTTGGGAGTCTTCCGAACACGGATGCACATGCGGGTATTTGCATGCATCGTTGATGGGCGTACGGACGGCGATGCCACAATGCTGCAACGATGATGCTCTGCCGGAGGTGGCTGGGAGAACGGCCCGTTATTAATTCGTCAGGGTGTCTCAGGGCGCGTCGCCGAGTGATGGTGACGTCTGTTGCCTATTGTGTAGGACACTGTGAAAGACTCGTCATCCCGAGAAACGCGGCAGAACTTCGCTGTCGTCCTCCTCCCGGGGAGGGATATGAGGAGAATTCTGAGTGGGTTGTTGTTCCAGCGGGAATTGTCGTTGGCGAAGGGAAACTTGACGGTACATCCCTTATACCAATATTAATCGGAAATACGCGAGTTTCGGCCTCACCGCGATATACGTTGGTTCTCTAATCGTAGCATGCCATGCAGATGGTGTCCCAAAATGGGCATATGATGAAAGTGATGCATTGATAAAAAAAAAACATTCTCAACACGTTTTCATTAAAAGCTCGATATTTTTTTACCAAAACAAAACTTCCTCTATTAGGAACCAAAAAGCAGTAAAAAAAGGTTTCAATTACTTGTGAACCTGTGGTCTCGAAGAGAAAGCACTAATCAAGTCCACGCGGTCCCCCGGTGTGATCGCACTCTGGCCGATGGTCCCGTCTGGGCGGTGCGCAAACAAAGTGTACCATACTCGATTTTCTCATCGTTAAAGACCTTCCCAAACCCCCTGGGCTGAGCAGCGCATGCAGCGCCCGACTTTCCCGGATTTCTAGCTGAAGTCAAACCGCGGTGTGTTTGCATAGAGGACGGTGGATGAGGCCGGTGTTTGTAGGATAGTCAGGAGGAGGTGCATTTGAGCCGCTGGTTAGCTACCATCGTGGAAGCCGCCCTGGGGTCGATCCATCGGACGCTCCCTTTCACACGCTGCAACGTACGAGCCCGTGCTCTCGTGGCTTGCGAGAGGGGCATTGAGAGAGGGTGCCATGACGTGCAAGAGCGAAGTTGAAAGACAACGATGGAAAACGGTGGAGCGAAGCTGGCCGAGGAGAAAGGCGAAGAGCTCACGCCTTTCACTAATACCATAGAGCGATAACCGACTTCGCTGAGCTTTACGGCAGCTCGAATGCGAAACGACCGAAGCAGAGACTACCCTGGTCCCTCCGGAACATATTCCATCGGTTCGTTCGGTGTATACACACTCGCATGTGGAGTCAAATGCATTCCGGTAATTCAGTTCTTGCGAACCCGGAGGCCAACGAACCGGAGTGAAATTTTGTGTGGCTCAGCAGGATCGTGTAACAGGAACAACGTCAAAGAACGGGATGGCTGCTTCGGCAAGGCCGGAGGGATCTGGACCTTCGCGATATACACGTAGATGAACACTACCATACAATACAGAGGAGAAAGCAGCAGTAGCGGCAGCGGCAGCGCAGGGCCAGTGAGACTGCCGAGTTGATTGGACGATCGGCCTTAAATCTAGACATAAATCTCATTCCCTTTTAATTCGGGTGTGCCTAGAAAAACAAGGCTCATCTTCCGTGCTCGCCGGAGCTCGGGGCTTCTTCATCTTCTTTTCTCCTCTGTACCCACTCCCATTCCTGGCGTATAATTTATCTCCGGGCTCTTCAGCATCCCGTCGCTGCACACACTCTCTCTCCGTATCTCCCGGGCGTGCGCACATACAGCTTCTCCTTTTTCAATGTATCTTGTTTCTTCCCTCCGCTCGCTTATACATATATCTCGTCCCCCTGCCACAGCCCGCGAGCCTCCCGTCATCATCGCTTTAACAGCCGTCTCTCCCTCACCGTGTGCCTCCTTCTCCTCTCTTCTGTATACCTCAAATACAGCCTCTCGTCTCGTGTTCTTCGACTCGGCATCACGTACCCGCTTCGCCTCTTCTCTTGTTCTTCGACTCTCTCGTTCCGTCCTATCTTCAACACTCGCTCTCGTACTTTGTACTTACCATTTCTACCTTTGCCTCTTTGTTTCCTTCATAATTCCTTCCACTTGTTAAACTTATGCGATTATTCCTATTTATTCGTTTTTTTTTTTTCATTCGATTCACTCGAGCTCTTTGATCTCCGCTGTTTCCTCGAGCGTATAAAAGAGCACCTCGGCCTCTTATCTCGAATAGTATCGTCGGGATGTACAATATTCTTCGTTCATGCGCTTATATAAGCTGCTTTTGTTACATTGGCTATTCGCGAGAGAAGCCACCAGACTGCCAACTAGAGGTGGCGATTAACCAATTACGCTGAGAGAAGGATCTAGTAAAAATGACTACATATTATGGTAAAAATCCTTGGATAATCTGAGACTTTCTGACATAGGTGGCGCCCTGATGCGTTATTACTATGTGTTATGGTAATTTTTCTTAGATGATCGGTAGTTTTTACTAGATCCGTCTCTCAGTGTAAAACGATCATCTTAATCTCCGGAAAGAACAAGCAAATTAACCAAATTATCCAGCACCCTTCGCGATAAAAATTGGTCGCATGGCCGGGACATCTTCGTCGCATCGACGACTGTTTGGCAGTGCATGAAACCGGGAACCGGAAAAGAACAATCGTGTCCGGTTGAATCTATAGGAAAGGTGGAAGAACAGACAGTGGAGAACGGTCACGTTTTGTCTACCGCGCCAGAAAACTCACTACTGGAACTCGGCGGGTAAATAATGACGCGCCCGAGGCGCTCCGTATTACCCGATGGCGAGCCATCGAGTGAACTGAGAATCTCCGCCCTTACTCTTTTTTTTAGCCCCGGACATACACCCGCCAGCTCGATCGTGTTTCGTGTGCTGATGTTCCACAGTAGTATCCATATATTTTCCAATTTAAAAAAATCATTCAAGAATAATTTTCACGACACCTTCGTCTACCTCTGTCAAGTTGTATTAAACCATTTTTACTAATGTACTAGAAAAATTCGTAGTCATACGGGTTGAGATGAAAGACATAGATTCTCATTTTACGACCGGCAGGCGTTTCGAAATTGAATCTGCAGGTAATTCTATAAAGTAAAACAATTTTATCAAATCCACTAGACTGAAAAGCCTTGTCACTAAAAATTGAATTGGTCACATTAGCGATGAAGTCTTTTTGAATTAACTCTCGTTACTTCGGACGAGGAGGCCAAAGACTGTAACGCGAGATGCGAGCTCGGCTGACTGTACGGCACTAGGTACAGCAGGTGCAAATGCTCTCGTCAAAAGGACCCGTATTCTCACCTACGGAGAGAGCGAGAGCGGTGCACCTGCCTGTCGTATTGAGTCGCGGGAGCGACGCTCGGAGAATGGCAAATCTGGTCGTTTCGCCGAGGAGGGTGAAACCAGTCCCGAGAAACGTCTACTCGCATTAACCTTAATAACGTTCGTTTGCATAGCTCTCTGCGTAATGCCTAGCTACAATATTACAGAGCAGAGAACCTCCGGTGTAAAAGGTTTCGATGCGCCGTACACGGGCGTCGCCTGGGCCACGAGCCAATGCAGGTCTATACACCGGTACCCTGCGCGCCGGGTAACAGGCAGCGAATAGCCACCAGTAGTTACATCCCGTCCTACAACAGACACCCGGCCGGGCGGAGTGAGCGCACGGAGAGCAAACATGCGAGCGAGTCGCGAGTTAAACCGTAGTTGGGTGGCAAAGTAAAAAGTACAGCGCCAGCGGAAAAAAAAACCCCTGACAAATATTTATTCTGATATTACTTTTCCCACCGTGCACGTGTATGCGAAAACTCGCGTACCTTCGAGAGTGCGAACTGCAGTCAGCGAGCTCGTCGAGTTCTTCGAGGGAAACGAAAAAAAAGAGCTCGTACCATTTTTTGATCAATTATTTTCATCGACTTCTCGATCGACGCGTTCCTCACACGGCACTGTCACGTGAATCCCGATCGATCCTTCACTCCGAAGAGGCGTTATAAATCACAATCATGGAGTCAAAGAGTAATTACCGGAGTAAGGTACGCCGCACACAGAAGCCGAGGCCGACGCGTGAGGAATGTTCGCCGGCTGACCGGTAGTATCGAACGACGATAAGCGACGTCATTTTTTTCTCTCTCCCGTACAACCGCGCGCCCTCGTATCCGCGGGTGCACCGATCTTTCATTCATAGCACCGATCGCCCGACGAATAATCGCGGCACTCTTTGCCAGACGGCACCACACCGGTCTGTTTGCGGGAAAATAAACGGGGAATCGATATTCGTCGATGGATGGAGCGAGGATCCGTGTCTGCGCCCTGCATGCCAACATACACCGGAACAAAATTTTTTAAATATTTTTCCGGTCGAACAATGAGATCTTCAAACCGGGAGTGACGTATTTCCGTTCGAAAAATGCGTTTTGTTCACAAACGACATTAGAGCAAAGCGCTGTTGTGCAACGCATTATCGTGCATAATTCACCGAGACCCACGGAATAGTATCAGAACAGTATGATAAGGATGACTTTATCAGGGCTTGGGAAAGGGTTAACTGGGGCGATCGACCATAGTCTCGAATGATCGTGAAATCTTTCAAGCTTAGACCATCCATCGCTCTCAGTGCGACTTTTCTTCGGAGCTTCGAGCTAATTCTCCATGCTAATTCTCCGCTTGTAAAAACATTTTGCATAATCATAAAAGCGCAGTGCGGTCCCCTTGGCCGGCGCAACACGAGTCAACGAGGTATTACACTGTCCACCCCGTACGTGAGCGCACGTAACGCACGCCCCTTCACGGACGTCCCTTCACTACGTGTTTGTCGTGAAAGCTCCTCCGCCTCTCCATCTTAAGCGCGTACAGTGGAAAATGTGAAGAATATCTTTCCGTCGAGTGGGTCAACGACGCTCTTCGTCGAAGTACGTGCTTCGTACACGGACTAGCGTCCGAGCGGAGCGCAGATGGAATAAAGGCTCCACGTGTACGATCTTCTTCCCGCTCGGAACAAGAGTCTGCAAGGGAACAGCAGAAGAGAGCTCGACGAAACGAGAAATTAAAAAAAATGAAAAAGAAGAGGTAAAATCAGAAAGCGGATAGACATCGTCAAAAACTCGAGGCCGGCAGAGGAACAAACGTTTGGCGAAGAAAGAAAGGACGGAAGTGAAAGGGAAGAAAGGAAAACACAGAAGACGATGAAAAAGAGTGCACAGATACAGTGATGCAGCAGTAGGTGAAGTGCATACCGTACCGACCTCCTGTATGCACATCTACTGCGTTAAAAGGGAGCAAAGAGCACGCGAGGCATCGAGGTTCTATGGAGCTACCTCTCGGGACCTCCCAA
Organism: Amblyteles armatorius; assembly: GCA_933228735.2. Classification (NCBI taxonomy): domain Eukaryota; kingdom Metazoa; phylum Arthropoda; class Insecta; order Hymenoptera; family Ichneumonidae; genus Amblyteles; species Amblyteles armatorius. The sequence continues at coordinate 19,509,661 of OW121687.1, read as the reverse complement.
GTGTGACAGAGGTCGTCGAGCGGTAGTGCGGAATGCTGTACGGGAAGTTCAAGCCAGAGAGATGCGATAACGCCGCGCGGTGCAACGATCCCCCCCTCACCCCCTCCCCCCCCCCCCCCCCCCTCTTTTTTGTCTCCTCTTCTCTTTTCGTTTTGTTTGCTTCACGCCGCATGTAAGGGAGACAGAAGTGCCGGGCGAAGAACGAAACAGAGAAGAGGCTGAGGCATTTAATGCAAAAAAAAAAAAAAAAACACCTCTTTTGTGCAGCATGTTGGTTTTCTCTCACGCGCACGGAGAGAAAACTCTTCGCGGAGGCACACAAATTTATACACACGTTTCGCCCTCGCGTTTACTCCGCTGTACGGCGAACATGCAACGCGGATACTTCTGGATTTGCACGCATGCCCTCGGTTATACCTATGTCGGCGAAGGGAGGGGGGATGTATACAGATGTATAGTCGGGCGCGTGTGGGAGCGGGCGTTGCGCGAGTGCTCGATACGAAAGTTTACAAATACTTGCAAACGGAATAAGAGGAGGAGGGAGGTGTGAGCGTTGCACTGAAGTGCCGGGCCAGAGATGCCCGAATGCTAACCGACGGTGGAGAACGAGAAAGAGGGGAGGGGAGGGGAGGAGGGGAGATAGTGGACGTGTATTTACCGTGGGATGCTTGGACGTACAGTACCGCGGTGTGTAACGTTACGTTGAGAGAACGAGGATGAAAAATGAAACCGTGTTGGTCCGTTCGGCGATGGCGCGCTCGTACAACCGAGCGAAATGAAGGTAAATGAGGAAACGGAGTTTTCACAGTTTAAAACCGATTCACGCCACCTACGGGCTCGCTGCGGGAAGATCGCCTTCACGTTGTCACGCTCCAATTTCCGTAGTATAGTTGTTGCTGCTGCTCGCGGAATTTTATGACCACGAACGTTCGTTGGGCATTTCGACAATACCCGCGTTTGACTAATCAAATTTTTTATTTTGAAGAATATAACATTTGTCTCGTGCGACGAAATTATGCCGATAATTTTCCGGATATTCAGCGATCGGGCCGGAAATTCTAATCTGCCAGCGCTAGATCCAATTTCAATCGGGCCTCGTTCTGTAGAGTCTCGTCCTCCCCGGATTCGAGCCACTTATACGTATCTTAATTTTGCAGGGCTGCATGGAGAACTCCATAAAGTAGCTCCGCAATGGGCTATCGGGTATTCAAGAGAGCCCCCGAGGCTAATTTCTCTCCGGCTCCCAAGTGATATCATCCAAGCGGGACGTATCTCGTCGAAATTTAGCAGGCTGAATGGATGTGACGAAAATTTCACGGAAGAACGATGCTCCGAGAAGGATGTTCGGGGTGCGAGGAATGTGCGAGAGGAACACGCCCGATTGGATTTTCTCAGCATTGGTGGAATCGCGGTTTTCGACTTCGTCGTTCCGGCCGTGGAAATTGCCGTTTGCGGTTCATACCATAAATTCCTAACACAACGTGCGGCTAGCTCGACATTTCGTTACGGCGCTCGGGAAACATTCAACATTGTGTACTGTAATCCGTGCAGCTCGAAGACTCCGGAGGATTCTCGCGCAATCTCGTGCCGAGGTATTAACCCAACGAAGTTCTGTACTCTCGATAGACTTTGCGCAAAGTTATAAACCCGATGTATATAAGTATGCGAGATGGTATCTGAACGGATGGTGTTCCATCCGCGTGTACTTTTGCTAACCATAGGCAGTCTCGATGCGGTAACCGATAGGAAGAAACAAGATTCGTTCGATCATTCCGACGAACCAAATTCTGCGGCAAGGACGAATGCTCCGAAAAGTGTATGCAGTTTGTCACGAAATAGAGGTGAAAAAAGAACTGCGACTTTGTATTCACGCTTGGAAATCGAGCCAACTTTAAAAGGTCGGAAAAATGATTTGCATACTTTTACGTTAGTCTCGATTGAAATAACTTTCCAACGGGAAACTTTCCGTCGCCCGTCGAGAATAGCGAAGGGAAATCCAAGAACAAGGTAGCCGGGGCGTCACTTTTTCTTCCTTGCGAATATAAATATGCGACGATACGGGACGGCAAGTGGGATACAAACTCTCTCCGAAACTTCTTAATCCCCTAGGATCGCGTGTCCCTCACTCGACTCTTCCTCGGATTCATCGGCAGAAAGGCGGAAGTATCAACCGATCGATTTATAAATAAGGCACCGACGGTGAATGAAAAAAAAAAAAAACAAATATTTAATACGAGCAGCGAATTAAGCGAGTCAGTTCAAAGGTTTCATAGTCATTAGCGAAGAGTGGAAGACGAAACTCTCGCGCAAAGCTCCAGACTGCGAATTAAAAATTTTCATCAGAATACTCACCGGTGGGTGACCGGAGGTCGGTTGCCAGGCCGACGGATACCGAGGGAGCTTTACTTTTAATTGCCACGCAGACCCGCCCATTAATTAATGTTTCAGCGGATTTTCATGCTTGGCTTCCTCCGTCCCGTTGTCACACGACTGGCCGAGACCCCTGGCTACCGGGCCACCCTGCTCGCGTCAGAACGCGCCCAACTCGCCCCGGTCCGAATACGGGCACGACAAAGTAAAGAGACTTTTAAAATTCTGAGCGTGTAAAAAATTTACTCAGAAAGTGACGTCGAATTTCTTTCGTCTCACGTCGGCCCTGCCGTGCGCCATTGACGCTACGGAAAATTGGCCTCTCCGCAAGCTTCCACAGTGCTAAAGACATGAATTTTCGATGCTACGAGTTTCCGACAAAGCTGCGAACCGTTACGAGGACACAGCGGTGGCCCCGTAGCTCAACCGACAAACCGCAATTCTCTCTAGATTAGGCGCCGTCGAGCTGCGGGGCCAGAGGAACTTTACGCATAATCTATCCGCTTCGTGTCTGACCGCAGCCAGCCGTATTTACTCGGACGGTAGGAGGTCGACGAGCCTTTCCAGACCCTGGTCCGCGATGCTGCATTCACCGCGTTCGGGTTTGTCGGGACTTGGTTTGGGGCAATAAACGTTCTCAAAGGTGGTTTCCATGTCCCTTATTGCGGAACACGGTCGACCAGTTAGTGTCCTCGGGCGAAGCTTTCTCTCACCCTCTGGGAGCCTTCGCGGACAAGAATCCTGAAAAATTTGATTTTCTTTTATCCCCACTTTACGAGGTAAGGCCGAGGGTGTAACGGCTTATTGCATTATTTACGGCTCCAGACATACGCTATGTACAAGTTGAACGACCAAATTTCCGGCTCTGAACCCGAGGAGAATAAACTCGGTGTATCAGGATTAAAACTTAATCCAGAAGTCACGGACTGATCCGAGGTCTTAAACTCGACGATTCATCTTACAAGTTTCGTCCGAGCGTCAAGATTTCGATTATATTAGAAAATGCGATCGTTTACATCGAGTTTCTCAACAAACTCATAAACCCTCGAGTTAACGTTCGCTCAACCCTCTGTGAACATTGGCAAGACTCTAGGTACAGCGAAAATAATTTACAGCGTAGACGGGCGACGTTGAAGTTTCTTGAGTTTCGGGAACGGGCATTGTTTCTCTCCGGTACTTTATTGCGATGCACGATCAAAGTCACCCACCGGCTCAGAGCCCACCGAACGCTTCCGTAATTCACGGTAATGGAGAAACAGTGTAGACACCTCCGCACCCGCCGATATCGGCGCACCGACATAACGGGCTGGTTAGCTGACTTTTACCCTGCGAAACCAGTCAGCGAGTCGACCCTACGCCTCGGCTCATCGATCGTCGGAGAATATTGAAAAGCATCGTGGAAACTCGGTACTTCGGTCGGTCGGTCGTACGCGTCAATGTTCGGACGTGTCCGTAAACTTTTCACGACACTTCCATCAACCATGGTGAAGCACCGATCGTACATTGTTACATGAAAAATTGAAAAGCTGATAAACTGAAATGGAATGAAAAAATAAATCTGTCATCACTGTTTGTTTTTCGGTCAATGAAATGGCAGCGGTGTTTCCACTTCGGGCCCGCCAGCTTGTTTTTCGACGGCGGGAAGTGTCGAATAACAACGCGTGTATTAGCACTTCCGCAGCGCCGAGCCATTACTGTGCGTTGCTGGGCAGCTATTAAATCCACCTCCCGTGTCCCCCGTCCCTCACCCTTGAATCTTGGCAATGAGCTACACTTTTATTTACCGTTTCAGCCTCCAAACACTGGCTGCGTTCTCCCAGCGATATTTCCCGGAGAGCTTTTTTCCCATTCTTGTTTGGCAAACACACGAGCTTCAACGCCGCGACACTGACTCGCCACCGAACATCAGCTAACTACACTATAATACTACAGACAACGTATCTACGTCGGTATATAAACACATATATGTCGGTGTATAAAAAATACTTTAATATTACAAACATTTTCTTCAGCGAACGATGATTTATCGCAAGAAATTTGCAATAACTAGACACGAAGTTTTTCGCTGTGTTCATTTTTCGTCTTATATACGTCGCGCGTGCCACGCTCGATGGATACGAGAAACTCCGACGATGTAGTTACACGAAAGAGTCTGAGTAATGAAAGTAAAGCAATTTGAAGCGACGAGCGTTGGAAGTTCGCGACGTCGTGAGCGCTCTGCGAAAGAGGTGGTTCAAGATACGAGTAAAGAGCACGGCGGAGGGGTTGCCGGGGATGCTGGTTGCTCGGGACACCGAGACGCTCGCGGAGGTGTGTCACTAGGCGCGCACTACTTAATACGGATACATAGATGTGTATATATATATTTATGTACGATATTCCCTCGACTCTGCCCCGGCGAGAGAAACCAATTTCTGAACTCGAAACTATCCCCAACCGCATATCCGTCTATAATGGTGCAGAGCAAAATAGGCGACGGGCGCGCCTTACCCGCGTTCGTGCAATTCGAACTGACTTTTGACTTCCGCGTTTCAAGCGAATAACGTACGAGGAACCGTCACGTTTGTGCACATACTAAATAGAATTCGGTAAGTGCACCTCGTAGCTGTATGAGAGACCCGGCCAAGATTGAAAGTTGATAGTGCGAGCGAAATTTTAGCTACGTATCGGATAAAAGGAATTATACGATTCTATGCCATGCACACTCACATCCTGTACGGAGAGAATTCTCGTAGCTGGTTGTATACTTCCGCTCCTCGAGTGGGGCCGATGATGAAGAGACTCGACCGGGTCGCCCCGCGTACACACACCTGCCCCGTACCACGGCAAATCGAACAAGTTGTTTCTTCTATGGCGGTACTTTCTCCATGCGTGTCTGAAACGATCGAAACATAAATCGCATGAGAATTTATTGTCTAGTTGAGGGAAAGTATGGCGAGAGAAATCGCCAAGCTTCGAGTTGCTGTCGGGTAGACATGAGGGACCTTCTTACCAGTAACCCCGAAATGTGCTTTCTTCCGGAGGGTCCGAAGTTCAGTTCGAGCTTGAATTGAGCTCAAATTTGTTTCCCAAACTGCGCTGACGCTTCTGAACTAACGATTCTCCCTTCAGCCGAAAGAATCGGTCCCGAAGTAGATAGTGCGCATATGTAGTCAGACGCGAATTCGCAAGCTGCTGCATTGCGATAAAAACCGCCAAGCTTCGAGTTGCTATTGGGTGATTGCGAGGGCCCTTCTTATCGGTAATCCCGAAAGGTGCCTTCTTCTGAAGTGTCCGAAGTTCAGTCCGAGCTTGAACGGAGCTCAGATTTATGTCCCAAACTGCGCTGACGCTACCGAACTAACGATCTTCCCCTCAGCCGAAAGAATCGGTCCGGCAGTAGATTGTGCGCGTATGTAGTCAGACGTGATTTCGCAAGCTGCTGCATTGCGAAAATCTATATCACTGCGCCACGAGCGAATTATCCGAATGGTGGAATTTCGATCTGTCTCGTATACCTCGCTCGGATTGGGAAGTATGCCGCGCTTCACTCCGGTTTGTCGATACCGCATGTATCGCGGTGGCTCGTTATTAAACCGAAACCCGTTTCGCGCAACGGCGCATACTTCGTGACGCCGGGATAGGGATGATACGACGGCGATGCCGAGGGTGCAACCACGTTGCTCGCGGCGAACGTGGCCTCGAAACGAAACAATATTGCGGAATAGGATCTGCACCGTGAGGATTCGGGGATGGAGGAGATGAATTTGGTAACGAGATGCCGATGCTCTCTCGCATATTGTGTCCACCGGCTCGAGAACTTGTGCACAGTGTTTGTACGTTCACGCGGCTATGATTTCACCGGTTTACGGGTTATTCCATCTCAACCGCTGACGGTTAATGGCATACGGAGCGCGACGGGAAGATCGAGAACGCGAGGGATTAACATTCAAGGTTTCCCGGTCGCCTCATCGTAGCGTTGCTGCACTGAGAAAAATAAATGGTTGGATCAACCAAGACGCGGTGACGTGCGTTCGAAGGTGTTATTTGGTTGGTAGAACAAAAATGTTCGTTTGAGTTGATTGATGCAAATAATCGTTTAATAAATCAATGCTTTAATTGATCACGTCAATTAGAAGAGAATTTAAAAAGAAGAGAATTTAAAAAAATTATATTGCTGCCGAAATAATGTGATTGCTACCGAATAAGGAGAATATTGATCGAACACCTAAGGCAATACACAGCAAATATGGCAATCGTTGTCGATAGAGAACTTTTCCTGTCGCCACATAGGAATAGCAATAGATCCGGATCCAGAGTTACGAGGGCTCATTGAAATCGAGTTACGATATCGGACGTCTCGGTCCTCGTATGTTTTTCAGAATCAGCGTAGCGACGAAACTGATTTTTTTTTACCCGACTAGTTTGCCGGCAAAGCAGGCCGAGGGGTGCGGTAAGCGGCGGAGGAGGAAATCGAGGATATCGATGGAATATCGCGATCAATCAAGAGTAAAATTTATGCGATACGGTACAGCGTATAGATGGTACGAATGCATCGGATCTCCGGATACCCCGAGTGCGAAATAGTCGACCGTGATCGAGAATCCGGCGATTCGAGTGCAGAGCCGACTCGCCACTAAATTGCCGCCATTAATCAACGTCAATGCTCCTTCATTGCCTCCCCGCCGCGCGCGCATTCTCCGCGATGTCACTTTGCCGATCCATGACTCGGGTCGAGCTACGGATAAGGAAGTTTCGCACGACTTAGCTTCCCGCTGATACGCTCGCTCCGATTGCCGACTTTCAACAGTCGCGAAATGGAGACGACGTCCTGAATGGAAAGCCGAAGACGCGAGGGAAAAAGCCCGGACTCTCTCACTAACGGTCCCAGTAGAAAAAAAGCTCTCTCGAGGAGACACTAACCGAAAAGCGCGACTAATCTTCCAATGGAAGCTGCGGACGCGACTGCTTTCTAGCTCGTTCCTCATACGTTTCTTTCAATCGGTGGATTCCGTCTTATACATCATTCGCTCGGCAAAAAGATTCGACCTACATCCGCATCCTGAAATTTATCTTTCGTTATTGATCGCTGCATTGACATTCCCGACGTTTTTATCGGTTCGCTCGAGGATACTCTCCGAAAAACGGCGGAGCGAGATTTACCGGTTCGAACGCTACGTGAGCTTTTTCGCGGGGTACTTTTACCGATTTCTATTTTTCTTGCTAGTCATGGGATCTCTGACGCCCCGGAGTGGTACGCTAGGGTAGAGCACTCTGCTTTTCCTTGGGGGCACGTCGACGAGAATTAACACGCTATTCAGGGCGGATTTAATGGCCTCGGTAGGGTTCCATCGAGCTTGTATCTTATCTCTACTTGAGATGCCGTATTCTCTCGTGAGCAGCCGGACGGAAGTCGCGATGTCGATAACCGTGCGGAGGGTCTCGAAGCGACCGAGAGGGGAGTGGGGGGGGGGGGGGGGCACTCAAGCATCCGTCGCACCGGCGTACGAGTAAGCGATGAAAGTGACTGAAATCAAGATGTACAGAAAAAAAAAAGAACGGCCGCAAGCGGGTTTACGATTCGGCTGTAAAATCTTTATGACGGGAGTAGCCGCTATCAAAGTCTCGTATGAGGCCGTACGCGCGTAACGCGTAAGCGAAAGCTTAGCTGCTGTCCATTTCCTTCGGTGCAACATCTTCTCATCGAATTGCCTCATCTCACTAAAAGCTCACATCGGGCTTTATCACTTGGTTCTTCGTTTTTTCTCGTGCATTTTCGTGCCCATGGCCCTCCGGGCTTTCACGCTTCGAGCGAGCGATATGGTAAATACTTTTAGGGAATTACTCTCGCTGGGACTCTGAAGTGGGCAGAACGAAGGTTAATGTACCAACCTTACACCGAATCCTATTGCCAAGGCGACCATCAGAGGAACCAGCGTCGAGATGCATGCCAGGAAAACTGTCTGCATGTCCGAGAAAGCTGCTAGTATACCTGAAAACAAATTCTTCAATTACCTCTTCGTTGATTAACGTGGTCACATTTTTTTTTTTTTTTGTGTATTTAGAAATATGTGGTGTGCACGTGTGCATGTAAAAACATGTAGCATGCACATGTACAGGTACGCACAAGTGCATGTACACACATGTGGTGGTAAAAACATGTGGTATGCACGTGTGGTGGTAAAAACACGTGGTATGCATGTGAAGGTTAAAGAGCGTTTTCGTGCTACACTAAGCCATTGTTATTCACGATTATTCGCAGCACACACTTACTCGCTAATGTACATTTGTTCTCTAAGAACGGGCTTGCCCGTTTAAAACAATAAAATAAAAAATTTTAAATACATGTTTCCAACCAACAATCTCGTCCGTCATTAGAATGACGCTAGTAGATAGTAGATTAATTTTGTTGCCGACTAGCATGATTATAGGTTTGACTGTTTAGGAAATTACACGAGGTGTTGGTGCTGCGCCTACCAACCTCGCGAGTTTAATACTCCATCTACGTGGATAATAGAGGCCCTAAGCGGGCTGCGACAGGGTGCAAAATGCACGCGTCACGTGGATCTGCCAGCCAGCATTGAACGTCGACGACAGACATCAACTGCGTTCCCTTGCGGTAAAGCGCACGTCAACTGGCCCCATGGCGGCCTGCCAACACTACCACCGCATCCCGCGTGTCCTTCTCTTTCCCTCTGCGGGCTGATGTAATTTAATTACACAACCACTGAATATTCCCCAATTTATATTCAAATTTGTCAGCCAGACACTGCGACAGGAAGTTCTAAACTGCTCGAGAATTGAAATTTTTCCGAATATGCTGTGTGCAATCAACTCTGCTAAGTTTGAGGTAAGACAGTCACACGGTTAGCCCACTTTGCGCATTGATTCATAGCGAATCGTAAAATTATCTATCCAGCCCGCGTTCATTTCAATCGGGCGATTGGCATAGTTTTTTCCGTTTCCATTTATTCTACAACTCGGTTCGGTGAGCCTCGGAAGTTTTTTCCTGCTCCAAAAGAATCATCGTGGAATTCAGCGAGACGTGTAATTGCTCGGAGGACGAAGAAGCCGAGGCCACGAAGAATTGCTGAGAGGTTTTCGTTTTGTTTTTTTTTTTTCGGGAAGCGAGCGCACGCGGTCGACGAGAACGTCGAGCCTCGAAAGTAGACCGAGAGATTGTCCTTCGCGAACGAGGATGAGACATCAAGCGACGAAACAATCGGACACGAAGGTCCCGTCCGTCGGCGGGGTCAACGACGCTTTTCCATTTCGCGTCGTAACCAAGCCGAAGAAGAATGCCTGCCGGAGAGAGGTCGGAACGACGGTGGGTCGTTTCAATCTCGTCGGGAGTCCGTGCATGGGGGCTGAAGGTGGAGAAAGGACCGTTGGCAGGTCAGGATTTGTCTCAATCCTCGGGTCGCGACCGCTGCGTCGAGCTACAGAAACTACGAAGATGTCAGTCGGGTTGCGGAAGCAGAAGCGGCAGCTGAGACTCCCGCTCGAAATGAATAACCGCCGGAGGCGGGCAAAACCTACTGGAAACTTCATCGTGGCATCAGGTAGCCGTAGTACGGATTTACGCAGAGGCAAGGTGTACACATGCGATGACCAAGCTTGGCTTAGTCGATTTATACGATTTATCAACGGATTTATTCACTTTTCTATGTAATAATGAGAAAAATCGCCATATAGTATATTGTGCAACAAGGGTCGCAATCGCCAATTTGACCGTCGCTGCACATCATACTTTTCGTAACAAGTGCATGAGTCTGTGGCACTTGCACATTAAAAAAAGTTTGTACTTTTTGCAACAACTTATTCACCACGAACGTCCACAATTTTTTGTTTATTAATTTTCTAGTTTTACAAACAAAAGTACAAACTAAAATTGTCAATGACACGGAAAATAAAAGGCAGTCACGCGAGACGCACACTGAAAAGTGAGGTTATGTCTCTACTTAAGAAAACGTCGGAAGTAAAATCCCAAGGGACGAAAGTGACCGAAATGCGAACTGCGCATGCGCGACTCTGTCATTTCACCGCAGGTTCACGACTGGCATGCAATGGGCCACTTTCGGCTCGCAAGAGTGCCACGTAAAGTATCGCGATTCATGCACGTGTTACGAAAAAGATTTTTTTCTTGGCTTCCGGCATCTTTTTGTGAGTAAATAAAACAACCGGCGGATACGTGGTCAGTTACCGAAAAGACAAGCGAGGCCGGACTTCTCGATGAATGGCGGAATTCAGGTCAAGCCTTCGCCAACTTAAATCTTCGCGTTATCAATAAAAGACTAAAAAGTGAATGGTCCACCGTGAATTCCCGACATGAGATGAGCCGATGCTCATGCCCAGCGGAGAATGTCTGGTCGGGCGTCAGAGGCCAGGATCCATGGTCTCCAATCAACATTCGTAGGTTGGTCCGTCTGTACAGGAGACAGCCGTGTCTCTGGAAGCGAGACGACCCTTTCTACCTCGACATCGATCGCCGACGCCGAGCTTACGACGAGATTCGCAGAGACGCAAATAGGTCCTCCTGCCCGGCCGGCACTGCGGCAACCACTTTCGTCGAGATCATGATGAAGCTTCGAGAGGTCAGAAAGTTGTACGTCGCCGAGCTCAAGAAGGTCCTCTCGTCGGAATCGAATCGCTGCAGATACGAGCCAAAGGCGAAATGGTTCTACGAGCTTCACGATTTTCTCTATCCCAATCTCGACTACGACGAGACCATCGAGCTGCACGTTTGTCAATATTTGAAATGCCGATTCGCTTGAGAAATCGCGCATGCGTACTCGAGTGATTAAATTAATCATGAACGCAGTGCATCGCTGATCGATTCTCGGCCGAAGAGTATCCCGATGGTCGTTGGGAGAAAACGGTCGAGCGTCTGTGCCTTGAAAGATCCATGGATGACAAACCAACGTCGAGGAGGCGACGACGCTCGACGACACTCGACAAAGTTCAATCGCCTTGCAGCTCGATGAAGAAAGGAAGCCTTTCGACCGGCGAATCTCATCCGGATTCGCAAACACGATCTACAAGAGTGACCTATCGCGCACCGGCGGGTTTCGACTCTTGTTCGTCACGGGAGTCTTTCACGGGCCTGCCGACTTACTCCGATGAAACCCCGGTCCGATCGAGGGGACCGAGCTCGTCCACCATCGTCAGCGGCAACGGGATGACCCACGTGGCTAGATCAATCCGAAAGACGTGCGAGTGCAGAGACGAGTTCGCGAACGAAATTCATGAAAGAGATTGCTCATCGGAGCTTCACAGTCCCGAAGATACGAAGACGATCGATCGATACGAAATCTTCGCAACGAAAGTGGCGCGGAGATTGCGCCAAATGGAGCCCGTATCAGCTTTTCAAGCCCAAACCGCTATCCAGAAGGTTCTAACCGATCGCGCCTTTGGTCGGAACGCCAATGTACGTCCCCGATTGTTCAACCGTCGGAATAGACAATTGGTTGATCCAATTAAGCTCCAATTAAGCGATACGTAACGATGTTCCGTGCTCACCTCCCACGTTCCATTTCTCGTTCCATCTCCCC